>OU426979.1:136102898-137522898 GCA_911387785.2 Aelia acuminata
GCGTTTGCCTTAGCGACGAAGAGACCGAACATTTCTGTTAATCACAGATGAATCCACAATCCTAACTGGCTTACCCTCTCGGGAGTTCTATCTCCTCATAGTGCTAAAACAGATCCTGTAGGTAGAACAGGTCGGTCGATTTAGGTAAGTCAATCATTTAATTTATTTTTCTGAAGTTACGACGTCGGCAAGACGAAGCGCTACCTCATATAGTAACTTTGTGTCGGTCGTGGAACGAAGTGCTACCTAATGTTCTCCTTGAAAGCTAATTCTATCCGTAGATGGAATATTTATGGACTATACTATTTTTGGAATTGGACATCGAGAAATGTGTCAATTTGTCCTTGGCAGAAGAGAAGAATGTCAAAATCTTATTGTATTTGCGGAAAGTGCATTTGTGGAGAGCATAGGGTCAAGTTGTGTCCAGATTGTAAAACTAGGCTGTGACTTGTATACAAATAGTATCAATAATTAATAAGAAAATTTATTAACTATAAGTCCAATGTAATTTTTTTCCTGTTTAGTTGGTAGCATAGTGCATTCCAATTGATATGATTTCGTAGTTTATTTTTTCAATTTACTATTTCATTACTTCTTTGGCAATTTTGTTTTTGTGACATTTTCTTTGTAGTTTTTTGTATGAAATAATTATTCTTTCCAACAAATCATATATTAAAAATCGGTCGATTTAGGTAAATCAATCATTTAATTTATTTTTCTGAAGTTACGACGTCGGCAAGACGAAGCGCTACCTCATATGTAACTTTGTGTCGGTCGTGGAACGAAGTGCTACCTAATGTTCGCCTTGAAAGCTAATTCTATCCGTAGATGGAATATTTATGGACTATACTATTTTTGGAATTGGACATCGAGAAATGTGTCAATTTGTCCTTGGCAGAAGAGAAGAATGTCAAAATCTTATTGTATTTGTGGAAAGTGCATTTGTGGAGAGCATAGGGTCAAGTTATGTCCAGATTGTAAAACCAGGCTGTGACTTGTATACAAATAGTATCAATAATTAATAAGAAAATTTATTAACTATAAGTCCAATGTAATTTTTTTCCTGTTTAGTTGGTAGCATAGTGCATTCCAATTGATATGATTTCGTAGTTTATTTTTTCAATTTACTGTTTCATTACTTCTTTGGCAATGTTGCTTTTGTGACATTTTCTTTGTAGTTTTTTGTATGAAATAATTATTCTTTCCAACAAATCATATATTAAAAATCGAAGTGTTTTGCGTATATTGAACCTTAACTTTTAGTAAGTAAATTACACCATTCTTAGTTTCTTAACGACGAAACGCATACAAAGTGTAAATGTAAATAAGGCCTGTTTTAAAGTATTATAAATACTGCATTTACATGATGATTACGCATCCCTGAAACCATAATAAGGTTACTTCGTCTCATCGTCGAAGCGCCACCTAATTCAACCCTTCGCTACAGAGTAGCGCTACCTTTCCCGTGTAAATTAAGCAGTTTAATGTATAATTAAATATGTACCATTTCCACTTCATTCACAAAAAAATTATATGAGGTATTCTGCGATGAGCAAAACACTTAATCATTATATATCAAATTCTCAATGATTCAACTGGATACCGAATTTCGGCATTTAATCCTAAAACGTACTAATGTTTCAAGAAAGTAATTTTCCCTTTGTGAAACTATATTTTTGATGTATAATTCTAAGGTATTTGACTTAATTAAAGTCTTATCTAATTATATCCGGGCTCAGAATTACTCTAACGCCTGCTAGAGCTTTGAGATATCTAACCTTACGTCAAAGAGTTCACACCTCGTCAGCCAACTGTGTAAGGTGACACGGAGGTATTTTCTTAGCCCTGTAAGCTATGTGAGATAACAGACATATTTACTCCAGTTGTTATCTAGAGGCTTATGTCAGAAAGTGGATGATTGATGAACAGCAAAAGTTCAGCGCTGAGATTATTAACAGTTTGGAAAGTCGTCAATTGATTTTTATCGAATGTAGTAACACTACTGTTTACCTTTAGAACAACTGATTTCATTAGATTCTTAATTTTGCATTGAAACTTATGCTTTACATTACTAAATCTTAGTTCTATCTTCATTGTTGTAATATATATATATATATATATATATATATATATATATATATATATGTATATATATATATATTTTTTTTTACTTTGAGATTCTCCTCTGTATAGAGGGGAAAGTATTGCAATCGTGAACAATTTCGACTTCCTGTTTTCAACGGAAATACACGGTTTGGGTTCCCCTGAGTCCAAACAATCAAGTCCCGCGAAATGGTTTGTGTTTGTAAACAGACTAGCTCAAAGGCGATAAACCGTACAAGTCTGAAATTGGGTATTTAAAGTAGTTTTATGCCCATGATGTGACAGAAAAGATTTCATCAAAATAAACGGTTGAGTAAAGGGAGGGGGCACTTTACTCGACTTTTATCTCATATTTACGTTTTCGAGAAAACGGCTCTAAATATTTTGAGCTCGTCATGTTTAATGAGAATCAAGTATTCTTCAATAGTCAGGTGGGTTTTATCATCATAGAAATAGTATGATGGGGCTTAAGTGACGAGGGAAATAAGGTACCTTAGATTTTGTTAATATAGTGCAACTGGCGTTATTTTAATAATTTAGTAATGTAACGTAGCAATGTAATTTTAATGATGGTTTAAAATGGTTCTATGCTTACTGCTGGAACGAACTAATAGCTAAAACAAACTGTCATATTACGTGTTTGTTATTACGATGTTCGAGTTACATCTAGGCCGGGCCAGAACATTCTACGCTCGTCCTCTTTACGACTATATAAAAGGAGCGTTAGTCTTGTTCTGAAGCTCAAGTCGTATGGTTATTTGTTAGTTACAATGTGATAATGTTTGTAACCTGTTCAATTAGTTGATTTTTCATTATTTGTGTCGCTGGTTTGTGAGTTAAAAATTGTTTCACAGAAGTGTTAAAAAGAATTTGAATTAACATATTAGATGATGAGCGTCTTGGCGTGATTGGATCAAGACCAGTGACTATTTTTTTATTTTATGTAGATGAGTATATTTTAGCAATGGCTTCAGTTTATTTTGGGGGAATTCATGCTTGACAGTGATTGCTCCCTATTCAAAGTAAGGCTAGTTAAATATGTTTTTATAAATTCGGTTGAAAATACTAAACTAGATCTATTTCTCAATTCATGTGATGAAACCTATATGCTGCATGTTGATTTTGTGGCTGGTTGTACAATAAAACCTGGATAATTTGCTAATTTAGAACTTTTTTCAAAGGTTGACAAATATTATGAAGTCGGATGCTAGATTTAGTGGGCGATGCCGAATGTATAAAGTGTACAGAGAAAATAAGAAAACTATTCCGAATTGGTTGGCTATCAGGCAGAAGCGAAGTAAGTGGTGAACTTAACGAAAAGGTTACAGTAGGTCAACCTTTATATATTTTAGATAAAAAGGGACACCCAGTCCTTGGTAGAGATTAGCTTTCTAGCCTGAAATTGAAAATTGACAATGGTGAAGTTTTAAATAATTTTCAGATCATGAGAACTGAAATATAAATATTCTACAATTTAAACAGAAGAAATAGGCGGTTTCAATAGCAGTAAAGTCAGTATTTTTTGAAGCCAGATGCAAAACAAACTGCAAATTTACCAGAGACCATTGCCTCATGCCATGAAACAATGTACAGAAGCGGAGCTGGATCGATTGTTGAAACAAGATCTTATAGAACCCATAGACTATATGGGTTCCATCTATTGTTCGTCTACTCCACCCATAATTCCACCTATTCACATATAGTTCCAATATTAAATAAAAGAAACATAATATCTGGTCAGGATTATAAAACAACTATAAGCCCACGTACTACTGCTTAGACCAACATCCATTACCTCACATTGATTCCTTATTCGCAAATTTCCGTGTCGTTTTTTTTAAAATTAGATTCACGAAGTTCCTATCAAGGGTTTACTATAGATAAAAAATGGCACGCACTGTTTACTATCACATCTCACAAGGGTTAGCTCCGATGCTTTAGTTAGATAATATATTACTTGGTGCAGCTTCTACTGAGACGCTGCTTATAAGCCTAGAAGAAGTCCTCAAAAGATTACGAGTTGTGGGGTTAATGTTAGCAGAGAAATGTGAGTTTTTCATGACATCGATAGTATATTTGGTGATCAGCTTATTATGCTTGCAAAAATGACGAATAGCCAATTGTTTATGGGGATTTTTTGCTAGCCACCAAAAACGATCAACAGTCGGTTGAAGTGATATATTATTTGAAGAACTATTGACCACAAAATATTGATCAGATCTTAGATTTAAATCTCAAGAAAAACATTTATTTCAGGAATTACATCTGACTTATTGGTGTGGGGATATAGGGTGATCGTATCCAAACATCTAATCAAGGCCATTTTTAACTATATGAGCTTTTAACTCTCAGATTTTGACTTCTGCTCGCTAAAACTTGACAACGAAATCCCAAGTGGAGATCGGGCCCACACTAAGCGTACGTCGAAAAATGAATTTTAACAAAGGACACCGAAATAATTGTAATTAAATAAATAAAAACAAAAGATATGAAATGGTTAATTAACCCTTTAGCTTCTACACAGTGCGAGTGTATTGCGGGACCTGTGGCCTGAGACCTTAGACCGTCTGCCGTGCCCGGTGTCCTGAATACTTTTTGCCACATTCACTCTTCTTATCTCCTTATTCATATTTTTCTTCTAAAGGTGCAGGTAAAATTAGTTTGGAAAAACCCCAAAAGAACCCCATGTCAATTAGTTTACAACCCTTGGAAGTTTTTGAGAAAACCATAAACCTCGTCACTGGGAAATACCAGACGGGCTGGAAACAGGGTTGGAAAAACGCGAATGCCAATTATGTAAAAATAATTTTCATATGTCCTACATTAGTCCTAAATATGAATAAGGAAATGATGACTATTTGGTCTGCTCGCCATGCTCCTCTAGTATTCATGAAATAAAAAAAAAATACGTGTAGGAACATACCTTAAGTAGACATACTTAAATACAATATTTAGAATGTTTTATATATCTGTTTATTTTATAACATTTTTAAATTATATACTATATTTTTATTACGAGTTGTTACCAACGATTTATAAATGTTGCATTCCTAAATAATGATACGATAAATCCGAAAGTGAGGAGTAAAAATTCAATTTTTGTTTTAAAAGAAGCCACAAAAGCATCTCTTAAGGTGCTGACTAATGGGGTTATTATCCTACTGCAATAGTAAAATGGAAAGAGTTAAGAAATCAATTGAAATAAGGTCCTTAGTTTCAGTCTTCTTACGCTGAAACGGGCGGAACTGATATATCAGTCTGCAGACCCCAGGGACCGCAGCACTCCAACTGATATATCAGTCTGCAGACCACAGGGACTGCAGCGCTCGAACTGATATATCAGTCTACAGGCGTTAAAGTGTTAACAAGACAAAACCACCAAAAAACAAAAAGGGAAGCACGAAAAGTGATAAGAATGGGTTAAAAGAGGTTACCAAATAACACGAGATCATTCCCTCTTATACCTCTTCGTTTGCGATTCGATTCTGCTTAAGTACCAATTTTTTTTACATTTTGGTATTTATTTATTTAATCTATTTTTTTTATAAATATTTAATGCATATTTTAACGGTTATCATTCCATCAGAATGAGTTAAAGCTGCAAAACCAAACCACATTCCTATAATTCTTAGAAAGATGTCATCAAACTGGATCTAGGTCCATTTGTTCTAAATAGAAGTTTAATTTTATTGTAAACAAATCTGCATATTTAATTTGGATTACATAGATTTACTTTTCTGTGATCTAAAATAAGCATAATCGTAATAAATGATTGTTATCGTCTAGGTGAATGTTATGGGTCATAACAAAAGACGCCTGGTGACATTTCCTTCATCATTTAGTTTTATAAGATTTAATAACTGTATAAGAATGACATTTAAATAAAATTAAAGGAAGGGAACATATATTACTTAACTATAAGGCAACTAGTTCCGAAGTCTGTTTCTGCAAAAGAGAACCATCAGATTCAACCAATCATTTCATTGCAAGAGAAAAGAGGCTTTAGGCACACCTTTCGCGCCCATCCACTGTTTCCCTCCGTTTTTCTTTCTATTTAAAGTTCTCAATCAGTTAAAAATGAAAAATATAAGAGGGGGCTGGGTAAGATGAAGAGAATAAGCCTTTGTAATTTTTCTTTGCCACTGAGGAGGGATTTAAGGACTTAATTTTTTTATGAGAACTTCTTCAATATCTTACCTTAAACAAGGACTTTTTTCAATTTCTTCTTTCGTCTTCAAAGAAATTAGAAGTTGAAATTTCGCGATAAATTATTGTTTTCGTCATCCCTATTGCTGGACATAATGACATTACTTTGAGACTATTAAAAATAAATAAATCATAGGAACAACTCCTTTCTTTCGCTTTCAACTGTCGTATTTTGACGTTGTCTGTTGTATATTATTTTTCCATAACGTTTGAATAATCTGTTGAAGTGCTTTATGCTAAAAATTTAAATTTAATGTAATTTAAAATGCAAATTGAGTATAGCTATTAAAAGAGAGGACGATGGAACTACCTATTGTTCTGGTAGTAGAGTGGCTTTTATTCAGACAGGTCCCTTTGAGCCATTAGGACATTATTTAATCAAGGTCTATTCATCTTTTGTTTTCAATCCTGACCTACCTTTCATGAAATTGTAATTAGTTATATTTATATCTGTCCGAGGAGCTTCAAATCTTAGATATGAACACTTCAATATCTCATATATGCATTAACAAAAACTCTCGTTAAAGGAATATAAAAAAAAATAAAAACTTACAAATTTATCCCGCGGTGGCCCTAGGATTTTTTTTTTATGGGAGTAAAAAGTCATGGAGGTCCCGAGCCTGTACCATTTAAGGTACTCGTTTACGATCCCTAACCTTATTATACCTGCATAGGCAAAATTTAGGATTCCCACTGTAGCATCGTTTGATTAGCCTTAGTGGCATAAAGTGACGTTAAACAAAGAAACATAAAAATTTTAAAATAGTGAAAATCAAGTTTTTCAATTTACATATTCAAAAAACTTTAATATATAGGAATGAATAAATCTTCTTTTAGAGTCCAATTCAAGCTTAAATTCATTTTTTATTTAATTCTAGCCAATTTACTTCTTCAAACCTCTTGCAAAACAAGGGGCGGCCCAGGTAGGAAGGATATAAAGGGAAACCCATCCAAACCGGTGATTTACAAAACAAAAACATTATTGAAATAAGGAGTTGGCAGCCGCCATTTAATGTGATAACATCTTGAAAGTGTGCTCTGTGAAATTTTAACATTTGTTCAGTATAAAAAAATAAATTTATCAGGGATAAAATATCATATTCTTTCAGAGTTTGAACAGAAGAATGCAATACTAAATGTTTGAGGAGTAATAAGTTTGGTGTTTAAAAATGTTATTAAATTGTAGAACGTGGGACTGATCGGCTACGGGGGAAGCAAGATTTACGCGTTGAAGCTGGTATCGGTGAGTCATATATTGACATATTGGTGACATATTGTTGAGTCATAGATTAATGATAAAAAAAAAAAAAAGTGATACACAAACTATTACAACCTTAATTGATGATTTCAAAACTTTTTTATCTAACCATAATTTAACAAACAATGTTGCCCAATTAAAAACTCAAATTATTAGTATTCAACAAGATTCACAACAGAGTAAACTAAAAAAATATTTAGTTATTTCAGGCATTCCACACAACGAAAATTAAAATCTAATTGAAATATTCTAAAATATTTGCGAGAAAATCGATTTCCCTAACAACGATTATTTGCTGGATGATATTTATCGGTATAAATCTATAATCTATATTAGATCACTTTTTAATACCTAGAGACCAAAGAAAGCACATAAGGGACATAAGGGACAAAAGAGGTTTTGAAATAGGTAGTGACCACAGGCTACTAATAATGGATATAACCCTCAATGAAAACAACAGTATCCCAAGATCAACAAACCGGACACCTAGTTTTAAGATCAAATACTTTAAACTTATTGAACCGGAGGTAGAACAAGCATACCAGGACCTTATAGAAGAAAAGGCAAGCAGCGGTAGATATAGATAGGACAGCGATGATGTGAAGGAGTCTTGGACAGCGACCAAGAAAATAATCCTAGACACGGTGGAAACAACGTGTGGAAAAAGTAAACTGGGCCAGAGGATTAAGAAAACTCCTTGGTGGTCAGATTAAATCAATTTGACATTGAAAAAATTAGGCATGATAAAAAGGGTATGATTTAGAAATGGGTGTGTTTACATAAAATTAAATGATGATGGAGAGGCTATCCCGGTAAGGAATGAAGAGATATTTCTAGCACTTTCTGGACACTTTGTAAATGAGGAAGATCATGCACCTACCTCAAAAAGCCATCCCATCTGCAATAGAGAGATTCAATTCATACCAGTCTCCTCACATAGAAGAAAACCAGAAAAGTATAGTGGGAATTCATCCGAAGAACGGCAGCCGAGAAGCAAACCTCGCCAAAATAATATACCTACTTGGTTAACGAAAACAAATAACACTGAGGAGCCCGTTGATATATCAAAGCGAGACTTTCCGCTAGGCCTATCGTCTTTCAATAACAGAAAAGCCGGGCAGCCGGTGGCCTCGCTGTCATATATCCCAAACATCCTTTTCTCTTTCGTTAGAGGAGTTATCACAGGTTTAATTTATATAAGTCCCAGTACAGTACAGATACCGGAGGTTTTAGATTTGTTGGAAACCACCTTGCTGTTTATTAATGAAACCTACAATAACCTGCCGTTAGTTTTGGGGGGAGATTGGGACTGCAGGGTCTCTAATATAGATCGGGATAGCCACGATATCTTTGAGGGAACAAATTTAAGCTTTGAAAGGGGAACCGTGGACAACTTGTATAACTCAAGAGGTAAACACCCCATATTTTTTTTGGAAAATCATTCTCTAGTAATCTTAAATGGGAGAACCTTTAGTAACCAAAAGGGAAATTATACTAATGTGGCAGGCAGGGCTCGTCTACGATTGATCTGGTTTGTACCAGAACAGTTGTTCTGAATTTTATTTTAATCAAGATCTGATAGGGGAACAAATATGCACCTCCTCTGATCGTTTTCCGGTCAAATTAACGACAACCTTTTCAATAGAAACAGTCACACAAAAAAAGAAAAATATTTAAACAATACAAACCTATCCGATGGAACGATAACTACAAAAACGCGTACCAAAAATCTTTGACGGAGCTCAAAGCGACTTACCCTGATTTAGTGTCAGCAGACAGTAATCTTATGTATTCAAAGTTTGTTAAATCAATTAAAAAATCAATAGAACGTAATAAACTTAGTGAAATAGTTGTGAATCCAGATTCAAAATGCTGGTTCGATAATGATTGTCAAGTAATGAAAATTTTGTTAAAAAATCTAATAAAACTATGTAAAATAAATGACTTCCGTGAGCCCTACAGATCACAATATGTCTCGATCAAGAAAGATTATCGCAAATTGATTTATACAAAGAAAAAATCATTTATAGAAGATGAAATAAATTTACTGACAAAATCCAATGAATTCTGGAAAATAATAAATAAACAAAGAAAGAACTCACCAAACTTAATCAATAGTAATGATTAGGAGCAGTATTTAAGAAATAATTATCCTCTCAGAATATAAAGCGATATCAATTTCATTGGCGTTATCCACTCTATATTAGAGTCCTATTTTTCACAATTTGTAATAGAAACTGCAATGAATAAATCCAAGAAAAATAAAGCTTCGGGGCCAGATACAAGATCTTACGAATATATTAGAAATCTCCCTCATAACTGGATCTTATATTTAGAAATATTCTTTAATCAAATAATGGATGAGAAAAGAATTCGTTTCAGCACTTGTACAAATAAATTTGAAAAGGGTCCGTTTTAAGGAGGTGGTCCATCTTTAGTGACTCATTTAGTATTTATGTATGTGATTGTAGTAAACTTCCTTTTGTTTTTTAATTAAATTAGGGTTTATAGGACTCACATAAGTATTTATCTTATTTTGTCTAGAACTTAATTCCGGCCAATCCCCCATAAAAAAAAATTCGGCACTAATTCTTAAGAACATAACCAAATATTATTAGTTCAAATTCGAAGTATTTCTCGAATGCTCAACATTTCCAAGAATATTCCTGATGGTTATTTCAAGCATGAGGTCTAGATCTAAAGCAAACAGAAGCAAAATGTCTCCAAACCCAATATTAGCTAATATAGAGTATATAACGTTTGTTTTAGAGTTTGCATTCCAAGCTAATTTGTGTGGGTAGTAGGTTTATAATCAAGGTAGGTAGTTTGTAACAATTTGAGTCGGCTTGTGGCTGTTGACAGAGATAGATCGGGTCCTCGGTATTTGCTTAGTGAAATAGTACTTTTTAACAGTTTTTTAAGATATTTTGCATAGGCAAAGATTACGTGTCAGTTAACAAGCTTGTGAAATTGGTGGTTATCAATCAAGTGTGAATTACCTTTTTTTAGTAAAATGCGTAAGAGAATTAGTGAAGCGTTATCAATTCTCAAGAAACAACCGGTAAACCCACACCGCTTAATCAAGTCATATGGCTCCAGGATCATTCAACAATAACAGCACAGGTTATAAACAAATCAAATTCGATATCTCTTATTAAATAGCACAGTTTTTAGTATACATCATAACTAATTTAAATATTTTTTCAACTACATTGCATTAAGAATAACCAAGTTAAGTCGAAAATCTACCACACTCAATAGATATCACAACAGCACCGTGCTGAAGATTTTCGACAGTCCAAGTTATGAAGCCATCAAGTCTGCCAGGAGGTTACTGTGGTAAATACAAATTGTGGATATATTGATATTCTTGCTTATAATGTAGGTCTTAAGTCAGAGATTAAAGATTTTGATTTTTTGAATTTTCTTAAAAAAACATCATATATTTTGTTTATTTGAATCTTTTGTTACAGAGAATAGTATACCTTTTTTTGTTCAATATTTTTTTATTACAAAATTGTGAGGAAACCTGCGATAAAAAGCTCTAAGTTTGGTAGAGGCAGTGGGGTGTTAGCATATAGGAAAGATTTAATGGCAGGTGGTCATTTTGAGTTTATAGTTCGAAATAATAGGTATATTATTAGGATAAAAGCACACGACGAATTAATGTATTTATTTCCTCTTTATCTAAATTGTAACCACTGGGATGAGAATTTTAATGAATTGGATAATTTTTTTACCAACATAAATAGTTAAAAAATTTATAATAATACGAGACTGGAACGCGCGACCAGGAGAAAAACAAACTAATAGATTTGTTGTATTTATAGTGTTAATTATGATTATTAAAATTTTGGCATATATGTCATACAAAAGTTAATGTTATTTGCTTATAATTTTCTTTAAAACCTAAGGTTAGCTATTTTAGTTAGATTGACCAAAACAAACACACACAAAAAATAAAAGAATATTGTAATTAGAATTTTTGGCCTATAAGCTGATTCCCTGGCAGACGTTATATCCATCCCAGAATTGTGTGCTTTATACATAATGTAAAATGTTAAAAAAAGAGATTTTGTAAATAAAGCACATTTATCTATCTATCTAGTTAGTAACAATTCAAACATTTCGATTAAGTATTTATTTTCATTCTAAGGAGACCTTGCCTGGACTTAGGCCAATCATCGCCATGTTGTATGTTCATTATTTTTTTTTAATCACAATTTTATGCCTTGATAGTTTTAAATCATTGATATATATTGTTGTTTTGTTAATCTTTCAATTATTCGATGAGACCCAAATATTCAATTGACAAATCCCTGAAAGGGGGTTTGCCCGTAACAATCCCAAAGTGCAGAAGCGTAAGTAGACCGCGCCAACAATCTCAGTGTCACGGTTGTCGAACCTCTCCTGGCATCTTGTCCTTGTCCAAGCTCCACAAGTTCTCAGGAGTCGTTTAATGTGAAACTCAATTATATCCATAACTGTTTGATTAAGATCTCAAGCTTTACACAGACACACAAGGGTAGGCAAAGCTACAGCAATGAAAAAGAAATCATTAATTTAAATGATAAGTATTTTAATTTCCTATCAACCTTTTTCTTTGTTTTATTTAATATGGAATAGTAGGGAAATATGGCATACAATGGTCGTGACACTCTTTAGGACTGATATCCCCTCTCTCATTAAGAAATATATCCCTGTAATCACTTTTAACAACTAAGTTCCAATCTTCCTCTTTATTTATCGAACCTCTTCTCTCTCCGTGATCCTTGGGTGTTTCTGGCATCTATCTAGAAACGCAACAGCGTTTCGCCCAACTAAGAAAAAAAATCGGGAATGAAAATAATAAAAACTCGACAAAGCCGTATGATTCTATTATGCCAAGGCAATGAGTAGGGGTTTTGAGGTGATGTACCGCAATTTTAAAGAAAAAATCTGGTGCGATGCGCGCAACACACAATATTCACTTACCAACTTACTTAGATTAGATATTGACGTATTTCGATAATATGTAAAAGCTATTTTTCAACTTCCACATTTCCATATGCTTATATTTGTATTTGTATAGCTCCATAAGTTATGGAGTATTTGTATTGAAAAACTTGAAAGTTCTCAGTACTTTTCGATTCATAATTGCTTATTTCTTTTTTTAAGGGACCCGATTCATCAGTGGGATATGAAACTATGACTGTCACAACGTGGGCATATACATAAATCAAATATCCAGTTCGATCAAAATAGTAAAAGCCGTTTTTAAGAAAATAAAATAAAACGTGAAAATGAACCAAAAGTTATTAAGTCAAGTGACCCCTCTGTTTGACCAATTTTGATGAAATCTTGGCTGGCACACCGCTGGCACATAAAACCATCAAAAAACAATTTTGATCAAAATAGTTACACAAGGTTTTGAGTAAATAAAAAAAAACCTAAAAATGAGACAAAATTTACTAAATAAAGTGCCCCCTCCGTTTGAATTATTTGATGAAATTTCGGCTGTCGCATCGCGGACATATGCATACATCAAATACCCAGTTTGATCAAAATCTTAAAAGCTGTTTTTGATTAAATAAAAAAAAACACGTGAAAATGGGATAAAACTTATTCAAGTGCCCGCTCCAATTGATCAATTTTGACTGTCACATCGCATATACATACATCAAATACCGAGTTTAATCAAAATCGTTAGGGCTGTTTTTGAGAAAATCGAAAATTACGTAAACATTAGATGAAATTCTTCAGATAAAGTACTCCCTCCGTTTGACCTATTTCGATGAAATTTCGGCTGTCGCATCGCGGGCATTTACATGCACCAAATACCCAATTTCAGGTTCGTACGGTTTATAGTTTTCGAGCTAGTCTGTTTACACACGCACACACACAAATCATTTCGCGGGATTTGGTTATTTGGACTCAGGGGAACCCAAAACGTTTATATCCGTTGAAAACGGGAATTCGAAATTTTTCACGATCGCAATACTTTCCCTTACTATACATTTGATATATAGGTAAGTAAAAGTAAAAATCAACTTGACAATGAGACAAGCTTTTAAATTTTCATTGCAATATGAGTTCAGAGAGCCGAGCTTTAAAACTTTCGTTTTTAATCTTTAATAAATTGTGATTGTTCGCTTTAGACGAACCTACATCTTAAACGGCCGAATCATATTGATATCCATGTGTATTTTTACCTTTCACCTCGGAAACAAATAACGTTTAGTTGTTTTGTAACGTTTATAGGGATATGAAGTCCTGAAAAAATTTAAGAGATAAAAAAATTGCTAAGGCTATAAAAAGTTTATTGATGGACCAGTAATAGAAATCACGCGGGGGTATTCGATTTAAAATGTTTTAATTTATTTTTGCATTATACATGGCGCTTAGACTACATAAAAATAGTTGTATAAACAAAAAGCAAGAGTTCTTTTCAATAAATTTTGAGTTTGATTGTGTAAGTATTGAAATATTCAAATAATACGTTTTTCTCCGCCTTATTGTAATTTTATTAAGTTTTAATTGGCCAGCTATTGTTTGCTGAAATCTTTGTGTGAATGTATTGTGTTAAGAAGGTTGTTGAGTAATCGATTCAGTTTTTAGAGAGGTTACCTTTTAACACGTTTTTCGATTTTTACTTTTGTGAAGGCTGATAGACATTGTAATTATTTTATAATTACAACTTGTTTGGCTTATATTAGTCTTTTTTTAATAAATTAAAGAAATTCATTAGTACCTTATTCTACTAAATTTATTTAGTAATTTGAAAACGAAATAAAACTCATAAAATAAACATTTATATATGTGCTGAGAAAAAAAGAATAAAACGTGCAATATTTTTGTATAACTAAAACTTAATAGTGGATAAGACAAATGTAATGTAGCTTAACCTGATGTTGGAAAGTATTGCACAGTTTCGACTCAAGATAATATTTGAGGTAATTATTTTAAATGGTTTTTTGTACTCTAGGCAAACGTGCTAATGACGAGGCCACTTCCCGAATATCGCTCCACGATGATATATTTACATAATATTATATGATCACACTATGGAAGGAATGACAAATATTTCTGAGTATTGACAATGGGTGGGCGATGTTAACAATGTGCGAGGAGATAACTCAATGAAAACTGTTAAGTTTGAAATTTGTTTCTTTCTTTCTTTTAACGTCACTTTATGCCACTAAGGCTAATGGGTCGATGCTACAGTGGAAGTCCTAAATTTTGCCTATCCAGGTAGAATTAGGATAGGGATCTTTAACGAGTACCTGAAATCGTACAGGCTCGGGACTTCCATTTTACATCCTATCCGAGGGACAAGGATTTTTTACTCCCATTAAAGAATCCTAGGGCCACCTCGGGACGCGAATCCGCGACTTTTTGTATTGTAAGTTTCTATGCAAGTTTGAAACTTTATTTATTTATCCTTCGGATAGGACGTAAAATAGCCTGTACGATATCAGGTACTCGTTAAAGATCCCTATCCTAATTATACCTAGATAGGCAAAATTTAGGACTCCCATGGTTGCATCCGATTAGCCTTAGTGGCATAAAATGACTTTAAACAAACAAACATTAACGACTCACTTGTAGCGATGATTTTATGAGGAGATTGTTCTCAATTGTTGTTCATCAAGTGTTGTTATTTTTCCTTCCCGATCCGAATAGTCCACCGCCCACCGTTGTGCTAGTTGTCACACCCTATAATTCGCTTATACTCTCAGCTTACATTCTGTTCTTTCAATGACCCGCCTTTCGTACTATCACTGTTTCCCAAACTATATTACAGCGGCCACCCAGGATGATTAATTTACATTCATAACATACAAATATTAATTGTGCACCATTGTGCCTTACGATCTTGTTAGCATTTCAGGTATCCATCAGCCATCAACTCCCGCAACTCGAAAAATTGGCAGACCGCCATACTCACCCTTCTCTTTGGAGTTTCCTCAAGTGCCTCTTGAGGTCGCCTCTTTGTTGGCACCCACCTCTGGCCTCCGCTCGCTCGTTTCGGCTGTCACCCACCGTCGTTCATTTGTTCGGTTGTTGCTGCTACTTTCTCTCTCACACCCACTCTCTTACCTCACCCCTGGCTCCTCTGCCTCATTCTCCGTCTCGTTTGTCTCTGACGTTACCGAAGAAACCATCTTCGCCATATTTTTTTTCCGTTCCTTCTTGGCCTGAAGTTTTACTGGTTCACCGCAGGTGTTTTACTTCGCCGGCATATGTTGGGACACTTCCTATCGATGTCCTGGATTTGAAGGATTTGGTGTGTCATTGTGCTACTGGGTGTCAAGGTCAGTCTTCTCTTTTCTGTTCTTGCCTACTCCCTTCTGTTGATATTCTTTCCTTTCCACCCTGATTAGGATTCATTACTTCTATGCTGCAGGCGAGGTCCTAGGCCTCCCATAGCTTACTTAGTTTCTACATATGTTGCGCTGCCCGTTTATCTTATCTTCTCGCTGATCTTATTAAATCTGGCAAGAATATCTCCTTTATATTGCCCATTAGTCTGTCGCAAGTGATTCACTTCTCAAAATATTTTTAAAATGTCCTTCCTCGCATTCCGGCTACATACAATTTCTCCAATTTCTCCCACCGACCACGGTGTCTTGTTTTATGCTAGAGGACATTTCTCTTGATCGGTACTTATTGACTCCCCATCTCCCTAACCGATTGATTTGTAATATTCGTCTTAGTGCTTCGTAAATTTTATGTGAAAAAAAAATGAAGGAAAATAACAGTTTAAACACTGTAATAATAATTACTTAATGGGAGGCTTCATATAAATCTTTTCCCGGATAATATAAATAGACGAATTCCGCAAACCTAGTTTGTACGGAACCAATTAAATTTGGGTAAATCTATCATTCAATAATAATGTTGCGGCCCGTGGAGGATAACGCTCCCATTGAGAGCAATCCGCATTGTTTGGCACGGGACTGGAGACCGGCTAAGATCAAAGCCTTAGCTTTACAGGATACTGGATCGTTCTGGAATCTTCCCAAAGACTTGTAAATGGCGGCTTTGACTAGCCTCAGCGGAGCTGTATATCAACACCCGTCGAGTACAGTTATAAGTAATAAGATCTATTCTGATAAGCCTTATTGTGATAAGAGTGAATGTTGTAGAGGACTCTAGTTTTACCCTTGTAAGCCGTTAACACTTTTAACCGAGGTAATTTGTTGTAAGTAATTAGTGTCAATCATAATCATTGTATTCTGAATTTAATAATAAGGCAATAGACACAATTGTAAATATTAGACTAATAAATTAAAGTTTTAGTGTTGATTGTTGATTTAACTGTACCCGTTGCCTGCAGCAATAATTTATTCATAATCATCAGGTTTATGGAATGATATAGTTCAAATCATTTTGCATCAGAACTACTTATTTAATAGTGGTTATTTATTTGGTTGAGATTCAATTCGAACAAAAGAGCTTGGAACATAGATTTGTCGAAGTCATATTGATAAATAAAAGGTCATGGAAATCTGTTACAGCCGTAAATTTAGCCAATGAAAATAATGAGATAATACCGTAATGAATTAGCGTACACCATTCTACAACCCTAAGATGACGCAATACTAAGAAAGTTGGTGGACCATCTTGAAGCCTGCTGCCTTCGGCAGACTTGGCTTATGTAAGAAGACCCGTTCGTACCAGGCTCATCTCAGATACATAATCAAAAGTTTCCAGGAATTTAAGTATCTTACAGGCTATATATCTACCAATTATTAAACATCAAGATATTCAAAATATAATATCATTTAATATATATATATATATATACATATATTAAATTACAAGTATAGGTATATATTATGGATATTTTCTAATATGTATGTGTTGCTTCTTTCTGATCAGCTGTTTACTCATCATTATGGCGAATTTATTGTGCATAAAATTTAGTTTTCAAATTACTTATGACTAATAGTATAACATTAGTTACATGAAGGGTCTCGATGGATTTTTACTCTCTCCATGAAGTTATAGTTAACTCCATGAAGTTAGTATATATGGCGGTTCCAACTCGCTCAATTTTCTCAATCTTTTCCTCTGAGAATATTTTTCTAGTTCTTTCCTGAACCCGACTTTTTACTCTTACTTACCTATACATGAATATATAGTGAGGGAAAGTATGGCGATCGTGAAAAATTTCGACTTTCGCTTTTCAACGGAAATACACATTTTGGGGTACCCTGAGTCCAAATAACAAAGTCCCGCGAAATGGTCTGTGTGTGTGTATGTGAACAGACTAGCTTAAAAACTATAAACCATACGAACCTGAAATTGGGTATTTGGTATATGTATATGCCCGCGATGCGACAGCGAAAATTTTATCAAAATTGGTCAAACGGAGGAGTACTTTATCTGAAGAATTTCGTCTAATGTTTACATAATTTTCGATTTTCTCAAAAACAGTTCAAACGATTTTGATTAAACTGGGTATTTGATGTATGTATATGCTAAAGATGCGACAGGCAAAATTTCATCAAAATTGATCAAACGGAGGGGGCACTTTATTTCATAACTTTTTTTCAATTATCTCAAAAACGGCTTTAATGATTTTGATCAAATTCGTCGTGTTTAATGAAAATCAAGTCTTTAATGACCGACGATTGACGAAAGCCGTTCTGTTCATTTAATGGAAATTATTTGTTTCATGATAACTAAATGAAGTTTTCAACAAAGTCATAGAGAATTATAAAAATAATAAACTACTTGAAGTATCATGCTTGCATTGCCGAATATAGCAAGTAAAAACGTTCATTTAATAATAAAAAAAATAGTGTACATTGGAGAGCAAATACAAACAGAAATAAGTAAATGAATGTGGAAAAATGTGTGACTTCGAGAAACGGCATTAAACAAAAATCCTCATTTCAATCTAAGTAAGTTGGTAAGTGAAAGTTGTGTGTTGCGCGAATGGCACCAGATTTTTTTTTTCTCTTTCGCTACTTGGGCTCATGTATGAACGGTATTCCGGTTCAGAGGAACGACACAGATGAAATCTTAGCTGTATAATGAGAATAATTATAAATATTATCTCAAGTGCAACGCACCTCGCGAAAGTGCGCGTGTCCTGGGATCATTGAACCTTTTCCATCTAACTATGAACTTCCTGACCTTTGTACATTTCTTTCCTAATCAAATATAGGAAATTCGTGCTTGTTGCTCGAATATATCAACCATACTGGCTAAAATATGGAGAATGCCTTTTTTCTCCTCCTCGGCCTAACCTTTCTCGTATATGAGTATTTCCACTAGCACCAAAGACTCGAAACGTGAGAGTATGGTCTGACTAGCGAAAAAAAAGGATAACTCGATAATTTTACAGAAAAGGATTCGTCAAAATTGAGTAACCTGAGAACACTTTATACCAACCACTTTGTGCCTTTTTGGATACATCAAAAACGGCTTTCTAAGGATATTGATGAAACTTTTCATGTTGAATTAGAAATAAGTATTCTTTAATATAGGATAGGTTTTATCTTTACATAAAAGGTCTGATAGGGCGTGTAGAGAAAGAAACATTCTTCTCATGCAGTACCTATAATTTTGTTCATTTTGAATAAGTAGCAGTCCCTCATTATCCTTTGTAATTAAGGAATAGCTTCTTATAGGAGAAACAAAATGTTTTCCCATGATGAATATTTCAATTTCTTAAGAAAATTTTCAGCTGATTGTGTGGATATATCCAATCCCAATAATGTGGAAAAAAAATACAATTAAAATAAGAGTAGTGATGTTTAATAAGCCTCGATCTGTATAAAAATTTCGATTTGGAGAAAGTTAGAGATTAGGAAATTTATTATGAATTTTTAATTTGATCTAATCGCTTCCCCTTTTCAATTCCCCTTCCCTTCCCCTCAATCTTTCAATGATTCTATTGCAAAAGTAAAATTATTGTACCTAATAAATTAGAATAAAATGGGAGAAGAGAATAGTTGACGACATTGAGTATATGCAAAAATCTTCGCTTTATATATTATGCTAAACTACAGTGTAAATGAGTGATATGCTTGAAAGTAGATTTATATTACTTAGCTTTACTGGGTTCCAAGACCCTAGTCATCTACACCTGATGTTTTTATTAATTATTATTTAATTTAAAAATCTGAGAAGTGATTCTATGTTCCATTATCGTAGTTATTTCTGGTTTTAATCCATACCTGTTGAGTTGTAGAGTGAAATTGTGTCATTCCTGGAATATATATTTTGGGGTGATTTTGTGCAAAAATCAAGGAAACAATTCTATATCGATCGATTAGAACCGTTTCCAGGACAAAAAAGAAGAGCATAAAAGTAATATATAAAATGATATATTCGTACACAGTCCCACTGGATCAATGTAGAATTTTTCTTCATAATTTTATTCTTTAAAAAAATAAATAAATAAAATTTCGCTTGGTATCAAATGTGGCGTGTGACTTTTCGTTGCGTATTTGAACTTACATAACTTTTACTCCTTTTGTTATAGTGGGAAACGTCAAATGTATAGGGATCTATGTGCTTTTGTCTTTTTTTCTCTACAATTTAAATCTTTTTTTGACATTGTATTTCATTATGTTTCAATTATTGCAAAGCATGCCAACTACCGGTTCACTTACCATAATCGGTAAGTTAAACAATTTATACAATGTAATAACTTATTTTTGTTTTTTAATCAAATTTAATGCATTAGCAACATAAATTTCGTCTATGGACAAGACGCTGCATTGAAAGGCACAGGAAACGGAAATTTTGGTTGTAATACTGTATTATTTCTTTGACCACGTACAGAAATGAGAAACTTGCACGCATTCTATTTTACCATATTACTATAACATAGGCAAAAAAACAAACAAAAAAAAAATGAAAATAAGCAATAATACATATCAGAATAATAAGTTTAATGTTTTGCTTTTGAAATAGATATATCAGATCTTGGAAAAGTGTGGTTTTAACTGAAGCTATACGTTATCTCTGTTGAATAACATTTTATTTTTACTAGCTCACTGACTATATCTTATAATGATCGACATACTTCTTGACATATGGAACCGCCTAGACAGACACCAATCGTTTACACAGTACATATCTGAAAATTGCATTGAAACCGGATTAATGGCGGTGGGTGATATGCCCGTAACATTGATATGAATACGAACAGAAATGAAGCACGATTGTAAATGTTTGTGCCATCATAATGCAACAGCTCTCGCATGGACAAGTCGATTTATGAATGATAGCCCTGACTTCTTCCCTAATTTTATTAATGTAGAGTAAAATCATCAAGGAGATCGATAACTTCACCTTAATTACTTATGATGCTCAATAAGGATTACGCTCATTAACTAAGATCAAAGCTTTGAAACACCTGCGAGGGTTTTACTTACCGATAGGCCGATGGGGAATTCCCTAATCCTTCTTGGAAATGTTCGGGTACATGATCAACCAGCCATGCCGTCTAAGCTTATTTCCTCAATCACCTAGCTAAAAGTCTCATCAATTAGTTCTATTTTTAACTTCTACGTGCGAACCACGTCACGACCGAACCTGTTAGTAAATACAATCCTGAATCACTCCACCGCGGAGAAAACTGAACCATCCTAGTAGCACTTTTCCTCTCTTTATAAAAGAGAGGAGTGAATACTCATCGCATATTGATTGATGTTGATCCCACATTATTGGGATTGGATATATCCACATAATAGGCTAAAATTGTCTTAAGAAATTGAAATATTCATCATGGGAAAACATTTTGTTTCTCCTATACGAAGCTATTCCTTAAATTACAAAGGATAATGAGGGACTGCTACTTATTCAAAATAAACAAAATTATAGGTACTTCACGAGAAGAATGTTTCTTTCCCTACACGCTCTATCAGACCTTTTATGTGATGATAAAACCTATCCTATATTAAAGAATACTTATTTCTAATTCAACATGAAAAGTTTCATCAATATCCTTAGAGAGCCGTTTTTGATTTATCCAAAAAGGCACAAAGTGGTTGGTATAAAGTGTTCTCAGGTTATTCAATTATGACGAAACCTTTTCTGTAAAATTATCGAGTTATCGTTTTTTTTTTCACTAGTCAGACCATACTCTCACGATACGAGTCTTTGGTGCTAGTGGAAATACTCATATACGAGAAAGGTTAGGCAGAGGAGGAGAAAAAGGGTATTCTCCATATTTTAGCCATTATGGTTGATATATCCGAGCAACAAGCACGATATATTTGATTAGGAAAGAAATGTACAAAGGTCAGGAAGTTCATAGTTAGATGGAAAAGGTTCAATGATCCCAGGACACGCGCACTTTCGCGAGGTGCGTTGCACTTGAGATAATATTTATAATTATTCTCATTATACAGCTAAGATTTCATCTGGGTCGTTCCTCTGAACCGGAATACCGTTCATACATAAGCCCAAGTAGCGGAAGAGAAAAAAAACATCTGGTGCCATTCGCGCAACACACAACGTTCACTTACCAACTTACTTAGATTTAATTGACGTGTTTTATTTAATGCCGTTTCTTTTAAAATTTTACCTCATTTTTACGTCTATTTTCGTTATTCCCAAAAAACGTCCCTTTAAATTTAGATTTAAAAAAAAATTAGATTTAAAAAGAAATTTAAAATTAAAAAAATTAATTTTTTTTTTTATTTGTACCTATGTGGTCTTGAAGCTTCACTAATACATATAACTTAAATTTCCTTACAATTCCTTACTTGGTTCTAAAATTTTACTCTATAATATTATGTTTTCAGGGTGTACGTTTTCGCGAATAAGTTGTGTGAAGTTGCTGGTAGGTAACTTCCGAAACGGTGCCGAGTGCAAAGGGTTGACAATGGAAGCTACTAATGATTTAATGAAGTGATACCATAAGCAGTATTAACTGTATTATTTCGAGAGGATTCCGCTTGTAACTTGTATGTAAAAAAATAATAATCAAAGAAAAGCGGGGCTTCTTTGCGAATAGAAATGGGAGCGGGGGACTATATAATAGAGTTTATATTTTTCTGCGAGAGCTCAGGATGTAAGTTTTTAACTATTCTCTTTTATAACGACTTCTTTCTAAATTTAATGGAGTTAAAAGTAAATAAGGCACAGCGTAGGATACGATTGGACTGTTTAGCGGAAAATGGCCCCCTCAACATGTCATTAATGTTAACGCACCGTTACGTACAGCTAACGTGGCTACGTGGCTTGTCTACTAGACAGCAGGACTGGCCTGCTCCGGTTCTTATATCTGGGCCACTTAATAAATAGCTTTCGTAGCTCAGCTAGTACCGTGCCTGTCTGACAGGCAGCAGCACGTTTGATTAATAAAATCTAAAATAAAACGCGTTCCACTAAATTATATTTATATAGAGAGATACATATTTTTTAATTAATAGTAACAATAATAATAATTTCTGTAGATATTGAGGATCAACCCACTGCCTAACGGCTGACCAACCTCCATTTTACAAATTCAAATCTTTGTTTTAATTAAACCATTCAACGAGATCGACATAATGTTTTCCTACCCAAGGTACTGGGATATGGTTTTACTAGAAATGATCAATGAAGATAGAACATTTGTATTTGAACTTGAATAATACCTTCAGTAAACCCAAGTCAGGTTATACAGACTAGTTATGTAAAGTTCATGAATATTAAAGTGAAAATGTTAATCAGCGGGCTGTTTAATTCACACTCTGAAATCCCTAAGCCAAAAGTTTACTTTACTAAGAAATAAAAACAAAATAAACTGATATCAATGCCTATATCCTCTCCTTTAACGAAGAAACATAAATTGTTTTATTCATTAAAGGAATTATTTATCATTCATAATTTTTTCAGTATTAGGGTGTGTAGACATATTCGGAAACTTCTTATAGAGAGAATACATAAAGAAAAGATCAATAATAAATTTCAATTTTCTATAGGCAATCTTTTAGTTTTTCTAATTGAGATTTTCCGGTATATCTAATAACAGTTAAGGTTTTTTTCTGGTCTATTTAGCTGTATTTTCTATATTTAATTTTCTGTATTGTAAAACCCGTTAAATGTAAGTTACAATATATTGAGATGAACAATAAATATATTTATGTGTCATCAAAACCTAATTCGGATTCTGCCATTTTATCAGAATTGTTTAATAATCATCATGACCAGAACTGTCATTGTCTCGAGTTATGGCATGAATGTACACAATGCTAAAGGCGTACTATGGGGCGAAATAATTAATAACGTTGTTAATTTTTCGATATTCCCATTGTCGTGTCCTTGCCTCAATCGCATTAATACAGACTTACCATTCAGACTGTCCTTTTTTTGTTCCCAAATTCTACAGTTTAGAAGGATCAGAAGACTTAATCATTTAAATGCGCAGAAAAGCAAAATAAGAAAAGCTTATATTATTAATTGGATAACTTAAAAAACTTACTTCCCTCTGACAAAATATTCTACTTATCGTTACTGAATAGCAATCCCAAATATAGTAGGGCAAATTATATTTTAAAAGTCTCCATACTGAGAATATTCATCATGAACTCTTTAATGTTACAACAGGCTAAATAAATATATAGATAATAAAACAGGAGAGAGGAGGACAAATATAAACTATTACTATTGTTATATAAAAAGCACTTCAATGGAAAATAGATTATATGTAAACATTACATTGTAATTTACAAAGCATCAAGTACCAATTATCAAGTACCAATTGAACTTCTAAGAAAAAGTTAATAGTTGTGTAAATTGTTATTTAATAGCTTCAGCTCAGCAGTAGGTAGTTGTCAATGAAGTTTATAAAAATGTTAAATAGTGGTATTTTTATTTTTTTTTACGCATCTATCTTAACCTTTAGCACACTAGTTGTATAGATGTTTACAATTTAGAAAAAATTATAAACTTTAAGATAAACCGGACCTCACCAGAGCATTTTTATATATATATAATATAAATATTTTTTATTTATATAAATATGTATATAAATATTACACATGTTCACATGAAATGGTTTTATATATATATATATATATATATTTTTTTTTTTGACATCATGCTTTCAATATATTTCCTCTTTTCTATAAGATAAATATGGCGAGCTCGATCTATAAAAATAAAACCAGAGTAAACCGATTTAACTCTTTTTTTATTCATGTCCCAAACATGAAGAAAACAACTACAACTGTTTTATCGACAGACAAAACTGATTATAAGTAATTCCTTATAATCATACACCTTACATTGTACTTACACGTACACCTTACACACAACACATACAAACTACAGCTACATACAAACACAGCAAAAAAAAAAATATGATTTTTCTCTGGGCTTGTCCAACATTGCGACAGTACGTTAAGTATCTAACGTAGGAGACCTTATGTAATTCTAATGGTTCAATCCACTCCGTATAAAATAACATAGAAGTGCCTTAGGCATGGTGGGGGTAAGTGCGGTACCTCTCACCCTCATGCCATCCACCTAGCGCTGTCCTGTTCTTGTGGCGATGTAAGTGAAAATTCAAAGTGCAATTAAAGTAAATTATCTTATTAAAGGTTTCCTATTAAACAAGTGCTAATCTTGTACGGTTCGTAACATTGTGAATGAGGTTGGACTAAGACGTTTGGTTTTCGCTGGAACGTCATTTGTGATCTGAAATATCTACCTTTTTTGTGTTGGTTTAAATTTAACCGCCTTTTTCTTAAATTTTTTAAAAATATATAGTTTTTGTTAATCTGATAACAAACTGTAATTAGATAGTCATGTAATTGTACATTGCTTTTGATTGTAATAACAGAATTTTCAAAGAAGCTGCTGAGAGTAAAAAAAAAAATAACGTTTCACCAGCATGTTTTTAACTATTTACTTTTCCTGTTCACTATTTCGATAACGTGTTCTCAAAGAATATCTATATCATCGCCGACAATAATTTGTATAAATAAATAAGTAGGAACAAATGTGTTTTTACAAATAGAGTTATTCCAAATTCATGAAAACATTAATCCTATAAAAAAGTTAAATCTTGTTTAAAAATTAACCCTTTGCACTCGGCACCGTTTCGGACGTTACCTACCAGCAAATCGACGCAACTTATTCGCGAAAACGCACACCTCGAAAAAGTAATATGATACAGAAAATTTTTAGAACCAAGTAAGGAACTGTAATGAAATTTTGGTTGTATGTATTTCGGAAGCTTCAAGAACACATAGTTACAAAAAAAAATTAATTTTTAAAAATTTTATATATTTTTTATAATTTTATATTAATTTCAAAATTATTCTTTTTAATTTTATATATTTCTTATAATTTTATTATAATATCTATTTATAGTGTA
Source organism: Aelia acuminata (assembly GCA_911387785.2). NCBI lineage: Eukaryota > Metazoa > Arthropoda > Insecta > Hemiptera > Pentatomidae > Aelia > Aelia acuminata. The sequence continues at coordinate 136,128,782 of OU426979.1, forward strand.
AAATGTTTGTTAGTTAAGAGAACCGGAGCGGATAACGATGGAAATCCCTTAGATTTCACAAAGGTTTCGCCGTTCCTTATTTATAAGCACATAAAAAATCTAATTGGAGAAGTAAAAACAGTTAACAAATTACGAGATGGGATCCCTATCACCAAAAGCGAAACATCCTATTAATAGTTTTTACGATTTGTTTATGTCCTTATATGTTAAAAACTGAAAATTATTTGCATTGTCTCCGTAGCGGAGATCTCGAGTTTGCAGATAAATTCTAAATGGTTCCGCTCCGGAGAACTAGAGTACAAAGGGTTAACTATTCATGGTATTTATCAAAGTCTGTTGATGATAAATAGTTGAGGATTCCGAAGAATCAAGTTAACATCCTGGAATTATACAAACGGTACAGGAGAATTGCTTACAGGAATTGTACGAAATTATTTGATATCAGATAATGAAAATAATTATCTGTAGTTTCAAGGCTTAAAATGATTCAATTAAATATAAATCTGTTTCAATATAATTGATAATTGATTACCATTAACATCAGAACTTTACTGCATACAACTCAGAAGACTCATATTTTTACTATTAACTTCGAACAATAAGAAGTTATGATATCATTTTAAATTTTGAAAATATGAATAATCTATAAGGACCTTGATTCTAACAGTTTTACTTTTGATAACTAAATAAAAACTAAACATTTGCCTGTACACAGCGCTCTACCTGGAAAGGCATCTCTGAGATATTTTATACTCAGTAGCTCAACCCATCGTGTTGTCGTTGATCAAATTTTGAGTTTCCAATCAATAAAATGTAGAAACATAGTACAATTTTAAATGGTACATTCAAACAAGACAAATTTTTGTTATTTGAGCTATTGGCAAATAAAGATTTATATTCGTCATAAGTCCTTTTGGAGTAACTTCTCAGGGAATCCATAAATTGAAAGCTCTTTGAAGGGGAATAAATAATGCGAAGCTTTAAATGCGCTAAAAATGAAACTGGAAAAACCGTTATTTAATACGGAAAATTCTCGAATTTTAATAGTATTTTTCTTCCAGTCAAAATCAGAATTTCAGCTCACATCCAAGACCGTTAATATAGCCGGAAATTGAATACGCATATACATATGCAGACACGCTCAGTGAGATTGCATTTTTTTTACTAATTAATTAGCAGATTTATTGGTTGAATTTATTAATTAATAATTAATTGAATTTCCGAAAAAAAAACGAATAAATAAATTACTTCGAGCTTGTCATTTCCTCCTCGCACCCACCATTCTCCATTTATAGCTCCATCATATATATTCTTATTCAGGTAATCTTTTATTACTATATTTTCAATAATTTATTTTTTGAATAGAAAAGATTGGGCTCCGAGGGGAGTCGAACCCGGGTTTAAATATTTTGATGAGGATTTAACAGTAAAAAAAATTATAGAAGCAGTAATTCAAATAATATAAGACATATCAGTGAGAATGTATAATATTTTTGTATATCAAAAGTTACTCTTGTCATACACAATTTGAACAAAGCTACCAGGTTCTATTTCTGGTGGAGTTGCAGAAGTTGCTGAAGCTTTAAACGACGCACAGTGGTCCAACAAGGGAAAAAACCATTAAAGAAAATGGCCCAAACCTAATTACTTTCACTTACCTATATATGAAATATATAGTAAGTGGAAGTATTGCGATCGTGAAAAATTTCGACTTCCGGTTTTCAACGGAAATACACGTTTTGGGACCCCCTGAGTCGAAATAACCAAGTCCCGCGAAATGGTCTGTGTGTGTGTGTGTGTGTGTCTCTGTGTGTGTGTGTGTGTGTGTGTGTGTGTGTGTGTGTGTGTGTGTGTGTGTGTGTGTGTGTGTGTGTGTGTGAACAGACTAGCTCAAAAACTATAAACCGTGGGAACCTGAAATTGGGTATTTAGTGTAGGTATATGCCCGCGATGTGACAGCAAAAATTTCATCAAAATTGCTCAAAGGGAGAGGGTACTTTATTTATTTTCTCAAAAACGGCTATAACGATTTTGATTAAACTGAGTATTTGATCTATATATATACCCGAGATATGACTGTAAACATTTCATCAAAATTGATTAACCGGAGGGGGGACTTTACTTAATAAATTTTGTATCATTTTCACGTGTTTTTTTTATTTAATCAAAAACGGCTTTAACGATTTTGATCAAACTGGGTATATGATGTATGTATATGCCCGAGATACGACTGTAAAAATTTCATCAAAATTGATTAACCGGAGGGGGGACTTTACTTAATAAATTTTGTACCAATTTCACGTGTACATATTTTTTATTTACTCAAAAACGGCTTTAACGATTTTGATCAAACTGGGTATTTCATGTATGTATATGCCAAAGATGTGATTGCCAACATTTCAATAAAATTGATCAACCGGAGGGGGGACTTTATTTCATGACTTTTTTTTCCAATTTTTACCTTTTTTTCGATTATCTCAAAAACGGCTTTAACGAATTTTTATTTAATTTTTATTCATGTTTAATGAAAATTAGGTTTTCTTTAATATCAGGTAAGCTTTATCATTATTAAAATGTTCTGAGGGGGCTTTTTTTTTGGGGGGGGGGGTTTGTTTGTTTCTTTCTTTCTTATAAAGTACTATTGGTTTTGTTTACATGGAGAAATTAACTGTCTCTCACTACGCCTAAAAATAAGAAATGGCTAAAAATGAGATATGATAAAAATAAAGAAAACATAAAGAGGAGAAAAATAGAAAAATATTCAGTCAACTTATACCACCTATAGATATAATAATAATAGATAGATACACCTATAATAGATAGATTACCTATTAATTATAGACCATTGTTCATAATTAAAGCCGTTCCGTTCATTTGAGAAGTGGCAATTAACAAAACGCATTGATTTTTAATCTAAGTAAGTTGGTAAGTGAAAGTTGTGTGTTGCGAGCACGCACCAGATTTTTTTTTCTTAGTTTTCAAATACTTAGATACCTGTAGAACAATGGTAAGAATACATTTTTTTAACTAGTAAAAATTAAAATCTGTGTGCACCAATAAAATAAAATTGCTGCACCACACAGCAATAAAAACGCTTTCAAGCCGTTTGCAAGTGGTTAGCATACCGCGCATGTCACGCGGAAGACCCGGGTTCGATTCACGGCGGAGCCAAATCTTTTCTCTTCGAAAAATAAATAATTTAAACCAAGATGGTTGCCCACAAAAATAGATAAAATTAAAACGAAAACTTATTGTTTTCGGTAAAAACTAAATATTCCCGTCTTCCCAAAGAATTGAGAGAGCTGCAACAAAATGTTTATCAAGAACCAATACTTGTCAAACCTGTTCCGTTACACGGCCCGATCAGCTGATTGCCTACATTTACCCGCAAGAGTCTGAATTAATTTAAATTAGTTTAAAATTAGCTAGAAATATGGCATATTTTATAAGTATGTTTTTTCGAACTGTGCTACTTTCGAATTAGTTAGCTGATATATATGTTAATGAATTTGATAGTTATGTGTGGGCCAACCATTGGCGGATCCAGGGGGGGGGGCTGTGGGGGCTGCAGCCCCTCCCTTTGGAAAATTTTTCGTCATTTAAAGATAGAATTTGACTTTCCTTAATGTAAGGAAACAAGTTAAAGAACAAATAATGTGCAGAACAAGTCGAATTTTAGTTGTGGGAAAGGAACATAAAAGGTAAAAATGGTGATTAGCAGATCCAAATAAAGGGCTGTGGGGCTGCAGCCCCCCCCATTACGATCGGCTGGATCCGCCCATGGGGCCAACCGTTACCGTTTATAATGTTGGAATGCTAGTGATATTTAAATTCCTGTCATTTAATGCTACATGTACATAAAATTCAGATAATTTTTGTCGCATATGCAAAGAGAGACTTTCTACATACAAATTTTGTACTGTTGTTTGCAGTTAATATTGGCTTTGATTAAGCAGTTGATATTGGCTTGGTTAATTTTGAAAAGTTTATTTTTAAAGAAGTTTTTGCTCATTTTTCTCTCAATTAATGATTGAATCATGAATGTATTGAAAAGTTCAATGACACCGAAAAATTTAAAAACGAAGAATTATTTTTAACTATTTGGAATATATTGTATTTTCTTTTATTATTATAATATATTAGTTGAAAAAATCATTTCAGTAATGTATCGCTTGGAAACAGTAACTCACGGAATCATAATAAAATAAAAAATATCCGAGGCGGTGCGCGGAACATACAAATATAACTTACCAAACTTTTAGGAGTAGAAAACGACGTGTTTTAATAATTGTGTAAACTCATTTTATAAAATTCACAGAAAATATCTTTATCTAAATTTATTTACTTTTTTTTTTTTTATTCTCCATTCTATTACAAAATATTATCATGATGATTAACATAAAAACGTTGACAATATTACTATTACTAGATATAATTGGGTCATTCTCACCAAAGTGGACATTTTTTACGACGTTTTTACTTTGAATTTTATGATTAAAAATAAACATTTTTGTCGGTGTATAATGTTATAGTGTAATACTATTCCTTTGGCTATCAGAAGAAGAGAGTCGACGTTTAATTCACGTTAAACTTGTTATATAGATGATTAAAAAAAATTATGGAATGAATTACCAGACCTTTGGGATTAAAAGGATCGCAACAGTGTTAGCATTGATGTCCTCTTTGAATACATTTTGTTTAAATAATGCCTCTATAGTAAAAGACATATGTGCACATCGCCTTTTTGAAAAAAAAAAGTTCTCGATATTTTTCCTTAGTTTTTCATAGTGTCGTCTTTCATTGTTTTTATTTACCAGTTTCCTTCCATGTACGTATTGATGACTGGGCGGAACTATATTCTCACCAGTGGTTGAACGAAGAGATTTTGTATCATCAAATCAACTCTCTTTTAAAATTTGTTTTCTTAAAAAATATACACAAGAATTCATTCTCAATCGCTTCCGTTTCAAGTGAATTTCAGGGGGTTTCATTTCACAAACCAACTTTACTTTCTGTTTTTGTCGCTTCATTTTATATTTTTGATCCTCTCTCTCATTCATTGGTCATTTTCTTGTTTTTATATCTAAATCTTTCAAACACCTCCTCTCTTGGCTTGTATTTGATTGGGGCCATTTTTTTAACTATCTAAAAGAGTGATAAATTTATAGGATATATTTGTTCCAAAAGTTTTTTTTTTTTTCTCATTGTTAAAGGCTGATGACGCGTTAAAAAAGTTGAGCAGCAAAAGAAAGCTTCAATCCACGTCGCTATCTTTATTTTGAATTTTGAAGGTTTATTTGATAATCGTTGAAAGGGGAAAAAAGATATAATAATGCTACTTGCCAAAACGAAATCTACAAGATCAATCATCTTTGAAAAAATGGAAAAGAAAAAACTTACCTGACCAAAACTATAGAGGACAGGGTAATGAAAACTATTAAACATGACCTCTCAAGTTTAAGAACTTATTTGCTTCTGGAGAGCTTGAATTTGTACTGAGATTAGGTTAAAAGTTGGGGTTGATAGGGGACCCCCTTCCTACTGACTATATATTTTTTACTAATTTCCCTCCAGAAAAGTGTGGTATGATAGTGTTGATTTCTTTCCTCGAAAAGCTTATTTGACTAGTATTCTGCACTACAAGACATTCTACACTACAGTATTCTATAGTATGCTAACTGGGTCCTTGCAATTGGCTTATGAGCTAACTGCGTCTCACTGTTCCCCACTCTCCCCTACTATAAATATTGCAAAACTTGTAATTTTATTTGTTCTAATTTGTTAATTCTATGTCTTGTATAAGGAATCAAAGGTGGTTACTACTTCATGATTAAAAGTATTATGATCTTAATTTAATCATAATTATTTATGAAATGCCTGACCCACTCAGTGAGTTATCATTATTTTTTATTGAATCAAAACAAAGAAGATAGATAACATTTTTTATATTTAAGTAAAGATAGATTTCGATTTTAAAATGAAGTACAATAATTATTACAAGTTTTTTTTCGGAAAATATATTTATCAATTTCAAGCACTGCCATTACCATTAGCAGATAATTTCAATAGGCGAGTTGTTCCATAATCAATGCCGCACCCATTTTCAGGAATTTTTTATTTTGATGGCTACGGTTATCTTTTATCGCAGATATACTTATCTTCATTCAAGTATTAAAAATCAATCCAATATAATATAAAGCGTAAAGTACGGAAAACGCCGCCACCACATTGAACTAACTAAGGTAAATGCTATATGCTAAATGAGTGCATATAACATTTACCTTAGTTAGTTCAATGTGGTGGCGGCGTTATAGGTACGTACTTTACGCTTTATATTATATTGGATTATTTTTAGTACTTGAATGAAGATAAGTATTTCTGCGATAAAAGATAACCGGAGCCATCAAAATAAAAAATTCCTGAAAATGGGTGCGGCATTGATTATGGAACAACTCGCCTATTGAAATTCTCTTTCCTATTCAATCAGAGATGCTAAACGGATATCATAAATAATCGCTAACCAGCCTACGTTTTCGAGAAATGATCAAGGGCATTCTGGACGTGATTTTCGATAACTAATTGTCACTTATTTCCTCTTCGGATAGCACGGTTGGATGGTAATATCGGGCCTGCTCTCGGTGCCAATCCGCTTCTGCTAGAGTACTTTCTAATGGTAATTCGATTTAATCCATCACAAATGGTAATTACTGGCGTTGTAAATTTAATTACCGGTATTGACTTATTCCAAGATGGAAAGTGCCGATATAATAATTCCCTTGAGTGGGATTAACGCTTATCCTGGATTACTAACATTGGCTGCATTATTCGCGTGAGTAATTATAGTAATTTACAATTAGCCTTTTATGACATCAGAAATAAAATGTTCGTTATTTGCTCCTGCTTCTATTTATTATAATGATGAGTCGTGATAAAAAATAGTTGGTACTGACCTACGCATGTTAGGACTATTAAATTTTTTTAATTTTCATCAATTAATTTATTGCAAATATAATTATAAATTAATAACTGAGGATTTAATTTTCAAAAAGCCATGTTTAAGATTTTTTTCTCGGTACAATGAGACCTTAATGAGATGTGATTATCAATATCGACCGATTGTGAATTGAAATCACGTATATGGCAATCTATAGTTTATAGATGTACTTTTTATTTACACTAAATAGAATACTTGAAAATGATAATTTATAGAAAACAGTTTTTTTATACTAACCTCTCGAAAAGACGGCTTTTTCGAAAACAATGATAAATATCAATAATGCAATAAATCAAAGTTATTGTTATTACGAGTGGAAATGGGGTGAAATATCGTTGTTATATATTTATTTTTTTAATCTTTATTCTTTATGCACATCAGTTTCTAATTTTTAATTTTAACTAACGTTTTCAGAAAGCTCGAGGGATCGTACTTGAATATAATCTTTAGTATAAAAAAATTACTCCTCTTTCCTATTCTTATATTGTGTGTAAATATTACATAGTTTAGTTGTTAAGAGCGCACGCGTTAGGAACTTATAACCAGAGGTTTGCTTTGACTTTGCTACTGATTTTCTGGTTCGAAAAACTTTGTTTCAAGGTTTAATATTGTTTTTTTACTGGTTAATTTGATATGGAATGATTCTTTTACTTATGGTATAATAATATTACTGATCGAGTCCGATATTTCGACGGTATCGCTAGTTATAGACCGATATTTCTATCAATGACGTTTTCGAAATCCCATCACCAGGCAAGGTCTAAATTGCCTACTCACACTAGGAGCTTGAATACGAAACTGGATGCCATTATCAGTGAAGTGCCATCGGAGTGTTGAAATGGTGTTTATATTCCGAACAATGGGATAGATATGTTTTTTTTTAAGAATACATCAAAGATCACAAAAAGAAAATCGGGATACTCATCTATGTTAAAATAAAATAGCGATTATTTCTTCGATAAGATTACAATATATACAGAGGTTATAACTTTTTAGTTTGGGGATTAATTATTTAATTTTTATTTAATGTATGAATGATAAATCTACACTGAATAAATATTCCAATATATTAGGGGACAACTTTAGGCGTTGAAATCATAATAACCTCCGATTTAATCACAGGGAAAGGAATTTAGTAATTTAATGTAGATTACTTCACTTACAATATTTAAATGTTCAAAAAATATTTACCTATTTAAATATTTTGATTAGGATTTAACAGTAAAAAAATTATAAAAGAAATAATTCAAATAATACAACACAAAGGGTAAACCATGCATTTATTGGCACACTTAAGACTACATTTCTGTGGTTAAATTAAAAAAAAACTTTTTATAAAGGGATCAAATAGAAACTTCCTATAGCTCCTCTTTATCCGTCCTCATAAAGACTCAAGAGGTTTTTTTTGGGTCAAAAGTTCAATAATTTTACAATATGGAAATATTTATTGTTAAAAGTACCAAATCTAGTTATTGGCACCCTGTGGATTTAATTGTGAAACTTCCCTATGGTTAGTTTACTAAAGTCTTACTTCGTAGATGACTTAGAGTACCCTTCAAACATTAGATTCATGTATATCTTGTAATAAAATTAGGACTGGTTTACCTATTTCTTTAAGTTTAAGTTGGGGTGTCAATAACTGTACTGAGCGCCAATATCTGTATGGTTTACCCTATCAGTTAGAATTTATAATATTTTTGTATATCAAAAATTAATATTTTCATATACATTTTGAACACAGCTACCAGGTTTTATTTCTGGTGGAGTTACAGAAGCTTTGAAAAACGCACAGTGGTCCAACCAGGGATAAACCCCCATTAATGAAAGTGGCCCAAACCTAATTTTTTCTTAGTGTTCGAATACTTCGACACTTGGAGTGGCGAGGGCGGATGACGTGGCCGCGCGCTCCTCAGACCCCGCTCAGTAAGGACTCGTCTGAACACTAGAAGCAGTAGAAAGTAGAAGTGAAAAAATACTCTTTAATGAAGCTCTTCGTATCGGTTTCTTCTCAGAAGAGGCTCAGGAGAGCAGGAACAACAATTATAAGCAGTACAGGCAATATCATTCCAGGAAGATATATCGAGTCGCAACAAATGAAGTTGTTTTCCACCAATTAATTGTTACAAGTGACCCATACATGACAAATTTAAGACCAGTATACAAGTAAAAAAGAGCTAACCAAGGAAGCATACAATTTACTTAAACAAGGTTGTTAACTTGTGTTAATTATTTCTGACTCAAATAAATAAAATAATTATATCCTACCTCTATAATCTGTATATCCTATCTATATTATTGTACATAAAAATTTTAAATAAAAGTTAATCATCTATACAATATTTTTATGTTTCACTTCAAATTTAAATTTAATCTGATACTCTGATTTCGTTGATATTGATTCCATTAGTTTCGGCACCTCAAAAAACATTTAAGAGTATGGCAAACACGAATTTTCGACCTCAAATTTGGACTTAATCTGGTGGACCCATTAGGTTGATTTTGATTTTATTAGATTCCGAACCTCAAAAAACATATACGACGATACCAAACACAAAATTTTTATATTTGTGACTTTTTGACCTTAAATTTGGACTTGATCTCGGGGTCCCACTGCATTGATTTTGATTTCATTAGATTCGGCACCTCGAAAAATCAATACACGTGCGATTCCATGCCACTAACAAAGTAATTATAATAGATATTAGGTTGTTTTCCCATTGTCAGCTTTTTTGGACCACTGTGCGACGTAGCCTCTTTGTATGAAGTACAAAAGGGTAAAGGAATGCCATATATTTATAACTTTTTAGAGCCGAATTTCCTCTGAAACATAACAGCCAAAGGAAAGTAGAATCTTTGATGATAATGAGGGTAGCCTAGCTGAATTTGAGCATGTCCTATCGATTTTCATTTTTTTCTATAATAGGCAATTTTTTTTCTTATAGTCCACATTAATATTTGAATATTGTAACGTGGAGAAAAACAAACACACACACACACACACACAAAACATATATTAATTATATTTAAAAGAGTTCTAGAGTTGTTTTTTGAACGAAATAACAGTTGGCCTATCTACCTTCTACGCTGGCCTAGAACCTTCCTGAAAGCTCTTCTTCAGATTAAATATAAGGAGCGATAGACAGCAGTGTTAGTCTTCTTCTGAAGCTCAAATCGTATGGTTATTCTTGTGTTGGAGTTACATAGGAAAACTTTTTGTAACCTTTTCGATTATTAGAGTTTACATTGTTTATGAACATTGTTAATTATTATTTTTCTTAGAATAAAATTATTTAAACCCACATAAGTTTTTCAATATTTTAGCATTATTTCCTCAATATCTTAAAATATTGCGTCATGTAAAGATTATCCATTATCGTGCACTCGAGCTGTTAAATCTCTCTTAATTTCACTGACCCACCGCTTTCAATCCAGAAACTCTTCTTCCTTGGTATTGTGTTTTTGATTGCATAATTTTTTCTATTAATGCATACTAGTTGATTCTTTTTGAAATGGATTTTTTTTTTTTTTACCTTAATTATTAATTTGCACCTGTCAGCAAAGTGCGGACAATTAGCGAATGAGATGGCGGTAATATGAAATAATGACATGTCAGACGTGAGGAGGGAAAGCACCCAACAGCCTTGGCTGTCTAAGTGAGCAGATCTCTCATCCAGCGCCTTATTAGTCTTCTCGTATCCATACGAATGTCAGCCATATTACTTATTAAACTGTTTGGATGTCCGGACAGATTACTAAACAATCATGTCGGTAGATGGAGGTCAGTATGTAAAGTGTAGTTTGTCACGTACCAAGGTGCTTTTATAATGAGTCGTAACAATTTTGATAGAAACGTTTGGAGTTTTTGTAAATAAGTGTACGTATTAAGTTTTTGTTTCAGTTTTAATTATGACGATTTAGAAAGTAATGGAAATTTGAAAAAGAAATGGAATTAAATTTAAATTTATTTAATATAACTATTGCACCAAGATAGCAGTTTGTTAATCTTTTTCCAGTATTTTTTCCATCCCAAATATGTTCTATAGTGATCTAAATTTAATTGTAAAAAATCTATTGCTATTCGCGCAACATACATTTTTCACTTGCAGACCTCATTAGAGCAGAGATTGGCGAGTTTTGTTAAATGTTTAAAGGCCAGTTAGCAACTATCACTTGTTGACCTTTATTTATTTTTTATTTTTTTTACAATTTATTGTAAACGAGGATCTATAGCTGGGTATTTATAGCTCAGTAAACTGAAGACTAATATTCAATATTTTGTCTTTAATGCCTTTCCAGAAATAAACAACAAAAACTACTCAAGGAAGGCCACTTGATATTTTATTCAGAAATATACGATAAAAATAAAGTCTGTAAACTAAAATATCAAAATTATATCAATATAAAAATATCAAGTATCTAAGATTATCTTCATAATCTTTAATAATTATATAACACATATGTTTTCCCACCAAAAAGGCTTCATATATATTAATATAAATTTTTATATAAAAAAAGAAGTTTTAACTGAAAATCCTGACAATCATTTAACAAATCGTGAAGAATTACAGTTGAATATCTCCCACCTCTAATTTTTTTTTAAATTAACTATTTTTTTTTCACTCACTAAAGAACTATTAGATAGTTTTCATTTTTATCTGTGGCAGTATGAAAATACAAAACATGGTACTAAATAGCGTCTGTTTTGTAAATTTCTATTTATTTGTTATGAGAACTTCATTTAGTTATTTGAAAAACTAATAATTTCCGTTATATAATGTAAAAATAGAAATTTCTTTTGCACGAATAAAAATTGATGATTCGCGCATATATTCATTTTTTTTTTTTACGATCATTTAAACCAAACATCGTTCTTTACAAAATTCTCTACACTAAATCATCAAAATACTTATCTTAAATCAAGAGCGTACGTACTTCCGGAATGAATGTTGAATGTCTTCACCCTGCGCTTTATTATATAAGCATTATTATATCCTTAAATAAATAAAGAACTAAATAAATTACTTTTGCTTGGATTAATGCCCCAGGCTGAGTGAAAGTTATGATTTTGTTTTCCAAATGAGAGCGGAAAAAATATTAATAGCAGAAGTTTAAGTAAAACTTTTTTATCTTTGTTCTATTGAGGAAAGAAGAAAAAATCGTTATCAGTAAAGGAAAATACTTGAAATTAATATCCGGTTCTTACATCACCTTAACATTTTTTTTTTCTCTTAGTAGCACTTATATTAAAAAATAAGTATATTTTTTTACTCTGATTAAATATATGAAAAGAAAAAAAAAATCGGACGGTGATAACTGTTATCTTTGTTTAATTAAAAAAATCGATCTTCACTATATCCATCCATTTTTCCTACCTTAGATAGGAACAATGCAATGCTCTTTAGTTTTAGGATGCTTCTCCTGTTTGACATATCCCCCGTCTTTGATATCGAAAGTGTTCGGGCGTATTTCAGCATTGGCACAAATATGAAGCTCACAGCAACTTGTACGACCTCTTACGAAGCTACCATAGGACAGCGGTCTGTCCTTGGTTCTGCCCTTGAAATAATAATAATAATAAAGGATTAAAGAACATAAAGGTTCGATGCCGACCTAAGGCGATTGGTAGCCCTAAATAAAGCGCTCTCCACCCAATCCCAACTCCTGAAGATCAGCATTCACCGTCAAATGTCCCATCTACGTCATGACTTCCCTCACAGCTTTTATCTAGCCGTCAAACGCTTATTAATCTTTTCACTACCTCCTTTAAGCTGAGGAAAAAATAATTCTCACTCATCTGCATCCATTGGGCCCTTCAATTATTCTATGTGCAAAAAGTTTTAGAGGTTATTGATTATTGCAGATGATTTTCAAGTATTTTATCTAACGCAACAATTTTTCATGGGATTGTTTTTATCAAAATGACAAATTATTTAAAATGGAATGTTATAAATATCGATTTCAGGAAATTTATGATGAAAGTTGAAGGGGTACTATAAAGAGTAAACTCTTTTGGGTTTCTCTTAATTTTTAGTTTCCTTATAACTGCTTCTATAAAAAAAAAAAAAAAAAAAAAAAAAAAAAAAAAAAAAAAAAAAAAAAAAAAAAATATATATATATATATATATATATATATATATATATATGGTAATTAATAAATTAAATAATAAAATCACTTAGCAATATAACTCGTCTCAAAGATGCTGTAATATGTTGTTTTTTATGTGTAATCAGGAAAATGAATCTTAGTTTTTGTGACTGTTTTAGCATGGATCACAGAACATTGACTTAGGCCAACTGTATGGTACAAATGAATTATAATTATATTATAGGGGAAGTTCTAAATATATATTTATGCAGCTGAATATTTGTGCAAATGAATTATAATTAATATTGAAAGGAAAAAGTAAATAATAATAGTAATACATTAAAAAAATGATAGTACATATCTTTGAGTATGTAAAGGAAACAGATAAAGGAAGCACCATTCGCTTGTCCGAGGCTTTTTAAAATTTAGCATCCGAAGAAGATAACGTTAGTTCATCTAAAATTTTTATCTTTCACTTTTTATCTCGTTAAGTTTCCTCTATTTCGTTTCCGTCAACTATCTATGTATCTGGACTTCCTAGTTATATCTCATAAAAATTTGCAGTCGGAAATATAGTACAAATTCCATGGGATCCTGATGAAATATGAAAGAATTTAGGAATCATACGATCGCCACAGTTTTCCTATGTCAAGTTTCCAGGGAAATGAAAGTAAAACTATTCCTAAGCTATTAAGGTGGATCAAGTAGGCTTACACAGATAAGTCAATTGTAACGATTCCTCTAATTATTCATTGTATCATTAAAATATTAAATTGCAACATTATAAATTTAAAATGAGTGCCTTGATGTAAGTACTAAGGGAATGCTACTCATAATTTTTAAATATAATTTTTTTAGCTTATAAAATTCGGAACAACTGCCATTCGAATCTTGGAAAAAAATGTCGGATGACTAGATGATTAGCCAATGAAAACGCGTTTATCCGGTGCTTCTTGTATTTTTAAGTATCATCTTTACAAAAAAACTGGCATTTATTGAAATCGTATTTGTGGACTAAGCTTGGGTAAAATCTAATGTTAAATGATTCCCAATTTTTTTTTACGCGAACCAAGTCTTGCATAAAGCCATTTTGATGAGACATTACTTTGATGTGATTAAAAAAACAAACTACAATTATAGCTAAAATATGAAAATTTAAAAAAATAACTGTAATTTTATAAATTAACTTGTATTAATTTATTTATCTTATGTTAATATACCGTCTTTTTCCATTCCCTAATAGCTTCTTTCTTCTATTATATGAGACTATCTAAGCATCTCTAAATCCTTTTATTCCATTTATTTTGTTATGAGAGCTGAATTCCCCTATATCCCCTTACATTCTGTTTTATAGGACAGGTTTCGTCCTATCTTATTCATCCCTAATGATGGTATTATATATATAAAGCATAGTTCTTTGTTTTGTTTTCTGCATATGCTGGGCTGTTATAAAAAAAAGAAGGATATAAATGACTAATTTGGCTATACATAAACACATAAAATTTTTAATGTATAAATACAGATGTTTATTACTATAAATTAATTTCACAAAAATTATGAAAATGTTTCATCTGCATAAAACTGCAGAAAAAATTACGATTTTCTATATTAAAAACATTCTTACAAAGAGAGTTATGTATATTGTTAAATTTACAAGTTACCGTGTATGTGGTATTTATAAATTATACCGAAAATTTTAAATAAACAAATAAGAAAATTCCATAATGATTCGGTACGTGGGACTGCCTCTAGACCTAATTTTATTTTTTGTTTAAATTGAAGAAAACACACCCAATCTTTTAGCATTCTTGTCGAATGTACCCGATATTTCTTCAGATAAACTGTACTTTTCTAATCTATTCTTACGATTCATATTAAAATAGATATAAAATGTTCCATTGAAGCTATTTGAATAAGACCCTGCAGGATTACAACTGTCTGGCTCTCATAATGTTAAGCCTTCGATTTTTGGTTCAGGGCTTTCCTCTATTTACCAGGACTTCTTCACTTAAATTGGAAGTATTTATGCTTTTAATAACGTCGGCCTAAACTTGACATCTCGTAAATCACATCTTATCAATTTTTTTTATGAATAAAATAAAGTGAAACATTCTCTATTGACCTAATGAGCCCGAGTATATTACATCATATAGTGCTTTTATGGTTTTTCTATTTTTGTCGGACACGCTGTCGTACTAGATGTGGATCATTTCAAAATTACGGTTTATTTTCATCTCAATTCAATGGGTTACTTAACCAGTCCTCAAAGCTTGCAAACACTTTAATAGATATTTTGAGAAATATTGGTTTTTGAGAAATCTCGTAAATTTATCGTTTGTTTGGAGTGAGAAAGAACAGGTAAAATGAAACTTCAAACTTATATTTAAGTATAAAAATAATTATATGTTAAAGATCTATTTAAAAAAAAATAATTGAAAAAAAAAACTACACAAATTTTAATAATCTAAAAGGATGCGCTACGTAAACAAAATAGGAAGAATCATCAACAAATTGATATGGACCTGCCGTACTTTGCCCTTCGAAACTTCGAGTGTGGAATGTGCACTCCCTAGGAAATTTAATTTTATTCATTATTTGTAGGTAATAAAGTTATAGGGAGAAAATAAAGTTATACGTTTTCACGCTTTGCGTTGGAGAGGTTACAGATTTTCTCACCTTAGGAATATCTTACGCAATGTCCACCATTATGTTCTCATGAACTGATGTTAGTCACTAATGGATTAAAGAATTTACTTGACTAACAAAATTATTGTTAGGAATGAGAAAGCATAACAATACTCTAAGAACTTCCACCAAAAACAGTTTTCTTCAAGGAACATGTGTTGTCTGATGGAAAAAAAACTAACTTAGTCTGGCCTCTTTGTTGGAGCAGTATTATGTAATTTTTTCATAAAGCGATATACACCTTTTCCTAGCTTTAGAAGGCTACTTAGGAAAATTTTTAGGGAGTGAGAAAAAAGTGTGTGACAGAAATAAAATCTATCAGTTGTCTGGTTACAGGATTTTATTTTCTCGTTCCATCCAGCTATTATCGAAAAGAGGAGTTTGTTTGTTTGTTTATTTATGTTTAACGGTGTAAAACCCAACTGGTCATCAAAGCGGAGTACCCTGTAGGCAAGAATAACTATTTCAATAATAAATCCATTCAATTAGTGTAAAATAAAAATTCGAGATGTTCGAAACCTAGCCTGCGTGAAGGGAGTGAGAAGTGACCTGGTTAAATGGTCAATATTATCATTTTTTTATGTCAGATTAGTGGGTGCATACAGCGGCCAGATTGCTTTATCTCTCAAAAAATTTTGAACTTTCTATAACGGACATTTTTGGGTTAGAGGGTGTGTGACACTGAATAAACCACGTTTTTTTAATGACCCATCTATTAAGAATTTTTCACATTATTTTATTCACACACACAAAAAAAGTTGAGCAGTCATCGCTCAGAATGTCGCTCATGGCATGTCAAGTTTAGGCCCAAGATATTATTATTTATTTTATTACCCCCTTCCATGCCTCGGGTATTAGCAGAAGTGGGTTGTTATTCATGACTGCGTAACAACACACTACTCCTAGTAAACCATTTATTTTATTTTTCCCCTTCTTCATCTGTTCCCCAAGAACTTTAGAGGAAAGATACTTCTATTTTTTGGCTGTCTTCTTGGCGCAGGTTCTCTTCTCCAGGCTTCTAGGTTAAGTGGGAAGGACCCACCGCAATGCCCTGCTCTGCCTCCCAATGTGCGCGGTTCCTATCTCTTATACGTTTTACAAAATCTGCTCCGCTCTGCTCTGCGTCGCCTATCTCAAAGTGCGTCTAGCCTTATGCTCTGATACCGCGAAGCAGAGCCGTCCTCTGAGTTGATGTCAGCCTATTCCTCTGTCTCTGGTTGAGGTTCTGAATCCAGAAAGGGGAGGCATACCTTGGATACCCTCAACCATTCCTTTAGTTAGTGTTGCCAGTTATCGTTGCCCGGTACCTAAGTCTCCAGAATTAAGCGTCACATTTAAGCTTACACATAACCTAACGACGTATCCTCTGGCCTTCCATATCCATGGTTATTTGGTGAGCCCTCTCAGTCTTGTCCTTAAGAAGGATCGATTTAGTTTTAGCAGCGGAAAGATATAGTTATTACTTTGCGATATTTCTTTTTATCACTTGCTTTCATTTGGTATCCTCCCTCAACATTAGCTCAATGGACTTTCTTTTTACTTTTACTTACCTATATATGAAATATATAGTAAGGGAAAGTATTGCGATCGTGAAAAATTTCGACTTCCGGTTTTCAACGGAAATACACGTTTTGGGGCCCCATGAGTCCAATTAACCAAGTCCCTCGAAATGGTCTGTGTGTATGTGTCTGAGTGTGTGTGTGTGTGTGTGTGTGTGTGTGTGTGTGTGTGTGTGTGTGTGTGTGTGTTTTTTTATTTACTCAAAAACGGCTTTAACGATTTTGATCAAACATGGTATTTTATTTATTTTTAAGCCCGAGACGCGGCAACAGAAATTTCATCAAAATTGGTCAAACGGAGGGGGTACTTTATTTAAAGAATTTTGCATATTTTTTTAATTCTTACAATTGTTTTTTTCCTCGTCTAAATATTCCTTCAACTAATTTTAATCATTTTTAGACCACTTTGATTAAATTTATGAATAAAAACAAATACGATATGGATTAACGAATAAGAGAGGAATGAATAAAACCAATCGAATAATACAGAAAACCTGAAACAAAACTTATAGCCTACAGGGAAGGTTTGATCTTATTGGTCGAAGTATAATTAAATCTGGTTGGCCCTCAATCCCCACCGGACCTCAAACATCTATTTTTCGATAATATCTTTATACTCTCTTATCCAGCTCTCAATAACAGGATCTGTCTTATATTCTCCTGTCAATGACTTAGAGAAAGCTTTTAATTCCGTGCACCTTCTACTGAATATCAGTAAGCCTGTTTTTTTATCCAATGATCTCTCTAATTTATAAAATACTTAACAGGCAGGTCCTTCCTTATCCGAAAAATGGACTTTACGGCAAAAGAAGAAAAATAAATCCTTATTTTCGAAATAAAAAAATTGCAAAAGATTTTCGGGCCCATTAAACTACGAGGCCAGTGGAGAAGACAACACAATATGAGTTGTACGATCTCTACAGCGTAGACAATGTATTGCAGACCATCAAATTGGGGCGAATGAGGTGGGCCTGTCATGTCGCTAGGATGACCAGATTTCCAAGAGACTATTGTGGGATGTGTAGGTGGGAGGACGGTGTCGCTGAGGACTTTCTAACTCTACTGCATGAAACTGGAAATCAGCCGCTCTTGATCGAACCAACTAGCGGAGGCTCATTGTGGATGGCAGGGAGCAGACAAATCTGTAGCGCCACGGATGTATGTATGCTTACTGTAATGTTCCAGTATTCGTTATCTGGACCCAAAGGAAAGCTGCCACCTTGCATTTTACAAAAGAAAACATTAGGGTGTATTTCAATCAATAACTCGAATTTGAACTTGGGAAGATCCATTAAATATATGTACGGAACAGGCTCTATGTTGGATAGCGAAGGTACTAGGGATGCCAAACTACAGATATCCAAGGGTCTGCATTGACGCACTTCGCAATCTGGTCACTACATACACCAATAACTCAAACGATAACTGTCTCCTCAAAGGATAAGCTACAAAGGCGGCCTTAGGAAATCTTTGAACATTTGGATTTAGGGGGATCCAATATGGGATGTAGTAAATGCAGTTGATAAGAAAAAAGAAATAATAAATTCTCCTTTTGTCAAAGAGAAACGAATGTATAAATAAAACGACTTTCTGCCCAAACTACCAATCACTGTATATGCCCTGCGTCACATCTTGGCATCATATGCAAGATGCACACCTAAAGATATACACGCGATTACATACAGAAAATGTAAAATTCATTAACCTATCCATCCATACCTCCACTTATTGGTGAAACCCTTTATATCTGTAATGGCTAAGATGGCCCATCTGTAATAGAGAAGAAAATGAAACACTGCTCACGCCCAATATACTCAGCGTACAGTATCCACTTCCTACCAGATTTCCTTAACCTGTCAACCCAACAGTTTCACGAAAAGTTGAAGTTTACCAAAGTTTCCAGAATTAGTGCACCAGGGAAGTTTACAGGCAGCGGTAACATGAGAAAATTTAAAATAGAAGAGTGATAAATTTTTAGTGAAAGCTGAGTGGTGTAGATTAGAGGAGTAAAATTTAAACTTAAAAAAAAGTCATTTAAAAAAAAAAGTCTTCGATGGTATGACCTTACGGAATAATCTTGAAATAAAAAATATATTACTCAATTCTGAAGAAATTAAAACAATAAAAAAAGCGCTCACGACACTTTCGGTTGGTAGTGTACTATTCCAGGAGTACGTTTTGTATGAAGACCGAAAGTACTCAAACGATTAATTTTTTTTTTGCCTTGTGTCTATCCACGTCTGTCAAATCATTAAAAGTTATCGAGTACTATCCATCTCTGTGGAACAATAGCCTTTCAATTGTCTTTCATATCGTTGAATAATGCCGGTATTACAACCTTGATCGTCGAAGGGGACGTCTTGACTCAACAATGGCGTCAAAAGTTTTAAAAGATATAGAAGTAAAAAGATATTTTTATTTAACAACAAAAAAGTTAAAAAATGATGTACATTGAAAGATGGCTATTGACGCTATTGGAAATCGTTAGACACTTATCAACCTGTCGATAAATCTTCTACTTCAACAAAATGATAAAAATAGCAAAAAACTACGTGACAATAACGCTGATATAAAGCTGATATATCAGCTATGTAAACAAGAAAAACCAGCATTAATACTTCCTCCGTACTAACTACAATTATAAAAAAAAAAAAAAAGACAATTGGCTATAAACTCTGAGCTAAGAATATAAGCTAGGTATCGAATCAGATAAGGAAACAGGTTGCGAAATATGACTTGGCTTCTGGGAATTCCGCTTGCGCAGAACAAATTTGTTTGCAGTTGTTCGTTAGAAAAATGTATTAGCATTTTCTTTGAGAAAGACGTCTCCTCTAATCATAAGTTTGTAATGCTTCTTTTAAGTTGATGACCTCCTGGAGGTTGTAAAAATTATTTTTGTCTGTTCTGTACCTACCTACATACATTTTAATAAATTTTTATTTTTGATTTTATATACTTCTTAGATATTGATTGGTTCTTTTTTTGTTGTTGTTGCATGCTAATATTTTTTTGGTTTTTCTTTGAATTGGTGTTCGGTAATTACCGAACGTAGGAAAGGATTAAGGAGTAAAATAAAAAAAAAAAAAAAAAAAATAAATATATATATATATATATATATATATATATATATATATATATATATATATATATAAAACTATTACTATGCATGTATAAGGTTTTACAAATAGTCTAAGATACATCTACAGTATGCTGTGTATTAGCAACCCAGTTGGGCATCGTTTCATCTATGAATAAAGTGTTTGTCTCTAGCGACAGGCATTTCAGTGTAATTCCGATCGATCGACTTAATTTTTTTTCAAAACATTTTTTTTTTTAAATATAAAGTTAAAGTAAATGAAAATACCTAAATATCAAATATAAAATCAAACGATTTTGAATAATAAACCCGGCCACACTTCGCTGTGTCATTCTGATTTTAATGGATTAAGGAAGTAAATAAAAGTATATTACAGTGTACATAGATTTACCGAGAAAGCATCGCTTAGTTCAAAGGACTATTTTACATTTCTGTGGAATAAAAAGATTTTTTTTTAAAATATTAATGCTTACGGTTTTTTATTTTTTAGCGAGAAAATTATAAGTGAGAAAAATATTATTATAGGAGTAAACTAATTGATAAATTACAAGAAAAAATGTTTCTTTTTTCAGAGGTAATATGGGAATTAAAGTACATATAATATCTTCTCCTGAAATACAATGTAGAACATTTCAAAAAAATCAATCCCCTACTATTTGAGTTTTGGGGTAACAAACATATCGCACGTTAGAAAGAAGAGAGTTACAACTAAAAAACTGTTTTTTTGGATAATCACATATGAGTTTCAACTGCATTCTCAATTTTACTATGTATCATACCTACCAACAGCTGCTTGGGAAAATAGTCCTTGATTACAAAAATTATACCATTGGGGCGGTAAGTAACACTGTTATTAACTCTAATTAAATGTAGCCTTCTACCTGTGTTAAAACGATCACCTCACTCACTCACTCACATAACGGCGCTACAGCCCATGTAGGACCTTGGCCTCCTTTAACAGCTTGCTCCATTCGGCTCTGTCTGCTGCAAATCTTCTCCAGCGATGTACTGCTACAGCCTTCAGGTCTGCCTCAACATCATCAATCCATCGTAGTCGAGGCCTCCCTCGCTTTCGTCCACCTCCTGGCTTCCCGTAGAGCAGCTTTTTCGGGATTCTGCTGGGATCCATCCGCTCAACATGGCCCAACCATCTTAATCGTCCCATCTGGATATATGAGATGATATCTCCTTCCCCAAACAATTCCTGCAGTTCCTTGTTGGTTCTGATTCTCCAGGCATCTCCTGTTTTCACTCCACCGAATATTCGCCGAAAAACCTTCCTCTCCCAGACTTTCAGAACTCTTTTGTTTTCTGCTGTAAGGGTCCATGCTTCGCTACCATAAGTAACAGTCGGCCTTAACACTGTCTTGTATATCAGCAGCTTTGCCTGTCTTGAGTGGTTATTGAACTTCAGGGCCTTTTGTAAACCCCATAGGCAGCGGTTTCCAGCAGCGATTCGGGCTTTTATATCTGTCATAGTCAGATTATCCGTGGTAATTATGCTGCCGAGGTACTTGGATTCCTGACAGGCCTGTAATCGGTACTCTCCCAGCTGTATAGTCCGCTCTTCATCATATCTTTTCGCGATCTGCATATACAGAGTCTTCTGATGGTTGATCTCCAGCCCGATTTCCTTTGCAGCCCCTAGAAACTCTTCCAGTGCACCTGCCAGAGCTTGCCTTGTTCTAGCTGAGATCAGTACATCATCCGCAAAAGCCATATGCTGTGTTAGTCGGTTAAATATGCTACCGCCCGGATTTGTTCTTATTTTGCGAATTGCGAACTCTAAAACTAGGTTGAAAAGAAGTACTGACAGTGGGTCACCTTGGCGTAATCCTTTCCCCACTTTAAATCCTTTGGAGCATCTTCGTCCGATCTTGACTTTACAGGATGTATTCGTAAGGGTCACACCAATAAGCCGAATAAGTTTTTTTGGAATCCCTAAAGAATTTAGGCATTTTAACATGCTCTCCCTGTCGATGGTATCGTAGGCCTGCTTGAAATCGATAAATACATGGTGGAGAGTTACATTGTACTCATTTGACTTCTCGAGTATTTGCCTTATCGAAAATATGTGATCTGTGGTTGACCGACCTGGTCTAAAGCCACATTGGTACTCTCCTACTATTTTCTCTGCCCATTTTGATAGCCTTCTGGAGATCGCTATTGAGAACACTTTGAGAACACTAGACGATTCCTAGGAGGGAAATTCCACGATAATTTCTACACTCGGTTCGGCTCCCCTTTTTGAATATCGGACACACAAGTGACTCAGACCATTCCTCTGGCATTTTTTCGGAAGTCCAAACATCAAAAACAATCTGGTACACATCCTCCCAGATGGCTTCTCCTCCATACTTTAGCATTTCTGCGTGTATGCCATCTCCTCCCGGTGCCTTATTGTTTTTTAGGTTTGAGATAATCTCTATTATCTCCTCTATTTCAGGTGGAGTATCTTCCTCTACCAGGTCCTCCGCCGACAGATACCTTGAGCATGTCGAGCTGTGTGCTTGTTCTTCCACTCCTAATAACGATAATAAACGATCACCCCGTCCATAAAATATGGCAAATTGCGCCTTACATAAACGGAATCGTTAATACTATTGTGCATGTATTTTGCCTTTCTAGGTTTTTTCATTTTGATTCCAACGGTATGCTTAGCTCAAAATTGATAGGATAGGATAGGGGTTTTAGGGCGATAAATATCGCGATTATTACGCCCATAAAAGTTCCTATTGATTTGATGACTAGTATAGCTACAATTTCATCTTATGATTGTTTTTTGTAATCTTCAGTTTTCTTATTATAACATGTTATAAAACTTTGAGGCTTTTAGAATTTCAATTTCAAAATTGATATATTTCTTAAATATATTTTCTTAAATCCATTCTCCATCTCCTCTGATATATTTCTTAAATCCATTTCTTGCCAACGTGCGATTAAAGATGATAGCGAAACTAAACATGTTATTGAAATTCAAAAGGTTACTGTTACTTTGTTGATAATAGTACATTTTTTTTCTTTTCGTAGCGGATTGAGGGACTCAATATTATTCTTAACCCGGCGCTGGTCGCGCCTTAGCAAATTGCTCACACCTCAGTTTTTGGCTATTGATTTTTTTTTTAAGCAGCATTCTTCGTCATATTTTTGTTTCTTTTAATTTAGAATATGTTTATCAATAAATTATTAATCTATTTAAGGTATTTTCATCAGTTTAATTCATTTATTATAATTTATTTATAGGAGGGGAATGAATAGAAGAGAGTAAACAAGAATAAATGCTTTATTAACACGATTTTTAGTTTAAAAAAGAAGTAATTATTGTAAGAAAAGTGCAGTAGCATACATTAACCAAAATTAGAAAAAGAAAAATAGGAAATTTTTAGTTGAAAAAAAAATAATAAAAATATAAAAAATCGCATAAAGTTGGTACCGTGGAATAGGAAGAATATAATGTAAACAATAAGGAATAACAATCTAAAAACGAAATACCCCATTTTACTCAAAAATATAAAAACTAATCTAAGCTTTTACTAAAAAATCGAAGAGATGAGACGAAAATACTTTGAGTCATTTTTTTCTTCCGGACGATCCTCCAAAAGCCGTAATATCTTCGCAGCACGTCTTGTTCCACTCATTTCCCAAACTAAACTAACAAACAGAACAGTTACAATATTTTATCAAAGAAATACAAACGTGTACTGACAAGATTTGGGCTCATTACAGCGGAGATGGGCAAGTCCGTGCAGGTCTCGGAGCGGCCCGCACGGTGGCTCAGTTCTGTGTCACGGATGGTCGCGCTGTGAGCGTTCACGCTCCCGTTTTTTCGAACAAAACGTTTTATTGGGGCTTAGCGCGGCAATTTTTTTTTTTTCAAAAACAACTTCCTAAAGTGAGTTAATGTATAAATTACAAATAGAAAAAATATCAGAATTAAAGAAAAAGAAATAAGCGAAATACACAAGATTTTCGGCAACTGTGAGCAAAATGCTCACAACGCGACCAACGCCGGGTTAAAAAAATCTGGTGCGTGCGCGCAACACACAACTTTCACTTACCAACTTATTTAGATTAGAAATTGACATGTTTTGTTAATTGCCACTTCACAAAGTCACAAATCTTTCCACATTCATTTCTTATTTTTGCCGTTTATGAGTAAATAAAAAAAAACACGTGAAAATGAGACAACATTTATTCAGTAAAGTACCCCCTCCATTTGATCAATGTTGATGAAATTTTTACTGTCACATCGCGGGCACATACATACACCAAATACTAAGTTTGATCAAAATCGTTAAAAACGTTTTTGAGTTAATAAAAAACACACGTGAAAATGAGACAACATTTATTCAGTAAAGTGTCCCCTCCAATTGATCAATTTTGATGAAATTTTTACTGTCACATCGCGGGCACATACATATACTAAATACTAAGTTTGATCAAAATCGTTAAAGCCGTTTTTGGGTAAATGAAAAAAAAAACGTAAAAGTGGGACACAATTTATTAAGTAAAGTACCCCCTCCGGTTGATCAATTTTGATGAAATTTTTTCAGTCGAATTTCGGGCATATTAGTGCATCAAATACTCAGTTTAATCAAAATCGTTAGAGCCGTTTTCGAGAAAATCGATAAAAACGTAAAAAGTTATTAAATAAAGTACCCCCTCCGTTTGACCAATTTCGATGAAATTTTTGCTGTCACATCGCGGGCATATTAGTGCATTAAATACTCAGCTTAATCAAAATCGTTAGAGCCGTTTTCGAGAAAATCGATAAAAACGTAAAAAGTTATTAAATAAAGTACCCCCTCCGTTTGACCAATTTTGATGAAATTTTTGCTGTCACATCGCGGGCATATACTTACTCACTAAATATCCAATTTCAGATTCGCACGGCTTATAGTTTTTGAGCTAGTCTCTTTACTCACACACACACACACACACACACACACACACACACACACACACACACACAGACCATTTCGCGGGACACTGTTATTTGGACTCAGGGGACCCCAAAACGTGTATTTCCGTAGAAAACCGGAAGTCGAAATTTTTTACGATCGCAATACTTCCACTTACTATATATTTCATATATAGGTAAGTGAAAGTAAAAAAAAAAAAAAAAAAAAATCGTTTCTTTTCCGTAGGAACTTTTTTTGTATTATATTCTAACGTTGATTACAAATTCCAAATAAATCTGCAATGTACCAACCGATGATTGCTTATCACTCACCACCTCTAAATCTTTATATTTACTTAAGTATTTATGAGCAGTACATTACTAATTAACTGTTTTAAGCATTTATCTCATAAAACGTGAAGCATTTCGCCAAGTTCTTGAGTCTGTTCAATCTTCAATCTGCTCTGTTGATCTGTTGCTGATTTAAAGGGAAAATGTTTTCTCTTTCAATATTTGTTTCCACATGGGCTGTTTCAAATATCTCGTTACTTACCTATGTTTAATCTTTTCAATATTCTTTATGACGTAAACGGAGATTATTGCAGTTAAGAAAAAACAATGAATCACAAAAAATGTTATACAAATTAACATATTCCAGAGCCAGAAGCTCTGCAAGCAATAGTTGACCTTCATGGTTGATGAGTGCATTGAATTGTAGAAGGTAAAACCAGTTGGAAAGATATTTCTTAGCAAACATTTAACACCCCGATTGTATTACCTCTTTGGATGAAGGGAACTGCTATGTCACATCTCTTTCCAAGCAATTAAACTCTCAGCAAGTCAGTCGAATGAACCTTACTTTCTGAATAGGTTACATGTTAAAGAGTTGAGCAGGTACATCGCCAAAAGTTCCATTTTAGTTTACCCGAAACAGCTAATAGTTTATAGGGCTCGTGGTGGCCCATGCTTGCATTAATTTAATGATGGAATCAATCGTGTTACTCCATCGATTACCAGGCATATGTTTTTTGTTTTCTACTGACTAAGTACAATTAAATTTCCACCGATCAATTATCCAGTTTTCAAGACCCCAAAGATGAGTATTTCCTTTTCCTCGTGATTCAATACTATTACTTGTCATACTTCCCTTCACAATACAGCTGTCATCGTTAGTTCCGATACTCCAGAACTGGGTTGTATGCTAACTTGTTAGCCTGTTTGCATTCTACATTCACAACTTCTCCCCCCCCCCATAAAAAAATACTATTGATAGTGATTCGACGTATAAGGAACTCGATTGAGGGGCCGCTAAGGCCTACTCCGATAGTGATGGAAAAGTATGATCTTTATGTGAAACTTTTGTTATCCTAATTGCTAAATTGCTAGGTGACCCAGTTTGTGGCACGGCCTGTGATGTTGGAGTCGCTCGTTTGAATGGTTGTGAAATGTGTTAAGAAGACTCAGGCTTTGATCAAAATAAATCTAATCGATTAGTTGAATGGAGATTTTTCAACATCCAGTTTAAGAAGTATTTTATCATTAGCATTTTATTCCCATGCCATAGGTAACATGAACTCTTCTTTATATATTTGAGAGCGAATTTTCATTGACTGAAACTATCCATTTTATTTTAATTATAGCGTCATTTTATTTCATCATATCACATTTCAATCAAGACCACGAAGAGGCACTTCGTTACGCAGAACTAAGTTTAAGACCCTCCATGGATTGTAGTGCCCCATTTTTTTTTTTATTGTCTTTAAAATATTTAACTTTAAGTTGGGTTTATTTATATTTGATATTCTGTTAAATTTTTCCTGATTAAATACAATAACTTAACAATGTGATTAAATAATTTGCTCTAAATCTGAATCGCCTGATATTCTGATGGTATGTAATGTCCCTGATGAAACAATAATTTAATTCAAAATCATAGCGAAGAATGTACTAAAAAAATCGGTATTGTATAAAAAGGTTCGAAAGCTGGTGCATCGTTATCGCATTGAAATGTATTTATAAAAATTTATGCAGCTAACAAAGAGACGAAGAGACAAACTAAAATATGAGCCATATACCTATTAGATTAATAAACAAATAAATCATAAATTGCGAACCCGCAACAGGCTGTGATAAACTTTTTAAGATTCTTTGTAAAGGCGAAAGATTCATAAGCCTTTCATACTTGCTAATGCTCTTGTCCGACTTTGATATCTATGGATTAAACATCTCGAAAATCTTTCAAATATATAGAATATAAATTAATCACTATTGATCAAGAGCTAATATTGATAAAAAAACTCGTATAAACCAGATTATACCGGTTCATAAATCTTAAAAGATAATGTATGGGACCATGATTGAATACTACTTGCGAACCCGGATATATAATTTTAATTATATAGATAATAGTTAATTATCTCCCATTACAGGCTATTGAATTAACCAACAATAATTACAAGGCATTGTGAAGCCATCTGCGGTGTAGTAGTTAGTATAGCAATACTAAACCGAAGGTTGAGGTTTCCTAGCTCGGCAGGTGGTCTTAGGTGATTTTAAGGGGAATAGAAAATCGTTGGCTGTCCTTCGATGGGGACGTAAAATGAAAGTCCCGAGCCTGTGAAGTGTTAAGTTATCGTTCAAATACACAATCCCAATTATCACTCTCTCAGCAGCGTCGCACAGTGGTCCCGATTCACGCATTATAGTACAAAAAATCCGAAACACCAACTTTTATTTTTCTGGATCTAATAATTTTTCTTGGTTTTTATTTGAATGCTGAACCTTGAAAATATAATTGAAACAAAAATAGAATAAACTTTGTGGAATATACAACATTTCAAAGTTGTATGTTTCTGTCATCTCCATCCGCGCCCTTTTTGCAGCCCGTTAACCAATGTTTTTATCATTCGCTAGTTAATTTCTATCAATTTTTACTTATGTCACCTTGAATGTGCATTCCATATACAATATACAGCCATCTAAATGATTTCTGTATCCAGTGATTTAAGCGAATGTAATTTTTTTTAAATTAAACAATTTTGGTCACCTATTGTTCATATAGGGGAATGTCTTACAAATTATGTACACAAGTGTCTGCATTGGTTGTAGCACTACACGTTACACAAACTATCTGAGTTTCAATTGCATAAGTTTCACGTCCATCACAATCCATCAACATTAGAAAAAGGGGAGTTTTTAGAGATAAAGCATGAGTCGGCCGGCTCGAAGGGTTCACTACCTTAATTTGATATTTGTAGTCCTAATTTCTGTTGAGTTAGTTAATAAATCACTAATTACAGGGAAATAAAATGTTCTGTGCTTAATTTTTATTTATAATATTAAAATTCTAAACTTATATAATTGAAATTCAATATGTGCATTTCGTGTTATATTCAATTGGTTCAAAACGTGTTCTTTTTATTCCACTGTTGTATACACTTCAAATTATTCCCAGTGAACATTCTTATTATATTCTTATGTAAATGTGCACATATGTTATTTTTTTGTGTTTTAAAATGTCGTATTTATCAAATTATAAAAAAATAATGAACCTAATACAACTGCTCTAGTGATTAATATTAAATGATTACTTAGCATGAGTAATTATGAAGAGCATTAAAAGGGTTCTTTTTGTTATAAATTAAACATTTTACATGATAAGTTAATATAAAATGAAGTATGAATCTATATAAAACAGCTGTACGATCCACTAATGAACACAAATTCTCCCACCCCTCCCTCTTACCCCCATTCCCACCCCCACCCTTAACTATTTTCATAAAACCTATATAAAACAACTCTACAATCCACTAATAAACACAATACAAAGTTTGAACAAGCTTTGTCCACTAAAAGTTATAATATTAGTAAGAAATACTCTTAACCCCACCCTTACCTTTTTTCATGAAACCTATATAAAACAACTCTACAATCTACTAATAAACACAATACAAAGTTTGAACAAGTTTTTTCCTCTAAAAGTTATAATATTAATAAGAAATTCTCCTAACCCTGCTCAACCCCCACCTCCACCCTTACCTATTTTCATGAAACAATGGATTAACAATAATACTAAGTTTGAACAAGTCAACTGTAAGTAATTTTTGCACCATGATGGGCAGATCTGGACCACTGTGCGTCGTCTGATAAGCCGTAGCAGCATAAAGTGACGAATAAATTTTCGAGGAATAATCAAACAAAAGCTGGCATAGAATTTTTCTACATATATACGTTATATATAGATCGTATTCTATATACGAGGCCATTGACGTTTCCATTCAAAAATTAAACTTCTCTCCCTTTGATCTCGTTGACTCATTACAAATTGCGAGAATGTTAAGGATTTAATAAAAAAAACTGGTTGAAACAGTAATGCGAAACCAATTAGCGACAGCGTTAACTTTACATAAATTTAAACTCAGCTAAAAGCTAAATAGTCTAGACAATTTGTGTGGCGTAGATCAAAGCGAAATTTTAATTGTTATTGTGCAACAGATCTATAGCAATAATTTTTTCCTCTTTATCTTCGCCTCTTCCCTACAGGGACATTGGCTACGCGTTCAGTTATATTCTAAAATAATATAATCTTAATATATTATAAAATCTTGAAAATTTTTTTTAATATCATGTAATGTAAATAGTATCTGATTACTAAAAACATCAAGGTTGAGGGTCTATTTTTAGAGAAGGTAAATGTAAACTTTGAGTTGAAATGTTCGATCAATATTTATTTTAATCTATGAGGGATTAACAAGCAAATGAGATATCCTTTTTAAAAAAAACATTGAATCGACTGAAAAATGTTTAGTTTGTTGGTATTGCAACTGCTTATATAATAGTGTGAGAGGGAAAGTAGCAGAATGCATATACATGAAGATAATGGCAACACTGCGAGATAATTAGGATTGGTGAGATTAGAGAGGAAATAACCGTGAGCTGGGCCTTATATTATCAGAACAGTTTATGTTATCAACATTTGTATATTAAAGGCGGGGCTTCGCATCCGGAGGTGGCCTTAGGATTTTTCAAAGGCAGTAATAATATGCCCTCCCTCAGATGGTACGTAAAATGGAGGTCCAGGATCGGGACCTCGATGTCAGGTACTCGTTAAAGATCGCTATCCTAATTATACCTGTATAGGTAAAATTTATTACTCCCACTGTAGCATCCTCCTAGATTAGCCTTATTAGCACAAAGGGACGTTAAACAAACAAACAACTTTTTTATATTTATCTGTTTTGTTTATGTATTATTTAAGTATAAATAACAATTTTAAGTATGAAGGGTCCCCTGAATCCAAGTAACCAAGCCCCGCAAAATGGTCTGTAATGAGAACAGATTAGCTAAGGTACGATACCATATATAGTAGATGCCTGTGATGTGACAGCCAAGATTTTATATAAATTGAGTTAACGTTTGTTTGTTTGTTTAACGTCCCTTTATGATACTAAGGCTAATCGAACGATGCTACGATGCTACAGAGGGTCCTAAATTTTGTCTATCCACGTATAATTAGGATAGGAATCTTTAACAGTATCTGACATCGCACAGGCTCGGGACCTCCGTTTTACGTCCTATCAGAGGGACGGCATAGCCTAGGATTTTTTACTCCCTTTAAAAAATCCTAGGGCCACCACGGGACGCGAACCCACGATCTTTGGTGTTGTAGGTTGCCATGCTAACCATTACACCACAGGTGACCCCTATAAATTGAGTTAACGTAGGGTTACTTATACCAACGTCTTTTTGTTTTTTTCTTTATGATCTACAAAAACTTCTCTAACGATATTGATTAAACTTATAATGTTGAAGCATAGGTTACGTCAAAATTATGTTACCAGAAGAGTTTCATTAAACCAAGGTTAAACAAATTTTTACTATTTTCTCAAATACAGCTTAAACAATTTTCATTAAACTCGTGTACAATCTTTAATATGATGCAGCAATTATCATCATAGAATTAGAAAAACTAGTCTAACGAATTTAACTAAGCTTTTAATGTTTAATCATATTGAAATATTCTTTATTACAAGGTAGCTTTTATGGTCATAGAAACGTTAGGGCTTAAATGGCAGATGGAAAATTCTTCCCATTGATTAGCTTTAATTTTTTTAATTTGGAATACATAAATAAAAGTCCCAAATTATCCTTCTTACTAAGAAATTAACAAATATAAAATAAGAAAGATTTTCGTTGCCAAATAAAGAAATATAGGTTTTCCTAGTATGATAATTTTAATTTCCGGTAATAAGTGTAGCGATACATATATATAATATATCGTTGGAATCATGCATACGTGAATGATCGCGTATAGAAAGTACGGAGCAGTGCACAGACACGGTTCGCTTGAAGTAATGGAGGCAGTTTAGAAAAAGAGATGGGGGTTAAGAGGAAAGCCATTAGTGGCATCAAATTGACTGAACAGCCTACAAATGATTGGTGTATGTAAAAGGAAAACATTAACGCCATAACAAATTAAGCATGAAATTCTCCGAAGTTAGCTATTCGATTCCCTCTCATAACCATATTTTTAGCTCGAATTACGGTTACCGACTTAACAATTTGTTACGTTTTGGGCCTGAAATCGACATAAAGATTAACAGTTGGCAAAGCGATTCCCCTCCCATGGCTTCATTTTTCATATAAGTTACCTGCATCGGTGAGTTACTATAACATTTTTTGTCCTAACTCGCTAATGAATTACCACCACCTCTTCCCCAACAGCGTACGTCAATGGTATCGTGTGATGACAGTAGTTCTTACGTCCTTATTCAATTTCCTTTGTGTACTATGATATTTTATATTTTTGAGCTTTTGTGTTTCCACTTGTGAGGTAACACGAAACATGAAAGGTTTATGATATTTAGAAGATTTTTTTTTTTTTTTAGCAGTTTTATAAGGAGCTTTACCTATTGGATCAGTTTCATTTCCCTTAATTTTTCTCTACAGGACTTTCATTAACTGCAAATCAGCTGCCAAACCTATTTTATTTTTCTAAAATAAAAATTTGTTAAATCCATTTCATGGACGGCTCTTAAGATATTGATAAAATTGATTGTGCCTTCTTTAAAAATAATATCAAATTTTATAATATTCTAGTAATATGATGGATGTATAGCTCAAATAAGAATATCCTTAAAATATCAAATTAAGCTAACAACTAAAGGGAATTATCTAAGAATAAACCCGCATTTAAAGCGTAAAATTTGTAATATGAAGGCAATGAGACATCAATTTTTAATCCCTTAAGAAATTCTGTCTTTTATAAAACAAACAAAATCCATGTGAATTATCAGCACCAGAAAGCTTTGAAGATGTGAGTAGCTTAGATAAACTAGCAGGTCTATGTTTAATGCTATTTGTATTATTATTATTTGTTATTTGTTCATATTTATTATTTATTACCATGTTGTTAGTTGTTCTTGTAAACACTTAGTAAGCATTGTTGTAAACGTGTAAGTCAAGGACAATAAAATTGCTCTTCCTCTACTAGTATCCACAAAACCAATAATGGAATAGTTGTAGTCGGAGTTGAGTTGGGGCTCAAAAAAGGGGCTTGCTATGTTCGAGGTTGCCGTACACGATGTTTGCCAGCTCAATATTTTAAATAGAAATTTCTTCTTCTTTTTTTTTTTAAATAACATTGTTTTCCATTCCTGGTTAATTATCATGGAAAACATAACCCTATGTTTTTTACTTTTTAAAACATTTTCTACCCTTTAATTAATTGGCAAAATTTTTAATGCAATTAATTTCATTAGTTGGAAAAAATTCGATATGCATGAAGGTGTCAAGTTTAGTAGGATAGGATAGGGGTTTTAGAGCGATAAATATCGCGATTATTACGCCCGTAAAAGTTTAGTAGTTGTCAAAATGAACTTTTTCAAATATTGATTTTTTTTAAACCAAAAATTACTATTTTGTGACTATTGTCGCAAAAATCATGGAACAAAATTCCACGATTCTATGATCATAAATTAATGGCACTTGGACTCTAATGCGATTTTTCTTAAACTTCCGTTCGAACATTACATACAATAGATAAATTATTGCCCGATATTACTATTACATTATTCCAAGTTCATAGTACTAGTCAGATATTACAAGATTAAAATATTTAAAACTTATGGTACTCTCACATATAATGCACTCCGTGAAAATATTTACTAACATCAAATCCTTGGTTCATTGATAATTACCTTTTCAATATTTATAAAGGCAAAAAGGCGGAACCACGATTCCAGTTTGCGTGATGTTCCTTTCAACTCCTTCAGTTATCCTTCTTATCTCGTTATCCTTCCTGCTAATAATTAGTTTAATCTAATTAGTTTTATTATTATTAAGCATCCTTGCCGTGCCTCTTTCCTCATAGTGAGCGCCCACTTTAAGAAAAATACTCACTTAACGTATAAAATTATTATAATTTAAAAAAAAGTTTGAAGTCTTATTAAGTTTTTTCCCATTTCCAGTTTAAGGAAAACGTTTAAAAATTAATGAGGACGAAATGATAAGGATGGAGAATAAATATGTCTAATCAATTCTATTCAGCTTTTCAAACTGAAAACCCATTTACCCCAAACTTTACCATATACCTAGTCCTATCTCTAAAATCGTTTCTTTCAAGTACGCTGGGGTACAGAAGTCTTCAGGTACTGCATTTAAGGCCGTTGTCCCTCAAGGCAGAATTGTGGGTCCTATTATCTACATCCTCTTCACCGCTGATATCCCCTACAAACCCCAACACCTTTCTTTGTGTTTGAGACATTTTCTCAACATTTTCCGATGATACCGCCATCCTATCAACCCATGCAGATTCTGAAATTGCATCATTTCACTTGCAAAGACTCCTCTCCTAGACTGAGCTGTGGTGTAACAACTGGCGCATCAAAATCAATGAATCTAAATGTAAGTATGCCACATTCACCCATCGACGCTGTTATTCAATTATTTTTGCTTCCTTTTAGACAAAATACTATCAAGGAACGCGCATACTAGAATAAATGACAAGATATTTAGCTATTTAAATAGAAGATTTAGCCAATACATAGACCACGAAACAGAAAATCTTATCTTTCCATGGACAATCAACTATTGATTTACGAGATCTTATTGAAACTGTCGTCGTCTAAACCTATCTGGGCCAACTGCCTTAAATTGTTGTCGACAGCAAGACCTTCGAACATGAAACGTGTCCACTCCCCCCAGTCCGAAGTCCTTCGAACATATTATACAACATTAATATATGTATAATTTATGATTAGGAATTAGATGTCATAAAAATTTTAAGATTTAGAATTAGTAGTATTAAAACGCCTTCTGGGCATTTTCTAGACCACTATAAAATTCATCAGATCGTAACCAGGAGCTTTTAATACTTCAAAGTGTTAAATTTGTTCAGTGACTTGTGTGGGAGAGAAAGAAGGAGGAAGGAGCGTAATGTCTAGTGATTTAAATACGAATTCCTCTTGTTCTGGATTATTAACGTCAGTATTTGGAATGAAAATAGATGGCGAAGAAAGTTGGCGAGCGGAGAGGTTAGACTTTTATTCGTTCGTCACAGCAAGAAGCGTCGCACAGTGGTCCAAAAAAGCTGAAAATGGGAAAAAACCTAATATCTATTAAAATTACTTTGTTAGCGGCTTGAAACCACCCGTGTGAGGTGCCGAATCTAATGAAATCAAAATCAGTGCAATGGGACCACCAGATCAAGTCCAAATTTGAGGTCAAAAAGTCAAAAATATCAAAAATTCGTGTTTGATATAGTGTTATATGTTTTTTGAGGAGCCGAATCTAATGAACTCAATATCAACGAAATCAGAGGATCAGATCAAGTTAAAATTTGACGTGAAAAATAAATATTTGATAGATTTTTTTTTTTTTAACATTTTTATGAACAATAATACAATTAGGATAAAATTATTTAATCTTGTTTAAATAAATTGTATGCTTCCTCGGTTAGCTCTTTTTTCTTTTTATACTTGTATACTGGTCTTAAATCCGTAATATATGGGTCGCTTGTTACAAATAATTGTGGAAAACATCTTCATTTGTTGCGACTCGAGATGTCTTCCTGGAATGATGTTCCCTGTACTGCTTATAATATTTGTTTCTACTCTCCGTGAGCCTCTTCTGACAGGGGACCGATACAAAGAGCTGCGTGCTCAATCATGTCTGCTACATGGAAAAGAATTTTGTGGACGGTCGATGGAAAATAGTACCAGGGGAACCGAGTCATTGCCATCTCAGCCGTTTCCGCTGTATGCTTGCGAAATGCTGCAGTATCAATGGGGTACAGAGAGCAAATCACATCTAATACCGTTTTTAATCTCATAATTAATTCTTCATTTATCCCTGTAATTTGCGCGGTTAATAAAGGATTTTCAAAAAACTTGCAACAATAACAGCATCAAACTGAAATAAATGTACCGCCTCAATTTTCAGGAATGAAAGCTCCAGTGCAAAGGATCACCATACACTATAAGCAAACTGTGCAACTTCAAACAACCTACTTCTAGTTGTAGTTTATTCGATTATTTAAAATACAAAATGAAACAATTTTGTTTAGCGTTTTAGAATTAAAATGAAAATAATTTTATTTTATTTTAGTATTTTAAATTAAAATGAAAATAACGTGTGATTTATTTTATTTTAATGCTAAGCCAGTCCCCCTACCTTAGAGACCTATAGAAGGATTTTTCTTAACTAATAGTTCTTCCCCAAGGTCACCCGCCTTAGCCACTCGAACCGTAGCTGAAGGTTTAAATCCTTATAAATCCCAAAGTTGGCCGAAGTTGGCGCTGAAAATTTTACCACAGTTCCTCTACTACCTACAGTTACATATTAAACCATTGCGACTGTAACGCAACGTAACGCAAGCGTTTTATAAACCAACAAAGTCAAAAAATCATACTTATTTCAGCAACGATTTCGAAAATTAATTTCTTCTCCAACTATTGATATTATTTAAAAATGTTTAGTCCATAACAGTGCACATATAGATGACACACTCCTGATATATTGGGAAATATTTTATTGTTAATCTTATACAGAGTAGAAATTTTTTTTATATTGGTAGAAAAGTACGATTTTTTCAATCATTAAAAAGTTCAATTTTAATGGTACACACACATTTTAATTTTGAAGAAGTTAAAAAAATATATTCTTTCCATTGTTCTACAACTATCTAAGTATTCGGAAACCAAGAAAAAATTAGGTTAGGGCTAAGTTCATTAATGAGGTTTTTTCCCAGGTTGGACCACTGTGCGTCGTCCCTCTCTCTATACAGGGGCCGACGCACACTGGGGCCTTTATAGCACAATCGCGCTCAAAACCTCATAACCAATTTTTTCGTTTTGGAATCTTATTAAAATAATATAATTAGGGGATAAAATCATGAATGAATTGTAAAAGAATAAATTTCGTATAACATATGGGTATATCATAAAACTAAATAAAGCTATTAATTTATTTTAACGTAAAATTTAAAATAAAGGTAAAACTTAATACAATAAAAATTTATAACTTTAAATTATAAATTTAACTAATTTTTTAAACTACCTAATTGCATGTGTAGTTGTTAATATTTAAGCTTTGAAGCTTCAATGAATTTAAGACGAGTTCCGGTAACATTGATAATTTTAATAATGAAAAAACAAATATAAGTATTGTACTTTGTATATTTATATAAAAGTATTGTATTGTATATAAATAGATATAAGTATTGTATATATTTAATTAAGAATGATAAATAATAATTAAAATACAAAAATAGAATCCCTGATTTATAATAGACATATAAATTAATCTCTGATCAATCAGAATCATCTGAATCCGTGATTTGAAGGTCCTGTAATGATGTTGAAGCTAAATAATCTAAGTCCACTGATAACATATCACAAACTTCCGAATCGAATGATTTTCTCTTTAAAGTTGGTAGCTTTCTTTGATTACTAATAAATGGATCAGAAGAAATTAAAAGCCTATTAAAAATGTCCGTAATGTTATCAAGTCTTGAAGTTTTTCGGCTAAAATGTTCCCGGTAAGACTTGAAATCTTTGTTGCGAGCCTCTTGGGCCTCCTCGCTAAGCTGCCCGATTGGTAACAATGCATGCGAAATAATTTCTGGTCCGTGAATTAAAATTTTATGTACAGTGGGGCTCATGTAGTTCCATGGATACAGTCGTATGTATAATTCGGCTGTCCTTAAACAATAATTTTTAAATTTCTCTTTATTTATGTCAAAACCACTTGATATTGCTTGAAGAATCATGTAAAATCGTCTTATCAGTTCCTTGTCAACTCCAGAAATAGCTGCGGATTCTTCAAAATTTTGAAAAAACTTTCTGGCTACATTCCCATCGTTACTGTTGCCGTATCCAGGCTTAGGTTGATCGACTATCAACGACATTTTTTTCTTAAACTGTTGTTGAAGAATTTTTTTGTGGTTCTCAACAATATCTTTGGTTTCTTTTGTGACTCGCCAAGATTCAATGGGTAATTTATACGCGAGTTGGAGTAAAAATTCGAAAGTTCTAATCCAGGAATGAAGAACTGAAATACCAAATGACAAGAAGTCATCATTGACGCTTCTGGATAACATTTGTTGTAAGTCGTTGAAATCTTTGGAGGTGGCTCCGCATAAATAACACCGAAGAGAAGATTTAGTTTCACTTAAGGCATTGCATAATTTGCCATCTACCATTGTGAATATGGTTTTGTGGGACACAGAATATTCTTTATCATCAATAGTTACTGTTGTGGCGTGTAAATTTTGAATTTGTTCATCAATATCTGTTTTTTTACCTTTAGCAAGCTCTTCTGTCTCTTTTTGATATTGGAGACTTATAGGCCTGCAATAACGAGAAGATGATGGTCTAGGATTATTCCAGACTATAATATTTTTATTTATTTCCGATTCTAGTCATAATGGGAAAAGTGATGTTATGAACACGAACTTATCATCGTCAAACTGATGTGAATTTTTGTTTGTACTGGGCGTGGCTACTACTACCATCGAATCCCCACTTTGAAATTAAAGTTAAAGAATTCGAAACGTCTAAAGAATTAACAACATCTTTTTGAGCTGACAATAGTCGACAGGCAGTATGGTCTAAAATTGATTGTAATGGGACCTCAGCTTCACTTTCTTTTAATAAAATATTTTCGGGATAACATTTTGATTTTTCCTTTTGAACAAGTTTGTAAGGTGGAAATATATGTTTCGCGTAACTTCGGATTACGTCATATTGTTTCCTAGATAATTCAGCTTCAATTATCATTGATAGGGCATCCACAGGTGGCAAGTATGTAACCTTTTGGACATAACTATTTTTTAATTGTTCTTGAGCAAATCCAGGAATTTCGGTCACTTTTTTAACTACGTTTGCTTCAAACTTTTTTCCACTCGCTCTCAATTGCATTTGCGCAGCATAAATTAGAGCATCGGGGTTATTTTCAGCACGCAAATCTGCAGTTTTCCTGCGCTTGGTCTGCTCGCTACTTGCTTGGAAATCCAAAAGCGGCCGACCACCTCTTGAACGTCGCGGTCGGTTGGTTTGAAATACGCAGGATCCTTCCAGCCAGCACTTTTCCGTTCGCAAAAATCTATCTTTATGTCTATTGCAAGCCTCCCACTTTAATTTAAATTGCCTTTTAAAATTTTTTAAAGGGGAGTTGCGCGTATTTAGACAATTGACTGGGGAAGATGTAGCCTGGCAAATAAACTTTTGAACTTCATCAAACTTTTCACTAAACGATGAGTGCTTAGCTTTGAAAAAGATTTCGCACATTTTTTTCCTTTTAATAGAAACTTGAGTGCAAGAAGCGTCTGAAAAAAATAGAAACACTACATGAACGTCACACAATAAATCCATTTAATTCAATTTTTCAATTTTGCGCACGGGGATTTCACTTCTTTCTTCACTCTTACTTTAAATAGACCATCCATTAAAACCCTACGTTGGCAGATTGAAAATCCCTTTGCGCGAAATTGAAAAATTTATATTCAAAGACAAAACTTGACTAGTAAGACTAGAATCTAAATTTCACCATAATTTCGTTATTAAAACTGATTTTATTGAACTAAATTTATTACATACCATTACTCGAACTCGCCATATTGATTG
Source organism: Aelia acuminata (assembly GCA_911387785.2). Lineage (NCBI taxonomy): Eukaryota > Metazoa > Arthropoda > Insecta > Hemiptera > Pentatomidae > Aelia > Aelia acuminata. The sequence continues at coordinate 136,168,225 of OU426979.1, forward strand.
GAAACAAAAATTATTAAGAATAACGACCTCACGCGTATCTGACTTCGCCAATGCAAAGAGCTGTACTGCCCTTTGTAATTTATATGTAATTATAAAAGTAAACAATCTGAGGCTCAACCTGTTTACTTGTTAATTTGACATAATATTTACGTTCTATTAATCATATATATGAGTGAAAATTACAAAAAATTAAAATTAGAGTTTTGAGCGTTATTTCTCAAGAAAAGCCCCAGTGTGCGACGCCGCACAGTGGTTGAAAATCGACTATTTTCGGAAAAAACCTTGTGAAACCCGATCTGTGAGCCGCAAAAAAATAAAGTTGATATTATCATAACCACGATTGAATTTCCTATAAAATGTATAGGTTCGAGCCCCGCTTAACCGGCTATTCGGATTAACCGGCAGTGTAAGGAAAATTATACATCAATTTTCGACTCGAAATCGGCTAGTTTAAACACTTTTGCTGTTTTATGCTACTAATATCATTGATAGTACTTGCAATATAATTGTATTTCATGAAAACACTCAAGTTAGGTAAAAAAAAAAAATCATACATAAGAACTATCAATTATTTTTGTCGTTATGTTTTAATTCTTAACTATTAAATGTGTATCATATTAAAATATAAGATTGGGATCATCCGACTTTAATATAATTTTGGTAGGAGATGGTGGGATTGACTGGTCAATGTAGGTTTATTAATTAATTAATATTGAAAAGAAAAAGAATATTCCAATACCTTCAAAAAATGGGTTTTTTCCGCCTTTCAACCACTGTGCGCCGTGCGAATACAAAATAATTCATTCAATAACTTATTAATCGAGGTCAGATAAAGAAGAACCAAATTTATTCCAACTGACATCAACGAAGTTAACTTTTTTTTTTTTTCTTTAACCGTAGTTCTGCACTTTTCAAGAAGAAACTGACAATCTGCAAATCTAATAATAGCAAATCGTTCAGTAACAGGGGAGAACATTGCCAAGCAGCACCACTTTCCTGGCTCGATTTGATTAAAATACCTTTTTAAATGAGGAGATGATATTTTAATATTTCCTCCTAGTGTCCTGGAGTATGTCAGCTATGTCGCTCATTAAAACGTATTAACTGCATTCACATTTTTGAAATTTATAATTTATATAAAAAAGTGAATAAAGTTCCTTGCAGCTTTTGCTTCATTTTAACCAATGAGCACGAGTAATTGCGGTAATGTTTGTCTAATGTTAAATGTGTTGTCCTTTAACTCTAGCCTCCAGCATCACACTAAAGTTCTTTATTTTGCCTACCTACATTTAACTTCCTAAATACGTAAATATAATTATGAATACACTGAATATTCTTCTTCTACTACGAGATTTGAGATTTTACGTATCTAAATAAGTCTATTACTTATGTTCCTTCTCAATGTGCATTCAAATGCCAAAGGTGCTATCTAAACTAGAGTTCCGACTCTGGACTATAATCAGTAGGATAACTCACCAGAGCTACGCCGCCCTATTCGGTTGGATCGGCGTCATGGCTAAGTCCTAGAAATAAGCATGTACCTTATCAGCTCAAGGGCGCTTTCTAAAACATATAAACGCTGATTCCTTATATCTTTTGATTAAATTATAACCTTTGTATGCCTAAAAATCAGTTCGAAGAATAGGAAAACCCAAAACCGGGAGGTATGTAGTTCCCAGGCGTAAAGGTATTAGGGGAACCAGCCAAGATTACGGTTTGCATTATTTATTTATTTCCTATATGCGGGTGGAATCAGCTGGCATATGTCCTCTCACGGGAAAATCCATGATAGCGGAAAGATGTCGGACAGGAAAGAAGCCGAGATATCGCGAGTTAACTGAAGAGCCAGAAAAAGGAAGAATAGAGGCTGCATAAAAGAAACTACAGTTAAAGCTCGTGCAGAGAGATGTCAGGCGGTATCTGGGCATATGTGTAACCCAGCTCTAGCTAAGTATTCTTTACTGAGTACTGTGGTGAAGTAGGTAAAGCTAAATTAGAATGAGTAAGATATACGTGGGTTTAAGTTATTGATTTTTTTTTTTATTTTATATGTATTTAATGAAATGCATGAACTTCCTTTAAAATTTACATTTTTACGACTATAATTCATCATCGTATCATGAAAATCTCGAAACAATCTACTGAATCTGGCCTCAGATGGCTCTAGAGCGCTACCATTATTTTAGACTATTAGCAGGTTTCAAATTGTAATAGCTTTCATTTAACATTCAAACAAAACTTAGGACTATTTAGATTATTATTACATAGGACATGAGGACACTACATTGCATTTAAAATAAGAAGAAATGAAAACAAAAGATTTCTAAAATTCGAACAAAACTAAGCGCTATTTTCATTATTATTAGGGTAAATGCACCAATTACTGACACTTTAAGGAAAATTTCACGATTTTTCATCAATTTCTCCCTTATTCGTTGACCGATCCTTAAAATTCAAAGTTCTTTTGTTAGGCCAGTATCTCTTGTTTTAATTTGGGTCATCAAATAATTAAAAATAATGAATTAATCTATTCTTTTACTTAAAATTCGGATGGATGTTTTTTCTCCTATTACTGACACTCATGCACCGATTACTATAAGGTATAAGGAACCAATTACTGACACCCTGATCAAACATCGAATAATTTTATTTCCAACTTTAAAATTAGTATCTAAGTATATTTTAATATAATTTACTTAACTTAATCTACCCTTTATCATATAGCACTATTGAGGCATCTGCAAACAGCGTTTCTCTGTCCTCAACCAGCTGCCTTCTCCTCCTCGAATCCATTTCACTCCTGTTAAAGGCTTTTTTAATAACTTCTTCCCAGTTCTTTCTTGGTCTTGTCCATGGTCGCCTCCTATTCACACTCACCTAGTGAGTAGCCTTGACAATTCGGTCTTCGGCCATTCGTTAGTTCTCTTCAATTTTTTCCTCTGCAGATCTCAGGTACAAGTTTGCTCTTATGGTTGAATTTCTTACATGACCCCGTCTGCTTTTCCCCTTCATTTTTCTTAGATTTGGCCCTTGTGCTTGGATATGAGGGTTCAAGACTCCCTTGCATAGTTAAGAATGGGGAGGAATGTGTTTTTTGAGACAGTTGGGGACACATCAATATCATCTGCTTCATTATCACTACCCATTGCAGTGAAAGTTTTTCAAAGTCATTAATCTTTATTGGGTAAATAAATTAATTTGAAATACTCGAGGATCACTTTTATTTCAAAAACTAAAGGAAAATCGTCATCAACTTAATGTCACAATCACAGCTCATAGAAGCTCAGATTAATCTTTTCGTAATCTGAAATCTAAAATTGTATTTGTCCAAGAACCGGTGTTCTTTATATAATCACAGTTTTAGTGATTATTGTGCATTGTGTATTATGACAGTGACAGTATTGTGACAGTGCATCACAGTTACTAAAACTGTGATTATATAACAATATTTTTAATGCAGGCACATTCAGTCATACATTTAGCTTCTATATTTCCATCTGCAATCCTCGATACACCGCTCACGCGGATCGTCTTTTTTGCGGACATAGATGAGGTGATGTATTCTTACTGTAGGGTTTTCAACGAGGTCCATGTCTTTCATAATTTGTTCTTTATCTATTCTTCTTCTGGAAAGAAGAAAAAGACGACAATTTGCATTACCTCACCATTGAGAGATTTCACGGTCTTTGGAAAAGGCTTTGGCCAACTGAGTATACGGCTGAATTTTTTTGGTGCTGATAAATTATTAGGTTTTATAGTCTAAGAGGCTGAATGTGAACAGCAGCTTCTATAGTGTCCTTGAAAGGGCTTAGTTTTTAGGTGATTTTGCAGGATTTTTAGTTTTATTATGATCAATTTATTGGTGGTGCTTTGTGTCCGGAAGTTACTTAGTTCTTCAGGAGATTCAGTTGAGTCCAATGTAATTTTTCACCTACAAATGGATGATGGTTGGAGTGTTATGATGGCAGAACATAGAACTCCATCTCTTAGCTCAGTGTCAATGAACTCGCCTTAAGATTCATTCAAAATCTCTTTTCTAGCAGGCTCCATGAAGCAACTCCTATCATTTAGTACCTCGAATAATGAGTGAGAATGATTGTAGAACTGCGCCCCTGGAAGGTGGCTATGATCCGGTAGAGTTCGAGGGAACACCGCCGTGGTTCTCATGTTCCATTATACAAGTCCGCATTTTCTGAAGACATTCTTAACTATTGCTGGACAGATTCCTCTTATGACCTAATCCAATAAAAGGAATCCTTCAAGTCCTTTTTCAGCATCACATTTGGTAGGTTTAGGGATTGCAACTTCGTCTTCCAGTGGTCTGTTCCTTGTGCACCAAATTCCCTGTTTATTTCTGGGACCGAAAAAGACGTATAGTGTTTGTATAGAGTGGATACTATTTGGGAGCAATGCTTAGATGTCTTTGAGGTGTGCTTATCTGATAAGGAAATCTGCAGATTTAAGATTGCTTCTTATAAAGAGATCGTGAAAATACATTGGAGGAGGTGTCAGCAACTGGGTATGCTCACTGTCAGTATCTGGTGTGTGAGCATTCCAATTACTGACACCCCCAAAACCAGTTACTAACACCCCCTGTCAGGAATTGGATCCATTCCTTTTTTAAAAACCGGAAAGCACCATTGTTTTCAACGTTCAAAAACTACCTAATTAGGCATTATAACTAAATTTCTTCATAATACCCAATTACTGACACAAGTGTCAGCAATTGGGTAAAGGCACGTTTTTGGATACCCATATCCTGACATCCCCAAAATATGTATTATTATTGGAAATTCACATTAGAAAAAAGTATTTTTATTATCTAACATCATTATTAGAGTGCTACAAACAGAATTCAAGAGGAAAACCGAAGAAGAAATGGTTATATAAGCCAAAATAGCTACTCACCTCCTTAGCAAAAACTTTACCGATCTGGCAGCTGAAGGTATAGTGAGCATAAAGTTTCATTCCCGCCCCCCTTATTAGTTAATTCTGACTTGATTTTGGTGGAAATCATTGGCAGATTAATATTGTTTTGAATGACCAAAATTTCAATTTGCTAGGTTGCCTTAAATGCTTGTTTTTCAAGGAAGAAGGAGCAAGTGTCAGTAACTGGGACAGTGTCAGCAATTGGGGCCTTTACCCTATATATTTTATAAATGCTAATTTCCTTATTAAAATTAAATAATAGATTGGGACTTCTTACCTTTTTAAAACAAATATTATATATATCATGTAAGCACTATTTACTTCTTATCAAAATAATTCGGACTATCTAACTGAGAACTATTTACAGTATTTTTAACATAATGTTATTATTATTATAACACTGCCCCGATACACATTAACTCTATATAATTTGAGTGGGAGGTTCAGCAATCGTCAGTCAAGAAACATTGGAAGTTAATATCCTCTGCAAATCCTGTTGAATTGCTTCTTACAACGTGTCCCGCCCATCTAAACCTCTGAACCCTCATCTCGATTGTCGAGTTTCTCCTATAATTTTTTTTCGTTCTTCTTTTCCAGTTTCCTATTTCGTTTTCCCACAATAGTGCTACAATTAGCACTTTTCGTTAGAAACCCGTACATTGTCAAGTATATTACTAAGAGAAAGAAGAGCCAACTTCATTCTTGGAACTCTACTTTTATTAATTAATGAAGTACAGACTGCAGTTTTGAAAAAAATAATGTATATTTTTATCATAGAAAGTATGGTGAATTGTAAAGCTCGGAATTCCGTGCAGTAAAAATTTGAATACGTGCAACAAAAACTTCAAAACGTGCAAAAACCTGCATTAAAAACTTCAAAACGTGCAAAAACATGAAATAAAAATGGATTGCTTGAAAATCAGGCATTAAATTATTTATGCGAACAAAAAATGGCTACTTTTGAATAAAAAAAAAAGGAGAGTAAATTAATAGAAACTGTTTTATGTTTACAAATTATTTTTATAATATTGTTTTTTAGCATACATTTTATAGATACATAGCATACATAGATACATAGCTTTTGTATAACGCTATTGATCTATTTTTGAAAATATTTACGATAATAAAATCGGAACATAAAATATTTACTTAAAATAGTAACATCAAGATGTGGAATAAAGAGTAAAATACTCGCGTCTGAGCTGTAATTATATTGGAAATAGGAAGATCTTAAAAAAAAGGAAAGATACTACTCAAATCATCTAATCACTACTTGCAAGATCCTGTGCGTTGGCTTATTTTTAAATCAGTCTGGTACGCGGGTGGATCCAGCCGATTGCAAAGGGGGGGCTGCAGTCCTAAAGGGAGGGAGTTGCAGCCCCTCCCCACCCCTGGATCCACCAGTGGTCTAATAACGCGCACTACCCCTGTTACCTTTCTGGAGTTGAGAAAAATTAGGTACTTGTGCTATGGGTGGCGTGATGGCCGAGTGGGCAAACGCGTTAAAAAATAAGGCGTTGCCCATGGCAACGTATGATTGAGAACCGAAAGATAGCAAGTTCAAAACCAGGAGCCAGGGGAAAATTTAATAATACTCGGCATCAATCCCCCACCCTCTCCCCTGGCCCGGGAAACCCCGTATAGCCTTTAGTATAGCCTACAAGGCGAGGAAGGGGAGGACCAATGAAAAAAAAAAAAGGTACTTGTGCTACAGTGGGTACCTATCAATTTCTGATTTCCTCTCACATCCAATATTTTTATCACTAGATATACAAAACACTGCACTACCTTTCCTATTGAGTTCAGAATATTTTTCAATCCATCCCACAATTTTCGAAGACACTTCCTACAATTTTTGGCATTTGTAGTAACAACATACTCAACAGAAGCTAGTTTGATACTGACAGAACAATGAGAATTAAGAAACAAAATGTTAACATCCAGGAATTACTGAACCCTTAGTTCTTGGAAATTGGAGGCTTGTGTTTGTTTACATCTCCCAAGTTCCTTTTTTTTCCTATGATATTCCCATTTATTTTTCCACTATTGTTTTGATGTGTATTTAAGAAAATTAAACTTTGTAATATTTCTTTTCTTCAAAATATCAAATGATTACATTTCGTGCAGTAAACCTCAACACGTGCAATTTCGAGCAGTATAAAACTTCTGTAAAAAATCCCATTAGGCTTGATTCGAATAACCAACTTGAGTTCGCTTTATTCTGACTTATCAATAAAAAGATGCAATTGCACGGGAATCCGAGCTCTAGTGATAAGTGAAGGATTCTACTGAGGACTCAGTGATTTTCGGAAATTTTTTAAAAGTATTTTAGAAATAATTTCTTATGAAAATTTTTGTATTATCGCCTTTCTTTCACGGGCATTAAAAAGAACCATGTTCCACCTTGATTGTTCCTACTCTGTTCCTATTTGGCCTTTGCGTGATGCCAAGTAACATTCAACCTTACGGAAATATAAATATGTATATTTTTTGTAATTTTTTTACATTCCCATTATTGAATTATTTTAGATCAATTATTGTATATTAAAAGTTTCGTATGATATAATTTGTAGAAAGAGGGAACGTCACCTAAGTTATCGATCAGCCGTTCTTAGAATGTTGATCCTCTTTTTGTTCCAAATAGGACCTCCGGTAAATTACTCTAAGTGGCAGATCAGGTTTTCCTTCGGTGTTAGATGTGCCAATTGAATACAGTGAAGCTAATATCATATTGCTTCCCCTAATTAAAGCCCTAGATCTACCTATAATAGCAAGGTTTCTACCTACCAAACACGTCTCTCAGATTATCTACAGAATACCTTTTTGGATTATCTACCTTGTTTTTTGGAGAACATAGAACATTCGCAAAGTCGACCAATTTTGTTAAAAGTATTGAAGGCAATCTATGAATTTATAATCTAAACCTGTCCAACGAAATCTCAAATTTCGCTGCATTGTATTACCCCTCTTTAGGAGGGAAATTCCATAGCATAGATTGGGTGTTTAACAAACAATCTAGCTATTTTATATATACATTTTAGCGTGGTATTTCTACTTTTCAATTAATATGTATTTACTTTTAAATAATTCGTATGGTTAATGGTTGGTATTATTTGTACAGTATATGTGCAAGTATGGTGTTTGCTCATGGTTCTTACAATGTAAATAATTATTATGTCTCTCATGAATATTCCATCCAATTCAAAATACAAGATTACGTAAAAGTATTATCACGAAGAATTACAGTTTGACTGAAATTACCATATAATCCCACTGTATATGAGGACGTCGCCCATAAAATTATGATTGGGTACAAAATTTATTACCTCAAGATTTTTTTAATGATGAATTTATTTCAGTTATGTTTTTAAATCTAGTTGATCTTAATCCACCATTTCGCTATATATTCTCGGAACATATGAATTGATACTGAGAAGAAGAGGTATTTTGGATTTAGAAAATACTTTCCCTTTCAATATGTTTCATATATATACGTAAGTGAAAGTAGAATATCATTTAAGGATGCAAGGATATCTTAATAGAATTCGTTACCAGAATTTTCAGCGTGAACCAATTCAATGTTTGATGGGAAAAATATTAGACCCTTTTAGTAGTAGGTAATATAGTGAGGGAAAGATTTCGCAATACTTTCGTAAAAAATTTCGACTTCCAACGGAAATACACGTTTTGGGGTCCCTTGAGTCCAAATAACTAATTTTTCTCAGTCAAATAACTAAATGTTCTGTGTGTACACAGATTAGCTCAAAAACGATAAACCGCGTGAAAATGAAATATTAGGTATGTTCCAACAGAATTAAAGCGATTAATCTTACACTCACAACTCTTCCGCATGCGCAGTGCGTTACTAACAGCCCATTGTTAAGTTATTGTCGAATACTTTCAAGTTTTGGAATAATTATAATACTCTATACCTTATGGAGAATATTAAATCAAAATAACTTAGTAACTGTGGAAAAAGCTATTCAATTATTAAAACGCGTCCGTTTCTACTCCATATAGTTTAGTAAGTGAAAGTTGTGTGTTGCGTGCATCGTAGCATGTTTTTTTTCCTCTATTCGTTAAATTTATTTATAATTTCCATTATTTTCTAATAATAAAGCAGAAAATACTCATCTTTTATAAGTATTTATTTAGTTGTTAAGTACGCATTCGCGAAAGTTTCTGGGATAGTGTGCACCTAAATGATAACATCAACATAGCTTGTTGGTAAGTTTTTTGGGGGTTAATTGTTGACTTTTTACCGGTTTAACTAATTTCAAATCTCTTTCATAAGTCAAATAGAAGCCATTCAGTAATTTTATTCTTTGCTAGGCTGCTAGAAACCATAGTAAAGTATTGCCCCCTACTATCTATACAATTCTACCCAACTATCTATAAAAGTATCTACACGATGTCACGGTCAAGTGGCTTGTAAAAATAGGCATCAATTAGAAATGACATTGCAATAGTGATAACACAGTTTTTGCTATCATTAATATTTGAATTCAGGATTTTGAATATAAATAAGAAAATTTAGAATTTAATACTTATTTTTAAACTACAACTATTACAAAAATATCAACCCTTAATACAAATTGCCGTCAAGCTGCTTTCGTAATGAGTCTGATTCCTCAAAGTAGGGAGTAATCCTGATGCTGGTTGTTATCTTAAAATCTCTTAAGCTTTTTGTCCTTTGCCCTATTCGTTGCTCCATTCATTCCTTTGCCTAACCACTCTATTCAGATATTACATCAAAACTGCCACAGCAAAGATTAACAAGTATTTTCTTGTTTTCTGTCAAATCTGAAACAGTTTTAGTTAGTATAGTATCTTAAATGCTTGATGGCGTACATCTTAAATAGAAAACAGAACAAATAATTTCAAAGCCCGCCTGCACAATTAAAAAGAGCCCAGTTTCTATTAACCTGTAAAAACGTCCCAGCATCAAAAACGTGGCAGCGATAAAGGAAAGAAAAGAAAGAAGTTTTCCTGCCTCATTTTATGATCAGGTTTTTATTACGAAGGATTCTATTTTCGCTCTTACGTTTAATAAAAAAAACGACGTTAGAATTGGGGAACTTGCTCTACCAATACATTTGTATCCCTCTGATACCTGAGCACGTAATTCTAAAATCGATATAATTAGCTCCTATGATAACCTTATTATTATTGTTGCTATGCCATTTCCATAAAACTGTTTAAACCAATATTTTTTACCAATATGCAGAAATCCGAAAAGAAACACGTGTAATGGTGCAATACACAAAATTTACGTATAATACAAATAAACTTTTACATTTATTTAATTATTTTTGTTTGTATCTATAGCATATAGAGTATTATAATCTTTATTGTAAAACTTGAAAGTTTCTCAGTAATTTTCTATTGATATTTATTTATTTAAGGGGATAAATCCTAATTTCATCATTAGTCGAGTCTTTTTTTACAGTTATATATAAATACATGGGAGTGGGAATTGATACAACGGGTATTTATGGTTCATGCAAAATCAGAATTCAGTCTTTAAAGCCTTTCCAGAAACCGACGAAGATGATTGTCAATAATTGTTTCATCAAAAACGAACTAATATTTCATTCAGAAACCTATTATGGAACTAAAGTTTTCAACTAAAATTAAGGATTATATTGTAAATTATGTTTAAAAAAAGTTTTAAATACCTTGAGCATTATGTGCTTTTCTAGACATTCCCTCACAAAAGAAGTAGGTAAATAAATAGTTTTTATTTTTATCTTCGACAATGTCACAATGCAAAACATAATGCGTCACGGAGTCTAATTTTATTTATCTATTTAGTTGTTATGAAAACTTAATTTGGTTACCATGGAAACAAAAGATTAACAAAAATATGTTTGTTCCAACAAGTACTTAAAACACCCTTTCGCATACGCATTCCGACATCCTTGTCCACAATTGGTTGTTAGTAAAGCATTTTGCATGCGAAAGAGTTGTCAACGTGTTTCAAGTGTTTGTTGGAACATTCCTAATAGTTTTTAAAGTATAAAATATATTTATGCCAATATAGTCGGACACTTTTTACAACTTTATAAACTAATTATTATTCTTTATGAGAATCATACATATATATTGCTGCAATCATTAACTTAAATTGAAATTTTCAACTCGTGGAAAAACTTTTCTTAATTTCTCCTGTGCATGTCTATCAAATTCATTCATATTTCATATTTAGCCATTTCGTATTACTCGGCAAAATGAGATACAGTTAATTCCATGTAAAGGAAGTAAAAGTTGCATCTCTTTCTTTAAAGAAAAAATCCGCGATAACATCGGAGAAATAGAGAATTCATAGTTGACCGGAATCTTAATTCCGATACAAAGAGAGTATTTCAGTAATTGCCATCCATTTAGGGGATCATTATCAATTTGATCAAAATCAAGACCCTACTTCACTTTACTGCATGTTCAAGCGTAGTTAATTCCAAAAACAGCATTACCTATTTGACCCCATTTTGGATGAGAGTTAATAATAAGGTAAAAAAGTATCCCGTATACAATTTTTCTCGGGATTCGATAAATTTTTGTGATTTAATATGAGGAAAAATATTTTCCTTGGCTTGCCTTAATTCATTAACCCTTAGCTTGGCAAGGTGCCGTATATGACACCATGACTTTGTGAATTTTTGCCCCGCTCCAGGATGAATATTTTCCTTTCGTTTCTTTTTCACCATCTTGGGAATTTATCTGAGAAGTGATTTGGTAATATTGATTGATAGTGGCAGTTGATTTAGCCGAGTAAACAAGTAAAACCTTCTAGATCAACACAAACAACAACATGACGCTATGTAGTGGAAACATACATTTTGTAATTTTATCTAATTGGTATAAAAGTAACTTTTTCTATTTCTTTTTACTGGTATTGGTATATTATATCATAAATTTAATAATTATAATCCCCAAAACACAAAATTCTATTCATTTGATGAAAACAAGTTATTTAAGGTAAGTACACGGCATACGGTACCTTGTCAAGAATGGGAGGTCATCCTTCCTGCTTTGTTTAGTAATTCACCGAGCTAGTATTATTAAATTTTCATTTCTCCTCATTAAATTTGTACACGTTTTTATTGAGGATTAGTTTAATTTCAATGTTTTTGACATTTTTTTTATCAAGAGGAGAGCTTATTCTCTCATCCCAAATTTGAATACGGATTCTTGTAAATTCCTGAAGGCTTTACCAGGCTCACATAAATTATCAAATAAAAAAGACCAGTCCAAATGATAAAGAAGCATTAAAAAGGATTGAGAGCAAAATTTCCCTGAAAAAGTTTAAAATCAGAGTGGCTGACCAAATAGTATCGTACTGTCGTGAATTAGACCATAAGGTGAATTCTTTTTATAACTTTTAATAAACTTGTTATTTCTATATTTTTTATACATTTATGATAAAATAGAATGAGGATAGACAGCCTGCAAAGGAAGATTTTCATTTGAATAGCTTCATAAAAAAAAAAAATGTTTTTAATTTCTTAACGATATAAGACATAGTCTCGTCTCATTAATTCCCTAAAGGTTTGAAAATTAGCTCAAGGAGAATAATATTTAACAAACTTGGAATATTAATGTGGATTATGGCTAAGAAATATGTGGTGAAATTAATGTTCACCAGTGTTCAATATCATTTAACAGTGATTGAATGAATTTCTTTGATCTTTAACAAGGCTTGTCGCAATATTTCATTTTCCCATCAATATTAAACATCGAGCATTCAGATCGATTATAAATTCCTAACAAGAGCACTTAGCTTTTTATTGTGCTATGTTCTTTTGAAGGCCGATTTCCTTTCTTTAAATGGACCTTTTCTGTGAAGAGTACGTTTAGAACTCAGTCACGTTGATAGGAAACGAAAAAATGCCGTAAGCTTTCAACAATCTTTGGTTCTTGGCTTGGTTCTGGTAAGAAGTAAAATTTAATTTTGTTTCTGGTCTACAGGTCTAAACCTGAACAGAATACTGATTCCGTAGCATTTTTAAAATTATTATTAGCGTTTTTAAAATTCTTTTTTCATGATACCATTAGAAAGTGTTTTGATGCAAGTTCCAACTTTGCAGTTTCCTAAGTTCCTAAGTTCGAATCTGGCTTGGCAGGATATCTATATCTGGGGCCGAGGTTCCCTCCAAGGGTAAACCAGGAAAAATAAGAGGAAAATAACTGGCGGTTCAGCATGATCGCAGTCAAATCGGCTACCTAGAAACAGTACTTCCTTACAAAGCACTAAACAAAAGATTCTTCATGTGTTGTGGATGTGCAGGTTTTAAAAATTAAATAAATAAATAAAATCTGTTAAGAAGCTAAAAATTTAAAGGTAATTAAATATCGGCAACCTTAAGAAAAAGTTGTCATAAATGAAGGGATAATAAAAAGAGTATTATTATTATTATGATTTATTTTATATACAATATAACCATGCAATATTTTATATAGGAACTTCTTAGGAACACTCGGGTTGTAAGAAAATATCAGAAACCGAGAATCCCAATATCCTATATCACCTTTTTAACTAACAATTATTTCCAGCAAAAGATGCCTGTTCGAGGAACGAACATCAAACGCAATCTAGCGGCGCACAGCTGAAAGCAGTAGCTGAAAAGCGCTAGGTTCGCGACCGGAATAGACATGCAGATTGGCCAACTCTGGCAGAAAAAGAGTACACCCTTTTTCGTTATAAGTTTTCCAACTAAATCTATGGAGTAGAATTGCCTGCAGAGAGTCAAAGAACACCAGTTAGAACTTCAACTTTAAAGAATACTTCAGTGAGTGAAACCATGCTCCGTCACAGACATTTCTTTCTTTAGTTTTTCTTTTCTGAGCTCACTCTGAAAGCCCGAATGAATTTATTTCCTTATGTATGATTAATCAACAGAATAAATCAGTTTATTTTATTTTCTTATTTAAAACATTTTATACAGTCCACTCATTTTAATCTTAATCCATTGTAAATTAAATTCAGTACACAAATTATTCTATTGCAGACCATTAAAAGATGATGCAATAGAATAAACAATGCCTTTATATGTGCGAATTAGATAGCACCCAGAAAAGGATAAATTTATCGTTGCAGAACAGCATTCTTTTTTGATGAACCATCTCAAATTAATTAATTTCCTTAAATTTAAACATTCTTAAATGAAACAACTTTTGTTATGATAGGTTAAACAAGTTAAGAGATTATTACCACGTCATATTTTAATCAGATGAAATACATCTCTTACCGCTTTATGATAAGCAGGGAGGCACAATTAGCTGTAATTTTTCAATGTTCCAAGTTGCAGGATGGCTCGACAACGAGGGAATTCCGAGAAAAAGGTTCCTGTATTGATTGAAAGAGGGCTACGAATAGAGAACAAATGACTCCGGGATTAATTTGGTCATTTTACGAAATTCCCTTATAATATTTTTTATATAAACGTATAAATACTTGGAAATTAAAACAGAAAAGTTATAACCATTCCACTTTTGAACATTATTCAGAATCTAAATTTTTTTGGAAAAGAAGAATTTTTTAAATTTTAGATGCCTCGTCAACAACAAATCATTCCCATATCCTATAAGGAGCGCGCTTAACTCCTGATAACTTACGACGTGAAGTTATTACGAAGGAGTTTCCCACGAAAAAAATAAGGAAAAATGTGCTTATAGCATTATAATGATGGGAACCATCATCACCTAAAAACCAACTAAATATGTCAACTTAATATTTACAGAGGAGTGGTTGTTGATACACTGTGATATGCGTCCCCGGCCGGGAACAGGAACCTCTCGCACAGGCAGAGGAGCAGGTTGCCAAATGGCCCTGCTACGAGTAACTAGATCATATACTGGCTGTCCCAGACCTAGTGTAAAAAAAAAATTGGGTAATACTGCATGTCAAACGGGGCAGAATGGCGCAGAAACGAGTTTCCTATCTCAATCTGTTGAGGGGATAGAATTTTATTTTATTTTTATTTTTTTAAATCTTATTTTTTTCTGAAAAAATGACAGTTTTCTCTACTTTGGTTTAGCATAGAAACAAAAAATATGATATTTTCTTAATAAGCATTAAATTTTCTAAAAGATGAGATGGGTCTGGTTATTTTAAATCCACTTTCAGTGGGACACAAAGCATTTAACAAAACTTAAATTTTTAATAGTTTTTGAAAATTGCTCACTCCCCACTGGAGCACCCTAGAAGCTGTCAAATTTCCTAAAAACTGTGGAATTTAGTTAGCTTTTCAGTGGTGTAACCCATGATACAATTGCACTTCACCTTTTGAGTCTAAAAGAAATTTTTCTGATAAAAACGCGGTAGAGAATGTCACTGCTGGGTCAATGAGGAAGCGCGCTAGAGCCTGCATCCAAAGTAATGGATGCCGAACTTCCCATGAGATAGAGTTAGTTTTACTTTTTTAAGAATAGAAAGAAAAATGTATGAATTCTAAATAATATAAAATTAAAAAAAAACTTCTTAGTTTTTTTTTTACTTTAATAATTGATTCGCACCTGTCACAATTTTCTATTTATTATAAAAGGCTATACTATTGGAAACAGTATGATATATTTGAAATCTTAATCAGTTTAGTAGTTTAGTCGGGTTTGGAACATCAAAAATCTGTATTTTTTTACGATTTTGGTGGAAACTGTGTTTCAACGTCTATAACTCAAAAACACGCAGTTTAAATGAAAAATGTTTTGGATACAAGTAGCAGAATTCTGCATGAAACATACTCCTTACATACAATATACGCTAAATCCTACGTGGGAATAAAAATAAAAACGTGAAAGTATTCGTAGCGCTTACTTCCTGCTAAGACTTTGGTTTTTGAAGTATCAACCATTTTGAAGTAATATATTCTTATGAATATTTAATCAAATCCCCTGATACTTCAACCTAATCGCACACTTTCCACCACACCACTCGTCTAGTTTTTTAAATTACGTAGCGTTTGTGAGGCTTGAGGATAATCTTTGTTTCTCGCTATAATTGCAGTGTCATCAGCGTAAGTGGCTATTAGAATGTTGCGATGGTCTGTTATATCGTGTGTATTTGCAATGTTTAGCAATGAAAATATTATAGAACCTTGCGGTACTCCAGCTCGTGCTAGTCACATTATCGAAATTTCTGACCCCTGACGGAGTTAATATTTAAAATAATAATAAATTAAGATCAAGAATTACCCAAAAAATGTTAGAAATACCTGAAATAACGTTCAAATTAAATAAAATTATTTCGTTTTAAAAATAATATATAATTATTAGTAATTAATTCCATGTATTATTATGTAAGGACAATAACTAAGGAGTCCAAAATTATTTTTTTAACTAATATTGCTCTATCATCAAAACCTTAACCGAGGTCGAAATCGAAACCGGTCAACTTTGAACTCTCTGTCTCTTCGAAGGTATCGCGATTGTTTCTTTGAAGAAAAAGAGGCAATTTTCATACATTCTTTCAATTTCGCCTGCCTTATATAGGTAATTGCTTTCATATCTCACTGTCGGGTCTAGTGTCACTGGGGTCATCACACGGCATACCTTGATGATCCCTCTGAATTAATTAGTCAAAGCAGGTAAATTCCCTTTCCCTTAGGGCCTTCAATATCTCCTGTTTGACCCTATGGTCCTGTCGAGTTATGAGGAGGGGTAGTTGGGGGCATTTTCCCAGCCCGTGGGCTAGTGTTTTAGGCTCAGAGAGAACCCAGTTCCTCAATATTCCGCAGGTGCATAGTTAAAAATTCCGGCAGAGGTTAACTGAGGCTACTATTGTGGATATATAGTTCTCCTGTTATATTGAGTTTATTAAGTTATTGTCATTAGTTAATTCATGTTTTTCGTTTGTTCATAGTTGTTTATTGCTTTGTTGTTATTATGTGTTGTACTTTTCGGATTTTGGTTGTTATAAATTATTTTTTGTAAATATTGCTTATATTGTTAGGTTAGGTGCAGGACATTTCTACATTTAACTCCTGAAGGAGGTTTAGTGGACTATCTAGGAGTGGGCTATCCTATCGGAAGATCTGATATTTATAATAAAGTTTCAAAAGTTGGAGCGAAATTAGTAAGTATTAAAAAATAAAGTTTTTATTTTTTTTATTTTCTACTTTCACAACTACTTAACTACTTCCATTGGCCTATCCGAGTTACGTACAACGTTGAAGGAGTACTAATTACCCATTACGAACATTGATTTAATAAGATAAGGGGATAAAGAACTTTATCATAACTCGTTAAGGTTCTTAGGTTATAGATAACGTTATCGTACTATTATAACCTACCTAATAGATTGCTGTGGACCATTTACCGATGGATGAGGAACAAGAAGACGGTAAGTCCTCCCGAGCATCGGCAAAAAGGCCTAGGAGAGGGTCCTCTGATTTTCCCCAAAAGTTGATAGGTATAGCCAAGAATAGTAGCAATATTAAACATGCAAAAACTTTGCAGGAAAGTATTAGATTAATTCTAGAAAATAGCGGGAAAAAACTCAGTGCCAGCATTCGAGATCAGATAAACAGTGAGGTCCAATGCCTTGTTGATATGATCGAAAAACGCGAAGATGAGGGAGAACAAATTGAGGTCACTACAGCAATTGTTCAAAAAGCAGTAGTTGAAACGCTTTCGTCACAGAAAGTACGCGATTTGTTTACTCACATCATAGCATCTGCACCGTCATCTTGTGTGTTGCCGTGTAGGTCTCAAGCTAAGGTCGAAACCTCTAGTGAACTTCAACCACAGGCTGGATCCTCTAGAGAACCACAGGCACAGGCGGAAACAGCTGCTGATCAGCCGAAACCTTTCTCCCCCACCGAATCCTTTTCGGTGGTCATGAGTAAAAGGAGCAAGAGGAAAGCCAAAAAAAGGGAATCAAAAGCCGAAAGTATTATCAACCAAAAAGCCACTGGAATTGAAACATCTGCTACCAAAATTAAACAGAAATCCATTGCGGAGATAGTGAAATCACTACCTTCAAAACCAACCCAGACACCTCGGCCAACTTATGTAACAATAAGCGGGAACGGAAAAACTCCGACAGACATAATTAATGGATTACCATCTCCCGCTGATATAGGCGTGAAGGCATCTATAGTTCGTGCTACCAAGGGGGGTTGTGTATTGGTTCGCATGGATGATAGGTCCGAAGGATGATAGGTCGGATGGCAGGAACTACGTGCAAGAGGACTGCAAGCCAAACTTGCACTGAAAAAGAAGCCTAAGCTAGAGGTGAGAGGGGTACCTCTTTCCTGGAACTCAACACAGTTGGTTGAATTTTTGTGGGGAAGATTACCCGAGAAGTCGGGCCCCACACCGTTGGTTGTCGACGACCTTCGGCCTCTATTCTCCTCCGTGTCGAGGAATGGTTTTACAAAAAATTGGATTATGGAAGTACATCCAACAGTGAGGTTCCTACTACTAGAAATAGGAAGCATTGATGGAGGATGGTGGTCATTAACATTCAAAGACTATATTGACGCTCCGCGGTGCACAAAATGCCAGGGATACGGGCACACCAGGGCAACATGTGTAGTCGATGGAGTCGTATGCATATGGTGTGCTTCTATTGGGCACATCCTTAAGGATTGTCCCAAGAAAAAAGAACTCGCAGACCCATCCTGCATTAACTGCAAGCGAGAAAACATGCCAGCCAGCCAAAGTAAGCACAAAGCGGGCAGCAGGGATTGCCCTGTGCACATAAAGTGGGCTGATGAGATGGCGAAAAAAACGTTTTATGAATAGGATCACCATCCTCCAACTGAATATGGGCCGCCGGCGTATCGTGGCTGATGAGCTTCGTGCTCTCTTACACAGATATGACATAATGGCGGTCCAAGAACCGTGCTGCCGTGGGAACATGGTCACGGGGTTTGGCCTCACATCGAGAGTTATAGCCCTGGGCAGTGGAGAGAGGAGGCCTAGGGCTGCAATAGTGGTTAATAACCCGAACCTCGATGTGATGGATCTGAGACAATATACCACGGCGGATACAGTCGCTTGCTATATCAGGTGGAGAAACCTTGCGTTCACGATTGTATCGGCTTATCTTCCTGATGGCAATGACATTGACGAAGACATATCCGCCTTGGAAACGATCACGGCTTCTTCTAGAAACGTGATCATATGCTCAGATATCAACTCCTGGAACACGGTCTGGGGATCCAATCGAACTAACAGAAGGGGAGTAAAGCTAGGCGATTTTATAACAAGAAGCCAGCTAGTTGTGCTGAACAATCCCTCTGCCACTCCAACGTTTTCTAGCACTAGGGGGCAGAGTTGGATCGATGTAACACTAGCATCGTCGAATTTAGCAGGCCGCATCATCGATTGGACCCTCCGATCTGAGACGAGTTCCGACCATCAGGCAATTGTTTTTAGACTTATAGAATATTCAGCAGAGATAAGTTCCCACGGCATTGAGAGGGGTTACAGTACTCGCATAGGTAATTGGAAAGCCTTCCGTTCTTCGTTGGAGGGGAAACTAGTCGACGACGAATGGGATGCTGCGGAGACAGTTAATACAGACGACTTGGATTACAAGGTATCTCGGATCACTGCTATTATCTGTGATGCCGCAGAGGAAACCCTCCAGCGACGGAAGGCGACATTTGGGACCTACGTGCTGCCGTGGATAGGCAAAAAGTTGGTCGGGCCCCAGGTATCGATAGCATTGACGCGGCAATTCTGAAGTGTAGTATCCCCTACATTGAAAATAGGCTACTTCAAATCTTCAAAGATTGCCTTGATAAGGGGTACTTCCCGAGAGAGTGGAAAATTGCCGATGTCAGGCTCATTTACAAAGGAAGAGGAAAAGACAAGCAACAAGCCAAATCATACAGACCTATATGCCTCCTTCCTGTATTGAGTAAAATATTGGAAAACCTGATGGCCACGAGCCTACAGCCTGTCTTCCGAAGAGCAAGCCATCCACGGCAGTACGGGTGTACCAAAGGTAGGGGAACCGTAGATGCCCTGCTGCGGGTGCGCCAAGACGTTGAAGAGAGGGCGGAAAAATATGTAATGTTACTCTTGTTTGACATAACTTCCGCCTTCGACAGCGTGCTCCAGCAGCTGCAGAGGTATGAGGCTCCCAGCAACTTGTATTCCCTCGTGAACAGCTATCTACAGGACAGGACAATACGACTAAGAGGATGCTTCTATGAAGTTGAAGATTGTGTAGAGCGAGGGTGTCCTCAGGGCTCTGTCCTTGGCCCCGCCCTATGGAAAATAGTTTTTGACGAGTTGCTGGGAGTACTTGAAGCAGAACGGTTCCCTGCCACTGCGTTCGTGGATGATTTGGCCGCTGTAGTGGCATCGAACAGCAGAGCCAGGTTGAAAGAAGAAGCGGAGCGGTGCGCCAACCTGATCAGAAGATGGTGCGAGAGGAAGAAGCTGAAGATGGCTGCCGAAAAAACCCAGGCTATCCTCCTTAGGGGTAGGACTGATAGGGCTCACCCTATTACTATTGATCTTCAAGGAGCCAGAATACGTCCAAGTGAGGTGGTCACCTACCTTGGCATTAGGATTGGGAGAAATTTCAATGTGACTCCTCACTTGGACTATCTCAGAAGTAGGGTGACCCTAACTCTAAGCGGACTCAGTAGGATCGGAGGAGCCTTTTGGGGCCTGAAATACCCAGCAACTATGGCGATATATAAAGGTGTATTCCAGGGTATACTAAGGTATGCTTCTCCTGGCTGGAATAAGAATCTCTCGCACCGGCAAAAGAGCAGGTTGGCTACGATTCAACGAATGGCTCTGCTGCGAGTCACTAGGGCCTATAAGTCTCTGTCTCATGAGGCGGCACATGTCCTTGCGGGAGCAGTACCTATCGACCTCCTCCTGCAGGAAGACATGTTTAGGCACCAAATGATGAGGGAAGGGTAGGCGGTCTTACCGGAGACCTTGCGTGCGAGGATCAATGAAGAACCACGAAGATGGAAGAGCATCATCCATGAGTACACCCTTGATCAATGGAACCAGAGGTGGATAACTACGCCAAAGGGAGCTACACTGAGGAAATATTTCCCAACCGTGGGCTCGAGGTTAGCAGCAAAATGGGTAGTACCCGATTATTGGGTCTCCCAACTACTCACTGGTCATGGTGGTTTTCGAAGCAAACTTGTTGAATACGGGAAGGATATTGATCCATTATGCCCTACCTGTGGAGTACCTGAGACCGCCGAACACATTGTCTTGGTCTGTGCCGCCTATGAGACACTAAGGGCAAAAATGCTGAGAGAAACAGGTCTCTACGTTTTGACTGAGAGCAGTTTCCCTCAGTTAATGGCCCAAGAAAACTACCAGCACTTTAAGGCCTTCGTGAGTGGATGGAAAACCATTGCAGGTCCAACACATTTCTCCTTGGGGAGGAGAAGAGGTCCTGCTGCAGGAAGACCACCAGATAGGACAGCGGCAGAAGAGAACGGAACTTAAATAAGAAGAGCAGGCTGTGTGCACAGCTCATGAAAATGATGTTATTGTTTTACAGGCAGCAGTTGGTTGCTACCCAGAAATGGTTAGCATCCAACTGCTGCCAAAACCCGTATTGCCTTTTAGGCACGGTAGGGATGGCAATAAATAAATAAATATAGTTAAAAATTCCGTACGCAGGGATCCTATTTTCCTATTCCTGTTTACTATGTCTTACTACAACACCTAGCCACATGCAAGTAGCTCATTATTCAATGGAACTTTCTCTCAGCCACTGCCGTATAGCCTTCACGCACAAATCAACGATCTACTCTGTGTCTTTTATCACATTCATCAATTTCAGCTCTATAATTTAACAGTAGCCGAGCAGCCTAAATATTTAACGTTGCCATTAGCTTTATTAGTTGTAGAGCATCTTTGGCTGCACCACTTCTTTGTCGAAAATGAGGCCCAGGCTTTTCTGTAAACCCTTGTTGCGCGCGGTAAAAGCCTGGTTTTCCATGAAGAGTGCAAGGACCACACATTCTTGGTAACAGATTAGCTTGCATCCATATATCTTGGACGATTCTGGATCACACAGGTCGCGGTAGAGATAATCTTTAGCCAGGTTGAAAAGCTTGCTCGTCTACCTTATTTGCTCTCTGCGGATTCAAAGCTTTTCCCGCACCCTTGTCGGCCATATAAGTTTTATTATTTTTCCAAATCTTAAAGAACCTGGCGGAAAGGTGCTGTGGGTCAGGTAGCTCGGCATTAATGTCGTTAAAAATAATTAAAAAGTTGCCAACCTCTTGGTGTATCTCTGATATACCAGAAATACTTAAATCAAAGTTTTGCCTAGCCGTGATCACCGCCAGATTAACTAATGGATTCCCACCCAAGTGCGTAATTGATCTAGATACAAAAATAATTCCAACAAACGAAAATAATTAGAAAGATTTAATCTATTTAAGTTACATTACGGCATGTCATACTGATGTTATTAATAATTGTATCATCTGATAAATATTTAAGAATATTGATGTAGGTAATGATAATTCTGTTTTACATCTTCCTTCAGGAGTACCGATTCAAACATTAGTTGAAAAAGGAAATCAAGCTAAAAACCATATGAGATGGAAATGGTTGGGGGTGCGGTCAAATGAAAACATTATATATTGTGCCGACGTTTCGACCCGATATTCAGGTCTTTTTCAGGGCTTAATATAAAACAAGATAGCAACCAATAAATATGAAAATATCATTTTCATTTTTTCATGCATATATATATATATATATATATATATATATATATATATATATGTATATATATATATATTACTCATTATTTTATTTATTAATTTTTCTTTTCTTCATATTTATTGATTGCTATCTTGTTTTATATTTAGCCCTGAAGAAGACCTGAATATCGGGTCGAAACGTCGGCACAATATATATGTTATTTCACATATATTGTTTTCATTTGACCGCACCCCCAACCATTTCCATCTCATATTCTTCTACGGTCAACAAATTTCCTTCATTAAAACCCATAAATTCTTGAATAAACTTGTTAGTTCAGAGAATTCCATAAATAACTCCGCAAGAAAAACAATTACAAAATCCATATGAATCGAAATAGAAAAACACATTATATACCAACCATATTATACAATTAGAAAATAACTAAAGAATATTTTAAAGAAAGACTTTGATGGTATCAGTTTCCACGCACGATAAGAGGCTACTTTTTATCATTTTCAGAAAAGATATAAACAGAAAAATATGTCTAATAAAAATAGCATTAAACAGCACACATTTTTTCTCATCCATCGGTATAAAACCCTTTTTTATTTTATTTATTTATTTTATTTTTTATTATTTAACTGCAGTCAACGAAATAATGTCTATCTAGATATGTATTAATATCTGGCAGCCCATCTATTGTTCATGTCATCACCGGAATTAACACCCCTTGTATTTAATGTTATATTAGAACCAACAATAAAATGCTATATTCTAGAAGGGCTTTTCCTTTTGAACTTCATAAGGCGCAGACACTACAACGGTATTAATTTTGCATAAAATATAGTAATTGGATTTAAATCAATACGATGCATAAATTAAGATTTTGCATGAATTTTGAGAAAAACGTCTTTTAAAAAATTTTCAGGAAATAAAAAGCAAATGAAATAAAATTCGCAACCAATTCCTAACGCTGGAAGGTTGATAACTGTAAATTATTCAGAATATGTTCCAATAACAATGTATTTATTTACCATTGTCCATTATAGCTGACTCAGATGACATAACATCAGGTAAGTAATAATAACTCCATTAGCGTATCAGCTCGGTAACTGATATCTGCGATCTGGTTTACACTAATCTCAAAACAATGGTCCGATGCACTTCAATTTACTGATCCTTACCAGGATATAATCTCCTAAACATCAATCTTTTGAAATATTTATATTAATTAATCCATTTAGTCCCAGCGATTCTTCTACACATCATAAATTTTAATATTTTTCCTGCGTATTTTTATTAAGAGAGTTTTTTTCTATCTTCAATTAATGTATAAGGTTTTTAAAAATTTGGTGGATAGTTATTGTTTTTTTAAATTTTATTTATTAGAGAACATGAAACGTCAGATATGCACACTTCAGTGAAATTTTAAAATTAATATTTTATTGTTGATAACTATTTCAATGATATCATCGAAAATAAATGTTTGTAAAGTATTCTTATCTCAGGTGTTTGCGACAGACAAAACTCACGACAATAGAATCACTCACGAAATAGAAGACGACCTTGCCACACCACTACCGCTGTCACCACCTCCTCCAGCATTTCATCCTAAAGAAGTGTACAAAGAATTAAACAGACTGCCAAATAAGAAAGCTCCTGGCTATGATCTAATCACGCCCTTCATCCTTCGCCACTTACCACGAAAAGCTGTCATCTTTCTAACTTACATCTATAATGCAATCTTGCGCACAGCCTACTTTCCTCTTCTTTGGAAGCTTTCCACTATCAAAATGATTCCTAAACCTTCCAAACCCACCACTAATCCTTCATCCTATCGTCCTATTTCACTTCTTCCAATCATGGGGAAAATATTTGAAAAACTTTTTCTAAATAGATAGCCAATCCTGGAAAGTTGTGAAGTGATTCCGAACCACCAATTTGGCTTTCGGTCTTATCATAAAGAATACTGCTCTGCTGTTTTCCTCGACATTGAGAAAGCTTTTGACAGTGTATGGCACAAGGGCTTGCTCTGGAAAATCAAACCGCACATTCCTTCTACTTACTTCCTGATTCTTCAATCTTTCTTTCTTAACCGGTATTTCTGTGTTTCAGTTAACTCTTCTCTTTCTCCCTTCTTTCCTCAACTTGCGGGTGTACCACAAGGTAGTGTTTTAAGTCCTTTACTCTATTCCGTCTACACATCAGATATCCCTGAGCACCCTCAAACCACTATCTTTAGTTTCGCTGATGACACAGCTATCGTTTCAACACACCAAAATCCTACTATCGCATCCTTCGCCCTTCAAAGTCATCTATTTGAAATAGAAAAATGGTTCGAAAAATGGAAAATAAAAATTAACTCCTCCAAGTCAAGTCACGTAAGTTTTTCTCTACGAAAATCGACTTGCCCACCTTTGGCAATTAACAATGACCCAGTTCCTTCAAAGAATTTCGTACGATACCTTGGACTGTACTTAGACAAACGACGCACGTGGAACATACATACCAAACTTAAAAAACTGGAACTCAACAGACGGTACAAGCAGCTTTCACATCTCCTGGACTACAGATCAACACTCACCTTAAGAAATAAGCGAATAATTTACACGACTATTTTAAGACCTATTTGGACGTACGGAGCAGAACTTTGGGGTTCCGCGAAAGACATCCACATCAACAAAATTCAAACATCACAATCCAAAATTCTCAGGTGCATCACAAATGCACCTTGGTTTATTTCGAATAATACACTGCACAATGACATGAACATACCGACAGTAAAATCTTTCATACACGACAAATATCAAACATTCCACTCTTCAACACTACATCACCCTAACCCACTCATCCATTCTCTTTCCTCCTCCCTGTTACCTGGTCAGCCTCGACGTCGACTAAAACGAAGGTGGCCAAGAGACCTCTTACTTTAGTAAATTATAATGCAAGAAAGTCTCAAGAAAGTCAGAGTCAAAAGCAGCAGTGACCAAATTTGCTCGATGCGCCACAGCGCAGGTGCAAATCTACAAGGGAAACATAAATAAATAAATAAATAGAAATGTTTGACAACTATTAAAGTGCTTCGTATGTCTATTTTTATTAAAGGTATGTAAACAAAAATTGGGGCTGATCAATTTTTTGAATATCGACTTTAATATAAGGGTGCGTTTCCGAAAAATAGGGTTCAGAATATATTAACATATAAACCGAAAGAAATGCGAAAAACATATTATGCTGATGAGCGATTCCTGCTTCGTTATCCCAGGCTGTGTACTAATGTGAAACCAAGAAAGGATGCTAGGCGGAATGCGCTAACTACCGACTTACATGCCTCTCACCGTTCGTCCACAAACTGTATATATTCATTCTGTGACTGAAACCACTAGTTGGAGGACAAAATCGGAGAAGAGCCAGCTCGGTTCAGAACCGGTCGATAAACCCAGGGCAACATTTTCTCAATCAGAAATGTATTTCAGAACTCCTGGGACCGAGATAAAAGTATATACTTGGCATTTCTTGATCTGAAATTTTTGATTTGAGACCAAGCCTTTGACTCGATTCCACGACATGAAATATGGGAAGCTCTCAGAGCAAAGAATTCCGAGGAATTAGGCTGAGGCTTTATCTCTACATACCCAGAGCGTAAAGGAATTGTCAGAATGAATGGGCTGGAGTAAAATTACTTTAACATTGTAAAGGAGTCAAGCAAAGAGACAGTGTAAGCCCTATTCTATTCCTGTTGTTTTTAAAAGAAATATAGGAGAAGAACAGACATTTCTGGGATGTAAGAATCTTTAACCAGTAGAGAGACAAGGAACTCCGCAGAAAATGTATGTTAATTAGTACTAAAAAAAGTAAGATCTTAAAAGTGGGAGGGCGGCAAGAATATATCCGCATTTATTGCAATAGAGAGGAAATGGGAGTTGTGGAAATATCAAACAGGATTACATAAGACAAATGCCGTCCATTACCAGGTGTATAACACCATTGTGGGAAAAAGAGAATTAGGCAACGATGACAAGATCCACATCTCTTAAAGATCCACTCTTGCATCCAACTGGGAGTTAGGTATTGAGGTTAACTTTAATTTCGTGTCGGCCCCATGGAATAAATCTCTACCTACCCACCATGGTTGGAATAGGTTTGTTACAATCGTGAAGTTACTTATGCCACACATTGCCGGTAGGTATACCGAAAAAAAATGTAAAATTATAATAAAGTATATCATAAAAATTGAGGAAATATAACGAAAAGTAGTAATATGTTTTTTCTGTTTTACTGATCTATTTTCTTTATTTCTGATAAGGTTCTCAATAAATAACATAATTAGCTCTGTATTTGCCAATTTTCGCAGGTATGTTAACGTTGATAAATAAATAAATTGAAAACTCATCAAGTGCAGGTCCATCAGAGTATCCATAGTATCTCCTGCCTATTGATCTATACAGATGCTGTATAAGATGCTATAATCTATGCAGCGTCGATCAATAGGCACGGTAGGTTTTGAATATATTTTTTTTAAAAAAAATGCTCCTGGTATTTCTTTTAATTAATTCGCATTCAAGAGTGAATTATTTTTTCCCTTAAAAGAATTACCACGGAGTACATAATGCAGGACAAATAAGAAGTTTCTGTGGAAACGGGTTCTCTTTTCCTCACTCACATTTATTCTTTTTTTTTTTTTTTTTTAATTTAAAAGATAGTCTGGGACATTTCTTTATTATGATATTTCATATATCCAAAACTGCAATCCTTTTCTAGCATTGCTGTTCGGTTGGTTGGCAGACTGATAATGTACCCTGGCAAACCCGCATTACCTATCACGAGACATCAACAAGAAAAATCCGGATTGATTCACGGTATTAAACATGGAAACTGCATAACTGACGTCAAACGGTCTTTGGAACGTTTAAAAGTAGAAAAAGAGGAAGGGTTCAAGATCTTCTCAATGAACTGGATAAATAAAAAATTGACCTGTCCGCTGTTCAATGTGAATAATGACACGACGAGCTCTTGAGAGGAAATTTCATAGTATTTTAAAGTGAGATGAAACCATTTGATTTTCTGTTACATTAAAAAGAGTTCTAGACTTTTTTTGGAACAGTTACCTTGTACATGTTCTGGATCTTCTAGAATATCCGAGAATTTTCTTCACCATTCTAGGATGTTCTATTTCGGACTAAATATATGAAGCAATGAAGTGGAGTCTTAGTCTTGCTCTGAAGGTCGAATCATATGGTTACTTTTGTGTTACTGTGTTGTAGAAGTAACACAACATTGTTAATAATTTGTATCATTGTTAATAATTTAAGTTTTTATTATAATTTTTCGTAAATAAAATGTTTTTATACCCACGTTAGTATTACAGTATTTATCATAGTTACCAACAGCGAAACATTCAGCACTAGCTCCAGTGTTAGAGGAAAACGAAGCAGCTGTTAATCGGATTTACAGCTTTGCAGGAACGCCTTTGTTCTAAACACAAAACAAAGGTACCTCCTACAATTAAAGCAGTTACTCGAAAAAGCATACGATGCTTACCCCGGAAAACATTAACATACTATTGGAAGATTTAATGCCAAAATTTTAAATGAAGAGGTCTATCAACCCACTATTGGACTCCATAGCTTGCATAATGAAAGTAATTCAAATAGGAGATATTTGATGAACTTCATCCGAACTTCCTTCCAATAGAACCAGAGTTCCAAGATGCAAGGGAAACTTTGCGGGTTTGAGCATCCAGTATCTATTCTTGCAGAGGAAACACTTGGAAACATGCAGTATGATAACAGATAGCCATTAGGCCTAGACTTAAAAGAAAATAGAAGCTTCTGACGCTTCTTACATATTAGGCCGATGATCTCAGCCCTTTAAGGCCCTATAAGTAGGTAAGGCGCTTTGAGGATAAGTAGGTAGTACTTGAAGTGCAGTTAATCTACTGATTACTAACCGGTGAAAGACCAAATGAGTCGAGATTAATTCCGTCGCGCCGCTTGACCACAGGTTTCTAAAGTATCACATATATTATTTCTCAAGGAATTTTTTACTTCCACTTACCTATATATGAAATATATATTAAGGGAAAGTATTGCGATCGTGAAAAATTTCGACTTCCGGTTTTCAACGGATATACACATTTTGGGGTCCCCTGAGTCCAAATAACACAGTCCCGCGAGATGGTCTGTGTGTGTGTGTGTGAACTAACTAGCTCAAAAACTATAAACCGTACAAACCTGAAATTGGGTATTTGGTGTATGTATGTACATACGCATAGTGCGTGCCTTCGACGTGACAGCAAAAATTTCATCAAAATTTGTCAAGCGGAGGGAGTACTTTATTTAATGAATTTTTTTTTACGTTTTTTTTCGATTTTCTCATAAAGGGCTCTAGCGATTTTGATTAGACTCGGTATTTGATTTATGTATATGCCTGCAATGAAACAGTCAAAATTTATCTATTGGAGGGGGCACTTTACTTTACAAATCGTCTCATTTTCATGTGTTTTTTTATTTACTCAAAAACGGTGTTAAAGATTTTGATCAAACTTTGTATTTGATGAATGTATATGCCCGCGATGCAACAGCCATTATTTTATATCCTGTATTACCACTGATGAATTAGGTCCCTTAAAAAAAGGATTAAGCAATAATGAATCGAAAAGTACTGAGACCTTTCAAATTTTGTAGTACAAATTCTCCATATCTTATGGAGCTATACAAATATACTTATATGTGGAATACACATATATACTTAAATGTGTGATTGCTTTTACATATTATCGAAATACGTCAATATCTAATCTAAGTAAGTTCGTAAGTGAAAGTTGTGTGTTGCGCGCATCGCACCAGATTTTTTTTTTGTCGGTACGCGATAACTTAATACTTCATTTTCATGAAATTTCAAATTTCATGAATAAGGCATCATTTTGAAGTTTTCATTAACCGCTGAACCGGAATAATATACGAATCACTCATTTCGCCTTCGTTTGCGAGTTGTAAGCGAAAAACTGTAATCCTAAGCGAAAATTTCCTTATGGTCGCAGGGCCTATAAGAAGGTGTTATTCATTATTTTCGTTTGTCGAGACGAGTATTTTTGTTTATTTACACTTTTTCGATTGTCGCAGTCGTTTGCGAGTTACAAGCAAAAACATGCGATTGCAGTCAATAGAATCAGCGCACTCGCTTTACGCGAAACCGCTATGTTTCAAAAATGTTTCAAAACAATTTATATACATCTATTCTTTACTTCAACCCTCCCTATGCCCATGGCGCACTAAATACGCACCGTACGATACTAAATATACTGTGTTTACTTTAACCCATTAACCGGGGAGTTCCCTTTTAAATTACGCATCCTACAACGGGCGTGAGCTCTTTCACTAGGACGTGTATATACGTCCCGCCCGGTGCAATGTAACTTCATATTATTATTTTTTTCATTTATGCTTAAAATAAATGGGAAGGCTATGAAATATATTCGTTTTCGTTTATTTATATATAAACTACAAAGGAAAACACAAAATGACAAACAAATAGAAAAGAATATCAACAAAAATATAAAAGTATCGAATTAAGAAATTATAAATTTACAGCCTTAACCTATTATAAAGAGTAAAAAAAATATATATATATATATAAATATAAATTAAATATATTATTATTATAAATATTATAAATTATATATATATATATATATATATATATATATATATATATATATATATATATATATGTGTGTATATAATATATATGTATAAATTCACATCGTTACATGTATCGATGACTAATCACTCTGTTGTACGAAAATATAAGTCTCACCCATTCCAGGGCACAACATATATTTCAAGGACGTATACATACGTCCTGCCCGTTCACGGTAGCGTTTAGGTTGGACGCCTATATACGTCCCGCCCGGTTAAAGGGTTAATTAAGTGGGATTTAAGTTAGAGTGCGAATGCTTCGCACGGGTCAGCTAGTCTTGCATATTGTCACGTGGAAGATGTCCATTGAACCTAGGAGACTCTGAGAGAGAGGGGGAACTCCTAGAAGAGGCTGGCCCAGGAGAGAGTGGGGCAGTTTGGGAGAGTCTGGGAGAGTCTGAGTCAGTCAGTCTGAGAGGGGCAGTCAGAGACAGTCAGCAGTCTGGAGCGGAGGCTGGGTCTGAGATGGGCTGCCGAAGTCTGGGACAGGCAGAGTGAGCCTGGGGCATAGTGGCATCCGAAGTAGTCAAGTACCCCCAAGTGATTTATGAGTTATGGTACCCCCCCCCCCTTGTGTAGTTGGGACTTGTAAGATTATTTATTGTACAAAATACATGATGTAAATAGTCTTTAGTTTGATTAATTACCACACAACCCTTGCCCAAAGATCCCAGTGTCACATTGGACTTGTAGATTTGAGAATAGGGGTGACAATATTACTAATCCATTTTTTAATATTATTAGTGAGATACAAAATTATTCATTATTTTAACCGAGAGTTAAGATCCGCCATCTTCTATATCTCTTCACACTGCTTTGGAAGGAGACCCAAATAATTGTAATCCAACCCCTACCGACAGTGGGACTTAGTTCAAAATAATAATGAATAAATAAGAAAAGAACTGGAAAAGAATACGGTCAATCGACAATCGTACAACAACATAAACAATTAATGCCCTCAAACTTCTCAATAAAGTATTTCTTCCTGTGCTATTGAGGACTTAAGAAACATTTAAAACTAGTAATGAGACTGTCCAAGTATTTTTCGGAAGTTATTATTCATTATTAATCCCTTGCCCATTAAAATTCAGTGAGACTTAACCTACAGGTTACTAACCTGTAAAAGCCAAAATGGGTCAGAATTATTTCCGTCGCGCCGCTTACCAGGTTGCTAACGTTAGAACTTATGACTCGTTCAACACCACCTCATCTTATTTTTTAATATTATTAGTCAGACATTGAATTACTTAAGAAAAATTTTTTGGTTTCGTAAATAAGTTAGTTAGTCAATTCAGTTAGCTTTACAATTATTTGAACCCTACCATACTGATTTGAAGCACACTCTCCTTGATATTACTCGATATCTTTGCTCCTTTGATCCTTGATTTGGACCACGCCCCAAACGCCCCATTTGGAAATGAAAGCCTCCTACCTTAACCCCTACCCCCCCCCCCCTACCTCTTGAATAAATTAATGCTACCCTTACATAATTAATAGTGGGAATAGTAGAATTTCATTGAAAACATTGTTTTAAGTTTCTAATCATTATTATTAATAAAACTGAATGATTTACCTTAAAATTGTAACTATGAGGGTCTTTCATTTTCTATTGGTCTCGCGCACCCCTGACTTGTCTTCTTAGTACGTGAACCCTTAATCTAGGTTGTCAACGAAAGAATAAGTTTGCAAATTTGAAAGGGCTTGCTCAGAAGTCGCTTAAGATGGTTGGCGCATGGAAGGGAAGGGACATCTTCCTCCCATTAATTGCCTCCTCGCAATTATTGCACACACACACAGATCTGAACAATTAATTTACAAAAAAAGAAACGTTGCCTAGATATCATGTTAGCTATCAGTGATCGTAAATGTTGATCATCTTCTCTTTAAACGAATGATGTTAAAAGTTAATGGTTAACGTACTAAGTAACGAATCCAGACATGCGAAAAATTTAAAATTTGTTAGCACCTCTCTCGAAAAAAGTACCTCCCATTGTTTTTGAAAGATGGACTTTATGTTTTTTATGTTATGTAATGTATTTTTATGTTCCTCGATAGCCATCGCTTCTGCTGTATCTCGTTTATATTCCTCCACTTTGACTTAGACCGCTAGGGTACGATAACCTCTCAGAGGGCCTCTATTTTTTAAAGATAATTTCTGTTACTATTGTAAGAATTGCTAATGCTGAGATATAAGAAAGATCTGCTACTCCCTTTTTTTTTTTTTTTTAAATTTTTTTATTGCTCAAGACCCGAAGTTGGTTCAAGAAACATTTCTCATACCATCAAAGCACCTCACACCTGGTTTCCTGTAGAATGTTCTGAGCAAGCTGAAAGCCCTAGACTTTTTCAAAGGAAGAAGAATTTCATTAATAGCCAGAAACTCCAAGGAAACTCTCTCAAACAGCAATAAAATCCCTTTTATCCATACGACTTCTATCTTCATATACACGTATTCAATGTCATGAAAATAAACGTTTTATATAACAGTTCATAAGAAGTAGGTACATATCTTATGCAATGTATCCTAACAATATTTTTTTTTCTTAATTTTTCTGAAGATTGCATTGAATTAATAGATTTCAGAAAAGGTAAAAAATTAAAAGATTCGCAAATTCAATGGTTAGGACATACTCAGAACTACCTTATTACTACCTTTCGCTAAATTGTATCTTTCGTATAAAGGGAAAAAAAAAAAAAAAATGTTTAGTTTTTCTTGTTTCTTTTGACATATTCAATTCAGAAAATTTAACTGTATGCATCCTCCTAAAATATTATGAAAATATGAATACGCCTAAACACTATTGATATTGATGCAGTCATTTTAGAAATACTAAACATTTTTTTGCTCATAAAGTAATCATAAAACTAATACGGGAAATTAAATACTGTAAAATATAACATTTTTAATTCATTCAGGCCAAATTACAATAACTTGAATTTTCCTAAAGAAATCCTAATTAATTGTAATTTTTGCTTTCCACACACGGCCCATCAATCAGCCACTTAAAATCGTTCTCAATAGTTTTAATGTCGATTAAAAAAAAAATCAGAAAAAACACAATTGAGCGAAAAGAAAGAGAGAAAACATTGGCATGAGCTTTTCCTGTGCATTCACTTTGGCATAATTATGATTTCCATATACTTAAAATAATATTTTAATCGATTAAAATAAAATTCATCATTCTGTTCCTCAAGTGTCTAAGGGAGTACTTATTTCATGTTATGGTGTTCACTGATTAGGAGGAAATAATTTCAGCATGAGGTACGATAAAGAGCTTATAAACTTTTGACAAACTTTTCTTTTTCGGAGAATTTAAAGGTTCGGGTGAGAAGAAAGTGAAAGAATTGGAAGACTTAGCTGCTATAAAAAAAGATTATTTCGACTGCTTCGAAAAAAAAAAAATAAAAAAAGCGACATAAAGATTACAAATCCGTAAACAGTCAAATTGTCCGAAAAAATACACTTGCCATATTTTTAGTAAACTTCGAACTTTTAGAACCAGTTTCCTAATTTTGCCCAAACCTATCGAAACCCAAGAATTATTGTTTTGAAATTTTTAATTGACATATTAGGTATTCGCCAATTTTTATGAAAAAGTAACATCTATTGCATATTATTAAACGAATAACTATTTTTATAATTGTAGTATAAACAATAAAAGAAGTTGTTAATAATATTGTAACACTTTCGTGGGTTAACTATATTTATTCAACGAATATATCACTGGTGTTTGGTCAAAAGGGGCTAAGTCATGAAATATGAAGATTAAACAACGATTTACCAAGCTATTGAAAATCATTATAAATTCTTTCTTATTGTATTTCTTTATCGCAGATTAATAAATGAAACTATATTCTTTCAACAGAGACTGTAATAAATTATTAATAAGGAATAAATTATAGTCAAATATGAATTATAAGAAGACGACACAAAAAAATTTTTTTTATGACTTAACCCCTTTTGCCCAAACATGAATGATATAACATTAGTCAATGCCACACGAATCATAAAAACACGAATATTAAAGCAGGTTACAAAAATGTGTAACACAAATCATATGGCTTGAGCTTCACTGTCAAGATAAAGACTAAGATTAACTGGTCCAGTGTCTCCCTCCTTATATACAGGGTGACATGCTACTCGTGCGACAAACTTCACCAGTAGATTAGAGTGCGTTAGAAGCGTTATTAAATGAGGTATTTTCCCTCAACTTTGCTGCCTTCTGAAACTAAAATTAGAAACTCTGGATTATGTTAAACACTTTCCGATTTGTAAAATTTTTCACTTATTTTGTTGTTCTGGCTGAAATAAAACACGAAAAATTGGCCCAAAAATTTTGAAATGACCATTTTATTATTGAACAATTAATGTAGATTTCAACGGTGCTATCAGCTTTTCGGAGAAATTTTCAGATTTAAAGATATCACGGTTTTCCGATGCTAGGTCGTGATACTGTGAACTTCATTTTAAGTGAATGTCGAAATTATTTTGGAAAATATGGCCAAGGGTAAGAAAATTTTTTGACTCTCTCGATGTTCTACTAACTTTAAAGTGAAATATTTCAAAATGTCCGCAAAAAACCTCTTTCATTTTTTTAATATTTGTAGTCTAACTAATTCAGAATAAAAATGTATAAAGATAATCTGCGATAACCTGCGACTCTGACTTTGCAATTGTTTTTCAAATGAAATCAGGCACTCAGCGCTTGCTTGAAAACCAATTCGCATCTACCACAATGAGATTAGCCGTTCAAATTAGATACATTTTTACACTTAAATCCATAGAAAATATTAGTTTTTACTGTAAGTAAATTGACCAATATCAATAATATTAAGCAGTGTTTGAAATTATGCCCTAATTTAAAAAAATCAAAGTAGCTCCTATTTTTATTTACATTTATTTAATTTGTGTTTGGAAATTGTGTTTACTGCATTAGACTATAAAAGTAATATTTGACTTTTCAATTAAACACAACACTCATCTAATTTTGGAACTGAAATTTTATGAAATTGGCCCAATAGTCATAAGTATATTTTTAAGTCTTAAAAATCGAGAACTCTTTAAAAAGTGGATGCGCCTCCCACCTGTAAAAAAAAATGCCGTTTTGTCTCATTTATTAGAAAAAAAATAAGAATTGGAGTCTGATATTAATGATTGTGATATAAAATATTCATTAAAAGGAATACACTAGAAAGAAAATCAAAACACAATGATGTTCCAATTGAACAATATTTAATATGTGAACGAACTATCAATAAGCTGACAGAAACAAGTTTAGATTTGTTCACCGATATGAACTTAGAAGATAATCTTAGGAGCGAATATTTAAGTGAATCAGATTATATGGTTATAATCAATAAGTAATCAAATCAATAAGTAATCAGATATCAGATCAGGTTATAATGTCTTATTAAAATTAAATTAATGTTCAATTTAATTTGAATTAATTATAACATTGTTTGAAATTAACTAAACTTATTTAAATAAATTTAACATGTAAATTTTCGCCATTGAACCAGAAGATTCAGCTTTATATTTTATTTTTTATTTAGATTTCTCTTATGTTTTAAAAATTATTTTATTTATAATGTAATAAAATTATGTCAAATATTATTTTTATAAGTAGATGAAGAAAGTATATCTTGTATTTGATATGTTGTATTTGTTTATTTATTTATTTATTTATTTACAGGTGCATCTACCCATGATGGGTCATTAGCACGAATACATGGTTTTTTTTTATACAACTTTAGTATTTTTCATGAGGTTTTACATGGTTAGATGTATTTGTTTAATTATCTTATTAAAGATAAATTTTGATCAACTAACCGATAATGATTCTCCAATTTCCCTTAAAATCTAACATACTTTGCCAAAAACATGTTTGCCTCTTTTTTTTGGCTCTAACTTGGTCAAATATTATTTCCGACCCCGCATATGAGGTATATTCGTAATCAGCTCAGCATTCCCTATAATATTCCGTGGTCAAAAGATTTTCGACCAGAAACTCCATATACTCGAAGCACTGTGCTTCGGAGAGAAGAGAATTCTTGCAGAAGGTGATTCTGGGTGAGAATTTAAAAATTAATTTGATGTTATCATTCACTGGTTGTTACTATTATATAAATTAACTGGTGTGAATGAAGATTAAAAGTAAAAAAAACAAAAAAAAACAAATTGATGTAATCCATTAAAAGAATTAATATTATTGATATGGTATTAATGCCATTTTACTTTATTTTATCATCCTTTAAATAAAAAAATATTACATAAGAGTAATCAAGTAACTAGTATCGAATTTCATTCATTACTTCGAAATTATTATTGATGCCATTTATGGACATTCCATACCAAACGATAAGGCACAAAACAAAATCTGTTGGAAAATACAACATTAGCTGGATAATTAAAAACTGTGCGCCACATGTAGTTTCTGAAGTTATCGAAGCCTTAACACTTTCAGCCATCACGGCCAAATATAGAGGCTCTGAAGACTGTAAGCAGAAAATAAACGCCATTCATACATATATAACGCTTAGTACAAATGTAGAAACTGCCACAATTTAATATAATTGATATTTATTATTAATTTTATTTTATTATTAGTTAAATACCTAGTCGGTTCACCTATGGAATTTTTCTAAAATACGGAAAAACTCCACAACAACATGTTTCAACAATAACCGCATTTATTATTACGCAAAACATTTCGTTTACTTTGTAATAATCATTGTTACTAATACAGTTATAGTTTGATCCGATTTTTATAATGTGCTAGGAATGGGGAAATTCGTTTTCTGGTTAAAAATCAACCAAAAAAAAGTTGTATACTTCCTTGCCTCTCGGGTAAGGATACTTATTATGCTGAGATTGCAACTTTTTAAAAAACTTATCAATAGCATCCTTATAAAATCCATTTACTCCAGAAAATGAGGTCCCGATTTGCTTAGGTACAATAAGCTTCTTCTTGGAAAGTAATATAAAGATACCTAACGATGTTCTGCATTTGTTTGGTTTAGAAACGGGTGAAGAATATAAAATCTGTATGGAATACAGACAGACGTGGGATAAAGATATCGTTGAAATCCTGCAAACGAAGTTACATTATTTCCCCAGTGCAACGCTTTTTATTGGTAATTCAGAACGACGCACCACAGTGGGGCAAGGAAGGAAAAAACCCAAAGTTCTATCTTCATTTCTGGAGTTATTTTTATTGCTTTTTATTCTTTAATAGTCAGCAATTAACTATTAGTCATTTAGTTCAACATTTATTCAGTCTCCAATTTATTCAAAAACCATTCATGAACCATCATGAATCACATGCCCAAATACGTACAATATCATGTTTTGAATTATTTTAAATTTAAAATATGATATGGTTAGCGTTATACTTACTCTATGAAACTTGACAGCTGCTTCAGCCTCCTCACAAAGAAAAATAGTAAAAATGCATTTTTCGACACTTATTCTGCTCTATCTGTGTTTATCCTGTCAAAACTGCCTAAACATCATTATGGGGTGATAAGAGTTTACAATAGAGGTGATATTATATTTTCCCTTAAAAATTAACAGCTGAAAAAATATATATATACATAAAGGAAAGTTAAATTAAAATTGAGTTAAATTCAAGTAAAATAAGCTAAATTAAGTTAAAATTAAGTTCACATAATTTTTTTAATTATTTATAATATCTGTTTTTAAGTTGCCTTTATAATTACGAGTATATATATACGTATATAATATAATTTAGTGTAAATTTTGAAACCCTAGTGTAATTTTCCATCCTTTATCGAATGAAATAATTTTCATCTCGATAGGACAAACCGTTCCTCAGATATTGAGTTTTTTGCGACGCGAACTCAAGCTACCTATCCTAATCAGGCCTGACGGGGCGTTTTAGTGAAGTTTTTTAATGCAAAGAATTCCACGTTTTGTGGATTAAATATACGAAATTCCATGTTTTGAAGTTTTGTCCTACGAGGTTGTATTATCAGTTACTTTGCAAACTGAATAGTTACAAATTTAAATTTTCTTTCACACACACCACAAAAGTTATCTGTAAAGAAATGCGAATCCATCATTTGAAAATAAAAATAAAGGGGACTTAATTACTGATGTAAACACACACACATCTAATCACCAACGCAGGAATTAGTTCTTCCGGGTTAAACTAGCTTCTGCCGAGTACGTTTTGGTGAAAAATGCTGATAAAGTGGGAGTCGTAAAAAATTGGGGAGGGATTGATTAATCAACTTAAAAGTTATGCAATGTTATAACAGTTTTCTGCAAGCTAATTCAATTGGGTAGAAAATGGCAAATTATTGCCCAGGGTAGCTTTTTTATATTAAAAAAAAAGGAAAGAGATTTTAACTTATTATTGCAATTCAATTAAGGCTTCCAACATACCGTTGAATATAGTAAACTCAAAACCTTTAGGATATTTAAAAAAAAAATATTTTGAGCAAATTGTTCCAGACGATAGTTGTTCCTATGCTAAGGAGTTCTATGCTAAAAACCAAAAATAGAGATTTATGTAATTAATTTTAAAATTTAATTCAAAAGAAATAAAGACATGTTTAATTTTTTATTTACTTAATTTTTTTTTTTTTTTTACTGATATAAAAATCATTTTTTTACCAAAATGTACCTATACCAAAACTAATGTTGCGAAAAATGTTTGTTTCTTTTCCCAAAATATCCGTTTTTCACGAGCAAGATTTTTAAGTATAATGTAACGTGAAAAAAAAACATATGATTTTGGTCTGTTCATTTGAAAAAAAAAGTCGTATACTTTTTGTTGGAACAGTACCGAACTGTACTAGTAGATTGTACAGACTATTCATTGTACGAGAATCTTGCCAGGTGATTGCCAGTGCTCCTGCAAGCTTACTAAGAAAAACAATGTAAGAAGTTGATGCAGTCAGCTCATGGCAATAGCAACTTTGAAGACCTAGAGGTAATGCTACAGATTTGTACGTCAAAATGATCTCAAGAACGTTCTGGAACTCTTCAAATAACCCCAAAGCTTACAGAATTTCTCAACGCCATATTCCTGATACATAATCGCTGTTTTTACAAGTTACAAGCTTATTGTAGTCCGTATAATACGCAATTCAACATCAACAACATCCCAGTGCTCAATCTTATGCGAGTAACAAAATAATGAGACACTCAAAAACAACACAATAGTGGTCAAGGACTGATAAAGAGGTTTCATTGACGCTCATGCAAATCAAAAACGTTCCCTATTAACACACTACCAAACTGTTTAGCATCTCTTAAAATTGAATCCCATAATCCTATTGACATGAATCATAAAAAAAAATTAATTTTATCTCGAGTTATTTCAAAAATACAAATACATAATAATATACGTAAGTTACGTTATATTAGGTAAAGCACAATAATATCGTCATGTAGTAAATTAATAGTATGGAATTAGTAGGTAGGTAGGTTGTAATAAGCATTATGTAATGCTACAGTCAGCGAATATTGATGGGTTAATCGGATTTCCCTTTGGAACAATATATCATTTCAAAGGTATTTGTCAAATATTTGGTAGAAAAGGAAAATTTAGGAACACTAATCAAATATTAAAATGAGAATGAAATGTCGAATAATTGTAACTTTTTGATCATATCACTGTTGAAGCATGTAGAGTGGGGAGGTCTATTTAAAATAAAGAATTAACTTAAAGACTCTATTGAATTTACTCAATATGAAACCATTATTTACAATATGAATACATTCAATTAACAGTCCTTTCACGACAGGTAATTCCATACATCACAAGAAGAGACAAGTGTGAATGATACACGTAACAGTGGCGGTAGTCATCAGAAAGTGTGATCAGTGAAGAATATATATGGGTCATTCTCCCATTTCATTAAAACTTCATGGTTCTGATTTCAATGCGAAAAAATTACATTTTCCAATGATTTTTTCCCACAAATTGCTAAAAGGTAGACTGCAAATGGTGTTTACAAAAAAATAGAATTACCTTCATAGAATTAATTTTTTAAATGATTGAAATCAAAGATGAGGGAGATAGAAAACACTCAAAATTACACAAATGCTAATTCTTATTTTATTTATTTGTAAAACAATATTTTAAAAGAATATATACTTAATTCAGAAATCTTCTGTCTTTAATGCAGCAAAACACAATTAGGAATTCGAATTCGTTTTACATTAACTCCGAAAATATTAACTGACTTAGGAATTTTATTTTTACATATTTAGCAACAGTTTGCCTCTTGCATTGTCAAACATGATGGTTTTTATTAAAATTGTTAGAAGTTTGACTATTATAGTGATTTGGTTTCATATTTTGAATTTTTTTAAATCTAAATGCTATCTTATTCGAATATTTACAAGCCAACAGAACAAAAAAAAATTGAATTATAAAAATGAGCTTGAAAGAAATATACTTTTAAAAAGAAAAGGAAAATATATTAGGTAATCAATTCATGTGTTAAGATAATATTCAGAAATAATTATGTCGTTCTTATCCGTAGAAAAAGAAATACGTGTCAACTACTAATTAAGTCCTTGTAATCTCTTAATGTTATTTAAAAGTGCTTAAAACACACCTGAAAATCAAATTACTTAAATATTAAAATAACTTTAGAGTTCAGGTTCTTTAAACTTAGACTTAATGCGGCTCTACAACCCGTTGACGGGTCTTGGCCTCCACCAGCAGCTTCCGCCACTCGTCGCGGTTCTGTGCGGCTGCCATCCAGTTTTCTAAGCCCAAAAGATTTCTGGCATCGGACGCCACAGCGTCTCTCCACCGAAGTCGGGATCGTCCTCGTCTTCTTGTACCATAAACAGTGAGGACAATGTCTGGCTGTTTTAAGAGTTCATAAATCTCCTGTTTTTTCCTTCTTCTCCAGGTATCACCTATAGGGATACCTCCAAATTTCTTCTTAGAATTTTCCTATCAAAAATCAGGAGTTCGTTTTCATTCAGGTTCTAATAAACTCAAACATCATCCTGATCCTATCTCCCTCATTCCCCCACCAGTGAGGGAGATAGGTTTTTGAGGTTACATTAAAGTAGACCATTCCATCTCTTATCAACAACGTTTATGGGTTATGGAAATCCCTTGTAAACCTACAAATTAACTGTTATATAACGTGGAATTATCCTTTTGGGAAATATCACTGTGTGAGGGAGATAGGAGATGAAACGACACATAATGATTTCACTGATAAAAACACACTCACAAGGAAACTAGAGCTGAAGTTCTGTGCAAAAAGCTATCCTTGCTGAGGCGGAAATCTGTTACAGTGTTGCCAGCAATGAATTATAATGAAATAAACGTTTCCAAAATTTTGGTGCCCATTTAAAAAAAAAGTGAGGGAGATAGGTTGCATCTATGGGACAGGTAGATTATGGATCATAACTTTTTATCTATAATACGAAGAAAGCAATATATCCTTAAAAAAAAATAAAAACATTCTAACAAGTAAGGAATAAAATTAGGTTATAAATTAAAAAAAGACATTTCTTTTTTCTGCCATAAAAGTCAGCAACTTGAGTTGTGGGACAGGTGAGGGACATAGATATTGACATTTTTTTAAGTTTAAATTTTGGCCTATAAACAAATTGATACTGAGATGAAAAAACTTGAACAACAAGCCGCGGTTTTCTATTAACCAACGGATGCAAATGAATTATTGGCAATTTCACACAATAATATAACCTCATTGGGACATAAATTTGGGAGAATGACCCATATATCAGGTTTTGGACAATCCTGCATTAAGAACTATACTCATTGGACAGGTATGGCATTATTTTTGATTAACCTTATACTTCGTCACAGTACTTCACGAACCGCCTTCCTACTTAAACTATAACTCTATCGAAATTTTTTACATTGCTAAAAATTAATAAAAAAATATATAACAAAGCACATTTTTCTTTGTCATTTCTCAAAGCTCTATTTTCTCCTTTTACTTTATACATAAATCCGCACAGAATGTCTACAATAAACTGATTTTTTAATGATCAAGTAATGAATTTATCCTCCTAATGCTGTTGGGCATGTGCACTGTAGCCATATCTCCTATAAGTTCATTTACATGTTCATGTCAAACAGCATGAAAACGTGTGTAAAGTGTCTTTATGTGATGGTCGCATGTTGGCATGTGAAAGCCAGCTAGGTTTTCATTATTCACATACGACGGTGCTATTGAAATGTATCGTAATATTTTTGACTCAAAGGTTTGATGTTTTCATAAGTTCGTTATTTTTCCAATGTTTCATATGTGAACAGTATGTCGATAAAGATCATAGGCGAATCCATGGGTAGGGCTGAAGTAGAATTGTAGTTGTGGGAAGGAACATAAAGTTAAATCCAGGATAAGGGATATGGGGCTACAGCCCCCCAATGGAAAATATGTTTTCTTTTAAAGATAGAATTAAACTTAACTAAAAGTAAGGAAGTAAGGCAAAGAACAAAAACTATATAGAATAAGTAGAATTGTAGTTGTGGGAAAGGAACATAAAGGCAATTCCAGGAGAAGGGCTATGGGGCTTCCTTTAAAATAGGTTGGATCCGGCTATGTAATAGGTTTAAGTAAGTATCTGCAGGTATTTAGTTTTGACTCAGTTTTAGGTTTGCCGATTTAGAAAAAAGTGGGTAAATAAAGTAGAGTCGTTTGCTAATTTCACTTTTCATTTTAACGTGTTGCTCCAGTCCAAGATTCTTTATTGTGCCTGTTGTTGGATAATTTCGATATCAGCGGGAGCACAGGTATTTTTTACGAGAGTAAAAGTTATGTGTATTGATTTCTCACAATTAAGACTAATTTTTCATTATATGCACCAGTCATTGAATTTAAATAAATAATATTGTGAAATAGGTGTTGGATCTTATTTGTGAGAATGGTTGTATTGTTTAATATTTTAAAATTCTATTTCCGTTAAACTGTACCAGTCGTAATACTACAGTACTCCATTCATAAAACATCATTTAATAGATCCTATGAATTCCAAGGTCCAAGGATTCAAAGGAAATACAATTTGCAAAAAAAGAAAAATCATGTTTCCATGTATATAGTAATTTATAAGTAATTTAAACATTTAATAGTTGTTGTGCACGTTAGCCTTGTAAACATATAAAATTAATTTCATGATTTGTTGCAAGAAATTGCAAAACTTATTTATTTTCTTGAAGTGAATGGATGATAAGGATAATTGACCTTATTGAAAGGAATGTATTCCTGAAAATCCGAAGAAATAACATATTTTTATTTGTGACGGAAACCGATTGATAGCATTGAAATTTTCATTTGTCGCTGTTATCGCCTATAATCGAATTGAGGATGGATTAGTTTTATCATCAAAGTAAGTCCCGTTAATCGAGGATTCACTTCGATGATGAAACTGGTCCGAAAGATATGATATTTCGCATTTGCCCGAGCTGATTAGTGCATCAATCACGCGGTATCACCCTATCTAGACATTTCAATCTCCTTCTTTCTAGTGATAACTGATTTCACGAGGGGCTATTTTGTGTGCGAGAATTCGCAAATCCATACCTTCGTTTTACAAATCACGTTTAAAATAAATGATAAATCTGTAAATATTAATGAAAGTTTGATTAAAAAGAAATCTTGATTTATTAAGTAGTTTCACCGGTTTTCTTTCTGAATACTATCAAGTAAATAGTCAAAGGCTAATGGAAGACGTAATGAGGTCATCAACTAATAGCAGATCGAAGATGAAGACGATTCCAGGTACAGCCAAGAAATTTCCAACAAGAAATAGAAAACTACAAAACAACTTTTTATAAGCCTAATGTTAATTGTCAGAAACCTTAAAAAAATAATTAATACAGATATTACCTAATAAAGATTTATATTTAGATAATGATAAAAAAAATTCTCTAGTTTTGCCCATTTCAGATTAATTATGTAAAATAACCTGAAACGAAAGTATGTACCAGGTCTGCAAGTTAAAAATGTCGTTTATTTCTTAAAATATATACACAGTAATTTAAAAAAAAAGTATAATATATTTTATTCAAAGTACTGGCCCTCGCTTTCTACACATTTTGTCCATCTCTCGGGCAATTTATGGATACCATTCCAAAAGAATGCTTCATCTTTATTTGAAATCCATTCATCGAGCCATTTTCTTACATCCTCCAAATTGTTAAAGTGCTGCTCAGCCAATGAGTGTCCCATCGATGAGAAGAGATGATAATCAGAAGGCGCCAGGTCAGGTGAATACGGCGGGTGGGGTAGGAGTTCCCAACCAAGCGAAGAAATCGTTTCCTTAGTCAATCTGGCTGAATGTGCAGGAGCGTTATCATGCTGAAGAATGACTTTGGCGTGCCTGTGAGCCCATTCTGGGCGTTTTTCGATCAATGCGTGACTCAAATTGATCATTTGTTGTCGGTAGCGGTCGGTATTGACTGTTTCGCCGGGTTTGAGAAGCTCGTAGTAGACTAATCCCTTCTGATCCCACCACATACACAGCATTGTCTTCTTCCCAAAACGATCCGGTCTTGCACTCGATGTCGATGGTTGTCCTGGCGTTACCCATGATTTTATTCGTTTGGGATTCTGAAAATAAATCCATTTTTCATCGCCAGTTACAACTCGATGCAAAAAAC
The DNA here is from genome assembly GCA_911387785.2 of Aelia acuminata. Lineage (NCBI taxonomy): Eukaryota > Metazoa > Arthropoda > Insecta > Hemiptera > Pentatomidae > Aelia > Aelia acuminata. Next base: position 136,213,139 of record OU426979.1, read on the forward strand.
CCTTTCTTTCGTGGCGTAAAAGCAGCATTTCGCACACAGTTTTTCGTTTTTCCATCTGTCGTTCGTCCAATTCATGTGGAACCCATTTTCCAACCTTTTGAATTTTTCCCATAGCTCTCAGGCGATCGGAAATGGCTTGCCTAGTGACATTCAACTGTTCTGCCATCATTTGTTGGGTTTGGGTATTGTCTTCGTCTAATAAAGATTGCAATTCGACGTCCTCAAACTTTTTTGGTCGATTTTCTCGTTTTTTATCAGTAACATCAAAATCACCACGTTTGAAACTTTGAAACCAACGTTCACATGTCTTGACGGTAGGAGCAAGATCGCCATAAGTCTCAACAAGAATTCGATGACATTCAGATGCCTTTTTCTTTTGATTCAATAAGAAAATCATGACATGCCGCAAATGCTCTTTATTTGGCTTAAAATTAGACATTTTTAACACCAAAGAAAGGTATGATACGTCCACGTAAACGACTTAAAAACAACTGACTTTTGTAAACAAATGACTAACAAACAAAATAGCGTTTAGAGATAAGCAAATCCTTCAATAGGCTAAGAGCGCATTCTATTGGAATTAAAACGACATTTTAAACTTGCAGACCTGGTATATCATTTTTTTTTTTTTTTTTTTTTTTTTATTGAATCTATCTAAATCTTTATTAATATCTGTATTAGTTTTGTATAACAATATCAGTCTCTATAACACTCCATCATCGATAATTACATTCTTATTAATAGCTGCTGCATAAATCATTTTTGCATATGCAGCATTTATTTATAAGAATGTAATTATCGATGATGGAGTGTTATAGAGACTGAAATTGTTATCCGCGGTTATTTTTTGTATGACGTTCATTAGTTCAAGGGAACGGATAGCACCTGATCCTAATTGCCTGGAGTGCGCTCTTGTAACGAGGTGTAATTGGTAGCAGAGGTTTATATTTAGAAGCAATCAATGCCTTGAAAATAGCAACCTGTAACACAAAACTTTAGTTAAATTTTTTTTTTACGCTACTGATAACTTTACTCCATTATTGCTATCCCAAGAATAGCAGGAGGGAATAGATCCCGTTTTGCCATCTCAAAAATCCATAAAAACCAACTTTAACAGCAGTATAAAACCATTATTTGCAAGGATGAAGAAACTTCTACCTACAAGAAAAAATATAACAACCTGCTGGACAGATTCGAAAGAGTAATAATTAGGAAAGTTCTCTGACCCATATTTGATGATGGTCAGTGGAGACGTAGAAAAAAACAGTCAAGGCTCTATGAAGAACTCACCTTTTCCTCTTTCATCAAAATAAAAAGACCAGAATGTCTTGGTTGTCTGTACCCTTGTGGTAGGTAGAAAAGCCGATTGATGGATGGAGGCCCAGCACTTACGATATCTCGAGATCTCTGCTGCCGATGCAAGTGATTGTGAGGAATAGCTGATGAGCAGACAAAAGACCGCTGTATGCGCCTGCTTTGCCAATAGAAGAACATTGATAGCCACATTTTAATATTTAATAATAATTTAAATATTTTTGCTAGATGGTCTTGTGCGGGGTTTGAATCCCGACCAAAGCTAGTCTATATATTCACAATGAATAAATATATTTATTTTATTTTTATTTAATCATAATTTGCTTTCAGGGAAACACCCTATGCAAATAGAGTCTATCGATTATACAAATTATAGATACATACATTACACATTACATATACAAACATTACAAATACCTTATTAATTATTAATATACATGAATATAAAGATAAATAGAAAAATTCAAATGTATAAAATCTAAAATTTAGTTAAAATTGAACATCTAAAAATTAGTCATAAAATTAAAAAATTCAAACATTGAAATCCTTATTATTTACACAGATTAATTAATAACCAATAAATTAACAATTTCTATTACTGATGACATGTAATATGGCTATTGTTATGAGAAATCATCCTACCAAGTCTCTATAGTTTAAAATATTGGTAAAAAAATAAAACAAATTTCGTAAATCTTTTACGCTTTGTGGCTTAAAAATTTTAATTCCATTAACATTTTCCATCCCTTGGTAATACCTTTCCCTCAGATTGGAATAAATAGGGCAAACAAACAATATATGATATAGTGTTTCATTATTTTTCATTTACACCCTCAAAGATTTTTATTTAGCTTTCATATTCACAACAAAAATGAAAGATGAAAAACAAAAATAAAAAATTTCACTTTACGAAATAAAAGAGATTCAGAGAAACTCACTCCTGCGGTCCCGCGCATTTTTTCCTTCTTTCATTAGGCCTCCGAATTTTCTTTGGTTTTGTGAAACCTTTCAACTTCTTTTTTTTTCTTATTTAATTATAATCCTGAAGTACATGCGCAAACAAAGGAGTCTTTTTAGTAAAAAATACATTTCTTATATCTTTTTCATTATGTTTTCTGTTACCTTTGACTGAAGAAAAAAAAATGGCAGAGGGGAAGCCCGAATTAGAAACATAGATAAATTGATATTCATGACTGACAAAGCAATAGGCAGCCTGCATTAGTAATTGTTATTTCTATTATGTCTATACATATTGATTATAATTTCACATGAGTACAAGTGAGAATATTTCTCATCTTTAAATAATACAAGGCATCTTTATCGGAAATTTTGATATGGGGCAGTAAATAATAATATAGAGTTGTGACAATAACATGAAAAAAATAATAAAGTATGAAACAAGAGTGCGAGACAGTGAGGCTCATTAATTGGAGTTACATGAGGAGAAGGCGATTTAGGGGGTGGGGCTATATAAAAGATAATCGGGTAACCGTAAACGCGCCCCGAGCCACGAAGCTGAGGAGACCGGACGATGACTTTAGTAACCATGTTGTCTTTATTTTATTATTATATAAATATATCTATATATTTATATAATTTGAGAATACATGAAAAATCGGAACTAAATTAAGTAATCGTTCGATTAATCCTCAAAAGCGCATTAAAATAATGATTATGAAACCAGTACTATATAGATAAATACATACTTTGTTGAGTTTCAATACCAAAATTAATTATGACCCCCATTTAGTTCGGTTTTCTTGATATTCTTTATCTCAAAGCAACATCTCGGGACTGGCAATTCTATAGAACTAGAAATAATTCGGAAGGAAGCTTGAGGATGATCCCAAAGGATTGAGAGAAAATAAAAGAGATCGCCCCAATCATATCGGAATTAATCTTCCAGAGTCTCAAGAGAAAATATAACCTACTCGAGGATTCGTGGTTATAAGTATGAAGAACAATAATGAATGTTAATAATAAACGATAATAATAAATTGATCCGATGTATAATAGGCGTGGGCGGACCCAGGTGGGAGGGGAGGGTCATGTACCCCCCTAAATATTTTGCCTATTTAGATTTTTTTTGTATTTTTCTACAAGCAATGGAATTAGGTAGCTACTATGCCAAAACATAACACTTTTGGTTGTTTAGATCGCAGTCTTCCTTAATACAAGGTGATAACCTCATACAAAAATGGTGTTTTCAGCCGCCTGATTATGGGAAAGGGGGGTCTCGACCCCCAAATTTCGTGCTAAATCCGCCCTTGAAAGCAGGGACATCCAATTTCTATACCAAAGAGCTGAGAACCAATCTCATCAAAAGAAAGCGTTGCTAGCTAGCTTTAGCCCTTTTCTTATTGTTTTAGTCCTTACCTCTTAAGCTACGGCCACTTGACGAATTTCCACTTGGAATTTCGATGCTTAGCAATTTGGTAACTATTTCTTGATAGTCCTCGCCGATGATATAGTTCTTGCAAGTTATGAGTAGGATTTGATAGATAATATTAGAATGTTCCGAACAAGATTAGAAAGATTAATACGGTGATAAATTCTGAAAAAATTAAGAGGATGAAAATCAGCAGAATGTCACGGCAATTTATAATAGTAATACAATTAGAAGGCACGCCAATTGACCAGTCTTATGTATCGAGAGGCTCTGTTGAATGAGGATGGAACCATTTGTAATGAAATCAAGAAGGGTGAGAAATAGAAACTTACTGAACAAAAGGAAAGCTCCAATAACAACAAACTAAACGATTACAAATTTACATTTCTGTTTATACTAATTTATTCCTTCACAGACCCTGGAACAACATCCTCTAACCTACAACTGGTGCATCGAAGTAAACGAAGCAAACTGCAAGCACACAACATTCACCCTTCGACGCAGATGCTGTCCACCAGTTTATTTCAACTCTGTTCAACTTCCCTTCTTAGACAAGAAGACTGACGTTGAACCCACACACCAGTCTAAAACGACAAGAGTTTAACCGACGCACAGTGAGAAAATTTTGTCATTTAGCGGCCAAAAATCTATAACTCCTGAATAAATTACGATAATCGAATAATTATTTTTTCATTAAAGAGCATGGAATTCCCGTTATCAGTGAGAATGAAAAAAACAAAAATACCATCGCTCAAAGTATTTCAAATTAATTTTTAAATGAATTCGTTCTTCACTTAAATTTAAATAAAATAGTTTATTCGGTACATGGTTATACATAGGGAATGAAATGAGTCAGGGTTATTATCTATTGAGCTTTCTGCTTATAAAAAAAAGTATAATAAGTAAAAACATTAAAAAAAATAAATAAATAAAATAAAAATAAACAACTCAATTAAGGAAAAACAAGCATTTTAAGCACACTCATCCACTATTTACAACCTGCTGGAAAACCCCGATGCAGGCTTTTCCCACCAAGGAGGAGGGAAAAGCGAGTCTCAAGAGGTTCCCGCGCTTCTCTCTCAGCCTCATCACTGATATCAAAGCCAGTGGAGGCTGAGCGAGGGCGCAATAGCCACAAGCACCCCTGACTTGAGCCAAGAATCTGGCCATTGCCAGAACATCGGTATATACATATTTACAAAAAGTCACGTGGCCACTGCCGCTTTAACCTTCGAGGAGGGTTGTAGGGATTAATGGAGCTAGATAGGGACTGAGCGGTAGGATTAGGATGATGGGTAAGGTTACTGTGAAATTTGAAAAATTTCTTCAGGATTAGTTCTTGAACGAACGGGATATCAAGGTCATGGTGTAGGGTTTTGTTGGATACATAGAAAGGAGCATTGACTATTGGTCGGAGGATTTTGGACTGGAAGGATTGCATGCGTTTGATGTTAACAGGTTTTAGCTGTTCCCAACAGTTCGATGCCGTAGGTCCAGATAGGTTTCAATATGGTTTAGTGGATAAACCATATTGTTTATTGAATAAACCATAAAGTTTGTTGTCGATTGAAAGTTGTGATTTTCTGTTCAGAAGTCTATAAAGTTGGCCAAATCGTCGCACAATGGGAAAATTTTGTCATTTAGCGGCCAAAAATCTATAACTCCTGACTAAATTACTATAATCGAATAATTCTTTTTTCATTAAAGAACGTGGAATTTCCTTTGTCAGTGAGAATCAAAAAAATAAAATTCCCATCACTCAAAGTATTTCAATTTAATTTTTAAATGAATTCTTTCTTCACTTAAATTTAAATAAAATAGTTTATTCGGTACAGGGTTAGACATAGGGGAATTATTCCCGTTCGTTCAAGAACTAATCCTGAAGAAATTTTTCAAATTTCACAGTAACCTTACCCATCATCCTAATCCTACCGCTCAGTCCCTATCAAGCTCCATTCATCCCTACAACTCTCCTCGAAGATTAAAGCGGCAGTGGCCACGTGACTTTTTGTAAATATGTATATACCGATGTTCTGGCAATGGCCAGATTCTTCGCTCAAGTCAGGTGTGCTTGTGGCTATTGTGCCCTCGCTCAGCCTCCACTGGCTTTAACACCAGTGATAGTGGCTGAGAGAGAAGCGCGGGAACTTCTTGAGACTTGCTTTTCCCTCCTCCTGGGTGGGAAAAGCCTGCATCGGGGTTCGAAATGCTTGTTTTTCCTTGATTGAGTTGTTTATTTTTATTTTTTTTAAATGTTTTTACTTAGTATACTTTTGTTTTTTAAATAAAATGTTAATGCGTTCCATCAGCAATCTTACCAGTGTCTCAAATGAGACAGAATGTAATAATAATACCAATAAAAATTTGTATTCTAAAAAAAAAAAAAAAATTATTCCTTAGAAGTTACTTCAGGTCAGTAATCACAAACCATAAAAGTAAACAACAGGAAGTGATATGAAACCGATTCTGAAACACAGCAATAAGGACAAACCTCGGTGATAAATCCACAGAAAAAGTTGAGAACTTGTTATTAAAAAATGGACAATAGTCGACTGACTAGCCAGAACGAAATAGTTATTTATTTACGTTGATAAGAATATAACCCTCATAGATATTCATATGAATGGGGAAGGTCTAGAGGAAAATTTCGACAGACATGGGAAGATGGAGTACAGGATTAATTTGCAAAAACAGGAGGAAAAGCGATTTGGTTAAAAATCATGTAGGTTGGTCCAGGCCATTTAGGAATATATCTTACGCTCTAATGTTTTTAGATGAACCTTCTTCTTCTTCTTCCTCTAACTCCTTTGTGCCGTCAAGCGTGGAGTTGCAGTTCCAGTCCATCTAGTCCACTGGTCTCTGTCCCTGGCTAGTCTTCGCATCTCCGGTATGGTGCTTCCTCTTGCAGTCCCCAGTTTCCCAATGTAGTCAATGTATGTGCTCCTGGGTCTGCCACGAGGTCGTCTTCCTTCCGGTCTGGCTTCCAAGTACCACCTGGCCTTTCTGGTGTCGTCCATTCTGCATACATGACCATACCACTTTAGTTGCCTCTCTTCCATGGTTTCCCGCACAGCTCGTACTCCCAACTCTTCTCGAATTCTTTCATTTCTGATGCAGTCTCTTTTGGTCTTTCCCGCTATTCCTCGGAGGAATCTCATCTCAGCGGATGTTATCCTGCTTATGTGCTTTTCCAGGATTGTCCAGCTTTCAGATCCGTACATGAGCACAGGAAGGAACACCGATTTAAATATCCTCAATTTGGCTTCTCTACTTACTTCCCGCTTGCCTGTGATGGTTTTAGATGTTTGGTAATATAGTCCATTGGCCTTCATCACACGGTTCAGTACCTCCTGGTCTATTTTACCATCTTTACTAATAGTGGTCTCGAGGTAATTGTAAGTATTCGCCAGTTCTAGAGGTTCGCCGTTACATAGAATCCTTATATCCTCATTTTCTCTTCCAACGCACATGATTTTGCTCTTAGCTGGGTTTATCTGTAACCCTCTCAGCTTTAATTCTTAATTCCATTCCTCTATAGATGACTGGAGAGCATGCTGCGAGTCAGCTATCAGCACTACATCATCTGCGTAAATCATGGCCTGAGCTAGTACTGGGTTTAGATTCCAGTATCCCACGACTGCTCTCGGTGTTCTTCATTTGCACACCTTCCATATTTCGTCCACGAGTAGGATGAAAAGCAGAGGGCTAAGACTATCTCCCTGCTTTACTCCTTTATAAAAATGGAAAGGGTGTGAAATTTGACCATTAAGTCTTACTATCCCCTTTGGTTCTTGGTATGAGGATTTGATTGCGCTCACGAGGTTTGATGGTACTTTTCTTCTAATCAGTGCATCCCAAATCTCCTGCCTTGGCACTGAGTCAAATGCTGCTCTCAAGTCAACAAATCCCAGGTAGACTGCCTTTCCGCGATCCCATGCTTTTTCGATGATCATCCTCAGGGAGAAGATATGGTCCTGGGTCTGTCTTCCCGGTCTAAAAGCTGCTTGCTCCTCTTCAATATCCTGCTCTACTATAGCCCGCAGTCGTTGCTCTAAAATCCTTGTGTATAACTTGTACACGACCGATGAGAGGCATATTGGTCTATAGTTTCCACATTCACTTTGGCTGCCTTTCTTGTGTATGGGGATTATGATGTTGTTTTCCCATTCTCGTGGCAGCATCTTGAGATCCCAGATCTTTCGGAAGAGCATTTGCAGGCATTTAATCATTTCATGCCCACCATATCTAATGTATTCCGGAGCTATGTTGTCTGGTCCTGGAGCCTTTCCCAACTGGATTCTTTCGACCGCCAATACCACTTCATCCTCTTCGATTGCATCATCCATGTCTTCAGGATAAGCCTCAACTGCTCTTCCTCTCCTTCTGCAATCCCTGTGGTTATATCGTCGACGTTCTTCCATGTTAAATTTTTCTTGGAAGAACTTCCTCCATACCTCCAGGACTTCCTTTTCTTCGGTCACTAATTTTCCATTCGCGTCTTTTATGTTCCTGACTGGCTTTGCTCTTTTACCTTTTAATGCTTTAGCAACATGCCAGAACTTCTTTTCATTTTCTCTATAATTTCTTTCCAGCTCTTGACCGAACTCTTCCCAGGTCTTTGTCTTAGCCGCTCTGACCACTCCTTTAGCTTCATTTCTTTTCATAACATACTCATCCCAGTGAATAGGCAGTTTGGTTCTTCTGTATGTCTTCCATGCTAACTTCTTCAGCTTTAGAACTCTTTTGACATCATCATTCCACCATTTCGTTTTCTTAGTAGAGGGCCTTATTTTCTGAGTACCACATACTTCGTTAGCAGTTTTGAGTATGCAGTTCTTAATTTCACTCCAAAGGGGATCTAGCTCTCTATCGCGATTTACATCTTGGAGGCGACTTTCAAGCAATGACCGATACTCTTCTTGTTTGTTTTCCCTTTTCAGCTTGCTAACATCAATCCTATTGTATGATTTGCTGACTTTCTTTCTAGGCTTGATGATTTTCGTATCGGCAATTAGTAGCTTATGGCCTGTGCTTAGTTCTGCCCCTCTTATAACTTTGATATCTGTGAAGAACCTTCTGAGGTCCCGATCGATTATAAAATAGTCGATGACACTCCGCCTTATTCCTTGCCTTCCTGCACTCTCAAATGTGGTCTTGTGTACCATTTTGTGCTTGAACCAGGAGTTGCCTATGAGCATATTATTTTCTATACAGAATTCTATGAGTCTCAGTCCGTTACTGTGTTGCACACTTTCTCCTCCCCAGGGGCCCATTACTCCATGCGCATTGTCTCTTTCATTTCCAGTTCTTGCGTTGAGGTCTCCGCAGATCATTACCATTCTGCCTTTGTTTCTTGCACAATCTACTGTTCTTTGTAGATCTTCATAGAACTGTGTCGTGTCAAAGACTGCCGCATCCACAACTGGGGCGTATACCTATATAGCAGTAACTTTACCGACTGATAACTCCATATCAACTTCAATAATCCTTGATGAGATTGGTTGCCAAAACTCAACTCTCCTGTAAAGGTCGTCACCCATAACAAAAGCGACCCCTTCCTTTGCCCTATCTTTCTCATTTACCCCAGAGTACAATATATTATATCCATCGGGTAATGTCTGGTGTCCACTCCCTCTTTTCCTCACCTCACTCAACCCTACTATGTCAACTTTATGCATCATTCCTTCATTTCCTCCACCAGTTCCTTTTTAGATGAACCACGGTAACAAAATACTGTACTAACCCATAAATATATGAGTTTAGATGCCTGAATTATAATTTATTTAAACGGTACGATAATTTTGGATGAAAATTAATATGAAATAGAAAAGTACTTCACCCAATTTGACTAAAACCCTACAAAATTTTAAAATTTAAAACTTTGGTTGCAGCTGGATAACTGTCGATAGGATGAAAAAAAGCACTCCAGGGCCTAACCAGATTAGGTAGTAGCCATTCCATTCCCGGTTTGTTGGTTTTTTCATTTTTCTCCGAAATCAAGAGGTAAATGACGAATTGCAAATCACATTGATTGATTTTCGACTCTTAGACAAATATCAATTTTCGTACTACTAGTAGACAAATACTATTTAATAAATGTTAAAATATAAAGAACATAACAAATATTTATCTTGTTTAACCTGCGACGAGAACTGGAAGATTCATAGAGATTACCTACCCGAGTAAAGGGAATAATATGCTTTGATTTGTATTAATAAAAACAGAAGATATGCTTATTTCAATTATTTAAGGAATCTTGTGAGTGTTTATCAAAATTAACTAAGGCTAGGCTTATTAGGTATTAAAACTGTGTATTGAAACTGAGTAATCGAGATTTTTATAAAAGTTTTCCAGAATGTAGGGAATACAATGTCAACACCAAATCGATTAGGCCATTTTTAAAAAATGGTAAACAAAATATTTCTACACATGTGTTAGTAAAAGCCGGTGGCATCAGCTAAATTTTTTCAGAAATCTCCGACTTTAATCCAAATTTGAGCATAATCCATAGAACCGTTTTTGTAAAATTTGCATGAATAAGAAAATATTCAAGGCCAGATAAGTTTTTAAACTTTAATCACGTTTGTCCCAATCTATAGTACAAAATTCTGATGCAGTGAGCTCGTCAAACAACTATCACTCATTGACAATAATTTTTATTTCCTTGGGGAGTAATTCTTCATTACTTGCATTTCATATATAGAAGTGAACCTAGAGGGAGGATTGGAATTTTCTCTGCTTACATACCAGTATAAGGCCCAATTGTTGAGAGACTCTATTTCAGATTTTCTATACATTTTTTTCTTCTTGGGGTCACACAAATCCGGCTGACGCCAAAATGATGTAGATAGGCATGAACAGAATAGACATGCTTTTTACCGTTTTTAACGATCTGTGGTGAATAGAAATGGTTGGCGTCGTTTTTAGGGCTTATAATAATCTTTGGATTGGATTTTAATTTGCGAATTTTGAGAGATTGAGTATTTTTCAGAAAACGTTAGCGATATTATATTCTGCTCATGTAGAAACATTTTATACATCTGTAACTATATCAATTATTCTTTTTAAATTAGTTCTTAAAGTATATTGTATTTATTGAAGCTTGTAGATTGCCATATATATATTTTTTTTTTGCGAGAGTTAGACATTTTGAGTAGCTCACATTTGTTGTATTACCTTAAAAATAAAGATACCATATAATAGTATTGATTTTTTCATTTCAATGCGGAATTAAAAAGATTTATCACTTTTGTGTAAGCTACTTACCCTACATTTGAAAAGCATCCATTAATTCACCATTTTATAAAATGAATTTTAGTTTGCTATTCAGAGATTATTTTCAATAATCCATATGAACGTAAAGATAAAAAATATATAAATTACATTTACTTACCTAAATTGGCTTCCATATAGATACTAGGCTTCTGTTAATGGTGGCTTAATTAAATATTTACCAAGAAAAAAATTATCAACTTTCATTAGTGTTATCAGTTTATGAATTATTCACAGATGAACATGCACCGTCAGTTCACTTCAAAATATCACTTCAATTAAGATAAATTTATTTTGAAATTTTCCTATGCATATAATATAAGTATAAGGAAAATGCTACACTTATCATTTGAACAAAAATACATTCTTTAAGTTAAGCATTACTATTTGAATTTATTGGACTATTTTTCGTTTGTTTTTTTATATTTTTATAAACCTTAGATATAATTTAGAAGTAGGTACCTAAATATTATTTTTTCATTGTTACCTAAATAAAAATTTCTAATAGAAATGTACCCGAAATAAAACAAAATTAAATCCAAATTCTTTATGCGTAGGTTATACACACAAACATATATAGTAATGAAAAATGATTTGAGCCTAAAACAGGACTCATATTTAATTCTTTATTATTGAGATGAATTCCTTTATTTTAAAAATAAGAAATATTTCTTATAAAGTCGTTAAAGTTTCAGGCTGTTTTTTTCCATTCTCATGACTTTCGAATATAAAATCACTCATTTTTTGCTGAAACGAAGTCATTTTATAAAAAAACAATGAAAAACATATTTTATTTTATCTGACCAGCTCTAACAGGGAAATGATCCCTTACGTATCTACCCTGAACACATTTAACTGTTTTCAAAGAAAAAATTATCATTAACTTTAACTAAAACTCTATCCTATTAAACACAGAAACGTTGGCCCAAAAAGTGGAAACATTGGCAGAATGGGAATGTATTCTGATTTCAAGATGTTGTGAATGAAAAACTGGAACAATCCTGAATCCGAAAGCTTTGCCATGATAAGCATCGCCTGATACATAAATAAAGGACAACTTGGCAGGGACTTCTCGAGCGAAGACAGACTCTCACCAACATTAGCACACGTTTAAGGAGCCCCAGTTAATATTAAAAGAAAATAGAGTAACAAAATGAAGACATGACAATGACCTTCGGATATTATAATGAATAGCAAGAAAGCCTTCAGAAAAATTAAAAATTCAGCTGGGAAAAATTTCAATAGTTTTCTTTTGAGGTCGTTAATTTAATTAAATCTTGGTCTCTTATAAAGAAATAAATGCCCTTTTCCACCCTTTGATTATTTTTAATAACCATAAAAGCATTCTTTTTTTTTTGTTCTCACCAATAATTTATTTTTCTTATATTAATGATAGTTTTTTGTTTTTCTGTTCAAGGTGATTTAATTCTTACTTGAGAACTTTGAACAGTTTAAAACCAATAATTTCAGACTTCATCTCAATCTTTAAGTAACAAATACTAAACGATTCATCGCTACCAAATTTTATAGCCTCAATAAACGGAGAGACTGCATCAGAAATGAAAGAATTCGAGAAGAGTTGGGAGTACGAGCAGTGCGGGACATCATGGAAGAGAGGCAACCAAAGTAGTGTGGTCACCTATGCAGAATGGACAGAATAATTATTATATTGAAAGTAAAGAAAGCAACCTAAACTCTTGTCGATCTTAAAACATTTTCACATGAAACTTTTCCATGGAACACTTGATATCTTTTACAATTGAAAAAATATTCTTAGCGGAAGAAGATGATGTAAGGAGACACGTGCTAAAGAAAAATCTATATTTGCAGTTTATTGCTTCAGTAACTTCTCCCAAGAGATTTATATTGTTTAGCGAAGTTGATAACTCTCTCCTGGGTAAAATATTATCCCTGATTAAGTGTAAAAGTTTGTAATGCTGCCGTCGTAAGCATAACGCTCTACCTGCTTGGATAGAGAGTAGAAAAGCAGCTATCTATCAGATATGTCGAAACGATACTACTAGCTTTCGTTTTTCACGCTGAAGAATACTTTGCATCATTTTTCTATAATAATGTAAAGGGACCTGTAATATTAGATGAATCCAAGAAGCATTCAGATGTGCACATTTTATAACTTACAACATACATCCAAAGATGATATCAGGAAAAACCTAAATATTGTTGCTAGCTACAGGTTCGAATAACAAATAAAATCAGGGCCTCAGAAGTATTTCCATGTAAGTTTCTCTGTTATTTCCAGGTCAGACTAGCTTTGATGTTTCAGGCGCAGATATTGGTGTACGGCGCTTTAAACTTTAAGGCTTCTTCCGCCTCTATTCTTCCCTCTGTCAATTCTTCAATCAGTACAATATCCTTAAGGCTGATCTAACTCAGAGAAGGTGGCGAATGGAGCTGTCAGCTACGCAGCCTGGGTGTCCTCGAATTGGATATCCAAAACTGTTCGTCGAACTTCTTCCTGACAACTAAGTCATCGGCTACAACAATATGCTAAGGCGTATATTGCTAGTAATTCAAAAATATCCACATAAGCGGTCTGCGATTTTATAAGTTTGCCATTCATACTCAATGGCAAGGTATACCTGTTGCTGGGATATGTACTGGTGATAATCGAGACACGGTGATCTTCCCCTACCGAATCATTGTTTGTATCTCGTAACTTGCTTCTAAATTTCAAAGCTTGCAATAAGCGTGTGTTATAACGACTCACTGTTATTATCTTCAGGCCTAGAGAACTAGATAGTTTCGTCCGTACATTATTCTAGTGTATACTAGACCCTTCGCTCTTACTTTTAATATGAAACATCTATTGAACCGTCTCGGAAGAAAATTGTTTAACCTCTCCTTGAAAACCTGGCTTTTTACCTTTCTAATGTATTCGAAACAAATTTCCTTAGCTATGTAAAACTATAGTTATTATTTTAATTAGAATAGTGAGAAAAATACATAAACTTACCTATTTTAAAATTACTAACTTTGATGTTTCGCACTGCCGAACGTCTTGTGACGGCCAACTTTTGATGTTACATTTGAAAAAATAGGAAATTCGGCAATCAGCACTTGAACAGGGAAAAAAACAATCCATATTGATGTTAAAAGCCAAGACTAACGTATTAGCCATTTTTAGTTCTAGTGCACATGATTATTATTTTAAAAACATTTATAGGGTAATAGCAAGAGGTGGTCAGAAGAGGCTAACGTAGTGCATACCATCAACAGCGGTTCATACCATCAAAAAATTGGAATATTCCACTGAATTCAATGTCATGAAGTTAATCAAGCACACTCTGGATTAAACTTAATTAAGTAAATCAAGCCTGTTTCCTGGAGTAGCTAATACATCAAACCGTAATTTTCGCATGCCTCAATAAATACTGAAAATCACTCTATACATGCGATGAGATTAAAACGTTCCCAATTAAAGAAAATATGGTGCGATGCGCGCATCACACAACTTTTACTAATTTTTCTTAGATTCACATTCCTTAAAGACACAGATTTTTCCATATTTACTTATTTTCGTTTGTATTTGCTGTCTTAAGTACAATAAATTTTTATATTATTAAATAAAAGTTTTCACTTGTAATAATTCGGCAATGCCAGCATAATACTCAATCGCGTCAGATTTTATAATGCTCTATGTAATTGTTGAAAACTTCATTTAGTTACCATGGCTCAGCGTGTTTCATGAGTTGACGGAATATTTTTCTTTTCTTCTCTTGTATATGTTTACTTGGTTTTTCATATTTCATATTTAACCACTTCTTATTTTTAGGCGAAACGAGAGAGAGTTCATTTCTCCATATAAACAAAAACAAAGGTACTTTAAAAGAAAACAAAAAAGGCCCGTTCCCCATTTAAGCCCCCTCAGAACATTTAATAATGATGAAAATAACCTGATATTAAAGAATATTTGATTCTCTTTAAACATAAAGAGTTTGATCAAAATCTTTAAAGCCGTTTTTGAGTTATGAAATATAGTGCCCTCCCTTTTGAAGAATTTTCATGAAATTTTTGCTGTCACATTCCGGGTACCTACATCCATCAAATACCCAGTTTCATCAAAACCGTAAGAGCCGTTTTTGAGAAAATTGGAAAAAACGTTAAAAGTTATGAAATAAAGTACCCCCTCCGTTTGAAATTATACTGTCACATCGCGGGCATATACATGTACCAAATACCTAATTTTAAATAATTACCATGTAGTATTGTCCATGACCAGTCATATGCCCGTAAAGCTATCAGTATACATCGAAGAAATGCACTGCGGGTCGCTCGAGCGTTCCGCACTGTTTCCTATGATGCTGTGTATGTCATTGCTGATATGCCACCGATTGATCTTCTGGCGGAGGAACGTAATCGAATTTATCACAGAAGACGTGGACAGCCAGATGCTCACTGGCCTACGGTAAAAAAAGAAGAGAGAATGAATACTCTGGAAAGTTGGCAAAGGCGATGGGGATTCATCATCTTCTGGAAGATGGACCCAGAGGATGATTCCCGACGATTCTCCAATCTCAATCACCCTGCCATCATCCTAAACATCAACCTCTGGCCATTTGGACCCTGGTCCTGATCAAATCGTGAAACAACATAAGCCAGAAATAACGATTCTTATTACGAACTGAATCATATCTGAGAATAGTTACGGAGGTAAATAAACATTTTTTTTGGAAAAGGATTAAATCAAAACATCAATATAAAGAAATAATTCGTCAAAAATGCACAGTGTATTTGTACCTAGAGAGGTGATTTAATGGAAACCCTGCATTAATTTCGGGGCAAACCAATTCTTATTCTTCTTGTTTGGCCATTTTTTATGACATTTTGGCGGTCACATCGCAAGCATATACATACATCAAATTCTCAGTGTGAACGAAATCGTTACATCCGTTTTGTTACACAAAATTTTTACATCCTTGTCTAACGAAGCATACTTGCCCGTTTGCATTTACCATATATTGCTTTATTATCATCAGTTTTGAAGAGATGTGTCATGCCATGTTAACGAACTTGCCACCGATTAGGTACCTCAGTCTTATTCTGAAATATTTTAGTTAACAAAACATTATCTTAGCATATGTATCTGTTTGCAGATTTTGCCTTAACTGAGATAAGTATCCTTCAAAGATAAGTATCTTTCAGAGCCTCTGTTAATAACAAAGACACTCTAGGTGTTGATGACCTGTGAGTTCTACGCCTAAAAACTCAAATAAACAAACAAAACAAACTTAAAACCCAACTTAGGCTTTTCATTATTGCCTTGCCAACAAGCTATTAAATTTGTGCATAAGGCTAGGCGCACATTGAGACACTCGCGACGCAGAGCAGAGCAATTTTTGTGAAACGTGAAAAGTTACGAGACCAAGTCTTCTGTTCTATGAGTGTTAGGTTTTAGTGATAAAGATTTTTTTCATTTGATGCCCGAAACCTGTTGATTTTTACAGCATATTTTAATGTTGGACGTGTAATATTAATGACCGGTTTACTGTTTAACCGGGGAGATTAATAAGGCCTTTAGTTTATTAATTATTACGTTATTTATTTACGAAACTATTTATTTCGTGGAGGCCCCACACCGAACAAAAAAACGAACATTAATTATTGATCTAAATGAAAAAAAAAATTATGATCAAGCAACCTGGTAGAAGATGCTTACGCAAAAGTTCAAAAGGGGTAAGTAACAAGGAATCATTGCAAAGCTATAATTCAGAGGAAAAGCAAGCATACTAAAAAAACAAGCCTCTTACCGTTGAAGAGTTATTAAAAGTTGAACGTCCGGCGGGAATAGTTTACACCAGAATGACCCTAGACCAAGTTTTCCTAGAAGGATCCTCTAAGAAAGGGCTTATGTTAGGAGAGTCGTTCAAAACCCTCTATAAGGATCTTCCAGGACTGTGGCACGCAAGAACTATCCAGAGGATCCGTAACTGGAGAACAATCAACTGTTAGGAAAGACCGAACTGCATGCCGTGGTACTCCATGCCAACGTAGGTAATTTGTAAGGATTGTTCTTTCTCACTGTGGCCCGGAAGGGTAATATGTAACATAATGCCCATGGCAACTTATGATTGGGGGCCCGCTGTGGCTGTGCGGTAAAGCGCCGTACTCCCATGCCGGAGCTGCGGGTTCGAGTCCCGCCACCCAGGGGTGGTGCTTTTCTTTCGTAGGAGAAGTATCACCCAGTGCCATGGGTGTTAATATGGGCAGTATAGGGTTTCAATGGAAGCCTTTAAGTCAAAAAAAAAAAAAAAAAAAACTTATGATTGGGAACTCGAAGATAGCAAGTTCAAAACCCGGAGCCAGGGGACATTTAATATAATATTATATACTTTAATAGCATTTAATACAATATACTTGGAATTAATTCCACACCCTCTCCCCTCGCCCGGGGAACCCCGTATTTAAAAGAAGAGATAGGGGAGGAACACAAAAAAATAATATGTAAGATAATGTATTGAGTGAAAAGTAATGTGAAGTTGCACGATACTTGTAAATGAACCCGGGTACACCATCACTGTCACCGTGTTTTAAAATTTTGTACAATAATGTCACTACACATTAGCATTTTATTTTTTCAAAACACGCGTATGGTCTTAACAAATAGTAATTTACTTATTTTTTAAAACAGTTGAAATACATACAAAGGTATTGAAAATAACATGGACAAAAAATAAACTATGTAAGAATTTTTTTTCGTTATACAACTCTCATATGAATATGTATATTTACATAAATAATCCATTCATGGAAAAAATAAATTTTAATCAAATACACTAGCTATATATACCGGTTTCACCCGGAGAATTTCATTTTTTAAATCTATGAAATCTATATAAAACTGAGACTTTTATCGACTCAAACGGTCGATTTTGTAAAAACCAATGCAAAGCAGGATCAAAACGATTACTATAACAATTATGTTATTACTATAACAATAAAGAATATACCCAGAGATCGGCTGACGTTACGCAATTTTAATATGGACAGGTGTTCGCACCTGGTCTGGTCCACTGAGCGAAATTTTGAGAATTTAGGACAAACGGTATGGATTTATATAAAGAACAAACAGAATTTTATCTTTATATACATAGATTATAGCTGTATATCCCTGTTTCACACGGGGAATTTCATTTTTCTAAAGAAACGGCCGATTTCGTAAAAAAAACCATTGTAAAGTAAGATCATTATGATTTTTATAACAATAAAGAATATCAGCTGAAGATCGGCTGAAGTTCTGCAATTTTAATATGGACAGGTGTTCGCACCTGGTATCAAAGAACCACTGAGCGAAATTTGGAGAATTTAGGACAAACGGTATGGATTTCTATAAAGAACAAATAAACAAACAAACAAACAGAATTTCATCTTTATTTATATAGATTATTTAAAATAGTATTTTTTTAAATGAACTTTTTTTAATTACATATGACTTAAAATACTTCTCGACAAATGTATTTTAAATACAAAATAAAAAAATATTTTGTATTTTAAATAAAAAAGAGCGAAATGAAAATACAAAATATAATTCTTATAATTATAGTTACAAAATTATAGATAATAAAAAAAAATACAGTGCCTTGCAGTTAATTCCTGATGTAAGCGATATTTTTGTTGAATTCTATTTTGTACGGTTGTTTTTACTTGGAATCATGTAAATACTCTCAGATCATTTTCGCCTTCGGTTTGTAGCAATTATTAATTTACTTTAACCATAATTTATTTTGACCATAACAATGAGACTAAAAGTATGATAACCTCCTGAATTATAGATACATATACTGAAGAAGGTTTATAGGTGTATATAGAGCATAAGTTGTGTAATTCTAATTTATAAGACGAGTCATGGGATGTAAAAGAGTAAGCCTCTAAGCTTTCAGATTTTGATCCATTAAGTGACTGAATCTCTTATAGAGCTCAAATAAAAAGAGATTGAAATTTTTAGTACTTACTATTACTAGTTTAGTAAGGGCTGTGCATCTAGTTCGTAAAAAAAAGTTTTGTTGGCGAAAGAAATTGCAGTCAAATTTTCCTTTCTATACTTCTCCGAAACACACTGTATGCTATTGGAGATTATGTTAAAACTAGCTGTATGTCCCGGTTTCACCCGTGGAATTTCATTTTTCTAATGAAACGGTCGATTTCGTAAAAAAACTATTGTAAAGCGAGATCATTACGATTTTTATTAGGATAACGAATATCAGCTGAAGATCGGCTGAAGTTAAGCAATTTTAATATGGACAGGTGTTCGCATCTGGTATGAAAGAACCACTGAGCGAAATTTGGAGAATTTAAGATAAACGGTATGGATTTCTGTGAAGAACAAACAGAAATATTGCCCTGCAGTTTCAGCTTTTCGCAAATCGGCTTGCCTTAGCCTCTGTGCTCTGTGCCTCTGTGCTGCCTCAGCCGATTCTGCCGGTCTAAGCCTCTGTTGTTCAATACTATTTTGATGTTCGTCGAGAGTTTCAGCTGCTCGTATTTGACGTTGTTTTTTAGCTTTTGCGCTCACTACTCCTATTGAAGCTCGCTTCTTAGGAGACATTTTTAAACAATAAATTCTCCATAAATGTAAATAAATATGTAAATGAACGCATTGTAATGTTAAAAAAAAAACATATGGTTTAAAAATCCCAGAACTCGACGCCTGCGGGACGGTCTTACCGGGCCTTGTTGGCCTCTTCAAAATCTATAAAATGATTTTTTAGGCCGTTTTTTCGACTCAAACGGTCGATTTAGTAAAAAAAACACTGTAAAGCGAGATAATGACGAATTTTATAACAATAAAGAATATACCCAGAGATTGGCTGAAGTTATGCAATTTTGATATGGACAGGTGTTCGCACCTGGTATCAAAGAAACACTGAGCGAAATTTGGAGAATTTAGGTCAAACGGTATGGATTTCTATAAAGAACAAATAAACAAACAAACAAACAGAATTTCATCTTTATTTATATAGATGTACATAATCCATTATTTCATTTGTTGAAATTAATGTTTTTTTTTTATCTTTTCTCTCCTCCCTACTTCTCTTTGGATTGTGATAAATTTTCAAAATTAGATAAAACATAATGTATGAAATGATGATCTAGAATTACTTTAAAAGTTAGGAAAAAAATGTATTTGAACGGCATTAAAGCAGGTAAATACGTTGTTCTAAGCAATGGGCCAAACGGTTATGTAGATTACAGAAGTTATTAACGTGGGGTTTGTTATTCGGGAAGGTTGATTTAAAAAAAGAAAAGTT
This sequence comes from Aelia acuminata, assembly GCA_911387785.2. NCBI lineage: Eukaryota > Metazoa > Arthropoda > Insecta > Hemiptera > Pentatomidae > Aelia > Aelia acuminata. Next base: position 136,233,380 of record OU426979.1, read on the forward strand.
GAGTTGAGAGGAAGGAGATACAAGAGATATTGAAAGAGACAGATTATTGGTGACGACTGAAGATGAAGGCAGATGTGTGTGACGAATCTTGAGATGTGACGATCGGACGTTGAACAAGTCTGTGGGTGTGTGTAGATGTGGATCTTAATGTTAAGGTTTAAATGTTACTTTAGTACAGAGACTTTTTGAATTACCAATGCCACAGAAACTTTCTTCCCATTGTTCAGAGTTTCGTATTTGCAAATATTTTTTTTCAATCTACTCATTACCCAGGTTCATGCTTCAGTCAATTTTATTGAGAATTTAAGTTACTTTCAATGAAACTTTCATTGAAAAACCACGCCACATGTTTTGTTTTTTTCACAGTGGTTGAAGAGTAAGTATTTTTTGAAAATATTGGAATCTTTTTCTTTTAATTATAAATAAATATAATAGTTATCTGACACATTTCATCATTTTATTCGGATATTCCGATTTTTACACATATTTTGACCCTTTGAAAATCGATCATTGAAAAAGTTTATTTTTCCACGAAAAATTTATAATACCATAATTATTTTTGTTTCTTGGTGCAATTTTCCTTCATAACCATGAAGAGCGAGCCCACATTTTACTCTACCATAGAAACGATGCTATTATTTCTATGTTAAAACCCAGAAAAAAAATCGGAGTAAGTGCAATACAAATTTTCACAGAAAGAGTTGTAGTTATTAAACCTATACAGTCTATCCACCAATATTAAAGAGAAAATTAATTTATAGATCTTTGCAGGACAAGTTTTTTTTTTTTTTTTTTTTTTTTTTTTTTTTTTTTTTTTTTTTTTTTTTTTTTTGCTTTACCTAACTTGGGTCTTTCCATAAAATAAAATGATAATGCAAGTACTTTTCAATTTTCCTTCCACTGCCAGTTAGTCCGAATAGCCGGGTTAGGCGGGGATGAAACCTATACATTTTTACTTTCACTTACCTAAATATGAAATATATAGTACGGGAAAGTATTGCAATCGTGAAAAAGTTAGACTTTCGTTTATACCCGGTCCCGCGAAATGGTTTGTGTGTTTGTGTGTGTGAACTGACTATCTCAAAAACTATAAACCGTACGAACCTGAAATTGGATATTTCATGTGTTTTTTTTTATTTACTCAAAAACGGCTTTAACGATTTTGATCAAACTGGTTATTTGATGTATGTATATGCCAAAGATGTGATAGCCAACATTTCATCAAACGGAGGGGGCAGTTTATTTCATAACTTTTTTTCAAATTTTTACGTTTTTTTCGATTTTCTGAAAAATGGCTTTAATGATTTTGATCAAACTCGTCATGTTTAATGAGAATCTTGTATTCGTTAATATTAGGTATGCTTCATCATTATTAAAATGTTCTGAGGTTTTCTTTGTTTATATGGAGAAGTTACGACTAAAAGTAAGAAATAGCTAAATATGAAATATGAAAAAAATCAAGTAAACATATAAAGGAGAAAAAAAGAAAAATATTCCGTTAACTTATAAAACACGTAGGATCTACGCATGCGCACTACACCTACAATGAGAGACCATTGTTTATAATTAAAGACGTTCTGCTCATTTAATGAAAATGATTTGTTCATGGTATATACAAGAATTTTTAACTACTACAAAGAGAATTATAATTTTTTTAACTGACTTCGACAGAGGAGGTTACTCAATTCGATACTTATGTGCCTTTTTTTTTACTATATAATCACAAGTATAACATAGGAAGATATTGAATATTTTATATTAGATAGATTGGTGAAAGTAATCTTCCCAATATTATTTATTTAAAACATTACACAAAAACAATTTATAAATATGGTCGGATTATTTATCCATCTTCAGGGCAATGTTCTTTTGTTGTATATTTTCTTTTCATATTTTGGTGGCTTGTTCACATCATATTTTCTGTATTTCTTACATTTTTCTATTATAATCAATGCAATAGGTCACAATTTTTTTTATAAAAAGAATATTTTTCACTCATTTCACATTTAAATTTGCTGCCACACTACCAAATCTAATATGTCCTTGTCCCATCTCTGGTAGATTTCATCTCCCGTGGGACATCTTGAACCCGCGACCTTTAGTATTGTAGGTTGCGATGCTAACCACCATACCACAGGTAACCCCGAATTATAATTAAAATTATAATAAATTATAAAATCAGACGCGAAGGAGTATTATGCTTGCATTGCCGAATTATCATAAGTAAAAACTTTTATTTAATAATAAAATTTAGTAAACTTTAGAGAGTTGATACAAACAAAAATAAGTAACTGAATGTGGAAAAAAGTGTGACTTGGAGGAATGCCATTCAACAAATCTCGTCAATTTCTAATCTAACCAAGTTTGTAAGTGAAAGTTGTGTGTTGCGCGCATTACACAAGATGTTTTAGGAAATTCAATGGTAGTTATGTATGTAATAGTAATATCATTTTTTTTTTTTTGCAACTTATATATCAGGTTTGACAAGGTTTTTTTCGGAAATAGTCGATTTTCAACCACTGTGCGCCGTTGTTCAAGTTTCTTCTTCGGCTTTTGAATATTCTTTGTTGTTCTTCAGATATTCCTCCAGGTATTAGCCGAGGTTTGCCCGCTTATTTCATCATCTTCCTTCATATTCAATTTGTTCCCCTTTTGACTATAAAGTCTTGATAGATTACCAGCCCCGCCCACTACCGTGTACTAGGCGACCAAGTTGCGCCATCATGTTTTAAAACTACATACGACTCGATCCATCTCGCTCGCGTTGTTAGTAGTCGCCCGAGATTGTATAGAATGTGCTAAGGGCTTAACTTTTAACCCTAACCATGTTATTGTTTCTAATTTAAATCCGAAACGTTTAAACAAACCTTTCAAATTATTGCGACGTAGTTCAAAACCACAAAAAAACAAATGGAAAATAACTTAAAAAAGTGTATATTTGGTAATAAACAAATACCACTATATACGATGTAGAACTAATGATACACAGTTAGCAAAAACTCTTGTGTTTGGCCCAGTAAAAAAAAAATGGTAGCTCTCCGAATTAGGTATAAGATATTCGTATAGGATTAAGCAAATAATTATTTGCCCCTACAAACTCACCATCTTCTGCGCCTCTCAAGTTCTCCAGACTCGACAGAAAATGTAATTATATAATAACCTCAGGTAACGATCGACTTAGCTTGACAAGCCAAGTTATAATAAGCACCGGCTTAACTTATTTCGCATTTTCGTGAAAAGACATCATTTGACAATCTGTCTAATAAGATTCTTGAATTTTCACGAAGATTACGTAGGGTGATATCGCACTGCTTGGACTTTTAAGTGGACTTCGGACGCAAAAACCATTTAAAGTTTCAGTTACAAACCTATTGCTGACGAGTTCTAAATCCTGCGGAAGATTATGAAGGGACAGTTAGCGACAGTCTTCAAATACATGGAATTAAAACTCTTCTCTTCTAAAGAGCTAATATTTAAGATTAATAATGCAGCAAAATTGTCCGTTCTGCAAAAATTCTGCCCTTACCTAGAAAAATAAGTCAAAATTGATTGTGCATCTGTAATTCATCTGATACAAAATATGTAATCCGAATACATTAGTCTGTTTTCTCTCTTCTTAGATTCTTAATCACTATTTCAGAAAAAAAGAAAGAAATATTTTAATAGTATTATTTATTATTCATATTATTATTTATGCTCCAACATGCTGCATAATAATGTAAAGGAGGTCGCTACTCTCTTCCCATTCTTGATTAGCATAAACCGTTTACAGCGTGTTAAAGTGAAATCTAAATCATATTAAGAAGGAAATGAACTTTCTTGACAAGTCAAGAAGATAAAATAAATATTAAACCATAGATGAATTCTTTAAGACATTTCTTAGTGCAACACCTGATTCACAAAGACCTTCTTGACAGCACGCCGGAATGTGACAGCAGAAAAAGCAGACTATCTTTTATATTTTGAATCCTTTTCAGAAATTTGAATTACTATAATCTGTGATATGGTCAATATCACATTAATAACCATGAAATAAAATTAAAAACTTTTGAAATTATAAAAAAAAAAAAAATGTATTATTCATAATCATATAAATGATTAAGATGCGATGAATTCGTAAAAATTCAAAAATTAAAATTATTTTCTTTTAAGCAAAATGAATGTCAATAAAAAAATATAATTTAATGATTTTTTATTTTTATTTGTTATATGTGTGTAATACATGTCCTTTTGTTGAAAAATTGTAAATTATAACTAAAAATATATGTATGAACGTACCGTTCAAACATTACCTGCTTTGAGAGGTGGCTGCTGTGAGAATCCTACCCTTAGTCGGGGGTTGCGAACACTGAGCCCAAATTGACTGCAGCGCAGCCAGGCGGGCTGTTCAAGAACACTCTTTATCAATTTATTTATATCCAGCGCCCTGGCTGTTAGTACCAAGAGGATGACAAAGGCAAAAAAATAATGGAAATATTTTTCATCGCCCTCATTCACATTTGAACGGAATAATTTTTGGTGCTACGGGTATTACAAATTGAACTGCCGTTCATTTTGGTATCAATCATTTCAAAACGAACAGTGTTTTATATGGATCAAACAACAAATAATCTTATTATTAAAATAATAATAAAGTGATTTCTTTCCCTCATTAAAGTTCCTTAATTATTATTTTTTTTGCTTTCACTTAACTATATTTTAATTTAACAGTCATACAATAATTACAGTAGCAGTAACTAACAGTAAATCTGCTTCAGAGTAAATTTGGAAAGCGAATGCTCATTGGCTAAAATTCGGTTTTTATTTTAATATACAATCGGAGGGTTGTCTAGAATAGTTCAGGAGGAAAGGATGTGATCCAGGGGTTTGTTTAGTCAAGGAGTTTGGGATTAAAGACAAAATTAGAACCATATTGGGTCAAATTTTTATCAAATAGAATATTAAGTTCTTTATAAATTATTTTTATCGTATAAATTTATGGTATGATTACATACATACGAATGAGGCTTAGATTCTTGGGCGAAATTTAGTTCTTTAGGATTGGTTACTGGAAGTAGAAGTTTGGAGTTTTTGTTTGGAAAGTATCTATCGAAAAACCACGTGCGAATTCTCGTAGTTTCATTGTTATATGAGGTTCCCTTAGATTAAAAAAATATAGTAATAATTTGAGTAAATTGACACAAAAACAATTTATTTATTTTTTCAATCAATTATCCCATATTTTTACTATCTGAAAAAAATAAATTCACAGTAATTCTCATCCCTAAGCTGCATTGCTCACACACGCAAACTCTCGCACGCGCTTACACACAAACCGACCTCAAAAAGAAAACGTGTGATTATACCCAGTACTTGGTATTTCAAAGTTGAAAAAGCGAAATTGGATTCTTCACGATTGTAAGTTAAAATAAAAATATATTAATGTGCGGTGGATGTAGAGAGAAATGCTTTATTTTTTTAAATAAAAAAATGCTGCCCAAATACATTGGGTTGCTATAACACACAGCATACTTATCAATACAACTTTCATACATTAATTAAATCAAAATAACATTTTAATTATTCGTGCATATACACCTACAGTTATATAATCTTACAACTCTTATTCCAATATTTTATTTACTATTTATTTTATTTCCTTTTTTTTCCCCTTAACCCCTTCATTTTCCTTTTTTTTGTTCCCGTTTGTTATAGTTAATATCACTCTCGAGCTATTCTATAACCTCCTTCTCTCTCATTTCTCTCCCCGTCCTATCATGGCACGCATACAGAGCAAAAAAAAAAATAGCAAATATATAAATAACTAGACAAATATATAAATATTTAAATAGATACAAAATTAATAAATAAACAAAAAAAAAAAAACAGATGAAACTTTGATAGCCACATTCACACATAATTAGTGGCCATATAGGTGATAGTGCATAATTCCCAGGGAGTCCAAGATTATATTGTCAGCCAACACCGAAATTTCTCCCATCTCGACCCCTAGGTCTTCTAAAAAACTACTTGTTCTTTTTGGGATCGTTCCGCGAGATCCAAACCAGAGGCCTCTCACGGAGAACTCTCTCTCTCCAAAGGTCTCGCGGAACTTCTCTTTAAGGAAAGGGATGCACTTTTCGTAGATCTCTCTCTTTTCCCTTTCCACCCAACCGCCTGGTCAAGGTCATTGTTTTCGAATCTAATTGTCGGATCCACCACCAGTGCTTTATTCCCGGTCTTAGGGAATTCGACAATGTCTGCATACCTCATGGATCCATCTGTGTCAATTCAATAAACCTCGTCAAAGCAGGCGAAGACCTCGTCATATCGTTAGTTAAGATTAGATGAAAACATTATTCGAAAGTAAATGAAATTCGAAAGTATAACAGAAAATACTGTTAAACATTTTCCCACTCGCAAAAGAAATTATTTCAAAAAGTAAGAATCAAAAGAAATTATTTACCCTATTTCCGGCAACCGAGCGCCCCCGCGTTTCTTATCTCAAGCCAGAACATTTTTTTAAAACTTTCCTCCAGCAGTTGCGTTGTCTCATTAGGGCTTTTACGAGTTATCTCCGAAGTTTATAATGATCAATTTCAGATTTTTTCGCTTTTTTTAATAAGATTAACACGAATATACGTCAATGAGGTTTCTTATCAGATCCTTAAAGTCAGAATAGAAATAATTAAATCAATAGTTCTCATATAATAGTGACAAAAAGTTTTGACCGTTATGGAATAGATTTGTTTTATCTATCCTGATGGACGGCGTATTGTTTTCAGTCCTAGTAGGCGGTTACTGATTAACGGATGCTTTTTCTGAATTCATTGTAGCACAGGTATTGATTTGAAAGAGATAAGGTTACAATAAATTTAAAAAGTTCACTTATCTGACTGTTGGCTTATTTTGGCTTGAAAAGGCTCAAATACCTATACCTAAGTAGACAGAAAACAATTCCATTTAAGAACCAACAAACGTTCACGGAATTTATATTTTTGTTGGGCATAACATACTACTTTACAAGGGACAGCGCCGCAGGGCAAAGGAATCCAGAGGCATAACATGCAGTAGGGAAGAGAGAGCTTCCCCCTAGAAGCAAAAAAAAAACATGTATTATCAGATTAAAAAAAATCTGGTGCGATGCGCGAAACACACAACTTTCACTTACGAATTTACTTAGGTTAGAAATAGACGTGTTTTGATAATATGTAAACGCCATTCCTCAACTTCACACATTTTCCCACATTTATAAGCTTGTATTAGTATATCACCATAAGTTATAGAGTATGAGTGTATTGCAAAACTTGAAAGTTGGGGCCCGGTGTGGCTGCGCGGTAAAGCGCCGTACTCCCATGCCGGAGCTGCGGGTTCGAGTCCCGCCCTGGGTGGTGCTTTTCTTTCGTAGGAGAAGTATCACCCAGTGCCATGGGTGTTAGTATGGACAGTATAGGGCTTCAGTGGAAGCCTTAAAGTCCCCCCCCCCAAAAAAAAAAAAAAAAAAAAAAAAAACTTGAAAGTTCTTAGTACTTTTCGATTCCTTATTGCTTATTTTATTTTTTTAAAGGACGTATTTTTTTTAACGTAGTTCACCCTAGAGGGTATAAGTCACATAATTTCTGTAAAAATGTCCGAAGGCACTTATACCATCATGCATTTCCACGCTTCAATTGTTTAACGAACGAAAACTACTGTTTCCAATTTTAATTAAAACTTTTATTTCATTAATAACTGATTCTGTTCATCTTTATAAGGCACCCATAGTTAGCGTAAGCCCTAACCGTTCAAGTTGTATTTGAGGGCACCTAAATGTTGAAATTTAGATTAGTTGAAAATTGTTATTTTAATTACTTTTGACGTTCCAGTACAAAATTCCGACACCAATCGCTAATTGTTCACATTGTATTACTTCATTGACATCTTGGACTAAATGATCTCGTCATAAGTCGTTCGCGGTTTTCATGATATGTTCCGAACCGAGAGAGTATCCGATGGTTATTTCTGTCAAAGTTCTATAAAAAGTATTAATACCAAATTTCTAGCTGTGAATAACCCAAAGCTATGGTCTTCTCTAAGACTGTCCCACGCGGTGATGATTGATTTGCCCGTCTCTAGGAATCCAGTAAACTTGGATAACTAACTGAGGAAGTATCCGAGCGTTCTGATTCTGAACCGATGTTCATTGGATGTAACCGAAGGCTATGGAATGCAACATGTTCCTCAAGAGGCTGGTCCCATCACAATATATCCAACATGTAGTAACGGCTCCTAGGCAAATAAATCTCTAACATGTTTGCTGAAACTGTTTGAAACTCGAAAAAAAAGGACCTTACGCCAAATTTCTATATTTTTCTTATCGTAAAGTTATATTTCTTTCTTGAGTACTAATATTAACTGTATAATTTTTTAAAAGGTAGCTTATTTTTTTTTAAAATGCACTGGTTAGTTAGAGCTCACAAAAAATTAATGAGCTTAATTAAATTAACGAAAGTTAATCATGCGAATCAGTGCTATAAGTGACATCCTGTTCATATTTTATTAGAATAAACCGTTGTTTTTTAGAAACAAATTAAAATGTCTTCTCATTCATTGCAACGGAGTTTTCTCTCTAGGGGAAAAAATTGCACCAGTTCGATCTTCAACGATCAGAACTGCAGATGACACTGCGACTGACACTTTCCTAACAAATCGAAAAGAAATTGTTTCTGTTGGATTAGAGAGTCCAGAATATTTAACCATACTCCACCAGGTAAAGCGGGTATTCGTTTAATTATGCAGTAAACCCATTTCAGAAAAGTTATAATAAACTAGGTGGACCCGTGCGAAGCACTTCGCACGGAGATTTTACTTCTATATTCAGATTTTACTTCTACTTTAACATAACTATGAAATGAACTTTTTTTTTTGCCTGTTCATCCCCCTCCCCAAACCCCCGGGCCTTAAGGTGAAATTATTTTTCTACAGCAAGGAAGAATAAGTTATTTTTAAGAAGTTATTTTTCTTTTAATAGTTAAGGAAGAACTTCATTTTCTGAAGTTTTTCTCTACAAAACAGTTTCCTGTAATCTTCCTGGAATATATAAAATCACTAAGAATCTTGCACAGTCTTGGAAATTAACGTTTCTACATTTTGATTTTAACTATCCTTCTTATTTTGTTTTTTTCAAAATCAGTTCATAAGATGTTTTTTACGGTTATCTTTCTGACAATGAAGAGGAGAGGTAGTCTTTTAAGTGATAAGAACGACATGAAATAGGTTTCTATCCATGAAGAAGCAACAAAAATAAGTAGCCCCGTGAAGCTGAGGGGCCCTAATCCATGCCTTTACATAAAAACAATAAGTTTTAGAGATTTAAAACGCCTGGCCCATATACGTGGAACCTGTATGGGTCATAAAGCCCGCATAGAAACCATTGAAATGCATTTTTCTTATTTCGATAATTTAGTTTTCTGGAATTCCCGCTATAAAAAAGATAATAGCCCAAAGTTGTTCCACCGTGATCTAATGAATCACCATTAATAGATTTTGTTTATTTTATAAATAATTTGGGCTACAGTCACGGGCGGATCCAGCCGATTGTAAAGGGGAGGCTGCAGGCCCACAGCCCTTCATTCATCTGCCGATCAGCTTTTTCACCTTCCCACAACTAAAATTCTATCTGTTCTGCACATTTTCATTCTTTAATTTGCTTCCTTACTTTAAGAAAAGTCAAATTCTATCTTTAAATAAAATAGATTAAAGCGTAAAAAAACAAAACAAAAAAAAAAAAAAAAATATATTATTATAACTTCTATATTGCGATAAAACCCAAATACAACACAATACCTATTTTACAAAGGCTATAAAGATATTATTTAAAGACAACTTTTTTGGGCCAATTTTATTTAGCAATTTACGAAAATTTACACTTTCAATCTATTCAGTTTTCATCAAATCTTTTATTTTTTTTCGTTTAAACGCACCTTAATTTCATTTCGTCGGTCTTGTCGAAATATAGGAAGCTATTTCTTCTTAATTTCTTTTTTAATTTTTTTAATGAAATGAATGGAGGATAGGGATTTCGTTTCAAAATCAATTTAACTTCGAAGAGATTCGTTTTACTGGAGTTCGGTCAAAAAATAAAAGACAAAAGCCTTTTTGCCTACAATTTAATTTATTTAAGATCTATCGAACCACAACCTAATACAAATTTTAACAACATGTTTGACCAGTGATTGAGAATATGACAAAGTTATAAATGCTTTTATTGATTTTAAAAAGAATATTTTATCTTATACAGCGTCCGTCGGTTTATCCGAAGAATCGATTAATCAGGAACCGGTTAAGTGGGAGTATACTGTAACTGCTAATTATGAGAGTGCAATTTTCCAACGCTACACTTAAGTCTAAATCAGACGAAACAACATTCATAGAACCTAAGCACGACAGGACCTAACACTTGCTGTAACGTAATACAATAAGTAGGTGACCACGTGCGGCGGAGGGACCTAACCCAGGCGTTATCTCAAAAATGGTAGGTTTTAGGGCTTTAAAACACCAACCCCAGTTTAGTTCATAAGAACTATTTTTAAACTACCCAGTTTGATTCGTTTCGATCCGTTGAATCAGTACATTTAGGTCGATATTTTATTTTGGACCAAAAAATGAACACTGAGAATGCAATTCGCAAAAGCTCCGTGAAATTCTGAATCCAACGATACCACATTCGTGGGATTTGGGCACGACAGGACCTTATAATTCATGAAAAACCGATTTTTACGCTTTGTGAAATAATATATGTGGGATGGGATGGGATATTTCATAGAATCGAATTATTGTCAATGATATAAATTAATGATCATTATGCAACATTACTTAGCGAAACGGATTAAACGTCATGATTGGACTCCCGAGGTAAAGGGCTCCTGATCACATTTTTGATCTGGAGAGCCCAACTGCTATAATAATATAATATATTCGAATAATTTTTTTTTATCCTTACCTATGGAAACAGCTTAATAAAAGTGTATTTTCACTCTCGTACTTGCATTTATAGTTAATTAGAGGAATGGAACATAGTATTTTTTTTTTATCACAATGTATCTACACTATTAAGAGTTTTGCGGAATTAGAAATATATGGGTCATTTTTTTTTTTTTTTAAATGCTTTGTGCTAATAAATGCATGCGCATGGTATTTGTGATGAAAACGGACATGGCTTTTTGTTCGACTTAAAGGAAATGTAGGAAATCTGTCAAGAACATGGTGTTAAGCCAATGGTGTAGCAAATCCATGTCCTTTACCTTCAGGGTTTAATTTACGATTGATTAAATTAAACATATGCGTATAGTTAGCATTATTATTATTATTATTCTGGCGCTACGGTCCTGCAAGAACCCGGGCCTCCAACACCACAGCCGACCAATCTCTGCGATCCTGTGCTACTCTTCTCCAGTTTGGCACACCCAGCAGTTTCAGGTCCTCCTCGACATCATCCAGCCATCTGATTCGAGGGCGCCCTCTGCTTCGTTTACCGTCCGGTTTCTCATAGAGTATTCTTCTTGCCATCCTATGCTCCGGCATTCTTTCCACATGTCCCAGCCATCTCAGTCTAGCTTTCTTTATTAACGCCACCATGTCCGTCTCTCCATATAGCTCCATCAGTTCCTCATTCTTTCTTCTTCTCCAAGTACCATTTTCGGACACTCCGCCCCAGATTCTTCTTAATATTTTCCTCTCCCATGCATTGACCATAATTTCTGATTTTTTGGTCAGGGGCCATGTCTCGCACCCGTACAAAACTATCGGTCTTACTATGGTTTTGTACAGTTGAATCTTTATTCTTTTAGAGAGTGATTTTACCTGGAACATTCTTTATAGTGAGGAGTAACACCTATTTCCTGTTGCTAATCTTGCTTGTATTTCACTCTCTATTTTATTATCAACTGTGACCACACTTCCTAGGTACTTGAATTGGGTTACTGCTTTAAAACTGTGCTCTCCTAAACTCACTGTCATATTCCATAATTTCCACTTTTGAGTTTTTCATATATACAGTTTTATCCTCATTCACCTTAAGACCTAATTGAATGGCTGCCTCTTCAAATTCTTGGAAAGTTCCTGATAATGCTGCTCGGGTTCTAGCGGTAATGACGACGTCATCCGCATATGCTAGTTGTTGGGACATGCGGTTATATATAGTTCCTCCAGGATTAGTTTTTACTGTTCGAAAGGCTGCTTCAAGGGTTAGATTGAAAAGGAGAGGGGCAAGAGGATCACCCTGTCTCAAGCCAACATTTACTTCAAACTCTTCTGACAGCGCATTTCCCAGTTTTACTCGACTGACAGTCTTAGATAGAGTCATTCTTGTTAGTCTGACTAATTTTTTAGGTATGCCCAAATTTATCATGACTTTCAGAAGCCTTTCTCTATCTACACTGTCATATGCTTGTTTGAAATCAACAAAAAGGAGATGCAAGTCTATGTTAAATTCACGGCATTTTTCCAGGGCCTGTCTAAGAGTAAATATCTGATCTATTGTTGACCTTCCTGGTCTGAAGCCTCCTTGATAATCTCCTATAATGTTTTCGGAGAATTCTGTCAACCTTTTATATAGGAGCACTGCCAGTATCTTATAGGTCGTACTTAATAGGGAAATGCCTCTGTAATTATTACATTCGAGCTTGTCTCCTTTCTTGTATATTGGGCATATTGCTGCTTTTGTCCAATCTTCAGGCATTCTTTCTTCCATCCATATGTTCCAAATAAGCTCGTAAATATCTTCCCATAGCTCAGTTCCACCATTTTTTAACATCTCTGGAGTAATCTCATCCAAGCCTGGCGATTTGTGATTCTTCATTGACACTATTATGTCAATTATTTCTTCTTTCTCAGGCGTTTCCACTTCTTCTGCTCCTTCCTGCGCGTTTCCCAGATATTCATTAAGATTACTGGTCTCTTCTGATGTTTTTTCGGCAGTTCTTGTGTTGAGTAATTCTCCGAAATACTGGTCCCATCTTTCAAGAATGGCTGACTTTTCTCCAATCAGTTCTCCTTCTTTCCCTCTGCATAATTCAGCTGTAGCTTGGAATCCTTTTCTTATGTTTTTTACACCTTTGTAAAATTTTCTTGATTCTTTGCTATCCCAGGATTCTTGCAACTTCTCTAATCTTTCTCTTTCTTGTGCTCTCTTCTTCTGCCTGCACACTCTTTTGGCTTCTTTTCTTTTCTTGATGTAATTCTGTAGACTTCCTCTGGTCTTTCTTTGTAACATGTTTTGTCTCGCCTGGTTTCTCTCTTTTATTACTCTTACACAGTCTTCGTCAAACCAGTCATTTCTTCGATTTAGCTCTTTCTCTCCAAGCACTTGCTTCGCACTTTCTATCACTGCCTCTTTCACCTTTTCCCATTTATCATTCACGTTTGTGTCATGATATGTCTGTTTTCCTATGAGAACTTCCCTTACTTTATTTTTGAAGGCTTCCGCTAATTTATTTTTCATTAGCTTTTCTGAGTCATATTTGTTTGTCCTACCTCCCTTAGTGCATCTTTTTACAGCTAGCTTTTGTTGGTAGTAAACTTTTACAATGTGGTGGTCTGTATCACAGTCTGCTCCTCTAAATGCCCTGACATCTCTGATATCCGACGCATGTCTTGATTCAATAAGGACATGGTCTATTTGATTCCTCGTTAGGCCATCTGGCGACACCCAGGTCTCTTTGTGGATTTCTTTATGCGGGAATTTAGTGCAGCTGACAACCAGTCCCTTTTCCATTGCGAAATGAATTATACGGTGGCCATTATCATTAGAGAAATCGTGCTTGCTTTCCTTGCCTATTGTGGGTCTAAATGCTTCTTCTTTCCCTATTTTTGCATTCAGATCGCCTATGATTACTTTCACATAATTTTTCGGGATCAAATCGTATTCTCTTTCCAAATTTTCATAGAAAATGTCTTTTTCTTCTTCCTCACTATCTTCTGTGGGGGCATGTACGCTTATAATTGTCATTTTGAAAAATCTTCCTCTGAGTCATACAGTGCAAATTCTTTCATTGATAAGTTTATACTGTATCATTGAGTGATTGATTTCCTTCCTGATCATGAACCAGTCCCTCTTATGTTTGCATGGTGTCCACTGTTGATAAGTAGATAGTTCTCCAAGTCCATGATTTCCACATTCCTCCAACGTATCTCCTGCAGGGCTGCGATATCAATCTGATATTTATCAAGTTCCCTCTCCAAAGTTTTACTCAATCCAGGTCGGTTCAATCCTCTTACATTCCAAGAAGCTATCTTAAGTCCATGTTTCCTTGCCGGGGTCGTATAGCCATTGTGACAGTCCATATATCCGAGTTGTTTTCTGAACTTAACAGTTTTTTGCTGGTGGGTGGGTAATTAGCCCACCGAACCAACCCTCCTCCTTTATCCGGAGTTGTATAGTTAGCATAGGTGAATATAATAGAAGTTTAAAAAATGAATAGAGGAAATCTATTATTCTATGTCAGAATAATCTTATACCTACATATATACTGCTATGAAAAACTTTTTTATTGTGAACCACGGTTTGTATGTTAAACAAAGGTTGTAGGTCAGCAGTATTTTAGGGCTGCTAATGTAAATAAATTATGAAATGCAGAGTAAGAATCAAGTGGTTCAATTTATTTAAGTAAATTTAAACAAAAAGATATAATGATAATTTTAGTAGGGTTAAAGTTAATTTAGCCTATTGTTTATTACATAATGTATAATGCGGCTTTGTGGATGTATCTGATGTAAACGTAGAATTTGGCTGCTGGCATTTTCTTTTCCTCCATATACAGAAACTGAACACATATGCAGATCTACAGAAACCAATTAGTCCATTATTTACGGGACCGCAAAAAAGATTCACATTGACAAATCACAAATCTCTCAGGCAAAAACTTTCAGAAGCGTTACAAAAGCACCCTGGTATGTTAGCAACATAACATTACACAATGACTTGCACATGTCAACAGTCAACAAACACATTAGAACCCACTACGAAAGATTCCATGAAAAATTATAAAGACACCCCAACGCTCTCGTAAACGACATGGCTTAAGAGGCATGCTAAAGAGGAGCTGGAGAGAGATCTTGACCAACAATAGATTCAAATATTAAGTTGGCCATCAGGCCAGGAGGAGGTGCCGTTGGGTACGCCTCATCTCTATTACGACATTGTATATTATCTATTTAGTTCAACTAATACCCTGGTTGTTAATATAATTGTTGACAGGTGTCAATAAAGATTAAGGTTAAAAAAAAAAAATTGGTTTAATTTTTGGTTTAAAAAAAAAAAATTAAACCACTTTTTTTTTTATTCGATTATATGATTCGAAGTTTATTACAGATAAAGAAAAAATTTAACTCTGAGGAGGAAAAAAAGAAGGTTATAATTTTTTTTTCTTTGTTGATCACAAAGATTCATTATAAGTTACGGATAAGGATAAAAAAGACTTTTTAAAGCGCTTAAATAACCCACGCCATTTTATTAGTGATAAAACGTGAACATTTAACGAATAAGGAAGAAATTGGTGGCTTAGTAGCACCTAATAGCGTAACAAATAATTCCCTTTTATGTTATATCTAATTGATACAATTTACTAAATTAATGATGTTTTGATAGCAATGACCAGTTTTTATAGCTGTGTATTAAGGAGGAAAGGATTACATGTGATTAAAGGTTCTTGTTTCCTATTCAATAACCGAGCTGAGGAGGAAATGAGATCGTGTTGAATTTTATTGACGACCTGTAAAGTAAAATTTCTCAGGGTCGATCTAAATAATAAATTATTTCTATGTGAACTTAAATATTTTAAAACTACCGATGATTCAAATAAGGAAAAGGACCCTTCTTTAATATATACATTTACGAATTACAAAAAGTACAACTAGGCGAACGCGTTGAGCAAGCAGTTTGTCGTCACTAGAGTCCTTGAGGAAGTATGTATGTAGTAACAAGCCTAACTCCTTCACGCTTTCTCAGAACGGAAAAATGCTGGAGAGGTTTCTTCAAGATCACTTATCGGCCCATCGCTATTATGAAATTTGCATTAGATACCGAGAACTTATTTGTTTGCACGCTCCTTCCATACTAATGACGAGAAATTGATCACAACAAAAGTCATATTGTCATAAGCAGATTCATTACTATTCCTTATTGTTGTTGCTTCTTTCACTTTGGCAATTGTAAAGAAAATAGGCCAAACTTCATTGTATATTCATTATATAAATTTTTAAATATTTATCCCATTCTAATGACTTACAATTTTTATGTTCCTTATTTCTGAAATCAATATTGTATGGTATTGATGTAAATATTGATATAAAATTAATACCGGCTTCTTCAACGCATTTTATTACACACACACACACACACACACACACACACACACACACACACACACACACACACACACACACACACACACACACATATATAATTTTTTTACTAACAACTAATGATCCTATTATTATTAATTATTCTATGGTACATTTGTACTAAAGCCTTCACGTTTGACTGTTGACAGCACCGGCCTACCCCAATTTTTTTTTTTATGATGTTTTGTAAAATAGATACTATAATTTGTATAGACTATCTACCTGCTTTTTACCGTCGGCGGAAAAAACTATTGTATGGATTTTAAAATAATCCATTTTCTGTACATATATTCTTATCATAGATTTACTTAGGCAAATATAAATACACAGCTTAAAATTTAAAGTAGTGTTTAGAACGGGTAAAATTAGTAATTACTTAAAAAAAAATTCAAACCCTATAATTTATTCAAATTATAGCCGGATTCACACAGTGTATCGGAAATTGTCAGTAGGATTTCATCGAAATCGTATTAACGTAAAATAGGTAGAAATACAAATTCAATGTGTCGCTTGAATTCAAATACTTAATAACTTTCAGAAGGTTTTATTAATGCTGATTACTCTACAAATGTACAGAAAACATTAGTTATAAGTCGTCTACTTGAAAAAGCTAAACTTGTATTATAATTTACATAATAACTTGAATTATTATGTAACATTATTTAAATTAAAACCATAATATGCGAATATAAGATAAATAAGACACTTCATTCAAATTTTGATAGATATTAAAGAAAGCTTTTCGAATAATATGTTAATATTTAAAAACTGTATAAGATATTCCGTTTTCCTTGGCTAGAACCTGGCAAATCCATCCCAATTCCCTAATCATCAATAAATTATCACCTACATCGATAAATTAACATATAATATTATAAATAATTTCACAAAATTAGATGTTGATGACGTCAAATTTGCACTAGAGCCCTCTCATCCAATACGAAAATTGCTCACCATAACAAAAGACCCCACACCGATAAAAAAAACAAAGGAATCTCATATATAATATTCCCTGTAAAAATTGTGAAAAATCTTACATATGCACAACCTCAACTGACCTCAAAACTAGAATTTACAACCATAGAAGCACCCTTAAACCAAACTCAAAAACAACCACATCATTGTCACATAAATCCACCTCCCGGCCAAAACAAAACATAATAGAATCCATTTACATCGCAATCAATAAAGACAGTATATTAAATACAAAACAGGAAGCAGCCCATATAACATAATAAATTATAATAGATCGCTCTTGCAGTCGACCTTAATCCAGTAGGACCTCAGTACGCTTCAGGGGCGATGGGCCAGACGACAACAGTGTTTAAAATTTAAATTTCACATGCACTAAGGATCCTACTTTAACGATAATTAACAGGTAAGCATAAGATTGTCAATTTAATATATAGAACGACAACTGTATTATATAAAAGTGTTAGCTTTATAAAGTTTGAGATTATCCACATATTTTTTATCATTGTATTTTTAGATCTATATGGAGCTGGACGCCGAAAGCTCCATGTTATAATATCAAAATAAATATGATTAATGAGATCGTCCTGGTGGTTGTACTACTATTACTCCATTTAGTATTGAATATTTTACGGGAGATTTCGTCTTTTGTCTTTCATACTTACCCGCTCTAAAAAATTTTCCTTTAAACACTTTAAAACTCACCAGGTCCTCTGCACATTCCAGCTAGGAATGACCTCACAGTTAGCTCAGTGGTAAGAGCGCGGCAAAGGAGATGCTGAGGACCTGAAATGGATTCCCAGCAGTGGTATATTTCTCTCCGAATAAAATTATTTAAAAATAAAAAATGAATAAATTTTAAAATAATAATACCAGGTTAATGTAATGGGAAATATATTTACTTTCCTCCATGTTCCAACGAAATGGGTACCGTTTCAGATCAGCCCAATCTCTGTATTAGACATTCTTCTGCATGCCCACCTCTACGGCCTTAACGGCCCCTATGTTATATTCACCTTTCTTTCAGAGACGGTCAGTACATCAACCCGTTGTCTCACCACTTCATTTCGGACTCTTTCCAGAATGGTTAGAAGCCCAATAATACATTTCAACATATCAAACCTAAGCATACAAGCTAGCATTCATCGACCATGCGTTACTTCCAAAAAGATTAGCAGATTGTTTTCGTTTGAAATGGTTTTTCCGTTCAATAGCCTTCCTTGCAAGTTATACCTTGTAACGGATGTCGATTTGATGCTCCTACATCTTTCTAAAAGGTTCCTAGATACTTAAATGACTTACTCTTTTGTACACCTGATCAGATATGTAAAGACAGATATGTTTATTAGAACAGGCTATAAAAATTATCACTTTGTAACACACAAGTAATCATATGGCTTGAGCTTCATAACCAAGACAAAGACTACGACTGTCCAGTCAATCGCTCCTTATTTATATATTCGTAAGGAGAAGGGGCTAGAACCTCGTAGAACGCCGTCGATGGGACTCGAACTTTGTAGTCCCAAACACGTGTTATGACATTTTGTTCCAACTGTCAGTTCGTTCAAACAAAAGGCCTATGATGTAAAACCAAATGTTTTTTTTTAACGATTTAACGTTACAATATTAACAATTAATTCAAAATCGAATGCAAAAAATCAATATAAAGTATCCAGATTATGTAAAAAATAAAGTTTTTTTTTTTAACGTTACACTATGATTTGCTCAATGTTTTCGCTATTTGCTAAACTTAAAAACGAGTGCCGGCATGGCCAATGACGTTACATGATTTTATAGACCTCTATCCCTTATCAATGAGGTTTACGTTCTAATATGTAGGGCTTGCTTATGAAGATCGACAGACTTGAATTTTCTCCCTCTAGGAAGTTCTAGTACATGACTGATGGGCTAACGAATGTTAAATTTAGTTCTAGCTACCCGCACCCAGTTATCGGTTTGTTTTTTAGAGTTTTATGTAGGTCCAATTTATCTCTATAAATGACGCTAGATTACATGCAAATAATGAGTTTTTTCCGTTTATTTAAATACAAAGTCATTATTTTACATTTCTGCGCTTTTAAAATAATCTTATATAGAAACTAAAAAGAAATAACTAAATTATTAAACAATTTAACAAAGAAAAAAGTCAAAAGTGATTATTGTAAGCGATACAATGACTGCATGTGAATAGAAGAATAAAAAATTCACCTTGTATGTTTGTTATTAAAAATTGTTATTAAAAATTACAAATTAATATTTTATTTAAATGCCACAACGAAATTCGAAACATTTGTAGTTTGCACTCCGGATAACATAATGATAAAGGTTGTCATAAACAAAATTTTTATATAGGTAGTTAGAATATGTTTTAAATAAAAAATGTTTACATCTAGTTTATTCTTTTCATCACGAAAATTGCCCACTCCTTCAGCGAATCTGTGTATATCAGCAAGTATTAAATATCAAATGAAATGATGATTATCAATAAGTTTCTTTATTTTATCATTCATTTTTGGCTTTATTTAACTTGATACCACCTTTCTAGACAGTATAATAAACGGAACAGTTATTACGAATTTACGAATATGAAAAAAAGGCCTCCTTACATTCAGGAAATCTTTTCTTTAAGCTAGGGTTACCAGTCTGCTTGGTTGGAATTAACTAATATTTACTAAGCAGTTAAACCCACCATTGAAATATTTGGATCTCTGGTATAAAAGCATCGAGAATAAATCTAGATCCGTTAAGTAAAATTACAAATGCTATCTTATGTAATTTAATAAAACTTAATTATTATTATTAATATATATAATACTAGCTAGTGTGCCCGGCTTCGCTCCGGTATGGCAGTTTCAAAAACAGAAAAACTTTAAAATTAAAGGAAATATAGAACAAAATTAGCACTTTCTTGAAAATTTTAACATTGTATCAATATTAAGATTCGAGATCTGCAGTGTCTGCCGAAATAAGGAACCCTATATACTTTATAGGGTGTTGAATGAACAATGGTGAATGAACAATTAATTTTGCTGCAACTTTGTCGAGTCATGCATCGTTTTTGATGGTTTCTGTGATTACGAATCCTATAAGCCCATTCCAAGCAGTCAGCAGATAATAAGTTATTAGATTATTAGTTAAAAAACTATATTTGGAGTACAACTTAAGCGCCGACTACTGTGATGGTCCCATTAGATCCAGAAGTATAGAAAATACCGAAGATTCATAGAAACATTTTTGTAAGACCTTTCTTCCAGTTCAACCTCCCTTAATATATACCCCCCCCCCCCCCCCCACCCTAATTTGGCCGAACTCTGCACTTCTCCAATCTTACTATAGTTACTAAGCGAAAACCAAAATATCATGAAGGCATAATTTTTTCATCATATTTCTTTTTATCCTGAACTATGTGCGGTGATAAAATCTTATTGAAAAATTGTATTATTGGAGTCAATTCATCATTTTGTCAACTGGAATGCTCATCATACATAGTAATAAAACCATTTTTCATAATTACATACAATAAGAACACTTCAAACTTGTTATTTTCGGTTTATAATCAGTCTATTCAGCTCTTCTTTTTGTTTTATGTCTGTTTTTATTCGCTCACCCATATTGCATTAAATTTACTTAAGTATATATTAGATATTGATTAAATGTAAAGTGTTAATCAATCAACCATCTTATGAGAAAATTAATTTTGTAAAGTATCCAGTCGGTTTTCTAATTGATTGCAGATATGTAAAATCATTAATTTATTCTAAAAGAACTAATTATTTTCGCTTGATTATTTAGCAATTTAAAAAGAACAGCTGACAAAATATATAACCTATACAAATATAACGGAATGAATGAACAATAAACATTGAGTGAAACACACCCTAGCGCTTCCTGGTGGTCTGCAGCTCGAACTAAATTTTTCATTCATAAACTCGTATGTCATTCTCAGGTAGGCTAATTAAATGTTGCGGGAGGCTTAAAATTCCAGTCCTTTTCTCTTCAATTTCACACCCTTAAGAGAAAAACGAAAACCTTCTTCTCCGTTAGGGGACATACAGTTACACGCTGACATAAATCTCTTAATAATAATAAATTTAATAAATCGTATGTGTAGTCGTTTCTGAGCCTTTTCGGCACGCACATTGTACACTTTGCTTTATAATATATATTGATTAATAATTATATATATTATATATATATAATATATATATATATATATATATATATATATATATAACATATATAATTATATATATATAAATAATAATAATAATTATATAATAATAATATAAATTTAATAATAATAATTATTTATTATAGTAAACATTTTGTTAAATGTTTACTAACAATGAAGTTCTTTAAATAAACTAGGCAATAAAGAAAAATAGTTGAATGGCCATATACCAGAAAATAACGCTCATTCATGCAAAGTGCGAAAGGAAGTATAAAGTTTTGAAGTTTGGATAAAAGATTACACCCGAAGTAGCATAATCAGAAAAGGGGAGGTCTATTTGGTGTGCGAGTTTCAAAGGCTTTGGATGAGGAATTCATTGCTTTGGTTAGGTTAATATTTATTTTATGTCGGTACACAATTAACCCAGGGAATAACATTTTCGATGAAATATAAATGTTGAACATTGTTAATTAGCTAGATAATAAAATGTGCTTTAATTTATTCGTTTGTTTCATATAGTATCACTATATAGCCATTCATTTCTTCTAAAAATAATTTTATTCAAGTAAATCATTTAGGCATTATTTAGAAATTTCTATAATATTGTTTTTGTTACGGCAGTCCTGGAAATTTAGGGTTTTCAAACCTAATACAGAATAAGCGATCGTTCTTTAGAAATACCGTCAATTATTTAAATCAAATTCAAACAACGAATTAATTTAAATGAATTAACTTTGTAAAATTGAAATTAAAAGATAAAGAATATTGGATTACTACGAGGAAACAATATCTATTCAGGTACAATAAAGATATTTGAAATTAAATGATTTTTACAAAGAATAAAAATATAGAATTAAAGTGAGAAAAATGTCTAATTGAGTTAGACATTTTTCTCACTTTAATTCTATTTAACGCGCAGGGTAATTTGATTTTATTTATGTCAATTAGACTAATTGACATAAATAAAATTAAATATCCTATGAATTAATTTTATCAATTTTAAATTTAATGTCCTTCAATATTAAACATGATCAAAAATCCCTGTTTTTAATTAAATGTTTGGGAATCACTGACCATCTTTTCGAACTCCTGGAATTTGGCTCACTAGATTAACAAAAAATCCCCTTGCTATTGGCTAATACCAAAACTGGATGGTAGGCCACTAAAAACAAATTGTTTAAATGTGTTATGTAGATTAATTCATGATATTAATAATTAAATTAGCTATCTGTGGCCACAGCAATCCACCATATTAAAATTCACCTTAAGCTTTTTCATCCTGAAATGATTCGAAAACCGCTTGAGAAAACAAGCTGTTAATAATTACTATACTCCAGAGTTTCATTTCCAAGAAGGGACTTTGCGTCACTATCGTGCGTCAATGGGCTGGGTTTCGGAATATTCATGACATAAAAATTGTGGTAGACTCTTAGTTATACGACTTTGTTCTTTTGGAACGAATATCTGTTATAAATAAAAATTGATGCCGCCACGATGTAGCAGTGATAACCGGGATACAATAAAAATTCATAAATAAATAAATAAAAAACTTAAATTTTATATTTTAATCAATATACTTACCTATATATGTATATATATATATATATATATATATATATATATATATATATATATATATATATATATATATAATTTTTAATAAAATTTTATTCTTCGGGCAACTAAAATTAATCGGACGACATTTAATCGAATGGAAAAAGATTAATAAGATAAGGATATAGTATGGAATATAATTCTTTCATATTCCATATTATATCCTTATCTTATTATTGGGTATTATGAGAGACAGTTAATTTTACCATATAAACAAAATCAAAGGTACTTCATTGGAAGAAAATTTTCCTCGCCATTTAAGCCCCCAAGAGTTAAAATTTTATCAAATATAAGTCTCCCGTACGTTAATCCAATTTTCATGAAATATTTGCTATTATTTATTTATTAGTCCTCCCCTTCCTCGCCTGTTAGGCTATACTGGGTTTCCCGGGCCATGGGAGAGGGTGGGGGATTGATGCCGAGTATTATTAAATTTTCCCCTGGCTCCGGGTTTTGAACTTGCTATCTTTCGGTTCTCAACCATACGTTGCCATGGGCAACGCGTATTTTTTAACGCGTTTGCCCACTCGGCATTCCCGCCACCACATGAAATATTTGCTGTTACATCACGGGCATGTACCTACTTCAAGTACCTTCCTAATTTCATTTTCGTAAATCAAAATTTTACCGATCGCAATACTTTCCCCTACTAGGTAAATTACATATCTTGGTGAGTGAAAGTAAAATGTATTCCATATAAAAAGTATTGTGATACATTAATATATCAAATATAGTGATATATTAACTACTAACTTCTTATTAAATAAGTTAGTAGTTAAATGGAAGAGTAGAAATTTAAAATTGCAAATAGCAATACCAACCAGGGAGTAACATTTTTAAAATTAAACTCTTCAAAAAAAAATTTCTCCAATCAGTCCAATTATTACCATGATCTCAAGTATTATATATAGAAGGCAAAGGTCCTAGCGACATTTTTACCATTTTGAGTAAATCAAAGTTAAACTTAAAATATCAATCAGGTCTTTGAATTTCAATATCAGTCCTTTTTTTTTGGGGGGGGGGAGGGGGAATTTTCAGATGTAGGCATATTACAATGCATTTTTGATACATATAAAAAAGTCTGGTTTGTTACAACATTTTAATAAATCAAAAACGGCTCGACAGATTTTTTTATGGTCTTGGAATTGTTTCCGCCCCAAGTAGCAAATTGAGTATTAAATGAGTCTGAAAAATGTTTTAAAACTCTAATGAGGTGGGGGGGGGGAGTTATTACTAACTTTTTACCAGTTTTAAACTCCCCACATAAACCGTACTAAAACGAACATTTTAATTGATGTTGCCGGAAGCTTTATGGCCATTTATATCAATTACTACATTGCACCGTCTACAAGGTTGGCCGATTCGTCATGTGGAATAATACCAGATATTATCTTTACGACTCAATTATTCAAGAAGCCTTACCATGTAAACAAACAACATCAAGGCTTTTACGCATTTAATGTAATCTTCAACATTATGTTCATGTTTTCCACGGAAGATGCAAAAAACGTTCCCAGTAAAACAATGACCTGGATAATTCTAATTCATCCATACCGAATTTATTGAGTTTGATGACGAGCCGGACTAGTGCATTTATGTACAGAGCGACATTATTTGTCAATGTAAATAGCATAAATTTGAAAAGCTTGACATTCTTCATTGAGATGCTAATATGGAAATCTGCACTGGCCCTCAAATACATACAATACCTTGTTGTTAAAAAAAAAAACTGGGCCTACGTTTATCGAGAGGCCACCAAAATTTATTTAAGGCTAACTTTACATTCAATATCGTCCAGATAGGCCAAGGATTGATAAGCTGCTTGTTAAATATTTGTAGTATTCTCTTAATGATACAGTGTATTTTTACAAGTGCAATCTTACAAGGGGAGGGCACAGCTATGGGGTCGTCGATCGGGCCCATTTTTTTTCCTGGTGATTCTACATTTAAAAATAGTCGACACATGTCCGAGCGTTCCTTCCAATGGGCCTTAGGTGCTGAGTAATAAAATAAAATACCTTGAAAATCCTTTATTTTTTATATTGAGTTTGGAAAACGATATCGCCATGATTCTTTCATTAATTCATTTATTTTAGAGAGTAGATTAATGAAAAAATATAATCGTTAAAGAATTATTCATATTTCTTCAATTTAATTTAAAAAAAGCTTCAAGTTTTCAAGTAAACTAGCTTTATAAATTTTTTCACATAAAAAACAATAGCAGAATTGAGTTCAGCACCTCAAGAAACCCTGATGTCTTAAATATCATCCAAAACAAAAAATACAATTTTTTTCCTGTCAGGAGCAGCTTAAAAATGTTTCAGCAAAATTGTATGTGTAGTTTCAAATTCTGCATCTCGTGTTGAGCTGATCCGATTTTTACGTTCTTGAGCTCGTTGCATAGAAGAAAGCTTCCTTTTTCTAACCATATAAATAACTATTGTATTATCTACGGAAGCTCTTGTAAAAAATGGTCCTCAAAATAAAAATGAAATTCAAACTTTTCTTTATATTATGTTGATTCCTGAACACATAAAAATATCTCGATTAGGTAAAAATGTGTAAGTCTAGAGCCTTTATTTATCCTATAAATTTGATGAGACTCGGTAGAATTTTCTCCGAAATATGGTCGGATTTTTTGGATGTTTAACGAAATTGTAAGGGCCTAGCCTTAGCGAAACTTTTAATGCAATTTTTTTTTTTTTTTTTTTTAATCTTTCCAAAATTTACTTATAGGTTTTTTTGATTGTCCTCAAAACGAATCTGAAAACTGTTATGAAACAAATGAGCCGAGTAACAACCAAAAACAAATGTTATTCTATTTTAGTTCGCACTTGTTTCATTATACCACCTTCACATTGGAAGTATATCCATAAGAAAAAATTACTACTTGTTAATGGCGACGGCATAGAAAAAACACAGTGCATATAGATCATTGAGAAAAAGTAGTTTTAAATTTTAGTTCGTTTGAAGTTCAAAATTATTTTTTGTAAGGCGAACGTGAAACAATCGGGATGAACCCATTTTCTCCTAGCCGACCAAGAAAAACAAAATAATTACTTTTTAGAGTTATGTTGATGGAATATTCTGGCAAAATACTGACATATAAAAATCATTTTGTGCAAAACTGTTTTTGTTTCATAACAGTTTTCAGATTCGTTTTGAGGACAATAGAAAAAGGAAGCTTTCTTCTATGCAACGAGCTCAAGAACGTAAAACTCGGATCAGCTCAACACGAGATGCAAAATTTGAAACTACACATACAATTTTGTTGAAACATTTTTAAGCTGCTCCTGACAGGAAAAAAAAATTATTTTTTGTTTTGGATGATATTTAAGACATCAGGGTTTTTTGAGGTGCTGAACTCAATTCTGCTATTGTTTGTTATGTGAAAAAATTTATAAAGCTAGTTTACTTGAAAACTTGAAGCTTTTTTTAAATTAAATTGAAGAAATATGAATAATTCTTTAACGATTATATTTTTCCTTTAATCTACTCTCTAAAATAAATGAATTAGTGAAAGAATCATGGCGATATCGTTTTCCAAACTCAAGATAAAAAATAAAAGATTTTCAAGGTATTTTATTTTATTACTCAGCACCTAAGGCCCATTGGAAGGAACGCTCGGACACGTGTCGACTATTTTTCGATGTAGAATCACCAGGAAAAAAATGGGCCCGATCGACGACCCCATAGCTGTGCCCTCCCCTTGTTAGTTCCTTGTTATAATAAAAATCATTTCAATACCTATTGGTACAAAAATCAAAACAAAAGGCAAACAGCCGAATGCTGATCCCATCTTATCGAAGTTATCCGTATAAACGTTTTCTATTCCTTGGTAATAATATATTCCTCAATAACCAGATAACTAATGTGCTTAAATTCGAACTTTCGTGCTTAAATTCGGGGCGCCTTATCACACGCACTAGGGCAATAATGATAGTTACTAATACTTATCACACCTTTTAAAATATTACGTTTTTTTTTTTTTTTTTTTTGTTTTTTTATTAACTTTCTTTTCAACAAATATACTAAATTCGTCGAATATACATTATTAACTTGATCCTAGGAATGTTAATTGTTAGTTGAAAAACTAAAGGATTTTATTAATCTTGTCTTGTTTAATTATAACGAAATATTCTTTGGTATTAGTTAAGTTTTATCATCATAGAAAAGATCTAATAGGGCATAAATGGCTAAAGAAAAAATCTTTCTATAAAATTCCTTTAATTTTATTTCTTTCGAGTAAATATCTGGCTTAATTTTCCTTTTAACACGAAATGGCTGAATATAATGATTTAATAAATAAAGAAAATAGAAAACAAGTATCAAACCGAATATGTCCGGTAATAAGAGTAGCAATATTAATGTACAATATATCGTTGGAATGCTTAGAATTAGAGAGAGAAAAATATTCAGTTTATGAACTGGCAATAATTACTCCCATTTAAAATATATTCTTATACACATTTCGACATTGTTTGATTGTTGTTCCTTCTTATACCTTTTTCATAGGAGGAATAAATTTCGCTCTGACCTTAGTGCATATAACAACTGACAAACAGGAAGGTTGGAAATAGTTAAAACCTACATGACCGGTTTGTGATAAGTAACTGTCACACATATGGTGTCCTATTTAACTTTTTCACACATTGCACACTGTACCACCTCAACCTTAGGGTCAATGCTATCTTTGACGTCATTTCTACGGCTTTGATGGATGTGAATTCCTTCGTCTTAAAACATGAAAGTTTGTTCCTTTAATTTGCTTGGGTAGAAATAAGTAAGCAGAAAGAGATTATCTGAGTTTTTTTACATAGAAATATTGGACCTCAAACGTTTTGTATTTAAGTTCTAAAACTCTTTTTAAATTACATTAAAACTTATTTGTTTCTTTTGAGGTCATACTGGTTGTGTCTGATAAGTAAGTCTTTTTTTTTTAAGTTAGATGCGTGATGCATAATCAATAATAGGTATATATCTACGCGAATGAATGCCCAAAAGATGCCCGAATTAGCAAAAATTCGGCTATTTTAATACAAAAACTATAAACAGGAATTTATGTAGAAGACTGATATGGCCGAATCTTTGTATATATTGTGACGTCAAACAAAAACAGACCATTATTCCTGTTACAACTAAGGGCGGATTCACACTATCGCTCCGCTCCCGCTCCACTCCCGGTCCGCTCAAATATTCTAAAGAGAAATAGACAGAGAATTCCACTATCGGTACCGCTCCGGTCTCGCTTCACTCCCGGTCCGCTCTCGCTCTACCCCATTCACACTAGCGCTCCGCTCCCGCTCCGCTCCAGGTCCGGTCTCACTGGCAAAGTATTCTAAAGAGGAATAGAGAGAGGTTAATCACAATATTGGCACAGGTCCGGCCTCGCTCCGCTCCCGCTCCACTCTCGCTCCACTCCCGCTCCACTCTCCTAAAGTCTTTTCATATTCACATTATATAATTTTACACCGTTCACGATTGAAGCCATTAATAATCGAAGCCGTCTGTATTTGAATTTTAATTAATAAATAACTTTCAGTTATTAAAGTATTTATTTATTCATCAATTTTACGGCCAAAAAAGTTCAACTTTAAAAAAAAAAATATATATATATATATATATATATATATGTATATATAAAATTATAAATTAATTTAATTAATGGTGAAGAAATAATTTAAATTTTTTTTCCGAATGTATTCGAATACGCTTGAAATGATAAAAAAAAAAAAAAAAAATTCACCAACAATACGCGCGGTTTTTCGACGTGAAAAATTCATGTTATGTTTGAGATATGTTTTGCTATGAATTAATGTACTCGTAAAAAACGGTCACCGATTTATTTATTGACTACATACTCATTGCTATTATAAAATAACGTTTAATTTGAAACGAATAAAAATGCAATATATTATGAAAAATGTCAGATCATTAACAAAAAATATATTAAAGCAAAAAATAATTAAAATATTAATCAGGAAAAGAAGAGAACACAATCGGTAAATTTGTAGCATTTACCGATTTCAACTTGAAATTTTCAAGCGTATTCGAATACATTCCGAAAAAAATTTAAATTATTTCTTCACCATTAATTAAATTAATTTATAATTATTATTAATAATTATCATTGTGTTGCAATATATTCTTCTTATTATATTTTTTGATAATATTATCTTCTTCATCAAGAAAAGTACACTTACCAGCTATTTCTACAAACGAAAAATTGTTTTTTTTTTTTTTTTTTTGCCGTAAAATTGAAGAATAAATGAATACTTAAATAACTGAAAGTTAATGATTAATTAAAATCCGAATACAGACAACTCCGATTATTAATGGCTTTAATAGCTTAAACCTTTCAAAAGTGAAAGGTGTAAAATTATATAGTGAATTTGGTAAGACATTAGGAGAGCGGACCGGGAGTGGAGCGGGAGCGGAGCGCTAGTGTGAATGGGGTAGAGCGAGAGCGGACCGGGAGCGGAGCGAGAGTGGAGCGGGCGCGAAACCGATAGTGTGAATAGGCCCTAAGAGTTCCAGACTTACGTTGGAACTGTTACTCGACCGCATCAGTTTTTATTTTATAATTTCACGTGAATAAAGTTCATGTAAATCCACATTAGTGTTAAAACATTTGGACAATTATATATTTCTATCAGTTTCAAAGGGGAACCGTTCTATTGGAAAATATTTTATACATTTAATATAAATAAAAAGAGAAAATGATCTCCTAATTAAACTTGAAAACAAATGTGCTCTCTTTGGGAAAAAAAAACAATAAAGAACCACATGAGTGTGAGAGCGGATGGGTCTTGACCTCCCAAACATGGTCCACATCCGCCCTTAGTT
Organism: Aelia acuminata; assembly: GCA_911387785.2. Classification (NCBI taxonomy): domain Eukaryota; kingdom Metazoa; phylum Arthropoda; class Insecta; order Hemiptera; family Pentatomidae; genus Aelia; species Aelia acuminata. The sequence continues at coordinate 136,263,342 of OU426979.1, forward strand.
TGAAGTTGAATATTTAACATACATTATCTTTTATACAGATATCTTGTGTACGGATATTCTTTTACCACATATTTTATATTCACAGGATTGAGGAAGAGTTCATTACTAATCGTCTGTTTTTTTAATATAAAGGAACCTCTTCTATATTTAGTTTTTATAATTTATTACACTCCGACGTTTCGGGCTTCTAACCCTTATTCAAGGGGTTATCTTCTTTATCTATCTAGGGGTTTCACATTCTTGAATTGTTTACAACATACAGCTTTGGCTATCGTTTTTTATCTTATAAACATATGCCATCAATTAAAATTAATAAAACAAAATAAAAAACATTTTATAAAAAATATTAAACCGACTTCGAAACCTAGGAACCAGTAAAAATAAATTCACTGAAAAGTATGAAATAATTACCTTCTGATTTTTATGAATACACAGCAAAATTGAAAATGGTATAAAAAGTGGAAAAGTGCAATAATACGAATAATTTTATTTTGATTTGTACAAATACACACTAATTGTTAATAAAAAATATTAAATTTAAATATTAAATACTATGTTCAATACAACACAATCTTTTCGGAGGCGGCGCAAAATAGAAATAACACGTTACTGATACAATTCCATTAGTAGGCATTGAAATCAATAGCTGGGAAGAGAAGATCCATTTAGAAGATTTTTATAATGTCTAGTGTAAAAAATTTTAAATTTTGCGCCGCCTCCGAAAAGATTGTGTTGTATTGAACATAGTATTTAATATTTAAATTTAATAATTTTTATTGACAATTAGTGTGTATTTGTACAAATCAAAATAAAATTATTCGTCTTATTGCACTTTACCACTTTTTATACCATTTTCAATTTTGCTGTGTATTCATAAAAATCAGAAGGTAATTATTTCATACTTTTCAGTGAATTTATTATTACTGGTTCCTAGGTTTCGAAGTCGGTTTAATATTTTTTTATAAAATGTTTTTTATTTCACAATTTTTAGTTGGAGAAGATGTAGAAATCCGTACGTTGGTTTCAAAATTTCGTTGGTAATTGGTCATTAATAAAATAAACGTTGGTTTAAAAATTTCGAAATCTTTTTACGCTCTACCACATTTGTCTTTCCCAGGTCTTTTTATTATACAATAATTGTATAAAATTATTATGAAATACACTTTACCTTTTCAATTTTATGAATACACACAGAAAAGTGGGAAAGCAGTGCGTGTAATATACAACTTTCAACACACTACTTTTTATGATTATAAATGGATTTTTTTTTTTTTTTAAAAGATCAATGTTCAATTAAGAAGGGAACACATAAAATATTTTTCCACAATGACAATATTTTTCCTTTGCTAAATGTCGTCAGTACTTGTCATTTACGTAGAGAATCAGTGTTCCGAGATGTGTTGAGTTAAATATACATAAATACATAAATCCGGCCATTCCAAGATGAAGTAGATAGGTCACTGAACAGTCGATATTTTGGCCGGTTTCAGACATGATATCGTTAAGAGAGAATCGATGAGGATGCTAATATGACCTATAGTAAATTTGAAAGTAATTTTTAAATTTTGATTGCTTGAATATCCTTCTGAAAACTGTGGCGATATTATACACGACTTCATTGGATTACATCATTGGATAGAAGTCCCTGCAAAAAAAGGGGCAACCATAAAATTTATCGATATCAAAAAGACTGCCCCGCTAGGATAGAAGCAAAAGGGTTTGGGACTCACATATGGTTAATTACGAAGGATATTATTATTCTCCGTATTAGACTACTGACTTAATTCCAAAGGTTGATTCAATTATGTTCGTAATTCCTTTCGATGAATTTTTGACTAAGATTATTACCGAAGTACTATGAATTATATCCTTCGTAATAAAACATTATTCAGAAAATAAATTGCTAAACAATGTTGCTTCAATTCTAGTGGCTTAGCATTTATCATCATTTTTAACAATCATTTCCATGACTGCCAAATTTTTGCTGAGGGGACTTTCATACAATGAGGTTGTTTTCGTGTAGTTATCAAGATTTATTTTGTAGTTTTTATTGATGGATGAACGAACACCAGCAAAAGCCTCGATAGTTGTAGAAACAAATTTAAAAACCGATACTAGTAATCCGGATAACATAACAGAAGTGTCACCCTTAAAGGATCGGCACAAGACCTCCGGCAAGATATTCAACAGTAACCGAGTGTATCCGGAAGAAGACAGAGGTATCTGAATCCTTTATTAAGTCAACTGAAAATGAGCTTTTCCAGGAATTATTCTATTCTTTTTTAATGTGCATAGTCAATAAAAGATAGAAATCAAAATCTAATTTAAATCAATAATAGCTACGATTTTAAATTTAAACGATCCTTCGGGAACTTGAAGAAGTCTTAAATTCTGCTTTAAAACGATTACCGATTAAATACTAAGTCTTTCTTGGAATTATACGAATTTTGTTGTCTTATGATTATGGTGTCCAACCGTTGATTAGATCTAAATTAAGAAGCTTTACTGTTATCGGTGAATATACATCTATCTATTATTTATGCTTATATCGCTACAGAAAACGACAGCGATATTATATTCTGCTGATATTTATATCTTCATTTAAATCTAATGTTGAAAAATTAGTTAAGGTTATGTATAGGTTTGTTCTAACAAGCACGTAAAACACATCGATAACTAACAGACTGCTCATGTTCTCACCCCACTCTTTTGATTCTGAATTTGATTGGTTGGTTTTCCGATTTGATTCATCCAGCGGTAATACAATATTTGGATTTGTTAGTTATCAATTAGTTTTAATAGCTTGTTGGAGCATACCTTATGTTATATATGCCATATGTTTTCCAATATGTAAACAATTTGAGCGATAATTAAATAATTATTTTCATGTTTTTTCCCGATAACTTCTTAAATAAATTAGGAACCCCAAAAAGGTTTAAATGGGACCACCTTGGGAAAATACTCTACAAGATGCAAAAGGTTTCGTTCCAATTGGTCCACCCATCTCTGAGTAATCGGTGAACATACATAGAAAAAAAAAAAAAAAAAGGCACAAAAAAAAGTCACATACGTATCGAATTGAGTAACCTCCTCTTTCGTTCGAAGTCGGTTAAAAAATATTTTTGGTGGATGAAGATTATTTTATTGTCACATGACTCTCCTGTTTTCATGTTTCAAATGGGTGTGGACAATTCAAGAATATAACTCCAGTTTTAATCCCTCTAAGATGGGTCCGAAGTCCAAAACGACTGGGAATCGTAAAAACTAAATGTGGAAGAGGTTCCTTCAATAAAAAAAAAAAAATGAATATACATACTATTTATCAGGGTTTGAAATTAACTCTTATTTTCTGGGAAAGACAATAAAAGTCAAATTCGGACTTTTATAGTTCTAATAAATAAATAAAAATCACTTCATGACTTTTATATTTCGGGCCAGAAAATAAAAGTCCTGATATGATCTTTAAGTCAAAGCTAAGTATAAGAGTCAAAGGTTGATTTTAATTATTTAAGAATGAATTTATAAGCTTTTTATCGGATTTCTCTTGATATTCATTATTAGGTAAACCGTTTTTATAGAAATCTTATAGGGTAAAATAAATTACCTAATATCTATCTTAAAATCGATTATTAGATTATCAAGGCTGCTGATAATGAAAAAAATATTGATATATAACCTGAGGCTCGCTCAGGTATCGATTACAACTTATCCGATATAAACGATATTGGGGTCCGTTCATAGGTTATTTGAGGTGCTGAATTTGAAAATGATTTCGATTATTCGATTACGCTATCAGGTATCGATTTAATACTACTTGAGGGATATTAAATCTTATATTAGGGGGTATAAAATATAAAATCTTGTAAAATCTGATAGTAGGGTCGGCTATTGGGTTGTGGAAGGTGCTGATTTGGTAACTAATATGAATTTCAACAGTAGATTATCTTACGTGTGAAATAAAAATAAATTATACCAATTTTTGGAGCTTAATGATTTTGCTTAATTTAAATAATATCATCTGTACACATGTATATATTTTAAATTATAAAGATACAATAACATGATAATATAATTAAAAATGACTAATTTTATGAAAATATTCAAAGTGTATGACCACAATATCATCTTCACCGTGTAAGTTGTAATATATCGATACCTGAGCGCCTCTTCATAAAAAAACTATATCATTTCCAAATCCAGCACCTTCTATAACCCATGCCGACTTTAAACTCGTTTATATCCCTTAAGTAGTATTTAATCGATACCTAAATGCGTAATCCGAAAGTCGACATTATTTCCAAATTCAATACCTTAATTAACCTATGAGTGGACGCCAATATCGATAAAATCGCGTAATTTGAAATAAATAGATACTTGAGCAAGTAATCCAAAAATCGATATCATTTTCAAATTCAGCACCTCAAATAACCTATGAGCGAACCCCAATATTGTAAATATCGGATAAGTTGTAATCGATACCTGAGCGAGCCTCAGGTTATATATCAATATTTTTTTCATTATCAGCAGCCTTGATAATCTAATAATCGATTTTAAGATAGATATTAGGTAATTTATTTTACCCTATAAGATTTCCATAAAAACGGTTTACCTAATAATGAATATCAAGAGAAATCCGATAAAAAGCTTATAAATTCATTCTTAAATAATTAAAATCAACCTTTGACTCTTATACTTAGCTTTGTCTTAAAGATCATATCAGGACTTTTGTTTTCTGGCCCGAAATATAAAAGTCATGATGTGATTTTTATTTATTTATTAGAACTATTATTAAAATTATATCTCTTAATTTTTTTTTCAAAACCCCAAATTTTTTCCTCTTTTGTTTTGTATTCCTACACAAATTACAATAAAATTTTATATGATGTTTATTAATATACATATTCAATCAAGGTTAATATGTCAAACTGTATATGAGTGTGTTTCCAATCTTTTTTTTCTTACGAACGGACGAATTACTAAAAAAATATATTCATATATTTTATTTCGGAAGCTTTGTAGACCTTTTAATGCGTTTGAGGAAAATTTCTTAAGTAATGGCGCTCAAATGGCTGCTCTTATCAAGATTTTATATAAGAGCCTTTTTATGTGAATATTTTAATTGGGCGTTTTAAGCAGGTACCTATTCTAACTTGAAGCACTTTGTTTGGGCTGATTTATTTTTCCTGTCAATTCGTTCCCGGGTCTAAATGCCTATACAATTTGCCAAGAAGAACAATCATTTACCATACGATTTGTTTTTTTCCCTATATTAAAAGAACATAATTTAAATAAGAAGGTAATTTTTTCGTAGTTGGTTGAAAAGAAAACTACTATTTTTCCTAAACATATTGGAAAGCCTTTGAAGGATTGATACTTAAGTTGCAATAGACCGTATATTATAACCATCGCCGGTGTGTATATGTGAAATGGTCTTGGTAACATTACAACCTCTTTGGATACTCCGCAAGTTAGAGGGATGGTTTTCGAGAAGCTATAACAGAACGAAACTAAGAAGGTGCGATGAGCCAAGAACGATTTCAGAATTGAATTCAGCACAATCTTGGTTAACATTCTGAAGTAAACGTTTATACGGAACCAAATCAATAAACTTGGGGCAATCAATTGATATTATTGCTGTTGCCATGTTATGCTCAAAAAACCTAGTGAGCGTTCAATGCTTAGTTTAATAATAAAGCCTACTGTTCTGAAATAATGTTGTTTTTCATGCAGGAAATACGAAGATAGTCAGAATAATATTTTTAACACTTTTGACATGTGTGGTGGATTACTTTTTTTTTTTTTTACTTTTATTATCTAATCTGCATCCGTTAATTACAATAATTAAAAATCAGCAGATGAGCTGCCACATAAATTAAATAGAACCAAATGGCTTGATAGGCAAGAGGAAAAGCATACCCAGCTCGACTTAATTAATCTTTAAAAATTAATTTAAAAAAAATTGAATCACGAAAAGAAAATGACAAAAACGAGAAATGAATAACAAACATTAGAAATATAATTTATAGAAGTATTATAGTATTATTATAGTAGTATAGTATTATAGTATTATAGTACCAGCAGCGTGAAAACCGATCATCTCATTATACCTAACCTAAGGAAAAAATTTAAATGGATTCGGTTGATTTTCAAATTTTAATTTTAATTACACCAATACTTATAGGCAGTTAACCTAAATTTCGCCCAATTGGAATAATACGCAAATAGTTATACATAACTTTCTTTGATTTAATCGCATGGGGAATGTAGATTATTATGTCATATACCTAAGAGGATAATACCTAAATATTTAATAATCTTATCAATAATTCACAGTGTATTTATAAATATATCGGGTCCTAGACCGCAAGACTGACGCAGATGCGGTATCTGTTACGTGAGCTGGCAGCGAATGATTCACTAATATTATTGCAGTCACGAAACCGCCACATATGCACAGAGATCGGTTTACTGCTAAAGACGTAGTGAAGCAATATTTATTACTTTTATCTATATATAGATCATGGAGCTTAAAAAAAAGTAGACGCTGTCAATAAACATTATGCTATACAAGAAACTTTTCGTGAAATTTCGTAACTGCAATCGCAGCTTTCAGCTTATTAAGCCTGGCCCGGCTTATTAAGCCTTTGATGGACAATTTTACCTTTGGGTTGTTACCCATATCATTACGATTACGATTATTATACGATTTTTAAAAAATAATCTGACATGTTAAACCAAAGCTTTGCCCCCTGAACCTATAACCACACTTAAACTAATCATATATCATATTTAATGGATTATAACACCAAAGAGCTAAAACAAAGTCGAAAGTCAAAGTCGAAATATGTAGAAAGTTAAGAAGTTGCTGCTATTAGGTTTGTCAACAAAAATTTTTTCCAACAATTTTTATTCACACGTTTATTAGATTTTTGACTTGTACTTCAACATTGTATTTCAAGAGATAAATTTAAATTTTGATAAGTCAACGATATTTCAGCTCCCTATCAGGAAGTCCGGTTGGCCTATGTTCCAGACATTTTACTTATCCCTTTTCAATAACAATCATCTGAAAAGGTAACAATATAACACCTTGGGTTGCAGACAACGTAACATCAAGGCCACATAGTATATATATCCTGGCACCAATGTATAGTTCAATCCGCGAAAAATATTTTAGCTATAGCTCCGAGACGTTCTTGTTTCCGAAGTTAAAAAATGTTTAATATATATGAATAAACAGATACTATTCTACAAAAAGATCTAAATCATCGCACGAAACAAGGCGTCGACTTATCTGGTTTCATTGCCCCGAACACTGAACAAATCTCTAAAACGGAAGGTATATGCGTAAAAGACCAAGACAATTGAACACTTGCATTGAAAATTCATGGCACATATTCAGACGTTACTTCAATGCAAAAAAGGCAAAGGTACTTTACTGGAAGATTTTTTCATTATCCATTTAAGACTTATCAGACCTTTCCTATGATGACAAAACCTAACTCATGGTTTACAATACTTTATTCAAGTTGAAAAAATTAAGTTTGATCAAAATCTTAGAGCTGTTTTTGAGAGTTCGCAAAGATAAAAAATCTGGTGCGTGCGCGCAACACACAACATTCACTTACCAACTTACTTAGATTAGAAATTGACGTGTTTTGCTAAATATCGTTTCCCAAATTCACACGTTTTTCTACATCCATATCTTATTTTTGTTAATCGTTAAAGCTTTTTTTGAGTAAATAAAAAAAACACGTGAAAATGATACAAAATTTATAAGGTAAAGTCCCCCCTCCGGTTAATCAATTTTGATGAAATTTTAACAGTCATATCTCGGGCAACTACATACATCAAATACCCAGTTTAATCAAAATCGTTAAAGCAGTTTTTGAGTAAATAAAGAAAACACGTGAAAATGATACGAAATTTATTAAGTAAAGTCCTCCCTCCGGTTAATCAATTTTGATGAAATTTTTACAGTCATATCTCGGGCATGTACATACATCAAATACCCAGTTTGATCAAAATCGTTAAAGCCGATTTAGAGTAAATAAAAAAAAACACGTGAAAATGTTACAAAATTTATTAAGTAAAGTCCCCCCTCCGGTTAATCAATTTTAATGAAATTTTTACAGTCATATCTCGGGCATATTAGTACATCAAATACTCAGTTTAATCAAAATCGTTAGAGCCGTTTTTGAGAAAATCGAAAAAAACCTAAAAAGTTATTAAGTAAAGTCCCCCCTCCGGTTACTCAATTTTGATGAAATTTTAACAGTCATATCTCGGGCATATACATACATCAAATACCCAGTTTGATCAAAATCGTTAAAGCAGTTTTTGAGTAAATAAAAAAAACACGTGAAAATAATACAAAATTTATTAAGTAAAGTCCCCCCTCCGGTTAATCAATTTTGATGAAATTTTAACAGTCATATCTCGGGCAACTACATACATCAAATACCCAGTTTGATCAAAATCGTTAAAGCAGTTTTTGAGTAAATAAACAAAACACGTGAAAATGATACGAAATTTATTAAGTAAAGTCCCCCCTCCGGTTAATCAATTTTGATGAAATTTTTACAGTCATATCTCGGGCATGTACATACATCAAATACCCAGTTTGATCAAAATCGTTAAAGCCGATTTAGAGTAAATAAAAAAAAACACGTGAAAATGTTACAAAATTTATTAAGTAAAGTCCCCCCTCCGGTTAATCAATTTTGATGAAATTTTTACAGACATATCTCGGGCATATAAATAGATCAAATACTAAGTTTAATCAAAATCGTTAGAGCCATTTTTGAGTAAATAAAAAAAACACGTGAAAATGATACAAAATTTATTAAGTAAAGTCCCCCCTCCGGTTAATCAATTTTGATGAAATTTTAACAGTCATATCTCGGGCAACTACATACATCAAATACCCAGTTTGATCAAAATCGTTAAAGCAGTTTTTGAGTAAATAAAGAAAACACGTGAAAATGATACGAAATTTATTAAGTAAAGTCCCCCCTCCGGTTAATCAATTTTGATGAAATTTTTACAGTCATATCTCGGGCATATAAATAGATCAAATACTAAGTTTAATCAAAATCGTTAGAGCCATTTTCGAGTAAATAAAAAAAACACGTGAAAATGATACAAAATTTATTAAGTAAAGTCCCCCCTCCGGTTAATCAATTTTGATGAAATTTTAACAGTCATATCTCGGGCAACTACATACATCAAATACCCAGTTCGATCAAAATCGTTAAAGCAGTTTTTGAGTAAATAAAGAAAACACGTGAAAATGATACGAAATTTATTAAGTAAAGTCCCCCCTCCGGTTAATCAATTTTGATGAAATTTTTACAGTCATATCTCGGGCATGTACATACATCAAATACCCAGTTTGATCAAAATCGTTAAAGCCGATTTAGAGTAAATTAAAAAAAACACGTGAAAATGTTACAAAATTTATTAAGTAAAGTCCCCCCTCCGGTTAATCAATTTTGATGAAATTTTTACAGTCATATCTCGGGCATATTAGTACATCAAATACTCAGTTAAATCAAAATCGTTAGAGCTGTTTTTGAGAAAATCAAAAAAAAACCTAAAAAGTTATTAAGTAAAGTCCCCCCTCCGGTTAATCAATTTTGATGAAATTTTAACAGTCATATCTCGGGCATATACATACATCAAATACCCAGTTAGATCAAAATCGTTAAAGCCGATTTAGAGTAAATAAAAAAAACACGTGAAAATGTTACAAAATTTATTAAGTAAAGTGCCCCCTGCGGTTGATCAATTTTGATGAAATTTTTACAGACATATCTCGGGCATATAAATAGATCAAATACTAAGTTTAATCAAAATCGTTAGAGCCATTTTTGAGAAAATCAAAAAAACACGTGAAAATGTTACAAAATTTATTAAGTAAAGTCCCCCTTCCGGTCAATCAATTTTGATGAAATTTTTACAGTCATATCTCGGGCATATACATACATCAAATACCCAGTTTGATCAAAATCGTTAAAGCAGTTTTTGAGTAAATAAAGAAAACACGTGAAAATGATACGAAATTTATTAAGTAAAGTCCCCCCTCCGGTTAATCAATTTTGATGAAATTTTTACAGTCATATCTCGGGCATATAAATAGATCAAATACTAAGTTTAATCAAAATCGTTAGAGCCATTTTTGAGTAAATAAAAAAAACACGTGAAAATGATACAAAATTTATTAAGTAAAGTCCCCCCTCCGGTTAATCAATTTTGATGAAATTTTAACAGTCATATCTCGGGCAACTACATACATCAAATACCCAGTTTGATCAAAATCGTTAAAGCAGTTTTTGAGTAAATAAAGAAAACACGTGAAAATGATACGAAATTTATTAAGTAAAGTCCCCCCTCCGGTTAATCAATTTTGATGAAATTTTTACAGTCATATCTCGGGCATATAAATAGATCAAATACTAAGTTTAATCAAAATCGTTAGAGCCATTTTCGAGTAAATAAAAAAAACACGTGAAAATGATACAAAATTTATTAAGTAAAGTCCCCCCTCCGGTTAATCAATTTTGATGAAATTTTAACAGTCATATCTCGGGCAACTACATACATCAAATACCCAGTTCGATCAAAATCGTTAAAGCAGTTTTTGAGTAAATAAAGAAAACACGTGAAAATGATACGAAATTTATTAAGTAAAGTCCCCCCTCCGGTTAATCAATTTTGATGAAATTTTTACAGTCATATCTCGGGCATGTACATACATCAAATACCCAGTTTGATCAAAATCGTTAAAGCCGATTTAGAGTAAATTAAAAAAAACACGTGAAAATGTTACAAAATTTATTAAGTAAAGTCCCCCCTCCGGTTAATCAATTTTGATGAAATTTTTACAGTCATATCTCGGGCATATTAGTACATCAAATACTCAGTTAAATCAAAATCGTTAGAGCTGTTTTTGAGAAAATCAAAAAAAAACCTAAAAAGTTATTAAGTAAAGTCCCCCCTCCGGTTAATCAATTTTGATGAAATTTTAACAGTCATATCTCGGGCATATACATACATCAAATACCCAGTTAGATCAAAATCGTTAAAGCCGATTTAGAGTAAATAAAAAAAACACGTGAAAATGTTACAAAATTTATTAAGTAAAGTGCCCCCTGCGGTTGATCAATTTTGATGAAATTTTTACAGACATATCTCGGGCATATAAATAGATCAAATACTAAGTTTAATCAAAATCGTTAGAGCCATTTTTGAGAAAATCAAAAAAACACGTGAAAATGTTACAAAATTTATTAAGTAAAGTCCCCCTTCCGGTCAATCAATTTTGATGAAATTTTTACAGTCATATCTCGGGCATATACATACATCAAATACCCAGTTTGATCAAAATCGTTAAAGCAGTTTTTGAGTAAATAAAGAAAACACGTGAAAATGATACGAAATTTATTAAGTAAAGTCCCCCCTCCGGTTAATCAATTTTGATGAAATTTTTACAGTCATATCTCGGGCATATAAATAGATCAAATACTAAGTTTAATCAAAATCGTTAGAGCCATTTTTGAGTAAATAAAAAAAACACGTGAAAATGATACAAAATTTATTAAGTAAAGTCCCCCCTCCGGTTAATCAATTTTGATGAAATTTTAACAGTCATATCTCGGGCAACTACATACATCAAATACCCAGTTTGATCAAAATCGTTAAAGCAGTTTTTGAGTAAATAAAGAAAACACGTGAAAATGATACGAAATTTATTAAGTAAAGTCCCCCCTCCGGTTAATCAATTTTGATGAAATTTTTACAGTCATATCTCGGGCATATAAATAGATCAAATACTAAGTTTAATCAAAATCGTTAGAGCCATTTTTGAGTAAATAAAAAAAACACGTGAAAATGATACAAAATTTATTAAGTAAAGTCCCCCCTCCGGTTAATCAATTTTGATGAAATTTTAACAGTCATATCTCGGGCAACTACATACATCAAATACCCAGTTTGATCAAAATCGTTAAAGCAGTTTTTGAGTAAATTAAAAAAAACACGTGAAAATGTTACAAAATTTATTAAGTAAAGTCCCCCCTCCGGTTAATCAATTTTGATGAAATTTTTACAGTCATATCTCGGGCATATTAGTACATCAAATACTCAGTTAAATCAAAATCGTTAGAGCTGTTTTTGAGAAAATCAAAAAAAAACCTAAAAAGTTATTAAGTAAAGTCCCCCCTCCGGTTAATCAATTTTGATGAAATTTTAACAGTCATATCTCGGGCAACTACATACATCAAATACCCAGTTTGATCAAAATCGTTAAAGCAGTTTTTGAGTAAATAAAGAAAACACGTGAAAATGATACGAAATTTATTAAGTAAAGTCCCCCCTCCGGTTAATCAATTTTGATGAAATTTTTACAGTCATATCTCGGGCATATAAATAGATCAAATACTAAGTTTAATCAAAATCGTTAGAGCCATTTTTGAGTAAATAAAAAAAACACGTGAAAATGATACAAAATTTATTAAGTAAAGTCCCCCCTCCGGTTAATCAATTTTGATGAAATTTTAACAGTCATATCTCGGGCAACTACATACATCAAATACCCAGTTTGATCAAAATCGTTAAAGCAGTTTTTGAGTAAATAAAGAAAACACGTGAAAATGATACGAAATTTATTAAGTAAAGTCCCCCCTCCGGTTAATCAATTTTGATGAAATTTTTACAGTCATATCTCGGGCATATAAATAGATCAAATACTAAGTTTAATCAAAATCGTTAGAGCCATTTTTGAGTAAATAAAAAAAACACGTGAAAATGAAACAAAATTTATTAAGTAAAGTCCCCCCTCCGGTTAATCAATTTTGATGAAATTTTAACAGTCATATCTCGGGCAACTACATACATCAAATACCCAGTTTGATCAAAATCGTTAAAGCAGTTTTTGAGTAAATAAAGAAAACACGTGAAAATGATACGAAATTTATTAAGTAAAGTCCCCCCTCCGGTTAATCAATTTTGATGAAATTTTTACAGTCATATCTCGGGCATGTACATACATCAAATACCCAGTTTGATCAAAATCGTTAAAGCCGATTTAGAGTAAATTAAAAAAAACACGTGAAAATGTTACAAAATTTATTAAGTAAAGTCCCCCCTCCGGTTAATCAATTTTGATGAAATTTTTACAGTCATATCTCGGGCATATTAGTACATCAAATACTCAGTTAAATCAAAATCGTTAGAGCTGTTTTTGAGAAAATCAAAAAAAAACCTAAAAAGTTATTAAGTAAAGTCCCCCCTCCGGTTAATCAATTTTGATGAAATTTTAACAGTCATATCTCGGGCATATACATACATCAAATACCCAGTTAGATCAAAATCGTTAAAGCCGATTTAGAGTAAATAAAAAAAACACGTGAAAATGTTACAAAATTTATTAAGTAAAGTGCCCCCTGCGGTTGATCAATTTTGATGAAATTTTTACAGACATATCTCGGGCATATAAATAGATCAAATACTAAGTTTAATCAAAATCGTTAGAGCCATTTTTGAGAAAATCAAAAAAACACGTGAAAATGTTACAAAATTTATTAAGTAAAGTCCCCCCTCCGGTCAATCAATTTTGATGAAATTTTTACAGTCATATCTCGGGCATATACATACATCAAATACCCAGTTTGAACAAAATCGTTAAAGCCGATTTAGAGTAAATAAAAAAAACACGTGAAAATGTTACAAAATTTATTAAGTAAAGTCCCCCCTCCGGTTAATCAATTTTGATGAAATTTTTACAGTCATATCTCGGGCATATTAGTACATCAAATACTCAGTTTAATCAAAATCGTTAGAGCCGTTTTTGAGAAAATCGAAAAAAACCTAAAAAGTTATTAAGTAAAGTCCCCCCTCCGGTTAATCAATTTTGATGAAATTTTAACAGTCATATCTCGGGCATATACATACATCAAATACCCAGTTTGATCAAAATCGTTAAAGCAGTTTTTGAGTAAATAAAAAAAACACGTGAAAATAATACAAAATTTATTAAGTAAAGTCCCCCCTCCGGTTAATCAATTTTGATGAAATTTTAACAGTCATATCTCGGGCAACTACATACATCAAATACCCAGTTTGATCAAAATCGTTAAAGCAGTTTTTGAGTAAATAAACAAAACACGTGAAAATGATACGAAATTTATTAAGTAAAGTCCCCCCTCCGGTTAATCAATTTTGATGAAATTTTTACAGTCATATCTCGGGCATGTACATACATCAAATACCCAGTTTGATCAAAATCGTTAAAGCCGATTTAGAGTAAATAAAAAAAAACACGTGAAAATGTTACAAAATTTATTAAGTAAAGTCCCCCCTCCGGTTAATCAATTTTGATGAAATTTTTACAGACATATCTCGGGCATATAAATAGATCAAATACTAAGTTTAATCAAAATCGTTAGAGCCATTTTTGAGTAAATAAAAAAAACACGTGAAAATGATACAAAATTTATTAAGTAAAGTCCCCCCTCCGGTTAATCAATTTTGATGAAATTTTAACAGTCATATCTCGGGCAACTACATACATCAAATACCCAGTTTGATCAAAATCGTTAAAGCAGTTTTTGAGTAAATAAAGAAAACACGTGAAAATGATACGAAATTTATTAAGTAAAGTCCCACCTCCGGTTAATCAATTTTGATGAAATTTTTACAGTCATATCTCGGGCATATAAATAGATCAAATACTAAGTTTAATCAAAATCGTTAGAGCCATTTTTGAGTAAATAAAAAAAACACGTGAAAATGATACAAAATTTATTAAGTAAAGTCCCCCCTCCGGTTAATCAATTTTGATGAAATTTTAACAGTCATATCTCGGGCAACTACATACATCAAATACCCAGTTTGATCAAAATCGTTAAAGCAGTTTTTGAGTAAATAAAAAAAACACGTGAAAATGATACAAAATTTATTAAGTAAAGTCCCCCCTCCGGTTAATCAATTTTGATGAAATTTTTACAGTCATATCTCGGGCATGTACATACATCAAATACCCAGTTTGATCAAAATCGTTAAAGCCGATTTAGAGTAAATTAAAAAAAACACGTGAAAATGTTACAAAATTTATTAAGTAAAGTCCCCCCTCCGGTTAATCAATTTTGATGAAATTTTTACAGTCATATCTCGGGCATATTAGTACATCAAATACTCAGTTAAATCAAAATCGTTAGAGCTGTTTTTGAGAAAATCAAAAAAAAACCTAAAAAGTTATTAAGTAAAGTCCCCCCTCCGGTTAATCAATTTTGATGAAATTTTAACAGTCATATCTCGGGCATATACATACATCAAATACCCAGTTAGATCAAAATCGTTAAAGCCGATTTAGAGTAAATAAAAAAAACACGTGAAAATGTTACAAAATTTATTAAGTAAAGTGCCCCCTGCGGTTGATCAATTTTGATGAAATTTTTACAGACATATCTCGGGCATATAAATAGATCAAATACTAAGTTTAATCAAAATCGTTAGAGCCATTTTTGAGAAAATCAAAAAAACACGTGAAAATGTTACAAAATTTATTAAGTAAAGTCCCCCTTCCGGTCAATCAATTTTGATGAAATTTTTACAGTCATATCTCGGGCATATACATACATCAAATACCCAGTTTGAACAAAATCGTTAAAGCCGATTTAGAGTAAATAAAAAAAACACGTGAAAATGTTACAAAATTTATTAAGTAAAGTCCCCCCTTGGTTAATCAATTTTGATGAAATTTTTACAGTCATATCTCGGGCATATAAATAGATGAAATACTCAGTTTAATCAAAATCGTTAGAGCCGTTTTTGAGAAAATTGAAAAAAACCTAAAAAGTTATTAAGTAAAGTACCCCCTCCCTTTAAGTAATTTTGATGAAATTTATGCTGTCACATCGCGGGCATATACCTACACTAAATACCCAATTTCAGTATCGCACGGTTTATAGTTTTTGAGCTAGTCTGTTCACATACACACACACACACACAAAGACACACACACACACAGACCATTTCGCGGGACTTGGTCATTTCGACTCAGGGGACCCCAAAACGTGTATTTTCGTTGAAAACCATAAGTCGAATTTTTTCACGATCGCAATACTTCCACTTACTATATATTTCATATATAGGTAAGTGAAAGTAAAAATTACTTTGTGATAATGTGCCCCCTCCAATTACTCGATTTAGCCGAAATCTTTGCTGTCACTTCTTGGGCACATACATATCTCAAGTACCTAATTTCGGTTTAGTGTGACAACTTGTTTCTGAGCTAGCTTGTTCCCACACAACACACACACACGACCATTTTGCGGGACTTGGTTATTTGGACTCCCAAAACGTATATTTCCGTTGAAAACTATTCAAAAATTTTGACGATCCTTTTTTTACTACACATTTCGTGTATATGTTACTGAAAGTATAAATTGAAGGTTATTTGGAAGGATTTTTAAATTTTTCTGGCTGAGAATGGCAAGAGGAAAACGAAGATACCATTCCCCGGAAGCCAGACAGAGTAGACAGATACTCTGCTAAATTATTTATTAAATAGTGCCAAAATAAAATTAAGTATTTATTTGGCAGGAAAGAAGCCCCCAACAACCATGATTCCCGAATATCCGATTAGAAATGGTTGCCCATCTTCCATTTTCCGTTGGATCAATCAATCAAAATCAATCAGCTAGATATTGATCTTTGAAGCTACAATAATATAAATAATGGAATAATAAAAACGAACTATGAAACTTTAGTAATCATAATATCCGCAAGGAAAGTCGCCTCACTGGAAAGCACTTAAAGATGTATTTTTAACGCATGACATGAGAACTACATATTAAGTTACTATTTTTTATCACATAAATATTTTTTTCCTCGTTTCCTTATTAAGAAATCACATTAATAATGAGTTTTTTATACTATTAGACATTGATTATTTTTCATTCCTTTTCCTTAAATTGGTAAGCAGTATTGATATAAATTCTATAAACAGATAATCATTTTTTCATCTGTTTTCTTGCAATAATTAATTATTTGGCTAATGCTGATAAATTGATTCTGTTTTTTTCACATCTACTACATAAAATTGAAGGTTAAATTTTACTTAAAAAGTTTTCATTGCTTGATTTTTTAATGTTTTTAACATATTTTCCCCTCTCTTTCTCTCTTATATATATATATATATATATATATATATATATATATATATATATATATATATATATATATATATATATATATATATATATATATATACATATAAATATATATATATTTTTTTTTTTTTTTTTTTCAGTTGGCTCACAGACCTTAAATATCTTTAGCCGCCTCAACTAGCCTGTTCCACCTCTGTCTATCTTTGGCGATGGCTTTCCAATTCACCACTCGATGTTCGGTGGCTTCCTTCTTGATTAGGTATGTCAGCCCACCTCGTTCTGGGTCTCCCTCGCGGTCGGGTACCGACCACTGTTGCATTCATCGTCATGTTGAGGGACAATGATAGGTTACTTCTTGCCACGTTTCCCGCCCATTTTAACCTCTTAGCTTTCATATCGTGCGCTATCGATTGTTGGGTTTCCCCTATAATCTCTTCTTTAGTCTTTCTTCTCCAGAGTCCCAGCTCATTAACCCACCTTGGGCCTACAATTGTCCTTAGCACCTTCCTTTCGAATCTTTCGATTCTTGCTTGTAAGGTGCTGGTCAATGTCCAAGTTTCGCACCCATACAGCAGCACGGGTTTGATTATTATGTTGTAGACCCTTTTCAGTGGGCGGAAGATTTTCTTAGATCTGAGGACTCGAGAAACCGAGAAGAACGCACGATTGGCACTGGCTATTCGTTGATCGACCTCTGTTAGTTGGTCGTTAATTGAGGTTACTTTAGATCCTAGGTAGTTGAAGTTATCTACTTTAGGGAAGGTATAGCTCCCTACACTTGTATTGTCGATTACGTGTAGGTTCCGGCTTACTATCATGTACTTCGTCTTATTTTGATTAACTAGCCGATGTCTGGCTGAAGTGATCAGGGAACCGGCGAGTGACTGAATGTCCTCTTTCTTACTTCCTAGCACAGTCACATCATTTGCATAGGCGAGAAACTTATGCATTTTCTCCACGTGTACTCCCCCGCTTGCCTTGGTACATTCTCGGGTGACTTTTTCCAAGATCAGGTTGAACAGCATCGGGGAACAGTCGCCTTGTCACTGTATATATATATAAATATATATATATATATATATATATATATATATATAAATATATATAAATATATATATATATATATATATATATACATATTTATATATATTTCCTCAATTAAGTATGGATAGTCAGATATAATATCTAAGGTAGTGTTAGAAATTTAAAAAAAAATGTGTTGTCTATTCATGACACCGAACTAGGGTAAAAAAACCTTTCATTTAAAATTACCTTTAATGAAAATTTAGTGGAGAAAATAAAAAGTAGTGAACATTCGTTAATAATTTGCGAACCAATTTTAATTAACTTGATAAAGCAGTTTAATAATTTAAATCTATTATTGGAGTTAAGCAACATATTTTAAAATTCATTCTTTTTCGATAAACATTTCAAATTTTCTATTGATAGAGAAAGAGACCATTGGATAATCTTTCGCTTACCAAATAATTGTTCGATGCTTCTTTAATAAATCAGTAACCTTGCTTTTAGTGGAGTTAAAATAGACCACCGCATATTTTAAAAAAATCTCGTAAAAGTTAACTTTTTTTTAATGTAAGAAACTTTTCCAACAAGAATATATTGCGTAATGACTTCTATAGAGTTTTTCTGAAGAACTTAACTTTTAATTAAAATTCTACAAGTAGAAGCAGGGTAATGTAATTGAAAAAAAAAAAAAGAAACTCTTGAATCTCAGGGGGCAGTTAGAGATTCAGCAAACACCGAATAAGGCAGGCTTAAAGAATGTTGATGTGCTGGATTCTCTTTAAAAAAAATTATTCTTGGATCTGCCCTGGAAGCTGTGTAGCTAATGTGAACCTACCTCTCTAATCGGATTCCGGTTTATGCCAGGGAGCGGCAGGTACCATATTTATTCTGCTACACCAGGTGCAATCCATCTGAGAGCATATGGCACATCCAGCCTCTATAAAGTGGCCTATTCAATCAAATAATTAAGTTTAATGAAATAATTACTGGAGTGAAGAACCATCGGGTTCAGTGTGAACTCAGTCACTTCAAATAGTGCACAATTGCTAGATAAGAAACTGTACTTCTTCCCGAGGATCGATTTGTCTTTTTTTCCATCCCCTTTTTATGCCCTTACAATCATCAAATCTAAAACCCTCGAATGAATGAGTTGTTCACTTTCTTATTTGTATGTTTTTAATCCACAAATTGTTTGCATAAGCAGCTCACTACAGTTATCGCTAGCGCACAATTTGTTTTTTCATGATTACACTACATTTTTAATGTAATGCGAATAAGGAAGGGGACAAACCTCTCAACAAAAAAAAACCTCTCCGAACTGCTGGGTCGTATATGCATACGCTGGTTTGTATACGATTAGCTCAAAAATATATATAAGCTTATTCATATTCAATTGTCATACATATGCCTCTGCAAGATGAATTTTGAATTTCGAAATATATTTATTTTTGATTTTGTGCATCCATGTTTACTAATTTTGATGCCCTTTTGCTTCTTTGCCCTTATTTTATTTTTTCATTTCAAATAATATTTTAATAGTTAAATATTATTAAGAGTTGCTTTATTTTATACGAAACACCCTTCCTTACCTCTTTGTTCCATAAGTTTGAGAACTTTCATTCCATCTTGATTATATCACTTCTTCCCCGTTACGTGATTTATTCATAAAAAATACAAAAAAAATACAGCAATGTTTGAGCTTGAGGACTGTTCTATGTTCGTAATAACTCGAGTCGTCCTCTAAATATCCAACAGATTGATTCCATGGCAATCTATTTTCTAGGCGCGCCTTGGCGTTGGGAAGTATAGTTGAACAACCCTAGTGGGGATTTTTTGTGATCAAGCAACCTTTAGTTTTTGAACTAACAATCAACATAGCTACGATTCAGAAAGAGGAACTAAAGAATGTAGTTCAAGTCACCCTGTAAAAGAATATTAAAGATGTATATGTTTAGGAATGTCTCCTAAACAATTACTCATTCGCACTTCAAGCGGACACGGCACTGTTCCAGAGGTGCTGCCACCTAGCGGCGGCAAGAAGAAGAAAAGTCTGCAGGCGGTGACAAGGCGGGATTAAGAGCCTTTTGAAAATAAGTTACCTCATGTTCGGCCGAATACAGTTGTTCTTTATGTTACATCTCATAATTTCATTCAACATGTGTGAGTAATCACAACACTTACCGACCCACCTGGAGCCAGAACGAGGAGAGGAATGGAGAATGAAAACAGAAGAATTAATAGAAGAAGAAGCACCCAGATGAGTAAAACAGCTAGGATGAGTAAAACAGCTTAATTAAATACCAATCTAGAGAATAGATCCATCAGTTCATATATTCACTAAAATGCAATAGTCTATATCTAAATTTAATTAACTCACTAACATCAAATGTATCCTGCCTTTGGCAAAACCCCCCATAATTTTCTTCACATGTACCAATAGCCTATTATATTCTGTTATTATCACAAATAGTTTTCATTCATACAGTCCACTCCATAATGACCAGCCTAATTAAGTGTTATAAGGTAATATCTCCTCCTAAAGAGAATACCTTAAACAGTATATTTCAGGAGTCTCCTTTCATATTCATGAAATATACATAAAAAACATCATTTTTGATCGATACGAGATATTTTCCTCTAATTCATTAATTCATTAATTATATATATATATATATATATATATATATATATATATATATATATATATATATATATATATATATATATATATATATATATATATATATATATACTAGCTGTATGTCCCGGTTTCACCCAGGGAATTTCATTTTTCTAATGAAACGGTCGATTTCGTAAAAAAAAACATTGTAAAGCGAGATCATTAAGATTTTTATTAGGATAAAGGATAACAGCTGAAGATCGGCTGAAGTTATGTAATTTTAATATGGACAGGTGTTAACGAACCTGGTATGAATGAACCACTGAGCGAAATTTGGAGAATTTAGGATAAACGGTATGTAATTCTATAAATAACAAACAAACAAACAGAAATATTGCCCTGCCGTTTCAGCTTCTCGCAAATCAGCTTGCCTAAGCCTCTGTGGCGCAAGACGGGCCTCGTATTCCTGGGCAGACTCAGTTTCCCGCGATTCTGCCTGTCTAAGCCTCTGTTGTTCAATCCTATTTTGATGTTCGTCGAGAGTTTCAGCTGCTCGTATTTGACGTTGTTTTTTAGCTTTAGAGCTCACTACTCCTATTGAAGCTCGCTTCTTAGAAGGCATTTTTAAAAAATAAATTCACCATACATGTAAATAAACGTATTTTAATGTTAAAAAAAACAAAAAAAACATATGGTTTAAAAATTCCAGAACTCGACACCTGCCAAAGGACGGTCTTACCGGGCCTTGTTGGCCTCTTCAAAATCTATTAAATGATTTTTTAGGCCGTTTTTTCGACTCAAACGGTCGATTTCGTAAAAAAAAACCATTGTAAAGCGAGATCATGACGAATTTTATAACAATAATGATTATACCCAGAGATTGGCTAAAGTTATGCAATTTTAATATGGACAGGTGTTCGCACCTGGTATCAAAGAACCACTGAGCGAAATTTGGAGAATTTAGGACAAACGGTATTGATTTCTATAAAGAACAAACAAACAAACAGAATTTCAACTTTATTTATATAGATATGTGTATATATATATATATATATATATATATATATATATATATATATATATATATATATATATATATATCATTTCAATTTCATAAGGCCTTTTTTTTGTCGGTACGCCATAACTTCCTTATTACTTTCGGTAGTATTTTATGTAGATTAATTAATAAAAAAGTCTTGTAAATATTTAACTAATCAATGCGGGTTTAAATAATTTTATTTGCGTAAAATTATTACGCTGTAATCTGGAACAAGTAATTAGAACTAAAATTAGTGCAACGTTACAAACAGTAACTAAAAGTGACAGAACAGTGACTCAAAAGTAACCTTTTGTTTCGATGTTCAAGGCAAGGCTAAGCTCCAAGTCGATGGTTTCTTGTACTTAGTCCGAATGGGACCAACCCAAAAAGGCATTGATCATTCCAAAACTTGTGACCAAACATGTAACAATATATGACTGTAGCGGTTCCAGACAATTCTAGAACTGTTTCCAATCTAACGGAAATAATCATGGTTTTTTTTTCACGTCAAAATATACTTACTATAAAATAATTAGTACTATTTATAATTTATATTAAACTCAAAAAAGACTGCTGGTATGATTAAGAAAGTGGTTTTGTAGTCCCATACCCCTAACCATGAAGGAGGTTCCCGTTCTGAGGCGCTTAGGAGGTTCCCGCTTGATATTGAAGATTTAAGGGCTGAAATTTTCCACCCTCCCACAGTGTGTAATTAGCCCATCTGTACATAGCTGATGGAATTTGTGAATGATAAATTTGGTTTGAGTGCCAGGTTTCGTTGTTGTTTATTCATAAGCTTATCATTCATCCATTCAGTTTTTATTGGTTTTTGGTTCAGCTGTTATGCAACATTACTTTTAAATGTTAAACATCTTTTCTTTTGTATTTTTTAACTTAAGTTATTATTATTATTATTATTATTATAACATCTTTTCTTTTGTATTTTTTAACTTAAGTTATTATTTTACATCTCTCCATTTAAAATCAAAATAAAACAATCTAACTGGATTCATACAAAAAATGAGATTCGCATAAGAAGGCTATTCAACAAAACATTACATTTTATCAATATATAATATAAAAGTAAATTTAATGTAAAAGAAGTACCAATTCCTAAATAGTGCAGTGAGCGAATAAAAACAAACAGCGAAGATAAAAAAGATAACGTGACTGAATAAACACTCTGAATTGAAAATTAAGCGTCTAGAGTTATATTAGTGCATTTGTTGGGAATAAATCCATAGTGAAGTAAGGGCCAAACCGATTTAATAAATTTTTACTTTCATTTACCTATATATGAAATATATAGTAAGGAAAGTATTGCGATCGTGAAAAATGTCGACTTCCGGTTTTCAACGGAAATACACGTTTTGGGGTCCTCTGAGTCCAAATAACCAAGTCTCGCGAAATGGTCTGTGTATGCGTGTGTGTGAACAGACCAGCTCAAAAACTATAAGCCGTATGACCCTGAAATTAGGTAATTGGTCTATGTATATGCCCGCGATGAGACATCAAAAATTTCATCATATTTGGTAAAACTGAAGAGGTACTTTATTTAATAACTTTTTATGTTTTTTTTCAATTTTCTCAAAAAAAGCTCCTACGATTTTAATAAAACTGGGTATTTGATCTATGTATAGGCGGGCGCAATCGAATATAGAGTGCGCTAGTAGTTTTGCAAAATGTCGGAAAGAAAGGTGTCAGACCTAGTTGATGTGATAGAGATAATTGGTAATTTTAAAAGACCATTAATTAATGGGCAGGCTATTCTTGATCCTAACCACATATTTACATGTGGAGTAATATCTAAAAATAAAAAAACAGTTATTTTACAAGCCTCTTGCCTTTAAACTAGCAATCATAAAAGACTGTCCCATCAAATAAAAGTGGAAATCAAATGTATTATTAATAATAAGCAATTTTCTTGTCATTGTACATGTAAAGCTGGTAGTTCTGGTAAATGCAAACACATCATTGTAACTTTACTAGACGTTTTTCGGTTAGTAATAACATTAATTACCTATTCACACAATCATTGTGTTGACAGCTTAGATTCTTTGTCATATTATTTATTTATTTCTCAAAACTTTCAGGCTTCGCATTGAGAACATGGAACAATTAAGAACAACGGATGTAATAGAAAAATGGGGAAAATTAAAAAAGAAAAACAAATCTATGACACTATGGTCTCAATGTTATTTGCATAAAACTAGCATTTTGGAATAATATAATGTCAAATACTAATATTTACCTGGATAAATATAGTCTCTTTCTTTAAAATAAAGACTACATATCGTCATATGTTTCGAAACAGGCTTATCTATTCTTAATTTTACAATCCATTCTTTAAGAATCTTTTTATTTTTTGGAAATGAAAGGGAATGACACGTCTTTTGATTTTCTAATTGAACACTGAGGGACCGAGCAATACCTTTTAGACATTTTTCCAACAATTTTTTGCTCAATCGGGTTTTAATAATGGAAAAATAAATTAAAAACGGCAAAAAACCTATGAATTCCAGTCTATTGCACGGCTTCTATCCCCGTTTCTCTAGTTCCTTCTAGGTCCTCAAAGTAGCAGCACCGTCGCTTGCGCTCGCCTATACCGTAAAACGAGGTGACATTGTGACTAATGGGGTTTCTTTGTGACAAGCCTATTTTTTCCAGTTTTTGAATTTCCCTGCTTAAAAAGAATCAGGTTAGGCAATTCAGTGTACTTTTCAGTTGGTCAGTAATGTGCTGCAACCTACTGGCCACATATAACTTCTTTCATTCCATTTATCATGGTGCTTTATTTCAAAGTTTCAACTAAATGAAAACAATCAAACATATATGAAATAAAGCACCATGGTAAATGGAATGAAAGAAGTTATATGTGGCCAGTAGGTTGCAGCACATTACTGACCAACTGACAAGTACACTGAATCGCCTAACCTGATTCTTTTTAAAGAGGGAAATTCAAAAACTGTAGAAAAATAGGCTTGTCACAAAGTCACCCCATTAGTCACAATGTCACCTCGTTTTACGGAATGCCCGCAATATGAGAGTAAAAATTTTCATCAAGATCAATCAAACCGAGGGAGCACTTTAGTTAATAAATTTTGAATCATTTTCAAGTGTTTTTTTTTTTTATTTACTCAAAAACGGTTTTAACGATTTTGATCAACTGGGTATTTAATGTATGTATATGCCAAAGATTTGATGGCCTGCATTTCATCAAAATTTGTCAAACGGAGGGGGCACTTTATTTCATAACTTTTTCTTCCATTTTTACGATTTTTTTGGATTTTCTCAAAAACGGCTTTAACGATTTTGATCAAATTCGTCATGTTTAATGAAAAGCATGTCTTCTTTGATATCAGGCAAGCTATATCATTATTAAAATGTTCTGAGGTGGCTTGAATGTGGAAAGGGCCCTTTTTTTTCCCTATAAAGTACCTTTGTTTTTGTTTATATGGTGAAATGAACTGTCTATCGTTGTGCCTAAAAATAAGAAATGGCTAAATATGAAATATGAAAAAAATCAAGTAAACATATAAGTACAGAAGAAAAAAAGAAAAATATTCCGCCAACTCATAAAACACGTTGAGCCCACGTGACTTGGAGTATTGTGCTTGCATTGCCGAATATCACATGTAAAAACTTTTATTCAATAATAAAAAAATTATTGTACTTTAGAGAGCAAATACAAACAAAAATAAGTAAATGAATATGAAAAATGTGTGACTTAGAGAAATGGCAATTAACGAAACATGTCAATTGCTAATCAGAGTTGGTAAATGAAAGTTGTGTGTTGCGCGCATTGCACCAGATTTTTATATTTTATTTTTTAAATTATCTATTATCTTATTTTTTGAACCATGCTTCTTTATAGTTTAATTTTATAATGACATAGTGAATTATTTTGTACTACAAAAGAGATTAATGTAAACAGAACCCTATTTCACTAAATTCAACTCAAAATATGGTGTTCAGCGCTTCTTTCAGTTTGCGTTACACCGACCATTTGAGAAAAAATTCGATTAATACTGACAGAATGACGACATTCCGATTTCAAAACTTTTTAGGAAAGCACCTTTATTATATATTTCTTATGGAAAATTCGTTAATATTTCATTTAAAATATTTCAATTACACCTTATGTAAAATTAAATTTAAACATTGAATCAGAATTTGAAAAAATATCTAAATTTATTCTTATTCAGAAAATAAATTATGGCATAAACCAAAGCTACCTTTATTTTCTATTTCGCCTAGTAATCAAGAAAACAACCAACCCTCATCGTAGAATATTCGGTGACAAAAAATATACGAAAATGCGCGGCCCACTAATGTACTTTGGTATCCCCCTATGTTTAACGGGTTGTCGACCCCTAACATGTCTGGAGCCTTGACGTCATGCCCTGTCCTCATGTTCCTTAGAACTTTACCTGGACCAAGTAATGTAAGTAAGTTACTGAAATTCACACGGAGTTATTATGTTTATTTTCTCACTTACTTTCAAGATCTGGTTATTCGACATTCAATTTTTTGAGTTATTCAATTTGATTTTTATATATAAATTATTTTTAAAAACACTAAATAAATCAATACTTCTCTTTCCTTTAAATTTACGATATGTACATATGTGTGTGTGTGAAGAAATCTCAATGAAATTAATTTCAGTCTTTTTTCCTTTATGCAAGACTGAACCATTCATGACTTGAAACTTTGCATCAGATTATTATTCCCGTATATTTTAAGCTATAAAATATCTTACAAGATTCCAGTTATATGAAGAGAAATAGTTATTTATATAAATTTAATTAATATTCATGGTAGAATTAATATGAAAATAGCAGTGCGTTATCTTCATCTGCGAAAATAAAATCATAAAAAATACACATCCGAAAGGCCAATCACGTCATAAAAAAAAAAATTATATTTGGTAGTATTATATTGTAAACCTGATTATAACTAATACTATTATTATATTATTAGTTATAATATTGGGAATAACTCAAACTGAGAACACTTTAACATGTGTAACTTAATTTAACATGTCACTTAATTTACAAATTCTAATTTTGTTTTATACTCCCAGTCCACTAGGAACATTTCCAGCATTTGTTTTAGCGTTGTTTATATACATGAATATGAAGTTTTATTTTCTTTATATACTTTATATTTTCTGTATTTTTGGCACTCGAAGACAAGGTATTAATAGCTGAATTTTGGGATTTGGTGTAGTGTAGAGGAATACATTGCGTGCAGATGGAATACATGGAAGATCACTAAATAAAAAAATAAGTTATTTTAAAAAGGAAGTTGTTCATTTTTTTTCCTTAATATAAATGAAATTTATTTGATATTTTTGTGCCATATCCTTCATGATATTCTATATTATCTACCCTCCTTCCTTCTGCGCATAAGATATATTTTCATCCTCCGTTTTAAACTTTTCCTTACTGTTCAGTAAGCAAATTTTATTTGAAGCAATTGTTTTATTAAATAAAATGGAGTTTGAAGACTTTAAAAAATTAAAATATTATTAAACTTCATCTTTTTTAAAATGCATTTACAGTTCTAGTTTGTTTAGAGATAATCTAAAGTTTGTTTAGAGATAATCCAGAATTTTGTAATAAAGGTCCAATGTTTTTCTATGTTTACACTTTTTGCTTTTTTAAGTTTCACTCCATTTTTAGAATCAGCACTAAATTTTCATTAAGGATAATGAACTTCAACGTTGGTAAACATCTCCAGACCGCAAAAGGAGTTTACAAATTTTACCCAATGAAAAATCAAGTGAACAAAAAATGTTTAAGGATCGCTAATCACAAAAAAAAAAATAATAAACTGGAAGCTGACGAATCTCACAGAAGGAGAAATTAATTAGCGATTAGAGGACATATTGAGAACTATGGTTATCTCTTAATTTGATGATTTTATTAGAATAGGGAAATGAATTAGTAGAAACTTACAAAACAACTAAAAAGAAACAGGCGGTCAAAACTAATGTTATTTTTAGTTTAGACAAATAAAAAAAGGCCAATATTCACCAAAAAACAATAATAATTTTTTTTTTATTCTGGCAACGTTTCGGCTTCTAGAGCCATTTTCAAGCCTATAAGCAAATAAATTATTAATTTATAAATTTTTAACAATACATAGAAATTTTTTTTCTTTTATAACATCAATAGTCTAAAAAATGATAATATCAATATATTCAATGAAATAAACAATATACTGAAAAAATATAAATCAAAATACAACGCTTATAATAAAGTGAGACTCGAAAAGAAAGTTAACAGACCCTACGAAGCCTATGTTCACAAACCATATAATGACATGAAAAATAACAACACACTTAGCATTATTTCAAATAACATTAAGGAATGTTTAACGTACCGTTATACTGATAACCATAATAAACTTTTAAAATCCTATGATGAATTACATACAAAAGGTTGGACGATTAATACTATTGATATTAATATACCAATCAATATAATAAATGTTTTGTCTCTTGGCGAGAAGTTCAATATCATTCCTAATAAATATAATACAGAAATAATAAATTTTATAGCAGATGTAGAAAACATTATTAGATCTCTCAACACATCCGATAATCATAAAAACGCAGTCCGTAATAGTGTAAATAATGATATAAACTCATTTTTAGATCATAGAAACCGGCATAATTCATCTAACCCCTTACACGCTAAAATAAATCAAGATATCAGTGAAACTAAAATTTTTTCAAAAGTAATCCCGATCTACTTGTTATAAAATCGGACAAAAATAAAAAAACTGTTATCATTACTAAGTCAGAATATCATTCGAAAATGCTTAATCTTCTCAATGACAGGCAAAACTATCGCAGTATCCGCAAAGACCCCTCTAAAGACCTCCAAGAAAGAATTTTAACATACATCGATAAGCTAATAAAAAATAAATTCATAGAAGAGGAACAAAAAGATAATTTAATAAATAGGCATTACACCACACCAAGGATACACGGACTAAGCAAATTGCACAAACCGGACAAACCACTTAGACCAATTGTAAATAATATTGAAGGCATCACTGAAAAACTAGCAAAATTTCTGAACCCATCCCTCAACAACTTAAACAGTCAAAACCCTTTTGACGTCAAAAATTCAAATGAAGTTAGAGATAAAATTAAATTGATAAAGAAAATAGATAAAGATGAATGTTTGGTTAGTTACGATGCAGAATCTCTTTTCACAAACATACTGTTAAATGAGGTTTACAAGATAATCGATAGTAATTGGAATGAAATCGAACCACACACGCCAATAAAAAACAAATCGATGTTCCTTGAAGAAATAAAACTTGTATGTTATAATGGTTATTTCATATAAAACGATGTTTTTTACCGTATAATCAATGGACTCCCCATGGGAGAATGCCTATCAACAAATTTAAGCGGCATTTACTTGAATAAATTATTAAAAACAGCAATAAGCAAATTAAATAAACAACCGAAACTCATCTTAAAATACGTTGATGATATCCTCGCCATTATAGAAAAAAATCTGGTGCGATGCGCGCAACACACAACTTTCACTTACCAACATACTTACATTAGAAATCGACATGTTTTTTTTATTGCCATTTTTATAAATAATATAAAAAATATGACTTGATTTTGATTAAAAATGATTAATTTAATCAAAATCAATTAAGCCGTTTTTCAGATATTCCAAAAAAATGTAAAAATTGGAAAAAAAAGTTATGAAATAAAGAGCCCCCAGCATTTGACCAATTTTGATGAAATGTTGTCTGTCACATTGTGAGCATATACATACACCAAATATCCAGTCTGATAAAAATCATTACAGCCGCTATTGAGTAAATAAAAAAAACACGTGAACATAAGAAAAAGTTTATTAAATGAAGTACCCCCTCCGTTTCAAAAATATTGATGAAATTTCGGCTGTCGCATCGCGGGCATATACATACATCAAATACCCAGTTTCATCAAAATCATCAAAGCCGTTTTTGAGAAAATAAAAATGAAACGTAAACATTAGATAAAATTCTTTAAGTAAAGTCTCCCCTCCGGTTGATCAATTTTGATGAAATTTTTACAGTCGTATCTCGGGCATATACATACATCATATACCCAGTTTGATCAAAATCGTTAAAGCCGTTTTTGAGTAAATAAAAAAAACATGTGATAATGGTACAAAATTTTTTAAGTAAAGTCCCCCCTCCCGTTGATCAATTTTGATGAAATTTTTACAGTCATATTTCAGGCATATAAATAGATCAAATACTCAGTTTAATCAAAATCGTTAGAGCCGTTTTTGAGAAAATCGAAAAAAACGTAAAAAGTTATTCAATAAAGTACCCCCTCCGTTTGACCAATTTTGATGAAATTTTTGCTGTCACATCGCGGGCTTATACATACTCTAAATACCTAATTTCAGGTTCGCACGGTTTATAGTTTTTGAGCTAGTCTGTTCACACACACACACACAGACACACACACACACACACACACACACACAGACCATTTCGCGGGACTTGGTTATTTTGACTCAGGGGACCCCAAAACGTGTATTTCCGTTGAAAACCGGAAGTCGAAATTTTTCACGATCGCAATACTTCCACTTACTATATATTTCATATATAGGTAAGTGAAAGTAAAAAAAAACACTTTACTTAAAATAAAGTGAAAAAAGAAGTAAGTTAAAAATTAATATATGATGCCTGTAATTTTTATTTTTACTTTCACTTACCTACATATGAAATATATAGTAAGGGAAAATATTGCGATCGTGAAAAATTTCGACTTCTGGTTTTCAACGGAAATACACGTTTTGTCTATTTATTCTAATACTACTTTAATTAAATGAATTTTTTCTAATTATTAGGTTTTTTTTTATTCTTTCTTATAAAGGAAAACCTGGGTTTATATTTGGGAAGAAAATATGATGACGTGTGTCGTCTAAAGAGATGATTTCCTTCACTCAACTACAAACTAACACAGCATTAAAAAAATACCGAAATTAATCCTATATAGAAATAAAAGAATTTTACCTTTATTTAGCTTTCGTCATAATTTGGTATTAGTAGTAAGATTAGAAATACGCATTTTGTCCTGCCGCATTTTGGGGGTAGAAAAATGAGGGAAGTGTGAAAATTAATTTAGCTGCATCGCACTTAATCAGTTAAATGATTTTAATCCACTGAAACCATTTCCATTATGGTTAAGTAATCAGATCAAATGTTATTACAGATCATAGATGGAAAATCGAATTTTGCCAATGAATGATGCCTGAGCTAAATAGTATATTTCATAACAAGAGTGGAAAGTTGGGTTCTGCATGTTCGAGACCATATGTTTGAAGTGCGAGATTTATCGAGCACTTCAAACATGGTTGATAATATTGTTGCGGTCAGCGGTAGTAGACAAAGCGCCTTTGGTGAACAATGCGTCCGTTGTTCGGTGCCGCACTGGCTGTCGGGGAAGATCAAAGACTCTGTTCTAGATGATCCCCGAACCTTCTAGAATCTATCCAAGACTAATAAATACCGGCTCTGACAGGCCTCAGCGGAGTTGTTTGGCAACACCCGTGGTGTGGACTTCGTAGTGAACAGTGATAAGTCTATTGTGATAAGATAGTGTGATAAGTGGTAAGCCTTATTGTGATAAGTTATTGTGGTGATAGTGTATGTCGTAGAAAAGACTCTTGTTTTAACCCGTGCGGTTAGTTATAAGTAATTAGAGTCTGCATACACAGCCTGGTTTGTATCTGATAATAAGGCAGTAATTACCCTTGTGAGTATTGATTAATAAATTATTGTCCTAGTGTTAATTGTTATATTTTATCGAACCCGAAGCCCGTAACAACTGGTGTCAGAAGCGGGGATTATTTTTAGCATTAGCGTATTTATTTAGTTTGTTTTAAATAATTTTTCTGTTTGTTATTTTAGTTAATTATTGTAATTTAGGCTATTGAAAATTTGTTTGTCTATATTGAATATTGTTTATGTTATTTAATATTTGAGTTTTATCTAATCTTTTTGGTTTCTTTTAATAATTTAGTTTATTGTTTATAGTGTTGGGAATTTCATTTGTAATTTAAATCTTAGTAACTGTGTATACGATTAGATTTCTATTTTTCGTTGTTAGTTATAATCAAATTATTGTTGTTAGTCTTTAAGTTTTGATTTGTTAATTTTAATTTTGATAATTGTATATAATATTTAAAATGTCAACCGGTGGCTTGAGATTGTATGATTTGAAAGTAGCAGATTTAAAAAGTGAATTAGAAGAACGCGATTTGGATACTTCTGGGAACAAGTCTATATTGCAACAAAGGCTCAGGGAAGCTTTAATTAGTAGTGGAGAAGATCCAGATCACGTTCTTTTTGAAACAGAATTTAGTAAATTGAAAAATGAGTTGTTAGAAAATCAAAATGAGTTATTTTCTACGTTATCAGAATTTTTTTACTACTTTAGAAAATAAGTTAGTTGATAGTGATATTCCTAAGATTTCGGTTAAGAAGGTTCTTAGTGCTACGCAAGTTGATGAAGTGTTTCATTTCAACGAATCGAAAGGTGAAGGGGAAACTAATGATAAAGAAGAAGAAGAAGAGCCCTTCGACCTTGATCCTCAAGTGAGTGTTGAAGATGTGAAGGTGCCGCTTGACGGATTGAGAGAGGTGGATGCTCTTGTGTGTGTATCCTCTTGTGGTGTTCATTTCGAGGAGTTCATGAAACCCAAGCCTGAAAGAATAGGAAATGCAGGGTTAGCTGCTGTACAGACTGTCATGGATTCTAGTACTTTTAGGTATGCTAAACCTGACAAGGAAGATTGCGATGAAGGCGCTGAGGAAACGCCTGTTGAAGTGGGAAGGCTTGTTCAGGTGGATTCGACAAGAGAAGTCATGGAAGTTGAGTCAACCACTGGTGTTGAAAAAGGAAGGGAGGATATTGAGAACTTGAGAGATCATCTCGAGGATGGTGACAGCTCCCAAGATAAGGAAGAAGAGTTTGTTGTTTCCCGTAGGTTCCATCCAGGAAAAAAGCAATACGGATACTCCCTTGGATGGGAGGGATGCCCTTCTGAACAGAGTGGCTGGGAGCCGGCTGGAAGCTTGGAGGCTTGTCGGCGTCTGTTTGGAGCATTTGAGGAGAGTTTGGCCGAGCGGTCTTTGAATGGACAGAGGTCAGCCGTATCGAGGAGGGCCGGATACACCCTTGGATGGGAGGGATGCCCTTCTGAACAGAGTGGCTGGGAGCCGGCTGGAAGCTTGGAGGCTTGTCGGCGTCTGCTTGGAGCATTTGAGGAGAGTTTGGCCAGGCGGTCTTTGAATGGACAGAGGTCAGCCGTATCGAGGAGGGCCGGATACACCCTTGGATGGGAGGGATGCCCTTCTGAACAGAGTGGCTGGGAGCCGGCTGGAAGCTTGGAGGCTTGTCGGCGTCTGTTTGGAGCATTTGAGAAGAGTTTGGCCAAGCGGTCTTTGAATGAACATAGGACTGCCATATCGGGGAGGGCTGGAAACGATCAAGTGACAAACTCTGGAACCTTTTCAATCAGTGGTCGGCTAATCAGGTACAGCAAGCAAAGAACCTTGAATCAGGGAAAGGCTTGGTGTGGGTCTATGAAGCCTGATGATGCTGAACTTGAAATGTTAAACAGGAGAACGCATGTTACTGATTCTGATGAGGATGATGACCCCTTAGCAGAGAAATTGAAATTGGAGAGAGAAACTGACAATGAAGTGACAGTGAGTGGCATCATTCGAGGACCTGGATGGCCTCCTCCTAAGCCCAATATTACCCATGGGACTACAGAAAGTCCAACAGCGGTAGTAGGACTCGAATCGAATGGTGATGAGAGCAAACCATCAGCTGCTCATGGTGTTGTTAACGGAATCTTAGTTGAGCAGAGCATTGGTCTAGACCCTCACAACCAACAGGTGCTGGTTTCCAAAGCAAGTGTTGTAAGGATTGATCCAAGCCAGGTCCCGGACCCAACTTCTGGTGTTTGTGTAATGTCAAATGCGTTTGGCATTGTGGAGCTCGACTCTGTTGCACCGGCCAGTGTCCTTTCGTTGAAGGTGGCTTCGCCTGGTAGTTTCAAGAAACTCGCTGTGCTTCTAACACTCGGTCAGGAAACAGGAAAAGTCCTGCTGGAAGCTGAAGAGGAGAAAACACCTGAGCCTATTACACCCCATTCACGACCTGATCTGGGACAGATCAGCATTAAGGAGGGGGTAGTGTTGCGGTCAGCGGTAGTAGACAAAGCGCCTTTGGTGAACAATGCGTCCGTTGTTCGGTGCCGCACTGGCTGTCGGGGAAGATCAAAGACTCTGTTCTAGATGATCCCCGAACCTTCTAGAATCTATCCAAGACTAATAAATACCGGCTCTGACAGGCCTCAGCGGAGTTGTTTGGCAACACCCGTGGTGTGGACTTCGTAGTGAACAGTGATAAGTCTATTGTGATAAGATAGTGTGATAAGTGGTAAGCCTTATTGTGATAAGTTATTGTGGTGATAGTGTATGTCGTAGAAAAGACTCTTGTTTTAACCCGTGCGGTTAGTTATAAGTAATTAGAGTCTGCATACACAGCCTGGTTTGTATCTGATAATAAGGCAGTAATTACCCTTGTGAGTATTGATTAATAAATTATTGTCCTAGTGTTAATTGTTCATTCTATCGAACCCGAAGCCCGTAACAATATGCAAAACACTTTCGCTCGTGTTTTTTATGGAATGTACTTTTTTATGGAAATATTTATATATGCTTTATTACAAGTTATTTTAGGTTACACTACGACTGCCAAGGCCATTAGCAACGAATGATCATCGTTATTTTAATGTTGCATCAATTAAATAGTCAACAGGTAACATATATGTACTTTTTTTCCAATTGCGCTGGTTTCTTAGAAGTGCGGATGTGCTCAAATAATACAACTTTTTTTTTTTTTCTTAGCCCCTACTTCTTTTTCGTTGTTCGTTGAATGGCAGGAACATGAGGACTTCTATATTCCTACAGAAAAACTCTTTTACTGCACATGGTGCATTTTAAGAGTGTTTTGTGTCAGTTTGGTGTGATAGATCTGTGTCAGTCAGTCACGAATCTGTTTCTGGTGATGGGGCTCACCAGTTTTGTTAAGTCATTTGGGTTAAGTATCAGCTTCTGAGTTGAGTTAGCCTAATCTGAGGCTGACGAAATGAGTTTGCCACCTCTGTGGCCGTCCGGTTGGTGTGAGCGGTTGAAACAGTGGATTGGTGCAGTTGCAGCTGTCAAAATAACCGGGGAGGTACGGAGCACCCCTGAGTCATGAGAAACCCCCATTGACTTTCTAAAAATAATATTACTGCAAATATACATAGAGTTTAAAAATTTAATGTAATGCATATAAATGAGGAGGAATATATAAAAAAAAATCGATATTTTATCCCATGAACTTTTGTGAAAATTTTTCTTCAGCATAATTTGATTTTTATTTATAATAAATGATAACTTTCAAACTACATTGTCTCATCCGATTCAGGAGGTAAGAAATGTCGTTAAAAATATGTGATGTGCGGAAAAAATAAATTTCACTTACCAATTTACTAAGAATAGGGATAGAAGTGTTTTGATAACTGTATAAACACGCCATACAGCAACTTCACACAAAACAGCTTTTTCTACATGTATTTATTACTTTTCGCTTGTTACTCTCCACTAGATATATAATAGTATTATTCTCAGCTTCCCAACAAAAAATTATTCAAATACAATTTACTGCATCAATTGACTGTAATTGAAATTTCATTTTGGAGAAGCATTTTCCGTTAAAGGTACTGAAGAGCGGCTGATGGGCGTGGCCTGTTTTGAGAGGTTATGTGACCGTGATGTTATCAAACTCCCATCGCCTTGTTTTCAGTTAAAAAGTTCCTTGATTGTCTTTCCTTGATTCCAGCTTTCGACTCCCGCTCGCTGCGCCCGCTCTTCAGAGATAAATAAACCCCCAAAAGGGTCCTTTTCAGTGGAGATCGGGCCTTACTTTGAAGGGCGCATAAGCCGCGCTTCAGTACTTGTACCCATTTTCCTCCTTTTTTTTCGTACTAATATATAAATAAAATTCTTTCACATTTAGTTATTTCTTATTACTAGGCATAATATAATAAGAGAAAGTGAATTTCTCTAAATAAATAAAATCAGAGGTATTTATAGGAAGAAATATTTCATACACACTATCTAAGACAATTAGTAATACGTGTTAGTATAGAAGTTATGACCGAAAAACTATAAGGCATAATAACTCTGTCTATTGCTTAAATTACAAGAGATGATATTATTCTGTTACCATTTCAATAAAACTAGTAAATTTTTTTTCAGTTTTCCTCCCAATGCCGAGCGGACAGGTACGTACTCACCACTGGGAATCTTAGCGAGGGGCGCAGCAGCAAGTGCTTACAGAGAGGTGACGTACTCCTTGGATCGCAGTATTTCCCAGAAGATGAATAAGAGGAACCGGTTTGGTTATTAAATGATTGTTGACTCTTAGCACGCATTCCAGGCGCCATAATGGATTCATCAATTCAACAAGCCAACTCCGGCAAAACCCACTTGTCACATGGGATTTCCCTATCCTTGAGCGGCATACTAACCCACAGAGGATGGAACTTCATCGATATGGTGTATTCAAACATGAAACACGTTTAATAATAAAAAACAAAACAAAAAACCTTAGCTTCTGGATAACAACTCCCTTCTTAGAAACTGTTACGGAAGTATTGAGCGTTTACTCACAAAGTATAAATCAAAAATCAACATTAAATCAAGCTACGATCAATTGGAACTGAACAGTAACGATAAAATATATTTTACGAGCAGACCGGACCACGCGTTGCTGTGGCTCAGTAGCTATAATGCGTTGAATTAATTATATCCTATACTTTTGAATGCAGTCAAATCCAAATTCACTGATAAAGATAAAAGCTAATCTAAAAACCAACAGGATTTAAAATAGAACTTTTGGCCAAATTTAAAAATAATTGGTAAAGAACTTAAAAGGGTTAAAGTTTTTATTGTAAAATAGAAAAGAAACTAATAAATAATACAATTGGAATAAGGATTAGTACAATCACATTAGACAGCGAAAATGTACTGAATTAATCTTTTACCATTATACATATTAATTCAATTCAGAATATAACAAATGGTTCTACCTGAAACAGGTTATGAAAAGTTCTCAAACCATTAGAAAAACACATATATTCTTATAGTACTACTTACCAAAAGAAAAAATTTAAGTTTATCTATGAGATTATTTTAGGGCATCTAAAAAGAAATTTGATGATGACGATGATAATGATGAGATAATTATAACTGTTATAGTAATAATTTACATTATTTTTTTTTATTATTAGAGTTAATTATTTATTGTAGTGCTAATAGGTGTACAATGATTTTGATTAACCAGTATTTTGCTAAAATAAATAGATTCGATGCTTTCCCCACACGTGAAAAGGTGACATATAATTGCCCATAGGAAAAACACGATTTTCCGTGTCCAAACCGGAAAAAATAGATTTAGCTAATGGATGCTTACCCTCCCTAAATGTCGAACCGGTGTCCCCTGAGTCCAAATAACCAAGTCCCGCGAAATGGTCTGTGTGTGTGTGTGTGTGTGTGTGTGTGTGTGAACAGACTAGCTAAAAAACTATAAACCGTGCGAACCTGAAATTGGGTATTTAGTGTAGGTATTTGCCCGCGATGTGACAGCAAAAATTTCTCAAAGGGAGGGGGTACTTTATTTAATAACTTTTTACGTTTTTTTCTATTTTCTCAAAAACGGCTCTAACGATTTTGATTAAACTGAGAATTTGATGTATTAATATGCTCGAGATATGACTGTAAAAATTTCATCAAAATTGATTAACCGGAGGAGGGACTTCACTTAATAAAGTTTGTATCATTTTCACGTGTTTTTTTTATTTACTCAAAATTGGCTTTAACGATTTTAATCAAACTGGGTATTTGATGTATGTATATGCCCGAGATATGACTGTAAAAATTTCATCAAAATTGATCAACCGGAGGGGGGACTTTACTTAATAAATTTTGTATCATTTTCACGTGTTTTTTTTTATTAACTCAAAAACGGCTTTAACGATTTTGATCAAACTGGGTATTTGATGGATATATATGCCAAAGATGTGATGGCCTGCATTTCATCAAAATTTGTCAAACGGAGGGGGCACTTTATTTCATAACTTTTTTTGCAATTTTTACCTTTTTTTCGATTATCTCAAAAACGGCTTTAACGATTTTCATCAAATTCGTCAGTCATGTTTAATGAAAATTAGGTGTTCTTTAATAACAGGTAAGCTTTATCATTATTAAAATGTTCTGAGGGGGCTTCAATGGGGTAGGGGCCTTTTTTTTTTTTTTTTTTTTTTTTTTTGTTTCCTATGAAGTATCTTTGTTTTTATTTATATAGAGAAATTAACTGTCTCTCATTACGTCTAAAAATAAGAAATGGCTAAATATGAGATATGATAAAAATTAAGTAAACTTATAGAGGAGAAAAAAAGAAAAATATTCAGCCAACTCATAAAACACGTTGAGCCCACGCATGCTTAGTTTATTTAATGACAGATCATTGTTCATAATTAAAGCCGTTCTGATCATTTAATGGAAATTATTGGTTTCATGGTAACTAAATGAAATTTTCAACAAGTACATAGAGAATTATAAATTCAGTCGACATGTAGTATTATGCTTGCATTGCCGAATTATCTCAAGTAAATTTTATAATATTTTATTTAAAAATAAAAGAAATTAGTGTTTGTTATAGAGCAAATGAAAACAAAAATAAGAAATGAATGTGGAAAAATGTGTAACTGAGTGAGAAGTGGCATTAATTTGTAATCTAAGTTGGTAAGTGAAAGTTGTGTGTTGCGCGCACGCACCAGATTTTTTTTTTAATATTAGAATTCATTATTTCTATTTATTGTGTTATTGTGCTAATAGGTGCACAATGATTTTGGTTAACCTGTCTTTCGCAAAAACAAATAGATTAGTTGTGTTCCACACACGTGAAAAGGCGACTCATAACTGCCCATGGAAAAAAAAAACAGATTTTCCTAGTCCAAGCCGGAAAATTGGATTTGGCTACTGCATGCTTACCCACCCTAAATGTCGAAAGAAAATGAAGTTTTTTATCAATAATAATCTCACTCAATTGTAGCATTTATTCGCAATAAAAGAAATAT
Source organism: Aelia acuminata (assembly GCA_911387785.2). Taxonomy (NCBI): domain Eukaryota; kingdom Metazoa; phylum Arthropoda; class Insecta; order Hemiptera; family Pentatomidae; genus Aelia; species Aelia acuminata. Next base: position 136,302,438 of record OU426979.1, read on the forward strand.
TGAGGCCAATAATCGAGATAAAAAACTATCCTATCTTTTAAGTTGGAAAAACCTACACCAAATGAATCAAATTTTATAAAGATCGGTTGAATAGTTTCTGATTTTACCCCCGACAAACATCGGGACACGAGATTTTTATATACATAAAGATTTTGAAAAAGAATTCTGAAACATATGGTTCTATTAGAATCTGAGTCAATCAATCATTATCTGTAAAATTTAATCAATGAGAATAAAATCAGTGCAATTCCAATAGCACAAGAATTTTGAAAAAATGGTTTTTGTTGGTTGGACTTTTTGAAATAGGCGTCAACACAAAAAGCACATCAACATCACGCTAACAACACTTTTAGTCCCTAAACTGAGCCAGGTGGAAGATAAATTAGTGAAAATACTGTACAACCCCATGAACTCCAACTGTTTAATTGGACTTCATTTTCACCGACTCGACTGTATACATAAATACACATACGGATTAAGAATCCGTATTATAAACCTAAATATTACATATATACTCATACTATGCTTTTATAATACACCTATTATAATTTGTTAGTTTGAAAACATTTTCAGGATCTATCAGCGATATTGAAAAAATGCTCCTCACGAAAACTATAATATTCATTCAATGAGACTTTTACGCTCGATTATTTTATGAAATATTTAAGATTAATACTATTCCGAAGTTTGTAATCTGCATTTCCAATATTTTCCTCGGCCTTTAATTATATATAGTGCAATAATTAATATTTAGCTAAGGTCTATTTCCTTTATGTCCTATTTTAATAATAAAATTCCGAACTCATATTAGTCGGAATAATATGTTTTGCGGATGTCTATGAGTTTGTCTTCATAGTTCGTGTAATTAGATACTTGAAAGTACTCCTGATTCTTCTGCTTTCAATATATCATTTTTCTTCGTTTTTTTAATATGACTTTCGGATATTATTTAATTAATGAAAGACACTAGAGTGGGTACTCATCATGAATGAAAAAAACCCGACATCAAATCCCCTCGGAATCACCCCCCATCAAGATTACAAAAAACCCGGCTTTTATAATTCAAAAAACCTTGCTATGAGCAACATAACATCGGATGTTTTAAAAAACTATGTTCAATATAAAAAATTTCGATTTTCATAAAATATCGCACGAAAACCATCGATGTTTTACAATATCAATTTATAAATTGTTTTTTTTTATATTAATTTAATCTATTTTTGTGGGTAACCACCTTGTTTTAAATTATTTGAAATAATTTATTTTTTGAAGAGAAAAGATTGGGCTCCGCCGAGAATCGAACCCGGGTCTTCCGCGTGACATGAGCGGTATGCTAGCCACTGCACCAAAGAGCTCGCTTCCAAGCGGAGCGAATCCTTCCTCTTCACTGATACCTCTCCCTCGATCTCGCAAGTATTTACGGGAAGTGGACAATTTTGGGCATGTCTTGACGATCGTCAATTTTTAATTTATTTTATATTAATTTAATCTATTTTTGTGGGTAACCAACTTGTTTTAAATTATTTTAAATAATTTATTTTTTGTGAAGAGGAAGGATTGGCTCCGCTTGGAAGCGAGCTCTGTGGTTCAGTGGCTAGCATACCGCGCATGTCCCGCGGAAGACCCGGGTTCGACTCCCGGCGAAGCCCAATCTTTTCTCTTCAATAAATAAATTATTTAAAATAATTTATAAATTGGTTTAGTAACGTTTTTATTCAAGCGTTATTAATTTATTTATTGTACCTATTAATTTTTCCATGACTTGTCTTGTTTGAAGGTGAATATTTTCATTTTACAAAATAAGAGCAATGGGAAGGATTTGATATTATTCTGGAAATATTTTTTTTTTTATAAGTAAAAACGTAATTTTATTATACAATATGTATGACATCAACATTGTTTTTTTATTTTTTTCTCCAATTAATTAGTTATTTATCTTAGTTTTATAATACCCCTCTTTCTTCCTTCAACTATCCTCACACTTTTTTAATAGTTTCAACCTATTTAATTGATTGGTTAGGAAGGTTTGTAACATTACGGCATTGCAAATCGGATAGATCTAATTTTATGAAGAACTACTTGGTATTTATTCTATTATCGGGCCCTAGTTCATTCTATTATTGGCCCATACTAAGGAATTGACAAATTTGCCTATAATGTCAGATTATGTGGAATAAAAATATACTTCCACATCTTTATTTTTATTTTCACTTACCTATATATGAAATATATAGTAAGGGAAAGTATTGCGATCATTAAAAATTTCGACTTGGGGTCCCCTGAGACCAAATGACTAAGTCCCGCGAAATGGTCTGTGTGTGTGTGTGTGAACAGACTAGCTCAAAAACTATAAACCATCCGAGCTTGAAAATGGGTATTTAGTGTATGTATGACCGCAATATGACAGCGAAAATTTCATCAAAATTTGTCAAACGGAGGGGGTACTTTATTTAATAAATTTTTACGGGGGTACTTTATTTAATAAATTTGTACGGTTTTTTCGATTTTCTCAAAAACGGCTCTAACGATTTTGATTAAACTGAGTATTTGATGTCTTAATATGCCCGAGATATGACTGCAAAAATTTTATCAAAATTTATCAACCGGAGGGGGCACTTTACTCAGTAAATTTTGTATAATTTTCACGTATTTTTTTATTTACTCAAAAAAGGCTTTAACGTTTTTGATCAAAGTGGGTATTTTATGTATGTATATGCCAAAGATGTGACAGCCAACATTTTATCGAAATTGGTCCAACGGAGGGGACACTTTAATTCATAACTTGTTTTCCAATTTTTACCTTTTTTTCGATTATCTCAAAAACGGCTTCATTGATTTTGATCAAATTCGTCATGTTTAATGAAAATTAGGTGTTATTTAAGATCAGGAAAGCTTTATCATTATTAAAATGTTCTGAGGGGGCTTAAATGTGGAAGGGGCATTTTTTGTTTTCCTATAAAGTACCTTTGTTTTTCTTTATATGGAGACATTAACTGTCTCTCGTTACTCCTAAAAATAAGAAATGGATAAATGTAAAATATGAAAAAAATCAAGTAAACATATACAGGAGAAATAACGAAAAATATTCCTTCAACTCATAAAACACGTTGAGCCCACGCATGCGGAGTATGCCTTTAATGACAGACCAGTGTTCAAAATTAAAGCTGATCTGTTCATTGAAAGGAAATTATTTCTTTCATGGTTATTAAATGAAGTTTTCAACAACTACATAGAGAATTATAAAATTGGACGACTTGGAGTATTATGCTTGCATTGCCTAATTATCACAAGAAAATAACTTTTATTTAATAATAAAAAAATTTAGCGTACTCTAGAAAGCAAATAAAAACAAAAATAAGAAATGAATGTAGAAAAATGTGTGACTTTGAGAAATGGCAATTAACAAAACGCATTAATTTCTAATCTAAGTAAGTTGGTAAGTGAGTTGTGTGTTGCTCGCACGCACCAGATTTTTAAAATAAATTTCATGAATTATTTGATATTAAAAAATACATGTGAAACATTATACATTTAAATAAAATAAAAACACGAGAGCCATTTTTACTTTCACTTACCTATATATGAAATATTTAGTAAGTGGAAGTATTGCGATCGTGAAAATTTTCGACTTCCGGTTTTCAACGGAAATACACGTTTTGGGGTCTCCTGAGTCAAAATAACCAAGTCCCGCGAAATGGTCTGTGTGTGTGTGTGTCTGTGTGTCTGTGTGTGTGTGTGTGTGAACAGACTAGCTCAAAAACTATAAACCGTGCGAACCTGAAATTGGGTATTTAGAGTATGTATATGCCCGCGATGTGACAGCAAAAATTTCATCAAATTTGCTCAAAGGGAGGGGGTACTTTACTTAATAACTTTTTAAGTTTTTTTCGATTTTCTCAAAAACAGCTCTAACGATTTTGATTAAACTGAGTATTTGATCTATTGATATGCCCGAGATATGACTGTAAAAATTTCATCAAAATTGATCAACCTGAGGGGGGACTTTACTTAATAAATTTTGTATCATTTCCACGTGTTTTTTTTATTTACTCAATAACGGTTTTAACGATTTTGATCAAACTTGGTATTTGATGTATTTATATGCCCGAGATATGACCGTAAAAATTTCATCAAAATTGATCAACAGGAGGGGGCACTTTATTTCATAACTTGTTTTCCAATTTATAACTTTCTTTCGACTATCTCAAAAACAGCTTTAATGATTTTGATCAAATTCGCTATGTTTAATGAAAATAAGGTGTTCTTTAATATCAGGTAACCTTATCGTTATTAAAATGTTCTGAGGGGGCTTAAATGGGTAAGGGGTCTTTTTTGTTTTCCTGTAAAGTACACTTGTTTTTGTTTATATGGAAAAAATAACTTTCTCTCATTACGCCTAAAAATAAGAAATGGCTAAATATGAGATATGATAAAAATAAAGAAAACACAAAAAGGAGAAAAAAAAGAAAAATATTTAGTCAACTCATAAAAATCGTTGAGCCCAAGCATGCGGAGTACGCCTTTAATGACTGACCGTTGTTCATAGTTAAAGCCGTCCTGTTCATTTGAGAAGTGACAATAAACAAAACGCATTAATGTCTAATCTAAGTAAGTTGTTAAGTGAAAGTTGTGTTTTTCGTGCACGCAACAGATTTTTCTTTACAGATTTAACAATTTTTTTAATCATCCAGGTTTTATATACTTAAATAATTCGATCATTGGAGATGGATAAAATATTTTAGATGACTGTATTTTACTGCTAATATCAATGAAAGCTTATAAAATGACAGTAATTTAACTCAATCATGCAATACGTGGGATTTGTATTAAAGAGTGGTAAGACAGGTGTACAAGAAGTTAGGTTATAGGATCGAATTAAGCCTCTACTTCCAAGTACGGCTGGTCCCCGCAGGATGTCAGACCATACCCCCTCCCTTATTAGTACAGTCCTAAAAGTTGAATAACAGGCTGACAATAATAAAAATTCACATAATCACATCTAAACAATAAATCTTTGCCATAAAATAAAGCCTATTGAATACGTAAAGGTGTATCTCAGAAGCTATTTAGTCTACTGAGTCAGATTTGGACTCAAATTTTAGCAGATATAATCTAGTTTAAAAGTGTATAGAATATTTTTTTGTCGAAAACGAGCTTCTTTTGTAAAAAAGGGTAAACAGTTTTTGGGGTGTAGTCCCGCGAAATGGTCTGTGTGTGTGTGTGTGTGTGTGTGTATGTGAACAGACTAGCTCAAAAACTATAAACCGTGGGAACCTGAAATTGGGTATTTAGTGTAGGTATATGCCCGCAATGTGACAGCAAAAATTTCATCAAAATTGCTCAACGGGAGGGGGTACTTTATTTAATAACTTTTTACGTTTTTTTCGATTTTCTCAAAAACGGCTCAAGCGATTTTGATTAAACTGAGTATTTCATCTATTTATATGCCCCAAATATGACTGTAAAAATTTCATCAAAATTGATTAACCGGAGGGGGGACTTTACTTAATAAATTTTGTATTATTTTCACATCTTTTTTTATTTACTCAAAAACGGTTTTAACGATTTTGATCAAACTTGGTATTTGATGTATTTATATGCCCGAGATATGACTGTAAAAATTTCATCAAAATTGATTAACCGGAGGGGGGACTTTACTTAATAAATTTTGTATCATTTTCACGTGTTTTTTTTATTTACTCAGAAACGGTTTTAACGATTTTGATCAAACTTGGTATTTGATGTATTTATATGCCCGAGATATGACTGTAAAAATTTCACCAAAATTGATTTACGGGAGGGGGGACTTTACTTAATAAATTTTGTATCATTTTCACGTGTTTTTTTTATTTACTCAAAAACGGTTTTAACGATTTTGATCAAACTTAGTATTTGATGTATTTATATGCCCGAGATATGACTGTAAAAATTTCATCAAAATTGATCTACGGGAGGGGGGACTTTACTTAATAAATTTTGTATCATTTTCACGGTTTTTTTTTATTTACTTAAAAACGGTTTTAACGATTAACAAAAATAAGATATGAATGTAGAAAAATGTGTGACTTTAGGAAATGATAATTAGCAAAACACGTCAATTTCTAATCTAAGTAAGTTGGTAAGTGAAAGTTGTGTGTTGCGCGCACGCACCAGATTTTTACCTTATGGGATATGAAGACATTGAGATCTGGAAACAAAAAATTTGATCATATTTCAGAGCGGAATATGTATAAATAGCAGTATAGGCTTTTAATGCAAATTATGTTTTAAATTAATTGGTTGGATAAATTAATTTAAATATACTGTATACTTTTTGTTAAAAAATTAGATCCTGAAGATGGAAGAAACTCCGAAACGTTGGTTAAAAAAAAAGAAAGTGGCTAGAAAGTACCTTTAGCTATTGAAAATCGGGATTGGTCAGCTGAATACAATTCTTTAAAATCATTTTATATTTTATCACTTAGATCTAAATCATTCGACTTTTAGCTCCTCTTATTTTATATATTTTTAAACTAAACTAAAACATGTAAACCTATTGGGTGCAATCAATAAAATAGCCTAAGTTTCCTGAAACAAATAAAGGAAAAAGATTCTATTGAATGGACAATGCCAATCAGTGAAATTGATTGCAGTGGTTGAATGTTTACACCTTCCATTTGTTTAATTCTGACATATTGAAGTTGTTTATTGACATAGTATATCAATATTTAATATGAGCGTCCAACCTCTGGCTCTATTTTTCCATTTCTGAGAAATATTCATTTTTTCTTCCAACGTAAATCATTTTCTACCAATATTGCCATTCAGTAGCGATCCTAGAAAAAAAAAATATCCGAAGAGGACCAATCTATTTTGTTCGAAATTTCGGGGAGGTTTTATCCCATATCATGCCACCCCAACTACGGCTGCATTAAAGTTGTGAAATATGTCTAGAATGGGTGCGGGAGAGTTTATATTTAATAATTCTTATTTACGTTTGCTACATTACCTTCAAATATAAAATTTATTAACTCATATATATGTACTAGCATTCCCCGACGCGGCTTTGCCCGCGAGCCTTTAAAATCAATTCTGTGATGCTTATCTTCGTATTTATTCAATATAATATGTTAACTGATGTTAAGGAGATTTAGTAGAGTCGGAGCTTCCGGTAGGTGGAATGTTGGAGGGGGAAGCTGCCTGCTCGGTAGAAGAGAGGGAGACGCGCAATGGAGAGAGTTCACTAAAACCGCCGAAACAAATTTTTTTTTAAATTTTTAGAACATGGTTTTCGATGCCCCGTAGGGACTTTCGAGTTAAGCCCGTCGTATCAAGATCTTTAACACGTTGAGCGCCAAGCGGTACGATGGTACCGCTGTTGGACTATTGGCTGGGGCCGAGGCGCTCCCGCCAGCTAAAAGGTTGTTCTGGGCCAGGGGACCGCCTGCCGAGCGTGATTTCAAGGCATATGGGATCGCTCCGGCCCCGAACAATTCGCCAATGCAATTGGCCCAAATTTTTTTTTTTTTTTTTTTAATTTGGGGGGAGCCCCAACCTCGCTCCAAGCAGTGATGGCCAACCATGATCTCAGCCACCTCCTTTAGAATTTTTTTATTTTTACTTCTTTTAGGTTTTTTTGTGTGTGATACTTGCTTTAGTTTTATTTTTATTTTTTTTACAAAACAAAATATCTTATTTATTAAAATAATATCACAACAAATTTATACAAAATAAGGAATAGAGGCACTAAAATATTCATAATTATTTACTTGTTGGCTTCCATGAAGCACGGGCGGCAATAAAATGGTTCTCCCGGGCAATGAGGACAGTACGTTGCATTTTTGCTTGCAGTTATTGCATCCTCTGCGTGTCTTTCTATTGTCGCCTTCTTTTATGCAGATGGTCGGGGTCGTGGTGCTTGTAATTGCTCTACAGATGCCGGAATCTCAAATCTTCTCAACATGTCTTCCACAAGAATCTCTTTGAATCTCGTAATAGTAATACTTTTGCCCGTTACAGTTTGGTATACTATATGTGCATTCACCAAGGCGGTACCAAATAATAATTCTGATTCAATTTTCTTGTACCATCTTGTATTTCGTCTTAGGGAGGTATTACAGGAACTCATTTGGTCTGATAAGTCTATTGGAGTCTTGCCTTCATTATAATCGACGATTACGATGGGGTTAACAAGGGTTGACGTCGCGGTCATAACCGGGCAGCCCCTGTACTACTTCAGGTAGCGGGCTTTACCCTGGGGCCCGGCGGTACATACGTACCGCTCACAAAATTATTGTTTAATTGCCGAAATTAAACTTTTTATTTATTTCTTTTGCAATTTTTGTATCATTCTAATCATATTAAAGTTATAAATTAGGAAAAAATGCTTTGGCCCCATGCAAAAATACATCATCTTTTCCCTGGCGCTCAACGTGTTAAAATGAGTCCAAATTAGATATTTTTTCTCGAAGTGCAAAAATAGGTGTCCGTTAGAGTTAAACGACAATAACGCCATTTAAATCCCTTAGGGGCTACATTTTTGAAATTCCTTCCTTAGTGATTACCTACATCGCGTTTAAAATCTAAATTCCGAACTTCAAGTTTCTATCATTAGTAGCTTTTGCTCTGCGTTGATTCTGTCAGTCAGGACAGATATAGAGAGATAGAGATATCTCTATATATAGAGATTATATTTTCAAGATTTAATGTCATTACTTGACTTTTTTTTTTCCTTTTTGGTGAAGGAAACTGAAAAGATTCTTCACTTTTGGTATAGAAAACTGAAAAGATTCGTTACTTTTGGTATAAGAAACTAATTTTATATTAGTATTTTATCAGTAGTATTTCCGTTAATTATTCATTACCAAATTATTAAACTCCCAAAACATGCTAATATACCAAATTTTAACATGTACTTACAACGTGGTTTGCTATTTTCTTTTCACGTGATGTTTTTCTTTTAATAACACTTGTGTCATCTATTCACACCACCCAGATCATGTTTCCATAGTTTTTTCACTATAACTCGTTTTATTTTGGTGAATTTAAGCATTTTTCACTCTTTATGGTTATCCTTCCGACAGGTTATTCTTTCACGTTCAAAGCCCAGAGCAGTCGCTAGGTTTTTTCTCTATTTATTTTTTTTCTCGTTTTAAGCACTTTTAACTATTCAATTATGTTCAATAAACTCTAAAAATACCTCTATTCGCCAGTTTTTATTTCTGCCGTGCTTATAATAGTCATTTTTCTTCATTCTAAAGATTGTGTATTTTAGGTTTTCCGAAGTTTTCGCGCATTGCCACGCAATACCAGCGCCTAATCCCTAGGCCATATAAAAGCTCCGGCAGATATGTCCCTTCGTCTCTCTCTGCGTTTTTCCAGGCCAGCTGCCAGGTCTCCCTACCTTGTGTTTTCCTTGCGGTCGCCCTTTGTCGGCCCACCGCCATCTTGGCTACCAATTAGCACTTGCGAGACCGTTTACTTTTGCCGCGGGCTTTTGCGCACCCACGACTTCGAAGGCGGTCGTACCTGGCCGGTGACCTACACCGACCGCCCCCCATCATGGAGGCAAAGAGAGAGAGGAAGGGGACAGAACCTGCTAACCAACCTGACCCCAACAAATACTCATGACCTGTACAGGCCGGCGTTTGGTGGTCTCAGTAACCACGACCACCACGTCCGTACCAGGCACCCCTAGGGGTCCTGGCACCACCCAACGATGACGCCCGGGAGAGTGTCATCCCCGTGGTACCATTTGGCATCACCGCCTTAAGTCCCGAATGGATAGCGGGCCGGACAGGTAGTTTTTGACTAAGCCTGTCCTACGGATTCTCCTACTTAGGGCATGATGGCGGGGGCTTACCACCATGGCCTAAGGAGGACTGGTCCCGTGCCAGCGCCTCTGTCGTTCGTGAGTTGTAAACAACTCCCCAGGGGGCACCACAAGGAGGTGACAGTAGGCGTTGCAGGGGATCGGGCAAGCGGGGAACAACAGACAGTGAGTGGGGCACTTCCTGTCTACTCTGCACCATCTGCCAGCCTGCAGACGAACTCATTTCGCAGTCAGGATCATCACAGCGTGTACCACCTTGTACTGGCATCTTTCTGCGTAAATATATCAACAGACAATGTTTCTTATTTAACTAAATTGGGTATTTCTTTAATTAGCTGGCCAGCTATTTTTTATTGTAACTTAGATGTTAAAACCTATATCTGTAAGAATATAAGAACAATTCTTGTATTTAACCATTTCAAATTTTATTTTAAAATCTTAATTCTCTGTACATATTTCATGCCAAATTCTGAGCTGAACTGGGGAACCCTGCAGTGCTGGCAGATAGCTGCGAAGCGAAACACGTTATCCAGAAAACGTTCAGCAATTTGCACCTCCCAGCGCAGGACACAACATCTCCCGCTGTCTTCTGTTAATCGTCCAGGGTGCAGTACTCAACTTCCGGCTAACTGTCAGGTGAGTGCCAGTTTTCTTAACCCTAGGTTAAGTCACACCTCCCCAAGGCTCTGTCTCACGTTTGGTCTCAATACAGTTCTCAACAGTGTTGGGTTCTCCCTCAGTTCCGATCGATACACTACTGGCTTAGTTGCAGAGATTTGTGATCACTGTGGGACAGCGGCAGAACAAGAGCCACACATTTTTGTTTAGATTTTATTCTTTTTTGTAATAAACAGCAGGTTATTTTTTGTTTACTTTTGGTTCTTCTTATTACCCCTAAACCCAACAGGTTGATTTCGTAATAGTCTAATGTAAAGCGAGATCATAACGATTTTTATAAGAATAAATAATATACCCAGAGATTGGGTGAAGTTATGGAATTTTAATATGGGCAGGTGTTCGCACCTGGTATGAAAGAACCACTGAGCGAAATTTGGATAATTTAAGATAAACGGTATGGATTTCTATAAAGAACAAACAAAAAAACAAACAAACAGAATTTCATCTTTATTTATATGATTGTATTTGAAACAATCATATAATTTTTGAAATGTTATCTCTTGAGTTACAATTGTTTTTTTAAACTTGAAGATTGTGAATTAAATAAAAGTGAGTCTAAACTTTTGACTGGTACTGTAAATTCATAAATGTTATTGAGGTTTTAAATTATGGTAGACATCGTGTTAAACTCCCAATCATGAAATTACATTATAATATAGCATTACTATTCCGAAAAGGAAAACAAAGATATTGTAGAATATAAGTTATATTTTGAATATTATAAAAAAAGAATGGATTGAAAACAAATTCAACTTAATGAAACTTGTTAAAGTTGAAGTTGCTAAATAATTATAGTAATACTTAAGCCAATAATGTGAAAGTCGTCCAGAGATATACAGACACATTCTTCCATCTAAGTGCCTTTCGCAAAGCTATCAAGAACCTTGCACCAATAGTCGTTGCCAACAATTCTAACCGGGGATGAAAACTTCCTAAAGTGAAAAAATTAAGGCTTCAAACGAAAAACAGAGAATCACATGCCTACTTGCTTGCATCGCAAAATACATGTAGCGTAAAATTGCAATCAGTCCATAGACAACGATTAATTTTAATACTTTCTAAAAGATGTAATCTATTCAGCTATTATTCTAAAAACTTCCTAGCACCGTCCACAAAAGGGTCATACCAATCCAGCTTCTTTTCCCAAAGCTTTTGCGCTAATAACTGCATCATTTGAAACCCGCTGGGATCGTGAACCAGCTTAGAAATAGACGAAAAGGTACGTTTAGTAAACTTGAAAATTTAATACATTCTTTAAACCAATCGATTGACAGAAGATTGGCCCTAATGTTTCAGTATTGCGAAACCATTTTTTCCCTAAAATATTGGATCCCTTGCTAGGACTCTCTAAGATTAAAGCTTGCATACTTCCCCATCTCATAGGACAGCCTCCTAACTTCTTCAGTATTTAACGTCACTTTATGCTAAAATGGCTATTCGGACGATGCTACAGTGGGTTTCGCTTATCCAAGTATGAATAGCATAGAGATCGTCACCGAGTACCTGACATCGTACAGGCTCGTGACCTCCAATTTACGTCCCACTCGAAAGACGGCATGGCTAAGAATTTTTAGTAAGGCTCATAACTAAGTTGTCAAGATAGACCTTCTTTCAGCATACATAACATTTGTTTTGATCGTCTAGATTCCCTTTTTAAATGCATAAGTGGTTAATTGGTTGCATAAATGTAAGTGGTTAAGAACCTCACCTAACTAAAGCGGGCTTTTGGTAAAGGTACTGAAGAGCGGCTGATGGGTGTGGCCTGTTTTGAGAGGTTATGTGACCGTGGTGTTATCGAACTCCCGTCGCCTTTTTTTCAGTTAAAAAGTGCCTTGATTGGCTTTAATAGATTCTAGCTTTCGACTCCCGCTAGCTCTTCAGAGGTAAATAAACCCCCAAAAGGGTCCTTATCAGTGGAGATCGGGCCTTACTTTGAAGGGCGCCTTAGTGAACGGTGTATAAGCCGCACATCGGTACTCGTACCGAAATTTCAAAAACTGTCTGTTGTGAATGCTGATTTGCAAGAAGGCCTCACACACACCTTTATACTTTTTCTTCTACTACTGGAGATTTATTTCAACGATCTTAAACTTTTGAATATAGAACGTATTAATCTCTTATGAACAGTTGACGCCTGGTAGTGAAGCCTGATATTTTTTTGAATACGTAACAAAAACATGTTATATTTTCAGCCATACCCAGACAATTCTACCTCTTTGGAATTTCTACTAACCATGGTAGGTTTTGGTGCCTTGAGTGTGAAAGGTTATATTATTCACTTTGTATTGAAAACTTAGATTATTATTTTATTGTGCTAGAATTAATTTTGAAATATGTTAAGCATGAGTGAAAAAAGAAAGTATTCACACTTAGACGACCCTGATAGCCATGAAGCGAAGAAGTATGTGTCTCAAGATTTAAGCGATTATTTATACTGAACAGCGTATCCTTAATCGTATTAATTTGCTAAAATTCTCTGTTTTAGATTTATACCCGAGGCCACATTAGAAGTTGGGGATCAGGAAGTTACTTTCGACTTTTTCGCAAAAAATATAAAAATAGAAGCGGATGATACTTATGAAAATGGTATGAACTAATTTCAAATATGACCTAAATCTGATTTCATTGTATTGAGCTTGCCTATTTAAACTATAATTTTAGTTTCTCTTTTTCGAGAGCCGTAAAATTGCTGTTTTCTATATGTGAAAGCACTTTTTCTTTCAACCATCTGTTAAAAAGGTTTGCTGTCATAATGTAGGTTATCACCATGTTCAATATTTCTACTGATTCTGATTGTAGTATGGAGGACACATTAATCAGATCTAGCCTTCATCAGAGAGAATTATTTTGATTTACTTATTATTTATTTAATTCTATTGTATTCACAATATAAATTAATAAAACCTTTTTGGTTAACTTTGATTATTAAGAAATTCCACAACTGGCAATGAGGGTTAAACTGTGGAAGGTGCCACCTTACTAGTTTTTAATGCCACGAGTTTGTGGCCACAATGGTTAAATGCATTTGAACTCTATATTGTAGCTAAGGACATCATTGGGATCGAAAAAGGCCACTTTTACATTGTCGAGGTTCTAAGTTATGATATATTCATTATTCTTTTCCCACAGTAAAAGTTTAACCTTCGTTGAAACTCTTTGATAAAGCTAAAAAGATAGAACGTTCTGAACATGATAAGTTGGCTTACAAACTGTGTATTGAGAACTGAAAATTTTATGCTAAAAAAGAAACCTTGTTTACGAACGTTATATTTTTAGAAACATGAATCAGAAAAATATTGAACAATTTTGGTTCATTTGGGAGGGCAGATCAGTTAGAGTGAATTTGTTGATAAAGATGATCTGATAAGGCATCTACTAATTTTTACATGGATTTCTGGAGAGCTTCAAAAGCAGACTCAAAGGAAGGGCTATTACACTTATCAAGGTCATCGAATTAGGGAAGTCTCTGAAAGCATCATATGTACAAAAATAATTTAAAACAAGATAAATCATCCGATGAGACTAAATTTGTTAATAAAGTCGGCCTCGATAAACTTTAAAAAGTTTTATTTTTCAAAAAGAATTTTTGGAATAAATTATACTCTGATAAGACAACAAGGCTTGTTTTTTTCAGTCTAATTAGTGTTGTGAGTTTGCTATGCTAAGCTAAGTTTCAAGATTCATGTGTGTTCAGGCTAGCTCAATAAGTTAAGCCCTTTGAAACTGATAATTTGTATTTGAGGTAGGTATATGTTCGTGATGTGACAGCAAAGATTTATTCAAAATTAAATAATGAGTTGGAGGGGCACTATATTCTATAAATTTTAATACATTATACGATAATCACCAAAAGAGCTCTAACAGTTTGATTAAACTCGCTGTGTTTAATGAAAATCATATCATCATTAATATCAGGTAGGTCTAATCATCATTGATAGGGCTTAACTGGCATATGAATAATTTCTTCTAATATAGTAGTTTACTTGGTTACTTATGTAACGTGGCTCTACAACTCAGTTATGATTCCTGGCCTCCACAAATTCTCATGGTAAAGTGGCCCCCATCTAATTCCTGACCTTTAGTAGCTCATGTGCATCGTCCGAGAAACAGTCAGCTCATCTCATTCTGGGTCTCCCTCGGTGTCTTGTGCTGTACAGCTGTTCTGTCAGCAGCTTCTTCGGAAGCTCATCCTAGCCATGTGTTCCGCCCACCAGAGTCGACCAAGCTTCTAAATCCTCACCAAATTGGAGTTTTAGTACATTCCGTAGATTTTGGATTCCGTTGATTTTGTCCCCGCCATCTGCCATTGTCCCAGACTCCTCTAAATATCCTTCGCAGGTTCCTCCTTTCAAATATGAGCAGGTCTTGCTCAGACTTCCTTGCAATGGTCCATGATTCCAACCCACACCGTAGAACTGGTCTAATCAGTGAAAGTTGTATGCTGCAGGCATCGCATCATATTTTCATATTACTAAAGGATCTCTACAGAATGTTAGGAGTTTTATATTTTGAGCTTTCATGATTATTGAGCAGGAATAGATTTAATTTATGATTAAGTCTAAATAATGATAATTGTAAATATCAAAATCAAATAGATAATTTTTATCCATCATGATAAAAATAAATCTAAACTATATATGTAGTGTGATCATAATTTTCTAATTTGGCATGCTAATTACCTGTTTATGTCTAGCAGGTTTTATTTATAAATTACTGTTTACGTTGTATGTTTTTATGCTTTAAACGTAAAACTATATGGTTGATATCAATTGAAACTCTAACCTTTATTTGTTATCACTCGATCACTTCTGTTTATATTGTTATGTTTTTTTTTTTTCTCTTTCTTATAATTTTATCATGAGGCTTATTTTTCTTAGATAGTGGTAATGAGCTGGCAAATGGCTTTATAAATGGCATTCCTGATAGTCCCGACAACCCGAGTTTTGATGTTAATTCTGAAGTGTGAGTATAATTTTTTCCATTTGATGAAATATTTGTATATATTTTAAAAATTAATGCTGCTTATTTCTGTTTTCACTTTCATTTTTATTAGCAATGGTTATGATTCAAGTCAATGTTGACAATTTCACAATTTCAATCATTTAACTTGAGGCCAACAAGTGTTAGTCATTGTAGTTTAGTTTTTTAAAAGACTTATTTTTTTAAAAGAGTTCATTTTATGTTTTTTTAGAAAGTCTGTTTGCTATTACAATAAAAAATGAAACTAAAAAATCAAATTAATTTATGATTTTTATTAACCTTGCCTAAGTTTTATATTGATTGCATCATCACATTAATACCCACCAACAATTATAAAATTTTATTATAGTGTATATTAATTATTATATTCTTATTAAATCTTTTTTTTACTTTCACTTATTAAATAAGTTAAAAGTTTAATTTTGTTCATTCTCCATTAGTGATTTAGTACTCAAATCATTAACCTTGTTTGAGATTATATTTTTTTTGTATTGCAGAAATGAAGAAAATATTATTGTGCTTCATATGGATATCCGAGACCCATTATATACCCTCCGTGCCCTTCTTGAAGATGAAATTGGTGGAAAATTTGATGATTTTTCTTTTTCTCTCCAAGACAGCCAAATTGTAAGTTTCATTTTTAAATACCATGAATTTCTAGTACATTAATGTTTTATCATCCTTCTTCCTAAGCTAATATATATATATATATATATATATATATATATATATATATATATATATATATATTTATTTTGTATAAAAATCTTTACTTAAACTAGTGGTAATATTATTCAATATTCTATTATTTACTTAAACTAGTGGTATTGTTCCATTATGAGCTAGACTAAATTTGCTGTTATTATTTCTCTAAAATTTTATAGCAGTTAAGGTGCGTTTACACGCTCAAACCAATAGCACAAACTGGCTTACACAAGTCAGTTTGTGTAAATGGTTTGAATGAAATATTTCCGTTTACACGCTCAAACCAATAGCACAAACTGGCTTGCGAATGCCAGTTTGTGTAAATGGTTTGAATGAAATATTTCCGTGTATTTACTTCTTTCGCCCTGGGATGGTTGACTTTTATTTCATGGAGGCCCCACGGAATAAATCTCGACCTACCCACCATGGTTAGAATGGGTTGGTTACACCTCTAGAGTAACCCCCCCCCCCCCACCCAGTATGCCACACATGGCTAGGAAGTGGTACCAAACAAAAAAAAAATATAGGTAAGTGAAATTAAAAATAAAAACTGTCAGTTAATAAATACAGCATATTTGTCGCTTTGGCGCTTGATAAAGAGCAATTAGACTTCATGTAAAACTAAAGTTCGAATATTCAAAACCCGAGTGTATGATGATTTCACCGCTAATAAGACTGAACAAAAAAGGTTTGGCCTATTAGATAAGATGAATTATGATGCTGAAGGATATGTTAAATGATTTGTATGTCGAGAACCTTTGAAGACTATCTAACGGTCATTGTTTTTGGGACAATATTCGATAAAAATTTTGGGGTACTACAATAGAATTAGTCTTGAAAAAAATTAGGGCTTTAGAAATAATTTAGAGTTTTGGGAATATATTTAATCAACTGTACCGTCACTTCTACGTCGAACTAGTTAAAATTGGTACTTTTCAAGAAAGAAAAACCAAGTTTAATATTTAAACAAAATCAGCCAGCCTATTTTCAAATATCCTAAGCCGTCGCAAAGTACCGAATTTGAAAAACAAAAGAGTTTATCACATTTCGAAGGTGGATGTAGTATCGACGAATCTTGCAAAATCATAAAATCTCTTCACTGGATATATAAGAAAATCATAAAAAACCAAACGTCCAGACGAGTGACGTTATTATGAATTATTTTATTTTATTATTGCGATGAATTATTGACATAATAACTATAACTGGGAATAACTTTTTTATAATTAACTTTAACATTCATACTCTCTTTAGATCGGTAAAAATATTAAAATAAATATCCTTCGGTTAAGCTTAATATACATGTTTAATAGCATCGTTAACACGCTCAAGCCAATGCACCAACCTCAAACCAATTTTCTGTCCGGACAGATTTAACACAAGCCAAATTTTTTGGCTTGCACAAACTTCAAACCAGCGTTCACATGCACCAATTTATTTTGCACAAGCCAGTTTGAGCAAATGGTTTGAGCGTGTAAACGCACCTTTAGACAGAATTCACTACCAAGCTTACAAAATTCATGCTGAATAGTTACAAATGGTCGCTAGTTATACGAATGCGATCCTTTAATAATTCATGTATCTCTTGTAACAAAAGTTATGTATTACTAAAATTTAAAATATGTGCCATCAGCTCTCTCCCACTGTACTACAATTATGTTTTAACAATTTAGTAATAATTTTATAAACATTAATAATTAATAATTTGCATAATTTATTAATTTTAAAACTAATACCTTTAATAAACTTTATGTATCTAATTAATGGAATTAAAAAATAAGAGTCTTTAAAGAATAAGATAACAAATTGAATTTTATTAAATAATGAAATTAAATTATAATATAAATATAAATTAAATAAATTACTGTTACATTAAATAAAGAAATATATCATTAATTTTTATTTCAATAGAATTCCTTATTGACATGGTAAACATCTATGCAAATACAATCTGCAATCAGTTCATAGTGATGAAAATTACTAGATAAACAGTAATTATTATTATCTGCTTTAATTTTTTATAAAATTCTGACATCTTTCATAATGTAATAAATATTTTAAGTTTTAAATTTCCAGTTACTTTAATATTGAAACACTTATGTGGGTTAACAAATACATAGCCAGTTAAAGAACCAACTAATATCTGGAAGTGGCCTATTTTCTCTTGAAGGAGCAATAATCATTGTGAGAATCTCTGTGGCTTCCTGCTCGGACTGTTTCTCAGCTTTTCTATTATCGTCAGGCCAGCAGTCTGCCGATTTTAGTAAAAAAGAGGGTTCAGATAACCACCTATCTCCAGAGCAAGTTTTAAACTTTGTACCATCATCCGCTGGATTTTCCGAGCTCGGTACCCAACGCCGGCTATTAGGGTTGGAGTTTTCCATGATCTCTGCTTTTCTATGACCTACAAACATTCTATAGCGCCTGTCAATATTTCTAATCCAGTAAAGAACTGTACTAGAATCCGACCAAAATGTCGTAGTTTTTATTTTAAGCCCTGATTCTGCTTTGATAAACTTAGCGAGTCTGCACCCCATCACTGCAGCTTGCAATTCCAACCTCGGTATTGAAATTTGTTTTAGAGGTCCAATGTGTCAATGCCACATGAATTATAACAACATAAAATTCGAGCAGGTTACAAAAATTATCACGTAACACAAATCATATGGCTTTATTTTCACAGTCAAGACAAACCCTAAGACTAACTGGTACAGTCACTCGCTCCTTATATATAGTCATAAGAAGACCAGCCTCGAAGGTCTCAGGCCTCCGTGGAAGGTTCCAGGCCTTGAACCTGAAAAATCTAGTCCCAAACATGTGCTCTGAGGATTTGTTCCAACCGCTAGTTCGTTCCAACAAAAGGTCTCGGATTTTAAACCATATGTTTTTTTATGTAACGATTTAATGTTGCAATATCATAAAAATAACAATGAGTATCTACTTAATAAATCAATGAATGTTTTTTACTACTAATTATTACAATACATGAAACCTCATACAATAAATTGTATTGCATTCTCGTTGAGAAAATGTTTCAATTTTTTTTTCCAGGGTGTATAGTTTATTAGTATTTTTGGGTGATATTCTTTGTAATAATTTCAAATGTAATATGATACATTTGACAATATTGTAAAATAATTTCTTCATCATTAATTCAACAAAATAATAATAACAATCATCATATCATTGCATTAAACTTAGATACCTCCTCCCCCCCCCCCCACATTCGTCTTCTTTTTCCATATTTTCCTATTCTTTTGAAAACAGTATTTTCTTTATCAAGAAAAATAGTTATAACTGCTAATTCTTCAATTGAAAATTTGATGAAATTTTTTGGCCGCAAATATTTATATTAGAAGTATAATAATATACTTTTATAACTGTAAGTTAATTATTAATTATGATCCAAATACATGCAACTTCCATTATTGAAGATTTCAAGCGTGAATGGTGTCAGATTATACAATGGGAATATAGTTAGATTTAAGAAGACCGAGACCCAACCGAGAGAGAACCGATAGTGTGAATGTGCAAGACCAAGATCAAACCAGGAGAGAACCGATAATGTGGATTGGATAGGGAATCTAAAAATTATCAAATAGTAATTCAAACATTGATATAATTCTGAGAAACGATTAAAATGAACACCGAAAATATGACATCTGATAGGTCTTAACCTATACTGTAAAGTGGTAAAAAGAAAGTGCCACTTTTTGAAGGTTTTGATTAATAATTCTGAGCTTTGGGAATTGCACTCAACTTACTTATATCCCAGCTTTCGATTCAAATATTAGAAAAGATAATAAGTCATAAGAGTAGAGGGAGAATGTTTTTTTCATGGCATATTTTATCTCTGGGTCAGGTAAAACAATACGCCACACCTTATTATGACTCTGGAATGTACTGTATATCAAAAGTGAGATATTGTTGGTGCAAGCTTTCTTATAAATCTACTGTGCTGATTTGTAAAAACCTAATATAGTTTACTAATACAAAATAGTTTACTAGTGATTTTGTTGGTTTTTTTAATAATATGTTTAATTTTCTCATAACAGTTTGTAATTTTCTTAAAAACACATTTCCGTATTCTTGTTCCCCTCTTTTATAGCATATGAATAACCTTTTTTGTTTCTAGTCTTGAAAAAAAACTGTAAATTATCAAAAATTAATGTTGGTAATCTAAATAGAACAAGAAAAATAAACAAGTGGACGCATTTTATTTCTACACCTTTGCCTAACAAATTTAAACCTAGCGGATTCTTCAAATCCATTGGTCTTTTGATAACTCATGAAAATTGCTGTCAACTGATGAGCAACTGATGCCAACTTATGACCTTCTATCTTGATAGAGTATACTTTTTAGTATGTCAACCATTCATTCGATTTTTTTGGAAATGCTAAACTTCAGTCTAGTACCAGTGGGAGAGAGATGATGACAAAAACCACGGGTGACACATAATTAGATATCTGTAACATTCTTGTACCATTTGACATCATAAAATAATTTGATACATAAAGTTAATTTTAAAAATCAACTACAAATGAATTATTTTTTTTTCAAAATAATATATTTTTTTTTCAAAATAATTTTTTTTTCAAAAAAACACATTTTTTTTATGCATAAAGAGCCACTTTATGAGCACATCATGTTTGATCTCCCTTGAACAAATTTCTCCGAGACCGATTGAGAAGGAGCAGGATTGGTCCAAGACACGACCGGTACTGATTGTGTGAATGCTAGCATTCTACTTCTCTTTATAATATTTTACCTGACCAAGATCGAACCAGTAGAGACTGAAATGTGGATAGACCCTAAGGAATAATGATTTAATGATTATTAATATTGACTTTGTTAAAATTACTATATATATATATATATTTTTTTTTTACTTTACAGTTGGAAGATCACAAAAACCTAGTTGATCAATGTGTGCAAGGCGAAGGAAGGGTTCAGATTAATGTAGAATTGAAAAATGATGAAAGAGGGAAAAGGATCAATATTGTTGATGTATTGAAACCCACGGAAGAAGAGCTTGTTGAAATCGGTCAAGGAGGTAGTTTAAATTGTTATAATTAAACATTAACTGTGTTTTTTCAGATAGTTTAATTAGAAAAAGATTAATCAGAAAAATAATATAATTATTAACTATGTTTTTTAATCCCTATCAAAACTTTTATGTTGTATTCATGATTGTACCATAGAACGAGACGATGATGAAGATGAGGATGAAGAGGAAGAAGATGAAGCTATATCTGGGAATGGAAACATGGTCAGATGGGCTGTTGACACAGTGTTTAAGAAGGACCAAGAAAGATTAAATATACCTCAAGGTAAAATATAATTTCCAACCCCAAGTCATATTTTTTTTCTCAACATTTTTTATATTTGAGGATGTGAAGTGCAAAACTCATTCGTTCCATTTTTCTGAAAAATTGAGTTATCAGTGGATTCTAAAAGAAATTTTAATACTGTTTCAACATATCTTATCAGATTGAAGCAAAACTCGTTATTTCATATGGATTTTTGCTTTACAAAATAGCGGTTTGTTGCAGAACCGATTCGTTCCATAGCCCATTGTGTTTCAAAAGTGGTTCGTTTCTCGTTTTGAAGCAAAACTCTTTGGTTCCTATAATAACTTCTCTTTATGCACCCATCCCATTCGTTCACTTCCGCATTTTCTGTTACTCTTTCTGAACAAAATATCGAAAGCTCCTTAAACTAGCGTGTTTTATTTCAGTCTATATTCGATTCTTCTTACCTAACTCTATTAGTAATTGATTTTCCAATGGCTCCAACAAGCTGAAAGACGTTGATAATCAGCTGACAAAACATTTTGGTGACAAGTGGAGGGTCAATGATTCATTGAAGTATTATACAATAGCTCTCTATATATCTGCCACAGACAAGAGAAACAATGAACAACAGGATGATGAAGTTGATATTATTGAAGAAGACGATGGCCTTAAGATCTAGTCTTTTTGTAGTCAGATGTTTTATATCAGTGGGTGATATTATTTTGTAAAATGATACCGAATTTATTAATAAAATGGTTGTGAACATAAATAAATATTACTTATTAGAAAAAAAACTTTGCTTTTGTTTTCTTCACCTAGTATTATTATCCCTTTGGAAGATCGCTCGTTCCAATGTGGTGTGCAGCAAAAGTCTTTCCTTAAAAGATGTTGTTGCAAAGCTTTCTCATTTCATACTAGGTTATTTTTAAATAAGTAATTTTTTTCACTCCAAGCTCATTTACACAGGGTAGCTATACCTTTCGAAGGCAAAAAAAAAAAAAAAATTATCTGGCCACTCTACAAGACGTGGTAAGTTTTTTGGAACAAACGAGTTTTGCACCTCACCTCTTCATTTTCATGGACTTAATAATTATTATAGTGATTAATTTATTATATATTGATTACATTGTTATTGCTTTATAATTATCTTATCTTATCAATCCATATATCCCATAAACAAGATATTAATATAATATTATTTTTCCTTCAACAGATCCAGAAAAATGGGAACCATCCCATGTAAGACATTGGTTAATGTGGGCTGTTCGTCAGTTTAATTTGTCTGGTATTCAGCTTTCACAATGGTCGTTAAATGGGCAAGATTTGGCAAAAATGACACATGATGAATTTCGGACGAAAGTGCCTCGAGACCCTCAAAATACCTTTTGGACTCATTTTGAACTATTGCGGAAGTGTAAAATAGTTGGTAAGGAACTTGATTTATTTTTCACCATATCTCTTATTTTTGAAGAAGTTATGTTAAACATTAAAACTAATGTTTTAGTACCTGTTGTTTTTTTAGATTTGAATTGCTCATTTGAGAAACCCAACAGACTTGTAATTAAAGACCATTGTATTTTTTGGAGAAAAAAAAGTTGAAGTTAAGGAAATCACTTTGCCAAAGTAGAGTCACTGTAACTTTTATATAATGTTTTATCACTTTTCAATCTCATTGTCTTGGAAATGCTGGGATTTCTGAAATGACTGATTCATTTACAATAGTACAATTGTATTTTGATTTTTTTTTTTCTTTTTTCATAGCCATAACTCCTAAGCAAAGCCCTTGCATCAAACAAGAAGTTGTAGATGAGGATGAAATCGAAGATGAAGGTGAACAATTAAGGAAAGAGGTGCTTCAAAAAACTAAACCACAAGAAAAGGTCAGAATGGTCAAAGCTGGAAGAAATTATCCCATCATTGGAATTCGTAATGAAATGAATGAAGACGAGTACCAGCGTGAGTGTATTGGTGACTCAAATATCCCAATTCATTTCTTAACACATTCAACGCCGGCTCCATATTCTCTAGGTGAGCCAGGGAGCCGGAGGGTTTCGGGTCATCAGTGAGCCAAAAAATTAAACAAAAATTGTAAAAACTATAAAAGTAAAATTAGACAAAAATTGAGTTAAAACTTTAAAAATCCACAACTTTGGCTGTAAAGCAGCTAGTAGGAAACCAAAAACGCCGAAATGACCGTCATGAACCACTGCAGGTGGCTGACTAACTAAATTCAAAACTTTCCTACCCTGCCATCGCTTTTATGTGGATAGGGTAGAAGATACCTGAGTACGTCCCTGAGACGTAGTTGGCCACCTGGGCTCGCCGAATAGTATGTCCCTGGGACGTACTTGGCGTTGAATGTGTTGAATAATGTATTTATGTTGGAACATAGGGGATTTGAGCTCCTAGATATAACCATGGTTTTAATTATAAGTATAATAAGTATAATATACATATCATAATATAAATATATAAGAAATATTACTGTAATATTGTTTACAATTATACAAAAAGAGATGGAGGTAGCTCAGTGAGTAAGTCAATGGACTCCTACAGATAAAGCTTCAAGTTTTAGTCGGGCTTTGGCAGGAGGCATCTGCTCTGTTATAGTTATAACAGAGCAGATGCCTCCTGCAAGCCTATAGCTATCCTATAGCTTTGGGTCAGGGTCAGTGCACAGAATTCATCTTTTTATGTTAACAATAATATTCCAATACCCTGAGTGCCTTTGAACTGGAAGCCGAATTTGATCTACTGGCAATTATAGAAAAATTCTCTTAAAAATTTAATTTTTACCTTCTTCCTCCAAAAATTTTTTTTTCACTGTAAATAAACTCAAAGACAAAATTAAAGCAATCCTTAAATAGTTCTTTAAAACGACATTTATAGTTATCAGATTAACTGTCATCTATTTCTGTTGTTTAGTTGTGGTTTCAAATCATATATTATTATTTAAATACAGATTTACTCAATTTTCTAGGGTTTTTATTTCATTTTTAACTATTCTACTTCCATTTTACTCTTCTTTAAATTTCTAGAATTAAAAAGTCTTCATTTAATGTTTTTTCCCGTTTGTGGTAAACTATGGATTAAAGGAGAATAGTTCATAAAGAGGAGTAAGTAAGAATAGTGACTAAATCAAGAGGGGTTCAGTCAATGGCAAATTGCCTTACCACTCTTGCATGATCTTATTGTCATTTCAAAAATGTTGAGGCGATGCCAGGTAACTAAAAATGACAGTTTGTTCAATCTAACTTCCTCCAAGATTGGAGTAACACTATACGGGGACTTAGCAGAAATCAAGAGAAACATCCAAGTTTCATTTGAAAAAGTTATGAAAAGGTTGTCAGAGTATGGGCTATCAAACCATCGTCCAACAACTGGCCCCCTTCTCACTTGGAGAATATTGTATTTTTAGGCTTCAATTTGGTTGACTACATCTAACTTGGAAAGCTTAGATGTTGGCGCCGAGTTTTTCAACAATTTGTCATGGTTTTGCTTGAGGTCTCCATACGTGTAGAGAACACAAGTAGAGTGAATTGCTGCATTCGCTTATTCATGCTCAAATAACTTTGGAGGGTCAGTGATTGGAATGGTATAACTTTAAATGCTTCTACAGAGTTGTTTGAAATCAAGGAGGCTTTGTAACTGCCATGCAGTCCATATCAAACATTGTTTGATTGAGTTGTTGGGTCATTTGGCCATTTATCAGCCAAATTATTTTGTTGATGCAGGGTAATGCTTGATGTGATGTCATTCAGATAGTAAACCAATACCTCAGCGATGTGGAGCAATGTCATTCCAGGACCATCCCAAAGTTCAGACATAAACACGATGGAGCACATAAGATATGCTATAAAGGCATGTCTGAACTCAACAGCCTACTAACTTACAAAATTTAAGGTCATTATTGGTTCAAGGATGGGACAACTATCCAGAAGTGGACAATAAGAGGAATGTGATGCAGTATATTTGTACTTAAAAAAACTAGAGGGGAAAACACAAAGTTTGGGCCAAATGAAATATAAGGCAAGTTTGTAAAAGTTTGATTATGAGTAATTTAAAAAAAAAAAATTCAAATGTATAATTGGTTGTATTACTAATTGTATACATATTTAGGATATATTTATCACCTGTTACATTTAAGAATTATTAAAAAAGATGCTATTGAAATAGTTTTATATTAAAAAAACAAAGGTGTTGCTTTAATTTTGTCTGCCAGTATATATTGATCAAAATTGATGGTACATTTTGTATCATACCTGGTTAATTTTTTCTTTCTAGCATCTACTGTTGGAGGACCTGTTCAACTTTGGCAATTCTTGTTAGAATTGCTCACGGATAAAAATCATAGAAATGCAATTCAGTGGCTTGAAAATGAAGGTAATTATATATTATTTCTACCATAATAAATAGAAGTAACCTGTTCTACAATGTGGCAACTGGTATTAAGAATAATTCTACTTACAACATTTTATTCCATAAACATTTAATTTTAAATATAAATGTTTTATAGAATTTATTTTTTACTTTCACTTACCTATATATGAAATATATAGCAAAGAAAGTATTGCGATCGTGAAAAATTTCGACTTCCGGTTTTCAACGGAAATACACGTTTTGGGGTCCCCTGAGTCCAATTAATCAAGTCCCGCGAAATGGTCTGTGTGTATGTGAACAGACTAGCTCAAAAACTATAAACCCTACAGACCTGAAATTGGGTATTTGGTGTAAGTATATGCCCGCGATGTGACAGCAAAAATTTCATCACAATTGGTCAAACGGAGGGGGTACTTTATTTAAAGAATTTTGTCCAATTTTTAGGTTTTTTTCGATTTTCTCAAAAACGGCTCTAACGATTTTGATTAAAGTCGGTATTTGGTGTAGGTATATGCCTGCGATGTGTCAGTTAAAATTTCATCAAAATTGATCAATTGGAGGGGACACTTTACTTAATAAATTTTGTCCCATTTTCACGTGTTTTATATTTTTATTTGCTCAAAAACGGCTTTAACGATTTTGATCAAACTTGGTATTTGATGTAGGTATATGTGACAGCCAAAATTTTATTAACCGTATTATGAAGATATAAACTTTTATTTATTAATAATAAGATTAATGTTAATTAAGAGAGTAAATACGTGATGCTCAAATTTTTGAAGCATCGCATGTGTGTAAAAATATGGTATAAGATAATAGTCTATAATTAATATAGGTATATTTTAGTCTAGAAACTTTTGTTCCATAATAAATTTTTGAAAACAATATAAAGCGATTTTATAGGAACAGTATTCGTTCTTGATTTTCAGAAAGGCATAAGAGACGTAAATACACCAGTAAGAGACAAATCCAACATGCCAGTACAAGCTCTAGAAAAGAACTAACGGTTAAAGTTTTATTTATATTTTAAACATAGACAGTTTGTTTCTTCTGCCTGAAAACACAAAAGTAACAATTAGATTTTTTACTTGAATTATTTCAAAGATTGATGATTGTGAATATTAAATCAGTGCATAGAGATGAAAATAATTCATCTCAGGGAATATATCACTCAATTAAGTTAAAAATTTGGATGGGCTTAACCACCATTAATAGAACATGAATTTGTTTGAATAGACTCTCAGACCTAAGCACCCAAAAGTTATGAAGTGCCCCCTCCATTTGACCATACTCAGTTTAATCAAAATCATTTTGATGGAATTTTTGCTGTCACATACATGTCATGTCATATACATACACTAAATACCCAATTTCAGGTTCGCTCAGTTTATAGTTTTTGAGCTAGTCTGTTCACACACACACACACACACACAACTGATCATTTCGCAGGACTTAGTTATTTAGACTCAGGGGACCCCAAAATATGTATTTCCGTTGAAAACCGGAAGTCAAAATTTTCCACGATCGCAATACTTTCCCTTACTATATATTTCATACATAGGTAAGTGAAATTAAAAAAATAAAAATTGAATTTTATTCAATGTAAATTAGGGTTAGAGATGTGGGATTTCCAAACAGCTTTCACACACAGATTCATACACTGAAAGCTTAATCTTTACTGAATAAAAGATCAACTGTTGTACGATCCACAACTACATAATCTTCGCGTAGATTCAAATTCAGGCGACAAGTCTGACTGTACTCGAACACAGCACCTAGCACCATCCATGGTCATCTTAATCAGGCGGACAAGTTTTCAAGGAACTCCAAGGTCACAAAGGGCTGCATATAGTTGAGGTCTCTTGATGCTGTCATTTGCACTCCTGAAATCTATATATAAACAGGTAGTGGGTGATCATCCTGTATTCTTGACACTTTTCCAATATCATCCTAAACATCTGATCAACTATGGACCTTCCTTCCCTGAATCCTGCCTGATATTTACCATCACCCTCTCAGCTATCGGGAGGAGTTTGCGGTAGATGATGTTTGAAAATATCGTATAGGCACACTGAAGGAGTGAGATCCCACAGTAATTGGAGCAATCCAGGATATTACCCTTCTTGTACATTGGATAAATAAAGCCTTTCTTCCACTGATATGGCATTTTCTCTTTAACCCAGTTGGTGAGGATGATGTCATGGAGGACTCTTTGGAACTCCTCACCACCATGCTTAAGCTCAGAAGGAATCCCATCCTCTCCCGGGGCTTTGTTATTGTTCAGCCTGTTGATGGCTTCAACAACGTCTTCACATGTCGGGGGGTCTGGGAGGTCCAGATCATGCTCAGCACTTGGGATCACAAAGTCTGGGGCTTCTGCACCCTCGTTTAGAAGTGCATCAAAGTGATGGGACTATCGAGCCAGGATCTCTTCCTTTTATGTGATCATGGAGCAGTCTTCTTTTTGACATGATCAGACCCTTTGTTTGAATGATTTTCTACTTTCTTTCACCATCCTGTAGAATACTCTTCTGTCTCCTTCGCTCCTCTATCTCCTGTAATTGTCGCCTTTCCCATTCTCTCTTCTTTCTTCTGTGTAGTCTCTTCCTTCTTTTGTTTCTATATACGTGGATCGCTTCTGAACCATATTTCTGTAGGCCTTATTCTTAGCATCCGTGGCAACTGCACACTCAGCGTCAAATCACAGGGACCGAACAGCTCGAACCTCTAGCCCTACAGCTTCCTCTGCTGTTTCTTTAACAATTCGAGAGAGGGTGTTCCATTGTTCTTCCACAGAGCCTGGCATTGGATATTTTGGCCCTGATCCTTGATATCACCAGATAGTGGTCCATATCCAGGTTTGCTCCTCTGTAGGATCTGCAACTTATAAGATTGAACCTATGCCACCTGCTGGTTAGAATGTGATCTATCTGATTCACAGTATTTCCATCTGGAGAACACCATGTTCATCTATGAATATTCTTTCCAGGGAAGAGCGTGCTACCGATAACTAGGTCCTTAGAGGCAGCGAAGTTAATAAGCATTCGGCCATTCTCATTAGTGTCATCATGAAGGCTGTACATTCCAATAGTTGGCTTAAAGACTTCTTCCAATGCCAATCTTCGCATTAAAGTCTCCTGATGATCTTGATGTCATTTTTAGGGCAGCTGTCAATGGTCCTGTCTAACTCATCGTAGAATGCCTCCTTCTCATCATAAGGAGACACTTCCGTGGGGGCATAGCAGCTAATGAAAGTGTAATTATAAAACCTGCCTTTCAGACATAAAAAACAAATCTTGGGGCTAACAGGAATGATATTTATTATCAGATTCCTGGCTCTTCCCCTGATCACTAAGCCCGTTCCTGAGACATGTTGATGCTCGTGGCAGCTATAATATATGGTATGGTACCGCTTTTCCAGAACTCCACTTCCTTCTCCACCTCACCTAGTTAACCTCGAGTAACTATACTTCTTTCTTGATTCCTCTTATACACTATGTTTTCACCTCGGTGACCACCCTAGACGAAGCACTGACGACATAAACCTGTAACTTAGATCTTGTGTTGTATAGTTTGACCTCTATGCCATTATCTGGGCTGGGTCAAGGAAGGATTGGTGTGATCAGACTTCCTACTTCTGCCCATTAATGTCAGAAATTGTAAATTTAAATTGGACTAAGAAATTCTGGTTTTGATGCGCCTTGTTATTAAAAATATATATTTTTTAGGTGAGTTCAAACTAATTAATCCTGAGCTAGTTGCTCATTTATGGGGATTAAGAAAAAACAAACCCACTATGAATTATGAAAAGTTGAGCCGAGCTCTTCGCTATTATTACGATGGTGATATGATCTCAAAGGTATCAAACTTATTCAAATAATATCCTACTATGAACATCCATTAAAAGTAACAAAATTCAATTTGTACTAAAGGTTTTTTTTTAAAGATTCTTGGTTTTTTGTTTTTTAATTTAAGTACTTGGTACATATTTCTCTTTTTTTTTTTATTTTTTTTTATTAATGTATTATTTGTACAGGTCCATGGTAAACGATTTGTTTATAAATTTGTTTGTGACCTGAAACAGATGTTAGGATATAGTGCCTCTGAATTAAATGCTCTTGTCATTGAAGCAGAGCTGAAGGCTAAACATAAGAATAAAATTAATCAGGTGAAATTTTCAGATATTAATAACTAATTATATTACCATACTACAATACATTAACATATTAACATGGTCTTTTTTATTTATTTTATTCTATTTTACAATGCTAGTATATGATTACAGGGAGCCGACCCTTATGGGCTTTTAGATACTTCAGATATTATCACAATTTACCATCCTAGTAAGTCTAGATTGTTTTTCTAAAGCCTATAATGGATATATTAATATTGTAGAACATATCTGCTTTAGTACAGATACCCACAGTTCTAGTAAAGGCATTCCGGGTATCACTTTAAAAACATTTTTTTTTTTTTTAATATGAAATAAGTATGGATAGTTGAAATGTCGCTAATACTTTACTAGAACATATATCTACTTATTCAATTATAATATCTATTTTCCCTTTAAACTAATTTTTTTAATAGCATTAAACTTTGTTTTGTTTTTTAGGTGACTAAATCTGTTGATATTACCTATTATGTTTTTCAAAAGCTCTGGGGAAAACTATTTCCGCCAGTATTTCTGAGGTTATTTGAATTTTTTATTGATATTCGTATTTTGAAAGCCTTGCCTTAGGTTTTTAGCTGTTAAGAATGTATACTATTTTAAATTTTTAAATTCAATTTTCAAACTTAAATTCTTATTTACATGTATTTTTCAATTGTATTTCATGCTCCACATAAATTGTGGAATATTTTTATGGTGTTAGGATTTTTATTTATAATTATATATATTTATAAATTTATATCATTTTTAAACATCAGTTGCTTTGAATTCTTCATCCTCAATCTGGTTTTTAATTTATCCAAAAGCATGAAACATGCTTATCTTTAAAAAGGTCAGAAAACTGAATGCTATGAATAATAAGCATTTAATGGTTAAGTTTTTAAATTTTATTTCATTAATCCTTGAATATAATTCTATTAAAAGGAAATTATTTTAATTGTGTTCAAATTGATTAAGTTCTACCAAAAATAAACTATATTAGATTTATAATTATAAAAATGTTGATTTGTATACCTCAAGTTTTTTTAAGTTTTTTTTTATATGTTCACAACTTGTTACATTATTGAAGTTACACATATGTAACTTTAACAGTTGAAAGTATTTATTTTAATGTCAAATAAAGTGTTTTATCTCCCCTATGATCCAAATTAATTTCAATGTTTCTATACTTGTTTTCATTTTAACACCATGGGGAAAGTATTTAAACATTGTGACTGATATTAATAACTGTGATAATAGAGATATATATGTATATAGATATATCTTTGCAATTTAAATTTTTTATATTATGTTTTAATGTATGATTACTATTAAAGTCTCAGTTTTTTTTTAATGGTTTATGATTATAAAAATAATATTAACACTGATTTTACTTTGCATGTTATATTTTCTTAATAAAAATAAATATTTTTTCTTTATATAAATAAAGAACTTATAAAGAAACAATTTTATTATTAGAATTATTACTCTATCTTCTTATTTTTTGGATCATTCATTTAATTATACAAGAAAGCCTAGAAACATGCTAAATGCAACATAATGAAGGCCTCAAATATTTAAGAAACATATCACATTATTTTACAAATACTGATGTCAATGAATAGAGCTCTTACCCCTTTAACTGCTGGTGGCTGACATATACCAGGTATATGCATAAGTTTTTGCCGGTTTTTGGGGTAATGAAAACACATAATTTTCAAGGGAAAATAATTTTTTATTTATTCAAAATATTGGCCATCGGATTCTACACACTTCGACCATCTTTTAGGTAAATTATGAATTCCTTGCCAGAAAAACTGTTTGTCTTTTGCGGCAAACCATTCGTTGAGCTAATTTCCAACTTCTTCGAAATTGCTGAAGTGCTGCGCTGCGAGCGAGTGTCCCATTGCTGCGAAGAGGTGATAGTCAGATGGCGCCAGGTCGGGGTAGTACGGCGGGTGCGGAAGGACCTCCCATCCAAGCGATTTCAAGGTGTCTTTCACTGGTTTTGCTGTGTGGGACGGTGCATTGTCCTGTAACAAAATCACTTTGCCATGTCTTGTGGCCCATTCCGGCCGCCTATGGATCAATGCTTATTGTTTCTTGGGACAAATTTAATGCAATTGCCAATTGCTGTTGAGTTTGAGTTGGGTCATCATCCACTAACGCCTGCAATTCCTCGTCTTCACACTTTTGTGGCCTACCAGAGCGTGCACTGTCTTTCACATTAAAATCTCCTTGCTTAAATTGTCGAAACCCTGTCTCACATGTTCTAATCGACGGAGCGTGTTCACCATATGTTTCCACCAGCAAGCGATGACATTCCACAGCCTTTTTCTTTTGATTAAATAAGAAAAGCAGGGCGTGCCGCAAATGTTCTTTTCCAGGCACAAATGACGACATGATTACTGAACTATACAAAACAGACGCTATTGTTTGGCGAACTCAGCTCGTGTAGGATTATAGGATAAGGTCTGATAAACAAACTGGCGTAGTATCAAATTCATCCGCAGCGGACTGTTCGGTGGCGCCATCTTTTATTGAAACCGGAAAGAACTTATGCATACACCTGGTAAGCCAGCCGCGCGCTGGTCCCCGTGTGCTGTAGGCTAATATATCAGCCGGCACGGCACTGGTCCCCGGGTGCTGTTGGCTGACATATTAGCCACCCTTTTTCCACGGGGTAACTAGCGCTTTCTTTCGAAGTTTTTTGGAATCTATATTGTTTACCCGTACCGCTAGATGGCATTTCATTATTCTTTTCCTTACTAACCGTGCCTTGATGCACGGTTGCTTCTGTGAATAACATAACTTAAATTCACACCTGCGTATTTCTAATATCCAGTTTCTTTCCAGTGTGGAAGATGTGTTGTCTCATGCTTTGAGATTTACCACACAAAAGAAAAATTTTGAATGATAAAAGGTATTAAAAGAAAGGAAAATTTTTTTTTTTTAACTACACCAGTGCCGGTCCACAGTCCGAATCGAAAAGTGAGGATGGAAAAGTTTTTTTAGAATTAATTAAGCTCACAAAAGATGTAAGATGCGAGAGCTTGAATGCAGTAAAAGTCTCCGCACAGCGGGACCGCTCGGTGTGGCTACTAACGCGCACTGGCGGACCATCTCATGCCCCGCTACCTCCGCAGTTAAAGGGTTAATAATAATCTTGAAATAAATTTTTTTTTTTGTTACCCTTTTCTGATGAGTTGTGGCAATATGGTTCATTATTGATTTTATATAAGCCACCAGATTTTAATCTGGTTTACTGAGAATGCTGAAGCCGGCTAAGCTAAAACCTCAGAAATATGTTAAAATGCTATTGATTATTGATACCCCTTGTAAAAAACCAGAAATATATTTTAATCAGTCTATCAGTCTCATACTTATGTGGAGATTCAGTGCCAATACTTTAGAGGACGCCCACTCCCTGTAAGCACTGGCGTACCTAGACAAATCAGGGATTGGGGCAGACGCTTTTTTTGTGTTCTCCCAAAAGCGTAGATAGTGATGACCAGGGGATGGAGGATAGCGGGGTACGTCTTCCAGCCTTCGGGGTCTCTGTTATTGAGGTGATAGGTATGCTGCCTGAAAGGGAAGAACAACAATTCTATAAAACAGCTAAATAACAAGTAATACTACTTAGTAATAATTGTATCTTTAATCGTATAAGGCATTTTATCCTTAAAATTTAATTGTGATTTATACATTTTATTATCTCATTCATATTTTAATTAAGTCCTTAATTATTCATCTTCTGGTATACCAAGCTATACAGGAGCTATGTATTGAAGTAATTTTGTTCGTAGACCAAGGCTCTAGAGAATAAACGCTTATCTCATTAATGATCTTTCAATAGTGGTTCAAAGCTTCCTAAGAATGTAATTTAGTTGGTTTCAAAAATGGGGCCCAGTGTGGCTGTGCGGTAAAGCACCGTACTCCCATGCCGGAGCTGCGGGTTCGAGTCCCGCCCTAGGTGGTGCTTTTTTTTCGTAGGAGAAGTATCACCCAGTGCCATGGGTGTTAGTATGGGCAGTATAGGGCTTCAGTGGGAGCCAAGTCCCAAAAAAAAAAAGTTTGTATGGAAAAGATTTCTGGATCCAACACTGTTTAACAATCTTGTATACAATATAAAAGTAGTCATTCAGTATTAAAAAATAATCATATATATTCTAAATTTATTAAAATCTGGTGTGGTGCATGCAATTCACAATTTTCCCTTACCACCCTCCTTATATTGACAAATGGCCATAATTTTTGAAAAAGGCAGGACTGTCATTAAAAAGGAAAACTGCAAACTTGTTTTCCAATATAGCAATTTCTTTTAAATTCAGTGCTCTGTACTTTTGTATTGTATATGCGCCAAAAGGGGGAGTGAAGCTGGTTTCTCTTACTTATGGGGACTCAGCCCGGATTCATTTGGATTTTTTTTTTTTTTGGTGGGGGGTTTAAAATAAATTTCTCAGGCCCAATTAATCTATGTGCGCAACAGAACATTCGGTTTTTGAGCGTTTTTCTTGGTATAACTTTGGAAGTGCAGGTCCTGAGCGGGGCATATTTTCTTGTTTAGTAATCTCAACTGAAAAGAACCCCTTGGGGGCCTTATAGCCAATGGGAGTCATCAACGGGATTAAATATAGTTAATTAAGACCATTTTAAACTGAAAATGACGCTATAAGAGTTATATATTATAACTGTCACCTAACCAGTTGAAATGGGCCACGCGCAGGAGCTGCTGTTCCGAATTTTTCATTTTTCGACAATATATTGAGAATGAGAATAGATAAAAGTGGTTTATAAAAACTCTCTATTGTATTTGGGAATTCATTTAAATCTATACTTAAAGAGACCAATCATTATACTATAATATACTATAAATATATTTATTAATGTTTACAGATTGCCATACGTTTTTCGTATCCACGAACATTTTGAGCACTAAGCACTCTCGTCTTATCTCACAAATGTAATTGCTATTAAATACTTTTTATTACTTTTTTTGTTTTCATTGTAATACGAACTTAAAAGATTTTTCATTTTTATTGGTTTTAAATTCTAAGTAGATACAGTGGCTCACAGTCAAAATGATGCAAACGAATATTTTTATTTCAAATGCTGTTTACTTCCTCTTTGTTAAAATTTTAAAACCAAGGCACATGAGGTCATAATGATTCATTGTCATACATTAAATTTATATGATCAAATCAACTCAACAGCAATTATAGAAAGAGAAAAAAAATTCTTCATTAAAACTCGTAGGAATTGAAGGTCACAGTGAAATAGATGCAACGTTTACTTCCGTCTAGAAAAAAGTGAAAGTGACAAGCATTCTTCAATTATCGGGTAAATGAGTTTATTAACCTTTTAATTTCATTTCATTCTTTCAATGAAAACAAAACTAAACAATATGAATACAAGTAATCAGTCTAGTTCGAGCTTTTGCTTAAAATGGGTGCGAATACAACTATTCGTGAACGAGAAATAGTGATCAGCAATTTAAAAATGGAAAAACACAATGAAAAATCGCCTCTACTATCAATAGGAGTTATGCCATCGTTCAAAATATCATTGAAAGTTTTAAAAACGAAAATAGAATAATAAGAAAAGTGCAAAACATTTTTTTTACTGGTAATGATGAACGTTAGATTTTGCGCCAAATAACAAATAATCCAAAACTAGGTGCTCCAAAGTTGACCAAATTAGTTAAAAACCATTTAAATTAAATGGTATGTGCTGAAACCATTCGAAGAGTCTTAAGAAAAAACCAGCACAACGGTAGAGTTGCAATGCAAAAACCTTATATCAGTGACAAAAATAAAAAGCTTCGAATCAATTTGGTAAGGATTGTTTAACAAAAGACATGGACTTCCGGAAGTGTTCAGTATTCGAATGAGCCAAAATTTAATTTGTTTGGCTCTTATGGAAGAAGTTTCTTCTAGAGAAAGTCAATGGAAGAGCGCCATAAAAAAAATCTTCGCCCGTTCATCAAACCTGGAGGTGGTCATGTCATGGTTTGGGGGTGTATTGCTGCCTCAGGAGTAGGAAATCTTCATTTTATTGAGGGAACAATGGATAGACATTTATATTGTCACATCCTGAAAGAAAAATTTTAAAGTAAATGCTACCGAGCTTGGAATAATAAATAATTTTGCTCTTTATAGTGATAACGATCCCAAGCATTCTTCTTATCTTGCAAAAGAATGGTGTTTATATAATTGCCCCAAACCTATAAAAACACCTCAACAATCACCAGAACTAAACGTCATAGAGAATTCATGGAGAAATTAGAAACAGAAGTGAGGAAAGATATGATATAAAATAGAGAAGATCTCAAAAAAGATGCTTCAAAAAGAATGGGACAAGATAAGCCCGTCTTAAACAGGAAAGCTTATCCAACCACGCCCAATGATTCGAAAGAGATAATAAAAAATAAAGGCTTACCTACAAAGTACTCAAATTCAAAATATTTTTGATTTTGTGGATGTTTTTAATCTTGCATCATTTTCACTGTGACCTTAGAAGTGTATATTTATTCATGAAGTTTTAGTTTATTTTTAGGATTTGATCTCAAATAAACTTTTAAGTGTTGTCAATTCTAGCCTAATGTTTGAACTTTATATTTGTAAACAAAGATTGTTGAAAATAAATTTTGGGTTGGTATAAAATAGTTTTTTTTTCAAAGTTAATTCCTTGCATCATTTTGACTGTGAGCCACTGTATGTGTAGAATCGTTATTATAACTTTCCTTTACGTTAACTCAATTTAATGGAAGCCTTTGCAATGGCAACAGGGGCACATACCTTTCTTAAATATCTAATTTCAGGTCCGTTGGTTAATTCGATAAATTTATAGACACCGTACAATCATTAGTGAACTTTTAAAAGAAACAACCCACCATCTGAGATAATGTAACTTAATTTCTTGTAAGTCATGTTCTTTCTCTTTGTATTCGATAAGCAAAGATAACATCAGTTATGTTGTAACCGCCAAGATTAAGAATAGGTTATAAATTGACGTTTTCAGTTTGTTTGTTTTGAAAACTTTTTTTTATCTTATATTGTACAACATCTTTATTTCAGCCAATACCTGACTATGTTTCTTTGGTGATGTCCGAAGAGTGGGAGATATCTTGTTCTGACGACGAGAAATATGAAGTGAAGCAAGTAGAAAACGGTAAGTGGGAACCACCTCCAGAATTAATTATCAAATATTATGATGAGCTAAACAGTGGCCAGAAGTATTTAGAATTAAATTGGAAATGCCCTGGCCGTAGGCCCCCTACACCTGAAAAGACAGATGACCAAAAGGAAAATGAAAATACAGTTTCAGAAACCAAGAGTGAAGAAAAGGATGAATATTTCGATTTTGAAGTTGATAAAGGACCAGCAAGTTTAAGACCATCAGGTGAAGTTGGGCCCAGAGGTAGTGCTAAAAAGAAAACCACCAGTTTAGATGCTATTCTTTCTAATATGGCTCGGCACCGAAGGATGGACATGATGGAAGAAGATCCCCCAGAAATAACTCGAATTTAGTTAGTTCCGAACAATTTCAATGATGATGAACTTGTGGAATTATGTTAGTGCTTGTGTGTTGTTCAAACTCAAAAATTTGATACTTATTGATTATTATCATCATGTGTAGATGTGTACATATCCTTGTTATATTTATTGTAATTTGCGCCTATATTTTTATAAGATAAAAATAAATTTTCCAATTTCTGGTCATTAGTTTTACCAGCAGTAATTTTTTTTTACAATGAGTGTTTAACAAGGTATTGAACTAAATGGTCTTCGATATATTTGCTCAGTTTATTGAAAATAATTACATCTATAATTATTAATTGTGTAATGAATTGAATGGATATTATTAGTAGTACAGATGCTGTACAAATGTGAAGTTGGTTGCTCTGCCGAAGCCAACAAATTGATGTCTTATTGAATTTTTTCCATTACTAAAATCGTACTGCGTACTATACCCATTAACTGTTATACTCAAAGTGACTTTCACTCTTTTGTGGCAGAAGCCTTAAATACTAATGTACATTTCCAAAAGTAGCTAAATTAAATTAATGTTTTGGGGGTTTAATTTTTTTTCCCTTTGCAATAGGAATATTTTGATCTTAATATTATTTTTCTGCCTTCATCAGTACCATTGATATAAAATACGATGTCTTTCATGATATTTGCATGAGGGGGCAAAGATCATAATTTTTTTCCTCTACGATGATTTTTGTTATATACCACTATTTTGATGACTGGATTTGCCTGAACAAATTTAATCAAAGTTTAGAAGATTCATATTGTATTCTTTTTCTGAAAGTGACAATTAACTGTAGACTGTAGAAATAATTAAAGGGCAGAAAAACCTCATCCTAAAAATTGAGCTATTTTCTGACTACTTGTCAAACATTTGTTATGCACAATTTGCCTTTGAATTTGTAGAAATGATTGTTTTGTTTTTTTATGATAAAAAGTCTTATGAAGATAAATTCCTTGAAAACAAGCCATTCAATTCCTATTTAAAGCTAATGTTTTCAACCTACGCATCGATGAAAGAACAACCTCTATAACCAGTGTATTATAATAATTGTGCTATTTTCTGACTACTTGTTAAACATGTGTTATGCAAAATTTGCCTTTGAATTAGTAGAACTGTTTTTTTTTTTTTTTTTTTTTTTTTAGGTCTTGTGAAGACTAATTGCTTTCACAATGTAAAAAATTAAAAGTTTCCCTTTTCATGTGGCACTATATCCCAGAAGGGATGAGGGCTACTTGTATTGACTGTTTGGAGCTGCTGCTTTCCAATGCAGCACTCTATGCACAGACGAGCTGCACTTACCATTCACCACAACTTAGTCTACCTTGTTTTTTGGCATCATTTGTTTTTGTAGTTCCTTTTTGTGACCTGACCTACAGGCGAAATATCTTGTGACATACTCAATATATTTGATGAGGGAAGTCTAATAAGGTTAACCACTCCAACACTCCCCATACAGCTCAATTAATTCAGCAATGAAGTTTTCTTTAATTATACTTTTAAGAAGGCTAGGTTCAAGTCCATGATTGGAGCAGTACACCGTTTGCTAATGTTATGTCTGGCTGAACTGTTGGCATGTTTTATTATAATAGAAATTAATCTTCTGTGGTCATCCATTTTAGTTTTTTTTTCGGTTGGAGAAGTTGGCCTAATCATACCTTTGGCCATGCAGAGTGGTTTTCTTGCAGGCAATGATCTTACTGGCAGGAGCTCAGGCAGCAGGGAGAGAGTAGCCCAAACCTCACGCTGGAAATCATGGACTCCTTTGAGCAGTAGCTCTATAACTAATCCCTTTTGGGGTCAATTTGGCAGTGGCCTTCATACCAATGGCATGGGCTTAAGGGCAAAACTGGCTGCTCGGAGTCAGCTGGCCCAGAGGACCTTTAATTATTTCCCAAAGCAGATTATCCATGGACCTAACCAAGATTTAGAATTAATTCCTGATAAAATTAATAATCTTCCCAAATGTAGTCGATGTAGTTTTCACTAGTGTTAGAATTTGAATTACGTGATGGCAAATGGAAACATTGGATTGGAGGATTTGTCAGGTACTGAAGAAACGATTTGAAATTGTTTTGCTCCTTATTTACCCAAAATCTT
Source organism: Aelia acuminata (assembly GCA_911387785.2). NCBI lineage: Eukaryota > Metazoa > Arthropoda > Insecta > Hemiptera > Pentatomidae > Aelia > Aelia acuminata. Next base: position 136,342,067 of record OU426979.1, read on the forward strand.
CACAGAAAAAAAAATCTGGTGTGATGCGCGCAACACACAACTTTCACTTACCATCTTACTTTGATTAGAAATTTATGTGTTTCGTTAAATGCCCTTTCTCTCTCAAAGTCACATTTTTCCACATTCATTTACTTATTTTTGTTTGTATTTGCTCTTTAAAGTACACTAAGTTTTTTATTATTAAATTCAAATTTTTACTTGTGATACGTGCAATCCAAGCATATTACTCCATCGCGTCTGATTCTATATTTCTCTATGTAGTTGTTGAAAACTTCATATAATGACCATGAAACAAATAATTTCCATTAAATGAACAGAACATCTTTAATTATAAACAATGGTCTGTCATTAACGACGTACTATGCACTTGTAGTCTCAAGGTCTTTGATGAGTTGACAGAATATTTTTTTTTTTCTTTTTCTTGTTTCCTTGATTTTTTTTTATGTTTCATATTTAGCTATTTCTAGGTGAAATAAGAGACAAATAATTTCTCCATATAAACAAAAACAAAGGTACTTCATAGGAAAACAAAAAAGGCCCTTCCCCATTTAATCCCCCTCTGAACATTTTAATAATGATAAAGCTTGCCGGATATTAAAGAATACTTGATTATCATTAAACATGACGAGTTTAATTAAAATCATTAAAGCTATTTTTGAGAAAATCGAAAAAAATGTAAAAATGGGGGAAAAAAAGTTATGAAGTAAAGTGCCCCCTCCGTTAGATCGATTTTGATGAATTTTTTGCTGTCATGTCGCGGGCATATACATACATCAAATACCCAGTTTTATCAAAATCTTTTGAGCCGTTTATGATTAAATTGAAACGCGTAAAAAGTTATTAAATAAAGTACCCCCTCCGTTTGACCAATTTTGATGAAATTTTCGCTGTCACATCGCAGGCATATACATATACCAAATGCCCAATTTCAAGTTCGTACAGTTTATAGTTTTTGAGCAGGTCTGTTCACACACACATACAGACCATTTCGCAGGACTTGGTTATTTGGACTCAGGGGACCCCAAAACGTGTATTTCCGTTGAATAACGTATACATAAGTTTTAAACTTATATGTTATAGTATGAATATATCTCTTATACATATAGGTAAGTGAAAGTAAAAAAAAACGGCTTTTTTAATTATCACAATCCATAAATATACTAGTTTTTGCTAATAAAAGAATATAAATTAAATATATGGAACTAAGGATAGATAGATGGGGAGAAAAGAAAAAAGAAGAAGAGATTTATAACATTGAATTATATTAAAAATAAAACTAACCAAATTAATATGAAATTAAACAGTTATACTTTTTCTAGCTGTGCTAGGTTAAAACTCTTAATGACAAAATAACTAACATCAGTCATTAAATGATTAACATTACATTTTGTGTATATACAAAAATATAATTTAATTATAAATTTACAGCATTATTTTGGTTTTATTTTAACATTTTTTAATTGAAAGCTCAATATTATTTTTATTTCACTATCACAATCTTTTAAGCATGAAGATAATGAATAACGAGCAAAGCTTTATACACACGTACAGAGTGTAGAATCAGTTGGACTCCCAAGAAGTAGATATTTTTAACATATCTCATCTCACAGATGACGGGGCGATTCACAGAACAGTGTATAAGGTGACAATAATAGGCACAACAAATGATGTCATCAAGTAACTTTGGCCAGAAACTGCTTTCACTAGCCACCACGAACCAAGTATAACTAACACTTGGAGAAGATTGTTCATAATTTTCAATCTGAAACCAAGAAAAAATTATTTAAAAACAATTATATTTATATTTAATAATTGTTTGCAGCTTAGTTTAGGTTAATAAATCTCAATCACACAAATTATCAATGATAATAGAAAATAATCTTTCTTTTGGGACAGATTCTCTCCGAATATTTAACTTATTTAAAACTGAAAAATTTATTTATGGACATAAAATGAGAAAAAAAGTGGGATGGACGAGTGGCCAAACTAGTTAAAAACAACTCGTTGCCTGTGGCAACATATGATCGATAACCATATGATAGCAAGGTCAAAACCCAGAGGCATCAATCCCCCCACCCTCTCTCTTGTCCCAGGAAAAAGGAAAAAGGACAAAACAAAACAAAAAAAAAAAAAAAATGATATAATTTATAATTTTGCCATGGTAATTATAATGGCTGTCTGTAAGTGTAAGGCATCACATCCAGCATGTATCCGATGATATATATTTAATAGATCACCCAAGATATTAATCTTCACCTTCTGACTGGTAGATATATCTAGGCAAATAACAAGGGAATAAAATATATCTTACATCTTTTGCTTCTTCCGAGCACTTTCATAATTGGAGAGAGGCTCACTCTGTAGGTATACTTTCACTCCAGCTGCTAAATTATCAAAGAAATCCAACCAGTCAATCGTTGCAATATCCAAAAAGAAAGTCTCCTTGTCTGATTCCTTTAAAGTGCTGTTTAACTTCAATAAAGATTTGTTATCAAAAAGCCACTCATTAAAAATAAATGGTTCAAGCCTGGCAAGAGATCGGTTGATGTTTGTATGAAGCTTAATGAGTCTGAAACAAATGATGCAGGTTCAAATAAAGTTCTGCAGAAGTTCTTAATAATTTAACTAATAAGTGGGAAAGCCTATTAAAGACTGATTACTAAATGTTTAAAACTGTGAAAAAACCTGATATTTCTGTTGAAGTAATATCAACAACCAGTCAAGAAACAAAACAAAAGTGTAGATTGTAAAATTTTTTTATTGAAAGAGTTATTTGATTAATATCAAGAAGTGGAGAATGTAAAGTAAAAATGAAAAAATTTCCTGACTATTATTACAGTGGTCTTATAAATTCTAATTAGCAAACATAAGAAAAAGAAGATTTTGAGTAAATTGACTTGTAAAGAGAGGTCTACAAATCAATTTAATCATATTAAACACTTGGAATAAACTTAAAAAAGCTACTTACATAGGCCTACCACCAGCTACTTTAGTTACAGAATCAAGAATGTATGCAGGAATCCAATGGAAGAATATTGCTGACAATTTGAACAAGAACAGTGATGGCAACAGTTTTAAAGTAGGATACCAAGCAGCTGATTTCAAAGGATATTTCTCAAGAATCTCTTCCATGTGTGGAGTTAATATATTCCAACGGAATGGTTTATGGGTACTGGATGTCAAGTGGAAAATGGGAGTTTCACTGGGTCTGAAAAAATTTTGTTAATTTGTGTTCAGTGACATCAATAATAAATTTACAACAGGATTTAACTATTAACACTTCTAAAAGGTTTAAAGATATAATTAGAGATTGTTATTGAAGAATAATAACCTAGTGGTGGCAGCATGGTATGCTCCAACTAAGATCCCATTAACTACAACATCGACTGGAATGTAGTCGGCTATGAGATCAGGATTGGCAGGCAGCCTCCTAACAACTCCTTTCCCAGCACCCATCAAAAATCCTTGGGGTCCATTTTTTGATGCAGTCCAGCCGGGAATAGGTTCCTTCCAAGCACCAACAACTGTATCATAAAATAGGAGACTATAACAACAATTTGAGGGAGATGTATCCATGCTAGTGGAGTTCATCAAACAAAACAATCAAACTGACAAAAAAAGAAAAATCTTAAAATAATACTTACTCATGCTTGGCCTAACAATGCAAGATGGAAAAGAGGAAATAGATGCAACTACTTCTTGTTCAGCAAGCGCTTTAGTAAAAGTATAAGTGTTCACATAGTTACCCAGAAGCCTAGAAATAAAATAAAATAACATACACTAAAATTAAAAGAAAGAGGATATGTAATAAAGTAAAGTAAAGTAAATGCAAACAAGTAGTAAATAAGAACATTTATAGCATGTAAATAAGCAATAATTTAAAATTTTACATAACTGATGTAATTTCAATGATACCTCTGATGATCTACTTGGGTAGATGCAGAATAAAATATGATAATAAATAAATAAATAGGAAATAGTAAAAGGATGACTTTAAAGAATTCATTATTGTAGCTAAGGAGCTATACTATTTGTAGTACATAAAAACATATATACATTTAAAAAAATAAGAAACAGCAGCTAACTATAATGAAAAGCTGTAACTTGAATATGGGTAAAACCAGTTTTAGGGATTATCCTGAAGGAGGATTATGGTTTACTTTTTATCATTGAGATTTTCTTTATCTCTTGATCTAATTATTTATTTACCATATTTTCTATGTATAAACAAAATGGGAGTATGCTTCAATCCACGATGATTAAATCAACTTAATACAATAATGTATAAACAGCATTCCTCAGCAAAATTTAAAGTTAAGTTCTATCCTTATCTTTATATTTTGTATAGAGAAAAAAAGAGAAAGCAAAATATTTGAATATGCTCATTCTAAACATAATTTAGATGCTCTTTACAATGTAAATTGCCTTCATCAAAGCCAAAAAATATGACAATACAAAAAGGATTAGGAACATACTTCTTGGTAACCTCTTCTAAATCAGCATCACTAACTGTCCTTGCTATTTCAATTACTTTTTCAGCAGTTTCAGGAACAGGATAAATTTTCTCTTCAGCACTGGTTAAATGTGAATTAACATAAGCACTAGAAACATGCAAAAGAGCCTAGGGAAAAAGAAAATAGTTTCATTGTTTGTATAAATTCATAGGCTTGATAATAAAGTATTTCTTAATATATATCTCTATATAAAATATTTTAAAATTTTTTCATGAAAAAAAAAATATTGTTGCTGTATATTATTACCTGCAAGTTGGTAAGTTCATGGCAGAATGCAATAACCCGCTTTGTTCCAAGTAAGTTAATACTGACAGTTTCCTTGAGATCCGCTTCAAAGTCGAGTGTGGCTGCTGAGTGAATGACAACATGAATTTCAGGTTTCAATTTTTCTCTGTCTTCTGGACTCATGCCTAAGTGATCCTGGCCAACATCGCCACCAATTGCATGCAACTTTGTGTATACACCTTCACCTCTCTCTTCAGTCAGTCTTTTAAATACCTAATTAATCGTAAAGTTTGGTATAATTAAAAAACTATTCATGGTAAATAATCGTATAAATGAAAACTTGGATAAAAAAGGGAAAGTTGTACAAATTTTTCAGCATAATTATATGAGACAGTTTTTCATCTTTCATCTACAAATGGAAAAAAATAAAATTGCTTTCACTTCTAGGATGTTAAATGAAAACATTTAATAGGAGTTTTTTTCCAAAAATGTTTTGGGCAGGATTAACATATGTCGCTTCACCTCATTTTAGCTGCTGGCACTTACAGAATACTTGCAAATGTCTTTTGCAAATGTGCATTCAGTAGACTACACTGCTAAACATTGGAGATATGATTATACAAACTTATTAAATTTTGAAAAATGTAACAATCTTAACAAGTTTTCCTTATATATATATATATAGCATTTGTTTAAATAACTAAGCAATTTGTCAAACATTTAGGGTCACAATGTTTTTTTTCTCCCAACCTTTAGCTTTGTATTCATCATACCCTTTGATATCCAAGTTCTCAAAAAAAATTAAAGAATTAATGCCTAAAAATAAATCTTAATCGATTCCTTATATCATTAAAATAAATCAAAAAATAAAAATATATTTTCTAACATTTTCTATCTAATACAAAAATTGACTATTTTTTATTATGTTTTAAAGCCTTGGGATTTGAAATACTTAAAAGCAAATATAGAAATCATTAGAGAATAACAAAACGTTTAACTTGGAGAATATTTAAATTATTCATAATAATTCATTGACATCTACTAAGTTAACTTTTTGAAAAATTCTTAATTCCTCTATGCAAGAAATTTTGAATTGGATAAAATCCCCTAGAAGTAGTGGACAAAATATGTGACAGAGGAAGGCAGATATTAGTTTATATAATTTATTTTTATTCCTTTTAGAAATAAGAATAAATAATAAAAAACTCATGATTTTTTTTTTTTTTTTATTGTTCGGAAAGCCAGCAATTACGCTAGTCACCAAAAAGTTTTTCTTTGAAGTTGTTTTGTCATCAGAGTAGGTATTTATAATGAACTAATCATCCCTACAGAGCTGGAAGATGTTCCTGATTTTTTGGGACTAAATCAGTATGTTCTCATAAAATAGTTATTATTTTTAAAATTAAAGACCGTAAAATTCCGAGTCGAATGAGTACTCGAACTTATTGCTTTGATTCATGGCAAAGAACGAAGTGAACTAAGGACCAACAATTTTTCAACTTTAGTAGAAACAGGAAGTGCGAATAATGCGATTGATGATAAACAAATTTTATTAAAAGAGTTGTATTTAAAAAAAAAAAAAAAACTCATTTCTAAAGCCATTCATAAAAATAAATAAACGGTTTTTAACAAATAAAGAGGTAATTCCAAGGAATGTGGTTCATGGGTATGTCAGAAAATATCCAATCAAAGGGCTGATCGACATGGAGATATAAAAGATGGTCTTAAGCATACTAAATAATATTGACCGGACATGCTTTACAGATCTTTCAGTACCTACTGGGAACAATGCCAACCAGCCTCATTAGAATTAATTTCACGAAGGTATTCCAGGCAGCGATAGCTTTTGATAACATTAGTCATTTCTTTTTACTCAATTACTCAGGACTATGTTGCGAATAAAGTGCACAAATACAATTTTTTTATTAATAAATATAAGCCGTATGGAGTTGGCACAAGAAGTGTATCAACATAAAAGATATATGTGGTCAAACAAATTCGATTACTGGGAACAAAAGATCCTTTGAATAATACTTTATGAGATTTTCGAATAATATTGAAGATATTAGCGGTTTAACAAGAAGGCTGAAAGATTCTGAATTTAAATTATGGAAAATCAAACAACGAAAATGTAACTAAGAATGTATTGTATGAAAATTCGAGAAGTTTCAGAGATAGGTATAAATATAAATATCCGTACACAATTAATTAATTTCTGTTCGCTTTAATATGCTATTTTATAATGTTGGAGAATAAAAAAACTAAAAGAAAAAATCTGGTGCGATGACGACGATGCGATCACGACTTTCACCTACCACTCTCGTTTCGTTTGTCTGTTAAAAACAGACATTATTTTTTGAAAATTAAAATTTGTTTTGTTTATTCTATAAGAGAGTGGGTACTGTCGTTCAAAGGCGTCCGCAGGATTTCGTCTAGGGGCAGGTAGATAAAAGTCTTATGCCTGGGGGAAGGGTTCGAGCTATTTTTTAGGCTTTATGTATTAATTTTTCAGATAAAACTTATTAAAATTAAACAGTTAAAATATTTGTTTATGTAATGCTTATAATGTATAGTAAATTAATACGAATTTATTTATTTCCTAAATTTCCTGCCATAATACCCCTCCTACGGACGCCTCCTATGGGTGTATACAGTTTAGTATCACGAATGGAGTTGGATCAAGTTACTCAAGGGATTCCGCATTTGAGGGATTTCGTTTGAATTTTTTTTTAGGGGGTTTATAGAAATAATAATCAAGTTTTAGATCGTAAATAGGAATCGATAGATGGTCAAATAATAAATTGGGACTTAATCTTCAAATTTTGAGCGCTTGAATATTTTTGAGAAACCGACGGCTATAAGGTATTTTTCTCAGGTAGGTACAGTTAATATTTCTTTATTTAAAGAAATAATTAACATGTTTTTTTTTTTTTACGATTTATAAATAATTTAAGCAACATGCACTTCGTTTTATCAAACAATGCTCTCCGGTTCTCTTTAATTAATTTTCTTTGTTTTCCATTTTAAAACGAAATTGAAAAGGATTGTTTTGTAATTCTTTAAGTTTTGATTTAACATAAAGACAAAGACAGTTGCTACTATTTAACATGAAAAACATTAGTTTCCATTAAAAATCAATATTTATTAATAATAAAAACAAATATTAATACTAATGAAAGTAAATATTTATAAAAATAAATTATTATTTTCTTTCAACATGCATATTTCGTTTCTTCCGTCTACCGCTTTAAAAGCTAAATATTATCATTTCTTAAATTGTAAACTTCCAAACGAGATATCTGTCATCTCAGCGAATAAGTGGTTTAATAAAATTTCCCTAATTTTCAGAGCACGACTATTACAGTTTGGACGGCATTTGAATAAAATCAGGTTTTCAATATTACAAGTTGAAATATCGCCAAAAATACCAAAATAGTTGCTACTGATACAGCCATTAAACCAACTGATTAGATCTTATCATAAATCAGATATTTGAGATGATTAATTTAACACAATTTCAATAACTACATTCCAAATAAACGCCTACTTATACACGCCATTTAAGCCCTATCAGAACGTTTACATGATGATAAAATCCCTACTGCATACCGAAAAATGCTTCATTCTGATTAACCACGACAATTTTATTTTCATGTTTTAAGTAGTCCGACACCCTAAGAAATCAGACGAAATTTGAACTGTTGTAACCCTATTTCTTTCTTTAGAAATTGCTTACAGATTATTAGAAAAATGTTTGAATTCCGAATGCAATGTGAGAAAATAGAATATGATACACATTTGCGAGCTTCAGAGAATTTAAAAATAAACTCATTAAGTTAAACTTTGATTCCTATTCCAAAATGGTTGAATTATTCGACAATTATCGTAAACGCACGTAGGATAAGTCATTTCGGTGATTACGACAACGATTGTTGAATCGTCAAACAAGAAAAGTTTAATTGCCACTCCAAGGGCGATGAAACAAAATATACCTATCTTATTTCTGCCAAGGTGAAGTCAGAATAGCGAGAGATTGATACTACGGAGATATGAATTTATGATTTTTTTTTTTTAAAGAAGCCATTAGGGCAAAAATAGTTAACGATAACCATATCCCTATTTTTTATTGTAGACTTACTTACAGTCAGGTGTTACATCGTCTATGCAATACTGATTTATCTTCGTTAAAAAAAAAAAAAAATCAACAAATTAATACATATCAAAAATGCATTCAGAAAGGAGCCTTCTTCCCAAAAATTGAAAAAATCTACAACTGCTAGTAGCTTTTAAAACCTTCAAGTAACTTATATATTCAATCCTACTCAAATAGGATTTATTTTTATCTATTGTTCAGACAATAGTTATTAAACTAGAGTTTATTTATGTTAAAGGTAACAGATTGCTATATGTTTTACTGGTCAGAAAACATTTTGAAAAACACGCACTTCTGGTCTTCTCATACAAAAGTAATTACTCAATTCGCAATATAGTTATGTAACGAAATTACAAAGATTTTTGCTAGTTTGCAAATCTAATAGATTTGGGTCTTTTATAGCAACAATTATAGATTTCTTTTATACACAATAGATAGATAATCTTGTTTTATTGTAGAGTAAAGCTATACAAAAAAATATAATAATATACGAAATAATAGTAATATGTGAAATAACTAAATAAATAAATACGATTCTATTAATGAGAATATAACCGTAAAGTTTTTTAGTCTTTCTGTCACAGCCTTTTTCTTCTGACCGGTCTTCAATTCCAATTTTAATTTTGCCAATTTAGAGCACGGAAGCTCGCTTCCTCGAGAAGAATAATTTCATAGTATACCACTATACCATCAGCATCACTGCGGATGACAGACCGCAAAGAAAGTGGATCGTTGTATTAGTCCTTGGTTATTTTCGGCCTACTCTGGAATAGTCGCGGGGGGAATACCACTTGAGACAGGTAAATTGGCCTTCTATCTTGTCGATAATATTTTGAAATCAAGTTTCTAATTTCAACGGTGAAGAAAAACGACAAACACGTACAATGACGACCTTTTTCACATTGGCTATGAACTTGAATAATGCTATGTTGTGAATCAAAAAATGTTTCAACGCGTTTTTTATCAATTCCCGTACTAAGAAGATACTTAAACCTATTTTTTTCGAGAATGGAGTTGTTGCATGATCCGCGACGATATATTATCATAGAAATAGAAAGAAACACAAAAGTTACATTTGTTCTACTATTGGGTTAGTAGGACTATTAGTTAGGATTAGTAGGATTAGAAGGATTAGTAGTTAGGGGGAAATGGGTTAACAGCTGAGTTAGGCAGTAGTTACCTATTACGATAGTACTTAGTAACTACTTACTACCAAGTTAAGAAGTTGCACTGAACAACTATTAACTAGTAGTTGGTAGTTAGAAATGAACAACTATTTTTGATATGAACTAACTACACTAGAAGCTGTTAGTATTCTTAACTACCATATAGGTAGATTTTTAACTACCAAAACTCGTTGATAGTAAAAAAGTAGTTAACCATACAATAATAATTTACTACTTTTGAAAAGTTCATTCCAAGAAACGGTCTCCCACTCTTTTGATTCCAAGTTTAATTGTTTGGTTTTCACGTTGGGTTTGCCCTTGTCCGATAACCAACCTATCAAACTTAGAATGAAAGGAGTGGGAGGCATGACAATTCGTAGAGAACTGCTGAACAAACCAGTAGTTAACTAGAAACAAATTCAGCTTTCTGGAGATTGGATTTCGAACTTTTTTTTTCTTATTTTTTTCGTCCGAATTCCTTTAAATAACACTGTTCTGCAAAAAAAAAACTTTTCTCCCCTCCCTTGAATAATTTTGCCTGTTTCTCATGTTTTCAGGTGTGCTGAGTCCGAATCTGAACTCAGAAAAATTCTAGGTGAAACTTGGAAAAAATGAAAAATTGTATTTAAAAATTATTGTCTTTATTATAACAGATTTTTTTTCTTTTTCAACGATAAAATATAATTAATTGAATCCTGCATGCTATCAGGTATAAGACTAGATATGACACAACTCAAAAAATATATTTTACATCCAAAGTATAACTCGTATGCCTTCTTCACCAGCGGAGTCAGAGGTTTCTGAGTGGACTTGAATGTGACTTCACCACAAACATAGCAAAAGGAATCAGGCTTATTTATACACTGTCGTGACATTACAGAGAAAAAGTGAACTGTTCCAAAAACAATGATAGCACAACTGAATATCCAACTAAGTGAGTTTAGCGAAAGCCTCGAGAGTACTGATCAAATCCTAGAAGAAAATAGTGAAAAGATAGGGGCTGAGTGGGGGGGGGGGGGGGGGAGTTGGGGTACTGAGGGTGAAAGGGGGGCAGGTAAGGATTTGAATGAAAAGGGTACCACCATAAAAGATAAAGGAGGGTCATTCCCCTAAAGATCCAGGTAGAGACCAAATCCCTGCCTCAAGCTCAAAAACTGAAAAAACACTGTTAGCCATATTTCTTTAACCACATGTAATATTCCCATCAAATTTTTTTCGTTCAAATATACTTCATTGCGCTCAAAATCATCGGGCCTTTGAATTTTTTTCACTATGTTTTGATGCCGAAAAAAAATTCGTCAAATCCACAAAAAACTCACCTTTTTGGATAAAAAAACTAGAATTTCTCAGGAAACTGTGCGTGATAGACAAAATCTGACTTCAAATTCGTGTTCAGCACATCTGATAACAGTAAGAAAGCATGTTTTGGTTTGAAGGAGGATTTTCGTGCAGAACAGTGTAATTTAATCCAGCTACAATAAATATTAATCTTGGCTATTGGCTTATGACTTTTTCTGTCTTGACTGTTATTTCCAGTTACTTACTGCACTGTTATTCTATGAATTCTATTACTTTTATTCTTAAAATCAAAACTACCATATGATTGCAGTCATCAGTCGTTTTAAGTTATTTAATCGCATTCACCTACTTAAAACTACTAATGTGGTTAGTAGTAGTAATTACAACCAAACGAAAGTCGTTGTAATTAATAGCTAGAACTCCATTATGCCCAACTGTGGTTAATAGCTGATGCTGATATGTCTAGATGTAAGCATATTGACGGATTTGATTGACAAATCGAAAAGTTCGAATTTGAATTGCTGTATGGGCGGTATAAAAATTGTTTAGCACCAAACCAATTTAATAAATTTTAAAATTACTTATTATTTTTTTAATCGTACTTCCTTATATCTGAATAATATAAAAGAAAAAGTGAAATATATTGTACTCCAAAAGAAGAAGTAAACTCAACCTTATTTCACAAAATTCAACTTTAACATCAGTTTTCTTAAAATATGGTATTCGGCGCTTAGTTCCCTTTGGCTTTGCACCGACCATATATAACCGTTAATTAAAATCAATGAACGAATTTAATATCCTTCTAAGTTCCAGGAATACTTTCAATCATTATCGTAATGGATGGAGTATTGTAAAGCCATCCGAATTAGTCGTCGAGTTTTTATACATTCCCATCAGAATAAAGGTCTGGTCACTTATAACCGCACCGCAGAACGGGCGTGTATCGGATCTGATTCATTAACGAAGGACAGATAGTAACCGGTCACACATGCCCGACACCGGGTCAACCGACCGTTACTATTTATCCTACGTAAATAAATCAGATCCGATATACGCCCGTGCTGCGGTGCGGTTATGTGTGACCAGACCTTTAGTCGTTATTGGAAAAAAAAAAGCTAATTATTAAGCTGGAATTAGATGGTATCTGGTCTATAAGAAACTTTTTCACATTAGTATTTCAAGAAATCGGTCATTTAGAATAGATTTGGACAACACCATTTAGAAAAAAAATATTCTCATATACATGGAAATCGATTTCATACAAAGATGTAACCCTTCAATCCATGTTTGAATATAAAAATTCTTCACCTCCCACCCTCCTTGCCGTCAAAACAAAAAACTGTAAGAACATAGCAAGAGCTCGATTACTAACATAGGAAAATACTTACAATGAATATCCTTAGTATACAATCTATAGTAATTAAAAAGGTCGGAAAGGCAATAAAGAACTCAATGCTTCTGAATACAAAATATTGCGATAGTTAAGTTTCATTTGGGAAATTCCATCTTTGATGTATTTTGTAATATTAAAAATTTTAAATAAGTCATCATTACGATAATGAATACCTGCATGCCAAGTCAGAAAAAAGAAAAGTGAAGGTAAACCGGCTCATAGGTTTTTTTATAGGTATCGAACTAGTCTGCCTGACAAGAAAAAACTAGATGCATTTCTATAAACTAACCTTCAAATCTGAAATCCCAAGGTCCATTCGGTTTCCGGAATACCTATAAAAATTAACATCAAGGCAGAAGTTTATCTTTTCAAGAAAAAAATACATAATGACCAATTATGAATGAAAAAAAAGCTAACGAATTAGATGGTATCTGGTTCAGATATTTTATTCTAAAATTTCCTTATCACGTTCACGCCGGTAGGTTCTGTAATTCTTGCTCCTCGCCCATAGGCGGCTGAGCTTAATGTTTTTCGCTCTATTGGACGGTAGCTATTCATGTAGTGCATAATGTAGTATTGACAGTCCAACAATAATAAAATAAACAATACAATCCTACCTAATACCCAACAGTCGTGGAAAATGCCATATTGTCGAAATTTTGTAGAATTGAATTCAAAGGAATGAGCGTACGTCAGTCAGATCACGCGAGCAGTATAATTGGCGGTCCTCCTGGAAAATTTTGGCTTTTTTTTTGTTTTTTGTTTATAACTCGAGACAGTTTATCGCACAGTAAAATATATTGAACTTAAAATATTATGCATGACGAACGGCTGACGAACCAGCGCACACAGGGGTATTAGGTCCGAAAAGCTGGCCAAAACTATATCCTTCCATTTTATAAATGCGTCTACCTTAAAATGACTTTTATATATAATCAGAATTGTTTTCAGGAACAGAAAACATTTCCAAGATTTTAAATAACTAATTTCCACAATGCTATTTGTTGAACGGTAAAGTGGGCGTCCCTGGCTTCACAATTAATGTTAATATTTTTTCATTTTGCAGTTCTCATGAAACCAGTTTTACTCTTTGTTTATTACAAAAAATGAATCAATTTATAATTAAATGTAAGTATTAAATTTATGATAACTTTATAAAAAGACATGGAAATTATCTATTTTTAACTTTATCGAACACAATAAAACTTTTAATTTAAATACAATAAACTTTCTTTTTTTATTATATGCTAAGATCAAGGTAATTCTTAATTTCAACAGATCTGCCATTTTTAAAATATGTACATGTAGTCCCATGGCTAGCATTAATACCTGACTGCTGAATTCTGGAGCTAATATACGATTTTTTTCTTTCACTTACCTATATATGAAATATATAATAAGTGGAAGTATTGCGATCGTGAAAAATTTCGTTTTGGGGTCCCCTGAGTCCAAATAACCAAGTCCCGCGAAATGGTCTGTGTGTGTGTGTGTGAACAGACTAGCTCAAAACCTATAAACCGTGCGAACCTGAAATTGGGTATTTAGTGTATGTATATGCCCGTGATGTGACAGCAAAAATTTCATCCAAATTGCTCAAAGGGAGGGGGTACTTTATTTAATAACTTTTTACGTTTTGTTCGATTTTCTCAAAAACGGCTCTAACGATTTTGATTAAACTGAGAATTTGATCTATTTATATGCCCGAGATATGACCGTTAAAAATTCATTAAAATTAATCAACCGGAGGGGGGACTTTACTTAATAAATTTTGTATCATTTTCACGTGTTTTTTTTTATTTACTCAAAAACGGTTTTAACGATTTTGATCAAACTGGGTATTTGATATATGTATATGCCAAAGATGTGATAGCCAACATTTCATCAAAATTGATCAACCGGAGGGGGCACTTTATTTCATAACTTGTTTTCCAATTTATAACTTTCTTTCGACTATCTCAAAAACAGCTTTAATGATTTTGATCAAATTCGCTATGTTTAATGAAAATAAGGTGTTCTTTAATATCAGGTAACCTTATCGTTATTAAAATGTTCTGAGGGGGCTTAAATGGGTAAGGGGTCTTTTTTGTTTTCCTGTAAAGTACACTTGTTTTTGTTTATATGGAAAAATTAACTTTCTCTCATTACGCCTAAAAATAAGAAATGGCTAAATATGAGATATGATAAAAATAAAGAAAACACAAAAAGGAGAAAAAAAAGAAAAATATTTAGTCAACTCATAAAAATCGTTGAGCCCAAGCATGCGGAGTACGCCTTTAATGACTGACCGTTGTTCATAGTTAAAGCCGTTCTGTTCATTTGAGAAGTGACAATAAACAAAACGCATTAATGTCTAATCTAAGTAAGTTGTTAAGTGAAAGTTGTGTGTTTCGTGCACGCACCAGATTTTTCTTTACAGATTTAACAATTTTTTTAATCATCCAGGTTTTTATATACTTAAATAATTCGATCATTGGAGATGGATAAAATATTTTAGATGACTGTATTTTACTGCTAATATCAATGAAAGCTTATAAAATGACAGTAATTTAACTCAATCATGCAATACGTGGGATTTGTATTAAAGAGTGGTAAGACAGGTGTACAAGAAGTTAGGTTATAGGATCGAATTAAGCCTCTACTTCCAAGTACGGCTGGTCCCCGCAGGATGTCAGACCATATCCCCTTATTAGTACAGTCCTAAAAGTTGAATAACAGGCTGACAATAATAAAAATTCATATAATCACATCTAAATAATAAATCTTTGCCATAATAAAGCCTATTGAATACGTAAAGCTGTATCTCAGAAGCTAGGATAGGATAGGATAGGGGTTTTAGGGCGATAAATATCGCGATTATTACGCCCGTAAAAGTTCCTATTGATTTGATGACTAGTATAGCTACAATTTCATCTTATGATTGTTTTTTGGAATCTTCAGTTTTCTTATTATAACATGTTATAAAACTTTGAGGCTTTTAGAATTTCAATTATAGTGTCTATTGTTTTTGTGTTGTCAGACAATACATGGGAGAGCTGCCTGGGGAGGCCCCTCGAACTGAACTCGGCTGAATACTTTGGGCAGTCCTCGACGATGTGCTTGATTGTGAGTGGGGTATGACACTGCTCACATTTCGGTGCCTCTTCTTTGTTGATGAGATGTCCGTGAGTTAGCCTCGAGTGGCCGATCCTTAGCCTTGTTATCACCACCGCCTCCTGCCTCTCACAGAGCTTCTCCATGCTCTAGTTGTTTTCTTAATTTCTCTTAGCTTATTTGGGGAGGAGTCGGATTTCCAGGAATTTTCCCAATCGTCAGATATTTTATTTTTCAACCAAGTTTTGATATCCTGTGTTTCGAAAATTTTGATCACCGGAGTGTTCAATTGTGCTGCTTCTTTGGCTGCTTTGTCTGCCGTTTCGTTTCCAATGATACCAATATGGGCTGGGGTCCATACGAAGGTGACTGTTTTTCCCATCTCTTTTGCTACGTTCAGATAGTTTTTTATATTATTCAGAATGCTATTGTCGGTGTAGAGCTTTCCTAGGGATTTTAGTGCTGAAAGCGAATCTGTGCAGATTTTAATATCGCGTTGGTTAGAAGTAATGGCTTCATCCAAGGCTGAACTGATTCCTTGTAGCTCGGCGGTATATATCGAAGTCAGGTGCGGAAGCTTATATCTTTTAGTTCTTTGGGCAGAGACCACTGCGCACCCTACATGGTCATTCATTTTAGAGCCATCAGTGTAGATAATACAAGACTCTGGCGATGCTTCATTCATCATGGCGTGAAATTCTTGACGAAGCGCATCTGGGGGTAATTTAGCTTTGAGTAGCTGAAACTTTAAGTTGATCGACGGTGGAGAGTAGGTCCAAGGAGGGTTTTCCAGATAGGTTGGAGTATACTCTACTGCATTTCTTATTTCCGTGACAACTGATCGTTGTCTTATAGCTAGAGGTGCAGGTGAACGTGGTTTTTCATGATAAAGCCGGCAATGTTTCGGTTGAAATATGAACTGGTAAGCTGGGTTGTTGGGTTGGGAAATAAGTTTGGTCAAATATGAAGAAGTAATTTGCCGTCTCCTGAAAATCAAAGGGGGAACATTGGATTCGGCACATATGCTCAATATTGGAGACGTTCGAAAGGCTCCAGTGGCGAGTCGAATTCCAGCGTGGTGAATGGAGTCTAGGAGCAAGAGATGTGTTGTTTTGGCCGATGAATAGACAGGACAACCATAGTCCAGCTTAGATAAGATTAAAGCCTTATACATCATCAGTAAACTTTTCCTATCCGCTCCCCATGATGTTCCTGCAAGAACTTTGAGTAGATTCAGCCTTTTAGCACAATCTTCCCTTAGATTTTTGATGTGAGAAACCCAGTTCAGCTTTTCATCTATTGTTAATCCGAGAAATTTTATTTCGTTATTAAAAGTGAGAATGTTGCTTCCAAGAGTGAGTTGTGGCGGAGTCGTAGGGTTTCGTTTCCTAGAAAAAAGGATGCATTTAGTTTTCTGTGGGGAAAATTTAAAGTTATTAGTTCTAGACCAGTCAAGAAGTTTGTCGAGGGTATTTTGGAGGAGTCTCTTCATCCATTCCTTGTTGCTGAATCTCAGGAAAATTGCAAGATCGTCGACAAATAAAAACGTTTTTACTGATCTTGGTATTATTTCTGTCACAGTATTCATTGCTATGGCAAAAAGTACACAACTGATGACACTTCCTTCTGGTAGCCCACGTTTTAAGAGTTTGGAGTTGGATTGACTGTTGCCGATTCTCGTTCTGATTGACCTGTGGTACAGAAAATTTTTGATAAAAATTGGAAGGTTTCCGCCAAATCCCCAGTGATTCAGTTGTTTTAGTACCGTTTGCTTGTTGACTGTGTCGTATGCTTTTTCAATGTCAAAAAACACTCCGACTGCTTCTTGTTTGGTGATGAAAGTGTCTAGGATTTCCACTTCCAGCGTGACTAGGTGGTCAATAGTTGACCTTCCATTCCTGAATCCGCATTGAGCTGGGGACAGTAGCGAATGAGTCTCCAGATACCACAGCAATCGTTTGTTGACCATTCTTTCCATCAACTTGCATAAACAACTAGTTAGCGAAATCGGTCTAAAGTTTTTAATTTGGGTTATATCTTTTCCGGGCTTGGGTATGGGTATAACAATTGATTCACGCCATGATGCAGGGAATTTTCGAGTAGTCCAGATTTTATTATATAAATGAAGCAATTTATTTTTACCATTGGTAGTGAGGTGTTTGATCATAAGGTTATGGATGTCATCAGGTCCTGGCGTTGTTGGTTTTAATTCGATAATTGCATCTTCTAATTCAAAGATTGAAAAAGGAACGCTGTATGGATCGTTCACATTTAAGGCGAAATCGACTTCTGGAGGTGATGACGTGTCCTCATAGCTGATAGATTGGTTGGAGAAGTATTCGACAAAAAGTTCGGCTAGAGAGTTGGGATCTGATATTGTTTGGTCATTTATTCGAAGAGAAATTGTACTTGAGTTGTGGATGCCTCTGATTGAATTTATTCTGTTCCATACGTTTCGGATGGGTGTATTTGTGTTAGGGTCTGGCCACACATGTCCGCACCGTAGCATTAATATAGGTTATGTTCAGAATATTTTTAATTTAACTTACATATTACCTTTAGTTATGCCTAAAGTGGCCTGTGTCTGACATGTGTGGCCTGACCTTTAGGCATAACTAAAGGTGATATGTAAGTTAAATTAAAAATATTCTGAACATAACCTATATTAATGCTACGGTGCGGATCCGGTGCGGACATGTGTGGCCAGACCCTTAATCTGTTCGAGGTAGGACTGCCATGAAGTTTTCCTTTTCTGTTTGATAACGTGCCTTGCTTTTGCTTTTAGTTTTTTGTATTGGATGAAGTTGGTAATGGCCGGATTCCGTTGAAATTTTCGAAGGGCTCTATTTCTTTCCCTTAAAGCTTGACGGCATTCATCGTCGAACCAGGGGCAATGATTTGTTTTCGGTGTACCTCGGGACTTCGGTATGCTTTCTTCTGCCGCTGCTATGATTGCCTTTGTTATTTCAGAGGTCAAAGTGTCAATGTCATGTGCGGGATTCCAGAAATCGAAGGAAAGCTTCTGTTGAAAGAGGTCCCAGTTTGCTTTCTCGGTGATCCACCTGGGATATTTGCTGGCGGGAGGTTGGTGACTTGCAAATGATATCGTAATGGGGAAGTGATCGCTACCATGTTGGTCAGGGCAAGTATCCCATACGACTTTATTTAGAATACTGGGAGAACAGAAGCTTATGTCTATGGACGAACAGGAACCATATTGCGGGCTCATATATGTAATTTTCCCATTATTTAATAAGATGCTGTCGGTTGTATCGATGACACGTTTTATCGTATTGCCTCTACTATTATTTGATGATGAACCCCATGATACGTGTGCACCATTTAAGTCCCCAGTTACAATATAAGGAGCTGGAAGGTTATTGATAAGCTGGACCAAGGCTGATTCATCGACTGGTTCGCTTGGAGAGAGGTAAATGTTGCAAACGGTTATGGGAAACGTATGGTGTACTCTAACGGCTAATGCTTCTAGCGGCGTTTGAATATCTATTTCTTCGGAGTGATATTTATCTCGGATTGCCGTGATGATCCCCCCGCTAGCTGGCCCATCTGTTTCCCTATCTTTTCGGTATATATTATAATGCTTAAGGGAAAAGGTATTGGTAGGTTTTAGGTTAGTCTCTTGTATACAAACTGCCCAAGCGTTGTATTCATTTAGCAATATTTTTAACTCCTCGAATTGTGTCCTTACTCCATTGCAGTTCCAACTAATCAGAACCATTGTTAAACATAAAGATCTGCGTTATACATAAGAATGTATAACGATACAAATTATAACTACTTATGAAAACAGTTACAGAATAAGTTTTGCTAATTATAAATAACAATTGGTTATAAGTGATTTTAAAATAAAAGTTGGTAATTTTAATCATTAGAAATACATAAAGTGGCATAGTTATAATTTTTTTTTTTTTTTTTTTTTTTTTTTTTTTATAGATTATTACTATTATATTTTGGGTTATTTTATTTTATTGATTTCTTATTAATTATGGAAATCAAACAAGGATACCAGATCTCATGCAGTTTCCATTTCGTCACTGCTAATATTACTGCTATCATTACTACTACTATTTCTTTTAGTTTTCGGTTTACGCCGCTGCTCCTTAGGTTTAGGTTTAGGAGGCGGCGGCTCCTTAAATACCTCAGTAGTGGTTGGAAGGCTAGAGGAACTATTTATATTAAGGATTTCACCAGTACCAAGTGAAGAAGCACTGGGTTCGGGATTGAGAGGGGTGGGTGGGGGGTCTGATGGAGAGGAAGGGTTTTGGGGGGTAGTGGAGGGGGGTTTGGGGGTAGAGGAGGGGGGTGCTGGGGAGATCTGTGTAGAGGCTGTCTCAGTACGTCTAGTAACATCGCATGAAACTTCTTTAATTGTAATATTAACATCATTAATAAAGTCCGTTTGACATCCTATTTCTATACTTTTCATATTATTCCTAACTACACTAGCATAAGTGCCATTTTTAATGAGACTATGACTTTCCTTATATAGTTTTTTTGCAGCGTTATAGGGAATTTTATTTTTGTATTGTAAGGTTTTAATTTCCCGTTCTTCTAATAGTTTTGGGCAATTTCTGTCTAAACTTGGGTGTACTTCATTACAATTAACACAGGAGGGCAAGATGGTTTCACATGGCTTCCCTTCATGTTTCGGTTTAGCACAAATTGCACAGATTGGTTCTTTATTACATTTAACGGTCAAGTGTCCAAAACGAAGACAGGCCATACATCTGATGGGATTAGGAATATACATTCTTAATTTTAGTTTGTATATTCCTACTATTATATTATCAGGTAAATACGGTGAAGCGAATGTAAGTACATACATATGGGTTTTCCTTTCTTGGCCTGATTTTTTTGAAATAATTCTTTTAACCTCAACGACCTTTTGCTCTTTGAGCTCTTCTAAAATTTCATTTTCGCTTACATTGTCTAAGTCAGGGCAGAAAATAATGCCTTTGCTCAAGTTCAATTTGGAATGTGGGCTTACTTTAACTTTTATATTAGGTCCGAAGTTGGTTATTTTAAGAATTTTATCGGATTGTTCTCTATTTAAAGTTTCAATTAAGAGTGTACCGTTTTTTAGTTTTTTGATGTTTTTTGGTTCCTTACATGTATTATTTATGGTTTTAGCGATTATGAAGGGGGATACCTTATGAAAGTTTCCTTCATCTGTTCTCTCTATAATAATAAATTGGTTATAATTAATGTTATTGCTTGTTACTTGGTTAAAGTAACTTTCATTATTACTATATTGTTGATTATAGCGTTTTCGCTTAAATTTCGGTGAAGAAAGGTCAGGTGGTTCGTTCATTATAACAGTTACTCCTGATTTTTATGTGATAAGAATGAAAATATATTTAATTTGGTGGGAAATAATTAACAAAAAAGTAGATAAATAAATGTGAGAAATGAAATTACAATTAAAATTAGAAAGAAATAGAAATATAAAGTAATTATAAAAGGTACTTATCAGAGCAGCTCTATGCGCACTCGACCGAGGTCCAAACGCAGCACTGGCCCTGTTTAAGTGTATCTTCACTCACTAATCTTTATAGTTTTACGTGCCACTGGTCTTTTCTAATCACTATACACTAGATTGTCTTCATTTTATTCATTATAAAACGTAATAAATAGCATTAAATGAAAAGGTAACCTTTAACTAATCTTAATCACACAACACGATCACCTGTTCTCTCTCAGAAGCTATTTAGTCTACTGAGTCAGTTTTGGCCTCATATGTAAGCAGATATAATCTAGTTTAAAAATGTATAGAATATTTTTTTGTCGAAAACGAGCTTTTTCTTCGTAAAAAAGGGTAAACAGTTTTTGGGGTGTTTTTGGTGATACGGGGGGGGGGGGGGGGGGGGAGGAATGTCAAGGTCAAAAAATTGGTTTTTGAATCTGTCCCATTCCAGACAAGAAAAGATCAAAACCAACAACCACCATTTGATAACCAACAACCACCCCTTTTTATGACAAGGTTACTGACTAAAATATTTTTTTCTCTTTTGATTTGAATATGTGGAAATGTCGGGTATCTCCAACGACTAATTTAAATTTAAGCATTTATAATTTATATTTTAATTTAGTGTTTATCTTATTTTTTTAGAAATCAAATTTTTATTTTTAAGACGGAGATAATTAAAAGCACAAAAAGGTTCTTACTGCTCAAGGTAAAGAATACTATTCATGACACTCAACTTAAAAAATTCTGCATGAAAGAATGCTTTCATTGCATATTAAGACTTGATGTAAGTTTCATCCCTGTTTGTCACTATCAGATTTTTGTCTCCACGCTCAAATTTCTCTACACACTAAAACACCTCTCCAGTTTTTAAAAGCTGTGGAAAAAAAAGCAGAGTAGGTCACAAGATTTGAATTTAGTTTAGAAAGGGGTCCTACGAAGAAAAAAAAGGACGAGAGTGCCGCTTTCTTGTGCCGTCATTTCACATAATTGAAAAGTGATAAGATCCTTTTCATTCGATGGCCTAATCTGTTCTTTTTTTATAAAAGTCGTTTAAGTGTGTCAATTAACTAAAGAGTAAAACATTGAGACCCTAATTTAGAGAATAATATAAAAAAAGTTAGGAACAGATAATAGGTTTGTCAAGAACATATCATCGGTTTATTGAAAAAAATACGAATTCAATTTATGATGGGGCTAGACTTTAAAGAAATTAGTTGAAGATTTAAATACAAACCAATATTTAATTGCGTCAAAATAAAACAATCCCTAGGTATGATTATTTTAAAAAAATCTTACATAAGCGCAAATTTTTCTGACTTAAACGAGAGAATATTGATAGAACATCATAGATTTATTGAAAAAAATACGAATTCAATTTATGATGGGGCTAGACTTTTATTAAATTAACTGTAGATTTAAATAAAAAACAATATTTAATTGCGTCAAAAGAAACAATTCCTAAGTAATATTATTTTTAAAAAGACCTTAAAATAAGCGCAAATTTTTCTGACTTAATCTAGAGAATATTATGATATGACTTGCAATAAACGATAAAACAATAAGTCGGATGTTCACATGGAGTCCCAAAATTCAAAATAGAGTCAGTTTCCTTTTTGACTCTAGAAGGATTTTTTTATTTCATGGTTGCATGTAAATAATATAACTTTCCTACATGCTGAAGGAAGAACGAGAAACTATATCCCGGCTGTGGAATGCAACCTTCCTGTAACCCTAAACTACAAGGCTATAGAACATTGAATGTCACAATGTAAATAACATTCCAGTGAAGGTATTCCAGCAAAGGCAAATTAGGGAATAGGACGAAATGGCAAGTAAGTCAAAAGAAAAAATTATCTTTATTTAAATGGTTTTAGGGCTAAACCATACCAACCCAATCTCATTAAAAAAAGTTAAATACAGGGTTTAATTATATTTTTTAATACTTTCCTTTTATCCATTATCTAAGCATTACTTTTTTCAGAAAGTGAGGGTCATCCGACTTGTAACAATCCAATCTAACTAGACGAACTTAAGACCGGAGAGAAAAAAAAAAGAAATTAAGATTAATTTATGTAAAGTAAACTTTTAACTTCCAATATTCCATAGATAAGTAGCGGGCTTGGACAGATGGAGGAAGAGGTGTCGGTAGAGCAATGCCCTGCGGTGAAAGGATAATACAGACCAAGGGGCCAGTGAACTCACTCCTCAGGTTATTAAATCTACGATCTAAGCCGCTGGATACTTCATGACGTGTATTAAGTCCGAATGAAAAATATTTCAAGCAATTTTTTTTCTCGAATACTGGTTAATGGTAAATAATAAAACTGTATTGAATTACTGTGAATAAAACAGAAATCTAAATTATTCCACAATCCTAAATAAATTTAAAAAAAATTATCCTCTAGCTTGAGAATAATCATTAAAGAAGATTTAAGTACCGAAGTCAATTAGGTACAACTATCGCAGTTACTTCTGAGCTTGGCCTAATATAATAGGTAATGTGACCTACTGTAATAACTGTAGTGAATTATTGTGAATAAAACAGAAATCTAAATTATTACACAATCCTAAATAAATTTAAAAAAAAGTATCCTCTAGCTTGAGAAAAATCATTAAAGAAGATTTAAGTACCGAAGTCAATTAGGTACAACTATAGCAGTTACTTCTGGGCTTGGCCTAATATAATAGGTAATGTGACCAAATATAAGCGAACTGACAATCCGTTCTTGTCAGTTAAAAAAGTCTTTGATTAGCTTTATTAGATATCAACTTTCGACTCCCGCTAGCTCTTCAGAGATTAATATGTAAATCCTCAAAACGTTCTTCTCGGTCGAGATCGGTGCCTTGCTAAACGACGATGGACTGGCCACACCTATAAGTAATCTAGCAATAACACTAGAACCGTTAATTAGTTTTATAGAATTTGTGTGTGTGTTTTATTAGAAACGGTCCAAAATTAACACATCGAACAACTTTGTAACACTGATAGTAGACCAGAAGGTCAGATTGACTGGGCGAGCAAGCCAGGGCGATGGAAGGCTTTATACCTCGATATAACGGGATTTACATGGGAAAAATGACGTACTTAGACACTGACTTCAAGCCACTCCATGCCAAGCTCTGCACTATACTCATCACGGAGAACTTCATTTATTGGAGGATAATCTGTGCGCATGCTCCAACAGTTGTTGGATATTCATGTTTGCTAAGTTAGTTAAGTATAAAATAATTTTTTATATATATATATATATATATTCATATACGTAAGTTCGAACAACTACTATATAATATTAAATTTTGAGCCATGGACAGACTTTCAGAAATCAAATAGAAGAATTTTTCGATTCTGACCTTAACTTTATATGGTTTATTTTAAATGTTTTGTTGTTTTTTTTAATGGTTCTATTTTGACCTGATTCTAGGTCCCTTAGAATAGGACTAGATAAGCCTAGCCTTCACCTTATTTATAAACCGGTTGGGTGGAATTGACTTTTCGGATGCCTAAACAGAATGAAAGAACTTGGAGTTTGGAGGAACCGTTCGCACATTGGGAAATAAAATATATTACGCTACAGTTCTCTTCTTCTATTTCTGAAATGCAGGAAGTTATATACTTCACGTAAGTTACCAGACTCTAGAATGCCATATGTACGATAGCTTCCTTCCTTTAGTTTGAAGAACACCCAACAAGCAAATCGTGTTTAGATTTATAAGTAGAAACATTCTTATTTAACTTCATTTTGCCTGGAATAAAAGACTATCAATAATTATCTAGCTCGGAAAACAATTTCGCAAGATATATGAAAGTAAGTCTTTTTGTCCTGCATTAATACGCTATTTTGTTTTTTTTTGGGGGGGGGAGGGGGTAATATTACTAGAAAACAGTTTATCCTATTTCAATGAATTTCGACACATTAGTTGATCAAGAACAAATGCAAGTATGTATAAAATATTTGGCATATTAGAGACTGTTAAATTTAAGGATTATCTGAAAACACGAATATGTTGTTACAAGAAAGTGTAAGGTAAAATTATTTTTGTAATTGTTTAATACGTTGTCAAACAACAGCAAATTCATTCCTATTTAGTCATACACCGATATATTTCTGGAATAGAAGATGAAAAACTTAACGAATTCTCTTCTTCAATAGCTTGTGTCAAAATAATATCTATCCTAAACGCACCTACTCAATTCGGTCAAAAACTTGATCATGAAGGTAGGACAGCACATGATCTTCCCATCCAAGTTTCGGTCGAAAATTAGAGAAGGGTTGTCGTCGATTATAGTGAGTATCATATTAGTGATTCTTCGCAACCTTACCTGTTATAGCTGATTCTGTTTTGATAAAAAATTTAGAAAATTTTATTTCGAATGACGAATCATATTTGTTTTACGACTAGGACAAAAATAACCATTTTGTTGGTTTAAAAATAAAAGAAAATGAAATAAAGCATGACACATGAATGAGGTGTGAGAGCACGAGCCTGGCGTTAAAGAAGTTAGAACCCGCCTTCGCATACTAATTCTTGTGATGCAACTGCACAGACTACGTTAAAAACCCATTTAGATAAGTTCAAATATATAACAAGAGAAATATACTTGAGAAATGATCATTTCCTCTTCTAAAATGTTCATGAACCTCAATTATTTCCAATTAGTAACTGGTCCTCTAATTTCCAGGGATTAAATTGTTATATTTGTTTTAGTAGATCCAAACTGCTGATTGCTCCTACCTAGTAGTTTAGATCTACTAAAACAAATAGGTCAATTCATGAACCTCTTTTAATAGATTAATTAGCAAGGCGAGTTAAGACGGCATCCGGTTTTCAACCTCCCCCCCCTATATCACGTCGATGGGCAAAGCAGATAAGTTAAATAACCAGGTGAGAATTTGGTTGGAACATGGTGAATTAGAAAATTTTGGGAAGGTAAGCTTTTTATTGAAGAGAGATGAACAGCAATGCAATGTTTACGATTTGGACGATTTTATCGCTCTAACAAACATTAAAACTTTATTGTAGAATAAAGCTAAACAAAAAAAGGGTTCTGATACCAAAGGCGATTAATTGAAAAATAGATTTTTAAAAATTTGCGTTCTGACTAAATTTAAACATCCATCAAAGTGAAGAAAAAAATTAACTAAAACTTGCAAAAAAAAAAACAATACGATTTTTAAAAACTCTGATACAATATGCGCAACACACAACTCTCACTTACGTAGGGTATAAATCTACGAAAATATGTAAACACCATTTAGCAACTTCAAAGAAAAAAGTTTTCGTTTCATTCCAGTAATTTTCGATTCATTATTGTTTATTTATTTTTTTAACCGGTAGTTGTAGATATACCGTGAACGGGAATTGATATAAAGGGTATTTATAGCTCGTAGTATCTTAAAACTTGATTTTCAAATGTTTGTCTCTTATGCTTTTCAAGAAAACGAAAACGATTCCTACTGTTCCACTAAAAGAAAATTTCATTCAGAAATCTATAAAAGTATTTCACTAAATTTTCTAAACTAAAAAATAATTATTGTATTAAAGATTATCCTGCACCATACACATATATCAAATACCTAACTTCAGGTTCGTACGGTTTATCGTTTTTGTCAAATCTGTTCACACAGAACATTACACGGGACTTATATGGATTCATATGGATTCATGGGACCCCAAAACTTGTATTTCCGTTAAACCGGAAGTCGACATTGTTCGTGGTCACAAAACTTTGCCATACTTATATTACTTATATATTTTATATATAGGTAAGTGAATGTAATAATGAATTATAAAACTCTATTCTTGCTTATAGACAAGTACATTACAAAGCATGTACAATATATATATATATATATATAAATATATATATATATATATATAATAATAATAATAATAATAATTGCAAGAAATAAAATCTGTAATCTAAATGCTTAAATTTCATCCAAATTAGAAATAACGAGACGTGAAGGTATAATAAACATTCTAAATACACAATTTCCGACTAATCGCAAACTTAAATTTATTTAGTTATTTATTCACAAATAACTTTGAAATAAGTCACCTAAGCCAGACTTGGTAACTCAAGGACATCGCCCATACGGTTCGCTAAAAAAGGATCGCATCCAAGATAAAGGTGTAATTACTCAGTATGCTTAGTCACTAAACTGCGAAGTACTTGTGAAATATAAAGTTAATAGTAAATTAATTATTCACTAATAATGCAGAAAGTATATCTTTAATGCTTGATACAATAAGTAAGAAAATTTAAATTGAATATTAAAATCTGTAGATAACTAAATACACAAAAATGTTCTAATTTAAAAAAAAAAAAAAAAAAAAATGCCATGAGGTTAAGAAATATATAAGCTATAATTTTTATGTTTTAAATAAAATTCATGAAGCAAGTATCGTTAATTAATAGTGGGATTACACTCCCGCATTAAATGAAGACGATTGCATGAAGTCGGAATTTGGTTTCGATTGCGGAATCAGGATGATGAGGGAATATCATTGAGTGATCGAGATCAGGCCAGGATAATGTTGTGCAAGGCAAACGCTACGTCTATCTACACTCTTTCTCAACACGAATACGATATCAAATTAAAAAAAAAATCCATAAAAGCTGGGTGCGAAGTATAAACCTTATCGCGCCCGTATTTAGACAGCGAAATAGGCACAACATGGCAGTCCAACGTTGCAACAAACTAAATTGTACATTGAGTCGCCCACAAGTGGTGCGTGTGGGCACAGATGTAACAGACCATACGACGATATTTATAGATCATATAGAAAAATGAGAAGTATGGGCGTTGATTTCGATTTTGCAAGTAAATTTAATAAAAATCCAATGATAAATTAAGCTTTATCGAATAACAATTTACATGTTTAGAGAGCCATCTTGAACCAAACCCTATCTGTATACCATTCCCCGACTTTAAGTGAAACCAACGAAACTTTTTCTACAATACCGGGTAACCAATGAAATTGAATTTGCTCATCCTTAAAAGTAGATTTAATAAAGCTGGTATGGTGCCATCGATATACCAACCCGCAAGATTACTGAAATTAAAATCAAAATTAAGAATTAATGGTAGCATGATGATAAACCCATCACATTGGTTTCACTATACTTTGCTTCTAGATGTTTAAAAGGTAAAATGACAGTCGATATTTTGATTTCCGAACTTAGTGCAAAATAATATAGCTTGGAAGTGAAGAAGGGAAATAAAATTTAGAAATCAGTTTGAATAAAAATAAATCTGGTGCGTGCGCGCAACACACAACTTTCACTTACCAACTTACTTAGATAAGACATTGACGTGTTTTATTAAATATAATTTCCCAAAGTCACACATTTTTCTACATCCATATCTTATTTTTGTTAATCGTTAAAGTCGTTTTTGAGTAAATAAAAAAATCCGTGAAAATGATACAAAATTTATTAAGTAAAGTCCCCCCTCCGGTTAATCAATTTTAATGAAATTTTAACCGTCATATCTCGGGCATATACATACATCAAATACCCAGTTTGATCAAAATCGTTAAAGCCGATTTAGAGTAAATAAAAAAAAACACGTGAAAATGTTACAAAATTTATTAAGTAAAGTCCCCCCTCCGGTTAATCAATTTTGATGAAATTTTTACAGTCATATCTCGGGCATATAAATAGATGAAATACTCGGTTTAATCAAAATCGTTAGAGCCGTTTTTGAGAAAATCGAAAAAAACCTAAAAAGTTATTAAGTAAAGTACCCCCTCCCTTTAAGTAATTTTGATGAAATTTATGCTGTCACATCGCGGGCATATACCTACACTAAATACTTAATTTCAGGATCGCACGGTTTATAGTTTTTGAGCTAGTCTGTTCACACACACACACACACACACACACAGACACACACACAGACCATTTCGCGGGACTTGGTCATTTCGACTCAGGGGACCCCAAAACGTGTATTTCCGTTGAAAACCGGAAGTCGAATTTTTTCACGATCGCAATACTTCCACTTACTATATATTTCATATATAAGTAAGTGAAAGTAAAAAAATTAGTATTTACAAAAATGATGAGAAGGGTTAAAAAATATTTATTATTTCCTAAATATTGATTTATTGAAATTCAATAAGTGAAAGTAAAAATAGAGAAAAAACTCGCACAGTTAGAAAATTATTTAATGACGATATTGCAGTTTTTACATACAGGTCACGGGCTCTGACGTAACGAATTCGCGAGGCATCCCCACTATAAGGCAGTGTCCTAAAATTCATCCAGTAAATGGTAAAGTGAGTGGTGTTTTCTATATTCTGTTCAATATACTTAATATGTTTTTATATGCAATATAAAAACATTGCAAAATAAAATTTTCAATTTTTCGCAAAAGTGTTATACTTTTATAATTAAAATATATCTAGGATTTAGACTTACTGATCGCTTTTGGTAAAAGTCTTTTCGTACTTCCCTTCTTAAGTCTGTTTACACAGTTAAGTTTTTGGGACGAAGATTAGAACAGAACTTTTATTTTGGACCAAATCAAAAAAAAAAAAAGGAACGGTAAAACGTTTTTGAGAATACTTGGACACAACTTATAAAAACGTTTTTGAGAACACTTGGAAACAACTTATAAAAAACGCAAAATCTTTCAGTACAGCTAACAACCCTTTTATCATGCTTACGACTAGATTTCTTTTCCTCCCTTTGAAGAGGATTTGATTCATTCATCACTTTTCCCTACCTTTTAAGGACGATGTATCATAAAAGTTATAAGCTCTTCGGCTATTGATCCCCGATCGTGAGCTCAATTACATATTAAGACATCGAATATAAAAACTATAGAAAGAAAACCGAATTTCCCATAACTTTTGAAGAAGAGAACGTACAAATATGTAGGAGTATAAATTCAGTTTTTAATTATTCTAAGTAACCCACGTTATTATAGTGGAAGGAAGGATTCTTATTGGTTTTGGTTAACGCCCCTTTATGCTAATGCTACTTAGGCTAATCGGACTAGAAAGGATTTTCGTTAAACACATTTATTCCCAGAATATGTTTTAAAAAAATCAGGGCATTATTATGATATTTTCATTTTCATTTCTGTTTTGATTTAATGTAAAAGGCTTTTTATAATCATTTAATAATAAAAACATATAAAATAACATAGACATATTAAAGGTAGTTAATTTTTTTTAAAAGTAGGTATGTGTTTGGCGAACATCAAAACTTAAAATATCCACATTTTAAAAAATACTAAATTTGAAAAATCACACTCGTAAATTATTAGTATTTCAAGAGTAACAAGAAAACTAAATTTTTAACAACTTTTAATTTTTTTTGTTTGTTCTTTGTTAAAGGCGCGCATAATTAATAATTAATAAAAAATGGGGCTTATAAAAAAATTAATAAAAAAATAAACTTATTTTTTCACTTTTGACCCCATAATATCCTACGGTTGTGATTCCAAAAAATAGGCATAGCGAAGGGTATTGATTTTTACATTCACTATTCATAATTTTTTAATGATGAGGGTACTATTAATTTAATAATAACTAAAGGGGAAACATGTAGTTGAGTGTAGTATTAGTCAAATCACCTTCTTGCTGGCCAAGAAATACTTAGTATGTACTTCCTTACGAAGTACTAGTACTGACTTCATACCTACTATAGGTTCCTGTAGTACAAGTCTTTTTTATACAGTCGTAAATATCATGGCAGCCACAGTGATCATTGCGATATTATTATTTATTTTTATTTACAAATAGTTAAAATGAAGCATTATAATGTAATTACTGTAATTGATGTTGATAAAATGCAAATTAACACCAGCGCGATGAAATGATCTACATAAATATTCCGAGACGTGCAACAAGGTCATAAAGATATATTTTAAAAACAACGTAATAATTAATTTAATAAAGTTGTAGATTCAAGCTGGAAAAAAAACATATATTGTAATATTCTATAAGAGGTTAAGGTGAGTTTGTTTTAATTTACATTTATAGATTAGTATCTAATCTATTTGATGGCATGTAGGTTTGAAGGCAATAGGGTCCAGTAAATAAGGTATCCACTTACAAAATATTTTAGTACAGCTTAATGTAATGAACCCACATGAAGTAGCGACCTTGCCTTAATCGTATAAAATTCTATATGCGAATAACATTATGAAATAGGTCTTGAATATGCAATCTCTTGAATTGAGTAACACAGGCCCAAACTATATCCAACAAAAATATACAAATGTTATGTACCAGAATATAAAAACGCTGGTTCAGTTTATCCCACTTTTATGTATGTATAGTTGATTTTGTACTAGGCTATATTTCTCCCGGAACGGATTATTTTTTTTTCCTCGGAACACACAAAATAAAAATTAAACAGACCTAACTAATTAAATATCATTAAAAAATAATGAAGAAAAAGAACTTCTATTTGAGTTCAAACTGGAAAACCCAAGTATTGCGGAAGAACTTTATAAATTATAGAGAAATACAAGAACAAACCTATGGGTACTGTAAAATAAATGTTGAAATTTTCTAATGATGTTTTTAGACTTATTTTTAAATTCGCCAAATAGAGTAATTGAGAAAGTAAAACTTAAGTTGTATTCTACAATCGAAAAGAATTTTTAAAATTATTGATTCCTGGTGAGAATGTTGAAAGGATGATTAAGCAAAACCTAGAATAAATCATTACACAACAAGGTAAACACAGCCGCGTTTGTCCTAAAAAATAAAAATAATCTTTTGATGGTTATCAGTCACCAATAGAATTCCTGCAGATACCAAAAAATCACTCATCGTAAATGTTAATAATTTATATCGGCTACACAATGTTAAATTTGCGAATCTGGGTAAATTAAATTTTTCATCAGAGCAAATAGTAATTTTAAATATTAAATACTTTAATTTATACATAATTAGAAATTTATACATAAACAGGTCAAGATACAGATTCGCAAGTTTAGCACAGCATAGTATAGGCTCTAAATATGCTGAGATTTAACTTTCGCTAAAAAATATCACATTCGTGAAAAATAAATTATCCAGTCTAGTTAATTTTATATTATATATATATATATATATATATATATATATATATATATATATATAAATATATATATATATTTGTTTTTCGTTTTATTTAATTACTCTTCAATATGAGACTACCCACAGAATATGATTTTTAAAAAATGCACAACTATTCTCATGTCCCAGAGTTATATAGCAGAATGTGGATAAAAAATGGAAGTATAATTAATTTTATTTGCATAAAAGACATACCTAGGTAATATAAACAATACCTATTTAATTAATTTTATTTTTAGAAAAAAAAAATAACAAGACTTTCTTGTAAACAAGGAAAAAATGTATTAATGACGTAAGAATGATTATCATGGAATATTGGTCAGCTATACAAAGCTCCCTTTTTATCTTTTTGACTATTTCCATTTCACAAAATCAAAGAACTACTTCAGAGATTGAAATAAACAAAATTCATTAGGAAATAAAAGCTAGGGTGAAAGCGGAACCTCCCCGTCACGTAAAACCAATGTCAAACCAAATTGACACAAAACTGAAAGTTAAACTTCAAGCATATTATGGATTTGATTTAAGAGCTACTTTTAGCCAGCTAGCTTTGTGATAATTTTAAAATGTAATTTTGTAAACATTCTACCTGAAGAAAGAAGAGTTAAAATACGTAATGGAACGGAGAAGAGATAAGGAATGACATCGCTAACGAACTTTCCAAAGAGTAAAGCCTTTTAAAGAGTATTTTTTTTTTTTTTTTTTTTAAGTCTTTTAACCTTTAGTACACAGACATACTTTTATCGGTGAAAGTTAACAAACACAACTCCACCTAATAACAGATGTAGCTGGTATTTTAGCGTCTTACGCCACCGGCTTTTTCCAAGCTATCTCTGATGTCTGTTGATGAATTTGGTATTTTTAGATCTCAAGTGCTACCGGACCATTCGTTCCAGAACCTCCCAAAGCATGGAATAGGAGGAAAAGAAGGTTGCAAGGAATATTCAGAATTATGAATGCGTTGAGTGTAATATACAATCAGATATCCCGCACATAAGATATAACAATGTCAGGGTGGCAGCATCGCAGAGTGGGCTGACGCGTTAGGAAATACGCGTTTTCATGGTCAGCAGATAATTGGAAACCCCAAGTTAGCCAGTTCAAAACCGGAGCCAGGGAAAACTTAACAATACTCGGCATTTATAATTCCCCACCCTCTCCCCTGGCCCGGGGAACCCCGTATAGCCTAAAAGGGGAGGACCAAGAAAAAAATAAAATGTCAAATATATTAACCTCCAAGAAGGTTGTGGAAAGTATAGTTGAATCAACGAAAATACAGTACAAGTCCAATTTTAAACAGTTTGGAAAAACAGCTTTTGAAGGTTAAAACCTGTAGAAATAGTCCTTGAACACAATGCCAGTAAGCTAACAACACTTGAAGATCCTTAACTGGTAGGTAGAAAGTGAATGAGTGAAAAAGTAGGTAAGTCCATGGATAACAAAATCGTTACTACTACGACGAAAGTAAGGGAGAATATAGCATATCTAAATTAATTCTATAACGCAGATTAAAAAAATCAATGGTGATGCCTATCGAAACTTATTTATAAATTATAAAGAGAATTACATTTTAGTTTGAATCTTCAGCTAAATACTCTGATAAGTCCGACACATCAACGATGTTGAAGTTATTTCGGTCAAAATAATACATTTTCGTCCGTAAAAAAAAAACTTTAAAATTGCTTTATACGTACTCTGTATAAATATTTGTCATTCGTAAATAATAAGTCTGTATAAAAAAAATGTTTATTAACACACTATATATAAAACGTACTAAAAGATGCGTACATGAAAAAAAAAAAAATTAAATTACACTATACTTATAGTTTTTCCTCATATGTAAACTAAAGAATCTGGAAATAGTTATTTTCATCACTAGTACGCAAAGTGTGTGTTTTCGGTACGAGGTATAGTTTTACGAGCGAGGCGAAGCCGAGCTCGGAAAAAAGACCGAGTACCGAAAACACACTCATCGTACGTGTGATGAAAATTACTTTTCATTATACTGAGACTATAGATCCTTATACTATTCTTATATATATACGGAAATTGATTTATATATTTTAAAATGTATATTTTAAAGCCCAAAAAAACAGAAAATAAAATAAAGTAGGTTAGTAATAAGTTGTAATCAGACATAGTTTATGACTAAAATTTTTTAACTGTGAAATACCTAATGATAATTTAAATTGATAGTTTTCATTACAATATTTCGGTAGCAGGTGTTTTCAATACATGGTTTCAGAAAGCAAAGTTAATTTATCACATGATATCTTTTTAACCGACTTCGAAAGAGGAGGTTACTCAATTCGATACGTATGTGCCTTTTTTTTTTTTTTTTTTTCTATGTATGTCCACCGATTACTCCGAGATGGGTGGACCAATTGGAACGAAACCTTTTGCATCTTGTAGAGTATTTTCCCAATGTGGTCCCATTTAATTCTTTTTTGGGTTCTTAATTTATTTAATAAGTTATCAGGAAAAAACTTGAAAATAATTATTTAATTATTGCTTAAAATATTTACTTATTGGAAAAACATGTGGCGTATATAACATAAGGTATGCTCCAACAAACAATTAAAACACGTTAATAACTAACAAACTGCTCATGCACTTTCCTCATTTTTTTTATTCTAACTTTGATTGGTTGATTTTAAGCAATGCTTAATAATGTTTCAATGTTCGATGAATCGGTTGGAAAAGCCAACCAATCAAATTCAGAATCAGAAGTGTAGGGGGAAAACATGAGTAGTCTGTTGTTAGCTATTGACGTGTTTCAGGTTCTTGTTGGAACAAACCTTATACATAACCTTAGATAAATTTTCAACAATAGATTTAAATAAAGATATTCTGGAGTGATACTTTTGTTATGTTATCCGGATTACTATTATCGGTTTTTAATTTTGTTTCTGCAACTGTTGAAGCATATGATGAAAATGGCTTGATTATGAGAAAGAAATAACTATTATCTAAGTTCAAATGTGGTTCGAAAATGCAATAGATACGTTCTCCAATTCCATATATGATGGGTAATTGTATGATTTTGTATGATTTACGTTATGATAACGTCCCTAGCTTGTGGCACTTAGGATATACTATTTTCTACATAGAGTCTCTATAGTGTGCCTATGTGTTAGTATCAATCCTTTCCTATGTAATAACTGAAATGTAGCAGAATAAATCTTTACTAAAGAGCTAAATACAATCTGATTTGCAATTTTTATGGATTTTGAAGTCTTGATCGATCTTTATTAAATCGAAAGAAATTTAAATATTCTATGAAGGTTGCCAAGACTTTCAAAAGTCAAAACCTCATTAAGTGTTTGCGTTTCCTGAAAGGATGAGTGCGCTTCTCAGGACCTAAGTCTAGTGTTGAATGAATGCATTTTATTGAAACAGATATGATAATGGACTTAAAACAGTCTGGGTTAGATGTGTTTATGGGTTCTCCGCGTTCGAGGAGGCCATGCACTCAAGTACCGCAATAACTAACGTGTATGTTGTGCATTATATTCCCCCATAAATGAAACATTCTCCCAGTAATAGTGTAATAATAATTAAACCGTCTTTACAGACATTTAAAAAAGAAGTTAAAATTTCAATGTTTGCCAATGTTCATCCATCAATAAAACTAACGGCAAATTAAAGTTGATATCTCTCAAAAAAACAACCACATTGTATGAAAGTCCACGCAGCAAAAATATAGCAGCCATAAAAATGTTTGCTGTCAAAAAGGCTACTCCGCTAGAATTGAAACTGCAGTGTTTTCTACAAACTCATTTTCTGAATAATTGTTTATTAAGAAGGATATTATTCGTACCATTTCGCTCTCAAGTTTAGTCAACAATTCATCGAAAGGGATGACGAACATAATTGACTCGACCAAGAAATATTATTGAATTACACCAGTAGTATAATATCGAGAACAATATCATTCGTAATAATAAATTAACCATAAAATGACTCCCAAAACGCTGTCGCTTCTAGCGGCTGCCCCCGTTTTGATAACGATCAATTTTATGGCTGCCCCTTATTTGCTGCGAGTACTTCTATCCAATGATGTTGTTTTTGGAAATGCAATTTAGTTTAATTACTACTTTCCAACGA
Source organism: Aelia acuminata (assembly GCA_911387785.2). Classification (NCBI taxonomy): domain Eukaryota; kingdom Metazoa; phylum Arthropoda; class Insecta; order Hemiptera; family Pentatomidae; genus Aelia; species Aelia acuminata. The sequence continues at coordinate 136,378,584 of OU426979.1, forward strand.
TAAATTTAAAGAAAGAAACATAAAAGGTCCCTACCGGAGCAGTAGACCTCATCGCATTCGTTTTCAAAAGAATACTCAAGCGATCATAATTCAAAAATTAGGGTCAAATTTATTATAGGCCATATAAAAATCTTCATTATATCATCATGTATATTCGACTGCCAAAATCTCGACTGTTCAGTGACGTACCTACATCATCTTGGAATTATGTGACAGCGGAGCAAACTCGATACCTCCTCTCGGAACACAGATGTATAAATGTAAATGACATTTACTGACAAAAAAAAATTAGCAAAGGAAATTATTGTCATTGTGAAAAAAAAGTTTTAAGTTTTATGTGTCCCAATGAAACATTGGTCTTTTAGAAAAAAAAGTCCATTTCTAATCAAAGTAGGTAGGGTGTTGAAAGGAGTGTAATGCACGCCCCGCACTTGATTTTCCGCGCGTATTCATAAAACTGAAAAGGTGACTCTTAATATAATTATAATATAAAGGCCCGGGATAGACGAATATGGTAGAGCGCGTGGGTTGACTTTTATTTCGCGACGGGCCCACGGAATAAATCTGGTCCTTCCCACCTAGATAGAACAACCAACCAATGAACCAAACTCTCCTGTAGTGTCCGAAGAGGAGAACAAATAATTTGGTTTTTGTTTTGTAATTATTACAAAACAAACAAACAAATGAAAAAAAAAAAAAGTACTTCGAAAACAAGAAATCAGTTCAAAATACACTTAAAATCTGTATAAAAAAAAACACTTAGATTTTTTTTAGAAATTAACTTATTGCTTTCTATAAATTATCTACCGCCACTAAAAAGTATGAAATAAAAAAGATTTTATAAAAAAAAAAATTAAACCGACTTCGAAAACTAGGAAACAGTAAAAATAAATGCACTAAAAAGTATGAAATAATTATTTTCTGATTTTTATGAATACACAGCAAAATCGGTAATGGTATAAAAAGTGGGAAAATGCAATAAAACGAAAAAAATTATTTTGATTTGTACGATTACACACTAACTCTTAATAAAAAATATTAAGTTGAAATATTAAATACCATGTTTAATACATCACAATCTTTTCGGAGGCGGCGCAAAATTTAAAATTGTTAACCCTAAATATTATGAAAAATCTATCGATTTTCTATTTTGCGCCGCCTCCGAAATGATTGTGATGCATTAAACATGGTATTTAATATTTCAACTTAAAACTTTTTATTAAGAGTTAGTGTGTAATCGTACAAATCAAAATAAATTTTTTTCGTTTTATTGCATTTTCCCACTTTTTATACCATTACCGATTTTGTCGTGTATTCATAAAAATCAGAAGGTAATTATTTCATACTTTTTAGTGCATTTATGTTTACTGTTTCCTAGTTTTCGAAGTCGGTTTAATTTTTTTTTTTTATAAAATCTTTTTTATCTGTACTAATATTCAATAATAGTACAGAAAAGAATCTTTTACCTCATAGTACAGAAAAGGGGTACTTTGCGTACTCAAAACATGTATTGAAAACACGTGTTACATATGCAGTGTAATGAAAAAATCTATTTCAGAGATATGTGGCACATAGGCTGGGTTTTACGTGTGAAAGTCTCACGATTTTATCTTTATTCCTTACCACTAAAATTAAACAATTCATTTTTGTTAATATACCTTTTTTATAATTGCGATCTTACAATGCTACAATCATGTTATTACCAATGGATTCATCACCAAAAAAATCATATAGAATTATATCTAAAAACCATTAGGCCAGGCGCCGAAAGAAACTTTTTTTTGGATCTCCTGAAAGGTTAAATATTTACAGATTTCCAAGTTTACCTAACGATATTTGCAGTGGCGGTCCCGGGGGCGTATATGGGGGATCAATCCACCCCCGAAATTTCGGCGAAAAAAAAATTAGTGGGATGAATTAGAAAATTAATTAGGTATCTAACTTTTACGAGTTTTCTAGGGTAGTGTAGTTTAATTTTGACTAGAATTTTTTATACAGAATTTTGAATATGAACTTAATGTGTAGGCATAAGCAAATAAAGTGTGCTATTTTTACGCTGTTTTTTTCCTACCGCCCAGTCCCCCCCCCCGAATTGTTTTTCTGGAATCGCGCCTGGATATTTGTGGTAAAATAGTAACAGGATAGAATGATTAACTATGGCCACGAGTAAGCACACGCGCTTCGGAAAATCTGCAGTGTGGTAGATCAATAACATAGATTAGCAGTAAAAGCTATTTAAATGAATGCATTTAAACCACAGATAGAGTATTTAAAATTAACTCCATTATTAAACAAAATAAAATACAGTGATAAGAGTTAATTAAGTTTTAAACATCGCGATTAAAAGTGATTTTTTTTTTAAACACTTATCATACAAATGAGGACCGATAACAGATAAATAACAGCTATCAATTCGAAATCATGTTACCCTGCCTTTAGCACATATTGTTGGAAATATTCCTGAAATTTATGTTCATAAGTACGAACTCATAATTTTTTCATTACAAATACTTAATAAGATTGAATTATTTACAGAAAATTCTATCAGCACTTAAACTCCTTTTTTTTCAACATAGTAGTGAGGAAAAAATTGATAGAAGACCTGTATCTTAATATTTTTCACGTGATTGTATGATTACATGTAAGGGTCATGCATTACAATGATAATTATAATCATTTATAGAATCACTCCACTAACAGTTATGACACATTGGACAGCATGACTCTAAGTGATGATCAAGCCAATTGAATTGTAATTACAATAATCTTTGATGCAAAAAAAAAAATCTTAAAGTTAAATGAAATTAATTTGAAACCTACTGTTTAAGTGAAGTTAAAAAAAAAAAAAAAAAAAAAAAATGCAGTTCAGTATTTCATAACTGTCTCAAATAAATAGATATTTCAGAAAACCAAAGTATTATACTCATCAAATAACCAATTATCCTAATTAGAAAAAAACACAACACCAGAATGTTTTTCACTAAAAATGTAAATCAATCATTTAGACATAGCTGATCAACTGGAATTATAAAAATTAAATTTTACTAAATTAAATTTTATTTTTTAGGTATAAAAAACAGGATTCATTCAAATTCATAAAAAAATTATTTAAAAAACTTACTGGATTTTTAACATACTCTTCCAGTCTTGCAGAAGCTTCCTTCCCCTTTTTTGGTCTAATAAGCAGGTAAATTTTACCCACATCTGTCGTACGAAGAAGTTTTTCAACAACAGCCATTCCAACAAAGCCAGTTGCCCCGGTTATGAAAACATTTTTATCTTTGTAAAATGTTTTTACCTCGCTATCTTCCATTTCTAAAAGTACCACAAAAAATAAATAGAAGTAAATTGTATTGCTCATACAAGTAAAAATTGTAAAAATTGAATTTCTGATAAAAAAAAAAATGAAAAACCTAAGATTGGACATACATAAAGGAAAGCACAAACCAATTAAGTTTTTGTCATCATAAATGTAATAAAATATGAAATCTATAATCATAATGAAATTATTTATTAGACTTTACTATTGTTTGTTTATTTAATATCACTTTACGCTACTAAGGATAATCGGAAGATGCTACAGTGGGAGTCCTAAATTTTGCTTATCCTTATATAATTAGGATGGGGATTTCAACTACTAATCACAGCTTCATGAAGAAAAATAATAAATACGACCCACAAATAAAAATATATTTAAGCATCCAACAATAAGGTAATATTACAGCGACAAAACTAAAGCAGAAATATTGACTGATATAATTCTTGATGATCAATTTATAAGGTAGCTCATCTGCTGATTGATGATTGTAACTGAAATATGATTTCAGATAGGAAAATAATTACCAAAATTTATAATAATAAAAACGCAAAAAAAATATAAATCAAATTTTTTTGTTTCTATTTTGAGATCATAAATTTAATATACGAGATATAAATATAGTACTTCTGGGTGCTGAGCATTTTAAGCCTAAAACAAGTATCAACTAACCTGAAAATGGACTATTGTCTAGTCTTAGAATAAAAAATTAAGTAAAATCTGTATTCAATATTCGTTAATGGAGATATTTTGAAAATTATTAAAATTAATGTAATGATTAATCATTAGCAATTATTACACTAACAACTATATTAGGTAAACTAATCACATAAAAAACGAAAATTATCCATAGTTCTTTCCTTACTTTATTTAAGTAACAAATTTTGGAACCAATATTTATAAACAAACATTGTGATTAATCTATTTTTGCATTTTAATTGATCACTAGTAACCTAGAGATGTACATTCCTGAATTAAATAAAAAATGTTTTCCCACCATTGCTAATCAATTAGTTATCATTCTTTAAGTAATATAAATCTACAGAAAAAATGTAGTGGAGATTTTTCTTTAGAAAATTTCTCAATGGATTTAATAAAGAATGGAGAGGAAGAATACTATGTCAGCCCGTTTGAATAAATTCACTCAAAACGAAAAAGCTAATATTACATCAAGTAACTGATGCATTGGCATAATAACTATTCCAACCAGCACTTCAATCTCAAAATAGTATCACTGGAAGGAAATACATGTTGATTAACTAAATATAGCACGGAAAGTAGGAAGTAGGAGGACCGATCTTGATCAAATTTTAATAAACTTGAAATGGATTAAATAGATAAAACATTTATATATTCAACATCTAAACTACAATAATATTATACTGAAGAAAACATTATAGGTCCATACGGTATAACATTTTACAGTTCAATCATCAAACCTGGACAACATAGTTCACATTAATTAACTGAGTATTCATTTTAGACTATAAATGTTAAATTAAAATCATTGATTTCAGGCTGAGAGAATAATAAATTAAAAATGTATCTGTAATATGTCTTGATTTCAAAATAACTTTTATTCTTACTTTGCCTCTTTCTAAAATTCATACTATTTTAAGGAATGGCCAAATCCAATGCATACTATCAAAAAAACATTTTTCCTTTCAACTAAAAATTTAAATGAATTTCATACATTGTTTACTTAGTTGGATAAATTAAACATCATATCATTTACAAAAAAGGAGATACTTTTTGGTATCTCCTCATGATACTTTTTTGATATTCAATTCATGAATCGAACAGAGTAACTAGTTAGAGGAATTAAAGGATTGAAATGTCAGACCAAACTTAAAATTAGTGATGCTAGTTTTCACAGCAATATGATCCACAAGTTTATTAAGAAATTGGAATGTTATTGAGAATTTGACAAACTTTTAACTTACAGAGTGAATTTGTAGATCAATAATCATAAACTAGAAAAATGGTAAATCTGATAGAATCAAATTTAACACAGTAACAAATTGGATTTAATATGACTAGAATAATACTTAAAAGAAGAGAAAAAATATATATTCAACGTATATAACGATCTATATTTGATTAAAAAATCACAATAACCGTGAAAAAATAATAAGATGATAAACAAATGTAACTGAACAATAAAAACACTTTTAGGAAAGAGAACAAAAGAGCTTAGATTGAAATAAACAAACTAAATCAGGGACATAATCCATAAAACCACGGAATACTGATTATATTGATAATGCAAGCTAGGCTAGATTATAACACAAGTTAATTTAATTCTCCAGAACACAACAAAACATAAGATAGGTTGTGGTAGCAAATAAAATAATTTTACATTATAAAAATATTTACTTCTAAATGTCACACTTACTGAATTGTTGAAAATGAATATTCGTTCAAACAACGACAGATCAACCGGCTCGAAGACTGAACTACTCCACACTACAGTCAATGACTCAATGAACTGCGTTGTGTTGTCACGGCAGTGTTGCCGGCAGTACCCCCACCTCTGTGAAGAAGCAACTTCATTACTGGAATACAAAATATGTTATGAAAAAATAATGACTGAATTTGAATTTATTTATTTCCCATTTTCTTCTTTGAATGACAGTAAGAAGTGACATGACAAAAAAATTAGAAGTAAAGCCGGATGAATGCCGGTAATTTCATTCGAAATTGAAAGCGTTATTTCTCAATGAATACAAAAATTCCGACTCCTACTGCAGCAAAAATGGGTAAAGAGCGAACATTGTAACTCCATCGTACAAGTTTAACAAGTTGTCAGATTTTCACGATTTTTCAGTTTTATAATTATTATTATTTTTAAAGACTTATTTAAAAGACTGTTTTGTTTAACCCTCGCAAGGCACACTGGGGTCTGACAGACCCCAAGAACATATTATGTACGAAAATCTAATTGATAAAATTATTCTAATGGCTGTGACTTCTACGTATTTGAAGTTGGTACACCTACCGCCTTAGCGCCTATGTTGGAAAAGTTGTAGTTCATCCTGATGTTTTTATAGAAAATTAAAAACTTGTGTTGGGGTCCTGTAGACCCCAGTGTGGCATCTAAGTTCTTCATTTTGTTATTACACTTTTACTACAATTTGCTTTGTAAGTGAGGTAAGTGTAACAAATATTTCTTTCAAAATGTTTTATTGTGTGGTTTATATTTCTTTTTGTGAGTTATGTTTGATTTTTTTATTTATTGCTTAACTTTATGATAAATGTGAATTTTTTCAGAATGGCTTAGGCCTAAAGTGAGAAGGTCAATAATAATATTAATTAAGGAATTAGGAGTCAATGGCACAGGTCCAAAGGCCCTAGGACAGTTTAAAAAGGAAGATGCTCTTATTGTTCTAGACAAAAAGATAGGAAAACAAAACTAGTTAGTAGGGAATGCCACAGCCACACACTTGTGCCTAGAATGCAGTCCATGAGGGCTGCATATAAGAAAAGTGGTTGGCAATAAATTTTGTAAAATATATTTTTTATATTTAGAATATTCTAAGTAACAATAGAAAAATAATTAATCTTGATTTGTATAAAATTTGAAATTTCTAAATACGTTTTTTCCAAACTGTAAAAACTACTTGAAAAATGAGCATTTTACATGTGTTTTTTTATATAACGTAAATTAAAATAAATATTTTTAATCCAATTTATTGTTTTCTTGTTCTTATACGTTTTTTTTAATCGTCTAAATAAAAGCTAAAAATATTTTAAAACTATAATTTATATAAAGGATTAAATTTTGGGGTCTGTAGGACCCCAGTGTGGCATGTATGAAAAAAAAATATTAGTTTGCCTTTGGAGGGTTAAAGTTGCCTCATCAAGTTTAACAAAAATTGTTAGAGCCGTTTTCATATACACAAGCCCACCCACATAGTACACACTATGCTTGCTTATTTAGACTCATGGGATTTCAAAAAGTGTATTGCTGTTGAAAAATCGTACTCGTGATTTTTCTCATTCGTTATAATTCTCCTAACTATATAATTCATTTACATAAATTTAAATGTATGTAATAAACCAAACAATAAACACAACGCTACATATCTACATATGTACAGCTATTGGCTGACCATACAGTTATTGGCACCCTTATGACTACATTTCTGAGGTTATAGAAACTTCCTATAGCTCCTCATTATCTATCCTCATAAAGACTCAAGAGGTTTTTTTGGGTCAAAAGTTCAATAGTTTTACAATATAGCAATATTTATTATTAAAAGTGCCAAATCTAGTTATTGGTGCCCTGTGGATTTAATTGCGAAATCTTCCCTATGGTCAGTTTGTTAAAATCTTACTTCATAGATGACTTAGAGGACCCTTCAAACATTAGACTCATGTATATCTTGTAATAAAATTAGGACTTTTTTACCTATTTTCTTAAGTTAAAGTTGAGTGCCAATAACTGTACTGAGTGCCAATAACTGTATGGTTTACCCTACTAATCAAAATCACAAAAAAAAAAGTATACTTTAATTTATTTAAAAATGTAATTGAATGTAGAGGATATGATATGACATCAGTATGTAATATGTCAAATATTAGGCTCCAATCTGTTCTTGAATTTTATCCAGCCAAATTCAAGCAAGGAAAAAACAGTTAATAACTTTTTTTAAATGGCTGCCTTTGAAAAATTTAATTAAGATATCAAAAAGTACTCTTACGAGAAAAAAAAAAATGTACCACTACAACCTATTGTGAATGGGTTTGGCATAAACCACCAAATAATTACTTGAGTTTAAACTGTCAAACAATTTAGACAATCAAACAATAGTACTCGTACCTATAAAAAATACAAATTTTTAGTTCAGCTGCTATTGCATGATGCTTCATGGACAGTATAAAGTACAGTCTAATTGTGATTTAAGTCTCCAGCAAGATTTTTCAATATCAGATGTTTTCCTCTCCCGTTCCTGAGGAGATAGGGCCTTGTGATAAACACAGTCAGAAGAAGCTTTTCAGACCCTCATGTAATTGTATTTATTCACCTATCTAATTTAAGCAGTCCTGTCTTAGACCATTAGCTTTATGAAATGTTAAATAAAATGCTAATATTTAGTCCCTAAGTCTAAGGAAAGGATTACTTGTTCCATCAAGTTTCAAATTGTATATATCAAAATATGGCTATTCATATTACTTGACCTTCATCGTTTTTTATGAACTTGTTCTCCTCATTTATTTCTCAGAAAATAGAAAAGAAAGCCTTTATATGACAAAATTCAAAGGAGGCTGTGTGTGAATAAAAGTGTCCAAAGATTGCTTGGGCCTTATTTGTTTGAACCTGCTCATTAATTTGATTATTAAATATTATAAATTATTCTTGATATGTTTACCTGCTTTTCCACACAATCCTTCATCTTTGACATACAAAATGATAAATGGCACATCGTAACCTTGTTTTTCTTTTGTTATGTTTGCTGGAAAATCAGAAATAAAAGCAGTCGTATTGCAATGCTCAATGGCCAAGATCTCCAAAACTGAAAAAATAAATAAACAGTTTATGATGATATATATATTCCTTTAATTCAACCTCCACTTATAGGCTAGAACTCAATATTTATTTGGTATTGAAACGAAGTGTTCAGCCGATCTGTTTCTTAATTAGTTGATTATAAATCATTTACTGGACAGCCAAGATCAGTCACAATCATTTTTGTTATGTATTTTAATTTTTTTTTTTCAACTGCCCATGTTTTAAAAGCTACTTCACTTATTCAAATAGGTTTATGGAATAAATTTAGAAATATTATGCTAAATGATTTGTTTTCAAAAAATCATAAGAGTAAAATTATAGGAATTACCTTTGCTAAGTGAAGAAAGTAGATGATAGTTACTATTTGCTTCCCCTGCTGGAACTTCCTAGTGTCACACAGTTAGGATTCGCCTCCAAATGCTACTATGTTCTTTTGAATATATTTCTAATTTTAGCGATAATATTATCGTCAGTGCTAAGGAAACCTGAAAAACAAGGAAGTGATGGTATTTATTTGAATATGAATGGAGTGAGTATAAATTTAAAAAAAAATATTTTCTTCAAGTCTGATTTAATAATTGTAAAAAAGTGTTTATGAATCTGTATTTGTGGCGGCCATGTAAAGAATTCAAAGCCCAAATTAAATTTTTTTTTTAAATATTTGGTGCATGACTCAGCAGATTTTTAGCACAGATATTAATTTATTATTTATTAAATCAGGTTTCGCAACATCCTGGATGTCTAAATTTATTCATTAAAGTGTTACCTACAAGGTGGCATACATCTGCAGTCATGTGCAAAAAATTTAAATTTTTTTTATTTTTATTTTGGAATTAACACTCTTCAGGGGAGGGGGTAAAAGAGAGCTTTAGCGATAAGACGAGTGTGGGAGTCTTTCTCGTTTTATGGGAGAACACTAAATCAAAGTTCCATACTCGCTGTTTGGTACTCTCCGCTATCCCTATCCCTAACAACACTTACTGTCACCTTCTCGTGGTGCCTCCAGGAAGTTTCTAACTCGCGAACGACAGAGGCGGGGGTTGCCAAAGTGGCCCAGATTCTGGCGATCCTCCTAGGAAGTTTTAAATATACATTTGGAATGAGATTCCCTCCACACAATACCTGGCTTGGTAGCAAAGGCACAAAAACCACGAATACTATCAACAGGGAGGCTGCAGGAGGTGGAGGAAAACCAAAGACCTAATGAAAGATGGGTCAGATGGTGGAACTTTGCCACCCTTGCCACCTGGTGGCAACCAATCCTTAGATGGCTACTCAGTCAAAAGACATAACAACTTACGAAATTTTGACTGGAATGCCCTTAAAAAATAAAACAGACAGTAATCTATGAGTGTAAACTCAAAAGTCATATGTTCACACTCAAGATAGCAGAATCACCATTGCAGATTCTGTTGAAATGAGAGTTAGACAGCTAATCATATTTCTGTTGGTGTGATGGATTTCAAATGATTTGGTCGACCCAACACGCTCTATAAAATTTACTGATTTCCTTCAAATAACTTTTAAGGTTAAGGCATTAAATTGGGTGCACAATAGACCCAAGGTGGTCGAGGTGCACATGGCCGCATTAAAAAAAATATTGCAGCTACAGATATATATTTGTTAATGTGTCTTTTGTCAAAGTCACATAGGTTAGTTTCAGTGGCATTACATTAGGTACTTAATGATGATTCATTTTGTTTATTGAAGTGGACCATCAAAATATTTTTAGTTAAATATCTTTTTTACCTAAAGGAACAAGCCATTAATAATATCCCTTCGAAGAAGAACTGAATGTCCATGATATCCAGTTTTTCTCCCCCAAAAAGCTCTATCATGAATATAAGGTTTTAAAGAATGAAATAAAGGTGTTTCAATTTGGAAATCTGTAATAGTTTGTATTAAACAATCAGAAATAAAAATATATAATCAAATATGCATACATAGGTCTATATTGTTTGTAACTGGAAAACAATTCTATGTCTTCTTGAAAATTATTTATATCCTTACACAAAATAACACTGTTTTCATGCCTGTGTTGTGTTTACAATGATAAACTGGCTATTTTTTGATCCTAATAATGTTTTTGTTAAAATCAAGTCATATTGTAAGTATGAGGGCAGATTTTAGGTGGAATTGCAAATGTCTAAAAAAAAGACTAGTAGCTGCAAGTTGCTGTAATGAAAGTAACGAATTAAAATGAAAATTTGACTTCATAACAGTAATTAATTGTTTCTAAGATAATAATTTCTATAAAAACAAAAATTTTGAAGTTATTACACCAAAATTTATGTTACTTTGCCATTTAAGCCTTTACCTTGAATATGTCCTTTCCTATAGGTGGATTAGCTAAAGGTCTCCTTTCAAAACTTGCTAGGTACTTGAAGATTTTAATATTTTTGTATAAAAACCCCTAACTATTCCTTGCTCTATATGAATTCTGTTACAATCGAAGGTTTAGTAAAATAAAAGTTATAAATGAACATAGACACATATATAGATAGGAGGAATCACATTATTTATTTATGTTCTATTTAAAACATGTTATTGAATATTTTTGAATATATAGGACAATTTCTTCAATGGGACAATAATAAATTAGCATACAAAACATCAAATTTCACCCATAGTTATTGGCTTTATAATTTAAATTTATACAGAGAGAATTTAATTTGAACAGTTAGGATTTAAATCATGTATTAGATGTAAAAGGGGAACTGATTTTCTTACTCTACAGGAGAACTAATTGAACTAATTGGTAAACTAATTCCAACTCCCCTCCATGCTACTCAAGGTCAAAAGAGGTACAGTTCTTGTAGAATATATGCAAAAACAGAATATATTTGTAATATTATACCTGGATAATAATACGGTGTAATTTAATTTAAACTATTTAGTGTTAAACATGAAATCATAGAAATAAGTATAAGATTTAGCAATAATAAAAAATTAAATTAAACTTTTTAATATGAAAAATGTACCAAGTATTTGTCTGATTTAGATTTTCAATTTTTGCAAGGAGAGAATTCCAAAAACTTTGAGTTTTTAATAGAATTCTGTATTAAATTTTTACTTTATAGTTATTTACCAATCCAATTTTTAATTTTTTTCAATATTTATTTTTTGCATTTCATCAGAAATGCATGGGAAATCGTCTACAAATAGCAAATGTTAAAAGAAGGAGTTAAGTTCATGATCATAATATTTCATGTTATATACATATGACCATACTAGAAATGAGAATGCAAACAGTGGGGTAAAAATTTGTACCCTATAATTGAATACATATATTTAAAAATCAGGTTCTAGCTGAGGATTTTTTGTTCAGATATCATTGTAGAAATTAAATAATTAACTGAACCTGTTAAAAATTGAACTCAAAGAGGTTGAGAGCTTCCCTAGTCTTTTCCATTCTGATTAGGCAACCCTACTCCCAGTATTTCCATGATGCAAGGGCGGATCCAGAGGGGGGTCATGAGCACCCTCAAATATTTTGGCTTTTCAATTTTATTTTTATTTTTAAACAAATGTTGCAATTAGGTAGTTACTATGCCCTTGGGTAGCAGGATGGCCGAGTGGGCAAATGTGTTAGAATATAAGCGTTGGCAACGTATGATTGGGAACCTATAGGAAGATATTTAGTTCAAAACCAGGAGCCATGGGACATTCAATGATACTCAGCATCAATCCCCCACCCACTCTCTGGCCCGGGAAATCCTATATAGCCTAAAAGGCAGAGAAGGGGTGGAAAAAAAAAAAAAAAAAACTATGCCCTCAACATAAAACTTTTGATTGTTATGATTGCAGCACTTGTTAATTAATATAAGGTAATAATCTCATCAATAAATGGTGTGGTCAGCCACGTGATTATGAGACAGGGGGGCCATGACCTCCCAAAATTCGTGCCAAAACCGCCCCTGCCTTAATATTGGTGTTATTCCAGGTCATGGTTGGCCTTCATTTCGCTCTGGTTTGTTCCCATGGCATCCACTCCATACTCTTCATTTCTCCTAATGATCTGGCCTGCTAAATTCCGTTTTCCAATAAAAACCAAATCTTTAATATCTATCATTATAAATTTGCTTTTTATCTATATATTTGTTTTTTGGTCATCCCCAGTTTACCTATATTGTATGATACTTATTTTAATTAACCCTCCGGTGGGCGCGCTGTGGCATTTGGACCGCAATCTGAACATTTGTCAAAATATTAGGAATGCTAATTGAATCAGTGAGCTGAGGGTTCCAACTGTTAAACTGTACTTTTTTGTAGACCGACTTGTTCTGGCAGGATTAGACGGTCATACCCGCCGTCTTCCGGTTTCCCTCAATAGTTATATTATTATTAGTTATTGCCTTGTTTGCAGTAGCTCTGTAAGTGCGGTCCAAACATCGCTGCGCGCCCTTTCATGTTACAGATTCAGACTATCTCTGCTGAATTATTTTATTTATTCTGCGCTTTCTTCACAAATTAAAATGCAAGTATTTTGGTTTTTACGTTGTCTAATATTGTTTAAAATATTTTTACACATAAAATTATTTTTAGTCTTGTTTTACTGAATTAGTATTCGTGAAACATTAACCCTTACATCTATGCCAAAATTTATTATTACAATTCGAGCACTTATGAACAAACGATGAACGAAACGTTGGCAAAAATAAAATATGTGATCCTTACATATTAATGCTTTTTATTTTGACCGCACTCCCGACCATTTCCTCTTCATTATAACAACGGTCAACCATCCTCCACCATTATTCCTAGGTTCATATGAGCAACATTTATTATAAAAAGCAATTTATTATCATACGGCGAAACAAGTAATATTTATTTATGGATATCATAATCTTCAGTTGAAAAGAATTTTTAAATCCCGGGAACAACCTATGAGTGCCCACCAAGGTTCAGGATTTCGTCTAGGATGGGTGGGGGGAGGCTGGTAAAATTTGTATGCACGTGGTGGGGAGGACCGAGATATTTTGAATATGGAAGGCTCAATAAATGGTTCAAAAAAAAACAATAAACTTATTGACATTTGAAAATTAAAATATGGTTTCTATATATTACTTAATACATGTAGTAAATGAATAGGAATTTATTTAATTGGTAGTTTATGTTTCTCACCTGCCCACCCTCCTTCCGGACGTCCACGTATTCAACAAGATGATATATGTCTTATGTCTTTTCTATTCGTCAATATCAATATTATTATAATTCACCGAGATTTTAAACTTTAAATTTTATTTGCAAATTTTTATAGAGCACGCTAAATATAAATCTCCTTTTTTTTTTTGTAGTTCTACATTGTTCCACTCACCTCTCACTAGAAGTAATAAAAGAATAAAAAAAAAAAAAACACATTATGTTGCTCGCAGTTTATTTCTGAATTTTTTACAAATTCACCAAGTCATCCAACCTTACGCAATAAATGGCAGAAGTGGTTGTTTCCCACAATTGTTTTCAATTATATATCAACCTTGCTTTTCCTCCACAGGCTTTTCACACTAAACAAATCCCCATTATTTCTTTCCGTTGGCTAGAGGCGCTATTTCGGTGACCCAGATAGATGGGTTACTTTTATTATTTTACCAAATTGAGCCCCAAACCAATGTTTTGAATTCTCATCGTCACTTCTCAACATTTTTCTTATCAACTTCTATCGATAAGGCTCAGCGATTCACCTTCAATATTTATTTTCTTCCTTTCTCATACACAATCTTTCATTTCATAAATATCTTTGAGGGGCCTAGTTCGCCTTGCCACTTTTCTTATTTTTATTTCAAGGGAATGTTGAGGGTAGAGGAAGGATAAAAGGTTCAGCTCTCTAAATTGGTAATTAAAAAAAAAAAAAAACCTTTCGAATTTCTCTCTCCAATATCTCAGCATCTGCTTAGAATTCATTACGTTCGGGATAATATCATAAGGTTGAGAAAGGACTGTTGGATTGTGATTGAGGGAGAGGAGAGATAAAGAGAAAACATAGAAATGAAGGGTGATTATTAGATAACAAATATTTCTTATTCCAAGCTTTTATTTGGTACAATGTATTTTTTTTTTTTTTTTTTAACGGATTTCACGATTAGCAAGACCAAATCAGCAAGATATATCGTTAATTTTCATACCTGTTTCATTTGGAACATTCTAAAAGGATGCCCATAACCGACCTGTAATTTAAAAAGGATGGTTTATATATCATTAACCGAAGTGTGTTAATGAAGGATGTGGATTCTCACGTATTACCATTTAAACCCATTCTTCGGAAATGAAAACGTAAAGTGAACTCAGGAATTAAAATAGCTAATGAGAAATTATGAATGTGCCGCTTTTTGCAAATGATAAGCTTATTGTACAAAAGAAAGAAGATGACCTCCAAAGATAATTAAGCTCCCAAAAATCTTTTCTCCTTCCTAATCCCAGCCCTTTCCTTCTCACCCAATCCCCTCACACAGAATTTCCTTTGTTAGGGAAAGCTAATAAATAATCATATAACTCGGAATAAGTAGAACAAATTTCATAATATCTCTTTAACTTTTAAATATGCTCATCAAATCACTATTCACTGAGTGATTAATTTAATAACAAGAGATTTCTTAAGTGTCATACTTTTAAACGGTAAAGAATAATCCGCAAATCATTCCGATTTTTTTTCAAAGAATTATAATAATATACCTACTTATTATTATTTAAGCCTCTTATTCAAAGCATATTTCAACGTAAGGCCTCCCCTAAATATGGAGGTATAATCTGACTTCATGGAAACCAGCCGCAGTAGGAAGTAGGTAAGATAATGATTATATTATACATATGCATGAATGCAATCAAATTTGGAGTTCAAATGTTTCATATTAGTTATAAATTAATACTCATTTAATCCTTCTTATGGTGCTGTGAAGCTTTGGCCAACTACTTAGTAAGATTAATTACTGTATTATTTGTATTATGTACTCTTCCACAATAATTACTTCAGTTGGTTTTAATTTAAGAGAAATATAATCGTTAAAAATGTTATCGTAAACTACTTTATGGATAGATTTTTTCCTAACTAGACAGCTGTTTCATAAACATCTGAGACAATAATACTTTGAAAGATGTTAACAATTCCTAAATTGTCTCTTTTGTTTTGATACATTTTATTTTCATTATATGTCGACGCGTTTTTAGTCCTAATAAATCAGATATTTCAGCTTCCGCTCACGATACTCGTACCCTAAACTGGAAGAAATACGGTATACAGAAAATAACAGTAATTATATCTTTTCAAATATAGTCGGATGTAAATGCCCTGTTTTATAATAAAAGTGAAAATGAATTTATTAGCAATGTTCTATGAAATGTTAATCCGATCTCATATGAATTGCAAAAGGTTATATTAGTGACAATAACACCTTTGTAGTAATAATTAATAATTAAAATTAAACAATAACACCAGTATCGAGCAAAACTGGCTGCCAAAGAAAGATCACATGTTAGTTCTAATGGTTTAGGTCTAATGCGCAAATCTGAGGTTAAATTTTTTTCATCCCTATGTCAAGGCGGGAATCGCCAGAAATCTTCCAGGGGTATGGTCCCAAAACTCTGATGACTGGATGGTAAGGAAAAAAAAAAAAAGTTTCTATTGGTTAATTTAAAAGTGTGCAGCACTTATTTTATTTTTATTTGTATGTTTTAATCTTACCATTACAATTATGACTTAAGTAAGTTGTTATCATACCATATTGTTAAAATGACGAAAACGAAATGATAAACTCATAATATTAGTCCAATGGTAAATATTTTGTTGAGGATGAATCACAGTGTGACAATAGATTTAAAAAATAAATAGATGATTGCATGGGCGGATCCAGCCGATCGTAAAGGGGGGGGGGCTGCAGCCGCACAGCCCTTCATTTGGATCTGCTAATCAGCTTTTTTGCCTTTATGTTCCTTTCCCTCAACTAAAATTCTACTTTTTCTGCAGATTATTTGTTTTAACTTTCATCCTTACATCAAGGAAAGTCAAATTCTATCTTTAAACGGCGAAAAATTTTCCAAAGGGAGGGGCTGCAACCCTCACAGCCCCCCCTTGGATTCGCCAATGGATGATTGATAATCCTAGCAAAATCATCTCTATGTGAGAAACAAATGCTAACACTTCTGCTGCTAATAGTCATAATACTTAACTGCTACATGCTGGGGGCAAGGGCGTACCCAGGATCAAAACTAGGGGGGGCAAGCTATGGTCGTTCAGGTAGTAACATCTTACCGCAGAAAAGGTAAATGAAACCAAAATTATGTATAATTATAGCAGTGCTTTATCAATTAAGTTATTACAATTATTTGCTTGAAAAAATGTATTCTATCATTGCTTCAAGTCTTGAAAGCTTAAAAAATTATTGCTCCCAGCCTTCCAGGGGGCTGCCCCCCGCTGGGTACGCCCATGGCTGGGGGCATTATTTACTTAAGTATCGCCAGTTTCTTTTTTAATAGAATCGTATTCATTTATCCATTCATATTTATGTGGCTAATCTTTAACAATTACTAAAAAGATTGCCGCATTCAGACTACGGAGAATAGAATTGAAGGGGTCGGGGCAAAATAGTGCCAAGCAACATTTTTAACAAAAATAAACTGTATCTGCAGTCTGCTGTATATTACGTAGGACTATATGTCTATGATGGAAATGCCACCTAAATTAGACTATATAGAGCCTCTTTAGTCATATTTAGGTGGCATTTCCATCACAGACATATAGTCCTACGTAATATATAGCAGATTGCAGCTACAGTTTATTTTTCTTAAAAATGTCGCTTGGCTCTATTTTGCCCCGACCCCTTCAATTACAGTTTATTCTGTTCTCTTGTTATTCAGACCTTCTCCTCCAATTACCATTGGCTAGTTAACTGACTCTTTTGGTTGATTACATTTTTAAGTATTAACTGCAAGTTAAATAGTTGCATTCATCAACTATTTATTCGTAATTAGAAGTTAAAAATGAACAATTGCATTCTGTAACTACAGTAGAAGTAGTTAGTTTTTCTAACTACCTAGTACTATTAAGTAGAAATAGTTAAACTTTTTAACTACCAGCTACTAGTTGGTTGAATACTTTTGTAATAATTGTTCCAACAAGCAGCCCTAAACTAACTCATTCCCCCACTCTTTTGATTGGTTACTTTTCTCGTTCGATTGGCTTTTATTCGAAAACCAACCAATCAAACTTAAGATCAAAAGAGTGGGGGCATGACAGATATTCCAGATCTGCTCGTTGAACGGTGCCTTCATATTTATCAAAACACGTTGATTTCTACTCAAAGTAGGTTAGTGAGAGTCAGCGAGGTGTGTTCACGCGTGTAGTCCTCCAAATTTCAGTGCTATCCCCAATATTGTTCGCGGTTTACTCGTCCGCCACTGTTAGAGCGAAGTACAAAAAGCTAATAGAGCAGAATACGCGTATGATACAGCTGTATACAGTTGCTCACTAAACGCCGAGGAACCTCTACGACAGGCGGGGAAGGCCTGGGAGGAAATCACTAGAAAGCTGAAGGTATTTAATATTTCAGCTACTTCCAAGATGACCGACTGTATTATTAGAATATAATAATAATATTCTGTTCAAAAGAATATGCGTCCTCCCCCTAAAGTTTATACCGTAGCGGTTAGCGAGAAACGGCTGGCACACAGCATATTGTTTTTAGGTATCTCGCCTATTGCGAAAAGAAGAATAGAACGGTTCGGACTAAGTCCTACAGGCTACATTGGCGGATCCAGGGGAGGGGCTGTGGGGGCTGCAGCCCCTCCCTTTAGAAAATTTTTGGTCATTTAAAGATAGAATTCGACTTTCCTTAATGTAAGGAAACAAGTTAAAGAACAAATAATGTGCTGAACAAGTAGAATTTTAGTTGTGGGAAAGGAACATAAAGGTAAAAAAGCTGATTAGCAGATCCAAATGAAGGGCTGTGGGGCTGCAGCCCCCCCTTTCCGATCGGCTGGATCCGCCCATGATAGGCTAAACCACTTGTTAATTTCGTCAAACCTTTCCCTCCCCCCTAATTTACTGATATATAAAGGCGTCTTTTAACCGGCCCTTCTTCCTGAATCACCGATTTCACAAAAGTAAGATTCGACTGCAACAACGTTACAACAGTTTCAAAACATACTGAGGCACGTTTGGAAACATACGATATTACAATTGACTTACTACATATCACTTCATTCACGCAGGTGCATCGAATTCTTTGACAGCTTCAAATACTGTACTAACCCATTATAAACACTCACTCTAACCGGATGGCCACAGAGGTGCCAAACACACGTTTACAGCTTTAATTGACTTAACTTAAAGACTGCTAACTAACGAAAATGGTAAGCCCCATCACCAGGGAAAGATTCGTGACTGACTGCAAAGGCGGATCCAGGGAGGGGGTCATAGGGGTGATGAACCCCCTCAAACATTTTGATTTTTCAATTTTTTTTTGTATTTCTAAGCGAAAAATACAATTAGGTACTATGCCTTCAACATAAAACTTTTGGTTAGATCGCAGTCCTTATTAATACAAGGTTATAATCTCATTAAAAACTGTGTTGATTATGAGAGAGGACCTCCCCCCAAATTTCGTGCTCAATCCGCCCCTGAATGACTGACACCTAACACATTAAACCGATACAGAACTCTGTTAAAATATACTCTATAATAGTAAAAGAGTATACCCAAGAATATTTGGAGAGTTTTTGTACAAGAATATAAAGTACTGTCAGCTTGGGTTCAAGAAAATGAAAGAAGGGGCATTGGGGGGGGGGGATCGTATTTATTTAATCATATGTACCTAAAATATTAAATTCCATTAACCATTCACCATCTTATGTGCTAATGTCCTTCAAATTTATGGATAACAAAGGCCAGATCTACTGAGAGGCCAGAGGCAATCTGAAACAAGAAGATACAGGCAGCATTAATGCCTGGACAGAAAAAAATGAATTAAGACTGAACAATCCTGATGGGCTCCAACCATCTTCTTATGTCTCCCCCTAACTACACATCATTCTACCTCAAAAGTGAATCTATTCATTTCCACTCCTTTGACAGAAAGCTTGGAGAGCTCTTTGAACAGCACTTGTGGAGTAACTATATTTCCGAAATAAAAAAAAAATCTATTGATACCCTAAAAAGTTCCTAAGATCACGTGATTAATTATTATATAAATTCTTAATAATTTTTAACATTATTTCAAGCTGATCAAAAAAGATTTGAAGCTGATCAAGTTATGCATTCAGATATTCTTTTGTGCTGTCATTTGTTTTGTTTTTTTGAGTTTATCTTTTATTTTATTTTTTAAAGATCTTTATGTAATTTTTTTTTTTTTACTAGCAAGAAAAAAGACCCTAGATCTGTTAATTTATTGCAGAGGTCGAAAAGGTCATTAACCTTTCATTTTAAAAGTATTTGAAAAACTTATTACGAAAAAGTTTGCTCAATAAAAGTTTTCAAATATCTTTATGATAAAAGTTTAAGGTTCACCTAAACCTTTTGAGCAATTAAACTTAAAGTATGAGTTTAACAATAACATTTTCGCCCTGGGTTGTGATCATAAAAGTTATTATTATAGGAAAAGAGTTTGTTTACTTATACTGTTGTTCTAAGGGAATAACAATAAATCATAATTTTATTCCCAGAATAAAAATTACTTTCTTCATTTTTATCTATATCACAAATCAATCACAAAAAAGTACGCAACTTTGATGTTAGATTAATCCTCTGAGGGGCTTAGATAAATTATAGGAAAATATATATTTTTTCTAGGTATTATCCTGAGAGAATATCCAAAGATTATGATGCCTATAATCCACCAGGAGGAAATCAATTCCAATCAACTTACAGACAGCTTGGAAGTTATGTGGAGACGGAATTAAAATCAGAAAGCAGAGCAACTCAAGAACAAGCTCTAATAAAACGAAAAGCTCCTGCTAAGAGACCTTTGATAAACATGATTTCATATTCTTCAACACTGTATGCTCTTCATTTATTTTATGTTATAAATCTATAAGGCCGTGATGGTGGAGGGTACAGCCCCTATGGAAGGAGGACCAAAGGGTGTATGAGTTTCCTTCATTCAAGTGGTTCAGGTGTCCTAAAGGGATTATTCATTATAATCCCTACTACAGATATTATAGGAAAGATCACATTAAAAAAACTTAGTAATTATTAACAAGAAATGATTTTTTTATAATACTAACAATTTTTAATGAAGTAATAGCATTTAATACTACTATCAATTAACAATAATTACTTTGGTAATGTTATCAATACATTTCTTAAATTGTACTACTCAAGAAAGAAAAAAGAGGCTAATCCATTAATGTAAACAGTTTTGCTTCTAAAAACACTCCAATCTCTTAATTCATTATTTCCCTCACAAAAATTAAACTTGAGTGAAGATTAAATCAAAGAGTTTCTCTTTTTGAAATACACTTAATTCTATTATTGAATATAATTCTGATTCATGAATGATTGTTTTCAGAGGTGAAACTAGGAGAAAGTATTGGAAAGATATTGACATTTCACTGGCACCAGATAATATTGATTGCACTAATTATACAACTATTAGTAAAAGTGACTATATAAATTTTCATCCAGAACAACCAAAAGTTATTAGCAGGGTAAGAATAAATATGTCAATTAAATTATGACACAGCCTAACACAAATTTTTGTTAATCTGAGTTTTTCATTCATATTTTCTGTATTCAAATTCAATGAATTCAATTTAATTTAAGGTTTAATATTGGCGAGGAGTCAACAAATACCGAAAATAACCTTTACTGAAAGAGGCAAGTAGCAGTGGTGGAAACCAACAGTTTTTTGTTTCTCCCAAAAAAAGAGGAAATCTCGATTAGGCTGTGTCAGAACTTAGATTGTGATTTGTATATCTAAATTAACTAACCACATATATTTATTTATTTATTAGAGACATCTGAAAAATATTTTTTGCTTTCAAAATTTGAAACCAATTGAACCATAGATTCAACTGAAAAATCACAATTTGACAATGGTCATTGTAAAATTACATATTTTGATTTTTTCTGTTTTTTTAAGGTTTTTTATGATTTTATTCAATAATAATTCTCCTCCAATTCATTTTAATTGTACCATCATTTTCTTTGATAAATTAGGCATTGTTGAAGTGGTGACCCCATTTCCTGGCCAAAGGCTTCAGTCGGCTCCTGATCCTCCAGGTTGGCGGAACACTTACACTATACCTGGGCCGGCGAGTCTTGGGTCTTAGATTTACCCCCATATAGCTACCGTGGGCGTGGCCAACTACCCCACCTTCCCCCCGCTACTCACCCTCTTCTCAGTTATAACTCAGACGTCCAACGTGATAGTTCTTGTGTTTTAATATAATTTTTGCATTTATAACGTTTATTTCTGAAAAAATATGACAGAAGCTTCATGTGCTGAAATCCCAAGCTCGCATGTTTGTTCACTGCCTTCACACCTACTTTTCAAAGGAAATAGACAATAATGGGCCTTTGAAATAAATAATTTATTAAAATTAAAAATAAATAATTAATATAATATTTATTAATATAAATAAAATAAATAATTTGTATATTGTATAAAACTAGTTGTAACTCATTGTAAATAAAGTTATTATTTTTATAATTGTATTTTATTTAAATTATGAATTAGTATACTTATGGTTAAATTTTGATTCTAACATTCCTCTCCAGAACATTATAAATACCGGTAGAGTAAAAAAACATATTGCATAAAATGTTTCATCCAACCTATGTTTTCTTTGGGTTTTGCCTAACAACAGTGTGGCAAGGGAGTCGGGGGAGTGTAGAGGGAGAAAAGAGGCGTGGCTATAGCGTGAGCTACCCCTAATACTAGCACACCAAGATTCGCCGACCCTAGTATAACAGTCACTCTATACACTACAAATGTAATGTACACTACATACACCTTATGCATACTGTACACCTCCTGGGGCTGCTGACCCCGGATTGCCCTGGAAGGGGTGCAGTTATGCATTCATGAAGTTGACACCCTCAATAGCATGCTAGGCTTTGCAAAGCAGGTTAATGGCCTAGCTACCCAAAAATGGATCACTACTAAACCTCAAAAATCAGCTTCAAATGTGACATGTTTAAACAGGAAAGAGCACGGCAATGGAAAACGGTTTAATTTAGAATTTTGAAACTTTTTATCTGTGCATCGACCCAAAGCACTAAATTTGCTCTTAGAACGGTTTGACAAGAGGCAGTTCAAATTGGACATAACTGCCATCCAAGAGATTAGATGTATTGGATAAGGGATCCTCAAAAAGAAGCACAATTTACTAAAATTGCTATGAAAGGGAACGCACATTTCGTACTGGATTTGTTGTTAGAAGTGTCTTCTGCATCAAGTTCTGGGTTTCGAACCATTAATTTTTTAGTCTGTGTTATATAAATTATTAAAAGTTAAAATATTAAAAGTGCTATGTATTGTGGATACTGCCATAATAGGGAAATCCAATTAGATTAATAATTTGAAATGATTATATTGAAAGTACTGTATATGCTCAAACTGAGTGGTCTTTTTTACCTGAAGGCGGCAAGAAAATACCGCCTTGGAAGTTGTTGGGGCCATAAACCTGTAGTTAGAAATTCAAAATAAGTAAAACCAAAGACCGACAATGCTGTTGACACAAGAAATTCAGGGCCATAAACCCCGGTTTTCCCCCCGGCAAAGTTAACGCCGAAAAACACGATAAATATCATAGCAAGGAAGGGAAAGTTTAGGATAGCCAGCCAATCAGAAGAAGTCAGAAGAGAGTGGGGGAAAGACGATTTATATGGAGGAAGAAAGGAGAAGATGAGAGAAGTTGGAGGAAGTGCCAAGAGTTCGGAGGTGGAGACGAGAGGTCGGGTGGAGGTGCAGGAATAACCAAAAAACATTGTAGTAATATTGAATGGGATAGGGGTTACCCCAGTATTAACTTTTTCTGTGCAAATTTATTAAATATTTATTGTATTATCAACTTTTTCTTTGCACATTAACTAACTATTAAGTGTATTATTAACTTAAATTTACAGTGGTTTGATATTGCAGAAGTATTTATAACTTTATTGTTAGATGAAATCACAAATTTTTAATACCTTGAAATACTTCCAGGCCCTACTGCAGAAACCAGAGACTAAGTACCGCAGGTTGATGGTTGATGGTTACGACCCTCGCCGTCCTGGATACAACACATTCTATGATGACAATCAGGAATATTTGAATACAAAGCAGAAAGCTAGAGAACCTCCACCATACGGTTTATGTTATGAACCAAAACCTTATTAACTTTGAAAAAAACAAAATTATATGATTATAGATGTTTATTTAATTTCATTTAATATTGTAACACTTATATGGGTTTAGATAATTTTATTTAAAGAAAATAATAATTTACAATGCCACACAAACAATATAAACTTTTTGACTACTTGCAAAAAGGTTACTTAAAGAATCAACACAATAACACAAAAGTAACCATATGACTTGATCTTCACAGCAAGACCAACTCTCCAACCCATTGCTCCTCACACCTAGTCTCAATTAGAACAATCTCAAAGGTTCTAGACAGGCGTAGATTATTCTCCAACAGTCACAAACAAGTATTAGAACTGTTTGTTCAAAAACAAGTCTAGAACTCTTTTCAATCATATGTTTTTTTGTTTTGTTTTTCTTGTTACAATATTATATTCCTTCTATTTTTTTTTTTTTTTTTCTATCTTTCCCTCCTACAGTAACCCTGTATGAGAGCTGTTTATTTGTTAATGTGTACATGCTCCATGCACTAGGCATAATACATGTATCAATACAAAATTAATTGGGAATACAGAAGTATAATACAATACAGAATTAATTGGATATTTAAAGAAAACAAAACAAGAAAATACAAAATGTGGAGTACAAAAATGAACTTCCTAACATGAGATATAACACAAAATAAATTTTACATAAAACATAACACAATAAGTTCTTTTGAGATGAAAAAAAAATCAGAAAAAAATAAATAAAATAACAATAAAGTAAGCTAAATGAATTATATTCCTTCATAATATTATTAAAATACATACATACATATTATTAAAAAGGGTAAGATAAAAGGTAAGGTAAAATATTAAGAAATAGCAAAAAATTTTAAATTCATCAATGTATTCAGGTTTAATAGACCATTGTAGCTTCTGAGATTGCAGTCCGTAGTTCACTTTCCGCAGTTTTCATATTCCCAATCATATGATTTTCAATGTTCTGAAGTATCTATTTGGGATTATCTTTGAAGAGACCGTGACATATCAGGAGAACAATTGTTCTTATCTCATTTCTTCTCAAATTTTAGGAAACCTTATTTATTCTTTAAGATTTTATTAAAATCTTTAGACTTTCCCATATCAGATCATAAATGTCAGGAATATTCTTTGTATGTTACTGGTATGTCTCTTTATAGTTTAAATTATTCAAGTTAATTGTAGAACAACTAGCATTAGTTTTTTCTTTCCCCAAGCAATTATTCATTTATTGAAATAATTAATACATTCTGCCACAATCAAAGGTATTAATGTTAGAGCTATCAGGACTAATTCACACACTAACTATATACAAATGTATATAATAAAAAGCAGTAATAATAACTAAAATATAAACCTTGAAGAAGAAAAGAAAAATGAATAAATAAAATAACAATCACAAAAATGAAATGAAATTACTGGCTCACTCCCACAGCAATAACAATCAATGTTGATTCCTACATGTCTTCCTAATGGTTGGCCAATCGACCTTAACAAATCTTTAAGGATATTTCATTTCAAAACCAGCGCACAAAAACTATTTGGAATACTGGAAGTTTCTTATCAAAGGAATTGTGACCATTTCTGGTGATGAACCGATTCCCATGTAAGTCGAGAAATAATTTATTAAACTAAGTAGGATCATTATTAGATGAATCAATGGTAATTCAAAGAATATTTTTCTTAATTTCTAGAAGGCTTTTGAAGACTCAAGGTTTGAACCTTTCCCTGAGAGATTTTTATTAGTAGATAGATATTTTTTGAATTATTTAAAAAAAAAGTTAACTATAGATTATGTTAACTAAAAGTATGTATATATATATAGATATAGATATAGGGGAAAGTGCCCCATTATGGGACGGTTGCCTAATATGGGATATGTAGTTTCTGGATATAGTTTGTACTGTAACCTCGCTTTTATTCTATAAAATTGAAGATTAATGTCGCATTGGCACATAACCTTGTCACATTGTTAAACATTCTTATCCTGTTGGATTATTTTCAGTGCATTGTTGTTTTAGGGTTCAAAAACTTTTTTCGTGATTATTTTGACCTGATATTTCAGGCCTCAAAGTAAGTCGAATACACTTAATCATTGTTTTATCTTAAATGTTGAACAATTCATTACAATATTTGCTAACTGCTTTCTTTTTTTTATTACATACTGAAGCACAATAAACTCTACAAAAAATTAAGCCACATTGGGATACCCATTACCTAATATGGGATACCCATTACCTAATATGGGATACCCATTACCTCCTTTTATGGGATATCCCATATTGAGGCACCTTTTTATCACTGAAATAAAAATATTAATAGATTCAAATAATTTTAATGAAATATTACTTTAAACAATGAGTTTTTAGAAACGTGTACGTTTTCTCGCCCCTAAGGCTATATGGGGTTTCCCGGGCCAGGGGAGAGGGTGGGGGATTAATGCCGAGTAATATTATTAAATAACCCCTGCCTCGGTGTTTTGTACTTGCTATCTTCGGGTTTCCGATCATACGTTTCCATGGGCATTTACAACATATATTTTTGTGAATATTGTCTGTATAGTTAACAAATTTTCCCTTATATACTTCATTTTATATCATGGTCCTTAATATGGGATAGGTATCCCATATTAGGACATCCCCCTATCCCATATTAAGAACCCATTTTCAAAAAGTGCAAATTTTACTTTTCTCACATTAACCATGATTCCAAATTTCAAAAAGGAGATATGGGATGTTTTTCATTTTTGATATGGCTTAATGTGTAGCAACGTTTTTTGAATTGTCTAAGCAATTTAGAGCCAAGCAATCAAATATTGAAAAAAAATTTCCCATAATAGTGCACTTTCCCCTATATATATATATATATATATATATATATATATATATATATATATATATATATATATATATATATGTATATACATTATATTTTTATAGTTTCTGTTTATATTGCCACTTAGTTATTAATGTTTATATTGCTATTTTATATTTATGTTGCTACTTACTTTATATTTATATTATTTTCTAGTTTGTATTTATTACTAGTTTAGCTACTTTAGTTTTTATTTATATTGCTACTTTTCTCTATGTTTATATTGCTACTTTTGTAACTTTCTTATTTATTTTTTTCTTTTTTCGTATATAACATAATTTAGGTATAAACAATTATTTATGTTGCTACTTACTTTATATTTATATTATTTTCTAGTTTTTATTTATATTGCAACTTTTGTCTATGTTTATATTGCTACTTTTGTAACTTTCTTATTTATTTATTTTTTTTTCGTATATAACATAATTTAGGTATAAACAATTATAATTTCTTCACTATATAATGTAACATAATGTGCCTAATAAAATAGGCATGGAGCATGTAAATATTTCAATAAACTCTCCTTCTTTGGGGTTACCTTAGAGGGAAAAAAATATATATATATATATATATATATATATATATATATATATATATATATATATATAACTATGTAGTTAACTATAGATTATATAGATTATACCCTATCTTTGTTAATATTGACTGATTATCCTGGTAGAATCAAATTACTTTTTAAATGATTACTACATAGAATTCTCAGAATGTGTTTTATTTTAGTCATACGCAAATACCATTACTTTCCATACCTTTTTTTTTTTTTTTTTTTTTTTTTATTGTTTGTTTTAAAAATTACATATATAGAAATAGTTTCATTATTATAAGGATAAATACTTTAACCTTAGAATAATGTTTCGTTTTTTGAATATTACCTACACTATTTTACTATGAAGGACCTTTGCCCTTCCCTCCCCGAAGTTCCAGCCCTGAGAAACACGCAACCAGTGACTCAAAAATTAATTGTGCGGACCGGGGGGGGGGGGGGGGGCGGTTGATGAACAGATATATACAGGGTGATAGGATCTAATAGTCTGGATAGTAGGTACTAGCGAGGAAGGCGCAGTGATGAGCAAGCTAACGCCATATTGCCAACTCTGCCCCTGATATATAAGTTGAAGATAAAAAAGGCTAGGTAGGGGGGAAGTAGCAAAAATTAAATTTTTTAAAATACTCTACAGAAATAAAATTTTAAAATGACTTTTTATTGAATTTATTACATTAAATTAAGTTTGTCGTTTAAAATAACAAATAAGAAAGCGTTAGAGAATCCGAAGGCTCGGTGCCGATACCACCCAGTAGCGGATCCAGGGGAGGGGCGCGGGGGGCGCGCGCCCCCCTGAGAGGTGAGGACACTCATAAAGTATTACTATTTCTATATGAAATGAGCTATATTTAGTCATTTTTGAAGTCCACTAATTGATAATGAGTTGTATTTAATCATTTACAGTAATTTATAACGTCATTATTTACTAAAATGTATTTAAATTAGGGCCTTCATTACTCATGAAATGTAGAGAAAAAAAAGTGCGCCCCCCCTCAGAAAATTTCTGGATCCGCCACTGATACCACCAATAGCTCAATACACACCTACATCCACCGTCCCACTTCCAATCGCAACTCCACCAATACAGCCCTCACAGAATCCTCCCACTTTCGACACAGCTTACCACCTGGACGTTTTCCAGTCGGCATTTTGCTTATTTCATGAATTCGGCTTGTGTGACTTCTAAATTCTCCGGTTGATTCATCCTTCTTCGGTCCAATTACATACTCTACGAAATACATTATTTTAATAGACCCTAAGGCGTTGTTCATCCCTCAATCTAAGCGGCATGTTTTACATCCGCAAAGAATTGCTATTATTGTAAATTATATTTTTTACGTTTCGGGAAAGGAGGCACGGGTTTAGTAATTTTGAAATAAAAAAAATAACAAGAATTTCCTGCCTTTAATCTAGCTTTCAAAACCTCTTTAATTTCGGTTTTTTCTTGTAATCATAGAACCCAAATATTAAAAAATCGAATTTCCTTCTACATCAATAATGCCAAAATCTTCACCGTTTATGCGGCGCCTCATAGATTTATTTTTTATTATCTTTATTTATTTCTAGCCCAAGTTCTTAACCTGCTTTTAGTTTTTATTTAATTTTATACTTTCCGCGTCATCACCAAGCAGGTCCACAATCGTATATATATATAATCATTGAATAATATTCTTTTACAAAAAGAATCTTCTTTTCTATTCATGCCTAGGATTGTTGGCCCAAGATCCATTGAGTTCAAGGCCTGTTTTTTGCCCTAAAGAGAAGTATTGACCAGCCAGTGACTTGAAAAAAATTGTTCCTAGATATAGAGGAAGGTCAGTGCTGCCTGCTGTTTGTCCATCAGCTCTCATTCATTCAATGCCGCATTTTATGCATGTTTGTATATAAATTATTGTTAAATTGAATGTATTATGATTAAATTTTAGAATGTTAATAAAGTGTGTTGTAATCGTTACATTGATCTAAATGGAAATATAAAGTCCGGGAATGTAAAAGGTTAGTTTTATTTAATAACTTATAAACTGAGATGAGAATATTCTACAAATAAATTTATCATTAAATAATAAAAACCACTTAAAAAATAAATAATAATTATATTGATACATAGTTCTTAACAAACACTGATACCTGCAATGGTAAAAATAAAAAGAATGGTAGTTACAGAGACAATGTAGAACTACTTTATACTAAGGTTTTCTGAAGTTGTTGCAAGACAACAACCTCAATTCTGTCACCAATATTCCTCCACAGACTACTAGCCTGTATTGCCTAAGATGACCCCATAAATTTCTATTTATTCCATATATTTTCGAGTTTCTAGTATATTGGCTGTTCTCATGTAGTGTAGTAGTACTTTAAAATGAGAAAATTACGCAAGAAAATAATAAAAACACTTATCAATAACAATGCTAAAACTCAAAATCTCTCTAACAACTCTTCACAACCTCCGATTTCTACTTTCCAATATAGATCTATCCCATATATCCCCATTCTCTCAAACAAAATTAAAAAATCCTTCTCATCGAGTTTCCCACACATGCGCCTAGTATTAAAAAATAACAATAAATTAAAAAATCTTTATACAAAACTCAAAGACCCTGTACCTCTCCTAGACAAGTGTAATGTAGTTTATCGTATCCAGTGCTCCACGCTTAATTGCAACAGTTGCTATATAGGTGAAACCAAAAATTATTTAAAAAAACGTATTTATCAACATAAATACAGTATTTCCACGCGTAATTCGTCTACATCTAAATTAGCAGAACATGCCATTGCCCACAACCATTCCTTCGACTTTGAGAACCCCTCCATATTAGCAACTGTATCTAACCACGACAAACGTCTCCTCTCAGAATCCATTTTCATCCATCTAGAAACTAATAACCCGGTAAATCACAAAACAGATAAAGAGATAATTTCATCCACTTATTCTAACATCTTCCGCATCCTCAAATCCTAGTTTTGATTTCATAGGTACCTGCAATTATCTCTGTACCTCTTATACTATTATTATTTTTTGTATTGTATGCTTCTTTCTATATATTTTCCAAATTTGTATGCATTGTTACATTATGTATTATCTCATTTTTATGTTATTATTCAGTCCAGACACAACTATTTGTATACAGTACCATATATTTTGTTAGTTTTTAAATATTTTGTTCACTCAGTTGTCATGTGCCTTCACTTCAAAAGCGTTGGATTTCCCCGCCATAAACCTTTGAAGTCGGCAAACCTACCCCCTACCACTACCTCTCACCTTATTTTTACCTTTAGTCTTAGTATCCACCTGGACTCAGTAGGTAAATATCAGATTCTATTTTATCTTGTTATCCAGCCTCTTATTTTAATATTTATGTATACCATCTTTTATATTATTATCAGTTCTATAATGTATCCATTTATTGTCACCCTCTAGCATAGATACTCATATATTTGTTTTCTTTTAGCCCTGATGAAGATCCACAAGCTGGATCGAAACGTTGGCTTACCATAATAAATATCATTGTAAACTGAAAATCCTGACCATTATTTAACCTATCGTAATTGAAGAACAGTTGACCATCTCTCATCTCTATGCAAGAAAATAAGATGGATGATTGCATGAGACGTGGTAAGTTCCAGATTTATAGTCTTTCAGATATTCAATTTATTTTAACACTTAAATCAATCAAATCCTTTATTACAAAATTATTAATTTACCATTCATTCAAAGGTTTAAAAAAACAAGCACAAAAGCGACATTTTTTAAAAGCTATCGTCCTTCAAAAAAAGCAAAACAAAGAAAATTTATAAAGGAGGTACTTGAACACTAGCAGACATTGCTACAATGAAAGAATTCGGAACTAAGTTTTTTTTTTTGTACACATTCATTAACAATCGGATAATTTTTATAAGCTGCACGAAAGTGTATGTCAACATGTAAATAATTTACTTTTGTTTTAGTTACTTTACTTATCGACGATTTATGGCAAGTCCTCATGCACACAAACACGTATCCTTTTTCAAGAAGACTCACATATTTGGATTCTGGTGACCTTAAAACGTGTGTTTCATGTTTTTTAAAATACGTAATGTTATGTTCTTAAAAATGCTCACATTCGCAACAATTTTTCTCACTTTTAATTTCATATCTATTGAAAGATACAGCAAAAGCAAAAAGAAGGACGACTTAATTGCTTAGCTTCTGCTACGATTACAAGTTATTCCTGTTTTTTTGGGCACTCATATTTTTGTTTAATCGGTTTAATGATTTTTCTATCGATTCCTTTCTTTGGCTTTGCTTTTATTAAGAATCTTTTGTTTTCTTTCTTCTTCATTATCATTCATGTCTATATCGTTATATTAAAAAAAAAAAATAATAATATTTAATATTATTATTATCATGACATTTATTTTCTTAGAATCTGTAAGACGGTAATTAATCTCAGGCGGACTATTGTAAAGTAGGGGGATAATCGATCTTGAGAAAGAAATGAGGACATTCTAAAGACTAGAATTATTTTTAGAAAAAATAATTTATTTCACGTCTAATCTTTATTCTAAACTAGTTTTTATTTTATAGAATATATAATTAAAAAATTATGTATCATAAGGTTTATACAAGAGATGGACGATTAAAATTTATCCGCTGTGTTGCAATTGAAACGAAAAGTGATTGCAGTTAAACCTCATTTTGTGTTAATTTAGAGAGGAATAGATTGCATCGGAATCAGGCAAGCATTGTTGAAAGGAAATTTTATACCTCATTTACTTTGATTATCTATCCAAATTCCAATCAGTTTCCAGTGTTCTCGGAACTAGCTGATGAACTAATGACAATGAACGTATACTCATTTTAATTAATTGAGAAGGAATGTTTCATTTCACAATCTAACTATTTTCCATTGGAGAAAGAAAAATCTGGTGCGTGCGCGCAACACACAACTTTCACTTACCAACTTACTTAGATTAGAAATTAATGCGTTGTTGTGGTCCCCTTCGTTAGACCAATTTTGATGAAATGTTGGCTATCACATCTTTGGCATATAAATACATCAAATACCCAGTTTGATCAAAATCTTTAAAGCCGTTTTTGAGTAAATAAAAAAACCACGTGAAAATGATACAAAATTTATTAAGTAAAGTCCCCCCTCCGGTTGGTCAATTTTGGTGAAATGTTGGCTATTACATCTTTGGCTTATGCATACATCAAATACCCAGTTTGATCAAAATCTTTAAGCCGTTTTTGAGTAAATAAAAAAAACACGTGAAAATGATACAAAATTTATTAAGTAAAGTCCCCCCTCCGGTTGGTCAATTTTGGTGAAATGTTGGCTATCACATCTTTGGCTTATGCATACATCAAATACCCAGTTTGATCAAAATCGTTAAAGCCTTTTTTGAGTAAATAAAAAAAACACGTGAAAATGTTACAAAATTTATTAAGTAAAGTCCCCCCTCCGGTTAATCAATTTTGATGAAATTTTTACAGTCATATCTCGGGCATATACATACATCAAATACTCAGTTTAATCAAAATCGTTAGAGCCGTTTTTGAGAAAATCGAAAAAAACCTAAAAAGTTATTAAGTAAATTACCCCCTCCCTTTAAGTAATTTTGATGAAATTTATGCTGTCACATCGCGGGCATATACTTACACTAAATACCCAATTTCAGGATCGCACGGTTTATAGTTTTTGAGCTAGTCTGTTCACACACACAGACACACAGACACACACACACACAGACCATTTCGCGGGACTTGGTCATTTCGACTCAGGGGACCCCAAAACGTGCATTTCCGTTGAAAACCGGAAGTCGAAATTTTTCACGATCGCAATACTTCCACTTACTATATATTTCATATATAGGTAAGTGAAAGTAAAAAAATCTGGTGCGTGCGCGCAACACACAACTTTCACTTACCAACTTACTTAGATAAGAAATTGACGTGTTTTGTTAGATATCATTTCCCAAAATCACACATTTTTCTACATTCATATCTTATTTTTATTAATCGTTAAAGCCGTTTTTGAGTAAATAAAAAACCCCGTGAAAATGATACAAAATTTATTTAGTAAACTCCCCCCTTCGGTTGATCAATTTTGATGAAATGTTGGCTATCACATATTTGGCATATACATACATCAAATACCCAGTTTGGACACAATCGTGAAAGCCGTTTTTGAGTAAATAAAAAAAGCACTTAAAAATGATACAAAATTTATTAAGTAAAGTGCCCCCTGCGGTTGATCAATTTTGATGAAATTTTTACAGACATATCTCGGGCATATAAGTAGATCAAATATTAAGTTTAATCAAAATCGTTAGAGCCATTTTTGAGAAAATCAAAAAAACACGTGAAAATGTTACAAAATTTATTAAGTAAAGTCCCCCCTCCGGTTAATCAATTTTGATGAAATTTTTACAGTCATATCTCGGGCATATAAATACATCAAATACCCAGTTTGATCAAAATCGTTAAAGCCGATTTAGAGTATATAAAAAAAACACGTGAAAATGTTACAAAATTTATTAAGTAAAGTCCCCCCTCCGGTTAATCAATTTTGATGAAATTTTTACAGTCATATCTCGGGCATATAAATAGATGAAATACTCAGTTTAATCAAAATCGTTAGAGCCGTTTTTGAGAAAATCGAAAAAAACCTAAAAAGTTATTAAGTAAAGTACCCCCTCCCTTTGAGCAATTTTGATGAAAGTTTTGCTGTCACATCGCGGGCATATGCCTACACTAAATACCCAATTTCAGGTTCGCACGGTTTATAGTTCTTGAGCTAGTCTGTTCACATACACAGACACACACACACACACACACAGACCATTTCGCGGGACTTGGTCATTTCGACTCAGGGGACCCCAAAACGTGTATTTCCGTTGAAAACCGGAAGTCGAAATTTTTCACGATCGCAATACTTCCACTTACTATATATTACATATATAGGTAAGTGAAAGTAATAAGTGAAAGTAAAAAATCTGGTGCGTGCGCGCAACACACAACTTTCACTTACCAACTTACTTAGATAAGAAATTGACGTGTTTTGTTAGATATCATTTCCCAAAATCACACATTTTTCTACATTCATATCTTATTTTTATTAATCGTTAAAGCCGTTTTTGAGTAAATAAAAAACCCCGTGAAAATGATACAAAATTTATTAAGTAAAGTCCCCCCTTCGGTTGATCAATTTTGATGAAATGTTGGCTATCACATATTTGGCATATACATACATTAAATACCCAGTTTGGTCACAATCGTGAAAGCAGTTTTTGAGTAAATAAAAAAAGCACGTAAAAATGATACAAAATTTATTAAGTAAAGTGCCCCCTGCGGTTGATCAATTTTGATGAAATTTTTATAGACATATCTCGGGCATATAAGTAGATCAAATACTAAGTTTAATCAAAATCGTTAGAGCCGTTTTTGAGAAAATCAAAAAAACACGTGAAAATGTTACAAAATTTATTAAGTAAAGTCCCCCCTCCGGTTAATCAATTTTGATGAAATATTTACAGTCATATCTCGGGGATATAAATACATCAAATACCCAGTTTGATCAAAATCGTTAAAGCCGATTTAGAGTAAATAAAAAAAACACGTGAAAATGTTACAAAATTTATTAAGTAAAGTCCCCCCTCCGGTTAATCAATTTTGATGAAATTTTTACAGTCATATCTCGGGCATATAAATAGATGAAATACTCAGTTTAATCAAAATCGTTAGAGCCGTTTTTGAGAAAATCGAAAAAAAACCTAAAAAGTTATTAAATAAAGTACCCCCTCCATTTGAGCAATTTTGATGAAATTTTTGCTGTCACATCGCGGGCATGTACCTACACTAAATACCCAATTTCAGGTTCGCACGGTTTATAGTTCTTGAGCTAGTCTGTTCACACACACACACACACACACACACACACAGACACACACAGACACACACACACACAGACCATTTTCCGGGACTTGGTCATTTCGACTCAGGGGACCCCAAAACGTGTATTTCCGTTGAAAACCGGAAGTCGAAATTTTTCACGATCGCAATACTTCCACTTACTATATATTACATATATAGGTAAGTGAAAGTAAAAAAAAATCTGGTGCGTGCGCGCAACACACAACTTTCAATTACCAACTTACTTAGATAAGAAATTGACGTGTTCTGTTAAACATAATTTCCCAAAGTCACACAGTTTTCTACATCCATATCTTATTTTTGTTAATCGTTAAAGCCGTTTTTGAGTAAATAAAAAACCCCGTGAAAATGATACAAAATTTATTAAGTAAAGTCCCCCCTCCGGTTAATCAATTTTGATGAAATTTTTACAGTCCTATTTCGGGCATATAAATAGATGAAATACTCAGTTTATTCAAAATCGTTAGAGCCGATTTAGAGTAAATAAAAAAAACACGTGAAAATGTTACAAAATTTATTAAGTAAAGTCCCCCCTCCGGTTAATCAATTTTGATGAAATTTTTACAGTCGTATTTCGGGCATATAAATAGATGAAATACTCAGTTTAGTCAAAATCGTTAGAGCCGTTTTTGAGAAAATCGAAAAAAACCTAAAAAGTTATTAAGTAAAGTACCCCCTCCCTTTAAGTAATTTTGATGAAATTTATGCTGTCACATCGCGGGCATATACCTACACTAAATACCCAATTTGAGGATCGCACGGTTTATAATTTTTGAGCTAGTCTGTTCACACACACACACACACACACACACACACACAGACACACAGACACACACACACACAGACCATTTCGCGGGACTTGGTCATTTCGACTCAGGGGACCCCAAAACGTGTATTTCCGTTGAAAACCGGAAGTCGAATTTTTTCACGATTGCAATACTTCCACTTACTATATATTTCATATATAGGTAAGTGAAAGTAATATGGATACAAAAGTATATGGTATCCAGGAGCGAAAAAACTTTCGGGAGCGGGACCGATCATATATTTAAAAATATAGGTAAGTGAAAGTAAAAAAAGACTTTATTAAACAACTATAAATAAATACTACTATACTTGAAATTTCTTTAAAAAAAAGGTTTGTATTACTTTCACTTACCTATATATGAAATATATAGTAAGTGGAAGTATTGCGATCGTGAAAAATTTTGACTTCCGGTTTTCAACGGAAATACGCGTTTTGGGGTCCCCTGAGTCCAATTAACCAAGTCCCGCGAAATGGTCTGTGTGTGTGTGTGTGTGTGTGTGTGTTTGTGTGTCTGTGTGTGTGTGTGAACAGACTAGCTCAAAAAATATAAACCGTGCGAACCTGAAATTGGGTATTTTGTGTATGTATATGCCCGCGATGTGACAGCAAAAATTTCATCAAAATTTCTTAAACGGAGGGGGTACTTTATTTAATAACTTTTTAAGTATTTTTCGATTTTCTCAAAAACGGCTCTAACGATTTTGATTAAACTCAGTATTTGATCTATTTATATGCCTGTAAAAATTTCATCAAAATTGATCAACCGGAGGGCGTACTTTACTTAATAAATTGTGTCCCACTTTTATGTGTTTTTTTTCATTTACCCAAAAACGGCTTTAATGATTTCGATCAAACGTGGTATTTAGTATATGTATGTGCCCGCGATGTGACAGTAAAAATTTCATCAAAATTGATCAATTGGAGGGGGCACTTTACTGAATACATGTTGTCTCATTTTCACGTGTTTTTTTATTTACTCAAAAGCGGTTTTCACGATTTTGATCAAACTGAGTATTTGATGTATTAATATGCCCGAGATATGGCTGTAAGAATTTCATCAACATAGATCAAATGGAGGGGGTACTTTACTTAATAAATTTTGTATCATTTTCACATGTGTTTTCAATTACTCATAAAAGGAAAAAATAAGAAATGAATGTGGAAAGATTTGTGACTTTGTGAAGTGGCAATTAACAAAACACGTCAATTTCTAATCTAAATAAGTTGGTAATTGAAAGTTGTGTGTTGCGCGCACGCACCAGATTTTTTTTATTTAACCAATGTATGTTTTTAAATTTGGGGTGGAGGGTCCGATTTCCTGGGGAACGCTTTTTAAGAACTTTTTAAGGATTTTAAGAACTTGTTGCGGTGAATTGACAAGTTCATAAAAGGATAAAAATATTTTATCAACCATAGAATTAACACAGAAGTTTGTAATTTTTCTTTCTGCATCTCTCTCTGTTATGACTTTCTGTTTCCCTTACAAAATTACAGCGATTTTGTAATAATAGTTTTCTCATAATTTTTATTTCGCTTTCAGGTTGTATTGATATTGATATCTGTAAAATATCTGACATAATGCCAAAAAGTATATTATTAGAACATTCAATTAGGTAAAGTAATTGCAAATATTACTTGACATATTTATGGAGGACACAGTGAATATGAAGTCGAAAGGAAAGGTGCAGAGCAAGAATATTATCACTCTCCTGACATAGCTCCAACGTGGTATAAATCCGAATATTGTTGTTTAACATTTCAGGAATAAATAACTACAACTACTGTTTGATTTTTTAACATTTTATAAAGTTAAGATAATTAACACTGAATTAACTATTCCCAGTTATAAATAATTCTCTCCGCACAACTTCAGTTTTCAGCTGGCAACGCCCATGATAACAGATGGATCCATGATGAACAAACAAAACAGGCAATCTCCAAACAATCTGCAGAGAACATCATCGGCAAATAAACCATGTTCTGGTCAATATCATTTCAATGTCTATATTTAATCCTGTAAAAATACCGAACAATAACATTTTAACAGTATAATTTACACTCATAAACTGGGAAAAAAATGTACCATTAAAGTAAAAGAAGTAGAATTTTTGTTTTTAATTAATGTATAACTTTTAAAATTTTGTTTTATGTCTAATCTTGATAAAATGGATGTAAGAATAAAAGTAGGGCACATTTATTTTTTCACATTAGACTCCTTTATGTAAGAGATATAACGATGGACCTTGACAAAAAATCGACTATAACGTGATTGAAATATAACTCCTAACATTAGAATTTGAGCATGCCAGTCAGTTCTCTCTACGCTATAAAAATTAGGGCCCCCAAAATGGAAAATATTTACGTTTCCGGCGAACAAATGAATTACTTCCTTATCGCCTGCAACATAAAACCTATATAACTCGAAATGAAAAATGTTACATTTAAAAATTTAGAGTACAACCTTTTGTGTAAAATGAGATCCTTTAATTTTCAATTAACTCACTTATGTGGTAAGACGTGAAAGTATTCATACGCGCTATGAATACTTTCAAGTCCCTCTTCAGTGAACATTAATACACTTATTCTTGTTAAATGAACAGCTCTGCAGTTCATCTTAAAAGTTTTGAGTTATTGTTTTCATTGGATTTCATTTATATTGTCGTATGGATAAAATATTAGTATTATTGCTACAGAAAAAACCGTTCCTCAATGTTTAATTATCAAATGAATCAATTCATTGGTGTTATTTATTTATTTTGCTATAACAATAAATAAACATAGATCGCTTTCCGATCAAGATCTACTCAAGTATAAAATATCATTCAAGATAGGTATTTCAAAGACATTTAAACGACATTTCTAAAAACGTTTCTCTGAAAAGAAATAATGGTTTTTTGCCGAGTGCATCATCCTTTGATCGTTCATACGAAGCATAATTGATGAAAAAATCAAATCTAAAATGGTAAAAAACATTATTATTATTATTATTTTAAACATAATTTATCTTAGAAGCGTTCTAGAGTGATCTGACAAAGAACGTTCTAGAGGTGCCCTGAAATCGTTCCATATTCCTCATAATTCTTAAAGTACTAAAAATACAATTATTCTTAATTCAGATGACCAGGTTTGCATAATAAATCGACAACCATGAGATATTTTATAATGCCTAAACGTAATTTTCATTTTAAAAAGTACTGTAAGTTAATGAGATATAATCATCAGAAGTTTGGATTCTCCTTTACCACAAACCGAACATCACCGAATCATTTCACAAGCTGACATTCACAAACTAGAACGATATGATATCCTTATTGGACAAAGAGAATCGTAATCAGCTGTCGCAAGTAGGTATGAGATAATAAAAAATAAACAAATGTTTGCTATCCAAGACAATACAAC
Source organism: Aelia acuminata (assembly GCA_911387785.2). Lineage (NCBI taxonomy): Eukaryota > Metazoa > Arthropoda > Insecta > Hemiptera > Pentatomidae > Aelia > Aelia acuminata. The sequence goes on from OU426979.1 coordinate 136,418,265, forward strand.
AGATTTATCCTTTTCCTTAAAACATTGTTTGAAAATACCATTTGTTATAACTAGTTTATCAGGTGCTAATTGTTTTTCATTTATTTATTTAATGAATAAAAATTCTTCGAAAACGTAAAATGAAGTATTTTTATGCCTTTATATTAATAAGGTCTGTCGATTTTTTTATAAATCCTCACTTTTCTTTTTAATGTAATGTCGTGATCATGAATAAATAAATAAAGGAATGTCAAACTTAAAAGAATATTCCTTTTTTCTTCAAAATTACTCCATTGATTTCAATCGAACTCAATTCAGTATTTCTACGAGGTGACAAATATTTTAGGCGTTTTTTATTTAGAAAAATTAACATATTGCCACCGTCCTTTACTATTTATATCATACCGCTTTGATAGTGTATGTTTTATAGAATATTTGATTCAATTGTATTTCATTATTTTAATGAAATACATTGTTAAAAAATTTAGCTTATTCTACATACACGGAGATATAAGTTTTTACAGCTACTAAATTCTAGGTTAAAAATTGTTAATTATTATCAAATATTTTGAAATAGACATATAATTAAATTTTTTGTTCCCGTTCTAAATTTATTTCATATCCGTCCCTCCAAGAAACTACTGATTTCTCGAATTGTTGAAAACAATCCATAAATATTTTAAAATACATTTTAACTTCTTCATCGATTTCGGTGACAGTTAAAAACAATAAGGTGTACCTTTATTTTACTAACGTCCCTTTATGATCCTACTCCCTTATATTATGTCACTCCTGCGGTGCAGGTGAAGTTGGCCCCGCTTTTGGAGTGAACTTTTTTATACTTAATTACTTGTTTCTGTATACAATATTAAAGATAATCATTGTAACGTAATATTAATACATTATTAAAATTAAATATAATACTATATTAGGAGTCAATATGGCATCATTTAGAAATCCCGATTTTAACTGAAGGAAGGTCCAAAATCTAAAAAAATTAAATCGAATATAGGGTTAATGCTATAGCGAACAAAATAGTGGCATTCATTTATATTTTCCATCAGTCCTTTATTTTGTCCCATAGATGCTTTTGCGCATTAATAATATTAACGTATTTTTCAGTATATTACCAATAGAGTTTATTTTTTATTTATTTTTTATAATTTATTAGTTTCTAAATTATTTTTAAAATGTCTCTAAATCACTGGTGTTTTAAGACTAAATAAAAAATAAATTCTTAACACTTTTTAATTTTATCTTTTTAATATCAGATAGATTTATTTAAGAAATGTAATAATAAATAAGAATAACTTTTGACCGCTTGCTGCCCAATGGGTGCATTTTAGGAAAATAGGCAATTATTTTCAAATGATCAATTTTACATTTTTAAAATATATCAATATAAGAACTGAAAGAAACAAAAAAAAATCATACTATTTCTACCTTTGGGACCAAATGGGTCATTTGATTAATTAATTATTTTCTATACCTATTATGAATTTACCTGAAACAGGTAGGTAAGCTTTTATTAAATGAATGAAGCCTCCTAATACGATTTAAATTTTCATTTAGGTAATTATATTTAGGATAATGAATGAGTTACATGTGCTCGAGTATCGACAACCCCACAAGCGAGTGAGTAGTTATCCAGGCACAGTGCGAACACCGCTGAGGAAGGACTTCGGCTACACTCGGGCGTGCTCGGCATTCCTCGGCTCCCCTCACAACACAAGCAGCGGCCTTAGTTAACCCAGTCAGCTGTTGGGAGCTGGTTCGCGCCGCGTCCTGGATTCTGCCCGTCAATACTCGCTCACTCAGAACCTTCATCTGTTAACTCACCTTCGTCTGCCACTTCTCGCCCATGACAATTTTCTGTAAGTAAATGCTAAAGCAATCCCTCACCACGAGTTACTTAGTAGTACTCACCTAAGCACTCCTACTAACCCCCCTTGATATCAATGAAATCCGTGACCTGCGTATCATAACCTTATGTCAGGGGTGGCTTAAAGGAACCCTCTCCAACATCTTTCTGTTTCAGGCATTCGATTTCCTTAGGTCGTGTGTTTTAATTTAAAAAAAAAATGCAACATAGTAATAGTAGTGCATAGTTTGACAATGCAATTACCAATTATTCTCAAAAGATGAAAAAAAAATGCATCATCTTCATTACTAAATGAGGTTTATTTTTTATTTCTTTATCGTTTTTTACTTACCAAAAATAAATTCATTCATTCTATGAACCGATTATATAGAAAAGGACTAATGAAATTTAAATGTAATCAAACATTTATCTAAAAAATTGATTTAAAACGAATTATTTCATAACATAAGAAAAATTTTTTCGTTAAATATTTAAGTATGTGAAATCAATCGTCTAAAAGTTTTACAAGAAATTCATAGTAAGGCCAAACAAAGAAAGTATAATCACAAATCGCCAGACTTTGTTTACGTGTTATAAATGATTCGTTTCAACTTTATTTATAAATAGTTATGTATAATTTTTTTTTTGTCCTTCGGTGCTATATGAGAGGGAAAAAAAATTTGCACCATGAATATTACATTTATGATTTGGATATTCCAGTTCAATTATTCGAATGATTCAAGTTTGAAATCATAAGCATAAGCTATGCTGTTTTATAGGGGACATATTCCTAGATTCTGGAAAAAAAAAATAGCGTTTGATATTTTAAAGTAAAGACATCCAGCATTAATAGTTTGCGTGACAGATCTTAAGAAGTGGACTAAAATAAAAATTCATGGAATCAATTTTTACCGCAAATTATTCTAAAATAATTATTTCTTTGTTTTTCTTAAACAATCCAATGTTATCAAAACATGCTAAACAAACAAAGTGTGCAATAGTTAATTTTTTCTTTTGTCAATTATAATTATACCAAAGTGTAACTGCCTCTTTTTGTTTCTCGCATTGAGAATTTTTTTTTTTTTAATTGAAGTAAAAACAACTGAACAAGGACATTTACATAGAAAAAACCTCCTCTATAAGTACATATATATATATATTTTTTGTTGATCGGTGACTAATTGACAAACTTCTAATATATAGTCAGTTATCTAAAGAAGTAAACACAAGAAATAAAACCGGAATTATCCGCGTGTATTCCTGATAGATTTTATTCATAAAATTTGGTTAATTAATTAATTCAAGCTTTTTACCAAGAACTATAGATTTTGTTTAATTTTTTATGATCTTGAGAATATATATATTGCTTTAAAAATGTTCATATGTTTTATTTCTTCTATCATAGTTGTGATTTTGGGAGTTTTCTTTGTCTCTGTTTTTTATTTTAAATTTATTTAATAAAAATTTGATTGTTTTCAAAAGTTACCAAAAAGGAATTGATTTATAAACTTATTTTAATCACATCAGTATAGCTGGAAAATTCAATTTTTCTATAAATCCGTCACGAAAACCTATAAATACAATTTTTATATAAAGGATGGTTTGGACTGTTCTGGTTTAACATCAGCATATAAAGAAATGACGATAACCGTTTATGTACAGAGCTCAATTTCTTTTTTTTTTTTTTTTGACTCTTTTTTTAGGTTAAAAATAAAAAAATAAGAAATGTTTTAACATAACTGTAGTTCTGGTGAATAAAATACACTATATCGATCATCTTCTGGGAAGCATTTATATTTATGATGTAATGCTGAATAGTTCAATAGGGCATACTTGTTTCACATTGTCTTGCAACGAAATCAACTCATGATTGTTCATTCATCGCGTGTAGTGGTGGCCGAGTAGTAGGCAATGCGTTTACTGTAGGCGTTGCCAGGCAACTGGATAGATAATATTTCTAAATTATATAGATTAATTTATATTTATAGATAAATTTATAATATTTATTGATGATTGATAGTTCGAGTCCTCGGTACTAGGAGCATTTAACGTTGGCATTGACCCCCGCCTTTTTTCATAGGCCAGGAAAACCCGGGAGAAAAGACAAAGACATTGTTTATTTTTTAATATGTCCCTTTAAAATCGAACAAGATGGATAATTATTTTTATGTTGAAGTTAGTTATGTCTAGAAATAGAATGATTTTCAAATATTTTATTATAAATAATTAAATTTAAATACAGAAGTAGAATGAATGCCTATCGACAAAGTTTAGATTGCTATATTTCACCTGAAAACTTAAAAAAAAAAAAAAAAACTTTCTTCCAATATTTCTTGAGTAAAATTGAAACGTGAGTAGCTCTTCGAGGTATTGAAGTAGATTATAGTATATTAGACTATTCTATAGCTTAGACTATATTATGGTATAGACTATTATTTTATAGCAATATTTGACTATACCAATATTTAATATAGATAAACTTTATAATATAGTCCATTATAAAGAAAGAAAGGTTTTCTTTGTACTTGATATTTTCGCTACTCTCAGATATGCTCAAGATTCTGTTATCGGATCGATTTCCCAGAAAATAGGAGGGGGGGGGGGGGAGAGAAGAAAATATTTGGTCCATTTAGATTTTGAGTTTCAGCAAGGTTCTTTGAACACGAAAACTTTTATTATATTACATGTTGTAAAATTTTATAAACTAATATTACATATTATTTCTTATTATAATTTATAGGACAATGAAGAAGCGTAATTAATCATCATATCTCACTTTTTAAGGAACGATGATGTTCGCTTCTTATAGCATTACTCTGAAATATATATGTTTCAAACATTTTCAAACTTTTCCCCAGAAAATATTGTTGAGTAATAATTCTCAAAAGACAATTCTTGTCCATCGGATCGTATGACTCTTTGAAATAGACAAATAGAGCATGTATTGACCTTCTTTCTACTGTTTCCACTTTATCTCCTCGAGAAAATTTTGTTATATTCATTGACCCCCATCAGATATAACGGCATTTACTAACGTATACATTAAACACGTTAACAAATAAAATTATAATTTAGTAAAAAAGTAATACTTGGATGCCATCACTTATAGTAATCAATGGGAACAACTTGACCAAATAAACATCCTATAAAAGGGAATTATCATCATGGGAATATAACTATATACATTAATACCAAAGAAATGTAATCTGGATAAAAAAAAACACCGAAGAACACTCCAAATTGAAAATTACTAAATAAGAAGTTAAAGCATGGAATAAATCTCATTTCAACATTCAAAAAGAGAAAAAGAGTTTTTCTATATTAAAAATAAATATTAATCATACTATTTCACATAAAAATATCTTTTGGAACTTGAACTTTGGTTTTCTCAAAATGGTAAAAATGTCACTTAAAGCCCTTGTCTTCCAAGATATATTTCATTACATCTTATTCATTATATTATTCATGTATTTCTTCATTATTCATATATGTACGTAGTATAATTAAATTAATATATGTAGTATAACTTCATACATATATTTCTAATAAAACATGGATAATAACATGTTAAAAACATCGATAGTCCCTTTTTAAAAATCCTAATTCAAGCATTGTGTTCTTTTTTAATTAGAAAACAAAGGATCCTTTTAACCTTGGGCATAATAAATGTGAAGTTTTATATGAATATAAAAAAGTTATATTTGAGATTTTTTTATCATTTCTTAGTAAATAAACACATTGATTAGTTGGTTTATAACTTATAAAGCGCTTAATTGTATTTTTTTTTTTAAACCATGTTTTATAAAAATTACATATATATTTTCAAAGATGATTTAAAACTACCGTACCATTAAAAAAAAACCTACAAAAATGTATTATTAAAGTAAGCTGTGAAATGTTTACGAGTTTTCTAGTAAAATTATAGGTAAACAATTTTTTATAAATCAGCTTGAATACATATAAGGAATAAAGATTTGATGCTAGGGTGCGGCATCTTGTTAACATGGATGTTTTCTGTTGATCTTATGTTTTTTTTACTTACCGCAATTTAAAAAAAAATACTGTGTAGGATAATTTTTACAATTCAGTAAATGTAAGCCTGAGGAGGCGAATACAAAGGGGGGGGGGACGAGAAAAATATCGGCAACTAACAAGCCAATCAGAGCTCTTGGAATGATAACGGCATACCTAAACCTTTCTCGTAATAACTGTGAGGCTTATAAACATGAGTTACACCAGAGTGGTCGTTTATGTTTTCTTTTAATTTATACAATAAGGTTAAACTAATTATAAAGATGTCTCGAAAAAATATTATTTGGGAATATTTTTCCAAAACGTTGACAACTTCCCTTAAGGCTCTCATATAAAGGCAAAACATAGCAATATTTACAGAGTGAATCAATGAAGTACAAAGAAAAAAGTAAACTATGCAATCAAGATTTCGCTACCCTTGTCATTTCAATCACTTCGAAGACTTAAAGAGGATATGAAATAAAAAAGGACCAAAAAAACAAAACAAAAACAAAACGTGAGAACGTGAAGTTTCAAACTGTTCTTTACATGGTCATTTATCTCGAGTTCTTTTTATTCGTTTTTTAGAAGTTTTTAGAAAATTGTCATGTGGTTAATTTTTTTATTTTTATTGCAATACTTATCATTTATAGAAAATCGAACGACTAAAACAAATTGATGTTTTTAAATAATAAAATCCTTTTATTTTTTTAAAATTTAATATGTTGGAGATATTGACATCCATTTTGCATCCCTTCTGTTTTTACTAATAAATTAGAAAATATTTTCGCAATCGTACCTATTTATTCTCTATGTTCTTGTTAACTATTAATTAAAAAAAATATTCATCTCAAACCAAGACAAATCATGCAAAAATCAAAAAGCAGAAACAGATCACCCCAGCAACCAGCGTCCTATTTAAACGACAATAACTATCTCAGAAGTTACTGGCTTTTTACTTACAGGACTTTTAAGAAAACCCTCATAATCTTACTTTATTTAATGTAATTTAAAGTTTCTTCAAATTTATTTAAAACCAAACGTAAGAACGGTCTTATTAGTGATGCGACATCGCTAAGAAAACATCATTGTTGAAATAATTGAAGTAACTAAGCAAGTTTAAAAATGGATGTTGAAAAAATAATCTTCGGAACACAGAATATCAAGATAATTGTGCAATCATTATTATATCAAAGGACTAAACTTTAGGAATGCCTATTTTTTTTTATTTAGAGAATTCGGACGTTTTTTGTTTCTAAATATAGTTTTTAAATATGGGGATCTAATACACAATGTGTTGCATATACCAACTGATTGTTCCTATGTGTGGCAAATTAATGGGAGGAAAACGAAATGCCATTGTTAGAATTGATCCTTTTTATTTATATTGCATATAATTATTCTAAGATTGCGGAGAAGTTGACTGAAATATTGTTGTTGTACCTCAAACTGAAGAAATAGCAAAATTTTAAATTTACTCAGCTTGCTAAAACTAAGATGCAAAATCTATTGACTTGGCGAAAAGGGCATGGGACCAAGTCTTAATTAGGAATTAAAGTTGGAACTCCCTTCCAAAGTACTTTTTTTTTCTAGGGTTATTCAAAAAGGTCATGTAAAATATCTTATTGTCTACGATATATTAAGTTATTACATGAATAAAATGCATAGAGTTTCTTCCTTTATCAAAAAGGTCTTTGATATTAAAATATGCTATTCTGCAGTATTGATTTTTTTTTTTTTTTTTTTTTTTTTTTGTAAAAAAATGATCGGTTTTTCCCTTTAAATATTTTACATTCTGCCTTCAGAAATCTCAACATTTTATGCAATATTTAGGATCAGGACTCAAACTTTAAAAATCTACTTATCCACAGTGGTTGAAAGGCGGAAAAAACCTATTTTTTGAAGGTATCGGAATATTCTTTTTCTTTTCATTATTAATAAATAGAATAGTTACTTGACACATTCCATCAATTTATTTCGAGATATTCCGATTATTACACTTGTTATGACCCTTAGAAAATCGATCATTGAAAAAGTTTATTTTTCAACGAAAAATTTATAGCACTTTGATTATTTTTGCAACTCGCATTTTTGTTTCTTGGTTCAGTTTTCCTTCATAATCATGAACAGCGATCTCACATATTACACTACCATAAAAATGATGCTGTTTTTTCTTTGTTTTAAACCAAAAATAAAATTCTGAATAAATGCTATAAAAATAAGACACATTTTTTTTTTAGTAATCCATATTTTTCAAGCGCAGCCGAGTGCAGTTTTAAAATCCATTTTTTTAAGAAGAAGGTACCTCTAAGGAAATATTACAACATATTCTAGCTCCGTCCACCTGCGTCTGTATATGTGAGATTTTTTTTTAATTGGATTACCTATGCTATTTCATGCAGTTTATTCGCTATGGAGCTTGTGCTTCGTATTAGTTATAACTATTCGTTAAGTAAAACATCATGCCTTACTTACCGGGTCTGTAGCATCATTTATAAAGTCAGTCTGAATGTTATTAGGTCGATCATAAATCTGCTTTTTCACCTAATGTGATTTTAGTATGTGTTTGGAAATTATTAAGAATAAGTTTATTAACCTGACCTCGGATAACTTAGTGGAAATAAGCCGATTTCTTAGGAAAACTTTGTTGCTTCGTTTTAACAGAAAGTGGAAGGAAGCTCACAGATGTAAAAATAAATTTATTTAAAAAAATGAAGAATGGCTTGCATAGAACCAAACTGCCAAACTCGGTATCACTTCACTACTTTCAAATTAAGGTTTAATTCGGCTCACGAAATTTTTTTCAAATACTTTCCTCATTATAAGTAGAGTGCGAAAGGACAATAAGATAAAGGATTATTTTTGGGTTTAAAATCATTTTGAGTGAGGAGAGTTTCCAAAGAAGAGGATAATAGCTTTTGTGTAAAATAGATTTATAGATGTGTCTAATAAAACAAAATAAAACAAAAACGACGTTTTGTTTTTGTTTTGCTGTGAAACAAAACAGCTTTTCGAGGTCTGTTACCTCGTCGCCTTCGTCACCTAAGTGATCAGTGATAATCTTCAGGTATGGTATCCGAAGATTAATAACACAATAAAATGAACCAATATGTAAAAAAAAAGTAGATGCCACAGGATTTTGACAAAGGGCCAAAAATGCAAGGGTAAGGTCTGACGACTGTGGGTGATCTCTAAGAAGGTTCAGTTCATAGCATTCTATTTCTAGCGTTAGAAAGCGGTTGTATTTTCAATAGCTATTTTATTACGAGTTCCTATTCGGCCACAAGTATTTAAAATTATTTAATTTATTTTGGATTATTGTTTTTATGTTAATGGTAAACTTATTTATTATTAAATAATTGATTGGTTAATATATTAAATAATTGACTGAACTCATAAGAATAATAAACTCGCTGAATGAACGTAATTGAAAGCGTGTAGTTAAATATTTTTTTTTAAATAAACATTAGTATTAATATTTTCGTACAAAATCTATTTTGAAACAAAAAAATCCCAGTTGACTCTAAGAAAAGCCGCTGGATCGTCTTATTATTATTTTAAAAGTAATATTACTGCAGCTAAGTCCATTTTTATCGATTTCGAGGTAAGGGTCGATCTCTATTAAATCGAATACGCTGAATCCATTAAAATAATTGATTTTGTAATGATTCGCGACATTTTGAAAGCTGAACTGTCACAAGTCCATTGTTTGCATTACCTCAGAGCCAGAGTGTCCCAAATCCAGTTTTGAATGAGGAAAAAACAGTCTACAAAAGAAGGACTTAAGACAGTCAAGCTCCCTGGTGCCAATTGGAGGGTAGCCCTGTTTCTGCCCCTTTAATATTTTTACCTTTTTTCTTCTTTTTTTTTTAGGTTTATGTTTTGAAGACAACACTTAAATTAAAGATATTCTTAGTTATCTTTTTCACCATTTGTTTGTTTGTATCTCCGTTTGTTATATATGCATTTATATAATATAAACAGCAAGTAGTCGTGAAGAAACGAAAGAAAAAAAGAAAAGAAATAAAAACAGATGTTGAAAATCAGGCCGAACTCACAAAATAATGAATTTTTATTTTTCTTCAACTGGAATATCTCGATAAATGGTTGTCTTACTTGAAACATAGACCCATTATAAGTATTTTTCCAGAGTTCCAAAACTTTATAAAATATTTCTCCCATTTGATATTCTTTTTGTTTTGACTAATTTACCCAGACTAATTTTCCTTTAACTCGCTTAAAACAAGGCTAAGGTTATTTTGGAACAGTATTTTACTAGAAATATTTTCATATAACAGATGTCTTTAAAAATTCTATAAAAATTCAAAGAGCATAAACAATATGGAATATAAGGGGATGGAAACGGGTGGCTATGATTTGTCTGGAATATAAGTTTAGTATTGGGATTAATTAATGTTAGTAATGATCAAGCTTAAACGTAATATTTAACCTAATCCCGTTTTACTATTTTTATAGTTAAAAATTCTACGAATAACAGAAATTTCGCCTATATAAATGTTGTGTAAGCTTACTTATTGATAATCACAAGAAAAACAACAAAAAAACTGATATAATTTTTTTTTTTTAAATTAAGATGGCTGTTTTAACTCAATATCACAACGATAGTGGCTTCGCCTGTAGTCCAGTGGCGGATTCAGAAATTTTCTGAGGGGGAGCACTTTTTTTTTTTACATTTCATGAGTAATGAAGGCCCTAATTCAAAATACATATAAGTACATAATGACGTTATAAATTACTATAAATGCTTAAATACAATTCATTTTCAATTATTTGACTTGAAAAATGACTAAATAGGCGGGCGCAATCGACTATAGGGTGCGCTAGTAGTTTTGCAAAATGTCGGAAAGAACGGGGATAGATATAGCTGATGTGATAGAGATAATTGGTAATTTTAAAAGACCATTAATTGAAGGGCAGGTTATCCTTGATGCAAACCACATAATTACTTGTGGAATAATATCTAAAAGTAAAAAAACAGTTATTTTACAAGCCTTGTGCCTTCAAACTAGCAATCTTAAAGGACTGCCCCATCAAATAAAAATCTGGTGCGTGCGCGCAACACACAACTTTCACTTACCAACTTACTTAGATTAGAAATTAATGCGTTTTGTTAATTGCCACTACTCAAATGAACAGAACAGTTTAATTATAACACATTGGTTTGTCATTAAAGGCGTACGGCGCATGCGTGAGCTCAAGGTGTTTTATGAGTTGACGGAATATTTTTCTTTTTTTCTCCTGTATATGTTTACTTGATTATCTTCATATATCATATTTAGCCATTTCTTATTTTCAAGCTTGATGAGAGACAGTTAATTTCTCAATATAAACTAAAACAAAGGTACTTCATAGAAAAACAAAAAAAGCCCCTTCCCCATTTAAGCCCCCTCAGAACATTTTAATAATGATAAAGCTTACCTGATATTAAATAACAACTAATTTTAATTAAACATAACGAATTTGATAAAAATCGTTAAAGCCGTTTTTGAGATAATCGATCAAAAAGGTAAAAATTAGATAAAATTCTTTAAGTAAAGTCCCCCCTCCGGTTGATAAATTTTGATGAAATTTTTACAGTCGTATCTCGGGCATATACATACATCATATACCCAGTTTGATCAAAATCGTTAAAGCCGTTTTGGGGCAAATGAAAAAAAACACATAAAAGTGGGACACAATTTATTAAGTAAAGTACCCCCTCCGGTTGATCAATTTTGATGAAATTTTTACAGTCGTATCTCGGGCATATAAATAGACCAAATACTCAGTTTAATCAAAATCGTTAGAGCCGTTTTTGAGAAAATCGAAAAAAAACCTAAAAAGTTATTAAGTAAACTACCCCCTCCCTTTGAGCAATTTTGATGAAATTTTTGCTGTCACATCGCGGGCATATACATACACTAAATATCCAATTTCAGGTTCCCACGGTTTATAGTTTTTGAGCTAGTCTGTTCACACACAGACACACAGACACACACACACACACACACACACAGACCATTTCGCGGGACTTGCTTATTTCGACTCAGGGGGTCCCAAAACGTGTATTTCCGTTGAAAACCGGAAGTCGAAATTTTTCACGATCGCAATACTTCCACTTACTATATATTTCATATATAGGTAAGTGAAAGTAAAAATGGAAATCAAATTTGTTAATAATAATAAGCAATTTTCTTGTCATTGTACGTGTAAAGCTGGTAGTTCTGGTAAATGCAAACACATCATTGTAACTTTACTATACGTTTTTCTGTTAGTAACAACATTAATTATCTATTCATACAATCATTGTTATGACAGCTTAGATTCTTTGTCATATTATTTATTTATTTGTAAAAACTTTCAGGCTTCGTATTGAAATCTTGGAACAATCAAGCACAACAGATGTAAGACAAAAATGGGGAAAATTAAAAAAGAAAAACAAATATGACACTATGTTATTTGCGTAAAACTAACATTTTGGAATAATAAAATGTCAAATACTAATATTTACCTGGAAAAATATAGTCACTTTCTTTAAAATGAAGACTACATATCGTCATTTGTTTCGAAACAGGCTTATCTATTCTTAATTTTACAATACACTCTTAAAGAAGCTTTTTATTTTTTGGAAATAAATGGAATGACACGTCTTTTGATTTTTTACTTGAACACTGAGGGACCGAGCAATACCTATTAGACATTTTTTAAATGATTTTTTGCTTAATCGGGTTTTAATTATGGAAAAATAAATTAAAAACGCCAAAAAAACCTATGAATCCACGGTAATGGCCCGGCTTTTATCCCCGTTTCTCTAGTTCCTGTAAAGAAGCAGCACCGTCGCTTGCGCCCGCCTATATAGCTCATTTTATATAGAAATAGTAATACTTTATCAGTGTCCTCACCTCTCAGGGGGGGGGCGCCCCCCCTGGATCCGCTACTGCTGTAGTCTTATCTATTAAACTTCAGAAGATAAATTTTGACATAAAATATTGAGATAGAATTTTATTTAAATAGAACTTTTTTTATTAGAAATTTCTGAGGACATTATCTCCGGTAAACAGTCGATATTTCATGATTTAAATTGACAGATCGATTCAGACATTATCAAAATCACCCTCTTAAGGCTTCGTTAGACTATCTAAATTATTACGGAATCTTATAAATGATTAGTAATCTAGGTGTTTAGATGATAAGAGAAAACGAGAAGGCATTTATTTTAAAAAAATAAATTGGGAATCTAAATGTTGATGTAGTTAATGATCCTGATTATTTAAAATAATTATTTGAATTATTTCAAATGTTTCAGTTATTCAGGATGAAAGTGTAAGATATTCTTTCAGAATTGATAGTTCTGGGCATAAGTTAAACTTGGATAAACATGAAGACAGAAGTTTATTATTTAATGAACGGAAGAATTGTGATTTGGGTGGAGGAAATAATTAACAGGAAATATTTATAGCTAATCAATTCAACTTTACATTTTAACTCTACCATAGTATTCGAGCATTTGATTGGAATATAAGGCATTAAGCATTCAGGTTAAGAAATCGGAAATTTCAGTAGGAACATCGATTGGATATAATAAGGTCCTCCCCTTAAGCTTAGCAATAATTTAATAAATTATAAGTTTCGTGCCGCGGGAGGTTTCGATGAAACTACTTTAAAAACAAAACCTAACTACCTGAATCGACGTTTCTAACCCTTTTTAGTAAGGGTTGTAAAATTAAGGTAAATTATCGATCGCTATTATTTAAACGCACGATTAAAAATACTCACTATCACTTGATTAGAATAAATAATAGAGTCTGCAATTACCGAATTTTATTATAGTAGTTAAATAATGAGTTTTTTTTTTATTATCCGAGCCTCTTTTTTACTTTTTGGTGTGTTTTAATGGCTTTAAATTCTCCGTTTTATTCACATTTGAATCTAAAGTGCACTGATTATTATATTTTTTCTATGGTTTACCTTTTTTGTGGTTTGTTATTTCTTTAATTGCTTAGTTATTTTGATTTTTTAAAAAGTTACTAATGTGCTTCAATAAAGCAATTATAATGGTTATTTGGACCCATGGGACCACAAAACGTGTATTTCCGTTGAAAACCGGAAGTCGAAATTTTTCACGATCGCAATACTTTCCCTTATTATATATTTCATATTTAGGTAAGTGAAGTTAAAATTAATAATTTAATGTATGTATAAGAAAAAATAATGATGCATTTAACACTGCAAAGAGTTTATTTTATTTTTTTTCACAATTTTATGTATGCATAATAATTATTAAGTTATAACGATGTTAGTTTGTACTAAATATATATAAAAAAGTTTGATGCGAAGAAATTATTTATGATTAATTAATTAATTTTGTAACAGAAATATCTCACTAAATCCTATACCATAAATTTGGTTTTCGATAGCTAAATCTGTTATGAAGGTGCCTTTAAGCGACGATTAAACCTGGACCTATCACTATTGTCCTGAGAGAGTGTCTCTATGCTTTTTTTTTTTTTTATTTAAATAATACACTATAGTTCTTTTTAATTTGTTTTGCCAAAAATTGATTCTCCGTAAATCTTTTGAAGTTTCTTCTAAGAATCACTTACGCCATAGAAAAGGTTCAACATTCTTTATCCAACCTAGTAAGGCATTGTGTAGCATAATTTTGGCATTTTGGCGTCTTCGTCTAGCAAAAGAACGATGAATTGATAATGCAATTTATCAATTATATTTAAAAAAAATCAAGTTGGATGATCGTGGTTTGTAATGTACCATTAGAAGACTAATAGTTATATTATTCATTCTCACATTATCTTACTGCGTCTAAAGCCTTTGAAAAACAATTTAATGACAGCAGCAACATTCATGAAATGTGCATTGCGAAATTATCGTTCCGGTAAAACATTTAATGCGGAAGATAATTAATTAAACAACCTTGTCCATTTGAAACCTTCATTTTCACGTGTTTAAAAACCTCATAAATAACCCTCTTTTTAATTATGTTAAGTGAATAATGTGGCATTAATTAAGAATATTTTTTTTAAATTTTAATTATAAAATTATTATTTTACAATTAAAAATTTATGGTTCAATAGTTTCAGTAGAAAAATTGAATAATAATAAATTTAGTTATGATATTAATCTAGGTTTTGAATTGTAATATTAGAGAAGGTAATGAGGAAAATTATCTACTAATAAATAGACAATTTAATTAAAATTAGCTAGTTTTGGATCGATAAAGAATATTTGCCGATACCGATATACCAAACGCCGCTATTTCGGTACCTATATCTATCTTCCGTTCCTTTCTTCCGTGATTTTACCGTTAGATAAAATAGATAATTAAAAATTAATGGAGATGGAGATGTATTTATATATATATATATATATATATATATATATATATATATATATATATATATATATATATATTTTTGCTTGATGTATTTGTATTTAATGTTTATTTCTATTGTGGTACAAATAGAATGATTCCAATATAACAAATATTCCCACATTAATATCGCTATGCAGGTTATACCCGATATGAAGTAGTATAGGTTGCTATTTAGTTTTAAAAAGCGAGCTATTTTTAATTATTTGTTTCCGTTAGGTAAAAATACATTGGTCTATCTATCGAATCTGAAACCCACTAATGATGTCGATAGTAATATCAAAATTTCAGTACCTGTTAAAATATCGGTATGTGATATCGGCCGATACCGATAAACGTCAAATGATGCCAATTTTAATTTCGGTATCGGACGTTCCATAAAATTAACCATGCTTTATGCTTAATTTACGTTTTTTTTAAAAGATTTGTTGTAAATGTATATTTCTGCTGATCATTAATTTGTAGCTGATATTGTTCTTATGAAATACTCTTATATTCCAGTTTGTGTTTATTTTGAGTCCCTAATCTTTTATCATGGTTGGCATTCATTTTTACTTTCACTTACCTATATATAAAATATATAGTAAGGGAAAGTATTGCGGTCTTGAAAAAAATCGACTTCCGGTTTTCAACGGAATTACACTTTTTGTGGTCCCCTGAGTCCAAATAACCATTATAAATGCTTTATTGAAGCACATTAGTAATGGTCTGTTTTCGATAACCCGCGAAATGGTCGGTGTGTGTGTGTGTTAACAGACTAGCTCAAAAACGACGAACCTGAAATTGGGTATTTGGTAGATGTATATTCCTGTGATGTGACAGCAACAATTTCATCAAAATTAGTCAAAAGTAGTATTTAATAACTTTTTACGTTTTTTTTCGATTTTATCAAAAACGGCTTCAACGATTTTGATAAAACTTGATATTTGATGTACTTCTATGCCCGAGATATGACCACGAAAATTTCATCAAAATTGATCAACCGGAGGGGGCACTTTATTTCATAACTTCTTTTCCCATTTTTGCGTTTTTTTCGATTTTCTCAAAAATAGGTTTAACGATTTTGATTAAACTTGTCAAAATTAATGAGAATCAAGTATTCTTTAATATCAGGTAAGCTTTAATGTTCTGAGGGGACAGAAATGAGGAGGGGCCTTTTTTGTTTTCATATAATGTACCTTTGTTTTGTTTAAATGGATAAATTATCTGTATCTCATAAGAAACGGATAAGTATGGATTGTGAAAATAATCAAATAAATATATACTTGAGAAAAATGTTCATACAACTCATGAAATACGTTGAGTCCACGTATAAAATTAGACTACTTGGAGTATTATGTTTGCATTGCCGAATTATCACAAGTAAAATATTTTATTTAATAATAAAAAGTGTATTGTACTTCAAAGAGAAAATACAAACAAAAATAAGTAAATAAATGTGGAAAATTGTGTGACTTCAAGAAATGGCATTTAACAAAACACGACAATTTCTAATCAAAGTAAGTTGGTAAGTGAAAGTTACGCGCATCGCTCCAGATTTTACTTTCACTTACCTATATATGAAATATATAGTAAGTGGAAGTATTGTATTTGAAAAATTTCGACTTCCGGTTTTCAACGGAAATACACGTTTTGGGGTCCCATGAGTCCAATTAACCAAGTCCCGCGAAATGGTCTGTGTGTGTGTGTGTGTGTGTGTGTGTGTGAACAGACTAGCTCAAAAACTATAAACCGTGCGAACCTGAGATTGGGTATTTAGTGTATGTATATGCCCGCGATGTGACAGCAAAAATTTCATCAAAATTGCTCAAAGGGAGGGGGTACTTTATTTAATAACTTTTTACATTTTTTCGATTTTCTCAAAAACGGCTCTAACGATTTTGATTAAACTGAGTATTTGATCTATTTATATGCCCGAGATATGACTGTAAAAATTTCATCAAAATTGATCAACTGGAGGGGGGACTTTACTTAATAAATTTTGTATCATTTTCACGTGTTTTTTTTTATTTACTCAAAAACGGCTTTCACGATTTTGATCAAACTGGATATTTGATGTAGGTATATGCCAAAGATGTGATAGCCAACATTTCATCAAAATTGATCAACCGGAGGGGGGACTTTACTTAATAAATTTTGTATCATTTTCACGTGTTTTTTTTATTTACTCAAAAACAGTTTTCACGATTTTGATCAAACTGGGTATTTGATGTATGTATATGCCAAAGATGTGATAGCCAACATTTCATCAAAATTGATCAACCGGAGGGGGGATTATACTTAATAAATTTTGTATCATTTTCACGTGTTTTTTTTATTTACTCAAAACCAGTTTTCACGATTTTGATCAAACTGGGTATTTGATGTATGTATATGCCAAAGATGTGATAGCCAACATTTCATCAAAATTGATCCACCGGAGGGGGGACTTTACTTAATAAATTTTGTATCAATTTCACGTGTTTTTTTTATTTACTCAAAAACGGCTTTCACGAATTTGATCAAACTGGGTATTTATGTATGTATATGCCAAAGATGTGATAGCCAACATTTCATCAAGATTGATCAACCGAAGCGGACACTTTATTTCATAACTTTTTTTCTAATTTTTAGATTACCTCAAAAACGGCTTTAACTATTTTCTTCATATTCGTCATGTTTAATGAAAATTGAGTGTTATTTAATATCAGGTAAGCGTTTATTAAAATGTTCTGATGGGTTTATAGAGCAAATGAAAACAAAAATAAGAAATGAATGTGGAAAATGTGTAACTTTGAGAAGTGGCATTAACTAAACGCATTAATTTCTTATCTAAGTAAGTTGGTAAGTGAAAGTTGTGTGTTGCGCGCACGCACCAGATTTTTTATCATTATGGATGATTGATGCTAAGTTCTGGCTTACTTAAAGGTTTATTTATTTACTATTATCGTTCGTAAAACTAAATATTTTGATATATAGGATATAGGAATGGTTTGTTTTATTTGCATAACAATAGTATCGTCCTCATTTTACTAATGTTTCTCAAAATATTAAGGAATATTTTCAATAGTAGGGATTCTGGCAAGGAATTCTAGGAATTTTGACAAGAGAATAGTTTTGCTACTTTTGTGGCTTTTTTAGGTATGTATATATTAATATAATAGTTTAGGTCATAGCAGCATCGTGACCTGCGATGCCCTTCTCAGGATATGCACTATTGTTGAAAATGTTTTGATGCCTTCTCAGCCTCTGATAGTATATGGTGGACAAGCTTGTCTTAGCAGCTTCAAAGCTTCGATGCCCCCATCGCCAACTCTATCACGCAGTCCTGTGGAAATAAGAGGCAGCTGTAGCTAGGTACATTCTATAACAGAAAAGTTTTATTCTCAGGTGGACCTCCATTGGGAGTGGGAGGGAGGGTCAACGTTTATCGAACTCATTAATGAGTTCAGGGTATCTCATCAGAACCGACTTGAGGGACCTATTGATCGGTCTTTGGTCAAATCCTTTGGTTACTGGTGGCTTTTGATGAGTCGCTGAAAGTAATAAAAATGAGCAGTAGCCCCTAAGAGAGAATAAAGTAGCCCCTAATAGCAGAGCTTGTGTCAAGGGATAGGTGGACGGTGAACAAATATCGATAACGAACACAAACACTTTCAATCACCTGTTAATCATTATTTCTTATGAAAATTTTTCATGTTGAGCGTGATCTTGGTGAAATCACCTCCTTGCACAATCTTTGACCAAAAAACGGTACTTCCTTACAAGTACTAAGCCTAGGCCCTCCATTGGTCGTATAGTTAGTTTTGATTGATTCTAAACGTTTGGCTTATTGCTGGTGAAATATACATTTCAAAGATCGATAGTACGTATTAATAATGAAAAGGTTGAATGAAATATTGCTTTGTGGAGAGACTGCATTTGTCTCTTTGTCAAGAATTTCTAATGAAAAACAATTTCCTCCATGCCCAGTTTGCGAAACGTTTTTTCAAATAGGACTAGATACTTCAAAATTGACTAAATGGTTTTTAAAGTAGCTTATGTTTTTTTCTTTTTGTTGTTATTCACTTTGAACCATTTGAATTTTTTTTTTGTTACTCTTAACGTTATCAGATTTATGAGGTTCGTTTTCGCTCAAACTCGTTTGTTGATTTGTTTAGGAACATGAATGTTAATTATGTAGTATTATTGAAAAAAAAAAAAATTGTTGACGAGGATTTATAAATGCGATTTTATTTTCTATTTCCTTTTAGCTGTTCAAAGGTATTCTTTAGTTTAAATATTAAAATTTAAGTTATAAATATCAAATTTCTTTATACGATCACATAGATAAGTCAGTTTACGTCCTTATGCTAGATAAGCAAGCTAGTCGTATTACTGTTGCAGAAATGGAGTTTCTCAGGAGAGCGCTATTGTGTCCGAAATGAACGAATAAATGAACAGTTTGGCGTGACAGGGCTAAAGTTATACATTCACGTACCGACAACTTGAGTGGTATTCGTAAGATGACCGAGAACAAAAGAACGCTTTAGAAGTTTGACCCTCTGGGAGAATACCACGATGTCGACTTGGAGTTTCCTATCAGGTGAACATCCAGAGGATTGGAGGGAAAATATCGAAACCCTCCAGCAGATGAAGCAGCTATATAGTGACTTGGATGAATGGTTGCAATTTATCGAGGCTCCTCGAAGCTGGCAGAAGAATGGCGTAAGGGGAGGATTAGGAAGAAGAGTAGATACTGTTCTTCGGTCGAAAAATGCTTAACGGTAAAAATTATCACCGTGTTCCTTTTTTTAAAAAACTAGTAACTAATTCCTTGTTTTCTCCACAAAACCAAAGCTTGTGTATGATGTATGATTACTTAATGCGTTAAATGTTTACTATTCATTATAAATTATTGATGATCAATAAATATCTATGAGCTGCTGAGGAATATGGAACGGGTATGTCAGCCTGTTTCTTTTATTGAATATTCACCTCACTCAAGCAAGCTTAATAAGTTCGTATATCGACCGATGTAAGGCGAAATATTTGATCAAAGATCATGGGCTAAACTTGCTGAACTCGAAACTTTCTTATCCACCCTTGCCATCATTGGAAAGCTGCTTGGTTTGCATTTAAACTTGTAGCTATAAGAAGCTTTAAAATATACTTGGTTTACTTCAGATAATATTATTATACTTAGTTTACTTCCGATGATGGTAAAGATGAAACTTTCTTATTCACAATGTGAATCAGGAGAAGTGAATCAATAATGGTAAGGTTCCATTGGCCGATACGGTTAATTAGAACCGTGAAACTGTTTAATTCATGTGCTTACCCACTACTGCTTCTGGACTGTGGTGTACGATTTAAATCCACATGTAACAAAACGGTTATAAATACCAATTGAAGGTAAAAACACTTTATTTTCACACCATAAATAAAAATAAATAAATAATTATAATAAATAAATAAATAAAACTGTACTCATGATGATTCTCATCCATGGCCATCCTTGTGTTGAAACTTATAAAACCATTACATACTTTTTTAAAGTTAATTCATTTAAATATATTTTCTAATATTATCATTTTCTAGTTTTTACTCGAATCATCTACTGAGTTCACCTCATTTATTTTCGTCCTTAATTTATAAGGGTTCCCTGTCCCCGTTAACTACGTCTTCTTCATACTAAATGAACTGAATGCTTCAGGATTCGATCTTATGTCTTTCCTAATGGTAAGTACTTTATCGATTCCGGTTAAGCATAAGGAACACTTAGGGGTTATCTCAATCCTAAACGACTTACGCAATTAAATTTGTATTCGATCAGTGAATTTTATGCAACATCGTTTTTTCTTTACTTTCCAAAGGAAATTTATGAAAATTTCGAGAATAATTTTTGAGATAACAACAGTTCTAATTAATCCATGAATTAATAATTGAGTTCACACTTTATAATCTTTAGCATTTTTAAATGTAAAAAAATCAAAATGACCTCAGCGGTTTTGTAAGATGTATATTGCGATTATTGCAATGACTATGGAACGGCCGATGACTATTGCCTAGGTTTTTGCAAGAATAAGATACCGGCAGGTGTATGGGAAGATTTCGAAACAGCCATGAGATGGACTTCTTTATGAAGACTTCCGCCTCCTGTTTTCCTGTATTGGATTGATTAGAGCATCTGCATTGCAATAGCATTGGTGAGTTCATGATTGTTTTATCAATTAGGGGTTCCATCATAGTTTAAAATATATACCCTATAGGATGCTAATCGCCATGATTACATTGTAAGCTATGAAGAATTTTAATTAATTTTCTTTATGAAAATATTAACTTTCGGTTTCCAACGGAAATACATGTTTTTGTCCAAACATTAAATTTTTATCTTAAAAATACATTTTTTGTAAATTAAACTAAAGCTATGTCAGATTATTAAGATAGCTAAGTGTCAGTCGTGGGTGTTAATAATGTTAATGCTATGTGTTATAAATCTGGACAATGGTTTGAATATGTATGCGGGATGGAGTAACCTAGTAAATTAAAAATTAATATAACATTTGACTCTTTTGAAAAAAAAAATCTTCCTATAAAAATTTAGTTTATCGACCATATTAGCATAGTTGTCGAATTTCGCTGCCATATGTGATTTAGTGGTTAGCATAGCCAACTACTACACAAATGTCGCCGGTTCGCAGCTCCCCACGATGCCCTAGGATTTTTTAATGGATATAAAAAATCCTTGGCTATGCCGTTCATCGGATGAAAAGTAAAATGGAGGAATGTCAGACACCTGTTAAAGATACCTATGCGAATTATAGCTGGATAGGCAAAATTAAGGACTCCCACTGTAGTGTAGCATCGTCCGATTAGCCTAAGCAGCTTATAGTGGTGTTAAG
The DNA here is from genome assembly GCA_911387785.2 of Aelia acuminata. Taxonomy (NCBI): domain Eukaryota; kingdom Metazoa; phylum Arthropoda; class Insecta; order Hemiptera; family Pentatomidae; genus Aelia; species Aelia acuminata. The sequence continues at coordinate 136,440,367 of OU426979.1, forward strand.
GAAACGAACAACAGCTTTCGAATTACGAATATTCTTTTAAACTTGTGTTTGCATCTATGCTAAAAGTTTAATATTAATGCGAGAAGGGCTGTTTCCTTTGAATTTTCTGTTTTCCGGTGGATTTTCCTGTTGACCTGCCACTCAACAAACATTAAAAGCTCCCTGAGGGCCAAAAGAAAAGAGTTGACGAGGCTAATGTGTTTACTTAGTCTATAGAGTATGCCGATTTCGTGTTTATACTGAGGACGAGGAGATCAAGTTTAATTAATGTAAATTTCCAGAAATAAATCTAAACTAATTCAAGGTTGAAAAAATGATTTCTACTTCTTCTTAACTTTTTTATTGATTAAGAATTTAGGTTAATTTTAGTTTTAGTTCTGATACCCAAAAATCGTCATTCGTCTTGCAGAAACAAATTTTTCATTTTATCTGAAAATGCTGCAATGAGTGCATAAAACAAAAAAAGATTTATTGAATTTTTATATTATTAAAAATCTTTATTTTATATGATGCATAAGTTAACAACTTATACATCTTGTATTAAATTTAAATAAATTCCTTAAAATAATAATAGCTAAAAATAAAATATATACATGAATCTGTGAATTAAGTGTATTTTTTATAATATAGTTATTCAAAAAACACAATTATAAATTTCTACTTTCTTTGTAATATTAACCTTCTTTTTATAAATTATTATTTATGCATCTTTTTTACAATACGCAGTCTTATTAATTTTTTTGTGATGAGTGATTTGTGATTATACAAAGAGCTCTTTTAAAATGCTCCATTCTATAAAATGGATTATAAAGCTCCCCTTGAATTTTTAATCTTATTCTTTATAAACCGTGTGTGTTTTAAATTTTATCACATTTATAATAATACTATAGTATACTTATAAATATACAAATAAATAACATAAACCTTGAATTTTAAGGATTCATGCATGAAAGACAAACAAATGCGGAATCACTTTGTCAAGTTCCGCAATGAAGTATACTTCAAGGCCCTGGGTTTGCGCCAAATGTCAGAAATGGTCGAAAAGAACTGTAACTGCTGACCTTGGTCACACTCTTCTCAGTGCATGAGGGCCCCTTGGGGGTAGGATCGATTCTGCTAGAAAATCGATAAGTGTAATTTTAGTGCTGCTAACCGAAAATTGGCATTCCTCTTTCAGCAACTAATTTATGTTTTAATAATTTTATCAGAAAAAGCTGCAATGAGTGCTTTAAAGAAAAAAAAAGATTTATTGAATGTTTTATATTACTAAAATATTTTTCTTTAATATTTATTTATGAGTTAACAACTTATTGTGTAGTCTTCGAATGGTCATTTTCGCTAGAAAAATAAAAAATTATCTAGGCAAATAATGATAAATAAATGAAATAGATAATAAAGTTTAAACATTAAAACTGCTACCACTCATATTTTTGTCGAATGTTACAAGCATAGTAATGCCCTAATCGTTACTAAATTAGTAAAAACGATACACTTAGAGAAGTATCTAATGTAATATCTAATCAATGTAGATCATATAAGGGGCCGGGATGGCCGAGTGGACAAAGGCGCTTGCAATAGATAATCAAAGCTAAGGAAAGTCGAGCATGTTTAGTACTTGGATGGGTGACGGCTCCATTCGGGTGACCTCCCGCCAATGAACGCCACGCGGTCCAACCCTAGCCATACCCCCGGGTATGTGAGGCCCGTTTGCCTACTGGAGGCGACTCATACTGACCGGGCGTTGGAGTGATGTAGCTTCCCCGTGTATCCTATCGAGAATCGTGGTGTGGTTTTCCAGGATATGAGTAACCGCCCGGAGGTTTGGTTCAAGGACGGTATGCTTCAGGGAAAGAAATATAGGTCCTCTGGGCCTGCTGATTCTGGGCTACCATAATCCTTGGACCTAGACCAGTTTGTCACTGTCCTTGAACTCGAGAGAGCTGATGCCATCGGTGGGAAGGACACTGCCAAATTGGCCCTAATGGGATTATTGAGCTTATTTTATGTTATTTTATTTCTCACTCTACCGTACCTTGAAGGTAATACGAGTGTTAGCAACAGTGGTATGATAAGCATGACTGCATAACATACCTCTGCTGCAAGTAGATCACATTACTTCACAGTCGGTGCTCAGTGTCTATCATTTTGCAGATCAGCCACTGCCCCCTTCTTCGCCTGCTCTGTTCTGCGGCCTCACTGGAGATCTTCTACCCAAGGTGAAGTTGGTTGGGCCCACAGCTTCCTTCCACCCGGAGACGAAAGTTATGAAGTGCTGGTAGTTGTCTTTAGACACCAGCTGAGGAAAGTCGCTCTCCGACAGTGTGTAGACCCCAGTTTCCCTCAGCAGCTTGGCCCTTAGTGGCTCATAGGCAGTGCAGGCAATAACGATGTGCTCAGCGGTTTCTGGGACCCCGCAAATGGGACATAGAGGATCAATGTTTATTCCTTGTGAAGCTTCGCTCGAAAACCTCCATGTCCCGTTAGAATCTGAGAAGTCCAGTAGTCCGGGAGGACCCACGTCTTCTCTAGCCGCGATTCGACGGTGGGGAAGTATTTCTTTAGCGTAGCCCCGTTCGGGGTTGTCACCCACCGCCGATTCCATTCTGCCAAAGTGTTCTCCCGGAGGATCTTCTTCCATTTGGTGGGGTCTGCACACATTCTTCCCCGTAAGTTTGCTGGGATATCCGCCAAGCCGTCTCGTTTAATTTTATGCCGAAGTAGGTCTTCTTTTAGGAGGAGGTCGAGAGAAATTGCTCCTCCTAAGATCTGCACCGCCTCATGAGACACAGTTCTGTATGACCTGGTCACTCGAAGCAGGGCCATCCGTTGGATTGTAGCCAACCTGCTCTTCTGTCGGTGCGAGAGATCTCCAATCCAGGCAGGTGCCGCATATCGGAGTATACCAACAACCACAGCATTATAAATGGCTATGGTAGCTGGATATCTAAGGCCCCAAAACGCGCCACCTATGCGACTCAATCCATTAAGGGCAAGGCTTACCCTACTTCTCAAATAGTCCAAGTGAGGCGTCACATTGAAATTTTTCCTTATCTTGATTCCAAGATAGGTGACAACCTCACTTGGAATTATTCTTGTTCCCTATATACTCATTGATATAGGGTGAGCCCTATCTGTTTTACCTCTCAAGAGGATCGCTTGTGTCTTGGCTCCTGCCATCCTCAATTTCTTCCTCTCGCACCATCCTGCTACCAGGTTGGCGCAAGGTGCTGCTTCATCTTTCAATCGGGCCCTGCTATTTGAGGCTACTACAACAGCCAGGTCATCTACGTAAGCTGTAGCGGGGAACCGCTCTTTTTCCAGGACGCCCAGCAACTCGTCGAAGACTAATTTCCACAGGGCAGAACCAAGTACAGAGCGGCTTTTGACCTTCACGACTTCGACGACAACCGTACCTGGCCGAACGACCTACACCGATCGTCATCCTATCATGAAGTCAAGAAAAGAGAGGAAGGGGACAGAACCTGCTAACCAGCCTGACCCCAACAAACACTCATGACCTGTACAGGTCGGCGTTTGGTGGTCCCAGTAACCACGACCACCACGGCTACACCAGGCACCCCTAGAGGTCCTGGCACCACCCAACGACGACGCCCGGGAGAGCGTCGTCCCCGTGGTACCATTTGGCATCACCGCCTTAAATCCCGAATGGATAGCGGGCCGGACAGGGAGTTTTTGACTAAGCCCGTCCTACGGATTCTCCTACTTAGGGCATGATGGCGGGGGCTTACCACCATAGCCTAAGGAGGACTGGTCCCGTGCCAGCGCCTCTGTCGTTCGCGAGTTGTAAACAACTCCCCAGGGGGCACCACAAGGAGGTGACAGTAGGCGTTGCAGGGGATCGGGCAAGCGGGGAACAACAGACAGTGATTGGGCACTGTAGCCTGATGTTCCCACATGAGGGGAGGAAGACTCCCGCACCCGTCTTCCGCCTCAGCCCCCCTTTACCCCTGCTATTTGCCCCCCGGCAGAACCAAGTACAGAGCCCTGAGGGCAACCTCGCTCCACTGTTTCTTCTACCTCATAGAAGCTGCCACGAATGGGATTATTGAGCTATGGACAGACTGCCGCTGCATCATGGTGACCATGGCTTGCAGCAACGTGAGGTTTGCAGTAACGTGAGGTTTGGGCTAACCCCTCCAGGTTGTCTGTGCTCCCGCAAGCAACACAAATGTCTGTAAGAAGACCACACTGCGCGGCCAAAGGTCTCATTAGGCCTAATGCGCCAAGCGAAAAATAAAAATAAAAAAAAATCTGGTGCGTGCGCGCAACACACAACTTTCACTTACCAACTTACTTAGATTAGAAATTGACGTGTTTTGCTAAATATCATTTCCCAAATTCACACATTTTTCTATATTCATATCTTATTTTTGTTAATAGTTAAAGCCGTTTTTGAGTAAATCAAAAAAACACGTGAAAATGATACAAAATTTATTAAGTAAAGACCCCCCTCCGGTTAATCAATTTTGATGAAATTTTAACAGTCATATTTCGGGCATGTACATACATCAAATACCCAGTTTGATCAAAATCGTTAAAGCCGATTTAGAGTAAATAAAAAAAACACGTGAAAATGTTACAAAATTTATTAAGTAAAGTCCCCCCTCCGGTTAATCAATTTTGATGAAATTTTTACGGTCGTATCTCGAGCATATTATTACATCAAATACTGAGTTTAATCAAAATCGTTAAAGCCGTTTTTGAGAAAATCGAAAAAAACCTAAAAAGTTATTAAGTAAAGTACCCCCTCCCTTTAAGTAATTTTGATGAAATTTATGCTGTCACATCGCGGGCATATACCTACACTAAATACCCAATTTCAGGATCGCACGGTTTATAGTTTTTGAGCTAGTCTGTTCACACACACACTCACACACACACACACAGACACACACACACACACACACAGACCATTTCGTGGGACTTGGTCATTTGGACTCAGGGGAACCCAAAACGTGTATTTCCGTTGAAAACCGGAAGTCGAAATTTTTCACGATCGCAATACTTCCACTTACTATATATTACATATATAGGCTAGTGAAAGTAAAAATGGATCATATAAATTTATTCAGGATACCATAGAGGGGGAGGGGATATGGGGTATATGTACTTGCATATTAAATATATTATTCGAAGTTAGGTAGTATAATTGATCATGATTATTTCTGACAAAAATAAATAAAACAGTAAATATATTTGATATATTTACTTTATATATGCACTTTCTGGAATCTCCACCCGCCTTTGAAAAGAGGTTAAACGGAAACATAGCAACGCTGAGAACTCTGTTCAATGGCAGTTAAATCATCTTCCGAACAACTTTTCCAATGTTTCTTACCATATGAACTTAATTCGAAAATAGGATCCGATTGCCAACAAGGATCATTTCATTTTGAAAAAATGATGTTTTCATATTTATTTTGCTCTTCGGGTCAGTGTAAAATCCAACAAATCGAATATAGTAAAAACGTGGATGATATTCCTGTGCTCGGAAGTAAGGGAGAAGACATTCAGTCACTCGCCGGTTCCCTGCTCACTTCAGATAAGAACATTGGCTCAATAGTCAATCAAAATAAGACGAAGTACATCATAGGCTGGAGCCTACAAGTAATCGACAATAGGATTAGTGTAGTGTAGGAAGAAATAGCGTTCTCAAAGTAGGCAACTTCAAATATCTCGACGATTATCCAGTGCCAACTGAACGTATATGAAAAATCTCAAGTCCTCAAATCTATGGTAACCTGACATCAGGGTCTAAAACACCGTTATGAAACCTAGGTTCGAAACTTGGAGGCAAGAATCGAAGATATGAAATGAAAGTCCTAAGGATAAATATAATGAACTTGTACTCTGTAGAAGAACATAGCAACTGTAGGGGAAACCCAACAATCGATAGCTCAGGATATTAAAGCTAAGGTTAGCATGGGCGGGACCAGTGGCAAGAAGCAATTCATCAGGCTCCCTCAACTTGACGATGGATGAAGCAGTGGTCGGGACACGCAGTGGACAAGGGAGTCCCAGACAGAAATGGGCTGACAGAATCAAGAGGGGTCAATTGAAAAGCCATCACCCAAGAAAGTCCGAGGTGGAAAAGGCTGGCTGAGTCGGCTACAGACCTTCAAGGTTTGTGAGCCATTCGAAAAAAAAAATCCATATATAGCTTATAATATAGTAATAAAAAATTATTAAACTCGAATTATGAATGCTGTTAGATAAAAAAATAAATGAAAAATGGATGAATGTATGCTCCTTTTGTATAGATAGGTTTACACATGTATCACCCTTTATTAGACTTCGGCCTAAAGGTCAGTCTTATAGGAAGGCTCGTGTAAATTTATTGCCGTCTTTATGTCTTTCAGTGCCTCATATATATTGCCGGTATCATTTAATCAATAATTCAACTTTTTCAATATCTTGCTATTCATTATAATAATTCTTAGCATTAGTCATACTTTAGGACTTAGTTAATTCCTAATTATGCCGCTTATGATCAGCTTGGATAGATGCGGGATATTATAAAGTTGGTATATACTTCATTAATTTATAATTGTGAAATTATAAAAGTTTCAAAAAATATTATATGCTTATAAAATCTTATTTTGCTCATCGCCTATTATGTTAACCGATAATGCATTCCAGAGTGTGGAATTGAATAAAAAAAAATAATTCAACCCTAACAATACAGGCCCCTTAACACTTTCGACCACCATGGTTTTAGGTTTTCCACAACTTATTGCTACTGGTGCTGCTACCTGTTGTACAAGAGTACGTATATAATACGGGTACATATGCGAATATTGTGTATATGTTTATATTAAAAAGCCTAAGTGTCCAAGTTGCAGTTAGAAATTAATGATAAAGGATTGAAGACTCTACTAATGATATGGAAAGCTATCAGGAAGTTATGAGTAATGACAATTCGAAAGTTAAAGTGCAACCTTTGTTCGGGTCTTATCGAGCAGTATCAGGCCCTGGCTGCCTCAACGCTGTTCAACGATAATGCATTCACTGTTGAAACTAAACGTCTCCATTGCATAGCAAAGATTTTCTTTCGTTCATAAATAATATTTATGTTTTCGCTAATTTATAAAACTAAAAAAAAAAAAAAATCAATTTATATTTTTATCTGCAAGTGTAACTCCCTGACTCTGGATCACAGAGTATAGAATTAACGTAATTATGTACTGTGTGCAGGACGTAATTACGTAATAGAGTATAGAATTAATGTGATTACATTATCCGTGTTCCGAATTCCTCGTTAAATTGATCATACAATTATTTCTCTCAGTATCCAGTATCAGTAGGCGACAACCTGGTGAATAAATTTAAAATTCAGGAAGTTGCTAAACGTATAAAGTGCTAAATAAACTAATAAATGTGCTAAAAATCTGCAGAGCCATGGGCAAACAAATTTAAAAAGCATTCTTTTTTAATTTGGACTTCAAACTATTTACGCTGCTGCTACAGAATTACGTTAGCCACCAAAAAGATCGCAATGAAGAAATAATAATTATTGAATTTAAAATATAACACATAAAAATAATTTTATCTCTTAATTCCTGGCAAAGGTAATAAAAAATTGTCTGTAAAATATATTGTTTTTCAATTATAAATTCATAAAGAAGTTTAATTTCAAGGAATGAGAATGGATCAAGTCTTTACACGATTAGTGATTATCTCCTACCCGAATGACCATGCGAAATCCGCAAAGCTTAAAAATTTAATTTTTACCAGTAGCCATCAGACCATCACAGATTACCTTTTTTCATTGCCTTGGGCTAGTTTTGTAGACAAATTTCGTTTAAAAATGTCTTGAGTTCAAAATACATTAAAACCAATTATTTTTCATTTTAATTGGCTGTGAAATATAATTATAATAATATGAAAGTAAATTTCAACTTTAGTCCGGGCACCTAGGTCATGGTGCACTAAGAACAAAAAGTAGACAATTAATAAAAGTAGCATTAACCTGGATAGATTACAGACATATATCAAAATTATAAATTTTATGTATATATATGATGTGTTTATTTTTCATAAAATAGGAAGAAGATATTTTATTCGAAAACCAGGAAAAAATAAACAAAAGGGAAAAGAAAAAAAGAAATATTGCTCGAAATAGTAGTGGGAAATGTGAGAGTGTACCGGGAGATCGAGGATAAATCTTAGAAAACGGTTCATTAATCTTTTTATTCTGATCTCTAGTTTACCGGACAGCCTTCAAAACACTACGCTTCCATATTTAAAGGGAGAAAATTATCGAACGGACTCTTAGAAGCTTATTATAATCTGCGATTGATATTTAAAATACTTAGTAATCCCTAAAAAGTAATTAATTTTTTTTTATTTAGATATTAATTGATAAATCTGCACCTTAGAACCAGACTAACGTAAGTCGCATTGAGCTAACTTTTTAGGAGAGCACAAAAACTATTCAAAATTATCAAAATGTCGCTAACTTGAATTAGCAAGTTATTATAGCAATAGAAAAGCTATTATTAGCAAAACGGTTATAGCATTATTGAAATTGTATATGTTTAACCCGTTTGTAAGTATTCTGTTAGAATCAACGCCTTATTTACTCAGGGCAAGATTTGATTCCTTATTTTATGGCTGTACAAACCATAAGAAGTACAAATAGGCCGTTTTTGAACTGAATTTTGTTGTTAAGTTTTTGTGACGATGTAAAATCAAATTCTACATATTGGTGAGAATCTTAATATTTGGATTTTGAGGTAAAAAAAAAAATAATAATAATGATTACAATGATCGATTTTTAATTGGAGCATTGTAACATTAGAACGCGTGAATTTCAGGTTTCGAATTATTTTGGGTGATAGGGCTCACCTCTGATTTGTGTGGTAAATCTTAAACTTTAATTTTAATTACTAACATTGTAAATTATTGGTGATTTAAATTTTGCCAACGTTTATACATGTAAGGTAATGAAATACGCATTAAAAAAAAGTCATCATTGTATATAATGGATTATAAATAAAATTATAAAATTAGAAAAATTAATTTTTTTTTGTTGTAACTATGTGTTCTTGAAGCTTCACAAATACATATAACCTAAATTTCATTACAATTCCTTACTTAGTTCTAAAATTTTACTGTATAATATTACGTTTTCAGGGTGTACGTTTTCGCGAATAAGTTGCGTCGAGTTGCCGGTAGGTGTAACCGGTGCCGAGTGCAAAGAGTTAATTGTAGTATATCCGAAATGGTATGGTACCTGTTTACTGCAAGCGTTAATTATTAATTGGTTGAATTCCATACCTACGTTTTCTAATTTTTTGTTCTGTTTTTTCTTAAATAAGTTTCATTTCTGCAATCAGTTATCATTTTCATTTTTTTCAAGCGTTTAAGCATACCTCGCTTATCTCTCTTAAAACTTTATCAATACTCTCATTAATGTAATAGTGTTTGAAGAATGCTTCCTATGATATAAAAAATACGAAAGTGAAAATGTTTAATCTTGAGCCATGTGGTGACTTTAAACGGATTAAAAAGATTACTAAAGGACCTATTTTGATAATTATGATTCTTTATTAGAGATCCGTGGAGGAGAGTGTGCAACGGTTTTTGGTGTTTACTAATGTCTATTACGTATTATAATATTTGGTTCTGCAAAAAAAAAAGGAATTTTCATCTCTTTGAAAATTTATAACTATGTCATGCTATTACTTTGAACTGTATACTATCATTGCTGTTCAATTGTCCTCTAAAGAAGCTTGAAAGAATTGAAGTTATTTCGCGTTGTACGAGTCATTGGACTTGCGGAGGCACGTCCAAACGATCAGTCAAGAGGCAGGCAGCGTGAATTCCAGTGCTTGACATCATGTATCTTATTTCAGCGTGAAACTATCATTAGCTTAAAGGAAATAAATTTTTAAGAACAACACTAAAAATTGAATGTGATCATTCTAAATATAAAATTATTCTTCCTACCCCTTGTAACTGCAATAAATACAATATACAATATATTACTGATAAAACTCCGTAAACATAAACAAGAAAGTCTCAATTAGGCACTGGATCTAAAGCTTTTAACTTTTCATCAGTAATTATGCATTAAAAATTTCACAAAGGTGATCAGAAGTTATACCCCAATTAAGAAGTTATCAGACCTATTACCTAGGTTATATATAGGTTATTATTATTACCTAGGTACCTGCAGGTTAATGGTTCTCTTATATTTATGTATGAAATGTGTTTTAGTTTTATTAACCCTTTGCATTCGAGGCCTCCGGAGCGGAGCCATTTAAAATTTGTCTTCAAACTCAAGGGCTCCACTACGGAGACAATGCAAATAATTTTCAGTTTTTAAGATATAAGGACATAAACAAATCGTAAAAACTATTTATAGGATATTTCGCTTTTGGTGATAAATGACGGTCGCGGCTTGCAATGTTTTTCATTATTATTTTTTTTTGTTTTGTTTTTTTTAACGTCCGCTTTATGCCACGAGGGCTAATTGGGACGGGTTATCTACGGGTAACCAACCTCTTCTAATCCGTGGCAAGCCGCTGAGTCTGTTCAGTGAGGCCGTCACCGAACAGAATCGACCGGGCTTGGGCGGGATTCGAACCCACACCGCTAGCGTGGGAGTCGGAGAAGCTATACCCTCGGCCACGCCGCGGCCCTCATTATTTTATAGTACGTTAATCTTTTAACATCGGCAATCTTTAATCTATTTTTTAGTACGATAATCGTTATTATAATTTATAATAAAATTATAAAAAATATATAAAATTAAAAAAAAATAATTTTGAAATTAATATAAAATTATTTGAAAAAAACATAATATTTAAAAAATTTTTTTTTTTTGTAACTATGTGTTCTTGAAGCTTCAAAAATACATATAACCTAAATTTCATTACAATTCCTTACTTGGTTCTAAAATTTTACATTACTTTTACAATATTACGTTTTCAGTGTGTACTTTTTCGCAAATAAGTTGCGTTGTGTTGCCGGTAGGCAACGTCCGAAACGGTGCCGAGTGCAAAAGGTTAAATTATATAGATACACAATCTGTTTTTTTCTCTTTCGAATTCATGTTAAACATCAATAGCTTGGAGAAGCTCAAACGTCAACCTCTCTCGACGACGACGAATTTATGGTACTTACGTATTATATTGCCGCCCTTATTCGTATTTATGGTACGACGTTGAAATTTAAATTGTAATTAGAGTTCGTGACGGAAACACCGTATACAAAAAAGTATGGATAATACCAACATCAGTTTAAAAACTAATGAAATGACGGGGGTGGCGGATGGCTGAGTGGGCAAAAGCGTTAGGAAATACGCGTTCCCCTTGGCAACGTTTAATCGGGAACCCGAAGATAGCAAGTTCAAAACCCGGAGCCAGGGGGCACATAATAATACTCGGCATTAATCCCCCTCCCTGTCCCCTGGCACGGGAAACCCTTTATAGCCTGAAAGGGGAGGAAGGGGAGGACCAATAAAAAAACAAAGAACTAATGAAATGATTTACTAATATAAATTATTTCCAATTTTATCAAAAAACAATATTGTCAAAATAAATTTTACTATCTAAAAATAATGTTAATGAATAAAAGTGTTTAATATGAAAAATGGGAAAGGAAAACATGAACTTCAGTTATTACAATATGCAATGATAAGAAAGTAATAGAGTAGGTTTCTTGGTTGTCGTAGTACTACTTTAGTACCTGCATGATATAGCGATGGGGCATAGAACTATTTTTTAGAGAGAGATCATAATTTTCAAACGTCGTTAACTGGTATCATTTTAAATCGGTGTCATTAGACAGCTCTTTAAAAAATGACCTAACATTCCATCCCAAGCATCTGGGCCATCGTAAGTGCTAACATTATTACAGAATGCATGCGAAACTCATATGGTATTCATATATCTAGTCGTAACTTCATTATCATTTGCGGTCTTATCGATCAATCTACATTTAATTAATTTCATCACCGTATATATATTTCTCTTTGTTATTTATATTCTTCTTTATTTAAATTTCAAAGGTATTTGTTTATTCTTCAGACCTCTCACAATGATTACTCACATGCTTGTCGGTTTAAAAAAAAACAAACAATTGAATGATAATTGTATCATCCTTGGTTTTATAAAAAAAATAAATTAAACCCTGCATACTGGCATACACATGCCACCACTGGACTAACACACTTACTTCATCGGCCATATGAACCTTCCTATGCAATGCATGGCTAAAATTGACATGAGCAGGAGATTAAAAAGGAATAGGATTAGAGATCTATTTTACAAAACCAGATTTCCTGAAACAATTCATGGAAGAGGTACTGTTGAGTGCCTTGCCCATTGATGGACAAGTCATTATTAGGATTAAAATAGCCAGAAAATTTGCTGATTGTGGGCATCCTGTTCACTGGAGCAAACCCTAAAGTTAAGTTTAATATTATCAGAGGCGATACGCGCAGGGAATGAAGTTTGTAAACTAAAATATAAATTAAAGATTACCTTTTACCTTATATTTTTCTCCCAAAATGCGTTAAACAATTTGATCATCACTTTTCACTTTCGCTTACCTACATATGAAATATATAATAAGGGAAAGTATTGCGATCGTGAAAACTTTCGAATTCCGGTTTTCAACGGAAATATACGTTTTGGGCCCTGAGTCCAATTAACCAAGTCCTGCGAAATGGCTTGTGTGTGTGTTTATATATGTGTGAACAGACTAGCTGAAAAGCTATAAACATTACGAACTTGAAATTTGTATTTAGCGTATGTATATGCCCGTGAAGAGTCATGTTTAATGAGAATCAAGTATTCTTTAATATAAGGTAAGCTTTATCATTATTAAAATGTTCTGAGTGGGCTTAAATGGGAAAGGGGCCTTTTTTGTTTCTCTATAAAGTACCTTTGTTTTTGTTTATATGAAGAAATTATCTGTCTCTCGTTTCGGCTAAAAATAAGAAATGGCTAAATATGAAATATGAAAAAAATCAAGTAAACATATACAGGAGAAAAAAAGAAAAATATTCCGTAACGTATAAACTCATAAAACACGTCGAGTTCACGCATGCGCAATACGCCTTTAATGTCCAACCAATGGTTTATAATTAAAGATGTTCTGTTCATTTAATGGAAATTAATTGTTTCATGGAAACTATATGAAGTTTTCAACAACTGCATAGAGAATTATAAAATTAGACGACATAGAGTATTATGCCTGCATTGTCGAATTATCAGAATTAAAAAAAAAAAAATTAATAGCAAAAATGTTGTGTACTTTAAAGAGCGAATACAAAGAAAAAAAATCTGGTGCGTGCGCGCAACACACAACTTTCACTTACCAACTTACTTAGATAAGAAATTAATGCGTTTTGAAAAATGCCACTTCTCAAAGTTACACATTTTCCACATTCATTTCTTATTTTTGTTTTCATTTGCTCTATAAACCCCTCAGAACATTTTAATAATGATAACGCTTACCTGATATTAAATAACACTCAATTTCCATTAAACATGACGAATATGAAGAAAACCGTTAAAGCCGTTTTTGAGATAATCTAAAAATTAGAAAAAAAAAGTTATGAAATAAAGTGTCCTCTTCGGTTGATCAATCTTGATGAAATGTTGGCTATCACATCTTTGGCATATACATAAATAAATACCCAGTTTGATCAAAATCGTGAAAGCCGTTTTTGAGTAAATTAAAAAAACACGTGAAATGGATACAAAATTTATTAAGTAAAGTCCCCCCTCCGGTTGATCAATTTTGATGAAATGTTGGCTATCACATCTTTGGCATATACATACACCAAATACCCAGTTTGATCAAAATCGTGAAAACCGTTTTTGAGTAAATAAAAAAAAATACGTGAAAATGATACAAAATTTATTAAGTAAAGTCCCCCCTCCGGTTGATCAATTTTGATGAAATGTTGGCTATCACATCTTTGGCATATACATAAATCAAATACCCAGTTTGATCAAAATCGTGAAAACCGTTTTTGAGTAAATAAAAAAAAACACGTGCAAATAATACAAAATTTATTAAGTAAAGTCCCCCCTCCGGTTGATCAATTTTGATGAAATGTTGGCTATCACATCTTTGGCATATACATACATTAAATACCCAGTTTGATCAAAATCGTGAAAGCCGTTTTTGAGTAAATAAAAAAAAACACCTGAAAATGATACAAAATTTATTAAGTAAAGTCCCCCCTCCGGTTGATAAATTTTGATGAAATTTTTACAGTCATATCTCGGGCATATAAATAGATCAAATACTCAGTTTAATCAAAATCGTTAGAGCCGTTTTTGAGAAAATCGAAAAAAACTTAAAAAGTTATTAAACAAAGTACCCCCTCCCTTTGAGCAATTTTGATGAAATTTTTGCTGTCACATCGCGGGCATATACATACACTAAATACCCAATCTCAGGTTCGCACGGTTTATAGTTTTTGAGCTAGTCTGTTCACACACACACACACACACACACACAGACACACAGACACACACACACACACACACAGACCATTTCGCGGGACTTGGTTAATAGGACTCAGGGGACCCCAAAACGTGTATTTCCGTTGAAAACCGGAAGTCGAAAATTTTCACGATCGCAATACTTCCACTTACTATATATATTTTATATATAGGTAAGTGAAAGTAATAAGTAAATGAATGTGGGAAAATGTGTGACTTTAAGAAATGGCATTTAACAAAATGTTTTTTTTTTTTTTTTTTTTTTTTTCCTAGCCCCTTATGATTATATATTTCTTGAGACAATTTATCTCCACCTTGAATAACAAGCTTTTTACTGCATTTATTATGCATTTTAAGGTGTATTGAAAAAATGTCATGTTGAGGAATGAGTGTTCTGGTAAGTTATCGGTGATGGGGCTCACCTCTTTCTTGAATAAACATAAATTCAAGGGACATTTGCTGGGCTGAGGCAATTAAATATTGGATTTAATAACTGTGGTAGTTTATCGAAAAAAGCATTGTGCCTCTTAGTTAAGTATTCATCAGTTTTGGGTAATTGAATATACTTCTGAGGTCCTCATTCACTGCATATAAGTTCCTTTGACCATTTTCCTTGTTATTCCGTTTAGAAAGAATTGTAGCTTTTTCACAGTCGATTTGCTTATATGCCTGAATAGAGGTGCACCGTACAATAGCGCTGGCAGAATTATTGATGTGTGTACTAACAATTTTAAGCGTATCGATAAGCTGGTAGTTGTAAGTATTTTATTTAGCCTGTACGTTTTTAGTCTTAGTGTTTTGATTTTTCTGTCAAAGTGTCTCGAAAAATTTAGATGTCTGTCGAAGTGTACGCCGAGATACGTCAGATTGGTCGATAGTGTAATGCATTTATTATTTATGAAAAATTCTTTTGGAATTTTCTTTTTCCCTTTTTGGTAAGAAAAAATAATCCCTGTCGTCTTTTCAGGATTTACTTCAATGTTTAGGGTTTTAAGCTGCTCCGTAATTTTTTGGCAAGCCGTTTCTGCCTGCTGCAATGCTTTCTTGGCATTTAGACTACGACTTGTAACCGCTATGTCATCAGCAAAAGCAGTTACAGAAGCAGTTTCGTATTTAGTCCCAACTATTTCTGCTGTATAAATCAGAAAAAGGACTTGGGATAGTACTGCTCCTTGAGGTACACCACATGTCAGCTCGACGGGGTTCGACTCTGTATTCCCTCCTTTAACTCTCAAAGACCGCTGGCTCAAAAATGATTTTATGACAGAATATAGTTATTCTAGGCATTCTTGATTGATAAGCTGTTGACAAAGCTTTTTATGACAAACTGAATCGAATGCTTTCGAGCAGTCTATAGAAATTAATGTCGTAGCAGTGTTTCGGTTCATGTTTTTGGTGACCTCTGTCTGCAGTTTTACTAAGGAATGCTCGGTACATAATTGAGACTGAAAACCTGTGTGTTCTGGTGGTAATAAATCATTTTTTAGAATAAATCTCCTTAGGTAGTTCAAGACAATTTTTTCAAATATTTTTGCCATGTGGGGTAACAAACTTATCGGACGATAATGAGCTGGGTCATTTCCACTCTTCGCTGGCTTTAGGAGTGGAAATAATATAGCGTCAATTTTTTTATCAAATAAGTTGGTAAGTGAATGTTGTGTTTGCGCGCATCGCACCATGTTTTCTTTATTTTATCATAAACGTCTGTAACGTTTTTGATCAAACTCGCCATGTTTAATGACAATTATAAGTATTCTTTGATATCAGGTAAGTTTTATCATCATTAAAATGTTCTGAGGGGGTTTGCATGTGGAAGGAAACTTTCCTCTTTTTTCTGTAACGTACCTTGTTTTTTATATTGAGAAATTAATCGAGTTTTTAAAATCGAGTAAACATATAGAGGAGAAAAAAAGAAAAAACATTCCGACAACACATAAAACACGTTGAACCCACGCATGCGCAGTACGCCTTTAATGACAAACCATTGTTTATAATTAAAGACGTTCTGTTCATAGGAAAGAGTTGTCAAGATGTTTTGAAACATATATATTAAATGGAAATTATTTATATTAATTAAATGAAGTTTTTAACAGCTACTGCTGAGAATTATAAAATCAAACACGATTGAGTATTATGCTTGCATTGCCTTAAAAAGTTTTATTTAACAATACAAAAAAAATATTGTACTTTAGAGAGCAAATACAAACAAAGATAAGTATATGAATGTGGGAAAATGTGTGAATTTGAGGAATGGCGTTCACATATTTATCAAAACACGCCAATTTCAAATCTAAGTAAGTTAGTAAGTGAAAATTGTTGCGTGTATCGAACCAGATTTTTTTTTTTTTTTTTGACGAATTCTTTCACTAAAGAACTATAGTTTTTTTTTTAATCTAGGAGAATGCGAAACGCCATACTCCATGGCATGTAATTTTATAAGTACCTATTAGTGAAAACTTTAATCAGTTCTATGAAAACAAATAATTTACGTTTAATAATATGAAAGGATAATTAGTAGTTATTTCGTGCATATAAATTAGTCAAAATTTTCTACTACAATATGAACGAAATATTTTGGCTACACTGTGTGGCTGGTTAGCAAAACAGAAGCACACGGTTTCGTAGACCGACAGGTGACCATAGGATTTTTTAAATGGAATAAAAAATTCTTGGTTACGCCTTCCCTTGGATTAGTAATCGTTGAAGATCGCTATCCTAATTATACCTGTATATGCAAAATTAGGACTCCCGCTGTAGCATAGAACGATTAGCTATTGCAGAATAAAGTAAGGTTAAATAAACAATCAAACCACGAAGTATTATAATTTCTAAAATTCCCAACATTCCAAAGATATATATTATTATATTACTGCAATCGTAAATGGTTATTATAATTTCCATCGTGGGGAATCATTTTTCTTCACAGATTTATGGAAATTTTTAATATTTTATCTTAAGCCATTTCTTATAACATGATAGAATGAGAGACTCATAATTACTCCCTACTTACAATATGAAAGGTACTTTATAAAAAGAAAGTTCTCCTGCACCAGAACATTTTTATGATGATAAAACCCACCTGATATTTAAGATTACTTTATTATCATTAAACGTGACGAGCTTAATCAAAATAGTTATTTTTGTTTTGTTTGTTGTTCGATTTGTTTTGTTCCCTCCCTCGGTCGTATTGTTCTGGCAGGCCGTAGAACGACCCAGTTGGGATGACGCATGCTGTGTGACTGCCTCGGCGATTACAAGGTCCACAACCTCAGTCCTCGCAGCTGATCTCAAGGCCGCGGCACAGCTGATAACTGTTATGTTGTCTTCCTCATTGCTCCCAAGCTCTTTGTTTCATTCCCCTTTGTCCCATTGTACCATTTAATTCCACAGTCATTAATGTTAGGCCTGTTATTAACCTAGGACGAGTCAATTTAATGTCCGATATTCTTAGGATCTAGGGAAATAGATAAATAAAATATTACATTGAAATACTTTGCATTAAAGGCTTATATATTACTTCTCAATGTTTTTCCTTTCTTAAAACAGTTTGAAAATACATGATCAATCAAATCTACCCGGGAGAAATGTTCCTAAAGTCTTTCTATTTCACTGACAAGGGGAGGGCACAGCTATTGGGTCGTCGATCGGGCCCATTTTTTTTTCTGGTGATTCTACATCGAAAAATAGTCGACACGTGTCCGAGCGTTCCGTCCAATGGGCCTTAGGTTTTGAGAAATAAAATAAAATACCTTGAAAATCCTTTATTTTTTATCTTGAGTTTGGAAAATGATATCGCCATGATTCTTTCACTAATTCATTTATTTTAGAGAGTAGATTAAAGGAAAAATACAATCGTTAAAGAATTATTCATATTTCTTCAATTTAATTTAAAAAAAGGTTCAAGTTTTCAAGTAAACTAGGTTTATAAATTTTTTCACATAAAAAACAATAGCAGAATTGAGTTCAGCACCTCAAGAAACCCTGATGTCTTAAATATCATCCAAAACAAAAAATAAATTGTTTTTCCTGTCAGGAGCAGCTTAAAAATGTTTCAGCAAAATTGTATGTGTAGTTTCAAAAGTCTGCATCTCGTGTTGAGCTGATCCGATTTTTACGTTCTTGAGCTCGTTGCATAGAAGAAAGTTTCCTTTTTCTAACCATATAAATAACTATTGTATTATCTCGGGAAGCTCTTGTAAAAAATGGTCCTCAAAATAAAAATTAAATTCAAACTTTTCTTTATATTATGTTGATTCCTGAACACGTAAAAATATTTTGATTAGGTAAAAATGTGTAACTCTAGAGCCTCTATTTACCCTGTAAATTTGATGATAATCGGTAGAATTTTCTCCGAAATATGGTCGGATTTTTGGATGTTTAACGAAATTGTAAGGCCTTAGCGAAACTTTTAATGCAATTTTTAATTTTTTTTAATCTTCCCAAAATTTACTTATAGGTTTTTTTGTTTGTCCTCAAAACGGATCTGAAAACTGTTATGAAACAAAAACAGTTTTGCACAAAATGATTTTTTAATGTCAGTATTTTGCCAGAATATTCCATCAACATAACTCTAAAAAGTAATTATTTCCATCCTTTTCACGATGTTTTTATCACTAGTAAATTCATTTTACGGAGCCTATTTTGTTTTTCTTGGTCGGCTAGGAGAAAATGGGTTCATCCCGATAGTTTCATGTTCGCCTTACAAAAAATGTTTTTGAACTTCAAACGAACTAAAATTTAAAACTACTTTTTCTCAATGATCTATCTGCAATGTGTTTTTTCTATGCCCTCGCCATTAACAAGTAGTACTTTTTTCTTATGGATATACTTCCAATGTGAAGGTGGTATAATGAAACAAGTGCGAACTAAAATAGAAAAACGTACTTTGTACTCGTCCGCATATACTCTTTGTTTACTTACTAGTGAGGGTATGTGGGGGATTTTAAAACTGATACGATGTGAATCATTCCTAATTGTTATTTGTTATTGAAAACTCTTACAAACCTCTCTCTCAAAGTGATCGACTAACTTTTTATTTTCATTCATTCTTGGATTTTTTTTTAAAATTATTAGTATTGTTTTTGGTTGTTACTCGGCTCATTTGTTTCATAACAGTTTTCAGATTCGTTTTGAGGACAAACAAAAAAACCTATAAGTAAATTTTGGGAAGATTAAAAAAAAAAAAAAAAAAATTAAAAATTGCATTAAAAGTTTCGCTAAGGCCTTACAATTTCGTTAAACATCCAAAAATCCGACCATATTACGGAGAAAATTCTGCCGATTCTCATCAAATTTATAGGGTAAATAAAGGCTCTTGAGTTACACATTTTTACCTAATCAAGATATTTTTACGTGTTCAGGAATCAACATAATATAAAGAAAAGTTTGAATTTAATTTTTATTTTGAGGACCATTTTTTACAAGAGCTTCCCGAGATAATACAATAGTTATTTATATGGTTAGAAAAAGGGAGCTTTCTTCTATGCAACGAGCTCAAGAACGTAAAAATCGGATCAGCTCAACACGAGATGCAGACTTTTGAAACTACACATACAATTTTGCTGAAACATTTTTAAGCTGCTCCTGACAGGAAAAACAATTTATTTTTTGTTTTGGATGATATTTAAGACATCAGGGTTTCTTGAGGTGCTGAACTCAATTCTGCTATTGTTTTTTATGTGAAAAAATTTATAAACCTAGTTTACTTGAAAACTTGAACCTTTTTTTAAATTAAATTGAAGAAATATGAATAATTCTTTAACGATTGTATTTTTTCTTTAATCTACTCTCTAAAATAAATGAATTAGTGAAAGAATCATGGCTATATCATTTTCCAAACTCAAGATAAAAAATAAAGGATTTTCAAGGTATTTTATTTTATTTCTCAAAACCTAAGGCCCATTGGACGGAACGCTCGGACACGTGTCGACTATTTTTCGATGTAGAATCACCAGAAAAAAAATGGGCCCGATCGACGACCCAATAGCTGTGCCCTCCCCTTGTGAGTTTGTCTAGCTGGACCTGGAAAGATATGCTATGGAAAGAGTTTAAACCTGCCCTACTTACGCTACGGGCTGAGGGATATGGCTCGGTGACCAGATATAATTCATGAAATGATATAATTTATTTTGAAAAATGAGGGCATTGGTAAGAAAATGAGGACAATTATATAACTCTGCAGATTTTATTGATACATACTTATATAAACTTAGAAGGAAAGAAAGAGGATCTTAAAGAATAAAGCTTTTTGATAAAGAATGGTATTTTTACTGTAATCATTTAAAAAAGTTATAAAAATATTATTATAGAAAATAACTAGATTTATTTTCTGTTATAATTTATAATAAATAAAACACGCAAATTTCTTCATGAATACTTCCGGGTTAGATATTATATATTTTTGAAACTCATCGCATGTCAAATGATTAAAATTATATTCAACTATTAATAATTAGTTCTTAGTCCTAATAGTCAAACAGCCCTTAATAGCTTTAATATTTTAACTGTAATTCTGATTCTGCACATGGATTAAAACGGTTCGGATTTGTGTATGTATATCTATAAGTATACTATATTGCAGTGTACATGTTTTGATTCAGGTATTAAGAAATATTCATGAAGTATTGAGACCGACTTAAGCATTGTGCTAAGAAGGTTCTTGACCTCGTTTGAGGTAATCCACCATAACGATAAATAAAAAACAAAACAAAAAAAACGCCTTTATCCACAAACTTTGCTGCTTTTGAATTGGGTATTTTTTCAAAAGGCTTTTACTTGATATAGGTTTGCAATTTAAACTGCGCTGCCGTGTATTGGAGCTCATTTAATAAGTTT
The DNA here is from genome assembly GCA_911387785.2 of Aelia acuminata. Taxonomy (NCBI): domain Eukaryota; kingdom Metazoa; phylum Arthropoda; class Insecta; order Hemiptera; family Pentatomidae; genus Aelia; species Aelia acuminata. The sequence goes on from OU426979.1 coordinate 136,461,690, forward strand.
TTTTTTCATCCTATGGCTAATCGGACAATGGGGAGCGGGTCTTAAATTTTGACTATCTAGGTATAAATAGGATATGAATCATAAACGAGTACTTGACAACGCATAGATTCGGAACCTCCATTTTACTTTCATTAGGGACGGCATGGCCAAGGATTTTTACTTCCATTAAAAAGTAGAAGACGGTTTAGTAACCCATTGATTAATAATTACCTTTTTCATATTTAAAAGGATGTTTTATTACTCCTTTTATTACTAAGCTTTGATGGGGTCGCCTGTGGTGTAATGATTAGCATAGCCAACTACTAACACCAGGTCGCCTAAGCTCGCCAGATTCTCCTAGTATTTTTTAAAAGGAGTGAAAAATCCTCGGCTATGCCGTCCGTCGGTTGGGACGTAAAACGGAGGTCCATAGACTATACGATGACTAATCCTTAAAGATTGAAGCCTAATTATACATGGATAGGGAAATTCAGTATTTCCACTGTAGCATCGTCCGATTAGCCTTAGTAGCGTAGAGTAATGGTAAATTAAATAAATAAAAATTGAGCCTTGATTCATATTGAAAGTTATACTTCGCCGATAATTATTTCTATTTTTTTTCATCTGATGTATCCTGATTGATGATTTACCCCAGTAGCGAAATTCGACCATAATTACAATAGTCTTAATTTGCATTCATTTGCTCAGACATTAAAAGAGAAAGGTTTCGTTTGTAGACTTTCATTATTTTCTATAAAAGCGCCTTTACACTGTACGAACTACACCCTCGAACCTACCCTGGAATAGCCTGTCACGAACAGTTTTCGGCAATTCTAAAACTCAAACTCGAACGGAAACTTTATCCTTTAACCAGTGTGTTCGGGGATAGCGCAAGTGTCGCTTTTGTATTTGTTAAGATAACCTTCTAGACCTTATTTTAGCATCTTTCTGACGTTGCTGTTATTCATAATAATTTTAAGCAAAAGCCAGAACAGCCGCTAGTTCCACGTCAGCCTTCTTTGTCATGAAAATTATTGTATTAATCTGCATAGGTCAGACACCAGTGTTCGTTGGACTTCACATTTCAGTGTGAACAGCAGTTCGTGGTACAACAGTACGGCAAGGTTTGGCGGATTACCTGTTCAAAGATGAGGTTCGCACAGTGTAAAAGCTTACGAAACCGTACAGGCGAACTCAATCTAATACGCTGAATCTTTGCATTTAATGGCCGGTTTTGTTGTTTCTTTCGTAAAAAATGTTAATGAATATTATGAATCCGCCATGAAAAGAATAGTTCTTGAGCTAAGCGAAATTAAATAAATAAGTTGCAACAACTCTTTTCCTTAGGTTTTAACTACTTGTGTTAAGAAAACAAGGATTTTAATTTAAACAACAAATGAATGTTCGTTTGTGCATTAGAAAAAATCTTTTTCACGGCAATAGTATTAATATTTTGGTACACAGGCATCGGATTTTAAAATCCTATTACTACATATAGAATCTGATTTAAATTTAATTTATATATCTTAAATTTCAACTCAGCTAGAGATAAGATGTTGTATGATAAGAAGTTATATGATGAGAATGCTAGTAGCTCAACACTTCCTTTTAATTTATAAATTTGCTTGCACTTGATGTTTATATTTCTCTCCTGGAAATTTTAGTTCAATGAACGTAAAATAGTCGATAGCCTCCATGAAATATGACCCTGAAAATGGCGGTCTCTGGATCGATTTTCTTATTCATTATTCACAGATGGGCGGTTGTTTTTCTTTGAATAAAACAGCGTGCTTGAAAACGCTATCCCGTGATGAACCGTGTTCGGAAATCCTTTGGTCGTATTCTTCCTCTAATTTTGGGTATAAATTATCAATCATGGTTTGTATCAGACTATATTTGAATAAATACCACATTACAGCAGTTCATTAGTTGAATCATGTTTATATTACTTTTTTGTTTGATAACTGAAAACTTCTGTTGTATCTGTGGCACATTTCTAATATTTCCGATGTCAGGCCCGTATATTAACCGTTCAATCTCAGGTGAAGGTAGTACCTAAAATTTATATTTCATCAGACTCCAATCTTTCGTTTAGTAAGTTTAAAAATAAAATCGTTCAGAGGAAGGTTAGCTTAAAAGTCTTGAAATTTATTTTAATTATTTCTCTTTTTAAAATATCATTACATTTAGGTAATGTATTACAAGTTTCAAACCAGTATTGAAATCTTTCTTCTCTAGTTTGAAGATAGGAATGACTCTTACTGGAAGTTATCAAAGTTTTCGTAACTTTAGAAATCGACTTCGATTGGAATTCAATTTATAAAGTGACGAGTTTCCCTCTGGTTCGTTGACTTTTAGAATATCTAGTTGTTTATCCACATCTCGCCAGCCACCTCAAATCTTTGTTTAAAAGCTTTATTACAACTACTATATTCCGCTTTTGTTATCTGCACTATATATAAGAAATCGATATTATGACTGTTATTGTTCTAATAAATATCATTAATTTTCAAACATTATTTATTGATATCTGGAATCAACTTAAAATTAATTCACCATGAGAGTGGCACTGTTTTCTGAAATGTCGGAGAGGGGGAAGTGGTGAGTAGTGGAGTGGAAGTTTTACCCGAATCAGTTCCAGTGCCGTTATCAACCCATTTAATAGACGAAACGAGAGGGAATTTGCTGGACCGTATGTAGTTGATAATATTTTACGTTATTTAAATAAAAAGAAAGTAGGTTATTCAATTTTATTTATCTGATCTATTATGATGGATTTTGTGAGCCTTTAAATTTTCAACAAAATTTAACCCTTTGCACTCGGCACCGTTTCGGGCGTTAACTACCGGCAACACGACGCAACTTATTCGCGAAAACGTACACCCTGAAAACGTAATATTATACTGTAAAATTTTAGAACCAAGTAAAGAATTATAATGAAATTTAGGTTATATGTATTTGTGAAGCTTCAAGAACAGTTTTTAATCTAAACTTAAAGGGACATTTTTGGGAATACCGAAAATAGAACTAAAAATTGTGTAAAATTTTCGACAATTAAAAGAACCTGGCTGATAACGATGGAAATCCCTTAGATTTCACAAAGGTTTCGCCGTTCCTTATATATTAAATAATAAAAAAATTTAATCGGAAAACTAAAAACAGTTATAAAATTACGAGATGGGGCCCTTTTAGTTGAATTTTTCTCAGATATCCAATCAGAAAAGCTCCTAAAATGTGAAAATCTACTTAATAACTTTCCTAAATAAGAAGCGCATGGGAAACTAAATCAAAGTAAAGGGATTATTTGGTGTAAAATTTACGAAGTAAAAGATGAATAAAAACCAAAAAATGTAGCCGATGTTAAAAGATTAACGTACTATAAAAATAATGAACCGTCATTTATCACCTAAAGCGAAATATCCTGAAAATAGTTTTTACGATTTGTTTATGTCCTTATATGTTGAAAACTGAAAATTATTTGCATTGTCTCCGTAGCGGAGCCCTCGAGTTTGAAGAAAAATTTTAAATGGCTCGGCTCCGGAGACCTTGAGTGCAAAGGGTTAAAAGAATATTGATAGTACGTGGGCCAGACCCCCCCTACCGTGCACCCTCCCCACATCCCCATAAATTGCATATCGTTGTGTTCCTTGTGATAAAAGATTAAGAAAAAGCCAATGTTCCCAGAAAAAAAAGTGGCCGCACTAACCCAATTGATTTTTGTTAGTTTTTTTATTACTGACATTCACCATTATGCTTAGTTCGCCATAACTGGTCTTTTATTAAAGATGGACAGTTCTAGATTTAGAATAAATAAACAATCGCTCTAAAATAATTAGTCTTGACAACATAAAGTACCTTTAAGGACAATTTTTTCAAGTCACTCGCATAAAAGTTAACATTCCAAGTTAATATGTGATTAAACGGCCATCGTTAACGAAAAATGCCCTGAAATAAAACATCTGGAGCAATTTTTCTTCTTTAAAATTCAGTGGTCAAATTTCAAAATATATCAACTAGTTTTATAGAAAACGGACCTTAGCGGCGAAAAGTCGCTAGTGACTCGGGCGCATCCAGTCCTCTGCCACATCGTTCAGTTCTCATACACGATATAATTACAGCGGGTTTAGGATGTTATTTTGAATGTATAATCGGGCCTACGTAACTGCAAGTTTTTAATTGACAGAAATAATTAATGAAACCTTTTTTTTTTTTTTTTTTTTTTTTATAAATCTATTAAATAAAGGATATAAATATGATAAATAATAATGAATTAGCCGCAGATTGCACATTATCTAAACCTCACTTATATTGACCTAAACTGGTTATCTTGAAATGAAATAATAATGTTCTCATAGTAGTAGTTGGGTTACAGACACTGGCATCTGATCATTCGTGAAATTTGAAATAAATGCATTTTTGCAAAGTATTGATTATTTACAGATCTAAAAACAATCAAAATAAAAAAGATAAATAAAAAGTTCTGTTTGTTCGTTGATATGTAGAAATTATTCATAATACAATTTAGGAAGTTTATGCCTAACTCAATTTAATAGCTCACAACAATTAATGAATTAATAGTTACACGATGTATATATATATATATATATATATATATGGTTAATTTAAAATTAAACCACTACTGGAGTGGAAAACCAATTAAAACATGGAAGTATTCATGCATCTGTTGGTCTATAATCCACGAAGTTGTGGCCTTTTTCGGTTTCTTGCATAAAACTACACATCAAAAAGTTTACTTTCTCTTTTTTTTTGAAAAAAAACTGTATACTAATACAAATAAAATGAAATATTTGAAGTTGAAATCGGATTATTTATTTAGCCAAATTCGAACATCAGAGATTTTACCATTTTGGTGGAACTCATGTTCCAACGCCTATAACACGACAACATGTACTCTTAATGAAAAATGTTATAGATAAAAGCCACTTGATCAATATAGAATTTCTCTTATTAACTTTATTTAATAAAGAACGATTAGCCCTCCCTACTTGTGATCATGTCTTCAAACAACCTTTGTTCGGCAATCGCGATTTGTTTATCTACTCATTGACACGCGGCTCTTGAACTGTCATACTTGCCAGGCAATCGCTTATTTACACACAACTTGTTTGCTCGATAAATTATCTTGGTTAGTTAGTTGATCGATGAGGAAAATAATCGTGGTTTTTTAGATACTTAAAGACACCGTTGTTGGCTGAAACCCAAGTATTGTAGAACACCACCACTTACACCGTGTTTATATTATCAATTGGACTATTTTGTTTGGATAGCCCTTTGAATGCCAGCTTGTTCTAACGAGAGCCTCAGACGGCCCACTCTGGACCAATCTTTTCCTGTCTATAAAAAGCTTGCAGTCGTGTGGGGCCGTTCTTCTATTTACTAAGACTTCGACTCGTGTCTCAAATCAGATTTGCTGTTACCCTTTGACATGCATATACTGGCCTACACCCATTCATTATTAAGCCTTTGATCTCTGTAACTCATTTACCTAAAAATATCAGGTCAATTTTTCGTTGTTGTTTTTTTTGTTTTTTTCATACGTTGTATTTTAAACGTTACAGATTAGAGATATTAGGGAAAAACTTTATTTCTAGAAGTAATGTAACATAATGAAATGAACTACATATTTCATGGATTCTGTGTTGAATTCACAGTTAACTTAATTGGTAATCTCCTCGTCCATTAGAAAAATACAGTAGAAGAATTAGATAATTTATATCAACTTTTAAATATAGTGTTATACAAGACAGGTGAAATTTATTGAACAATGTTTTTAAAAATTATTATTCTTTAAAATAGTTAATCTTAATAGTTAAAGTTACTTATTAATTGAATGGGGCTGGGCTAGCCGAATGGGAAAGGCGCTTGCAATAGGTAATCCAAAGTTACATCGAGCGTATTTAGTACTTGGGTGGGTGACCACTGGAATAAGGAGACCGCTAGCCGATGAAGGCCACGCTGTATTCCTGAAGAAGATAACGCACGGCCAAAGGTGTACGGCACCAAACGAAACAAAACACTTACTTAAAGGACGAAAGTTTGATATTCCTCACTAATCCGTGGAATACCAAACTGATATAGTCTGAGATGGATTTGAAATTTGATAGTAATTTATGGTAGCCGGTGTTGCCCCACGCCGCTAAAGATACTCGTATATCTTTTGTGCCTCTAGCGAAATTGTATGAAACAATAGGAACTAAGCGGGCTTGTTTATTACAATATTTTTTCATGCTTGGGTGATTAATTTTTAATTTTGTCCAATTCAATGAGTTGATTATATGAGTGTTCCTAAATTGTTTATATTGGCCAGAACGGAAGATTCATTTAGGCTCGTTACAATTAATTATGATGAATCCCCAAACCATTAGTAGTTGGCTCTGTTCCTGATTTTGCAGTCCTCAGTGTAAAATGGTAACGTGTTAACCTTTTACTTTGGGGATTATTATAAATACAAATAGATAAATTGGAAATGTATTAATAAATGCTTCTTCAGTCAACGTCCGTTTTTGTAATATAAAGCAGTTTTAAGAGGAAGAGGTACAAAATGAGTTTAATAAATAAAGTGTAATAATTTAAGATGTAGGCGACAGTGGCGGCTTGAAAGATACAATACTCACGGTTTCACATTTACCCGTAGCAGTATCGGATCCAGAAATTTTCTGAGGGGGGCGCATTTCTTTTTTTTTTTTTAAATTTCATAAGTAACGCCGGAAATAATCTCTCTATATATAAGAGGCTTTGTCCTGACTGACAGAATCAACGCAGAGCAAAAATACTAATGATAGAAACTTAGAAAAAAAAGAAAAAAAAGTTCGGAATTTAGATTTTAAACGCGAAGTAGGTAACCACTAAGAAAGGAATTTCAAAAATGTAACCCCTAAGGTGTTTAAATGGCGAAATTGTCGTTTAACTCTAACCTATAATAACCTATATCTTGTCTCCTATGTCTTTCTGGAAATCGAGAACGATTAGGTAATGTTCCTCTAAAGTCGCTTTATATTGCTTTCAAAAGTTTATTATCGAACAAATGTTTCTAGACTAAAATATAAATAATTATTGACTATTATTTTATACCATATTTTTACACACCTTCGATGATTCGAAAAATTTGAGCATCACGTATTTACTCTCATAAGTAAAAATAAATTCTTCTTTATCCATAAATAAAAGTTTTTATTTTTATAATACGTTCAATAAAATTTTGGCTGCAACCCAGTTTGATCAAAATAGTTATAGCCGGCTTTAAGAAAAAAAAAAAAACAACACGTAAAATATGAAAAAAATTACTAAATAATGTGCCCCCTCCATTTGACCAATTTTGACGAAATTTTGGCTGTCGCATCGCGGGCATATACATATATCAAATGCCCAGTTTGATCAAAATCGTTAAAGCCGTTTTTGAGTTAATAAAAATAACACGTGATAATGAGAAACATTTATTAAGTAAAGTGCCCCCTCCTAATCATAAATGTTGATGAAATTGTGACTGTCACATCGCGGGTATATACATTCACCAAATACCGAGTTTAATCCAAGTCGTTAAGAGCCGTTTTTGAGAAAATTGAAAAAAACTTTAAAATTAGACAAAAGTCTTTTTATAAAGTACCCCCTCCATATGACCAACTTTGATGAAATTTTTACTGTCACATCGCGGGCATATACATACAACAAATACCCAATTTCAGGTTTGTACGTTTTATAGTTTTTGAGCTAGTCTGTTCACACACACAGACACACAAACACACAGACCATTTCGCGGGACTTGGTTATTTGGACTCAGGGTCCCCAAAACGTGTATTTCCGTTGAAAACCAAAAGTCGAAATTTTTCACGATTGCAATACTTTCCCTTACTATATATTTCATATATAGGTAAGTGAAAGTAACAACGAAATTGAATAGTAGACATAAAGACAAATTCATGTTTTCTACTTCTATATATTTTACTATATAATATATATATATATATATATATATATATATATACTATTATAAAAGTCTACCTTTCTATCTGACATCACCAGGAGCCATAATAGTTTATGAAAAATAAAAAATAAAATTTTATTTTTGTAATAATATTTTTGAAAGAGCCAATGGTGTTTTAGTATCGTAATTCTAATCCCCCACCCTCTCCCCTGGCCCGGGAAACCCCGTATAGCCTACAAGGCGAGGAAGGGTAGGACCAATAAAAAAAAAAAAAAAAGTGTCGTAAATCCTACGAATTATTATTATGTTATCATTTTAATTATTTTGGCAGATGTTTGACTAAGAACCATGTTTAAATCTTATTTTTGCATTTCAATTTCTCCATCTCTATTTATATTTTTCTCGACATTTGATTGTGAATAGCTGATTGTCATAAACCAACATGAAAAAGGCCCCATCTTTGCTGTTTGGTGAAAGAGGAAAAACGGTGTATGTTTTATTCCCCAATCTTTTTCAGATAGAGTTTGAGCTGTATGAAAAATTCATGACGCTTTGAGAACGACTGAAAATTTGATGGTAGGCGTTTCTTCCTTTACCAAGCAGTTACATTTTGTAAATTTCGTTTTATTTATATAATGTATATATTTTTTAATCTTAAGGCATTTATATTTTTAATTTAACTAAGGTTTTCTATACATTTAAAGTAATAAGACCCCCGTTATCCGAAATATTGTTACAACTTAGATATGTGGTATTAAATAAATTATTGTCATATTGACTTCTTTTATGCATATTATAATACTTCTAAAAATCATTGATCATTGCCTAAATTAACGTAAAAGAACAAGATTAATTTTTAATTCTCACGTGTTTTAGATTACATGTGGTTGTAACTTATAAACGTGCACCGCCATTCAGTGAACTCGTTTTCTTTGCATTCGTAATATTGAAAGGCTTCACTAACGTTGCGTAAGGAAGCATAACTGTTATTAATGATTAGTTTGGGCTAATCGATATTCCTTTAGGCCTGTTTACGAACTGCGCATTTTCTCGAAACAAATAAAATATAAATGATTCATGAGAAATTATTTTCCAATAACTCATTAAATTAAATTTCAATTCCTCCACCTACAACGAAATAAGAAAAAAAAAAAAAAGATTTTAATGAAAAATCTTTAGAGGAAGTCGACCTTAAAAAAAAAAAAACAATATGCGGAAAAAATGGGTGTTAATGAACTACTATGTTAAAGAGGAGGAAAGTTGAAAAAAAAAATTGAAACTTGGAAGATAGTTTTAAAAGTTCAGAAGCTTTTACAAAATATAAAAGGTTTCAACATTCATCGTCGAAATTGTTTAGTTTTTACAATTTAGTAAACAGGCAAAAAATATTTATGATTTTATATTTATTAATAAAATAATTAAAATCAATGGAATTTAGATTATTTCTAGGACTTATCTTTGACAGAAGGATGATATAGGGCCGAGATGTTAAAATTAAAAAAAAAATGTTCTTTAGGAAAGACTTAAACTTCTTTTTCCATTTTCGTCTAAAATTTTCTAAATTAAAATTGAAACAGAAAATAAATACGAACTCATACATGTTTAAGTCTATATTGACACACCTCTCATATAGTCGGTGTAGGTAAAAGGATCCACCTCCAAAACCTTTAATCTTCTCAATTAACATTTTTTCGACTTAAAAAAAATATCACTTAAGTACGCGATTACTAATATTTTACATACATATCTCCAGTTGTTTAGAATTTTACCTTCTACTAACAGTTGGCCAGCACATTACGACCATTTACTAAAGGTATGACTGATACAATGCAGGATACAAGAAGACATAAAAAGGTGCTGGATGAGAGATCTCCTCTCTTCAACAACAATAACAAATAAACGGAGACAGGATGTTGGTATTGTCCTTCTCTATACCTCACCTGGCATGATTTCCTCTATGTACATCTCATTTTCTGATTGTCAGTAATTTTTTGAAAGGTGCGAATTAATTATGGTATACCTAAAAAAAAAAAAAAATGAATAAATAAATATTGATTTTCTTAGATTGTATGGGCATTTATTGCAATAAATATAATATCCTTTAACTGCTTTAAAGATAGACGTGCTATGATTTTTTCTTATGCTGAACTAAGTTTTATAAAAAAAGTTTAAGTTGGGAAAGCTGCCGCTATAGGAAGAATTGTAAACCGGTCCGTATAACAGTACAGCGTCCATTATCCCGAATATTCAATGCCAAGCCTTGCAGTTATAATCAATGCAATGATTCGCAGAGTGAAATTGGATGTATTAGGAAAAAAACAGAAAACGGGACACGAATACTGTATTTTAAACATTAAACATAGTAATCGTTATAAAATATTGTAATGGTTATTAAATTATTACTACTAAATATTACTACAGCAAACTTAGTTGTTTTTCTAATACTAGGTAACTAGTAAATATTTAAAATAAAAGTAAAGTTTTGACATTTTAATTAATGTGTAAAATTATAAAGTAAATCATTAAGCCAACCTTTTTTTAATTTTTTTTTTTTTTTTTTGGCTTTTATAATTTATTCGCACCTGTCTGCATAATGCTGACAATCAGCGAATTTGATGGCCAGATGTGATAACAATGACATGTCAGGCATGGGAAAGAAAAGTACTCAGCAGCTTCCTGGTTTGATTCAATTACTAGAGCTGTTTAACTGAGGAGATCTCTCATCCAACACCTTTTTAATCTCTTCCTCGTATTTATTGGGATATCAGCTGTTGCCATGTCCATGCTTAGGCGATTGTTATGTCCATGTAGGTTAGTGTGAAAACGTTTGTAGAGTGTCGCTGTGAACTGGTCAAATGTTGGCTGGTGGAGGTCTGTACGTAGGGTCTGGTTAGTCACATACCAGGGTGCGTTGGTTATGAGTCGTAAAAGTTTTGATTGAAATTTATTTAAGTGTGTCTTTTTAGCTGTTCCGTATATCTGTGATGAGCATGTCCATTAAGGTGTGGTTTGATTCTTATGTCATAGTTTAAGATTAAACTATCGCTTCCTATTCATATGAAGTGTTGTATCATATCCTATTGATACCATTGATAAGTTGGAAACAGTAAGTGATAAGGATCCTTAAAGAGCAGGTAGGGGAGATGGGGGGGGGGGCATTTAGCATTTGACATTGCTACTACCTGGCAGGTGTGGATGTCATCTTTGGCAGGTGTTACTTCTCCACGCAACATTTTCTTAAATTTGAAATTAAAATATTTTCAGCTGGCTAAACCCCGTGTCGGAATATAGATATCGCTAATCAATTTAACTCATTCCTTGGTTCCTATACTGCGATTTGACTTTTGATTATAAAATCAAAGAAATTTTTTTTTAATGATTATTACAGTTTTTATGTTTTCCTTACACTCTTAAAAAAATTAAAGTCAAAATTTTTGTCGCAATCATTTAAAACATTTATTTATAAAATGAATATCATCATATAAAAAAATACCCTCATATTATTGAAAGAATAATATAAAAATTCAAACTATACTTTGCAACCACCCTGAATACTTAATCCCGCAGGAAAATTCAACTTTTGCTACCCCTAGGCCCGATCTAAGGCCCTATGATGGTAATGACTAAAGGCCGGATTTCGTGCAGTAAAAATTTTAAAAACGTGCAATAAAAATTAGCCAAACGTGCAAAAACGTGCAATAAAAATAAAAAACACTGACAAGCGTGCAATAAAAATAAAAAACACTGACAAAGGTGCAATTCAACCTTCTGCTGTGTGAAGAGGCGGTGTATAATTAAAAAAATCAAATATTAATTTAACATATTTATATAATTATTGTTATATACATATGTGCTTACAAAACCAACAAAAAAAATGTTTCCTAGGAATCATAATTAAACAAAACAAATAATATATATATAGTAAAACATAAATTTTCGTAATTTTCTACTAACTATATTAATTTATCAAATAGAAATTTCTAAAATTTTATCGTATTAAATTTACAATAATGTACATTTCCATATTATGCTTCGTAAATTCATCTCCAACTTTCTCGATAATATTAATCTGTGATCTCAACGTTAAGGTTTGCTCTTCAAGCTTTTTTATTTGCGAAGGTAGAACCGATAAATGGGATCTTATAAATGCTAGATCTGATGCAACAGATGTAAAATTAAAAAAAAAATATTTTACTTTTTGCACAGATACTGCATCATCTTCAATTATTAAAATGATCTGAATAAAATAGGGCTGCTTCGATCCATGTTCCCCATCTAGTAATCACAGGTTCTGGTGGAAGGGGGCAGTCCATACTATTTCTATAAGCTGTAACGCGGTGAGGAGCTTTTAAATATATTTTTTCCCATTATTAACAAGTTTGTTCATATTTCGGCAAATTTCCCTCACTTTTTCAGCAACACGGTTTAAATCATGCGCTACACAAGTTACATGTACCATATTTGAATAAAAAGCTTTTAATGCTTCTCCAGTTTTTACCATATACGGAGCGGCATCGCTAAAAAATAAAAGGATTTTATCTTGGTAGGATGTTTGACAGAAAAAAATTGCTAACCTGTCGTATACAAATCGAGAGACAGTCTCGTAGTTCGTTTTTGGAAGCTGCTTACATGAAATGAAGTATGGTTTGGGTTCAATCTCCAGGTGTAGGATTCCAACAATTATACTGCAAATATTAAGTCCCCGTGGGTCTGTTGTTTCATCTACCATGATGTAAATATATTATTTTCAACTATTTTTCGTATTTCTTCAACAGAATGTTTAAAACAGTTTTTGAGGTAATTTTTTTCTTAGGGTGTTCTCGTCAGGAATGTTTTGTTTTGTGTATTTTTGCAAAAAACACTTAAAAGGCTTAGACTGCAGTTTATTGAATGGAATATTGGAAGCGACCATGGCGTAACATAAATCGGTAAAAACTGTTTGTTATTGTCTAACGACGAGCAGCTTTGTTTGTTGTAATTGTTGAATTGGAGTTCGCTTGGATTTTTGTGCTGCAGTTAACTGCGTGTTTTCCCGTCTTCTTTCAATTCTGGGTATGGTTTTATCCATTTGATTTTGGAAGATTGGCTGGCTGTCACTTTAGGCCATAGGTCAATAGTAAAAATTTTTGTACTTGTTTACCGAACTATACTCAACTTCAGAATGATATGGAAATAAAGGAGTAGGTGGGAAGGTTTAGTCAAATCCAGTTAGAACTTCTAAGAAAGTTAATACAAAGGAACGTTGTTCGACATAATACCATTTCTGTAACGAGTTCGAAGAAATATTTTGAAATCGTGAATAATTTTTTCTTTCTTAGAAAATTAGGTAGAAAAATAAATTATAAATACATACATATATCGGTATTATTGTTGGTGATTTTAAAATAAATCATAACTATTCTCTATAATAAAAATTAAAAAAAAAAAACAATATTTTTAATGAAATATCAAAAAGTGCACTTTCGTGCACTGAAACCTAAAATGTGCAAATTTATGCAGTAACCCTCAAAATGTGCAATTTCGTGCAAAATAAAACTTACATATGTTAATCAGGAAGCCTTAATTCGTGTAAATAACTTGTCCCCGATCGATTTCAAGCAACCGAAAAAAAAGTGCAATTGCACGAGAATCCGGTCTCTAGTAATGACGTTATTTACCAATTTGTTTCTTATGGAATAGTTAACTACAAGGTTCACTTATAATTTAGGTTTCCTAAAATATAAAAATAACTATATATTATTCATAAACCACAAGAAATCAACTCATAGCTTATAGGAGGAGATGAATAACTCCCTCGGAAAAAAATATTGAATAAATTATATCAACAGTTGCAAATTATAAACAAAACAAAATCTCAAAAGTAAACACCAACATAAAAATTCTTATTTAACTTTAAATATTTGAGAAATGTGTAGACTTTCGGAGATTACCTATCATCAAATCATAATTTTTTCTGATATAATGGTTTTAAAAAGTTATTTTAATTTTTTTTTGGTTTTATTTTCTGTTATTATCATGAAACTTAGGCAATATTCATCTCTGAAAGGTCAAATCTAAATATGGATTTATTGTTGTCCATTTTATCAGAGGCAACCTTCAAAGAAGTTCATTCTACGATGTAGAGATATGTCCCCCAACGGTTCTGGGTTATCCAAAAATCTAAGTTCTTTTTTTTTTTTTAAAGGTTTATTTTTCTTTTACTAGAAACTCTTGGTACAGCATTGTTTATCGACAGAATGTTTGATTCCAACCGGTGAGCTATTTTAAAACTAAAACTGGAACCAGGTCAAACCATGTCTATCTTTTAAAATGTGTTCTTTGTAATTAAAAACAATAAACTGGGACTATGTCATCATTAAATTTCCATTATTCAGCTGATGGATCGATGAAAATATCTAAATCTTTTGAAAAATTGTTCTGAGACAGAAGTATCATTATGTAAGTATTTTTCATTAATTTCCATTAGGCAGGTTGGCATAATATAGGTACCTACTAATGGTAAGTAAATTGGTGATAATTGTTGACCCCACCATTGACTGCTTCAAGGGTTCGGCGGGAGCTCTAACGATAATATTCATCGTGGCAGAAACAGAATTTGACGTAAAAAAGACCAAAGAATCAAATGTAACCCGAATTTCACCAATCATTTCAATTTTTTTTAGTGAAGGATATTTTTTAATGAACTAAAGATTCCACTATGAATTTTAATACCATGATAAATACATCGAGAAACTTATCAATGCCTAATGTGAAAAATGTTTATTGACAACTCTACAGTTAACGAAGAAACGAATTTTTATAGCTCAAAAGTTTTTGATCAACCTTGTCATGAAAATATTTTATTTACTAAATGACCAGTTAATAAATGAACTACAACATTTTCATACCAAAATTGATCTAAAAACCTAAACGCGAAAGCAGGTCCATTTGGTCCATTGTATTCGACCTCGTAAAAAAGTTATTTTTAAACCAACTTTTGGTTCTAAAAACGTTTGGTTAAGACAAATTTTTGTTCTAAACTTCCTTTCAAAAACTTAACCGTGCTAACAGGCCTTTGGAGCTATTTAATAGATGTTGAGAGGCAGCAGAGAACGCAAGGCTCTTTACAAATACAAATAAGACTATACATAGTGTCATAAGAAGGGCTTGGCTATTGAATGTCTTGAAGGAGGTGGGTCTAGACTTCAAAGTGTTAAAAACAAAAAAATAATAATAAAAAGTATTTAAGAACAATTATAAATAAAATGAGATGGAAGAAGAGATAAATTATATAACACGAAATACCAAAATGACAAAATCCCTCCTTCAATGATGAAAATGTATGGACCACAGGCAAATACCATGTTTAACTTTAAGCACGGTTACCGAGTGCGTGGAAGATAAAAATTCAAAAAATCATTTATGGTCCAACCTAGGAAAGGAAACCATTTCCGCATAAAGACGAATAGGGAACTTAAGAAGCTATTTAGGGAATCAGACTTACTTGTTTCAAATTTGAACCATAAGATTGTTGGGTCATGTACACCCATCCAAAAACACTTCCAAAGCCGATGTAGAAGGATGTCCGGACGGAATAAGAGAAAGAGGCAGACCAAGAAGACCAAGAAGAGGATCGCTGGATGATGTAGAGGCAGATTTTAGATCTTTGAGTGTTAGTGCATTGAGAAACTAACTAAGGGAACATCTGAATTGACAAAAATTGTTGAGAAGGCCAAGGTTATATATGGACTATAGCACCCGAAGAGTTAGTTTAGTTTAAAGATTTTAAAATGTCTCTTTTAAACCTTACTGCGATTTTAAAATGTCTCTTTTAAACCTTACTGCGATTTTAAAATGTCTCTTTTAAACCTTAGTGCTAAATAGTATTTATTATGCGTGATTTGGAAAGAAAAGTAGGGCCGGGATGGCTCAGTGGACAAATGCGCTTGCAATAGGTAATAAAATTAAATAGCCTGGAGTGTGAGTAGGGAAACCGCCCGCCCATGAAAACCATGCAAAATAATCAAAATTTCCCGCCACCCATGTCCCCTCCTGTTATATGCAACTCGTCGTCCTTGGGAGGCGACTCATAGCAACCTGGCATAGGAGTAATAATTCTGCTCCGTGTATCCCACCGAGAATCGGGGTTGGTTTTCGAAAATACCAGTAGCCGCCCGGAGGTTCGGCAACATAGTTGTCTGTAAAAAGACCACACCTGCTGCACTAACCGAAAAAAAAAATGGGGATAAAAATAGAAATAGGTAAACTGAAAAAAAATATGTAGAGTTAGGAATGAGTTTAATAAAATATTTTGAAATTTTAGTGTTATGTCATAGGTGAAGACGACAGATTTTGACCTAACATAAATAGGCGTTAGGTAAGATGAAATAATATCACTTTGTAAAAAGTTTAGCTATCTGCTCTCTAATTTGTTAAGACCTTGTTAAATTTTATCAAATGAAGGTGAATACAAAGTAGACTTGCTATGGGAATGATCAATATTGTTTCTTGGCATGAAACCAGGGGAATTAATGGTGTATTGTTTATGCATGCGGTTAGTCACGGATATCCCGGCTAAATCAAGTATATTTTCGAATCGATTACAAGAACAATCGAACATACAATAACTGTTAGTCAAAGAAGTTTTGAAAATGGATCAGCCCTTTCTCTCTATCGTTGGTCTATTTCTAGAATGTTTGACCGGCAAAAAACATTATTGTCATTTGAATAATTTAAAAATGGTTTAAAAAACACACAATAAAAATTATTAGATTTACACAATGATTAAGGAAAAGCCATTCCATAAATAATTATAGTTGTTGGATCGTTTTCTTTGTTCGTAGAAACAAAGTTTAGAATCTAGAAGTTCCTGTGAACTTTTTATAATTTTCTGTATTACACAATTAACCTCTTATTTACTTAGTTAAAATTAAAGTTATTATCAGTATCAGAAAGAAAATACCGAAAGAAAATTGGACCGAATGCATTTATCTTGGTTTCACATTAATAAAAAGTTCTCTGTTTTGTACAATTTTTATCATTTGTATCTGTACGGGGGTGTCTCTCTGCCGGGTCTGTTCGCCAACTTTGAACTGTATGACTAACATAGAAATTTCAAATAGACTTTATAATAATTCTCTCACCCCATTTCGCTTCCCAGTCCGCTAGTGTACCCTGCAATGACCTCTGACATTTCAACCGGCTGTCTTAAGCCGGTATGCTGAAGAAATATGTGTCTGTTATAAATAGTAAAAATGTATGTTTAGAAAATATTTCTATAGCATAAATGAGTCATAATGTAATAGAAATATATATATATATATATATATATATATATATATATATATATATATATATATATATTACGTTACACAATTTCTCACATGGCATTCTATAGAAGAAACATATTAACATCTGCAAAACTGTATGTAGACTTATCTCTAAGCAACGACGACATTTACTAGACCAAGTATAAAAAATCATTAAAAATCGAGTGTCATAAATGACATTATAAAAAAAATTATTTCTGAAACGTTTAGCAAAACAGAAATCAAGAAAAAAATTGAGAATAATGTAATTTAATATAGTTAAAAAAATATTTCTTTGGCATAGTGATTAGTATAGCATTATTCAATCAAATTTGGAGGGGCCGGGATGGCCGAGTGGACAAGGGCGCTTGCAATAGGTAATCAAAGTTAAGCAACGTCCATCGTGGTTAGTACTTGGATGGGTGACAGCTCCATTCGGGTGACCGCCCACCAATGAACGCCAAGCAGTCCAAATCTACCCGCACCCCCGGGTATGTGAGGCCCGTCAGCCTACTGGAGGCGACTCACACCGACCGGGCGTAGGAGTGATGAACCTTCCCCGTGTATCTCATCGAGAATCGTGGTGTGGTTTTCCAGGATGTCAGTGACCGCCCGGAGGTTTGGTTCAAGGACGGTATGCTTCGGGGAAAGAAATATAGGTCCTCGGGGCCTGCTGACTCTGAGCTACCATAATCCTTGGACCTAGACCAGTTTGTCACTGTCCTTGAACCCGAGAGAGCTGACGCCATCGGTGGGAAGGACACTGCCAAATTGGCCCCAATGGGGTTGGTTATGGAGCTATGGGCAGTCTTCCGCTGCACCATGGTGACCATGGCTTGCAGCAACGTCAGGTTTGGGTTACCCCCTCCAGGCTGTCCCTCCCGCAAGCAAAACAAATGTCTGTAAGAAGACCACACTGCGCGGCCAAAGGTCTCATTAGGCCAAATGCGCCAACCGAAAAAAAAAAAAAAAAAAATTCAATCAAATTTTGATGTTGAGGACAACTTATAACAATAAAAATTATTTATTTATTTAAATTTACATCTGTTATCAGTCAGAGACTATACAGAGGAAGTTGGCATATTTATAACATAAGCATAAAATAAAATAAAGTAACAGCCTTATCTCCAAGGCTAAAAAAAATATTGAAAAAAAATTAATATCGTTTAAAAAAATAAACAAAAGAACATCATGTGATATAAAAATAATAAGTACAATGCATAACATACTTACATACATAATTACAAGAATAACTTGACCATGAACATAACTAAAAAATAATACAATAATAATCATCCAACTGAGGATAGATTTAATTATAAACCTTAAAAATAGATATAAAAACAAAACAAAAAAATATTTTGTAATTGTTAACTAATAGAATCTAATTTCTGTCCTCAAATAGCTTAATAAGAAATATATAAAAATCATACAATTTATTTAAAAGCCCCGGCTCCGAGAAACTAAGTAAATCTTCTAATTGCCGTTCCTCGTCAGCAGACTCTCATAAACATTTGTTTAAATATTTTATTATAAATGCTAAGTTAAAGGGACAGATTAAGATACTGTGCGCTAAATTATAAGGCTCATTCAAAGCATAGAGCTTACAGTAGTGACTGGAGTGAAATTTTATTTCATTCTTATTTAAATAAATGGTAGAACATTTTTTATTAGCTACCCGTATTTGAGCCACTAAACTTAATTTACTGATGTGAGCATTCAACATTAAATATGGTTCGCAGTAAAATGAGAAACTTGAAATCTTCCGAAAGATTGTGTTGTAGCGACTATTCAGAATAAAATTAATATCTTTGCTGAATAGATTATTTTCAAATGCATTTAGCTAGCTTTTACGGTTCTCTCAAAGTAATTGGAGATCTTGAGAAATAAAAACATGCTAGGCACCAATCACTTCGAAGTATTTTCTTAGTTCCGTCACTAATTTCTGTCCTCAACTAGCTTAATAAAAAATATATAAAATTCATTCAATTTATTTAAATCCTCCGGTTCCGGGAAACTAAGTAAATCTGCTAATGTTACTGTTGTGGAGCTACTGAGCTCCAGCAATCTCAAATAACATACAAGTATCTTGGCAAAGCAGTGCGCTGGCATCTCCAACAAAGATCCCCACCAGCTTAACATTCGCTTGAATATTTTAAATTGAACGTGGCGCCTACCAGTTTCCAACCTAACGAATGTGTCAGGAGTAGTTTTTGGTAAATGCAACAGAAACTTTAAAAATCTTAATTGCCCTCTCTCTAAAACATTAGTATAGTTTAATCTCCAAACTTCTGACAAATAGAGAAGTTTGGGTTATTCTCGCAAATGTAATCGTACAGGGTTGCTTTAGTTTTCCAGTCATCACTCTTACATGACTTCAGCAGCGAAATGACCACAGAGGTAGCAGAAGGAAAACTTATAACAGTATCTTATAAAACTTATTTAATGACCTAAATACAAAATTTACGTTGCATTTCAATTTTGAAATTACCATCTTGGTTCAGTACTTAAAGGAAATAACGAGTAGAATTCGTAAGAAGAATTAAATCCCGCAAGTTCGATACTGTTCTTAAAAAAAACATTTATGCAATACATTAAAAATTAATTGACTAATGCTCTAAGAGTCCAATTTAGGTTTGATTATAGTAGACCTATTACAACATAAGGCACACGATATTTTGAAATCCATATGATGATGGAGTTTTATTAAACTATCGAATGCATTTTGAATCCTGTCCTTACAGTCCGAAATTCTTTGTGAGAATATCCAAACTAGGCCATAGAATGATTATTCATAATGTCCTTGACTGTTTAAAAGTTGTGAATTAGGCATATAAATGAGAGTATAATGACCGTATCTATCCTATTGATTTTTAAGCAGCTAACTTTTAACAACTTTACTTCCATCTTCCGATACTCATTGTAGGACAATTTAAAGAGCTGTTGAAGTAGGACTACTTACTATGGATTTATTTGTTTGTTTAACGTCACTTTATGCCACTAAGGCTAAGCGGACGATGCTACAGTGGGAGTCCTAAATTTTGCCTGTCCAGGAATAATTAGGATAGGGATCTTTAGAGTACCTGACATCGTACAAGCTCGGTACCTCCATTTTACGTCCTATCCGAGGGACGGCATAGCCAAGGATTTTTTACTCCCATTAAAAATCCTACGGCCACCGCGGGACGCGAACCTGCGATCTTTAGTATTGTAGGTTGCCATGCTAACCACTATACCACAGGTGACCCCACTTAATATGGATAAATTTGGCATTAATTTTAAAATTATGATTAAATTTCAAAATATCATTCGATTTCATCATCATGAGGCAATATATTGAAGGAGTTGGACCTAAACAGGAACAACTGCCTTCTGACCTGCCTGATGAAGGTGAAATGACTGAAACTAAGGGGAAATGACCAACCTGATCCACTTTGATGATAATCTTATCAGAATGGAGACCCCCCCCCCTGCAGGGTTATTTCCCATCTACTGTTGTGAACAGAACCTGCGATGTTTTTTGAAGATATCGTTCAATGGAAAGCCGTTAAAGGTACTAGTTAGTACGTTAAGTTGATACGAAAAGGAACTAATCTTCAAAAGAGACTAATAGATTTCAGAAAAAAATCATTTTAGTGAAAACCTACAACATTGAACATGAATGTTACTACATCGATTCATTGGTTATTTGGACTTGAAGTTTTCAATCACATATGAATTTAGTGCTTAATTTAAATCTTGGATCAATTTAATTTTTATATTCTTACAAATACCGCAATACAAATAAACTGTACATAAACGAAATTATAGTAATCAGTATCTTTGTACGATTCCATGAATACAACAGTTTTCAATATCTTTTAATGATCTAAGAAAATAAATTCGATGAATGAAAAGCATTCAGTGAGGCAAAAGGAGATATCCGAACTATTCTCCACTCGAATTACTTTTCTTAAAGTTTACTCGGTGCAATGTTTTATTTTTGCTTGATTAGCGAATCAAATACCGTAATTAAAGCATTAAGCATTAACAATTTTTAGTGGTGAATATGAATATTAATTTAACCTTTAAAACTAATTATGCTAAACATATTTCATTCTTTTATGATTAATGACAAAAAATCTTATGTGTTTTTTTTTCCATTTCAGAGCAGTGGATTATGTCTGAAAAGGCCAAACTCGACTCAGGTGGAATAAAGTTGAAGACAAGTATCTCATCTAACCATGCTAAGTAAGTTTTTATATCTAGGATTCGAATTCCATCTTTTGGCTTAGCTAGAAGGAAATGAGTTAAGAATAATTTTCATTGAACAAAATATGCACTGATTTAAAATATATATATATATATATATATATATATATATATATATATAAATATATTTATTTATTTTTTAATATATTATTTTTGAAATGAAAAGATTGGTCTCAGCCAGGAATCGAACCCGGGTCTCCCGCGTGTCATGCGCGTTACGCTATCTACTGCGCTACCGAACTCGCTTCCAAGCCGTGCCAATCTCTCCTCCTCAAAATTGACGAATTGTCAAGCGATCCCTCCCCGTACAAATTCGCAAAACATGCGAGGTCGAGGGAGAGAGATCAGTTCGATTAATAGTGGTTTTTGTGATTTTCAACCAGTGATCAGTATTTTTTCTTATATATACATTCTTATATCAGTATATATTTAAAATAAAAATAAATAGATTATAATTTTCGTCATTGGGAAGAGCCTTTTCATCAGAACTGGCCATTTGGTATATTCACTGCCTAATAAATAACTCTCCCAAATAAATGAACACTTTTCGTTAAATATGGACTGCATTATGTCCTTTTGTGATCTGTTGTCAGCTATTGGATAAACGCGAACCCATATAGCTAGCTCTAAATAAGTCTGTAAAGTTCGGACAAAGGGAACTGCAAATAGACTAAGTTTGTCAGTTAGACGACTATAATTCTGATACCACAAGAGCTTGCTTGTAGTTTGGAACATAGATGGGACTTTATGGAGGAGACCTAAGACAGCAAATAGTTTCTATATTGTGATATATGGTGGTAATACTTTGTATATATTTTATTGTATCTGTTTTTTACCTAAATCTACATTATTAATTCTGCGAATTTACACATAAGATGCAAAAACAAGAAAAGTGCATATATCAATTAAGGTACACTTCGAAATTCAAGAAATTCGTCTACGTTGGCAATAGGATGTGACAAACTATATAAATACTTTTTCATTAAAACAGCTGTTTAGATCCATTCGGGTGTGAGAAAATCAGGTTATTTTTTAATACAAAAATATGACATCTTACTTTAATAGACTATGAATATTACATCTTGCTTTCTCAAAATAATACAAAAAAAGCTTATTGTGCTAGATTTGATCATATTTTACTTTCACTTACCTATATATGAAATATATAGTAAGAGGAAGTATTGCGATCGTGATAAATTTCGACTTCTGGTTTTCAACGGAAATACACGTTTTGGGGTCCCCTGAGTCCAATTATAGGGGTCCCCAAAGTCCCGCAAAATGGTCTGTGTCTGTGTGTGGGTGTGTGTGTGAACAGACTAGCTCAAAAACTATTAACGATGCGAACCTGAAATTGGGTATTTAGTGTATGTATACGAGTATGCCCGCGATGTGGCAGCAAAAATTTCATCAAAATTGGTCAAAGGGTGGGGGTACTTTATTTAATAACTTTTTACGTTTTTTTCGATTTTCTCAAAAACGGCTCTAACGATTTTGATTAAACTAAGTATTTGATCTATTTATATGCCCATGATATGAATGTAAAAATGTCATCAAAATTGATCCGGGACTTAATAAATTTTGTATCATTTTCATGAGTTTTTTTTTATTTACTCAAAAACGGTTTTAAAGATTTTGATCAAACTGGGTATTTGACGTATGTATATGCCAAAGATGTGACAGGCAACATTTCGTCAAAATTGGTCAGACGGTGGGGGCACTTTATTTCATAACTTTTTTCCACTTTTTACCTTTTCTTCGATTATCTCGTAAATATTCGATTATATCGATTTGATAAAATACGTCATGTTTGATGGAAATTAGGTGTTCTTTAATATCAGGTAAGCTTTATCGTTGTTAAAATGTACTGAGGTGGCTTAAATGGAGAAGGGGCTTTTTTTGTTTTCCTATAAAGTACCTTTGTTTTAGTTTATATTGAGAAATTAAATGTCTCTCATCACGCCTAAAAATAAGAAATGGTTAAATATGATATATGAAAAAAATCAAGTAAACATATACAGGAGAAAAAAAGAAAAATATTCCGTCAACTCATAAAACACCTTGATTTCACGCATGCGGCGTACGCCGTTAATGACAAACCAATGCGTTATAATTAAAGATGTTCTGTTCATTTAATGAAAATTATTTGTTTCATGGGAACTAAATGAAATATTCAACAAGTACATAGAGAATTATAAAATCAGACGACTTGGAGTATTATGCTTGCATTGCCGAATAATCACAAGTAAAAACTTTTATTTAATAATTAAAGAAATTAGTGTTTTTTTTTTGAGCAAATGAAAACAAAACAAAAATAAGAAATGAATGTGGAAAAATGTATAACTTTGAGAAGTGGCAATTAACAAAACGCATTAATTTCTTATCTAAGTTAGTTGGTAAGTGAAAGTTGTGTGTTGCGCGCACGCACCAGATTTTTTGTATATGTAAATACAAATACGAATTTATTCATAACTTTGAGTATAAGCGTTATTAATTTATTTATACTTTATGTGAATATGAATACCAATTTATTCATACTACATTATTTGTAAATACGGATACGAATTGATTTCTATTCACAAAGTTTCGTGTAAATACAAATCTATTCAGAGAAAATATTTTAAATATACACTTAAACCGTGAATATTCACAATTAAATATGTGAATACGAAGGTATTTCGTATTCAATATTACAAATAAATTGTAAATTAGAAAAAATAAGAAATATTTGCGAGTTATTTTGTAGTAACCAATTCAGGTTAAATTTATGAGTTTCTTTTTCTTTTTCTTTAAATTATTTGTTTCTTTTTGGATTTCTCCTATTAGTGTGTACTCCTACATCAGTAGATTAACGGTTTTTATGGAAATAATATCTGTAAAAAATAAATTATTTGATATTAATATCTAAATCGATTAATAGGTTATTGGGGTAT
The DNA here is from genome assembly GCA_911387785.2 of Aelia acuminata. Taxonomy (NCBI): domain Eukaryota; kingdom Metazoa; phylum Arthropoda; class Insecta; order Hemiptera; family Pentatomidae; genus Aelia; species Aelia acuminata. Next base: position 136,486,079 of record OU426979.1, read on the forward strand.
AAGTTTATGAAAATTATATCCATGTTAAGGTTAAGCGCTCAGGTATCGATTATTGTAATATAAATAATATCCGGGTTGACCATTATAGGATATTGAAGGCGCTGATTATAGTATTGAAATCGATTGGAAATGGACTATCTGCTCTGCTATTGATCTATAATAACTTATCTAATAAATAAGCTATAAGATTTCCAAAAATTATGAACTTCACCTATGCTATATTAGTACAAAAGACTTGAAATTTACATACAAAAGTGAAAAGACGAGTACTAACAAGACGATACAATCAACTGTCGCACCTTCTAGACAACGGATTGTCAGTTAACTTACGAAACAAAAGACAAATATATAACACCAGACTAAAACCTTCAGGCCTAAGGAGTAGAACTTTGGGGCTCCGTAATACAGATATATATACAAATTAAATTCAAACAACAGAATCAAAGTTACTAGTAAAAATCGTAAACGTTCCAAGGTATACTTCTAAGAACACCATACACAAAGACACGTACACTACAAATACACCACTACTCAGCTAACAATCACTTATCTCTTGACTTTCCTCCATACAGTCACCCATGCGAACAACAAAAAGGCTTGGCCGATACATCTGTTGAATCATAAACAGTGAATCAAGAAAATCGAAGACATTAAAGTATACATTTACATCACATTTGCTAAATGCTCTTAAAGGCAGGGGCAAATGAAGACAATTATAAATAAATAAAAATGATAGCCTTATATAATACATTAATTAATGGTTTTTGCGGTGCGAAAAAAAATCCCCAACAATTTATAATAAGTCTTATGGAAAATACTAAATCGAATTATTTGGTAAAAATATGATTAAGAAGCCCAATTTTTTAATAGATTGTCGTAAATATAGTTTAGGGATTAATTTCTAAAAATGAATACTGCAGGAATTATGCCAATTGAGTGATGTCTATTTATTTTGTTAGTTTGTTTATGTGCACGCGTCACAATAGTCAAAAATACAGTACTCCGGAAATTTTTATTTTATCCTGTTGTGTCTGTTTTTTTGTGATAATATCCTGTAATGCTGATTACCCAAATATATGTTTCGTTTGCTTACTGCTTAGTTTTTATTTATGGTCATGGTTGTTGTAGCAGTTATTTTTATCTGAAAAAGTTTCTTACGCTAACTTATCAAGTTCTGATCTGTGATTCGCATGATGGATTTAAGGATTGCTAAAGTTTGTATAAGGTTCGACGCACTGTGGATAGGCTTTTATAGAATTAACCCCTAATGACTCCAGCAATTGAGGAGGCATCATGGAACAAGTCGCTTCGCTTTGTCATCCGACGAAACGAATGAACCATTTCGGATTGCCTCGGCATCATTTTCTGTATTTATCTGTCACAAGCAAGAACTATTCCTTCCGCGGTCCTGCGTCTATGAAAGCACAGTCACATTTTCAACTATTTAGGTATCTATTATAATGATTCCCAATGATCATCGCGAATGTATTTCTTAGTTTTTTCTCTGTTTATTTAATTTTTCCTAACATAAATAGACAAGGGGGGAATCTTTATTTCATCTGGAAAAAGTAATATGATGTTTGAACCTTGCGGAAGAGGTGACAAAATAAACTTTTCTTCTGGTAAAGAACAATAAATAATAATGAGTTTATATACTCAGTACCCTATATGATTTTTTTTAAAATCATATTTGCACTTTTTCATTTTATTTTTACTTTTTAATATAACATTTGTCGATTTTTTTATAATTAAATATTTAATATAAGAGAAATCGTAAATTAATTAAGTTGAAACGGTTATTAAAGGACGTATTTGTGGTTGCAGGGGTGGTAGAGGGGGGGGGGGTAAATAGGGGTAATTTCGTAAAAAATTATTATCGGTAATTATTATATTACAAATTCACGTATCCGATTTGTCACAAATTTTCTGCTATAGTTGTTTGTACATGATTTCAATACATTTCTTATTCTATTTGTTGATAATTAAGTGTACTGTTTTTACACTGTATATATTTTTTTCTACCTACCATACTACTAGTTCTACCATCTATTCTTCCCCTATAAACTTTTTTTTTGCTACCGTCCCTGTTTGTTGGCATGTATATCTATTCAAACATTATTTACAATTGAACGAATAAATTCTTACAGCAAATCATTTCAGGGTTTATTCTGGGTATTTCATTTCAAGAACTAATTTTTTTTTTTTTCTCAATTCAATTAATGTTTAAAAAAACTACGGCGAGCGTCACGTAAACCTCTTAGAAACATGAAAAAAAATTGAATGCCTGTAGTTTTTACATACTGATAAGCGGAAACTGGCAAAAATTAGAATTAACCTTAAAAAACCTTATTCTAGAAGAGGACTAAACATGGTTAAATTTGATCTCTTTCAAATAACAAGCAATGGCTTAGACACCATGAAATATTATTGGTTTTCAAAATAGGTAAAAATATCAACATTATTCTTCATTATTCTTCAAAAACTTCACTTTTGAAGAATATTTTTAATATTCTTCAACCTAAAACTTAACCCATCAACCCACTGATATATTTAAACTATGGGAAAATGTGCAATAATATATTTGTATTATACCTTCAATAAGAAACATCAGTACAATAATTATTTTTTATTTGGGATCATCTGCGTGACCATTTCGACTACCAAGCCCCTCAGTATGAGTACGGTTATCATAGATAATTACCCCAACTCACCCACCCCACCTTTCAATATTTCCTTTCCTCTGTTCTTAGTAATCAAGCCCCCTCCCCAACAATTATTATTATTAATATATTTTTTTTTATTTTTTTTTGTGAAATCATCTCCTTGATCATCCTCAGCTCTATTAATATGCGGACATGAAATGAGTAATTACAAAAACAATAAACCAATAGCAAGTAGCGATATTTGGATTAGGTAAGCAGTGCAGTGTACCATTACCTCGACGATAATAGATCTATTATGTTCACATCAATTCATTGTTTTTCTCTTTTAGGGACCAGAAAAAAAAAAATGCATGATAATAAAAAATAAAACATATCAGATACTTAACTAAAATTTCATCGCAAAATGTAACTGTGTCTATAACCTGACATAAGAAACACATACTTATAAGGTACTAGTCTGGTATTTGTACTGATGGAAAACGAAAAAAATAAGAACATTTTTTCTATTTAAAATTACAGTTTTATTTACTTAATGATTGAAAATGAATATTTGAGAGGTTTTCTATTGAAAAAGATCTTGAAGATAATTTTAAAACAAATTTACCATTTTTGATCGAATGTAGCAAGGCGGAAGTGAATAGCTGAGATCTAATGAAATTAATCAAGTCCCTTCTAGCTGAAAGGTATGCTATTAGGGTTCGCATCGTTATCCCCACCACACCATTTTCAGTTAATAATTTATTAACTTTATTAGGTTCCGCTATCATTAGATATCAGCGGTGTAAGGACCCCAAAAGAAATGTAATTGTAAAAATAATTACAACAGCAAATAAGCAAAACTGAAAAGAATTTGATTAATATCCCCGTTATAACAAGAGGTTACGAGTGCTTACCAGATAGCACGAAATAAGAAGATAGGATCAGTTACTATTCGTATCCTGTCCTTCCGGCAAGGTCCAGATCGTCTACATATCCAAGAATTTGAACAAGCCTATTTAGAAGTGTTCCAGTGGTCTGAATGCGAGAATTCCTCACAGCTGTCTCGAGAGCCAAGTTAAACACAAGACACGCCAAACCATCGCCCTGACGGACTCCCGTCCCTGTGGTGAAGCTTCTAGACAGATCCCGAAACATTCGAACACAGCACAGGTTACCCTCCATTGTCATGCGTGTGAGTCTTACTAGTTTAGGGGGTATCTGCATGTTTATCATAGCTTTGTATACTTCATTTCTATTTACAGAATCATATGCTTGCTGAAAGTCTACGAATAAATGGTGTGTGCTGATTCCATACTCTCTTGTTTTCTCAAGGAGCAGACGGAGAGTGAAAATTTGGTCCGTCGTCGACCTGTCTGATCTAAAACCACTCTGGTATTTTCCTATTTCATTTTCTGCATAAGGGAGTAGTCTCTTAAACAAATCCGCCGACAGCACTTTGTAAGCACAGGGGAGGAGGCATATTCCCCTGTAGTTTTTGCATTCTAGAGCATCACACTTCTTGTGAATGGGGAATATGATCGTCTTCTTCCATTCCAAAGGCAGCCTTTCTTCATTCCAGATGTCCAGGAATAAATCCTTTAGGAACATGATAAGCTCGCTGCCACCATGCTTCAGAATTTCGGGTGCTATATCGTCTATGCCTGGGGCCTTATTATTCTTGAGGTTTGATAGAGCTTCGCGAATTTCTTCTTCATCAGGGTGATCAATGTGGTCTCCACTCAGTGCCTCGTTCTCCAGATGCTCCTCCAGGCAACCGCTTGATGTCCAACAGTGCACTGAAGTAGTCGGCCCATCTATTCAGTGCTGCCTCCCTGTCGGATATAAGGGAACCGTCTTCTGCCTTGCAAGCATAAGTTTGAGGTTTAAAAGGCCTTCTTCCGTCATTAACGAATTGGAAGAACTGTCGACTATTCTTGTCATTAAAGACCATCTCTATATCATCAAGTGCCTTGCTTTCCCACGCTCTCTTCTTTCTTCTCCTCAGATGTGAGTCCTCACTACGGAGGCGCTTATACTCCTGTGTAGAGGCTCTTGAATGCCAGCGTGATAGCATTTTTCTGTATGCCTCGTTTTTTCTTTCATTTAGAGCCTTACATTCCTCGTCAAACCACGGGTTACGCTTAACTTTATTGACCAATCCTAGAATCTCTGCAGCTGAGTCGGTGATTGCTTCCTTGCAGCATTGCGATCTAGCATCAATACTCTCTTCAGCATCAATTCTTCGAATCCTAGCATCTAAAGATTCACTGAATTTAGCACTTTCTTCACGGATTTTTAGTTTTTGTACATTGAAGCGCTTAGGTTTGTTCTGAGGCCTGTATTTTACTATGGGCACTTTCTCTCTTACCTTGGCTATAACAAGATAATGGTCAGAGTCAATATTAGCGCCTCTATATGAACGTACATCAAGGAGAGTCGCCTTGTGCCTTGTTGTTATAAGGACATGATCAATCTGTGTCGTGGTAACTCGTCCATTTACACCATACTTTCACCATGTCCCCTTATGGGCTTCCTTGTGCGGGAATCGAGTGCTTCCAACTATGAGGTCTTTGGATGCAGCAAAGTTGATTAACCTTTTCCCATTATCATTTGATAATTCATGAAGGCTGTGGTTTCCAGTTATGTGGCGGTATACAGCTTCTCTCCCAATCTGTGCATTACAGTCACCAACTACAATCTTGAGGTCATACTTGGGACAATCGTCGTAGCATTTTTCAAGTGCCTCGTAGAATGTGTCTTTCTCTTCCTCTTCTGAGACTTCTGTGGGAGCATGGGAGCATATAATAGAGTAGTTGCGGTGCTTGCCTTTAATTCTAATAACACATAGTCTTGGGCTGATTGGCTTGAACCCTATCACTAGGTTTGAGAATCTTTTTCCAACGATAAATCCTACCCAAATGTGTGGAGCCTTTCATCGCAGCTGTAATATATTGTATAAGACTCTTTTCTAAAACTACCTTGTCCTGTCCACCTAGCTTCTTGGAAGGCAGCAATGTCTATTTTATAATTGGTCAGATTATTTAGGAGTACTTGAAGTGCTCCAGGTCGAAATAATGACAATACGTTCCATGTTGCTAATGTGAAGTCCAGTTGACGTTTCCTGTGTTGTTTCCGTAGGATCGGTCCGGCTAATCTTTGTTGAGCAATTATGATTCATTGGTTTAGGAGAGGTGGGAAATCAGCCCTCTTCTCCGAGTCAGGTGATAGGGCTGCTACCTCAGAGCCTCCTGACCTGCTCCCCATCCGGGCGCGGCAACCTAGGGGAGGTGATCCTAGGGTGTGTACGGTAGGTGTCCTTTGTCTGTAGTGTGGGGGTGTGTGTGGTGTGCTGTAGACAGTGTACTGTGTGTGTGTGTTAGTGTTTGTGTCCCCCAGCCTGGAGGGCCAGTGGCTGATTGCAGTCTAACGACTGGGCGATGGGACCGCCACCTCCCGACGCCACTCACAATCAATGTTACAATAATAAATATTTTTGTCGATATTTCCTACTCAAATTTGTTAAAAGATATTTAGAAGTATTATTTACATATTTCTTGTGAAAAAATGTAAAAACTTGATTCTGTATAAATCAATAAGTTCCGTTTGTATTGCTCAAATTTCCAAGATATAAACGGTTCTATAAATTTACTTTATTTTGATCTTGTTTGTAATTAATTATTTGGCATCCACTTTCTCGCATAATTTATTTATCTAACGAACTTATGGTTTCTATTCGATGACTAGGTATTCAATTGAATAGATTACCATTAAAATTAACGGGTGCGGTCATTCACTGTTGAATGCGTTTATTATTACTAATGGCATTGTAGGATGGTGGCGATTGAAACCCCTTCCATTGTGAGCCCTGCCTGCATTGTAGGCGGTGCGCTTTTGTAACCGGTGTTTGGACAAACTGTTTTTTATTTGCTTAGCTCGCCTTCCACCAGGGTCTTTCTTGACGGGGGGATGGGTCCTGCGGATCACGTTCCGATATTTGGTTTACCAAAAGGGTAGCAATGGTCGGAGGGCCTCTTTGTCTAGTCGGCACTATTGTTCCTGTAACCTTTCTTCCAATCGTTAACGAGCTTTGACCTTTAATGAGGGATGGATTCCCAAATGGCAGTAATTAAAATTAGATTATATTAAAATGATTCAGTTTTTTTTATTCTTTTTCTCAAATATGGTAATTAAATTAGCGAGGTGGTTAATATATTTTTAATTTCTTGAGAAAAAGAACTAATATTTGACTCTATTCATCAGGAAGAAATTCTCAATAACGAATTAAAGGAATCTTTAACTTAAGAATTTAAGGTGTCGTAACTCATTAAAGTATGTTTGCTATTTGCGGCGAGTATACACATATTATCATGTTTAATATGGATTTCATTTTCAGATTACCATTTAGCATTGATTACCATTCAAATGAAATTAATAAATATGGTAATGCACTATCTATGGTCGACTCCTTCAATTATTCCTTAAGTTTACTTCGGACTAAATTAGTTATTTGCCAATTAAATCCAAGACTGACAACTTTCTGCATCAACTGATGTTAAAGGGATGTATTTATTTTACCTCATTGAATTATTATTTACTGGATTCATATTAGAATATTAAACAGAAAGTTACAAAAGTAATATTTAAGAAAAGGAAAGACAAAAAGATATTATATCAACTAAACACGATCAAAGCAAGTAATAAACTAACAGTTGTAGATACTTTTCTATTGGTATTATTCTTTCTATTCTACCGTACCTAACTCATTGTCAATATCTAGACGGCCAATTCACTAAATTTGTTATACATATATATAAGTCTTAAGCCCTATGTTTTTTTGCGTTATAACTGAGCTTCTCTTTTAATAAGTTTAATGAATACGATTTCGACCATATTTCGTGATGACGCTAGAGTGGTATTGACCAAATGAACCATAATAAATTGGTGTATATTAACTCTGATATCGGTTATATTCATGGTTTATAGCATAGGGATACGTAGCAAACTACTGACAAAAAATCCATACGATTGAGTGTCGACTTTGTGGTAGGGCAAAGGCCAAATTTTTTTCATCCTCCCTCTTGATTGGAATAAAAAAATAAACAAAAAAAGTATGGAATAAATTTATATTAGCCTTTTCACAACATGTGAAATTTTAAATGAAATACAATCGAACTATAAAGTAGCAAAAAAAAATATTTAAGAATTGGTTTGAAACATATTTAGTAATTGTTTTGGTTTTGGGCACATGACGTCGCGACGTTGCACGGAGGTGCCATATGTTTTGGGCAAGCACTGAACCACAGGAAATTATTTTTATTTGTTTAATAGTGTTTAGCGGTTAATCACCGCATTTTTTTTTCATTTTTTCACCGCTTTTTTTCACAACAAAGCTGCCGATTCATTATATTTTTAAGAATAATAACGTTAGTTTCCATCGAAAATAAATTGTTCAAAGTGATTGAATATTGATTGAGACCTACATGATTGAGGGAGCTAGTCACAACTAACAATAAGCATCCTTTTTGTATTCAGAATGGACGTACATAATTCTATCGAAGATAAACAGTGCAGAAATGTCGACGAAAAAAGAGCTGAACAAATATGAGGAGACCCTATTTGGGAAACTTGATGTTAAAGCTGATAGAAATAAGGATCTTAGCCTACGCAGACGACGATCTTAGGTAGCAGACTCTGCAGATAAGTTGCAGTATAATACTGATTGCCTCTGCAAAGAACAAAAGAATAGGGGCATGCCCTCTAAATGCTGATAAAACAATATATATGGTGATATCAAGAGCAGAGACAGACTCCCATTTGACACTAGCACCTTCCAGCTGAAAAAATAGACATCTTTAAATACTTAGGGGTAATGATAAGCAAAGACGGAAGGTCAAATGAAGTAATAAATGCAAGACGATCAGCGGAAAGTGAAATTTTACACGCGATCAATGCAAAGTTTCTGAGCTAAAGGGAGATATCAAGCAAGACAAAAATGATCATTTTCAAATTTTTTATGTACCCATTCTCTGCTAAAGATGCAGAAAGTAATATTTATGTCGAGGAAATGAGGTTCCTTAGACTATCTGGAAAAGTCTGGATTCAAATCCCTTGATCGAAACAATAAAAGGCTCGCAGTTGAGATGGCTTGGACATGTCCTAAGGATGGATAGTGGAAAGTACCCGATTTAAGCGAAGGAGGCTGGGAGTTGACAGCACCAGACCCAGGGGCAAAAGAAGAACCACCTAGAAGGAGTACGTCAATGCATCCTTAAGGGATGAGGGACCGACATGGGATCAAGAAACGAGGATCAGTGCAGCCGGCAGGGAACAATGGCGTTTTTTCTGCATCTATTATACACCAATCGGGAGAAAGCAACCGAATAAGTAAGTATAACTTTATCGTTGATCAAAAGTCGGTTGAAGGTAGAAATATTATTAATATTTAATGTTTATTATATAAACAAGTGAAATTAAAATTAACATTCCTTCTAGGACCATCATAGAGTCATTTATTAAAGATAAGTCAAATTTGTGCATTATTTGCATGCAGATAAAGAAAAATAACCTCAGACAGACAGATTAGATAAGTATACTAAAATATGCAGTATAGATAAGTGTCAGAGCTTTTACAATTGTTTTGTCTTATGTTTTAGAAATAAATACGCATTCGCATTCAAAACTGGATTTATCTTATTTATGAATCATTATATTGTATTATTTTTTATAATTGTAATGATTTTTTATTTTTACTCGTATTATTTTAATGTCCGACATTTTATTTTAATGTACAGAGTGTACTTTTTTAATACTTTCACGTACGTATATTATTGAACATTTTGTGGTAAGTGAAAGTTGTGTTTCACACATCGAACCTTAAGTTTGTATATTTATCTGCGTAAAATATGTCATCTACCGTGGTTTTAGAGTAAACCGACTCTGAAATATTCCACGGAGGAATAAATACACAGAAGTAGGAAAGGATTGGTAATTCTGGCTGGGATAAGGCAAGAAAGAACGTGGAGGCTGTTTTGTTCCCTTATTTTATGGTTGACTAACTGAGACCTGAGTAGGGCTTAGCTTCGGAAAGGTAAACCATCTTGCTTTGCTTTGTACTGCCCTTCGGCTACTCCTCTCTCAGAATGAACCAACATATGAAAATATTTCATTGTGTTTTTCCCTTTGGCAAAATAAATAAAGTATGCAAGTATTTATCTTGTACCTTGAGACCGAAATATCATGCTTCTAGTTTGATTTTCAGATATCAAGCTGATGTCTACGTCGTAACCATCTTCAGAAATAGGTGAAACGCAATAAAATCATTGGTGTTTGAAACATTCTGTGTGTAGAAAACAAAAGTATTTATTAATGTTGTATTAAACATTTGATATCCGCTGTACTAATAGATAAATCTGATGATATTGTTCTTTGAACGGCTCAATTTGAAAACTATATTGTTAATAAGTTCTATTAAGCATCAATTATGACCTATAGAAAGGAAGCTTTATCAATAAATCTGAAAATTGTTGGTAACTATGTTGTCACATTTCTTGTTTAAATATCGTTCGCAGTAGTTATAAATAAAGCCCGAGGATAAATTTTTAATCAGATTTTAATTAACTCAGCAGAAGACATGACTGGTAAGTCATAGACCAATAATTCAAACACGATTGTTTTCCATAAAATCTGTTCTATATTTCGTGTACGCATTATTATTTGAATATTTTGAAGTACAATACTTGAAAAGTGCTGTTGAAAACAATAGATTTAAATTCTCAAAACACCGTTTTTGAGAGTGAGTTTTGGGTATAAGGGTATGTACATCAAAGCTGATTTTTGGCATGATAATAAACCTTACTAAGTAGCTTTCATTAAGTACTACTTAATAAAAATATCATTTTTTTACATGTTGTGCTTACATGCAACATAAACCAACTGTATGAAATTTCAACCTGTATATTTGAGTACATTGGTAGCTACACATTTTTGAAAATGGTCATTTTTGTGCTCAATTAACAATGCACATTCTTGATCATAATTCATTAAAATTTTACTATTTGTGAATTTTTTACCTTTTATAACCCTTATTAATTGTTTTGTTTGTTAATTTTATCTATGTATAACGGAAAATATTTTTTATTACTTTTTCATAAAAAAAAAATAATAAAAATTTAATAGAGTAGATTTTAATTATCATTAAACCCAATATTTTTTTTTTTTTTTTTTGCATTTGACATAGATAAAATTAAAAAATAAAACAATTAATAAGGGTTATTAAAAATAAAAAAATCACAATTATTAAAATATTAATGAAGTATAATCAAGTTTACGCATTGTTAAATGAGCACGAAAATGACCATTTTCAAAAATTCGTAGCTACCAATGTACTCAAATATACAGTTTGAAACTTCTTACAGTTGGTTTATGTTGCATGTAAGCATAACATGTAAAAAAATGAAATTTTTATCAACCAGCCCGAGATATTAGAGCCTAAAGTAAACAAAAAATTTAAAAATGTGAAGTTGAAAAAATCATAAAAAAAATATGGTATAGAATATACGGGTTAAGAGTACTTTTAATGAAAGCTACTTAGTTAGGTTTATTATCATGCCAAAAATCAGCTTTGGCGTACATACCCTTATACCCAAAACTTACCCTAAAAAACGGTGTTTTGACAATTTAAAGCAGTTGTTTTCAATAGCACTTTTCAAGTATTGGACTTCAAAATATTCATATAATAAAGAGAACACGAAATATAGAACAGACTTTGAGGAAAACAATCATGTTTGAATTATTAGTCTATGACTTACCAGTCTTGAGAAAATGAGTTTTCTGTGAGAGCTTAAAAACTCAAAAATCGGCCTGAAAAGTGAAACAAAAATGGCTGCCATTTTGAAACGGTTGATCCTAAAAATTTTTAAAAAGATGATTTGAACTACAAATTCCATACGTAATTGATGGTAAAATTATAAAAATTTTCTAAAATGATCGAGCCACCACCTTTGGACCACTTGATATCGAATGATCCAATAGTAATTATAGCCGCATTACGAACATAATATAACTAATGTATGTAAGCTAGTAAGGTATGTAAATTAAATAGTTACTACTGAATAGTAACTGTTGGTATGTCATGAATCTTGATGGTGTCACAAAACCACCAAGATTTTGTTATAAGATTTGTCAATACTTCCGGATGCTCTCCATGTATGGAATATTCTTTAGTAATAATAATAATAATTGATATTATTAACGATTTGCTACATTTTTTACGAAAAAATAAGGCTTACTCTACCCGAATGGAGTTCCAGCCTGTGAAAAGAACTTATTTGTGAGATGTTTATTTCATAATATTTTCTCATTTGATATATTTTCTTCCAATCCGAAGAGATATTTCCTCTTCTGCTGAGGCATAGTGTGTGGTTCAAGTAGCTGGTCGGTGTCGCCTTGATCACAAATGTTGCTTAGTGCTGACCCAGCATCACTGTGCGCCACATCCTCTTACCTCTATTATTACGCTGAGTCCACACACAGTACAATTTCCTTCTGAACTAATTGACAAAGTCGGATTTCCTGCACTGTCGATGGCGGTTGATCATGCAGTATTCAACTCTCCATCTACGTCAATAGGTTACTTTTACAGAACTAACAAACAAAAAACTTTTCCTATTCAGATATCTGTAACAAAAGCTTTATTCGTTGTATAGAGTGAAAAATAAAATAAAATAAGTTAATAAATTATAAATAAAGGCAACAATAGTCTAAATTTTAGATTTTTTTCAATTTAAAATTTATATGAAATATAGTATATTAAAATCATGATAAGTGTCATAATTATATTAACAATACTTTTTATCTTGATACTTGTCGACAATCAACTAATGTGATAATATAGAGGAATCAATTATAAAGGCATAGACACGAGGAAGGAAAGTGCCCTACAGCACATTTTCCGGACTTGACACTATTTAGGAGAGGAGGTCTCTCATCCAGATTCTTTATAGCCGCCTTCTAACGGGCATATCAGCCGCGGCCATGTCGTTAATTAGTTTGTTATAACGTCCGCGCAATTTAACAAAAAAATGTAAATCTAGGAGTTCATATGTGTTGTTCGATAGTTGGCTGTTGTAAGTCTGAATGTTTTATTAGCGTCTGTTATCAATCTTAAAATTTTGGATTGTAAAGTTTGTAATTTTGATAAGTGCTTATGTCCAAATGGGTTTATAAGTAAGCAAAACAGGTGTATGTATTCAGTTTATGCCTAATTTTCAATTTGGAAGATTCGAAAAAAAGAAAGTAAAGTATTTTTAAAGGCATGTTCAATTTTTATTTTAACATGTGGGCCCCTAGTTATCCTATATTCCGAGGTAACGTCCATTTTCTGTCTGAGGAATTTGGTTCTCGCCGATACAACCTGGGGGAAACATATTTGGTCTGAGTGTGAATATTATGTGTTGTGATTTGTCATAATTTACATTAATTTTCCAAAGTGAATAACATTTTTGCAATTGAAGTAAGTGGTTTTGTAAATTCAATGAAGCAAATCTGGGGTCATGGTGTACTGATGAAATGGCTGCATCGTCTGCGTAAGTTCCAGTCAGAATTAATGATTAATTAATGATGTAAATTAACGCAACCAGATTTTATCCCTGTTTGTTTGTTCCTTCCTTGTTACTTTGTTTCTTCCTTAAAATTCTTTGATTTCTGTCTGTGAAGACAGAATTGTGGTATATTCTGTCTTCACAGTATTCATTAATACAGCGAAATAACAATAGTGGCCTTTGACCACCTTTCATTTGTCTCAGACGTGACCAATTATTGAATCTTAGAGAAATTAATTTCAAACAATAGAATTTGAACCCCGTCACCTCATATTAACTAATCAATTTCACTCATGATTCGTCTACTGATAATGTCAGTCGAGGAATGTTGTACAAAAACTTTTGATTTGTTCTGTATTTAATCTTCATTATCCTTCTATGAAAACGTGTTTAATCAAATAAACAAAATACAAAGATTGGGTGAAGGTTATTTACTTGAATCAGACAAATTTACTAAAATGTTCATGATTCAAGTAAAAAATACGTCTTTTAATAAAAGAAGGTAATAATAATACAATAAATATTAAACTTCCTTCCTACACCTTAAACCATAGTTCGTACTAATATTGAAAAAAAAAAAAGTAGATCGTTTAATTAAAAGGTGTGATAACCTACCTAATTAATGTTTCATCCGATAATTGAATTGTTTACTATTTAGAGTGCCCAGGTCCATTTTTTGTTGTCGAGACGGCTTCAAATCTTCAATCTGATCCACTGTAACGTAAAAACCGTTTTGTTTGTCTAAAGTAACGTTATATCCTATGAGACATTTTTCATGCCATCAACGAAATGCATTTTAAAAGTGCAGGCAGGCGTCATATAACATGCGGAAGCCTGAAGAAAATTGCCAGTGAGTCACGGAAGACTGAACGCAGCCATGACGCACCGGGCATTCTTCTTCGTTACCTTAGCCATCCAGAACAATGTCTTTCGTTCCCTCTGTTTGGAATAACGGCAGTAGAAAATGATAAATAAATAAGTCAGATTCAAAAAATATGTAAATACTTCATGCAGTATGCATCATCAGCAGTTTATCTCAAGTGTTAAAAATGCTTTTCATTAGTCTGATTACGAAGCACATTGTTTTCGAATGAAATTATTCTTGTGGTACAACAACAACTATGAATAAATTGATATTATTAGTAATTGCAGTAATGACCAATTTACAGTCATCAACAGAATTTACAGTCATTACATACGACAATTATCAGAACACATAGACAATAGAAAATTCCGTCGATGTCAGTGTTTCAGATACAAGCAACAAGTTTAGAATAAGTAATATTTACTAATTTAACTTCCTTAATTTAACATCAATGCCTTACAATAGTAGGGAAAAATAATATATCACTAAGTTAACTTTTCTTAAAACTTGTTCATCATCAAATTATTTTTCGTTACCCATTCCTGGCTATATCTGGTATACGGATTGTTTCTCAAGAGTTTTAACTAACCCTTTCTAGGCATGGTAGGAGGGTCGAGATTTATCCTCGACCTCCGTCATTGTGCATCTTGAGTTTGGTTTTATTTAAAATAAATCTTATATATATATATATATATATATATATATTTTTTTTTTGGTACTTCAAGGCTTCCGCTGAAGCCCTATACTGCCCATACTAACACCCATGGCACTGGGTGATACTTCTCCTAGGAAAGAAAAGCACCACACAGCGCGGGACTCGAACCCGCAGCTCCGGCATGAGAGTACGGCGCTTTACCGCACAGCCACACCGGGCCCCAATCATAAGTATTTGGTTTGTCTTCAGAAATGAACTTTGACGAACTAACGATTTTTAAAACTTTAAACCATTGGTTGTAAAAGTTGAACAATCGGAGTTCAATTGCCCTTTCATAGGTAGCCCCTTACAAAGTAAATCATTTCAGTAAGAAATATTACTTTTGAATATTTCATGACAGATCAAAATACAGGAACAAAAAGAATGCATAAAAACGGATGAAGGTAACCTATGATAATTTTTTACCATGAAGAATCCATGCAAGTATAAATACATTTGAATAAATTTGTTTAAGCTGATTGATGCATTTAAATGTTTTGAATTGATAGTTTTTGTTCAATGGCGACAACATTTTACAGTGAAATAGTTTAAAGATGAATGAACCTTTCTAACTGCGAGACAGATGACTGCATATTATTCATGTATTTTAATTTTTTCTGGACATAATCCAGGGGAAACGCACACTTTAACTTGCTAAAGTTCTGGTGAATCATTTTTTTGTAACCTATATTTAACTAGGAGTTTTAATAAAATTTACTTCGGGAGAAGATTCTATGGCCTAAAAATTACGAGTTATTTGGGCTTTTTGAAGTTGTTTATTTGCTTTTTAACTATCTTCCTACATAGTTGGTTCTTGGTAATACTTTTTCATAGTTCCTAGAGTAAAGGAAATATGAACATGAAAAGTATGTTAACCTGCAAAAAAATCGGTTCTGCAATTCTAAAATTTTTTTAGATAACTTTTATGGAATTTAAAAAAAAGTTGTCTGCCAACAATTAAAAAATTATGGATAACACACTACGTGGCATCCAATCATACCTACTAGGCAGCGCAAAATTCGATGCTCTAGAACTTCTATTTGTGATATTTCCCATTTGGAGTACCTGTATTTCGTTAACGTTCGGAGTGTTAGACTGTAAGTGTAATTCGTTTCCCCGACGAAATGGTAAAAATTGTCGAACTGCGGTAATCGATTTGGGTAAGCGACGGGAGTAATACAAGGTTAAACTGGGAGTATTATTATTTCGAGTAGCCGTTTCGAGTTGCTAACGGTGGAACATGAAAGTAATACATTATTCTGGCAAATAATTATATTTTAATGTAATAATCGACTATAATTGCAATAATTCTTGATCTTTGATGACCGATATTGACTGAACTGCTTGCATATATTAACTTCAAATATGCCATTCTATGCGAAATGTTATGCCCTTTTATTTTGAGGAGAATATGATTTTATGTGTGATGCATTATTAAACCCCTGCTGAACAATTTCCTAGATTAACCCTTTTGTAAAAATTTATGACAAGAAAAAAGGACAGTATACTTAATTAACTCAGACATCACCACGTCGAATCAATCATGTAAATTTTTTGTAAAATATTTTCCTTATAGGCTGGTGTCACTATGGATTAATGAACAATCGAATCCTGAAATTGGAATATTTTTTTACTGTGAATGATTCTTCTCTTCTATTGACTGGTGACATATTTCGTCGTTTAGGACCCTAGGGCTACTCGTATTGATTATAAATCCAATAAAATCTTAAAATCGAATATTTTTGACATAAGACCTTTTGCCGTAACAACTACGATATATGTTCCATGTACTTAGTAATATCTACCAACTTTTAAAATTTGTTCTCATCTCTAAATTTGACCAATTCTTTCAACCTTTTAAACTTTTCCCTAAATGGTTAGATTGGTTTTTCATGATTAATTTTCTGCCATGATTAATATATTTTTAATATCATTACAGTAAACTACCTTATATAGCATCTTCTTCCTTTCTCATGGGCTCTTTTGTATTTTCGAGACCTTGCCAATCGGAATAATAATTTATTTTCGCATCATTTTTCCATAGTAGACAGTTCCCAAAGGTTTTCATTTACGTCAGCCTTACACCCAAGTGTTGGTATACCTCTTCTGAAAGTAACGCTGTAAGGTAACGTAATTACTTTTACTGTAATCATCTTGTACAATATGGTTACCGTCAATTCTGAGGAAATGGAAATGTCATCTTTGCTTTATGGGACTGATGATTTGAGGTAAATATCTCTTTATTATCAATTGAAAACTTAATTTTTATATTTGCGTCATGTGACTTCACATCGTTTGTTTAAATTTTCTTCTTAACCCTGTATATCCCTGGGACCAAACTATGATGTTAATAACAGCACTAGATTCCATAAATTAACTAGTCCCAAATAAAGCTAGTAAAAATCAAGTTACATCTATTAAAAGGATAAGAAATTCATCATTTTTTGATAGCTCGATTTTTTAATTAGGGAGGAGTCGATTATTTTTATTTTATATTAACCATTTTTTATTTTTATTTATGAAGATTATATGCCCTCTCTGAAATATCTTGGCCCTGAATTGCTATGACAAACTCTCTTGTCTTGCTATACCTACCTGCCAATCCAATGATCAAGTCGAATTTAGCCCTAAATGAGTGGCTAAAAAGTAGCATAGAGGCGGTTTCTCCATAGTGATTAAGTAGAAAAGTTAGACCTCCATTTTAGGTGTAGTTATTATGAATTGTGATAGATTTGTTTTATTAGGTCGGTGAACAATTAGTCAACTCTAATATCGGATTATTTATTAGACCTATTTAGCCGGTTTAATGGTATGTCAGTAGCTACTGTTGTGGTATTCTTGACGCAATTTCAACGCTTATTTTAATACTTATCCTCTTTCTCAGGCTCTTGTAGCTGATTGTAAAATCCTCTGTGCAACTCCTCCTTCCATATTGTCGTAATTTTATATTTCTGGGAGAGTCGGACTTGTGAAGGTATGTTTAATATGGACAAAATATAGGTTTGAGAATTCTATGGTGTTTAAAAATATCGATCTTTGTTTTCAAAAGTAATATCAATGCAGACTCCCTATCCAGAAGACCATGTCCGCCTAATTGCTCCCACTGTAGCCGGATCGTACAAAAGGAGGCCAATCTCTGCAACGTGGTTGTAGTTAGCGAAGAATGGACCCTTGACACAATCCGGGATCGACAAGGAAACGATCCTAAGTTAAAAAAGATACGGGACTGGAAACCAGCCAATCGCCGCCCGATCTGGCAGTGATATAAGAGTGATAGAAGACAGCTTGCTTAAGAGAGTTGTTGAGAACGTTGATGACAGCCTACCAAGGAAGCAGCTTCTGATACCGAGGACCTCTTGCCTTGCCGAGGCCTGGCTGTGACGAAAACACTCCAGAAAGTACGCGAGAGGTTCTACTGGGTGAACTTCTCTGATGATGTCAAGGATCGGTGCCGTAAATGTAACACTTGCTCTGCAATTGTATATTTTTGTGAAATAAATATTAGTTAACCCACAGAAATGTTAGAATATTTTTCTATTTTGTTATTTTAAGATTAAATTAAAATTAGTAAAATGTTTTGTTAAAAATATTTTCATTACAAACGTTAGACAAAGTAAGCAATAACCTTGGTTTTTTTGGTTTCAACATCAGAACGATAATACTATAACGGTTATAATTTATTTGAAGAGGAATATTTCGACTCCTAATTGGTCAATAAAATGAGTTAATGTTGTAAGAAAATATCTACTAGCAAATATTAAGTTCTATGGGGTGAGGGAACCATGAGAGGTGGAGGAGAATCTACACTCCCCCAAACAAAAATATAGCTTTCGCTTTTCTTCAAGAAGGGAATTAAAAAATTGTACAGTAATGATATAAATAATACCCTGCAGAGTAAATGCAAGATTAAGTTTTGATTTATTGAAAACATTTCCAAAAAAAATCACTTAAAATCAAGTTTTTGGCACCAAGCCCCTTATTGATTTCCAGTCCTCAAATGTGACACAAGGCACATAATATGAAAACTCGTCCTATTGATTAATATTTTTTTTGTTTGCATTATTTACTTTACAATAGGGAACGACATGCTTCTGTTGAACTCCCCTCTATCACTTACCCAGAACTTTATTCACTCGGTTAATTATCAATTTAAGTATTTAAACAAGCTCAATAGGATAAAGATGGGACTTCGAAGATACTTACTTAGCTGCCACAATAGCCATTGTTTCAGAAATCGATTATTAGAACAAAGAATTTTGTCTTTTGTTTGAACCTGAACTTAAATTTCTCATTACGTATTTATTTATTTTTTATAAATTTTTGACCAGTATTCTCGCTATAAATTTTATATAGTTAGGTAAATGTTTTTACACTAGACAATGATAAGAATACTAGTTCTATTAATAGAATCATTAGTAGTTCAACCTATTAAGCATTGAAGGCGAATTCGTAGGGTGCGCTATTCTAATATTTGAAAATGGACTTTTAAAGAAAATTATAAAGTTTAGACTAGGCGTGGATTGTGCTAATAACCAAGCCGAACAGTTCGTCACCCTCAAGTCCATAGAATATATATACAATTTAAAAACGACAAACAAAACTATTAACGTATTAACCAATAGCCATTGTTCGTTACACATAATCGCAAACACGAACTATCATATACAATTATCCAAGGAATTCACTAGGTAATAAGAAAACTACAAACTGATGGACATAATCGGATTTCATTTAGGTACTTGGATAAAAGGGCATTCAGATATACCTGAGAATGATTTTGCAGACCAAGTTGGAAAAGCTGTTTCCAAAGACACTTACTTACCTGCCTATATCATATGCACAGATATCGAAACAACAGTTAAAACACGTGTTATACCAAATAGCAGTACGACGATGGCAAGCACGATGGAACACTACACGCAAAGCACGGCATTCGTATTAATTAATGTCACACAAGCGCACAAATTTCGATAATTCAGTTCCAGTTTATTATCGACCGTTATTATTAAAAACTTATATCTATTCCTATTTACGATATATCTGGCAAGAACTCGATAGTTCAGTCTGAAACTCGATTGTTATTTCTGAAATCCCCATAAATTATATTTATATAAAAAAATTCAAACTTGTCCCCAAAATGTACGGAGTCCCACAGTAAATGGGGGCCAACTTAGTACTCTTGATACCCCACTGTATAAAGAAAGTACCTACCCACTTTTCTATTGTAAAATTTTCAATGAGAAAAAATTATTTCTGCCACCTCTCCAGTAGCTCTGAAGTACGCCATTTAAAAAAAAAATGGTGTCTATTTTTAGTCAAAGAAAGGAAGGTGGTTAATGAAAGTTGTGATGTGCTTACCGCACCAGATTTTTTAATTCATGAATATTACTTAAGCCGACTTCATCAAAGGGATATGCTAGGTTATTAATTTATAGATGGACATTAATTATTATTCAGTCGTCATTAGTGATACAACAAAAAATAAATAAATAAAAATAAAATCATTTGAATACTAATATAGTATAATAATTTTCTCATAATTATTGTTCGGGGAAAGTCTCACGTTTATATGTCATAACATTTATTTATAGTAGGTTTACTTACCATGGTAGCGACCTTGTGCATTATTTAATTTTTACAATAACATTGGGACGTTGGGTTTCATTCACTAACTTGAGTTTGTTTTTACTTATATGGTTTGACCTAATGCGTTTGCTTTAATAAACTGCCAATTTTTAAATTTTAAAGTAAACGACAGATTTTATTTTTTATTTTTATATTCGGTAACCGATTACGATAAAAAATCTATTAATTAAAAAAAAAACATTATTCGATGTTTTACGTTGCTTCGACTGCCCAGAACTGCTCTTCTTAAATGTAGGGCACTTACGGTATCTAAGGGTTTTTTTCAATAGTTGTATGGATACGAAGTTAAAATGTTGAGGTCGCGGCATTCCTTCGAGTATTTTCATTGAAATAGGTGTTCTTCCGTAAGTGGTGTATTACTACAAATTTGGCAAGTTGGCCGGTGAAGTCCAATAAGCAGGTGGATGTGAAACAGCTTCGTGTGACCAATTCTTAGCCTGTTTGTTATAGCTGCTTCCTTAAGAGTTAGCAGCCAGGCATGGTTGACTACTTTGACCAGGCGAAGTTGATTACGTTGTGTTTTTTTTATGACACCCTTCGTTCCATTTTTCCTTTACTTTGCTTTTAATCTATTTTTCCCGTTCGGAAGGAAATATGTATTTTAGATCAGGAGGGTCAGAGCTCTTGGCTGCTCCTTTTGTCACTTCGTCTGCTTGTTCATTTCCTTTAATCCCGATATGAGAAGGAACTAAAAATTTAAAAATTATTATTTATTTATTTAGTAAATCGTCACTTTCGGTTACATAACGTTCATAAATATAAGTTATCTATTTTACAATTATGAAATATGGAAATAACTTCTTCGTAGTGAGTAAAGGATAAAACTGGTTGGTTGTCTAAAACCTGATAATAATCAAATACTATGAGTCAGCTTGTGATATAATGATTTATCTCGGGAGTTTCAATTAAAAATGTAACATATGTTTTTATTCAATTTATTTAAACATAATAAAAATCAAAATTCAAATAATATAAAAGAATAAACTATGTACAAACTCTTCAAAAACCCTTATATACCTAATCAAATAGGTTAAAACAGTAGTATTCAAAGCTTTTGTTAAAACAAAAATTGTAATGTAAAGTTCCTTTTTTGTAAAATCAGATTTTTTTTTTTTCACATCTCTCCGAACATGAGAGGAACTGGAAATACGACAAATATCGCGTGTCAATATGGCATTGTAGGCATGAAGAAAGAAAATGCCTTGCAGCACCTCTTTCTGGACATGAATATATTCCTTACTCCAAGAGAGAAGATCTATCATCCACCTCTGTGTCTATTTTTTAGTGTCCTTCAAATGGGCATGTCAATAGTGGCTATTGATCATTTCGTTGTATGATGAGTATGTGTTGTTCAATAGTTGGTTGGCGTGATTCAGCATACAGAATTTCGTTATATACATTCGTACCTGGAGGCTGCTTTAATTAGTTAATTAATATATTCAATTTTGAAGGTTTGATATAAAGTGAGCAGAGAATTTCCAGTCTTTCATTTGGACTTATTGCAACCAAGTTATCCTTCCGTCGAATATTAGTCCCAGGTAGCGTAGGGACAGAGTCCGTTTGTGAAATTTGATTGTTGGCACCAAAATGTGTAGGCATAGACATGAATATTAATTGAACTGAATCAATTTAATTCCTGCTGTAATAATTAAAACACTAAATTTTTTAGGTTATTTTTGCAGGTTCCAATCTGACATTACCAAGTTTTCATCCACATGAAAAACTGTAATATGTTTTTATCTAAAATATCTTAAGAATTCTACATTTTTAACATTTGCAGTTTTATAATTTATATGTTCTCAAAATTAACAATTAGCCCAAAATAAAAATAAATTAAAGACATATTTATAAAATCTTAATTTTACTATCATATAAGAATGTTATTTAAGATTTTTACAAAAAATACTCTTTCAGCATTAAAAGTTCAGTAACGGAAACCTGATTTTCCAGGTGACATATTTACACCTTTGTGTGTAAACGTGAATTGAATTAACTCGCTGTATTCCGTGTAGTTAATCAAACAAAAAAAAGTCATGATACGACTTTTCATCAGTATACATTCAATGAATGCATTGTTCGATTGTTGCCTCGTTTGGATATTTAGATGATGAGCAATTTTATTTTTCTGTCTATTTTTTTTCTTGGTATTTACCTACTTTTATATTATAGTAAACACTGGTTGACGGCGTGATGCTATTACCTTCATATACTTTGATTATTCGTTTAACGATAATGGAAATATCCCACTAACAAACTATCATTATTATAACACATGTGGTTTATCCCCAGGACTAAGTGAATTCTGAAAGGGATACACATAACATCCTACTCTCCAATATTTTTCGACTTTGAATCACCCTTAAAAAAACATATTGTCAATATCGATGACCTCCCTGAGTGCTCCATTTTTAGACGTCTCCTCTCATACATTAAACATACCTTCTTTGCCTGATATTATGTTTGTGTGGTAGTCGAATGTTTGTGTTGCCGTATTCGCTATTATTATAATGAGGAAATTCAATTTATTATTTTTTTATTTTATTTTATAAAGAAGTGACTGACTTCAGTTTTTAAATAAGAATACAATAAATATTTACCACAAAGAGAAATCAGAAAGAGGAATGGTTGGTAGCGGTTGTAAGCGCGTAGAGAGGTGAAGGTGAGGGGGGAGTACAGGAGCACCGAGTGCGGCTGCACTTGGAAGACCTTGGGCCGAGTGAGTCAACTCTAGGAGCACCATCTCCATCTCACCCTAGTTATCGCCTTCTCTTTGTCTATCACCCAGCTGTCCTCTTTGTCAAGGCGTCAGTATTATGTAAAATTATATAAACAATAATAAATATATTTTATCTTTTTACAATCAATCACTTCCATATTAGCAATATTCCCAGTCAAGAACTACCAAACCTACTCATTTTAATAAGATTTAATCTCTGCTGAGTTATTTTATCGTTTTCTTCACCTTCTTCACAAATTAAAATGCAAGTATTTTCGTTTTTTTTTTGTTGTCTAATTTTGTTTGAATTATTTTTACACATACTATTATTTTTAGTCTTGTTTTACTAAATCAGTATATCGTGAAAATTAGCTTTGTATTTGATTATTGTTAAAAATAAAATATGTGGTTCATACATATTAGTGCTATTTATTTTGACCGCACCCCCAACTACTTCCCCTTCATTGTAACAACGGTCAACCATCACCCACCATTATTCCTATGTTCATATGAGCAAAATTTTTTATAATAAGCAATTTATTACTATTTCATCTCTATACATTATATTACCAATTGTAATTTTTTTTTTGTGCTCTTATCGCCAAAGCTATTTTTTTTTGCCATCCTCTTCTTTATACAACTTACAATTTGCATTCATTTGAAATAGTATAAAACTAAAGCAATGAGTAAACAAAAAAAAAAAAAAATTATTGCTTATTTTCTAATAAAATATATAAAAACAAAGATGCGGTCCAAACACCGCAGCACGACCACTGATGTAACTCAAATAGGCGCGCCCGCCGGATGGTTAAAAAGGATTTTTAAAACCAATATTAAAATAAATATAACACAATAATACACTTTTCATTTTTTATAACAATTTTTCGTTTGATATATTTTATTATTTTAATAAAGTTACATAAAAAGAAACATGAAGGATAAATCATTCATCATAAATAATTCACTTATTGAACAATAGCATTTCTAATGTATAATACAATTCGACAGCACATAATCAAATAAGACATTTGCGCAAGGGGACAAAAGTCTGGCACAGTTCCTAAAGCCGAATATATTAAGAGCACGTGTGGCGAAACAGATCTTAGGAAGTAATCGGAAAATCACACGTTAAAGAGAGCCACTAAAAAATTACACAAACTATAAATAGGGTGATTTAGACAAATTTCCGAAAAATTAGTTGATTTGATGCATGGTTTGATTCACATTTAAAAAGGGGTTCGCATTTTTTTTAATAAAAACAAGTATTGAAAAACTGTTCTAGATAATTTGATTGTCTGCGCAATCTAAATTGCATTTCTCGATAAATTAGAGATTTTTCACAAATTATTTTCTCATTCTCCTGGTGGAACACAGATTCTCCACTTTTATGAAAAATTTGCATTTAGTAAATATTAAATTACATAGAGAATTTTTCAAAAAAATGTCTTCATTTAAGAAATATTTTAAATTTAAATAAATATTTATATACACTAAGTAACTTTTATACATATATACATTTATACGTATATATATATATATATATATATATATATATATATATATATATATATATATATATATATAACTTTTATCCGGTAAATGAGCCTTGGTACTGTAGATTTTAAGGTATGAAATGGTGATTTCATTGACCTCAGAATAATTCACACCATTAACCTCAGAGCCAGACTGCACCAAGTCCCAATTATCAGTTTTGTATTAACTGAAAAACTCATGAACACATCCAATCGATACCTGAGAGCCA
The DNA here is from genome assembly GCA_911387785.2 of Aelia acuminata. Lineage (NCBI taxonomy): Eukaryota > Metazoa > Arthropoda > Insecta > Hemiptera > Pentatomidae > Aelia > Aelia acuminata. The sequence goes on from OU426979.1 coordinate 136,511,002, forward strand.
GAGTGTCTTAAGTCCATTTTCACCGACTGCTTCATTAAAATTCATTCATTCAACACTGGAGTAAAAACAGCACGACTTTTCAAAATCTGTTGAGCCTTCAGAGAATCGACCATAATAGTAATAGTTTCAACGGATTCAGCGTGTTCGATTTAATAATGATCCACCCGACTTTATAAAAATGGTCTTTTTAGGCTGTATCGAAAAACAATGATATGATCTTAAGGTCATTTACCAGGATATTTCAAAATTAATATTACAGCACATTAATATCGCTTGAATTGCAGATGCGTTTGTCTGATTATAGATTTATTTTTGCTTAAAGGAATGTAGGGTTGAGGACTGAATTGAGATGGGTGAAACATTTCAGATGGATGTAGCACGGATGATACAATAGTTAAAAATGTAAATATTTTTTTGAGTGGAACGCTCAACGGATTTTAAAGTTTAATGGCACAATTTCTTCAGTGGTTGTTTCAAGTCATATGAGATCAAAATACCAAGTTATTATTTATGTTTTTTTGCATATAGATTATTGCATAATTTCAGGGGTGAATTCAAAAGGTTTTTTTTTGGAGGGGGGGGGGTCTATCGATTTTTTACAAGGTGAATCAATTTCCATCCCGCCCACTTGAAAAACTAGTTTGTGTAATTTTTTAGTGGCTCTCTTTAACGTGTAATGATCCGATTACTTCCTAAGATCTGTTTCGCCACACGTGCTCTTAATATATTCGGCTTTAGGAACTGTGCCAGACTTTTGTTCCCGTGCGCAAATGTCTTATTTGATTATGTGCTGTCGAATTGTATTATACATTTGAAATGCTATTGTTTAATAAGTGAATTATTTATGATGAATGATTTATCCTTCATGTTTCTTTTTATTCAACTTTATAAAATAATAAATTATATCAAACGAAAAATTGTTATAAAAAATGAAAAGTGTATTTATTCAGTATTTTCTTGATATTTTGTTATAATTATTTTAATATTGGTTTTAAAAATTCTTTTTAATAGTTAAATTTAGTTTGATAATTGTGGATGAAAACATCCAGCTGTGCTTATTGGGAAATAAAAAGTAATAAAAATTGTCAAGTATGGTTTGTACTGCGATTGGTGACTGCCCGGCGATTTTAGTCAAGCGGTCCAAGTCTACCCCTTATAAATATATATATATAATATGTTATAATAGGGTTCTTGAGGTTCAGTCAATGTAAAAATAGTTTATTACTGTTATGTATTTTATTATTTAAATGTAAAATTAATTTTATATTGGATAGATGATAGTTGACTGGATATAGAATTAGGTAGAAAATAGTCCGGGGAGGCGGTCAATAAAATACAAAATAGTATAAAACTATTTTATTTTTGCCGACGTTTCAAATAAAATAAAATAGTTTTATACTATTTTGTATTTTATTGACCGCCTTCCCGAACTATTTTCTACCTAAAATTAATTTTAGTGTATCAAAGTTTGAATAACACTTGAGATTTAGGACATCTGATTTCCTGTTCATTTTTTTATGGTTGTCATTTATTTAATATTTCGTTTAAAATTATTATATTCACGATTTAAACGAATTATTTGTTTGCCTGTAATGCGTAGTGGGAGCTGTTTGGTCCCTTTTGTTAGTTATAAAAGTGCAGCTATATTTATGTTGATAGATACGTCATATAAGATATTACTCCGATGTACGGAATATACATTACAATTCAAAACGTCAGACAAACAAGAGCTCAAATTATTAAGAACGTTACAAAAAGTCACCACTAAAGACAATACAGTGACACAAAATTAACCATATACTTCCATGTACAAGGCAAGAATAAGCCCTTGTCCATTGCTTCACTGATGTAAAAATTTCATTACATTACATTGTAATATGCAATGACATAAGAATAAATTAAATGATATTACTTAGGATGTAATAAGAAAAAAAGTATTTCGTAATTTTCAAATAATATTTTAATTTTTAAGAATCATTATTTGATTTAAGTTTAAGTTCTTTTTTTCTGAATATTTATTACTAGCTGTATATCTCGGTTTCACCCGGGAATTTCATTTTTCCAACAAACGTGAACAAATGTAAAGTGTGATCAGAACGATTTTTATAACAGTAAAGAATATACCCAAAGATTAGCTGAAGTTATGCAATTTTGATGTGGACAGGTGTTCGCACCTGGTATGAAAGAACCACTGAGCGAAATTGGGAGAATTCAGGACAAACGGTATGGATTTCTATAAAGAACAAACAAACAAACAGAATTTCAACTTTATTTATATAGATTGTTAAATCATACATTTTTATTACGTATTTGTCTTCCACATTGCGGAATTCTACTCATTGACCATTCTTATTATGTTAGTTTTATATAATGTAAAATTACCATGAGGAGTACTGAGATTAGCAGTGTAAATAAAAATGTATACCCTTTTTAATTGGTTAGCCGTATACTATAGCGATTCATTTTTATCCATTATTTTGTCTCAGTTTACGAATTTTATAGGAAATCAAATGGCTTAGAATAGAGATTCTTTAGAATTTTGTTATTCTCTAAAACTACTTTTATAATTATAAAAATCCGAAGAGGATGGATGAAAGGAAGAAAATATTTTTACAACAAAAAATATTTTCAGCGGGCTTTTTCTCTTTTTCCAAGCAGCCTTGAAAGGCCGTGAACCCAGTTTTTAACTGGACTATCTTAACCAGACCATCTCAGCCCCTCACGCTAAGCCACCTCACATGAAATTCCTACAAATTCTACTTTTTTCCATACCTGTTTTATATATTTCTCTTTCTATTCATGTAATGACATTAATCAATTCAAAAATAATTTTGATATATTAAATATATAAAGATAAAAATTAATGAAAAATAAATAATAAGGAAGAAAACGTTTAGCGGACCCAACAGTTCAATGCCGAAACAACTAAGGCCCGATGCACACGAGCGGCATTTTTCTGCGGTCCGGCCTGGTTTGTGGTCAGGGGTACCTGGCCTGGTACCGGTATAATCCGGTCGGTCCACTATACTCCAGGGTCATTCCATGTCAAATCAACACAATTTTGGAAGATTTTCAGACTTGATTTCTCAGATTTTCATGATTTTTGGTATACAGCAATATATCATAGACTTATGAAAAAATACCAAATTTCAGTTATGTAGCACAATTATTTTTTAAGTTATTAATTTTTAAAGACTTAAAATTTTATGAAAAAATTTCAGGATTTGGCATCTTTAGATGCCTATAGGCTGCCAACCAGTGGTGGTATATACCTACGAGTGGTCTAATTTCAAAGCTGTTGAATGGGGCTTTAATATGGTATGCCACAAGAGAGGGGTTACAATTTCAAAAAATTGAAAGTTTAAATTAAATTTTGTAATTTAAATTTCTCAAAAAGTGGCAATTTTAAATCTTTAAAAATTAATAACTTCAAAAATAATTGTGCTACATAACTGAAATTTGGTATTTTTTCATAAGCCTATGATGTATTGCTGCATACCAAAATTCATGAAAATCTGAAACATCAAGTCTGAATCAGTGTGTTGATTTGATATGGAATGACCCTCCAGGTACCCCTGACCGCAAGCTAGGCCGGACCGCAGAAAAATGCCGTTCGTTTGCGTCGGGCCTAATTACTATGCAACTAACTTCCAGCCAACGACCTCACTCCATCTTGACACCGTACTTCACCTTTGTCTCGCCCTCCCACAGGCATTAGCCACAGCTTTTATAAATCTTTTAAGAATTTTCGCCTACTTAGATTTCACTATTACACAATTAATTATAGGCCTACCAACATTTAAATAATATTCTCGGAGTATCAATATTAATATTGCTCGTTTAGTAATGCAAATATTTGGTGCATTAATAGATACATGGCCCTTGCTAATCATTGATGAATACATAGCCTTCAAAAATTCCACCATTCAACATGTATGTTAAATAAAAACAAGAAATGTGCTCAACCGAGACAGTTCAATTAATTAATTACTCGAGTTTTGTCAAATTGACTAGAAGTAAAATTTGAAAAAAATAAATAATGTTAGCAATAAAATTTAAATACTTTATTTCCTAAGCAATCATGCTAAATAAATTTTGCTATGTAACGTATTTTTGAAATATAAATTACATATATTGTTGCATATCAATCTTTTGAATGATCAAATTAAGAAATAAAATTAGTATGATATTTTTTTTATTGGTTTACTTGTTAATTTCGTAAGGTTTTTTTTTTCCATAATTGTTATAGGTGTGAAATAGATAATGGTTTTATCTGAGCGTCTACGGGATCTCGGGATTAATTTACTATAAAGATCTAATTAAATAAACACTTGAAATGTTTAAATCTTATCGGACACTGTTCTAGGTTACTTACTATTAGTCAAGATGATTCAAGAGAATAAATAGGCTTGAAGACTAGAGTCATTTTTAATTTTTTTAACAAAACAATTTTATTTGCACCGGTAAAATAAGATTAAGCCAATGATCTAAAATAAGGTAAATATGGCAAGGTTAGGCGTGAGGGAGACCGCGCCCTGTGGTGCACCTCCTGGCGTACATTTATCTGCCTTTGTCAGACTTGGAGGTCCCTCTTCAGCCTTCTCCGAGGTACGTCAGTAATGTCACTTTTTGCCTCAACTAGTAGGTAAAAATTTGTTGGTATGTCCATGTAGTTTGTCGTGAAACCGTTTGTAATTCGTCCGTATATAATTTCTCACTGTCGAAACGCTTAAGTTTTAGTGTATGGCCTCATTTGAAAGATTAGGGTGGTGAGCTCGTAATTATTCTTAAATATTGGGATTGAAGGTTTGTATTTTTTTAATTTTTGTTTAAAGGGATTTTAGGGCGACAAATGTCTAGATTATTGCGCCCGTTCAGCAGTATAGCATAAATTTCTGGTTAATGCATTTTTTTAATTCCGTTTAATCTTGTATTAGTCTGACAAGGCCTTTACACTAAAATAACTAATGTCCAAAAGTATGCTAGGGCTTGAGTTATCTTTGAAATTTGATTAACAAGGTTGAAAAGGGGTTGGATGGGAGAATTTAAATTATTTAATAAATTTAAATGGTGAGGAGGTTCAGAGTTAACTGGCTGCACCAGCTTATTACTGATCCCCTTCTGGCTTGTTGAGGTTGAACTTGAGATTTTAATTTCTTTGTTAAATAATGTAATGTCTGTATGGGGAAAGTGTGATAGGAAAATGTTCATTAATTTGGAAATACAATATACAATATTTGTGTTATTTATTTTGGTACCTGAGAGATGACTACCTCGAACGCGAAAAACCCCTAAACACATACAAGCTCGTTTTCACTGTCTATTTCAATAAAATTCATTCATTTATTATTGGACTTAGGCTCTTAACAACACTCTTAGGCTCTCACGAACCGCAAACACTGAACTTATGACGGTTTGGCTTTTAAAAATTTCGGCAACCTTTAGAAAATCGATTTAATCGAGAAAGAAATTAATTTTCTTTCGATTTAATAAAGATCGATCGAAACAGCAAAACCAATGGAAATTGTCATAAGTCTTTGATAACGCTTTATTCTACTACATTTCAGTTAATACACAGCAAACGATTACAACTCACAATTTAGGCAGGCTGGTTTTTTTGTATATAGCAGGGACACCATTCAACTTAATATTAATATGTATTATAGCCTGCACACTCGAGTACAACATTCTTTGTTTTAGTACTTCCTTTCCAAAATGGATATTTTTTTAATAATCGTTGAACCACTCTATGTAAGAAAAATCTCTTTTCTCTTAAAGTTTCTTTCGTCCGAACATAATTTTTAAAAACCATACAGAGGACAGAGGATGAGGTTGCCCAACTATGCCTCCAAAATTTCTCATAAATGGGTTGCTGCGGCAAAATCAAAGCAGCATTTTTAGGCTCAACCTCCACATTTCAAGGAACCACCTTTCAAGAACCCGGACAAATTGTGTAAGACCTGACTTATTCCTTTGGAGAATGCTAAATAATTAAGTGGAAATGAAGCATTAGCCTGTTACATGGACTCTAAGCCACAGCGCATTTGTACAAGCAGACTAAGATGCGGTCTATGTAGGCAGGTCATGACTTCTTGCCATTACCATCTAAGAAATTTTTTTACTAACAGGTATTTAAGAAAATGCCTTTTCCTTTTTCCCCACTGGATTTCTTAGGAGTACCAGCACTATCATTAGGCGGGATCCTCAGCCATAATCTATGATATCCGATCAAAATTATCTTTGCACAGATAAGCTCTCAAAAATAACTTTATTCAGGGGCTATATCCCTGTACAGATATGCAAATATAAAACTAGATATCTGACCATCATGCTTCACCTGAAAAAATATCAAATATTTAATTACGGTAAAAAAAAAAAAAAATCTAAAAAGAAGGAAAAGGATTAGAAAAAATAAAAAATATAGAATTTTGTAAAGATTTAGTTTTTATTTTTTCTTCTTAATCTCCTGGCAATCGTTTTAAATTCGATTTTTAATTAATACAAATTTTATTTTATAGTCAAATTACTTCAGTGGTCGCAATAAATGAAAAAATGACGAAAAACAATTTTATATATATAATATATTTAATATATGAAATATACACAATATTAAATATAATATATTCAATTTTATAATGAAATGTAATCATTCTATAATTAAATATAATAATTTTATAATTAAATTACTTAAATGGTCGAAAGAGATGAAAAAATGACGATAAATACTTTTGTCCACCTAGCTCCCTCCTACTAAGCGAAACACTGTACGTCGACTAGATCTAAATTAAGAAGGTTTACTGTTATCGGTGAATAAATAAATCTATCTAATATATATACTAATATCGCTACAGAAAACGACAGCGATGTTATATTCTGCGGATATTAAATATCTTTATTGAAATCTACTGTTGAAAAATTAGTTAAGGTTATATATATGTTGGTTCCAACAAACACTTGAAACACGTCGAAAACCAAAAGACTGCTCATGTTCTCCCCCCACTCTTTTGATTCCAAATTTGATTGGTTAGTTTTCCCACATGAATCATCCAGCATTAAAACAAGATAAAGATTTGTTAGTTACCAATGAGTTTACTAGCTTGTTGGAGCATACCTTATGTTATATATGCCATATGTTTTTGCAATAAGTAAAAATTTTTAGTGATAATTAAATATTTATTTTCATGTTTTTTCCCGATAACTTCTTGAATAAATTAAGAACCCAAAAAAGGTTTTAATGGGACCAACTTGGGAAAATACTCTACAAGATGCAAAAGGTTTCGTTCCAATTGGTCCATCCATCTCGGAGTAATCGGTGGACATACATAGAAAAAAAAAAAAAAAAAGGCATCGACATACGTATCGAATTGAGTAACCTCCTCTTTCGTTCGAAGTCGGTTAAAAAATGAAATAAATCTTTAATACAACTTACCAAGCTTACGCTGTACGCTGATTCTGAATTTCGGACAAGGGTGAAATGAGGATAATCAGGTAAAAGACATTGAAAGGAGGTTTTAGGATGAAGGAAATTCTCACCTGTTGCTCGTCCTTCTTGATTTTGCGGCCAGCGGCAAACAATGATAGTTGAAGAGAAAATTTCAAAACAATTATGAATTTCATACCCAGGAGGCAGAAAATTGTAATAAATTGACACCCAAGAGGTACCAACCAAACCATCGGCGGCGGACTCTAAATGAGGAACACACACGACGATGCTTACTATCCAACATCCAGAAAGCAAGTGCGACAAAAAAAGTGGCTGACCCCGGAATTCTAAACCCTGACAAATGCCATCATGATGCCACTTATAACCCAATTGTTGGACCAGCGATTGCTATCTCCGTGACAGTTAAGGTGGCAAATTCAAATTGAAATGTAAAAAAAAGGAGAATTATGTATGATGAAATAAAATCAAAATACCGAACACAGTTACTTTCACGATGCGACATCCAGTTACTTTTAGTAAACAGTTACTTCTTTTAAACACTTATTTTGGTACTGTACTGAAGTGCGGCTTATCAACTGCGGCCGATCACTAAGGCGCCCTTCAATGTAAGGCCCGATCACCACTGAAAAGGACCATTTTGGGGGTTTATTTATCTCTGAAGAGCGAGCGGAAGTCGAAATCTAGAATCTATTAAAGGCAATTAAGGCACTTTTTAACTGAAAAAAAAGGCGATGGGAGTTCGATAACATACGGTCACATAACCTTTCAAAACAGGCCACGCCCAGCAGCCGCTCTTTAGTACCTTTACCCTTATTTTGAAAACAATATTTATAACTTGTATATAACCTGTAAATAACCTGTATTTGCAAATAATTGCCTAAATGAGAATAACAAGAATATTTTTCAGCAATGAATATTTATTCATATAAATGTTAATATTATAATAAAAAGGTTAATATTATAATGAAAGACCCATTTTTTATTATCACTGAAATTACAAAATAAGGTTATCACTAACGTTATCTCTTTTGATAACCACTACAGATTGTTAAAAGTAACTGGATGTCGCGTCGTGAAAGTAACTGGATGTGGTCTTCTCAAAAAGACTCGGTTTGTTTGACAATTATTTTGTTCGTATGATATATTTGCTAGGGTATCGTACCTATTACCGGTCGTTATGATGTTGGGTTTTTTTTTCGGGCGTATTCGTGGATATCGTGAAGATGACTTCGCCCTGTAAAGACCCACTCATTATTTTAATCATTTGACTGCTCCTTGCTGCAAGTCCATGTTGCTATCTTCTTCAGCAATTGCCACTTTAAATTATATTTATTATATCTTAGTTTTTTAAGTAAACTTACTGTTTTTTATTAAAAAAATAAATTATATAACAAATTAACTCTAGTTTTTATGCACAGAAAAATTAAAAAATAACTAAAACTAACCACGTTTCAATTTTCACCTGTGTTTCAGTCACTCACTAACTAAATTAACAACAACTACTTTCATTACTATAAAGGATGTGGAACAAAGGAAATGAAAAGACTGTCTCTTGTGCTTCCAGTTACTTAAAACTTATATTAGAGCACATTTTCACTATTTAAATTAATTACACACTACTAAAGATCGCGATGGACTAAAGATCGCGGGTTCAATTCCAGCGGTGGCCCTAGGATTTTTTAATGGGAGTAAAAAATCCTTAGCTATGCCTTCCCTCGGATAGGACGTAAAATGGAGGTCCCTGTATAAGCCTGTACGATGTCAGGTACTCGTTAAAGATCCCTATCCTAATTATACCTGGATAGGCAAAATTTAGGACTCCCACTGTAGCATCGTCCGATTAGCCTTAGTAGCATAAAAATGGACGTTAAACAAACAAACTAATTAATTACACATGGCGATCACTACGCAGTCTATGTCGGTCCATGAAAATTTAAAGCTAATTCAAATTTTTAGATTCGACATAAGCTGCCTCCTGTAACCTTTAGAAAAAGATTAAGTATTCTCCACAAAAAAAAAGAAAGACTGCACAAAAAGTTCTTTTAATAAACTCAATTAAATTGGAAAAAGAAATTAGGAATTAATAAATTAAATCCAAAATAATGAAATTAGTGAATAATGATCCCTAATCTCTTAAACACTCACCTAACAAATTGAACCATAGAGGTGATGTACTGATTTGCATCGACATTGCGGTTTGCACGCTCATTGGATATTGTGTCGTCTTTAACGATCTTTACATTATATCTATTATACACATGTTTATTAACTACATCTAAATCATATTGTTGGTGAAAAATAGGTATTATGCCTCGAGGTTATGATGTTTGTATTTGAATGTTATACCAACAACCTACGAAATTCCTGTGTTATGTTTTAAATCAAAATCTCTCGATGATACGTCGAGTATGGCGTATTTATAACTTATAACAACATAATAAGAAATTTCATAGAGATGTCGGAAATGAATTTAACAATTTCATTCCCCTGTTCATTGAATAGCAATGTTAAGACGGTTGGAAGATGGATTTAAACAATGGTAAGTCCAATTGAATTAAATTTCGTTTGGAAACTTTGTTTTGAAAATATTCATAAAAACGGATAATCGTAACACAAACACGTAAAATATTTATAATAATGGACTTTGGATGACAGGGGTTACAATTGACATTTTTTCCATTTTGATTATATAAGCAATATTTATTATTATAAGCAAATATTTTTATGTGGACTGTTACTTTTTTTTTTTTTTTTAATATTCTAATATCGATGAGCTCTTTAAATCTCAATTCTAACTTTATTGTATTTTTAGTTTTAGGCTTTTTACAATCAGTTGTAGCTATATGAATCGATAAATAATAAAATAACCATCATTGGCGAATAAAAGAAATGAACTAATTGCATTTTTTATACTTGTAATATATTGTAATTTCTATGGTAAAAATATTTAAAAAAATAATAATGTTAAAGCAACCACCTCTGGACCACTAAATATGGATTGACCCTTTTGGTCAAAGTGAGATATGTCATTTTCACAGCTGAGCGCAGTTGTAGCCAGAATTGTAATAAAAAAATATTGTATTAAACAGTTCAAGGAAGTGAAAAAAATTAAACTTTCTAAAAAAAAATTAAAACGTTTGCATTGGCCTTACTTTTAAATATTGCCTACTTCTTATTAAATCTTTTCTTACTATTTGAATATTGATATAAGAAATATTGAAATAAAATATTTTTTTGCCCGGTTTTATTTCAAATATTAGGTTTAAGGTTTTTTTTATTTTATTTTTTAAATAATATTACATTCAACAAAGCATCATATTATTTTTATGTTTTATTTACCCGACAAATATTAATCTTAATAAATAAAGTGTGCATGAAAAAGGGGTTTGCTTTCAAAAACTCGGATAAAAGATTTTTTCATAAAAAAACAAAATAGGCTATTATGAAAAAACAATTTTTTTTTCAGCAAATGACCATCGGGGGAAGTTTCTGTGGCCTCAAAACCTCGAAATATTAGGGTTTCGAAAAAGACTTTTACTTGCAACTCGAAAATTGGTTATCATACATTTTATAATTTTGGGCCTCCTTTGACACCAAAATTGTTTTTTGCTACAATTCTTATTTGTACAATTTTTAATTTGGAATAGCCATATTCGAGTTGCAGACGTTAGAACATAAGCGTAGTACATCGTACCACCAGAAGTATGGAAGTACTGACGACGGTACCTACTTCCCAAAGAATATACCAAAACAATTGGTATATAGGAAAAAAGGCATTTCGTTCCCTTTCCGGTAGCACTGAAGTTGGCCGTTTTAAAAAAACAACGTCTATATTTAGTCAAAGAAATGAGGGTGGCAAGGGAAAGCTGTGCGATGCACCGCACCAGAGTTTTTTATTTACACCAGATTTCGATTCTTATTAAGTAGAATAAACCATAGTCGTTTCCCGTCTATAAATCTATTTGCAGCAATCTATTTTATTTTAATTTTAAACTTGATTTTTACTAAAACTTGGGAACGAGTTGAACCAATTTGTTATTGGTTTTTACGGTTGAGGAAGTATTGAAGGGCTTTTTGCTGCATTCCCCCAGTGTTTGAAGGACTGCTTTGTATAACCGCTGATATTTATTCTAATAGTCTATTTACATTTTTGAAATACTAATACGAGGAAAATTAAAAATAAAAGTGTGATATTAAATTTTAGTCATTAAAAAAAGACTGCTAAAATGTTAAGCAGTTTATCAATGTTTCAATACTGACATTAAGGAAAAACTGTTTGTTAATTATTTGTTTATGTTTCTTAAAGATGTAAGAAATTAAAAAATAAAAAATATGCTAATTCTTAAGTTTAGATGGTGATATCCCATAAACATCACATTGAAACTCCATAAGCACATCGTGAATGGAGCATTAAAATTTGACTTATTTGTATTAAAATTGTTTGTCATCTATGACCAAAAAAACCGAACAATTAATTAGTCGACAGGTTCGCCCAAATTAAAAATGCATTCAGGCAAATAAAAAGGTTTTAAATGGTTCATGCCCAATACTTTGATTATTAAAGGAATTTTATTATATAGTAACAAATGGCACATGTTAGCGTAATGATTATTAAGAATTTTCCCGTTGTCAAGTATAATCTCTTATCTGTTACTGTAAATATTTCTATATTAAGGATTCCATATTAACGTTTTAGCCGCAATGGAAACGAAAAAAAAACCTCTCTTGTTAAAGCTTCCATCGGCCACTACCCGTCCGGTCTGAGAGTTTGGGAGCCGGCAGGGATGGACCCGGTAACCTCCGTACACCAGGGTCCCAAGAGTAGAGGAGACCCTACCGAGCAAGGAATCAAGTCAGATAGTAATTGAAAGTCTCCATAATTCCATTAAAATAATATTAGCTAATAACAAATACTTAACTTGGTTTCTTTTTTTCTATAATTTTTTTATTATTATAAAGTTCTTTTCTTACTACATAAGCTGATCATCCATCGAGAGTATCTATACATTAAATTTATTTTTAAAGTTTCTTGAATTTATTTAAAAATTTCATATATAATCAAAATACCAATAGAAATTGAAGACCCTACGCTAAGAATGTGTTCAGTCACATTTTGCATATTTTACAGGAGAGCAAAAAGAGTATTTAAATCTTTATAGAACACAGCCTAGTAACTCTAAGTCAATGGGAAAAAATAGTGTATGCCCAATATATTTTCAAATAATGGTAATGCTAATAAAAATACAATAAATCATTTGCTAGTCCAAAAAGAATCAATGACCAAAAAAGAATTGTCATTGCATGTGCCTCAAAAAAGAATTATAAATATTTCAAGGACTGAACACGCTGCTTTCGTGTAAACTACACAGATCTGTAGTACTCGAAATGGTTTACTATAATGTGCTATAAAACAATATTCACAAAAAATGGGCTCAACACGTTCTTAGCGTGGGGTCTTCAATTGGTTAATATGCCCTGTTTAGGAAACAGGCAAGAATTAAAGTAATTAAATTTCAGGTTTATTTTATTTCATACTTTGGAACAAATTTGTCGAGAGTTGGTAAAAGTGATAATGTAAACAGAATCGTTTTTAGTAACTAACTTTACTCATCTGAAAATTAAGGAAGTTCATCATAACATTTGTCCTAAAAATGAAAAGAAAAATTCCTGGCTTCAAAGAGTTTGCTTTTTATTTAAAAAAAAATATGTTTCAGATGTAGAAGGGTGTTAGATAATCTTCTAAAGGGCTTATAAGGCTGGCCCGGATTTGTAGGATTTTCTCTACATAGACTCATCGACCTTGTTCGTGATCGAATTTCCAACGTCAGCGGCGGGGGGGGGGGGGGGGGGCTTAAGAATGTTAAAGATTACTCCTGCTTTATTTTTTAATGTGTTTTTTTTTTTTTTGTATCTCTTCTTTATATTTATTTATTATATTAATCACTTCTTCATAAGACCATATTTACATATAAACATTTTTCTGTATTCACTGGTTCATGTAAGGAAATCAAAATTCTTTATGAGCTCATGCTTTTCACATTTTAAAAATATAAACTACACAAAAATAAGTAATTTCCTTTTAATCATGGGTAAATAAAAAATTAAATATTTATTTAAAAAATTCCTTCCTTCGTTGTTAATAATTATATATTAAAATATGTGCAAGTTTCATAACATCAGACATCTAGAATAGAGTTTAGTTCCGTTTTGTGAATGTCGGTATCAATTCAACAAATTTGAATAAAGAATTAAAGAGGTTTAGCGTACCACCTACCGCCATTAATCGTTCAAATAATATTCAGTTATTAGTCTGGTTGGAACCTTGACGGTCCATATTGATTTTATAGATACTAATCGGCTCTTTTGATTTCATTTTTACCCGAAAGATGCTAATGAAGTACATGAAATATTTCCTAGCAGTCCCATCATCATCTCTTATATTTATTTAAAATTGATAATTTTACTGAGGTTCCTAAAATTTGAGAAGTATTTAAAAGATTAAAAGTAAATGATTATGTAGCCTCCTTGTTAGAAAGTGTATTAGTAAATAAAATATAAAAATAGAGCTTACATTAAGAATGGCGCAGCTTGTACCATTTTAATTTTATTAATGATTAACGATTTTTTGGGGAGGAATGGTGGGTACACTGTTATAGAAAAATATTTTTTGGGTAAATTTTCAAACCACTGAAGTTGTTTTGCAATAGTGGTTAAAATACAATTTTGCCGTCACCGGAACAATTTTTATGTAGAGGAAACCGAAAAAATTTCCTTGGAGGGGGTTCGCCATCTTGATAAAGGCGAGTGAGCATACCTGAATGCACCTACTAAACTCCGTCCTTTTAAAAATTTTCTTCTCTTTTTCCTTTTCACTACCGGATTCATTGATATGAAATTTTATTTCGACCGTAGGGGGAGCGAGATCGAAATTTGTTAAACAGATGTGATTGTGGATCACTGGACAACTAGTATAAGTTTATTGAGGAAGGTATGACTGGCTAGAGTGTAATAGTGTCGAATATCATATAGTGGATTAGAGTTTTGTTTTCGAACTTTTCAGAAATGTAAAATGCTTTTTAATATACCATGATATATATATATATATATATATATAAGATAAGGATAGAGAAGGCACAGTATTAGCCTTAATACCAAACATTGCTTGTAAACATTAGCAGAATGTATAAATAGGGAATTATAGAAAGAATAAAGCAGTCTTGTTTCTAACTTCATGCGTGTCTTATTGTCTACCTTTTTCCTTTTTTTTATAAGTTTCTTCTCGGTAACTGTTAAGTGGTGCCGAAACCCGGGAGAGTGAGAGTGCGGAGGCCGTTTTTTTTTCCGGTCAGACGTAAATTGTGTTTGAAGTGATAAAGATGGCAGAAGGAGTGTTGAGACCGCCAGTCTTAGATATTCCTCCACCACCACGTGATTCCTTAGCGGCGGCACATGCCAATACCCTAAAATGGATGGAGCTTAGAGTAGCCACGTGTCAAGATTTGAGAAAAGCGATCTCGGATCTCGAGCGTTTTGCAGGGGAAACCGGAGAGTTAAACCACTTTTTGAAGGGCGGAGATCGCCTAATGGAAAGAATAGATTCCAAAGTGGCGGAAAATCTGGTCAATGCTGGAGATGCGGAGGCACTGAAAGCAGCCCTGGTATGTAGAGTGAAGAGGAGTATTCTCAATCACATTCAGGCTGATGAAGAGACACCCTGGGTGGTGGTGAAGGAGAGGTTGAAGAAGGCGTATGGGGGCGGAAGGTGGACCCCCGAAGAAGACATTTTCCAAATGTTTCGGGAGGTGAAATCGCCACGGCAGACAAGCGGACAGTATGCTGGGGTACTTTTGGTTAAATACAACCAGATTACCGAGAAGATGCGGGAGACGATGAGTGCAGCAGAGGTCGAGGGTCGGATGGCGTTCCTGTCCACCATTCTTAAGGTACAGTTGGCCAAAGAGACAGGAAAAAGAGAGGGTCTACCGAGAGAACGATCATTTGTAGAATGTGCGCAAGAAATGGTCGATTACAGCGCAAGAGAAGAAGAGAATCGTATGGAGACGGAAGAGACCAGCTGGAGCAGAGTAACCTACAGACGCCCTAGAAACACGACCTGGACAAGGAGAGAATCACTCTATAATAGCCGGGAGAAACCGTCGACTTCCGAAAGAAGGACGATGCAAAACAAACAGAGATCCAGGAGGGAAGACCGAAAATGTCATGGCTGCGGGAAGAGCGGACACTTGGTTGCACAGTGTCCCCGCACCAAGTGCTTTGAGTGCGGCATGGAGGGACATATTGCGAGGCAGTGCCCCTACATGTACTCTAGGAGAGAGCAAAATCGAGGTGAACCGATGGAAATAAATGCCCAGAGGGTGCGCAGAAGGAGCGATTCAGCAAGGAGGAGCACAGCATCCAGAGAGTCAACAGAAGAGTCCGCAACCTCGGAAACGGAAGGAGAGTTGGAAGAACCGGAAGGACAAAGGGGCGAGACTAGCAGAGGCGGACGAGGAAATGGTCGAAGCAGACGATGGCGAGCGGAAGAAAGAATTTGAGGAGAGTGCTGGCAGAGGGGCGACCACACGCTAGTAAATCACAATATAAGGAGAAAAGTGTGGATGGTTGCCTATAATTGAGGTGAAAGGCGGCGTGCGGTTTTTGGTGGACACTGGGAGTTCCAGCACCATCTTGACGAGAGGAGCCCTGGAGAAGCTGAGTGGAGGAGAGGCGTCTCACAGAATCAAGGTATGTGACTGTAAACTAATCACTCTGGGTGGCCCCTGTAGAGTAGAGGGGGAGGCAGAAATCGATCTAACAAGGTGGGGAAGTAAGGGGAGCCAGTTGGAGGTACATGTCGTTAAAAATATGCCCCGGGAATACCAGGTCATCGTAGGTTGCGACCTTTTGGAGAGGGTGGGGGCGCGTATCGGAAATAGAAAAGGAGAGTGGGATATTAGGATCGGGAAGATAGAGTACAAGTGTGAAACCGTTTTGAGGGACGATACGGCGCGAATAGGGGTAATCAGACGGACCGAGGATTGGAGGCAAAGCGTATTGAATGAGTTCGCGGACGTATTTTTTAAGGAAGGGGATGTATTGGGAGCAACGGGGAGAACCGTACATGAAATACCCCTCAAACAAGAGAAGGTAACGTACGTGAAAGAGAGGAGATACCCTCACGCTTTGCCAACACATTCGGGAAGAAATCGAGGACTTGAAAAAACAAGGCATTATCGCGGATAGCACGTCGCCATACAACAGCCCCCTATGGGCAGTAAGAAAGAAAAGCGTGCCGGGAGATGACAGGGAGAGGTACCGGGTTGTTATCGATTACAGGAAACTAAATGACAACACTGTGGACGAAAAATACCCGATCCCCAAATTTGAAGATATCCTGGATAGGCTAAGCGGGGCAAGAATATTCAGCACGCTAGATTTAAAAGCGGGGTACCACCAAATCAAAATGCATCCGAGAGACCGTTGCAAAACAGCATTCTCTTTTGAGCGGGGGCACTATGAATTTACGAGGATGCCGTTCGGTCTGAAAAACGCTCCAATAACCTTTCAGCGGCTAATGGATGAATTGTTGAGGGGGATCGACGAATCTATGTGCCAGATCTACATGGACGATCTGTGTTAGTGTTCAGTAAGAACGAAGAAGAGCACGTGGAACATTTAAAAAGTGTGTTCAGGAGAGTGCGACAATTTGGTTTAAAATTATCCCAGGAAAAATCGTTAATAGGCCAGGAGCAGATAAATTTTCTAGGGCATACTATCTCGGGAAAAGGTGTCAAACCAGAAGCGGGTAAAGTAGAGGCTATCAGGAAAATGGCAATCCCTAAAGATGTGAAAGGTATCCGTAGACTGTTAGGGACTCTCAATTACTATAGACGCTTTGTACCCGAAATGGCGGAGTATCTTGTTCCTCTCAATAATCTATTAAAGAAAGGAATGAAAGTAATAGTGACCCCACTGATGGAGGACAACATCCGAAAGTGCATGCAGCGTCTGCAAGAGGAACCCATACTTGCATTCCCAGATTTCACAAAGATGTTCACCATCACAACAGATGCGAGCGAGTACGCGATCGGGGCGGTGTTGGCTCAGGAGGGAGAAGGGGGGGAGCGCCCGGTGGCTTACGCTAGTAGGCGTCTAACGGAAGCAGAGTCAAGGTACAGCGCCTTAGAAAGGGAATTGTTAGGAATAGTGTGGGCTGTTGAGCACTTTAGGCCTTACGTATTCGGGAGAAAGTTCCAAGTACACACAGACCATAGGCCACTGCAATGGGTGGGCAAACTAAAAGAGTCCTCGGCGCGAGTTACGCGATGGAAAGAATTCCTGTCATAATACAACATGGAAATCATGTACAAGCCAGGGAGAGAGAACGTCGTAGCAGATTGGCTGTCTAGAGCCATCACGGTGAACGCCATCGAGGAAGAGAGGGGAGAATCTTCTAGGGATGTGCGACAATTCCTGAGAGAGTGGACGCCCGAAGGAGAGGGAGAACATGACGAGGCAGAAACAGACACAGATGATTCACAAGCAGAGGAGTATCAGGCTAGTGGCCGTACAGCAGATATGGAGGAATTGGACGAGATCATCAATGATAAAAGCCGCCAAATCATTTGGAAAACGAGGACCTCGGGGTTAATGAAAGTGCAGTATAGCAGATACGGGAGATGCGAGATAACGACAATCTGGTCAGAGCCGGGAGCGAGAGATGATCAGATTTGTAGAGCGCTAAAGGATGCATCGAAAAGGGGAAAGGTCTATCACCTCTACGTAGGGAACTCAACAATCTGGGAGAAAATAAAGAGAGTGTGGCGGTCCGAACGAATCGGGGTGGATAGACTATTCATCCGCTGCAAGCTGATGGTAGAAACCCTCAGGGATGAAGAGCGACAGAAAGAGGTGACAGTAGCATACCACCAAGGTAAAACAAATCACCGTGGGTTACACGAGACGCTGCAGGCCTTGCGTAGAAGATACTTCTGGTGGGGTATGAAACGGACAATCAGTGAAATTATCGGGTCCTGTGAGGTTTGCTTGGCAACGAAATACGATAGGCACCCCCCGGTTGGCACACAAGAGGAGACGCCGACTGCAGATACGCCGCTCAGTGATCTTCAAATTGACACCTTCACTTGGAGGGGATATAAATGGGTCACCATGATAGACCTCTTCAGTAAGGTAGCGATGGCGTACCAAATTCAGGAAAAGTCATCAGAGGCGGTATTAGGAGCTCTTCACGTGTGGTTCCAGTTCTACGGTGTGCCCGACCGAATTTCTTCAGATGGAGGAAGGGAATTCGACAATACGCAGATAAGGGAAGAAATGAAGAAACTCGAAGTAGTGTGGCACCTCAACACACCGGGTCATCCCAAGAGCAGGGGGAGCATCGAACGATTGCACAGCACTCTTAGCGATCACTTGAGGGTGTACCAAGTGGAAAAGGGGTTGGAACCAGACATCGCAATGCAGAAAGCCGCGATGGCCTATAACCACTCAATTCATACTGTCACGGGATTTTCGCCATTCGAAGTGCTTTTCGGGCTACGCGGGAGACGGCGGGATTACGCAGCCACGGTAGCGGAAGAGGAAGCGGTGGAGAGGATGTTCAGCAATAGGATTGAGCTGGGAAGGAGATGGAAGAAAGTTCGGAGGAAAATTCAAAAGGAAAAGAGTACGAGGGTCGCGCGGGAGAATGTAAAGTTAAAAGATGTAACGGGAGAGATAAAAATTGGGACAATCGTTTACCGCAAGATAGGTACCAACAGGGGAAAAGAATTACGGAGATACGAGGGCCCATTCAGAGTGATAGTGATTAGGGAACACAATGTAGTAACGATTGAAAGTGTTTAAGAACCAAAAAAGCGAAGGACGGTCCACATTGAGCAACTGAAGTTCCCAACCGCTCAGTGAATGCAGTGTATGTGCTAAGAAATATTTTTTTTTTCTCTCTTTCTTTTGGTTGTTTTTAATAAGTGTGAGAAAGTGATTATGTGCCATAAGTGAAATCATTTCAGTTGTTATGCTAGTTATTTCTGTAAATAGGAGAATTTTCTTTCGTTCTAAGTATTTTGTTTGTTCTGTTTATATTTTCTTATTTTATCCTTTATTTTGTGAAGTTTACGACAGGGTGGCGTAAACTGGCGGGGGGGAGATAAGGATAGAGAAGGCACAGTATTAGCCTTAATACCAAACATTGCTTGTAAACATTAGCAGAATGTATAAATAGGGAATTATAGAAAGAATAAAGCAGTCTTGTTTCTAACTTCATGCGTGTCTTATTGTCTACCTTTTTCCTTTTTTTTATAAGTTTCTTCTCGGTAACTGTTAAGTTATATATATATATATATATATTTCTTCTGTTTATTTAAAAAAAAAAATGAATTAAAGATTATAGGAAAACCATCATATGTTATGGTATGATAAATTTGTTTTCTATCCTCTCGAACAAGAAATGGACGAAAACAGGCGTCACAATTCCGTCATTTATCATCCAATATAAGGGCGATATTCCATCAATCGGATTATTATGTCAGGGAATCGTTTGTGGTAGTTGTATGGCTTTTGAAAATTCACCGCCCAGGTCAGTATTATTGACGTTATTTGTTTAAATGTTCATTGCATTTTTATTTTTAAAGGAGAATATAACTATTCTTAGAGTTCATCTACTATTGAGTAATGATAAATGATTTTATAAATTTATTTTTATAGATTACATTTAATAATTATCTATATCGTAATATCTCAGAGGCGATATTTATGGAATTGAAGAAGCCTTCAAAGATATAGGATTTTTCAGGACGGAAAGTTAAACGTTCCTATACAAATTTTAATATCTTAATATTTTATATCTTAATGTCTCAGAGACGATATTTATGGAATTGATGAAGTCTTCGAAGATATAGGGATATAGGGGGGTTATTCAAGACGGAATGTTAAGCGTTCCTATACAAAGTTTAATAACTTTAGGTTCAGAAGACTGAATTATAGCATAAATAACTAATTAATTATTCTGTAACCGAATTTGGAACCTCTTTGCTGTACTAATCGGAAATCAAACAGAAACTGAAATCCATATCTCTTGATTATTTAATCGTTTGATACGTTTTTATCTGAATTATTACTCCGTAAACAACGTAGGTTTCACTTTAATTGGAAAGCGAATCCATTATAATATTTATTCAATCTATGTAAGTACGTAAATTTCAGAGATCAAATTTGGTTTATGTTCTGTATCTCAGTCTCTATTCAAATGCATATGAATAATGAAGTGAAGAAGTTTTAGCATACTAATTACTACTTAATCTTATTTAAAATTTTCAGTATTTTACTCATTATTTTGGTGTTCCCATATTGATGCTTATCGGCTTTTTAGCTTAAGGTTGTCAGGATATACATATATATTGATACCGAATCAGTTTGCAATATTAGCCGAATCAGTTACAATATCGTCGTTGATACTGCAAAAGGTCGTACGTCAATTAACAGCTGATTATCAGGAGAACAAAAAATCATTTTATTTGCAATTAATTTTTTTAGTGTTTTGTGATTGATTATCGAAGGAAACATTAAAATTGTTATTGTATTCATTTGTAAAACATTTTTGTGTTAGAGTTCAAATTTTCCTTATAGGCTGGTGCCACTTAGGAGTAATGACCATGCGAATCTAGAAATACGAATATTTTTTTAGTGTGCATGATTCTTCTTTTCTATAACGGTGACATACTTCGTCTTTTAGGACCTTAGAGCTACTCGTTTCGATTAAAAATCCAATAAAATCGCGAAACCGAAAATTTATGACGTACGACCTTTTGCAGTATCAACGACGATATATCATCGGTCCGTGTTTCATTCAAAGCAGCTTTAAGCCACTTGCTCATTCGAATGCTAAGGATTCGAAATATATATGTAGATTTTATTTCTCGTAATATGTCAAAATAAATATTTATATCTATAAATGTTCTTCTTCTTACAAAATGTGATTTACATTGGTTTCAGTTTTTAGTTGTGAAGGAATAATGAGAAAATCTTTTCTGTACTCTTTGAAATACAAATTTTATTAATTTTTATAATAATTCTGGTAATGTTTATTGTTATTAATGGCCCCTGTGTATATGCAAACAGTTTTTATTGCCCCAATCCTGTATTATAATCTTAAAGATATTGAAGAAATGCAATTAGGCCTAATTTAACTCTATTTATTACAGTATTGTTTTAAATTTGTTATTTCTGTTGTATAAAAACAATGATTTTCAAATGTAGAGAAGAATGTTTATGTGCCCAAGATTAAAGATGTCCAGACGCTATCGACAACTCGGTGTCCTATTTCTAACCACCTTCCATCCCTCGACCACAGAACTGTGCTTTAGAAAACTTCAGGTGATAGTAAATCTTCTCTGAAATTCCCATAAATGTACCTGATCATGTTCATATTTATGTGAAAATATTATGATAACTGCAGGGGATAAATGCCTAAATTAGTGATTTTAGCACTACTACTACTATTTGATATTTTGAAGGACCTTGTAATTTTCGTAATAGTCGTTTAACTGCTCGTGATATTATTAAAAAATATATGATGCGATGCGCTTAATACACAATTTTTACTTAGATAAAATTATTGACGCCTTTTTGGTGTTTTTTAGGGGTAGCTTAAACTGCTTGATTTTTCCGTGACATGAATATATTTTATATATCGAGGAAAAGAAATCTCTTTTCATTCCCTTCTCGGCTCTTGTTGGTATTTGCAGTACCAAGAACTAATTTTTCCGAGCAAACCTCTTAAATTTGCTTATATTTTGCTTTCTATTCATATTAATGCCTTATGATTAGCGTAGGGATTGTTGGATGTGGGCTGTGTGGCTCAATGAGTAAGGCACACGATACTTGAGGTACTGAGTTCGAACCAGGCTCTGTAAGAGTACTATTACGAATATGACCCAAGTGGTTGCTGATTACATTAAAAAAAAAAAAAAAAAAAAAAATAGTACTATTTAGTTCTAAAAGAGCAACCGTGGATCGAACTTAGGTTCGTGGAACCATTCGGGGAATACCCAGCCTCTCTATAAAGTGGGCGCTATTAACCCATATCTTCTAAGGGTAAAAAATATATGAATTTTTGATGTTCCTTTTTATTCCTATGATATTTCAAAAAAAAATGATCGGTAAATTTTAAAATTATCGCCGTTCGGGTACTCTACTTTCCGGGAACGTACCTCTGGGACATTAAAGGATCCAAAGTGATTAGCCAAATCACCTCCATACTTTATATTTTTGTATTACATTCCTTTAATGAAGATTAGACATACAAAACATTTTAGATATCAATTTTTCTCACATTATTAATTAAACATTAATAATTTAGTGATTGATTGATTCAAAATCAAATTTCACATTTCTTTTGAAGATTATAAAAAACATTTTTTTAAAGTGAACCAATTACTCCGGGGTTTTTTGCGGAACTCTCTCTTTTTATTTATAATTTGTGCAATATTAGTTAATCACCATCATTACTTTAAAAATAGGCAATAATATTTATTAATATTTTATTACTCTCGGAGCCCAAGCTTATTATTATATTATTAATCAATATCGAGTTAGAAATATTTTGACTAGCTTAATTATATGACTCAACTTCGTTTTCTCAGCTACCGAGGACCAAAAATAATTCAAAACCGCAAATGTACTATGTAATGGAATAAAATAGCTAATTAACTTCAACATGTTCTTTAATTGAATTAAAATTAGTTTAACTGAATCGAGTTGAAAAAAATATCTTAACCTGCAATTTTCGAACAAATATCCAGCGGAGTTGAAATTGGTAAGTTTTGGCTTTGTATTAAAGCGGAAACGTTCAATGCTTCAGAGAGCAGAATGTTTTAATACAAACCGCAATGAAGGGTCCAGTCTCATTTAGGTTTCACTAATGAGAAGCTTTCATCATCCCCCAGGAAGAATAGTAAAACGAAAAAAAACAATAAAATATTTTTCTGCTACATTATTCTCTATCAAAATCTATTTTAAACTTAAAACTACAATTATTATATAACAAAAATTAAAATTTTATCATTATTTTATAATAATGTTATACTTATATGTTTAAATTAATAGTATTCTGCTATCATCAAACAATTATTACATCAGTTTTATAAAAATTTTAACCCATCGAGAAAAAAAGGTTTTGTTTTCAAATATTTTTTGGAAAATAGCAATGAAATGTTTATCTTTCTTTCAAATGTTTGTTGTTTATATTGATCAAATTCACAAATTTTTATTGAAACTATAAAAATGTTTATGATTAAGATGTACGAATGTAAACTGGGATTTGTTTTGAATAGCTACCTATTGACTTTTAGGCTAAAATAGAACATACAAATTGGTTTAGTAAAATTTTGGCAATTTTAAGAAAGCTGAATTTATTGATCTTGAATTGTGAAAAGTTTTGAATTTTTATATGTCTCCTTCCGATTTGAAACGAGTGAAAAGGGATAATGCAGTTTGAATATTCTGTTATAAATATTAAGTATTCCACTGTTGCTTTATAATATCTAGCGTTTTGAAGGTTAAATATTTTGATTATAAATATTTCGTTTTACACTATTTCTTTTTTTGACAACTTGTTCCACCTGGGTTTTTGGAACCTTGCGTTAAATATTTCCTTTTTCAAATATTTTGTTTATTTGTTATGTTTCAGTTCCTATTTTAAATGGACTGAATGTTTATTAACTAAAGGAATTTTATAATTACTTATGTATTTTATTTTTAAAAAAATTTATAATGAAATAATTTTAAATTTTTTCGCATTTTAGGATGAAAATAGTAACTTCTTTTAAAATACTGTTATATTTCTTCCGCTGAAACAGATCAGAAAGTCCTTTTGCAGCAAGCTTTTATGAAGAGATGTGGGTTTTACATTTAATGTAGCAGGATTTAATTAATAATCGGTTGGGTATCACCCTATCTAATTAATAATATGCTGGGTATCACCCACTGATGCATAGTTAATTAACAGTAATTCAATTTCCTCATCATCCCTTCCTCCATTATCAGTTTCAGGCAGCCACTGAATGATAGTTCTGCTTAAATGAACATAATGTACTCATTAGAGTGGGTCGAAAAACAAATTTTTTTTTTTCGATACCCTATACCGCGGAAAACTTGCCTCTGGGGTAGGTAAGTAAAATGCAAATTAAATAAAAAAATAATATTGAAAACCCAGCTAGCGCATCGTACTTGCAATTTCGATTTTTCTCGAAAATCAAGTCTTTTTAAATTTTTTTTTTGTATTGCTCTGCCAATAATATTTCAAACTGCTACAATGAAAATCCTTTAGTATAAGGGTTTAAAAACACACAAAAAAAATTTAAACCATCAAAATCTTTTAATTTGTGGTAGCGCAAAAGACTCAAAAATTGCTAAATTATTGCATTTAAGCTGCTTACTAGCACCTTAAAAAAAGGTGAAGTGTAGCATGCTGCGTTTTATGTTAATGGCCCTTTACTTAATTTTTTTTACTTCAACAATTAATTTTAATATAAAGGATAAATAAAAGTTCTTATTACATTTAGTACAAAAAAATAAAAACACACTTTCACGAAAAATATATAAATGTTTAGATTATGAGTACTACTCATGTTCTTCCACTCATCATTAGCTCGGTCATCAATAACTGATCTACATACTTTTTGAATGTCTTGGATTTATTGCAGTTCCTTATTGATTTTCCTCGAATTGATGTAAGGCGCTGTGTTTTATTTCTGAAGCAATCCTACCAAAACCACCTTCTGTGTCAAATCAGTTGCTGATCTTCTTGTTCTGCTACTTTAGTTTAACATTGGAGGTTTTCTCGAATGCATAGTAAAAGTATGCTACGTTTGATACTTTCATTTTGAGAATGTTTGTCATGTTACGACGAATATGAACTGTTGACTTTTCAAGAACACTCACTCGAAATGTATAACTTTAAGTATTTATTCTCTTTTTTTTTTTTTTTAAGGACACAGTGTTCCATTATCTCATATCTTGTGTGTGTTTTCATAAACGTCAGTGTGTTTTAATTATGTTAATTGCTTTTTTATTAAGAGCCCCCAATTTTTATTTTATTTTTTTAATGAGTCAACCACTATTCACATTATCACCTTATATTACGCTAAGTTTTACTCTGTATTTTTCTGTAATTATATTATTTTCTACAATTGTATAATATCAGTCTATATTTTTGGATACAGTTTTGTTTGAGTAAGTCGAAAAGATTATCTATGGCTTTTAAATTGCCTTTTAAACATTGCTCTGTCAATGCCGTATGCTCTACTTTCTGTAGAGGTATTTTTAGCGGTTAGCGGGCTGCCGCAGGTCAGACGATCAAGTGGAGGATCGCGAGTCATTAAATAGCTATGGATAAGGCTAGTATGACCAATACACAAACGTGTTAAGATCACTCCCTCTCTGCATTTATCTCTAGTTAGGGTTTTCCAGAGGATAACATCATTTTAAATTTTTCACCGTTTATTTTCTGTTAACCGATACCATACCAAATAAATACAGCCTTCGGCAGGAAACCCATCTTATGGAATACCATCGGTTATTGCTTTTTGGGCTGCCTGATCAGCAAACTAATTCCCGCCTATTCCGCAGTGACCAAAAAACCAAAAAAAGAAAACCGAGATATTGTTTCTATTTACTATTTCAAACGTTAATATATATTTTGGATGGTTTAGTTCGAGGAGAAAGTATTTCTCAAAAATTGAGAAGTGCTGATATAGAATCCGTGCAAATGAACCAGGTGTTTTTTATTGGAGTGAATAATATTCAGGCTTTTATAAATTGCAACTTTATTTTATGCGAAACATTAGGTAATTAGAAGTCACTAGATTTTGACTAAATTTTAGATAATATATACGAGGGGGTTGGCATCAGATACTGCTAACCCTCAAAAGTATATATTATATTTTCTACGAATACATTTACATACATATGAGTTTAACATCATATTTTATATGGGTTTCATTTTCAGATCTCAATTTACATTGATTTCTATTGAAATAGTAATGAGAAATCCATATTAAATATGGTAATTTTTTCGTTATTTTTACCTTTATAAATTTCATAAGCTCAATGCTGTCCCCTTGAAGCAAATACCTTGGAACTTTGAAAACTAATGTTATTGCTAAATATGGAGTATGGAATAAAATTGATTACCTGGTTGTTAATTGTTAATCATTGGTACCTACACTAATAATGAATTGTTCACAGTTTTCTTGCAAACAGGTATAAGCGAATAGGGTGAAAATAGTAAGTGCTAAATTCTTAATATGAAAAAATCAATATTTAGATTGGATTATCGAAAAATAAAACTTATAAATTTTCCTACATTCTTTATTTCATAAACAGTAATATCAATATAAACATCCTTCATAACTTACTTATATACCAAAAATCTAACAATTATTTTGTTTGTTTCCTCGACCGTGCCAAACATTGCAACGCCATCTGAACGCGAACGGTGTCGCCCGATTCAGACAATGGTTAGACAATCAGAGCATGTATCCTAGAGATTGTTGGGCTTCAATGGCACCTTGTATTATTACTACTCGTTACTAATTTTGTATTAATTGTTATTCTGTTGTTTGTTTGCTTTTTGAACCCTCGAGTTGCATTGTTTAACAATAAAATTTGTTACAATCATGTTTATTTTCGTGTGATGGGTTCACTACTTTTGAGTAAATTTTTTTGTTCAAAAATTATGTATTATTTTATGGAGAAACATTATCATCTCAAGATAGGATGCTTGGATAAAGTACTACACGCCTTGATTAATAGCCCCAACATACACCTTAAAAAAATTGAATTTCTACAAAAAGTTTACATAACACTTTTATCTTTAACATAAAAGATAAAAGTGTTAGATAAGCTGACATTAGATGTTTGAAAAAAGCTGGTAAATGTGCTTAGCTGTAAAAAATAGAAATCATTAATTTTAACCTAATGGTTGTCTGTTTTTGTTTAGCGTCCCTTTATACTACTAAGACTAATAGTATGATGCTACTGTTGGAATTCTAAATTTTGACTATCCACTCTAATTAGAATAGAGATATTTTACGTTTACCTGACATCACGCAGACTCGCGACCTCCATTTTACGTCCTATCCGAAGGCATAGCCAAGGATTTACTCCCTTTAAGAAATTCTAGGGCCACATGCAACGATGCGAACCCTCGATATTTACCAAGGTTATTATTTCAGAAAAGATTATAATTTACAATAGCTTTTCAACATTCCAATAATTTTCAATGGGTAATGACTAATATAATTGTACTTTGGCTAAATAGAATTTGCACTGGCAAGTCTTGAAGCAAAAAAAAAAAAAAAAAAAAGAAAGTTTTACTTTATTTACCATTGTAAGCTTCTATACAATAAACTGCACCGCAGAAGATCCCTAGTGGTGAACCTCGGAAATTCACCGAGACATAAGTGTGAGGATTGTGTTGAGAGGTAGACGACTGTTATATCATCTTGTTTCCCATACCTTTATTTATTTACCTACCATTGTTACCTACAAGTCGTAACCATTATCCACAAGACGTAGTTTGGGAATACTCTGAAAAACATGCATTTGTTAGCGTGTTCTCACTTAACAGCTCCCTGTTAAATTTTACGCAATGAGGTTTGCTTACTTTAAATTTTTTGACCTAAAAATAAATGCATTGGTTTGCAAGATTAATTATGCCTTTGGTACTAATTATTTATTTTTTTTACAATTATGACTTAAGCGACTAGGATGTTGATGAATTCTTAGTATTTCCTCTTGTCTTACTTAATTTATACCTTGTTAATAAGTACTTACTTACTCTTAATTCCAGCTATACAAATCCGTAACTTTTATCTATCGTAAAAACTTTTCTTCCTGGCTATTTTTAACGAATCGGAAATAGATTAACCTAGATGTCGATGAACTCCCCTCTTACCTCTGAACCGATTACAGCTGTGGTAAAAGATCTTACTAATGCCTTGACCTCACACAATAGACAACTTGACCTCAATGAAGATCAATTCATTCAAAGTTGTGCTCCTGTGCGCAATCGACGTTACGTCACCTCCGATCTCCGTCAATTGAGTACGGTCTATATTTATAGATCTTCAACGACTTAAACGAATTCACAAAAGATCTGCATCAACTGAGCACTCATTGACTGGTTGGGATTTAATCAGGTCAGCGACACTCCTATGCTGTCTCCACCTTTCGTTTGCCCAGATTATCTGAAGGCTATGGACTGCGTAAATTGCTCAATGTTTCTGGTGGCTATCAATGTTGTTCAACTAAACAACACTATTGATGTGCTTTATATGAATGAACTTAATTTCAGGAAAGTCTTGCCTCGATCGCCTATAATGATAATATAATAATGCCTAATAACATTAAGATGAATCATCAAGATAATTTGTATCCTACTCGTGATAATTCAGTGCGAATCCTACTTTATAACTACTTATGTCATAAATATTGCTTCAAACATTGAAGCCTCTTTTTAACCTTATATTTGGTTATTTTTAGATAAATAAAAAAACTATGTCACTCAATAAATATTTATTACAAAAATTATAACTAAGAAAATAAATACAGATTCTTAAGACTATACTAGAAAATAAATAAACAGTATAAGAAAACTTTTTATACAAAAATTAATAATGAAGAACCAAAAATGAATAACCTAATTTTATGACCAATATATTAATAATAAATGAACAATTTCTTATTTACAAATTTGGCGCACCTTATAAATAAAAACTCATTACAAAAAAACAGTACTTACTATAACTAATCAGGCCTGTTTCCCTAATGAGCTCATACAGATTAAATATGAACATTCGTTATTTTCTTTGTAACACTGATGTTATAGATGTCTGGTAGATGTCGTATGTCTTCAGCCCAAAGAGGTCGCGATGTTATTATTTCTTTGATACACTCGTATTTCTTATGTTTAATTTAAAACTTGAAACTTGTTCGGTGGAATCTGTACCCTAATCCGATTGCTATAGATATCTCTAAGTCATATTATCAAGCAATCTGTAGACTGGGAGTAGGATGACCAAGAAAAGAAAATTGCAGTTATTTTGTTTCACAAGGTAACGAAAGATAATTATGTTGTTTTTGATCCTGGACTCTCGGGAGACGAGAACTACAAAGTTGGTGTTAGTACAATCGATATATTTTTTATAGTATTCTCTACTCGAAGCCTATAGATTGCTGAATAATAATAATATCAATAGTATTAACAACATAGAAAGCCAACATTGAGAAATTTACGCCTTTTAAATAGCCATTTAATGATTGAATCCCAATCAGTCAATGAGTGCTCAGTTGATGCAGATCCTTTCTGAATTAGTTTACCTCTCAGGTACTAGAATTATTTTGTTTT
Organism: Aelia acuminata; assembly: GCA_911387785.2. Classification (NCBI taxonomy): domain Eukaryota; kingdom Metazoa; phylum Arthropoda; class Insecta; order Hemiptera; family Pentatomidae; genus Aelia; species Aelia acuminata. The sequence goes on from OU426979.1 coordinate 136,540,869, forward strand.
TCAATGGAGAAAAAAAAAAAACCAATATAAAAACTATCCTAGCAGGATTTATAAATGTAGATGCGTATTACAAAGTTAATTTTTCAACTTGCAATATATCTCTCCATCGTTTGGCCCAAAGATATGATTCATTAAAATGAACGTCATTCAAGAACTTGAATCAAATCTGTTAATTCTGGGTCCAAATAACTTGAAACTTCGATCTAATTATCTTAATTCATCGACTTCGTATGTTAAATGGAAAATTAATTGTAGCTATGTCGACGATTAACTACTATGGTTAATTATTCGTAATTTTTATACAATAAACAAATTGCTATGAAAAAAAGTGTATAAATATAGTTATTTTATGTTGCACTATATGATGTGAAACATATAGTGGTGCGCCCCACTCACTCTATTAGTACATGCGCAGGGATAGAATTGTTACTTACAGGGACAGAATATTTATTGCATTGCCTACATTGATGAGGCCTATCTTGAATTCCACCCATTGTGTGTGGCGTGGGTGCGACCCAATTAAGCAGATATCGCCCAATTGTTCTTCATATTAACGAATGGTGCTGTTATTAATAAATGAGTGACGTTTACTATGCCATTGTGCTCTTGCCTCTCTTGTTCCGGGAGGCGTCAATAAGGAGCTGCATTTGGAATTACCTTAAAGAGTGTTGTAGAGTTATGTGGAATCTGTTATAAAGTTATGAAACTATATATGTATATATGTATATATATATATATATATATATATATATATATATATATATATATATATATATATTATTATGTATTCTGATTTTGTCTTACAAAATAGCTGTTTTGAAGAATTGGATATATAAATGGTTTAATAAAAGATTGAAATATTTATTTTCACATTTTTTGCAATGGAGTGTATCCGCTGAAACTAAAAATTGGATAAATGAGAATCAATCATAGCTGAGTTCTTTAATCATGTTTTCCTGAATTATAGAACATTTTACTGCACTATATCGAGAGTCATCGGCGATGGGTGCGGTTTCCATCCGTTTTTTTCGGAATACAGGGTTCTTTTCCTTGCAGAAAAATATTATTGACATTTGGATGTATACCGATTTACGGTTTTCCCGGGTTTACCCTGTTTTTGATGTTTGGGGCACATGTTCAGCTTCCACAGATGTAGTCAGAGGTTTGACATTTTGAGTGTAACAGGGTGGTCTTAAAGATCCTTGGGGGGTCTTAACCTTTATTACCGCAGTTTAAAAATGAACGCCAAATTGTTTAGATCATTTTACGATATGAAGAAAAAGTTAAATATTTTAACATCTTTAATCCATTTTACTGAATATTTGGAAAATCACATATCTTCTTATACAGGTGATCATTTAATTTTATTTTTTTATTATAGATTCTCATAACATTCCAGAGGTTTTGGAACTTTAGCTCACATGCTATTGGGTCGATCACTATTGAGTGGTACAAAGGTGGCCCCTCGACCATTTTATAAAAAAATATATGTTTACCACCAATTACGAACGAAATGCGTAGTTCAAACTAAGTTTTAAAAATTTTTTTGGGCTCAACCGCTTCAAAATGGCAGCCATTTTTGTTTCACCGTGCAGGCCGATTTATGAGATTGTAAGCTATTACGGAAAACTCATTTCTTCAAGCCTGGTAAACCATAGAATAATACATCAGACACGATTGTCTTCTTTACAGTTAGTTCTATCTTTTGTGTTTTTTTTTTGTTTTTTTTTTTTAATATTTTGACATAACAACTGCTTTAATTTCTCAAAAGGCCTTTTTTTTAGGCTATGTTATGTTATGGGTATAAGAGGTTGTACATCAAATCTGATTTTTGAAATGAAAATAAATCTAACTAAGTAGCTTTTATTAAAAGTACTTTTAACCCTGATATTCGTTACCTTATTTTTTTTTTTAATTTTTATACTTCAAATTTTTTAATTTTGTATTAACTTTAGGCTGGTGGGGGATTTAATAAAAATCTCATTTTTTTATATTTTAGGCTTACATGGTAACATAAAACTCCTGTACAAATTTTAACCTGTTTAGTTGATGCTTTGGTAGCTACGAAGTTTTGAAAAGTATGTACCTAATAATTGCTAACGAAATGACTGGAATAAACAACGCTTGTTGTAATGTTCAATATTATATAACTAAATATGTTTACAATTTGAAGTGTATACAAAAATTGCAATTTTTTATAATATTGAAACTATATTATATATCGTGTAAAGTCCAGAAATAAGAAACATAATTATTCAACACTAAATTATATTAGTTAAAAAATGCAAGACTGTTGTAACTCTTAATCTCATTTTTATAATTTTTGTTTTCGACTTATATTCTAATTTTTCTGTAGTATCTCTTTTGAGAAGCACTTGGACCGCAAAAGCAATGATTCCTGAAACATTTTAACAATCGGATCAATAAATAACAAAGGGTAACTAGAAGTGATCAAAAATTGACGCTAAAGTAACCATATGCGTAGTAACCAAGGCAAGACTTAGCCCCTAGTCCATCGCTTCTTGTACCTAAGTCCGAAATGGAACATCTCAGAGAGGTCTAGATCATTCCAAACGCGTGGTCACATGAATGTAAAGGTTCCGGAATATTCTACAAACCTTCCGGTGGTACGAAAACAATCATATGTTTTTGTTTCACGTTATTACATTATTTTATTTCTACCATTTTAATTTGTCTATACGTATATTTGTTTGAGAATAAATTCCTAAAATAGTATAAACCAAAAGTAAAATGATATAAGTTACGTTCATTGTGCTTTTATTTGACTGTCAAAGGTGTGAGTATCAAGGAAGCTAATGTTATGCTAGGCGGTATGATTACAATTCATCCAATCCATAAAAGATTTTGAATAATTCAAATATTTCGGATCCTATAAATTTAAAAGACAATTGCTAAGATCCTATATTTAATGAGTCGAGTCTGATATGTATACATACACAGTTTATTATTTGATCATGTTCTTTTATTATTTTAATTACTTTCCCTTTATAAAGTAGTGATTACTATATTGTTTAATAAATAAATTATAACTTAAAATCAATCATATATGGTGGAGGATCTATTTTAATGGCAAGTTATATTAGTGATGCTTTATTCCTTCCTGGCTTTGACATTTCGAGAAGGATAAGGTCAAATTGCATACACGCTACTACCATTGACATCTCTTAAATCAGGTGCTTTGGGTGCTTTGCCGATGTATATTAGCAGAGTTTATTCCTGGATGACATTTCGTCAACCATCAATCAATATCCATTACCGATGTCATCGATTCCTGAACAGCGGTGTTTGTTGGGTAATTGATATTGTTCTTTATTTAATTGCATCCAATTTCTACTGAATTTATATAGCCCAAAAGTAAATTAGGTCGGAAACTAAGTTTATTTCTAAGAATGCAACAGTGGAGATATCAGGTTTAGAAATGTTTACAGAATCCCTAAAAAGAAGAATAAACGAAGAACTGCAATAGGATCCTGCCCAGTGGGATTTTGTGGAGATAAGCTAGATGAGGTCATTATTTATTTGGGAGTTATTTTTATCTAATAAATCGAAAAGAAAAAAGAAATATGGAATATTATTGTCGGAAAACTGGGTAAAGGTAAAAAAAAAAATCTTCGTAATGGAAAAAATTGGGAGCTTGGATATCCCCAAAATAAATCTTAACAAAAAACACCTACGTGGCTTCTCGGTTCAATACCAAGGCTTCCATGCAATACCTGGTGATCATAATAAAAGAATGAATAGGGGGAAGCCAAGAAGCTGACTTGTCGTTGAAGGCATAAAATCACATAATATAAAGAACCATAAGTTGATGAGATTATTGTGATATTCGGTTATTTCAGGATAGCAGTTGATCCTAATTGATACATAGTTTATAAACTGAGTCATTAAAGTGATCAGGTTGACTATCGAGATAACCTGAACTTTTTATCATTAAAAAACATCGAAGGGCTTGAGTTTTAGACTTTCTGTGGAAATACTGTTAAGTGCTGAATGGTTTGTTGTGCTCACCAGAAACTCCCCGTAATTAATGAAGTTTGCCAATTTTGTTGAAGCTGTATATGTCCCATCCTGGTCTCCAAACCCCACGGTCCAGCTACGCGACTGGTGTAAATGAACAAAGTAATCCTACGGTGACCATGTGCAAGAAATCTGATCGGACCCTGAAATCAGATTTTGCCACGCCTTATCAAAAGGGTGTATTTATTCGATTAGAAACTTTATCATTCTGCCATAGAAATCGGGACCGTTCCAGTTGTGGTGAATGAGGCAGTAGTCCTTATAGCAATAGTTATAAAATAATTTGAATATAAAATATTAAACTTTAAATTAATTATGAATATTAATTATCAATAATTATAACTTTCAACATTAATATAAGAAAAACAATATTCCCGGTCTACTTTTATTTTATTTAGAGTTCTATTCATGGTATGTAAACTATCTCCACATTTAAAATATTATATCAATTACATCTTAATGCGATTTATTGCTTATTTGAACATGGTTCGGTATGTTTTAACAATAGAATAATAAAAAATCTGGTGCATGCGCGCAACACACAACTTTCACTTACCAACTTACTTAAATTAGAAATTAATGAGTTTTGTTAATGCCAGTTCTCAAAGTTACACATTTTTCCATATTCATTTCTTATTTTTGTTTTCATTTGCTCTATAAAAATTATTTTATTATTAAATAAAAGATTTTACTTGTCATAATTCGGCAAAGCAAGCATAATACTCCAAGTCGTCTGATTTTATAATTCTCTATGTACTTGTTGAAAATTTCAATTAGTGACCATGAAACAAATAATTTCCATTAAATAAACAGAACGGCTTTAATTATGAACAATGGTCTTTCATTAATTCATGAGTGGGCTCAACGTGTTTTAGGAGTTGACAGAATATTTTTCATTTTTCTCCTCTATATGTTTACTTGGTTTTTTTCATATCTCATATTTAGCCATTTCTTATTTTTAGGCGTAACGAGAGACAGTTAATTTCTCCATTTAAATAAAAACAAAGGTCCGGTACAGGAAACAAAAAAAACAGCCCCCTCAGAACATTTTAATAGTGATAACGCTTACCTGATATTAAATAACACCTAATTTTCATTAAACATGGCGAATTTGATGAAAATCGTTAAAGCCGTTTTTGAGATAACCCAAAAAAGGGTAAAAATTGGAAAAAAGTTATAAAATAAAGTGATTTTGATTTGATTTGAAAATTTTGATGTAATGTTGGCTATCACATCTTTGGCATATACATACATCAAATACCCAGTTTGATCAAAATTGTGAAAGCCGTTTTTGAGTAAATAAAAAAAACACGTGAAAATGATACAAAATTTATTGAGTAAAGTCCCCCCTCCAGTTGATCAATTTTGATGAAATGTTGGCTATCACACCTTTGGCATATACATACATCAAATACCCAGTTTCATCAAAATCGTAAAATCCGTTTTTTAGTAAATAAAAAAAACACGTTAAAATGATACAAAATTTATTAAGTAAAGTCCCCCCTCCGGTTGATCAATTTAGATGAAATTTTTACGGTCATATCTCGGGCATATTAATACATAAAATACTCAGTTTAATCAAAATCGTTAGAGCCGTTTTTGAGAAAATCGAAAAAAATGTAAAAAGTTATTAAATAAAGTACCCTTTGAGCAATTTCGATGAAATTTTTGCTGTCACATCGCGGGCATATACATACACAAAATACCTAATTTCAGGTTCGCACGGGTTATAGTTTTTGAGCTAGTCTGTTCACAGACACACACACAGACCACTTCGTGGGACTTGGTTATTTGGACTCAGGGGACCCCAAAACGTGTATTTCCGTTGAAAACCGGAATTCGAAATTTTTCACGATCGCAATACTTCCACTTACTATACATTTCATATATTGGTAAGTGAAAGTAAAAATATATTAAAAGAGTAGGTACAGTTAAGTGCTAATAGAGTGACTAACAAAGTTGAATTCCCAAGGCCCAAGGTCTTCTCGGTTATTATCAGGGTCTTATTATGCTCCCTGAAATCAGATTTCGCCTCGCCTTATCAAAAGGGTTTATTTATTCGTTTATAAACTTTATCATTCTGCCATAGAAATTGGGACCGTTCCAGTTTTGGTGAATGAGGCAGTAGCCCTAATGGGAGTAGTTGTAAATAATGAAGATAATATGAATAATAATAATTCATTATAATAAAAAAATATTATAATCATAGATTATTATAATAATAATTATAATATAAAATCATAAATAAAAATAAAATTTAATGTTATATACCTTTCATGTCTACTCTCTGTCTGAATTCCTTTATAAACCTAAGTTTATTTAGTAAGTTTTTCGCCGGTATATTATCTATAAATGTATGTAAATACACTGTATTCTTATATTTTGGCTGATGTTTTTCGTAAGTAGGCAAGGTGGAATTATTCTAAAAAGTACTGTCAATTCTAGGTGTCTTGCCTACTGGGTTCCGAGAACGTTGAGAAAAATTTATTGAAATAGGTTTAATTTGTTTTTCAAATATTTTAGGTTTATTCTTTCATAAATCTTCCTCATCCTATAATTTAATGCCTTTATTATATATATATTATAATAAATAACACAGAAATTCAATTTATACAAAAAAAATCCTGTCTAACCAGAATAAACCTCGCTCCAGGCTGCATTCTAACCGCTGAACTCGAGAATGAGTAGCAAAAACGGCTTAACAGGCTTGACCATGACGGGGTCTCGTCTAAAACTTTTGACCGATAGACACTTCTAGGTCATTTTTATTTATATTGGCCGCCATAGTAAGTGTTCATGATCTGAACTCAATATTACCAATCGTCTTTTTGCTCCAAAATAGCAGTTTAGCTTTACGTTCCGCCTTCCGCGGTTTTCTTCCAGACTTCTGTGTTTTTACTTTCACTTACTTATATATGAAATATATAGTAAGTGGAAGTATTGCGATCGTGAAAAATTTCGACTTCCGGTTTTCAACGGAAATACACGTTTTGGGACCCCCTGAGTCGAAATAACCAAGTCCCGCGAAATGGTCTGTGTGTGTGTGTGTGTGTGTGTGTGTGAACAGACTAGCTCAAAAACTATAAACCGTGGGAACCTGAAATTGGGTATTTGGTGTAGGTATATGCCCGAGATGTGACAGCAAAAATTTCATCAAAATTGCTCAAAGGGAGAGGGTACTTTATTTAATGACTTTTTACGTTTTTTTCGATTTTCTCTAAAACGGCTCTAACGATTTTGATTAAACTGAGTATTTGATCTATTTATATGCCCGAAATATGACTGTAAAAATTTCATCAAAATTGATTAACCGGAGGGGGGACTTTACTTAATAAATTTTGTATCATTTTCACGTGTTTTTTTTATTTACTCAAAAACGGCTTTAACGATTTTGATCAAACTGGGTATATGATGTATGCATATGCCCGAGATACGACCGTAAAAATTTCATCAAAATTGATCAACCGGAGGGGGGACTTTACTTAATAAATTTTGTACCAATTTCATGTGTACATATTTTTTATTTACTAAAAAACGGCTTTAACGATTTTGAAGAAACTGAGTATTTGATGTATGTATATACCAAATATGTAAAAGCCAACATTTCATCAAAATTTGTCCAACTGAGGGGGCACTTTATTTCATGACTTTTTTTCCAATTTTTATCTTTTTTTCGGTTAACTCAAATACGGCTTTAACTATTTTTATCAAATTCGTCATGTTTAATGAAAATTAGGTTTTCTTTAATATCAGGTAGGTTTATCATTATTAAAATGTTCTGAGGGGGCTTCTTTTTTTTGGGGGGAGGGGCTTTTTTGTTTGTTTGTTTCGTTCTTATAAAGTACCTTTGTTTTTGTTTACATGGAGAAATTAACTGTCTCTCGTTACGCCTAAAAATAAGAAATGGCTAAGTATGAGATATGATAAAAATAAAGAAAACATAAAGAGGAGAAAAAAAGAAAAATATTCAGTCAACTCATAAAACTCGTTGAGCCCACGCATGTCATAATTAAAGCCGTTCTGTTCATTTGAGAGGTGGCAATTAAAAAAACGCATTAATTTCTACCTAAGTAAGTTGGTAAGTGAAAGTTGTGTGTTGCGAGCATGCACCAGATTTTTTTCTTTTCGATTTGCCCTTTTTAATGATGACGGTATGATTATTGTAATCTCTAAGATTTTTGTTTCCAAATATCCAGCAAATGCAGGTGTTTATCTACGAGGATGAATCAAATAGAAACGAGACTTTTTTTTTTTTTTATTTATTTTTATTTTAAACGCAAAAAAGAATATAGTTTATTTTTCTACATAATCTCCTGATTCGGAAACACATTTTTCCCAGCGGATAGGCAGCTTTCCTTCCACGTAGAAAGATGCAGGTCGTGTCTACAGCCAATTGCGCAAGTAGGCTTCAACCTCAGCATCACTATTGAATCTTTGGCCTCCCAAAGCTTCCTTGAGAGGAACATTACAAAACATGAAAGTCACAGGGTGACAGGTCTGGATTGTAAGGAGGGTGTTCCAATGTTTCCCACCCCAGTTGCTCCAATTTTTCCCAAGTCAAGGCTGCTGTATGGGGGCGAGCATTTTCATGGAGAAGGACCACTTCCCTGATCGATAGGTCTCGTCTTTTGTGGCGATATGCAAGTTGGACCTCACTCAAAACGTCACAGTAGTAGGCCGCATTAATTGTCCTGGGCTCGTGCAAAAAATAAGCCTTCAATAAGCCGTCGAACACTGCTGATGTTGTTCGCTGTAATGCCGGTGCGAGGTCTGCGGTCATGGCTCTGATTTTCAACACGATCGCGACCCTCCACGAACTGTTTATGCCATGCAAACACTCTGGCTCGCGACAGTGTCTCTTCCCCGCATTGGGCAGTCAATCTCCTCAAGATTTCGGCCGGTTTTACGCCTTCTGCGGCGAGAAACTTGATTAAAACACGTTGCGCAATTGACGGAGGTACCTCTTGCTCCAACATCGTCACGGTGGACACTGAGAGGGTCGAGGAGGCGAGCCCATGTGCTTCCCCTACTTCTGACAAACCTACCCAACTACAAACAAAGCGGGAACGTTCTCCCTCCACTATTGTGCCTGAAGGGCGAAAAGTCTCGTTTATATTTGATTCACCCTCGTACATAAGCAAATGGCTTAGTTTTTTATTAAGATGTTGGAAAGATATTACTTTTTTTTTTGGAATCCCTAAAAATTGATTCATTAAGTTTAGTTTTGTTTGAAACTTTTGTGTATTCTTTTCTCTTTGAAATGATATTCTTGTGACGAATTTTCGGTCAAGAATTTCATCTCTTTTTCCTATAAAACCCCAGCAATATTTACATTTTAAAATAAAGAACTAGATGCTGCATTATAAATGACACGTTTTTAATGATAAAACACAGTAGGTCAGTTTTTTTCTTTTTTATACCATTTTTCATTCCATGATTATGAATATATTCATTTAAAGCTTCTTTTTCCAAATAAAATCTATGATCTGATGGATCTTATTTGCTTATAGGCTTACAAAGAACGTTACATAGGCATATGCCTCATCACTATATTGAATATTGCAATGATTTTTCTGTTTTAGTGGTAGTCAACTCTTCCATATCTCGGCTCAGGAACGAGGAGACACATCCGGAGCAAACTCGCCTGGTGGCTCCATCAAGCATAAGTCAGGCAGTCTCAGTAAGAAGAACAAAGGTCCTCCACAGGATTCACTCGTTATCAACATCAAATGTCCATTCTCTTTCAACCACTTACCACAACGACCACCTGTCCACATAGAGTTCAAGAAGCTTGGCTATTGTATCTCACAGGAGTGCAATGGAGGTATACAAGTCACGAGTATTTAAATTAAAAAAAAAAATTTACAAAAATTGAATATATAAAAATAATTGGTATGGTAGTTATAAATGAAATAATTAAGTTTGGAAAATAAAATAAATTAAAATTAGATTCTGATGGTTTTAAATTTGATTTTAATTATAAAATTACATTTTTTATTTTGAGACAAGAAAAGTATTTCATTCATAAAAATTAGTTTATTATATTTCAATAAAAAAAATATATATAAAACCTTAAATATGTCATAATTCTGTTTTCATTGTAATTTCAATTTATACATCTATAACTTTTTATACAAATTTATCAGCTTAGATGATAATGAAATGGGTTATCAGGTGTACGATTTCTCATATAATATGTAATTTATGAATTAGGACAAAAGAACTTGCTGAAAGGTGTTAGTGGGAAATTCCAATGTGGGGAGCTGACAGCAATTATGGGTCCATCTGGGGCCGGCAAAAGCACCCTTATGAATGTTCTGGCTGGTTACAGGTAAAAATATATTTTTATTAGTATATTTAAATACATACACATATATGCATCAATTTATTTAGCTCTTTTGAACAATACTTGATTTTTATGCTGTTCATGTATTGTGTATTGTTTAATTCACATAGTCATTTAATTTAAAATTTATCTGACATTCCACCATTTTAAAAAAAGGACCAGGGGTAAGGGCGGGTCATTAATGCCAAGTTGTGAAAAGACCCCTGTAGGGTGGAAAAATAAAGACTTATTTTCATATTTGTGTATGAACACTGTTTATGGTGTAAACAAAGTGATGATGATATTTGTTCCAATTTTTACATTTTCCATGTATGTTAATCCTTCATTCGCCTTTCACTATAGTATAGACCAATGATACTTTTATTATTCAAAATATTTACACCCAACATATCTAAGTTTCACTCAAAATATTGAACAGGACATCAGGAGTTTCTGGCTCAGTATTGATAAATGGGAAAGAGAGGAATGCACGTCGCTTCAGAAAAATGTCTTGTTATATAATGCAAGATGATAGACTGCTTCCTCACCTTACTGTATGGGAAGCTATGACGGTATCAGCTAACTTAAAACTTGGAAAAAACATGACTAAAAAAGAAAAGAAAGTTGTAGTGAGTAGTTTTTGAACATTATTAATTTTTCTTAGCATGATGTATGGTTTGTTTTTCATTAATATTTACTTAATAATTAGATAGAGGAGATTTTGGAAACACTTGGTCTATTAGACTGCTGTGGAACAAGAACCTCAAATCTCTCAGGAGGGCAAAGGAAGAGACTTTCAATAGCTCTTGAGTTGGTGAACAACCCACCAGTAATGTTCTTTGATGAGCCCACCAGGTATATAAAAAACAATTTTACGTCTTAATAGTACATTTTTATTCAATAAATTTATTTTAGCCTTTATTTATATTTAAACTAACTGAAGTGGTCTTCAAAATATTAATTAAAAACAAATTAATTTTTTCATTCATTCATTCATTTCATTAACTTGAGAGAACCAATTCATATATTTCTTGTAAAAATTAATCATAATAATTGGAAGTGTGACTTTTAATGTCATTGGTTTTATCAGGAGAAACTAGACAGACAGGCATACTTTTTGGTCCTATTTGTCAACCATGGAGTACTACCTTAAGGTATATATATCGGCAATGTCAAGATTCACTTCATTGGTCTATTGTCCATTGAGATATGATTTTAACTCAGCGAGATGGTGTTTTTAACCAACTCCAGACCAAGGAGCATTCAGGGACATTGACTCCAATATGCTCAATAATCATTGACCCACTATTATTTCCAACAATTTCATTATATTCCTTGGTATAGATGTTTTGATGATAATGGTATCTTGGGACTATGATAGCTGAGTGTGGTAGGTATGTCCCCTTTTATTATTCTTAATTCTACAAATATTTTTTTTTTAATATGATTCAACCCTGGAGTGGTTAAATGGTACTAGCAGACGTAAAACATAGAGTAAAGCTACTATTGATTCATGAGAGTTATCAAATTAGCTTAGCTAGGCAGTTAAGATACTAGAATAAGACACCTACGAAGTGACACCAAAAGTAGCTCAGAAGACTAAATAGCTTTTGATATACAGATTTTCAAATTTGGGCCAATTTTTATAACTTGAAATTCTTATGCTGATTTTGATGTTTAATTATATGAAGTAATCTTTATATGAAGGGGTTGTGGCAAAATAGTGCCAAGCAACATTTTTAATAAAAATAAACTGTAAACCTGAAATATGACCATAGAACACTCTATAGTTATATTTAGGTGGCATTTCCATCATAGACGTATAGTACTACATCTTATACAAGAGACGGCTACAGTTTATTTTTGTTAAAAATATTGCTTGGCACTATTTTGCCCTGATCCTTTCATATCTTCAATGAACTGTTTGATATGAGTCGCTGAGGTAAACATTTAGTCAATTGAACATTTTAGAGGGAAGTGGGGAAGGTTCGGTGAGGGGTATGTCACTGTTCACAACCAGACGGCAACTACTGTACCTGAGCCTGTGTATCCGTAAAACTATGCATATCTTAAAAAAGGAAAAAGATTATAAATTTTTGCATCAAATGAGTTACTTATAATTAAAATTTTATAAGTTTCTCCCTAAAAATGACCGAAATTCAGTAATTTTAAACCTGCAACTGCAAGAGGGATACTCCCCATTAAAAATGTTCAATATAAAACATTAAATTCTGTGTGAAACGAACTCATAATTTTGAAATTAGCTCACTTCTGCATAGATAAACTAATAAAATGTGAAAGTATTTGTTGGGCTTAGTGGCATAAAATCCCCAACATTTTTGGAATTTTTTTCGGTTTCTTGGAAACTATGAATTACACTTTATTATTTTTACTTAACAACATGGAAGAGTAAACTATTAAAAATAAAATGATATATTTTAAGTTAAAATAGTGGCTTAGACAAAATCAACAATCAAATTACTATTGTTGTGGAAAATCTTGTTGGCCATTTTTCAGTTTTTTCATATAACTCAAAAAAAAATTCACCGCACAAAAAAGTTTATCCCCTTTAATATAATACAGCATAAAATTTAATGTCAAATGAGTTACTTTAAATTAAAGAGATTCACCTAAACAGTTCTCCCAAAATTCGCCAATTTTTTTTCTTTTTTAGTGTATGATGAATTTGAAGTTCCTTAGTGCTTATTTGCGAGGGGACCTCATAATTCATTTCAGGACCTTCATTAAATAGATATATTAATTTAAACAAACTGAAGCCTACAGGAATTCATTTTTTGATTACAGCAGTTAACAACTGCTCTCTGTGTTTCAAAGAGCATTTATTGAGTATTTAGGGCAATATTATTTATCAAAATATTGAGCTTGTGGTCACATATAAAATATCTAAAAAGATGTATTGATGTGAATAATAAATTTAGGGTTACAGAATGCGAAGGTTTGATACTGACATCATCATTTGCTCCCTACACAGCTCCATACAATGCCCAAACAGAACTTGGAGAGATCTGCCCTAATGCAATCTTCCCACCTCCTTCTCCGCCTAAACCTTGGACATTTTTTATTTGACGCTGCACTTATTAATCTTTTTGTAATTCGTTCATGACTAAGTTTCGTAATCTAAAAGTATAAAGTAAAAGAATAGAAAGACAGCAAAGTGAATAAAGTGAGAAGCCATCATCAAACCCATACCATTATATACGTTTGCCAATACATCTTCACATTAGACAATTGAATTGAAGAAGGATAAAGCATTAAATGGAACCCCTTAATGATAACCTTGTTATGTTGTTTCCAGGTCATATTGCGACTGTAAAAGTTTATAATATTTAAAACATAAAAATACCAGGTTCTATTGGGTTTTGACAGTTAATTTTTTATATTATTTTATATTTCAAATATTTAATATAAAAAAATGATTTCCAGTGGCTTGGACAGTTCATCATGTTTCCAGTGCCTTTCACTTCTCAAATGTCTTGCCCGAGGTGGAAGAACTATAATTTGTACGATCCATCAACCTTCAGCGAGACTTTTTGAGATGTTTGATCATCTCTACACTCTTGCTGAAGGTCATTGTGTATACCAAGGGGATGTTTCTGGCCTTGTACCATTCCTTAGTTCCCTTGGACTTGACTGTCCAAGTTATCACAATCCTGCTGATTATGGTGAATAATTAATTATTTTCTATATTTGTCAATCTGTTTCTGCAATAAAATATAATACAATGAATTATTGAATTATTACTTCATTATTTATGAAATTAAGTTACCTAAATATTTGATTAATTTATTGGGTTTGCAGTAATGGAAGTTGCTTGTGGAGAACATGGTGATGTGATCGATAAACTGGTTTTAGCTGTTCTGAATGGTAAATGCTCAATGTATAATTCCCATGAAAAAAATCAAAAGGAACTTTTGGCAAATGGTGACACAACTTCCCGTAAGCTAATTTATTTTGAATAATCTTGAAAAAATATTTATAATTAATGCATAATAAATTTATGGTTACTATAAACTTGCATCATTTAATTAATGTTTTTCTGTGGTAAGAACTACACAGGAATATTTTTTAATTTATTATTATTCAATATTGACTTATTGAACTATTTTAAAAATCATTGATGGTGATACCAAGTAAGCTACTTGAACATAGGAGTTACAATACTTGGAAATTTAATAGCTAATGATGTGAAATTGATGATCAGGAGTCAATATTCTATATTGCCATTCATTTTGTGCTTTTAAAAGAAATCATTCTCTCTTTGAAATAAAGTTTAAGTTTCAAACAGAGGTTGCTCTGTCAGTTTATTTTCTTTACCAGAGAGGTAAACTGTCATAACTACAAAATTATCGATTTTGAGATTATTGTTGTAACTGCATTGTCCTGGTGTATATAAAGTAGTCATGTCTACACGGCTAATGAATGGTGTCATGTACAATGTGAATTAAAATTTTTGGTATAAGTTTCCTGATGTTACTTCAGGGCGTGATCTATTTTGGGAGGTTATGTTACCCTGATTTGAGGGGAACTCATCACCTCCTTTTCATTTAAAAAGTGCCTTTATTAGATTCCAGCTTTCGGATCCCGCTCGCTACACTCCCTCTTCAGAAATAAATAACCCACAAACGGGTCCTTTTCAGTAGAGATCGGGGCCACACTAAATGGCGCCATGTTGGCTTTGCCAAAAAGTAACACCAGGAAGCCATTACCAAATTTTTTTGACTGCAGTAAATAGCAAAATTTAAAATGCAAAGCGTTCTCCTGTAAAGTTTTCAAAATTTCAGTTACAACTGTTTACCTATTAGGTACAGAATTATTTTACATTCTATTTATAAATTATTCCTTCATAATTATAATTTTAATTATGTGTTAATTAGATAAGGAGGGTGGTGATGCAGCTGTTACATCATCATTGTTACATTCCGATGAAAGCCTTACCACTTTAGGTCCTAACCCGGGATTTCCAACTTCAAGTTTTAGGCAATTCGCCATTCTTATCAACAGGACATTTTTATCAATTATTCGAGACCAGGTAATTTAAAAAAAAAATTTACTTAATCTTAAGTGCTTTAGTGAAAATGGCTTGCAGTGCATTCTAAGAAGAATTCAGTATAGTTGTAAGCCTTTTTTTTTTTTTTTTTAACGAAAAATGATAATAATCATTATGCAATGGCATATAAAAAGCTTCTAGCATATGAGGCGAATTATTGTTGCTCTGGGTCGCTGCTAAGCTGCCTCATTTCTACTGTGGTTTGGCTCAGGTTTCCAAGTTTTTCTTCCAGTTTTTCAGATGAGGAGGTCCTCTTTTCAGGGTCAAAATGTTAAATCTACAATGAATGTGTAGTTAATAAAAAATAATACTTAAAATCAGTAAAAAATTATATTTAAATTCTGAGATAAGGATGAAAAATTATGCTTTGTGAGGCAAATTAAAATAAATAAGTTGGAATTAAGTGGATGGTAATAGATAAATTATAAAGTTCTTACTGTTTCCTAATAGATGCCATTAGCACTGCTTTATGCATGCAATTCCACTGTAACGAAAAATTTACTGGTGATAAGCTTGGACTTTTTTTTGGAGTGTTTATTTCTTCACCTGAGTAAGCAACATTGTGTTTTTATAGTTTTAAAAATGCCGAATTTCGTACCATGTAAACAATATTGACGGGGAACTTTACAGCACTATATTATTTTAAGACAACTTTATTACATTATTTTATGTTTATTGCATTTTTAGACTGATTTCAACCATAATAAATGATGGCAGCTCTTAGTTATTTATAATGTTAATTTTATAGGTATATAAACATCTCTAATTTTGGTATGGAATCTAATTCATTGAATACAAATACTTTATATACTTAATAAATTTTCCTTTTGTTTGTTTAACATTTTAGATGCTAACTAGGATGAGGCTCTTATCACATATTTTTATTGGTCTTCTGATCGGCCTAATTTATTATGATATTGGGAATGAAGCATCCAAAGTTATGAACAATGCTGGTTGCATATTTTTTACTGTTTTATTTTTGATGTTTACAGCAATGATGCCAACTGTTTTAACATGTAAGTTATTACTTTTTTTAATTCAATTATGATCGAGTAGGGCTGATTAACCCGGGAAAGGTAGCACTAATCAAAGGGTTGATTTAGGTAGCACTGCGTCAATGAGACAAAGTGACCTTATTATGGTTTCATATATGCCCCATCATCATGTAAATGCAGTATTTATAACACTAAAAACAGGCCTTACGTACATTTACAATTTTTATGCCTTTTGTTAATAAGAACTGAAGAGGTAGCATGATCTACTTTACGAATATTCAATAGGCTTCTGAAGGTAGCCCTTCAGTTTCAAGACTAAAACAAAGTTATATCTAAGGTAGGGCTTCGTCTTGCCGACGTCGTTACTTCAGAAAAATAAATTAAATGATTGACTTACCTGATGCGACTGACCTTCTCCCTAAAGCATCTGTTCTAGTACTAAGTGGAGATGGACTCCCGGAAGGAGGGCCAGCTAGGATCGAGGTTTTACCTGTAATTAACAGAAATGTGCGGTCTCTTCGTCGGTAAAACGAGCGCTACCTTTCCCGTGTTAATTAATTAATCATTAGCAATATTAATTGTAATTAAATTTCAGTTCCTATGGAAATGTCTGTATTTGTGAGAGAGCATCTGAACTACTGGTATTCATTAAAGTCATATTACATAGCAAAGACAATAGCTGATCTACCATTTCAGGTAATGAAATTTAAAATGGTTCTAATATATGTGAAATATCTAAAATATATGTGAAGAATTATTGTATAATAAATAGTGCAATGATCTATTATTAATTTTTTTATTTATTTTTTAGATTGTCTTTTCTGTGGTTTATATCACAATAGTTTACTTCATGACCTCACAACCTCTTGATCCTGTAAGGTTCTTTATGGTGCTCAACATGTGTGTTCTAACATCATTGGTTGCCCAAAGCCTCGGTCTCTTGATTGGAGCTGGAATGTCTATTGAGGTAACAATAAATATTGTAGTTGTCAAACAAAATATTAGTTTTTATATACATATTTTCTAATTCAATCTATTTCTACCTAATTCAGTTTATAATCTATTTCTAATTCTGTTGAACAACACTTAATCTGAGTTGTTAAGAATAGACTACTGCTTCATTATAATACATATAAAAAAGAATTAATATATGTTAGAATTTATATATAGCATTTCCAAGTCAAATTCAACCTTTTCCTATTCAAATCCAACCTTTTCCATTTCAAATTCAACCTTTTCCAAGTCAAATTCAACCTTTTCCATTTCAAATTCAACCTTTTCCAAGTCAAATTCAACCACTTCTTCATGTTCGCCCGGTCAACCCCCTTACCTAAGCATATTATATCATGACCAGCCATCCATTAACATTAATATTTATTTTAAGGTTCGAGTGAGGATCGGGGGGGCGGGGGGGGGGGGGGGGGGGCTTAAATAAAAAAAATAGATTTTCGGATTTCTTTCACACGGGGGTGCAATTTTATTTTTTCGGGGCGGTGTTTACGAAAAAAATATTAATTTTGTATTTTAGTGGGGGGGGGGGTGGCGCAGAATGAAAAAATTAAATTTTTCGGATTTCTTTCACACGGTGGTGCAATTTTATGTTTTGGGGGGCAGTGATTACGAAAAAAATATTCATTTTTATTTTAGAGGCGTGGTGGGGGGCGCACATCGAAAAAAATAGATTTTCTGATTTCTTTCACCCGGGGGTGCAATTTTATGTTTTCGGGGGCGTTGTTTACGAAAAAAATGTTCATTGTGTATTTTAGTGGGTGGGGGGGGGGGGGGTTGGCGCCTTTTAAAAAAATCAGATTTTCGGATTTCTTTCACACGGGAGTGCAATTTATATTTTGGGGGGCGGTGTTTTTGAAAAAAATATTAATTTTGTATTTTAGTGGAGAGGTGGGGTGGGCGCATTATAAAAAAATCAGATTTTCGGATTTCTTTCACACTGGGTTGCAATTTTATGTTTTCGGGGGCGGTGTTTTTGAAAAAAATATTAATTTTGTATTTTAGTGGGGAGGTGGGGTTAGCGCATTATAAAAAAATCAGATTTTCGGATTTCTTTCACACGGGGGTGCAATTTTATGTTTTCGGGGGCGTTGTTTACGAAAAAAATGTTCATTGTGTATTTTAGTGGGTGGGGGGGGTTGGCGCCTTTTAAAAAATCAGATTTTCGGATTTCTTTCACACGGGAGTGCAATTTTATGTTTTGGGGGGCGGTGTTTTTGAAAAAAATATTAATTTTGTATTTTAGTGGAGAGGTGGGGTGGGCGCATTATAAAAAAATCAGATTTTCGGATTTCTTTCACACTGGGTTGCAATTTTATTTTTTCGGGGCGGTGTTTACGAAAAAAATATTAATTTTGTATTTTAGTGGGGGGGGGGGGGGGGGCAGAATGAAAAAATTAAATTTTTCGGATTTCTTTCACACGGTGGTGCAATTTTATGTTTTGGGGGGCAGTGATTACGAAAAAAATATTCATTTTTATTTTAGAGGCGTGGTGGGGGGCGCACATCGAAAAAAATAGATTTTCTGATTTCTTTCACCCGGGGGTGCAATTTTATGTTTTCGGGGGCGTTGTTTACGAAAAAAATGTTCATTGTGTATTTTAGTGGGTGGGGGGGGGGGGGTTGGCGCCTTTTAAAAAAATCAGATTTTCGGATTTCTTTCACACGGGAGTGCAATTTTATGTTTTGGGGGGCGGTGTTTTTGAAAAAAATATTAATTTTGTATTTTAGTGGAGAGGTGGGGTGGGCGCATTATAAAAAAATCAGATTTTCGGATTTCTTTCACACTGGGTTGCAATTTTATGTTTTCGGGGGCGGTGTTTTTGAAAAAAATATTAATTTTGTATTTTAGTGGGGAGGTGGGGTTAGCGCATTATAAAAAAATCAGATTTTCGGATTTCTTTCACACGGGGGTGCAATTTTATGTTTTCGGGGGCGTTGTTTACGAAAAAAATGTTCATTGTGTATTTTAGTGGGTGGGGGGGGTTGGCGCCTTTTAAAAAATCAGATTTTCGGATTTCTTTCACACGGGAGTGCAATTTTATGTTTTGGGGGGCGGTGTTTTTGAAAAAAATATTAATTTTGTATTTTAGTGGGGAGGTGGGGTTAGCGCATTATAAAAAAATCAGATTTTCGGATTTCTTTCACACTGGGTTGCAATTTTATGTTTTCGGGGGCGGTGTTTTTGAAAAAAATATTAATTTTGTATTTTAGTGGGGGGGGGGGGGGTGGCGCTTTATAAAAAAATAGATTTTCGGATTTCTTTCACACGGGGGTGCAATTTTTGTTATCGGTGGCGGTGTTTTTGAAAAAAATATTAATTTTGTATTTTAGGGGGGGGTGGCGCATATAAAAAATAGATTTTCGGATTTCTTTCACACGGGGATGCAATATTATGTTTTCAGGGGCGGTTTAAAAAAAAAAAATGTAGTCATATATAGTAATTTTTATTTACGAGTGGGGGGGCTCACTACGTGGTATGCGGACAGTTTCTCACGAGGCGGTGCAGGTCTTAGCAGGAGGGGTTCCTCTCGACCTCATCCTGCGAAAAGATTTCTTGAAACGGAAATTCAAAACAGAAGGCTCAGCAGGTCTACCGGTAAATATCCAGGTAAGGATTGCAGAGGATCCAAGACAATGGAAAAAGATTTTACATGAGGAAACAATAGAAGAGTGGAACCGGCGGTGGGTGACAACTACAAAAGGTTTTAGGTCCTTCATTATTTTTTCCTCATAAGATTTGTTTATAGAAATTTGTTTGGTAATGCTAGAAAATTAATGGAAATAAAAAATATTATTTTATATTCCAATATAAACAGAAATAAATTCTTTTGGGCTTCTTCGATCCTTAATCACTATGAACAGTATCTAATTACATTATATAAAAGCTTATCGCAAAATTTTCTTTGACACCACAACTTAAATTAACTTTCAATTAAATAAAAAGTTGGAATAAATAAATTAATACACTTTTTAGAGGGGGTCACCTGTGGTATAGTGGTTAGCATGGCAACCTACAATACTAAAGGTCACAGGTTCGCGTCATGCGGTGGCCCTAGGATTTTTTAATGGGAGTAAAAATCCTTGGCTATGCCTTCCCTCAGATTGGACATATAATAGAGGTCCAAAGCCTGTACGATGTCATTTACTCCTATCCTAATTATACCTGGATAGGCAAAATTTAGGACTCTCACTGTAGCATCGTCCGATTAGCCTTAGTGGTATAAAGTGACATTAAACATACAAACAAACATTTTTTAGTGAACAACTTGAAGAAAAAAAATTAATAAATTTTTTCAAAATTATAACATTGGTAGTAAGAAGTGGATAATATAAATATACCTGTGGATAAAACCAGTAGGTTTGTTAATTGGAAGAATAATGATTAATTAAGATGGTGAAAACTAAGTAGCAAATAACATACTTGGCTTTGGACAGAATTCAAATCATGCATGATGCATGATATGTGAGTCTCTTCAGGCCTAGTGATGTGCAAATAACATAAAATGGTAACTGAGACCTCACAGCGGAAGTGGGGAACAGAAACAACTTTCAATTTGTGGCCTTGTAAGTAACTGAAGTGGATTTCCAGAGGGATCACATGGCTCTCATCAGTGACCAAGGGGTGTCATAAAAAATAAAAACTTCACATTCAGTCTCTCAGGCTTATTTATCGTGTTAAGTGTTAAATAGAAATATATAGATTTTTTTTGTTTTATTCATTCAAAAGAGAACAAAATATTCATTAGGATTGGTTTCCTAGTTTATAAAAAAAAAGTTAAAATCAGTACTTAGATTGAGATGGGGAAAGTGTACTATTAAAGATGTTAATTGTTATTTAACAGAAAAGAATCAAACCCTTATTTTATCCTTTTTCAGACTGGAGTTTTTCTTGGACCTGTTACTTCAATTCCTGTTCTTCTCTTCTCTGGTTTTTTCGTTACCTTTTCTACAATCCCCTGGTATATGCAATGGGTGACATATATCAGTTATATAAGGTATGGATTTGAAGGCTGTATGATAGCGATATACGGCGGAGGTAGGCCTAAACTGAACTGTTCAGAAATATATTGTCACTACAAAAATCCATCCAAGTTCCTTGAAGAAATGGATATGTCTGGTGTCGAATATTGGACTGATGTTGTTGCCCTTGTAGGATTCTTTATCCTGCTAAGAGTTTCCGCTTATTTTGCTCTTAAGTTAAAATTGAAATTAAATATGTAAAATTATCTTTTTCTTTTTGTGTAATACAAAATATTATAAAGTTTTTATTTATCCATTTTAGTTATGGATTGATGTTGGTGTTAAGGCTCAATGAAATCAATTTTTTGATTATTATTTTAATTTAAATGTAGCTGCCATAATCTAGTTTTATAGATTGCCTTTTACAAATTTTTATCATGCTAAAAAATATATTGTAATTAGGAGTACAGTGCAAAATATGGAAGTTTTTAAGTGTAATCAAAACAGTTTTACTCAATTTGTATTTCACTACATTCTTAATATTGAGTTCTAATTATTAATAGCAGTATTATTGTTTTTAGAAACCAAATTTATGAAGCCATAAGTAATATTTCAATACTCAGTGCTTGCTTGCATGTGGTTAAATAAAGGTCGAATCTGAAAGTACTTCATATTTCTGAAGTAGTAGCAGCAATAATGCTTACATATTTTTTAAAATAGTATAAACTTAATTGGATCGATTACATTGTAGGGCTGTGGATTTTTGCTAAGTATAGGTGGCCTGTGGATTTTCCAATTACATAAATACAACCAACATATTTCTTAATGTTTCTAAAATTAATATTTTTATAGATCACTACTTAATGAGCACATTGGTTTATTAAGATTAGCGGTATAAGATATGTTATGGAACCCTAATGTTGTAAAAAAGGTTTCAATATTTAAATGCCAAAGTTTAGTAATTGTGAATAATAATTAATATTTCTAGAATATTAGTAATATCTGTCTCTACGATGATTTTATTACTTCAGTAAATCGAAATTGAATTTAAATCTAAGCGAATGCTCTTAATGTTTCAATTTTTAATCTTAGATAATACATATTAACTTTCATTCCAATTAGATTAATTAGTGTTAGAAATTATCTTGGCTTTTCAGTGAACATTATAGGGAGCAATGATTTGAAGTTTTGAATAATGTAAAATGTATTCCAAAACTGGTCATTTCAGTATGAAATTAATGGGCCGATATTAGGGAACAATATTGTGGCTATTTATAAACACGTGACTGCAAAGGTCTGTTATTTGGGTGATAGTTACTGAAACTTTGTAATAAGAAGAAAATGCATTTAAGCATATATCCTTCTTCGGATATTCATACTGCAACCAAACTCTTCATAAATTATCAAATTATTCTTGTACATAAATTTATATTCATATGTATTTCCACCATAAATTAAATATAAAGCTGATATATATATTATTTCAAAATTATATAGCCATTTACAATTATTGTTATTTCATTAGTTTAGATTTTTTTTTTTTTATCATTTTATAATTGTTACAACATATCAAATATTAAAATTTTGTATATTAGATAATTCATGACATATTTTTAGATTTGAAATATTATATTGTAAATAATGTAAATGATAGATTAAATTTAGATCCTAACAAGTCCCCACATTTCTCTTATAACTATTTAACATAAGTATCTATAATGGTAAAGCTATTCTAACAATTTGATCTCTATATGAATTCGTTTAAGGAAAAATATTATTCAAATGGCTAAAATGACATTACAGTAAACCATAATTTCTATTTTTTAAATTTGATTCCGGCCGAGAATATAATACCCCTCCACTCCAAAAAATAAAAATAAATGATAAATTAATAGAATGAAAGAAAAATAAGTACATAAAATAAAAATAACATTATAGTTAAAATCAAGCAACTGTTGTTCCCATTTTCTGTTATTCTGGTTTATGGTTTTGGCTCATTTTTGGCTAGTAATTGTGCTTTTAGTAAAAGCAACCGTATTAACTTGTGTTAATGATGTATAAGCAATGCTGAAATAATTAAGTAATAAGTTTCAAAGAGAACGGCATAATAACTTTAAGGTCCCTCTTTTGAATAGTTGTTAATTAGGTATTTAAAAAAAAAAAATAATATAATTGTATAGCTTTCTGGCGTTATGGTTTTGGTTCTTTCATCTATTAATTTCCAAGTAGGTCTTTATGATTGTATTTCCTTTTGAATATTATTTAATTCTTTTATTGGTGGATTAGGATTTTTTTTAATTTATTCATATATTTTTCATATTCTTTTATGGGCTGCAGTAAATATTTTAAGATGATAAAATTTTTAATGTTTTATTTCTTATTATTTTTTCTTCATCACTTTTTGATTTGGAATAGCTACTTTTGAAACTTTACTTTTGTATTTTATAGTACTCTTATAACTACTGAACTTTAATTTTTTTTTTTATTATGTTTTAAACATATCATTTTTTAAATTTTACGTTTGATTCAAATCTTTAACGACATTGATAATTCACTGATTATCATTACCTTCCTATTTATTTACCCTGAAATTGTTTTATATATTTTTTTTATTTTATATGCACTTTTTTCTATAGTGTGTTATTTGTTTTTAAATTTTGTTATTACAGGAATAAAAATATATTAAATTTATCTCAATTT
This sequence comes from Aelia acuminata, assembly GCA_911387785.2. Classification (NCBI taxonomy): domain Eukaryota; kingdom Metazoa; phylum Arthropoda; class Insecta; order Hemiptera; family Pentatomidae; genus Aelia; species Aelia acuminata. The sequence continues at coordinate 136,564,966 of OU426979.1, forward strand.
TTTTTATTCTGTTTATTAATTAATTTGTTTAAAAAATATATATTGTTTCCATTGAGATTTTAATTGTGATGCATTTTTTATATTTAATTTTTTTCATTTACTGTTAGTTGTTGTTTTTTTCAATGCTTTATTTATATAAGTATTCACATTTAATATTTTTTATAATATTTTTACACTTATCTAGATTCATCAATATGAAATTTCATTTTTAAGTCAATTATATTTTTGGAAACATTTTATGCCTGACTTACTTTACTTGGTGTAGTATATATGAGGCGTTTGGTTTCAAAACCAGGTACATCCATTTTCAACAATTTTTCAAGATTAATCAAAAAAGGATCAATTGGAACCGCTTTTAATAAGAAATGGAATTTTTTAGTATTGACTTTCGAAGGATCTAGACGTTTTTTGAAGCAAACACATCTAACACATTTTTTTTAACATGAAAAACTTGAAAGCAATGAAGAAAAAATTGGTTAAAAAAAATGGATGTAACTGGTTTTGAAACTAAACGCCTCATATGTAACTGATTATTTACAAGTTTATTGCATTTTTTTTGTTGAATTTTTCTTAATGTCTGATGCTCTCTAACTATTCTTGGAATATCCAATATTTGTGATTCATCAAAAGTTATGCTTGTTATCTCATTGAAGTAAATGTTCCAAAACCTAAAATTTGATCATTAAAACATGCTGTAATGTAATATACAAATCAATTTATATTTTTAAGGGTTTATATTAGAATTGAACATATATCACTGTAGTGAGATGTATGATAAAAATTCTTTTTTCAAACGTAGATCTTATTTTTTTATAAACTATTGTAATATATTAAGTGTACATATAATCAAAACTTTTTAGATATTAACCCTTTTATACTGTCATAATTTTTGCTAGTTCTGTAAGCAATGAGCTTCACTTTAGACAATAGCAATTATTGTTGTATACAAAATACCCTTTATTAATTTTAAAATTAAGTATTTGCATTTTTCGATTGGATATTTAAAAAAATAAAATAAAAAATTGAAACATTTATGTATTTTCAATATACTTGACAATAAAAGTGCAAGTGTAATGTTTTAGAATACTGTTATTTTTATTTGATGGCATTATGTTATCTAGTGGTTATATTGTTCCTATTGTATCAGCTTCTATACATTTATGTATTATCAAAACTGTGATTAATTCTCTGACTCTTTTATTTTATCATGTTTAGTTTATAACTATGCAGTATCAATTACTGTTGCCTAAATTAAAATTATTATTTTGTTAATTTTTATAATTAGTAAATCAATTTGAAAACTTAAGTATTATTTATTTCCCTAGAAAGTATTTGTAAGGTGACCTTCAAAGGGAATAATTTTTACTTGGGGAGAAGGTTATTGAAATCATATAATCTGTATATCATTAAACCTGACTTTATAATGATGACTTTTTTTAAAAAAATAATTTGAATATATATTTTTTTAATGATGCTAAGATTTTTTAAAAATTCCCATATAGGAACACAAATATTTGAGCCCCATGCACAAAGAATGTAACATCTTGCATTTTTATACTCTAAATCTTCAATTCCTCTAGATTTGACCATATAAGACCAAAAATTAGCTTAAATCAGTTTAATCTGATAACTCATTACCAAATATTACTGACTAATATTTTCTGGTAATACTCTTACACAACACTGAGAGCAATTGTTTGTATAATATATTGTGTACAAATATGCAACTATCTAATTGAATCAGTCATTTCGAAGAGGTCATCCCTTTTTCCTCTTTTTTTTTTTTTCAAAAAATTACTTTTTGATGGATTACAAATATAAAAACACAAATATTAGACAGTTAACAAAAATTATCACTTGGTATTGCTGACATTAATTTAACCTATAACAATTGAGTTTTATTTCCTGGCAGACCTACATACATATGTTATGTGCAAAATGTGCTAACTGTGAATACACAGAAGATTTACATCTAAATCAAAACATAATTTCTTTTTTTTGACTAAATACGTATGTTCTAATTATTATTAATTAGTTTGATTAGTATTTCTACAAATTGGGGTCCAACTTAATTCTGCATAGAAAAGAGCAAACATTTGTTAGATTCATTCTAAAATCCTTTAGTTCTAACAATTTTTTCTCTTTGTGGAATTTTTCATCATGTGTGCCTATGTAACAGTTTCATGTTACTGTTTCTAAACTAGTTTATTGATCATACAAAATGTTTCAGCTGTTACTTGCCAATATCCTTAGTGTATTCCTCGATCTAGCTAATTTGGTCATGAAAGTATCATGGTGGCATGAAGTAAGGTGCACAAGCATCATTTTTACACTAATTAGGAGTAATCACTTTATAGATGCTGGTTGTATCTAAGGTAGGTATTTTCAGCAATAGCTGATGTAACAGAGCAAATATTACTGTTTATGAGCATTCCTATAGCTTAACTCAAACTGAGTGCACATACAGGGACATTTTTATTTATTGTGTAAAATTTTTGATAAAAACAAAATTTTTTTTTTTAATTAGATGAGCATATTTTTACCTAAATGGTTTAGGTTGGCCACTGTTAAGGTTTGTTTTAGGTTTTAGAGATCTTGAAGCTCCTTTAGTGCTACATTATATATATTATTCGAAATAGGCATGGTGAATGAATAAAAAAGGAAACCTGGTTAATGATTAAAGTATAAAAGTAAATATATTTCCACCCAGATTCAAACTCTTTCCGGTATTTATCACCTCCCTAATGACATATCATAGAGCTAAATTAAATAAAACAGCAGATAGCAAATCACCCTGTTTCAAACCAGAGTGAACCTCGAACTTCTCAGAAAAATAACTACCATTCTTATTTTATTGAAGGTTTCCGTCATATACATTTTTACGAAGTTTACTATCTTCTTTGGTATTCATGGTTCTGTCAGAATGTTATACAGTTTATTGTGGTATATTTAATTATAACCCTTTTTGAAGTCGATATATAGTTGATGAACAATACCGTTGTATTCAAATGTTTCCTCTAATATTTGGTGATTGCTTTCTGTTTATTGATTGCTTCTGTAATACTATCCCAAATCCCTACCCACAATTGATCAATGTCTTCACGATTCTCGGTCGATGATTTTAATACATCAAATTTATTCTTGAGTTCAATTTCATATTTTTTTCTAATCGTCGGGAATTTGAGTTTTTCCAGATTAAAATATTCGGTACGGGATCCAGTTTCTAACCTTTTCTTTAGTTTTTGCTTTTAGGTTTTGAATTGAAAGTTTTTGCCGAACTTTAGCGACTACTATTTCGTGATCCGACCTGCAATCTGCCCCGCGATACGACCTAACATTAATATTACTATTTTGCCACCTATGCTGTTCCAAAACATGATCGATTAGATTTCGTGTTTGTGAATCCAGTGATGTCCAGGTATATTTGTGAATATCTTTATGATTAAACGTTGTACTTTTGATAATTATTAGCAGTTAAAATTAAACTATGTTACCCAAAGGTCAAATTGCAAATTCCATAAAATCTTATTTCAAGATAGACCTATTCAGTTGAAGGGACCAGAGATATCTAGACCGAGCGGATATCTATGATATACTGCTTAGGCCGAATGATAACATATCCTTCATTAACAAGGTGTAATTTGAGCTGCACTCGAAATAGTGTTTCATAATTAATTTACTCTCTGGTTGATTATAATAATTTACTTTGGTATTTTGCTAAACCAAAATTAAAATCTGTAATTTAATGAATGACATTAAAATATGTCAACATGATATTTAAAATGTAAATGGAAATGGACTGACTTTTCAATTCTGTATTTTTTAGCGGAATCCATTGGTGGACTTGGTCAATCTTAACGTATTACATATGTTCTAATCATGAAGTTAGGTTAGATAAATCAAACGTCGAGTTCTACATGCCTATATGCCACTACAATGCCTATATTAGACATTTGACATACTTTTTATAGTTTTCATTTGAATATTACCCTTTACTGCCCACCGCTTTCCTTTGAAATGTTATTGCCGAATGGTATGAAATGGTTATTAGGCTACTTGTCAGTACTTGACAAAATAATAATGATTCAAGAAATAATAAAGAAATAAAATAATGGTCGAATATAGAAGTGGAAAGCCATTAATATATGCATACGTAACGAGACACTGTTGTTGATATCCTTTCCAATTTAACTTTATCTTGTCCAGTTAACAAAACAAAATTGAGACACGAACCAATAGGGTAAGTTCAAATACGATGTTGAACCAATTATAATTACTAGCTGGACCCGTGCGAAGCATTTCGCAAGAAGATTTACATCATATTTTACTTCTAGGTTATAAACTTTTTTTGTTACCTGTTCAGAATTCAAAGAATGGAGGTATTCGCTCCCTCATTTAAGAAATATTTGGAAAACGTGAGGGAGTGAAGTTTTTATTATTTTTTAATCACTTTAAGTAGGTTAAAGTTGAAAAAGACTGCAGAATCGAAAACTATGACCATTTTCCATCGAAAAACAATAGTTGAGTGAAAAAATTTCTTGGAAATTCACCAGTTTTTTTGAAGTGAGGGAGTGAAGTAGCTTTTGACCACAGCGTAGATTTCCCTTAATAACCTAAATCTCACTGCGGAGGCAAGCGATCGCAGCCCCTGGTCGGAAGTCAAGACAATCTTAGGGTCTTCCCTGAACCTATTCTTTCCACCCCGGGCTTTGAGCCATGTTCCCCTCAACGCTCAGAACATCCAACACTTGTTGTGAGGGAGTGAAGGAAAAACGTCTGGACATACCTTTTTTATTTTAATTATTGTTATTGGTAACAATAAATGACACCACTTATTTTTTCATGGAATCTTGAAGTAATAACTGACTTAACCGATTAATTAATTTAATCAAACACTCAATTGGTGAAACAATACGAACTTTTAAAGTAGCTTGCCTGGGAGTCGGACAAGGTGAGGGAGTGAAAAAACAATTACTTTTATTTTTTTTTAACCAATTCTAAACTTAGTTTGGAGCTAAAACATAGCCTCCATAGAAAAACAAAAGGAGTGAAATAGTTCCTATTTTTTTCTAGTTACTAGCTCTCATTTTAATGGTTGAAAATGGATCGGACGTACGATTTACACATTTTCAGATAGTGACCCGATGATTTAAATAATAAAGTATTAACGAAATAGGTTAAATTTCAATAAAGCAAATATATGAGTTTCTTGGTGCGAAAGAAGACACAGCCTGTTTCTCTCTTATTCGTGGAAAAATATAAAAACTAATAAGTCATAAACAAAAATCATGAGCATCCATATCATTAAAGTGCCAACTTTATAAACCTTATGTTGTTTTTAAAAAACAATTCATAAGGTGGTTTTCATTGTTACCTTTCTGACAATGGAGGGGAAGGTAGTCTATTAAGTGTTAATCACGACATTCAATAAGTTTCTATTCATGGAAAGGCAACAAAACAATAAGTTTCAGAGATTTAAAAGGCCTGGCCCATATTTACGTGGAACATGTAAGGCTTAGAAACCATTGAAATTCATTTTTCTCATTTCCATCCTTAATTTACTAAAATTCCTGATATAAAAACGATAAATTGATAAAACACAATTTTTTCCACCTCGGTCTAATGAATCACTATAAAGAGATTTTATTTATTTCATACATATTTTGGACTAAAGTAGACTCCCGCTTATCCGTCCTCGTCGGAACCGATACATTGCCGTTTAAGCGAGAGAGCCGGTCCATCCGGAAAACTGTATAAAAAAAAAATATATATTATAACTCCTATATTCCGATAAAACCCAAATACAGCAAACAACCTAATTTGCAAAGGTTATATAAATATTAATTAAAGAAGATAACATTTTTGGCTAATTTAATTTAGCGATTTGCGAAAAACACACTGTCAATCTAATTAGTTTTCACAAAATCTTTAATTTTTTCGTTTATACGCATCTTAATTTCATTCCGTCCGTCTTGTCTAAATATGTATATGTACGAAGCTATTTCTTTTTTAATTTTTTTATGAAACGAATGGAGGATAAGAATTTTGTTTCAAGATCAATTTTACTCCGAAGAGATTTGTTTTACTGGAGTTCGGTCAAAAAATAATTAACAAAGGATTTTTGCCTACATTTCAATTTATTAAAGATCATCGAACCGCAACACAATACAAATTAAAAAAAAAGTTATCAGCGATTGAGAATATGACAAAGTTATAAATGTTTGTAAGGATCTTAAAAAGATTTTTTTATCTTTTACAGCGTCCGTCTGTTTAACCGGAAAGTCGGTTAAACGGGAGCCGGATAAGCGGGAGTTTAATGTAATTGCTAAATGTGAGAGTGCAATTTTCTAAAGCTACTATTAACTCTAAATCAGACGAAACCAGATTTACAGAACCTAAGCACGACAGAACCTTAGATTTGCTGTAACGTAACACAATAAGTTGTTGCCCAGTGCGGCGGTACGGCCCATATACCCAGCGTTATCTCAAAAATGGTAAGTTTTAGGGCTTTAAAACACAAATCCCAATATAGTTCTAACAAAGTTCTGAAGAACTTATTAAAGCGGGTCTTAATTCTCTTATCGAAATTTATAAAACCTAAGTTGATTCGTTTCGATCCGTTAAATCAGAACGTTTTGGTCGATATTTTATTTTGGACCAAAAAACGAACGCTGATAATGCAATACGCGAAAGCTTCGTGAAATTCTGAATCCAACGATACCACATTCATGGCATGTGAGCACGACAGGACCTTGTAATTCATGTAAAACCGATTTTTGAAATAATATATGTAGGATAAGATAGTACCTATAATATATGATTTTCTCAATTTTGTGCAGTTGGACCATCGAGCATTTTGAAGTTTTAATTAACAACGGGCCATTGTCATGTTAATCAAATAAATTTATATCACAATGCATTATTTTAATGGGATTCACCAAGAACTAAACAAATTATTTCATTTAAACAAACAGAGGAAGACCCATCACAAAATATCCAATCAATACGAACCGTTGTATGTTGATTTAGCTTTAATATTCTTGTAAAGTGATCGCAAACCTTTTTATGCGCACTTGCCAAACATTTACAAATATTATCCAGTTGCTGCCGTGCCGGTCAGAAGATTTATTTATACATTTTCAAAAATTAAACAATTTTAAAAAGATGAATAACTCGTATGAAACGTTTGTATAATAAAAAACATTTTCTAAAAAAATTAAACCGACTTCAAAAACTAGGAACCAGTAAAAATAAATGCACTGAAAAGTATGAAATAATTACCTTCTGATTTTTATGAATACGCAGCAAAATTGAAAATGGTATGAAAAGCGGAAAAGTGCATTAAAGCGGATAATTTTATTTTGATTAGTACGAACACATACAAAATGTTAATAAATATTATTAAATTAAAATATTAAATACCTTGTTCAATACATCACAATCTTTTTGGAGGCGGCGCAAAGTAGAAAATCGATAGAGAGTTTTAAGATTTTCCTAGTTTTTTAACCGACTTCGAACGAAAGAGGAGGTTACTCAATTCGATACGTATGTGACTTTTTTTTGTGCCTTTTTTTTTTTTTTTTTCTATGTATGTTCACCGATTACTCAGAGATGGGAGGACCAATTGGAACGAAACCTTTTGCATCTTGTAGAGTATTTTCCCAAGGTGGTCCCATTTAAACCTTTTTGGGGTTCCTAATTTATTTAAGAAGTTATCAGGAAAAAACATGAAAATAATTATTTAATTATCGCTCAAATTGTTTACTTATTGGAAAAACATATGGCTTTTATAACATAAGGTATGCTCCAACAAGCTATTAAAACTAATTGATAACTAACAAATCCAAATATTGTATTACTGCTGGATGAATCAAATGGGAAAACCAACCAATCAAATTCAGAATCAAAAGAGTGGGGGGAGAACACGAGCAGTCTGTTAGTTATCGATGTGTTTTACGTGCTTGTTGGAACAAACCTATACATAACCTTAAGTAATTTTTCAACATTAGATTTAAATGAAGATATAAATATCAGCAGAATATAATATCGCTGTCGTTTTCTGTAGCGATATTAGCATAAATAATAGATAGATGATAACAGTAAACCTTCTTAATTTAGATCTAATCAACGGTTGGACACCATAATCATAAGACAACAAAATTCGTGGAATTCTAAGAAAGACTGAGTATTGGTAATCGTTTTAAAGCAGAATTTAAGACTTCTTCAAGTTCCCGAAGGAACGTTTAAATTTAAAATCGTAGCTATTATTGATTTAAATTAGATTTTGATTTCTATCTTTTATTGACTGTGCGCATTAAAAAAGAATAGAATAATTCCTGGAAAAGCTCATTTTCAGTTGACTTAATAAAGGACTCAGATACCTCTGTCTTCTTCCGGATACACTCGGTTACTGTTGAATATCTTGCCGGAGGTCTTGTGCCGATCCTTTATGGGTGACACTTCTGTTATGTTATCCGGACTAGTATCGGTTTTTAAATTTGTTTCTACAACTATCGAGGCTTTTGCTGGTGTTCATCCATCAATAAAAACTACAAAATAAAACTTGATAACTACCCGAAAACAACCTCATTGTATGAAAGTCCCATCAGCAAAAATTTGGCAGTCATGGAAATGATTTTTAAAAATTATGATAAATGCTACGCCACTAGAATTGAAGCAACATTGTTTAGCAATTTATTTTCTGAATAATGTTTTATTACGAAGGATATAATTCATAGTACTTCGGTAATAAATTTAGTCAAAAATTCATCGTAAGGAATTACGAACATAATTGAATCAACCTTTGGAATTAAGTCAGTAGTCTAATACGGAGAATAATAATATCCTTCGTTATAATAAATTAACCATATGTGAGTCCCAAACCCTGTTGCTTCTATCCTAGCGGGGCAGTCTTTTTGATATCGATAAATTTTATGGTTGCCCCTTTTTTTGCAGGGACTCCTATCCAATGATGTAATCCTATGAAGTCGTATATAATATCGCCATAGTTTTCAGAAGGATATTCAAGCAATCAAAATTTAAAAATTACTTTCAAATTTACTATAGGTCATATTAGCATCCTCATTGATTCTCCATTAACGATATCTTGTCTAAAACCGGCCAAAATCTTGACTGTTCAGTGACTTATCTACTTCATCTTAGAATGGCCGGATTTATGTATTTATGTATATTTAACTGAACACATCTCGGAACACTGATTCTCTACGTAAATGACAAGTACTGATGACATTTAGCAAAGGAAAAATATTGTCATTGTGGAAAAACATTTTATGTGTTCCCTTCCCAATGGAACATTGATCTTTAAAAAAAAAAAAAAATCCATTTATAATCATAAAACGTAGTGTGTTGAAATTTGTATAATACACGCACCGCTTTCCCACTTTTCTGTGTGTATTCATAAAATTGAAAAGGTAAAGTGTATTTCATAATAATTTTATACAATTATTGTATAATAAAAATACCTGGGAAAGACAAACGTGGTAGAGCGTAAAAAGATTTCGAAATTTTTAAACCAACGTTTATTTTATCAACGACTAATTAATTACCAACGAAATTTTTAAACCAGGTTTTCTACATTTGTTATCTTCTCTAACTAAAAATTGTGAAATAAAAAACATTTTATAAAAAAATATTAAACCGACTTCGAAACCTAGGAACCAGTAAAAATAAATTCACTGAAAAGTATGAAATAATTACGTTCTGATTTTTATGAATACACAGCAAAATTGAAAATGGTATAAAAAGTGGAAAAGTGCAATAAGACGAATAATTTTATTTTGATTTGTACAAATACACACTAATTGTTAATAAAAATTATTAAATTTAAATATTAAATACTATGTTCAATACAACACAATCTTTTCGGAGGCGGCGCAAAATTTAAAATTTTTTACACTAGACATTATGAAAATCTTCTAAACGGATCTTCTCTTCCCAGCTATTGATTTCAATGCCTACTAATGGAATTGTATCAGTAACATGTTATTTCTATTTTGCGCCGCCTCCGAAAGGATTGTGTTGTATTGAACATAGTATTTAATATTTAAATTTAATAGTTTTTATTAACAATTAGTGTGTATTTCTACAAATCAAAATAAAATTATTCGTCTTATTGCACTTTTCCACTTTTTATACCATTTTCAATTTTGCTGTGTATTCATAAAAATCAGAACGTAATTATTTCATACTTTTCAGTGAATTTATTTTTACTGGTTCCTAGGTTTCGAAGTCGGTTTAATATTTTTTTATAAAATGTTTTTTATTAGTGTTAACAATTTTTAATTTTGCGCCGCCTCCGAAAAGATTGTGATGTATTGAACATGGTATTTAATATTTTAATTTAATAATTTTTATTAACATTTAGTATGTAAACGTACTAATCAAAATAAAATTATCCGTTTTAAGCACTTCTCCGCTTTTTATACCATTTTCAATTTTGCTGCGTATTCATAATAATCAGAAGGTAATAATTTCATATTTTTCAGTGCATTTATTTTTACTGGTTCCTAGTTTTTGAAGTCGGTTTAATTTTTTTTAGAAAATGTTTTTTATTTAATACTTATTAGTGGCGGAAGATAATTTATAGGAAGCAATGCGTTGATTTCTAAAAAAAAAAAAAAATCGAAGTGCTTTTTTTTTATACAGATTTTAAGTGTATCTATTTTATTTTATTCCGTACCCCTTTCCGGACACTACAAGTGAGTTTCGTTCATTGTTTGGTTGTTCTATCCATGGTGGGAAGGACGAGATCTATTCCGTGGGTTCCTCGCGAAATAAAAGTCAGCCCGCCCAGGTAGTGCTATACCACGTTCGTCTATCCCGGGCCTTTATAGTATAATTATATCAATTTTAATCAACTTTTTATTGTAATAGTCACCTCTTCAATTTTATGAATACGCACAGAAAATTGAAAATTGATTGCGGTGCGTGCAGTACACACCTTTTAACACCCGTGTCTTGGGTTTTTGTGTCGTACCCTGGTTTTAGTACCCATGTCGTACTTTGGTTTTATGTTAATACCAATATTCCATCGGGAAGGCAAACAAAAGTTTTTTCCACAATGACAATCTTTTTCCTTTGCGGAATATTTCTACTTGTTAGTTACATATATTCATCAGTTCAGTTCATTCATATATTCCGAGAGGTGTTCAGTCTTGCTCCGCTGAAGCATAAATCCGGCCACTTCAAGATGCTGAACAGTTGATAAACTGAACAGTTGAGATTTTGGCCGTTTTTCGACAAGTTTTATTGGAAATTATAATACACAACATATACGTTTGTTATTTCGGTATCTGATAATATGACTGCCTCGAAATGGAAACAATTCCTGATAAATAACTACCTTTAAGATTTTTGCCTCTCTCTCTCGAGTGTCACCCTAGCTGGACGTTATCGTAACTTAAAGAGAAGAAAATTAGACAATTCACCATCATTGATGGAATTGGCGATGGAAGAAAATAATATTCAAATTTTTTAGCAGGACGTATTTATTTGATAACTGCATATATCCGTAACATTTTTCTTAATTTCCGAACCACATTTAAGCTTAGTTATAGTTTTTTGTTTTCCCAAATTCAATAATTTGGCACTTACACCAATTTTCATCTAAACACCTCAATAGTTGCAGAAACAAAATTAAAAACCGATAATAGTAATGTGGATAACATAACAAAAGTGTCACTCCAGAGTGAAGAAACCGCACAAGAATTCATGATTACGTTGTATATTAATATCCGACAGGCACCGAGTATATCCGGAAGCAAAAAGGGGTGCCTGAATCTTTTGTTAAGGCCTCTAAATCAACTGAAAATGAGCTTTTCCAGGAAGATTTGAATTCCTTTTTAATGTGCATAGCGAGTGGAAGTCGGAAATCAAAATCTAATTTAAAACAATAATGGCTACGAATTTACGAATCTGCTTTAAAAAAGATTATTAATGCTGAGCTTTCTTTTATTTTAATTCTATGAATTTTGTGGTTTTATGATTATGCTGTCCATCCGTCGTTTTGACCTACATTTAGGTTTTTTTACAGTTATCGGTGTTTTTATTTTAATAATAATTTAATAATTTATTTATTATTTTATTTATTATATTATTTATTTATTATTTATTTATTTATTTATTTTAATAATAATTTAATTTGCTTTAATCTCCTTAAATCTATAAAAATAATCTTTTAAACGATCATAAAAAATGGTCCAGTTTTATTTTTTGGCAAAATTTTCCAGGAACAGGATCGAAACAACAATAACTTTGCCGGAACTATAAAAAAGGGTTTCATTTTTCATAAAACGACAGCGATATTATATTCTACTGATAATATATATATATATCTTTAATAAAATTTGTTGACAATTTATTTAAGGTTATGTATAAGGTTTGTTACAACAAACACTTGAACCACGTCAATAGCCAACACACCGCTCACGTTCTCCCCCACTCTTTTAATTCTGAATTTGATTGGTAGGTGGACCATTAAAACATTATTCAGCATTGCTTAAAATCAACCAATCAAATTTAAAATTAAAAAAGCGGGGATAGTACATGAACAGTTTTTTAGTTATCAACGTACTTTAATAGTTTGTTATAGCATACCTTATGATATATATGCCATATGTTTTTCAAATAAGTATATATTTTGAGCGATAATTAAATAATTATTTTCATGTTTTTTCCCAATAACTTCTTAAATAAATTAAGAACCAAAAAAAAAAAAAGACACATACGTATCGAATTGAGTAACCTCCTCTTTCGAAGTCGGTTAAAAAATACCATTAATAGAGATTTTTTTTGTAGTTAATTGGATGACAAGTACATTATCAAATTAATATTTCACCATCTTTAGTAAGCCACAGTCATTTCATTTCTTTTACTATTATTTACTGGACTTACTGCTGGATCGTGTCAATCTTAAAATGATGGGAATTTTAAAAGTAGGTACATAAAATAATTCACGTGCCAGCAATTTTTACTTTCACTCACCTATACATGAAATACCTATATAGTAAGGGAAAGTATTGCAATCGTGAAAAATTTCGATTTCCGGTTTTCAACGGAAATAAACGTTTTGGGGTCCCCTGAGTCCAAATAACCAAGTCATTCGATTATCTCAAAAACGGCTTAAATGATTTTGATTAAATTCGTCAAGTTTAATGAAAATCAAGTGTTCTTTAATTACAGATGAGCTTTATTACTATTAAAATGTTCTAAAGTGGGTTAAATGGGGAAGGGGCCTTTCTATTTTTCCTATAATGTATCTTTGAATTTGTTTATATGGAGAAATTATCTGTCTCTCGTTTCGCCTAAAAATAAGAATGGGCTAAATATGAAAAATAAAAAAAATCAAGTAAACAAAAAAGAAAAAATGAAAAATATTGCGAATGCGGAGTACGCCTTTAATTTAACACCATTGTTTTCTAATGAAAGTCGTTCTGTTTCTTTAATGGAAATTATTTGTTTCATGGTAACTAAATGAAATTTTTTAACAATTACATAGAGACTTATAAAATCAGACGACTTAGAGTATTATAGCATATTGCATTGCCGAATTATCGCAAGTAAGAACTTTTATTTAATAATAAAAAAAAATAGTGTACTTTAGAGAGTAAATAAAAACAAAAATAAGAAACGATTGTGGGCAAATATGTAACTTTGAGAAAAGGCAATTAAATAAACACGTCAATTTCTAATCTAAGTAAGTTGGTAAGTGAAAGTTTTGTGTTGCGCGCACGCACCAGATTTATTACTTTCACTTACCTATATATGAAATATATAGTAAGGGAAAGTATTGCGATCGCGAAAAATTTCGACTTCCGGTTTTCAACGGAGTTACACGTTTTGGGTCCCCTGAGTCCAAATAACCAAGTCCCGCGAATAGGTTTATTTGTGTGTGAACAGAATAGCTCAAAAACTATAAACCGTACGAACCTGAAATTGGGTATTTAATATATGTATATGCTTTTGATGTGACAGCAATAATTTCATCAAAATTGATCAAACAGAGAGGGTACTTTTTTAATAACTTTTTACGTTTTTTTCGATTTTCTTAAAAACGGCTACAACGATTTTGATAAAAGTGGGTAGTTGATGTATTTATATACCCAAGATATGACTGCAAAAATTTCATCAAAATTGATCAACCGGAGGAATCAGAAAATTTCTAAATATGAAAAAAATGAAGTAAACATATATAGGAAAAAAAAATAATATATTCCGTCAGCTCATAAACACGCTGCGCTCACACATGCGCAGTACGCCTTTAATGACAGACCAATGCTTTATAATTAAAGATGTTTTGTTCATTTAATGGAAATTGTTTGTTTCATGGGAACTATATGAAGTTTTCAACAACTACATAGAGAATTATAAAATCAGACGACTTAGGGTATTATGCTTGTATTGTCGAATTATCACAAATAAAAACTTGTATTTAATAATTAAAAAAAATGAGTGTACATAAATACAAACAAAAATAAGGAAACGAATTAGGAAAATTGTGTGACTTCGAGAAACGGCATTTAACAAAACACGTCAATTTCTAATCTAAGTAAGTTGGTAAGTAAAAGTTGTGTGTTGCGCGCATTGCACCAGATTTTTCGTTAGTGCCTTAGGTTTACCACGACTGTCCTAGGATATCCTATTGATATCAAAAACCTTTAAGACCAGCTGTCCTAATCAAAATTCATTTCTCTACTATATTTTAATATCTAGGAGAAGAACAATAAGCAGAGTGATATGAGAAGGGAGTTGCATCCACAATCCTATTTATTTACTCTACCGTCTCAGGAAAAATCCTTTTGTTTTTGTTGTTTGGGAGGAGATTGAAAGGTTAAATGAGCTAAGGAAAGCAGTCGTGACTTGAAGATCAAGTTGTGTGCGGAGTTGCCCTTCTAATCTCCTGTAATGCTTCTAATGGACTCAGCCACTAATAAGCCAACTTCCAAGCGGCCACCTCCAGCGGACAAAAACTGCCTCCGCAGTGCTTCTATTGATGTCTTCGTGTTTACTTTGCCACTGGGCGAGCTCTTTGCTTCCTCGTTTCCTCTACTACTTAAGTGAGTCAGTGTTCGGGTCTTATCTCCCAGTTCAGAGTTGAATAGAATCTAAAAACTTTGTAAGGGAGGAAATGCTTTCGCATCAAAGAATAGTCCAGGGGCCTGCTTGATTGATGTTAACTTTTAAGAGCGTTAATTTATCAGCATCAACCACTTCTTCTTTTGTAAAACTGTTATAAATCAATATGAATTTATAATCTTGCAATCTCGGAAAGAGAGTCAATTTTATACGTTGATCCCTCGTTTCAATACCCTAATTGTCTTGCGGCAATAGTAACAGTACCGATATCATTATCAGTAGCTCAGATATTGTGTGCGAATTTCCATAATTGCCTATGATGTAATTACATTAATAATAATATGTCTCTATGGTTCGAAATAGTATTTTTTCTAAGGCATTTGACTGGTCCTCCAAGAATTTTGCCGATTTTGCAGTTTCGGTGTCATTTACTCGATTCAGCGATGTTTTATAACTTTTATCATTACCGGCTTTGAAAGAAATCAATCTAAATGGAAAAATATTACTGTGTAGTTCTTCATCTTTCTCGATAGATGCTTGAGCTTGAAATTTTCTTGGAGCTGTTTGACCTTACCGTAAATAAAATACTTCTATGACCTGTCCAGATTGGATGATGTGGGGTACATAGAGATTTGGTGCAGGACTGAGGTGTCATAGTCGAAAAAGAAGATAAACGGGGACAAGGATTTTTCTTAGGGAAGTTGAGGGTGTAAGAGAATAGTGATTTGATGAGGGTATTTATTAGAAGTAGAAATCAGAAATAAGTTCAGCTTAGGTTTTCAGGCTGACGAAGCTTCCAAAAAGCCCGTATGCCATTGTGGTCGTTATAGTTTGTTTATCTAATCATTTTCCTTACTCTATTACGACCCTAATTGCCTCTAACGCTCAGTAATGCTTCAAATCGCTTTTGAAAACTATCGTAGCACATTTCCTAAGCCGCCGCTCGCTTCATATTAGCATTCTGGTTTTTTCGTTATTGAGATGAAATTTTAATCTGCTAGCAGCAGTTTTTGCTTTGGAAATTCCGATGCTTTAGAAATTTATGCGTGCACTTTTTTCATATGAAATTATTTTTAAAAAAAAACTCCCTTTTGTCAGTAATTTTATTCCTAAAGAACAAGAAACTTTAGATTACGGCCACTTAACCTTATTTTTTTTTTTGGAAATAATTTGTTTCCCATTTTGCTGTCGAGAAAGAAGAGAAATTAAAAAAAAAAACACACTATATTTTATTTTTATTAATTTTTTCCATACTTACTTCATGTGCCATTAATTTTATAGGAAATGCTTTTAAAGTATTAATTATTTTGTGTATGTCAATGTAATTAATTATAGTTATCAACCTGTGATATTTTTTACCAACGAGATAGGTTTTAACTTCATAAAAATGATGTATGGGGGCTTAAATGGTGGAGTAAAAATTCTTCCTGTGAAGTACATTTAATTTAGTTTAGCAGTCACTCATTATCCCAAGAAATAAAAAATGTCTCAATATGAAAGACTTATTTATAATCAACGATTGATTATAATGATAGATAGCGAGGGGTTATTTTTAATTTATTTTTAAATAATAATTGTGTCCTTTTGGTAATGGAGAATGCTTGGAGGAATAACCTGGATCCTTTTAATGATGAGCTTGCTATATTTGCTTTCAAAGCTATGCCTTCCCTTTTGATTAAGGCTTCCCTTCTGGGAAGGGTACATTGATTTATATATATATATATATATATATATATATATATATATATATATATATATATATATATATATATATATATATTGAGCCAGATTAAATAATTACCATAAACCTTATTATTAAAAAAAAAAACGTGTTTTATATATTAGAATATTTCTAATAAAAGAAATTAAGTTCTGGAGAAAAAAAATTCTGCTTATACCGAAATAGGTTTAAAAATGAAATTAAGTTCTGGACAGTGTACCGCTTAGCGACTGAAGTTCCACCAAAGCCGACTTCAGCTCGACAACATAAAAACGTGCCTTTACACTGTGCGAACCTCATCCTAGAGTAGCCTGTCCCGAACATCGATAGGCTAATCTAAATAAGACACGAGCTCGAATAGGTACTTTATCTGTTGGTCAATATGTTCGGGGCTAGCGCTAGTGTCGCTTTTGAGTTAGGATAAGCTTGTAGACCTTCTTTTAGCATTTTCCTGTCTTTGCTTTTATCCTTAATGAGTTAGAGCAATAGTCAGAGAGCCGCCAGTTCCAAGTCAGCCGTCTTTGAAATAAAAATTGTTGTATTATAGTTCATAGGTGCGGTCAGACATCATTGTTGTTCGACTTATCGTTTCAGTGTAAACAGCAGTTCATAGTACGCCGCACAGTGGGGCAAACTAGAAAAAAAACCAAAATCCAAAGTTCATATCTAGAGTTAATTTTTATTGTATTTCATTCTTGAATAGTCAACACATAAAAAACGATTAGTTCCAGTCTTATCAAAAATTTCTTTTAAGCAGAAATTTAAGGTTTTGTCGTGGTTGTAAAAATGTCATTTTTTTTTAATAAAAATATTTTGCGCTATTTTCAGCACATTTGAGTGATAGCTGTTTTACAGCCTTTATGTGCATATACAGACGTACCACTTTATAACAGTAGTCATCCTATATAAACAATTAAATAAGCGAAAATCTTTCACACAAAATAATTAATTTGAAGCCTAATTATAGTTTGGGGCTTATCCTGGCTTAAGATAGCAACGATTGATCTAGGACCGGGATGCATCAAAGAATATATTCCTCTGATATCTTTTGCTTTTATATGCCGGTTCGGTAATTTTTGTGAAAATTTTCGTGGCGCGCCGCACAGTGTGGCAAACAAGAGAAAAAAACAAAATCCAATGTTCATATCTGAAGGTAATTTTTATTGTTTTTCATTCTTGAATAGTCAACAAATAAAAGCGATTGGTTCCTTTCTTATCAAAAATTTCCTTTTAGCAGAAATTTAAGGTTTTGTCGTGGTTGTAAAAATGTCATTTTTTTTTTTTTTTTTAATAAAAATATTTTGAGCTAGTGACAGCACATTTCAGTGATTGTTGTTTTACAACCTTTATGGGGGTACATAGACATTCCACATTATAACAGTATCCATCCAATATAAACGATTAAATAAGCGAAAATCTTTCCCACAAAATAACTAATTTGAAGCATGATTATAGATAAAGCCTTATTCTGGCTTAAGATGGCAGGCAGGGATTGATCCAGGACCGGGATGTATCAGAGAATGTATTCCTCTTCCTGAGAAGTAAAATACCCTTAACTTGACTGTCTCCAATTTACTTAAAAATCATTGAATCACATCCCCACATACCTACACAATCATAGTTTAATTTTTTTTTAAATTTGAAATATAATATGGCTAGTGTAATACTGAACGAAACTTGACAGGTGCTTCAGCCTCCTCCCAGAGAAAAATAGTTGAAGTAAAATGTTCGACACTGGTTCTGGTCGAGCTGTTTTTATCCAGTCTAAATATCAGTAGGAGGTGATTAGAAAGGCTATTAAAGATAGTGGTCTCAATATTTCCCAATAAAAGGTTGCAAGACATAAGCTGACAAAAAAAAAAATGCTACCTTAAAGGAAATTTAAATTAATATTGAGTTAAATCAAAGTAAAAGTAGCTAAATTAAGTTTGTTTGTTTATTGAGGTTTAAAAGCCAATAAAAAAACCCTAAGGTCGTCAATGTCTTTGTTTATCTGTTGCTAAATTAAGTTAAAAGTAAGTTCAATTATTTTTTTTTCATTATTTAAAATATCCGTTCTTTATTTTCCGATAATTATATATACACAAACAATATAATTTTTAAATTTAGTTGCAATCCCATTGTAATTTTCCATCCTTAATCGAATGAAACAACTTCCATCTCGATAGGACAAACCGTTCCCAAGATATAGAGTTTTTTCCACTTTTTTGCCGTTTTGCCCAACTGTGTGCCGATAGGGAAAGGTTCGGGGGATTATCTGTTCGAGGTCTAAAGGCAACTTTATACTGTCGAACTATACTTTGGTCTGATGCTGTTAATCCAAAAAATCAGCTGTTATGAATTATGAATAGGCCACGGATTCATTAATTTTTTTATTTTTTTCCCCCCTATTTTTCTAAAGGAAACAACCATAGCTATCGAAAGATCTTTATCGATCCTGAAATTCTCATTTCAACATTCTTTAAAAATTCCATTCTATTGATTAAATATATTTATAAAGTTAAATTAAATATGCATAATAAAGTTCTTTCTTCAAAACTTTTTAAAACTTGAGTGAAATTCTTTTGTTACTGGATAATTAGATTAGAAACATTCAAGTTTGTCCTTTTACAGTATTTAAGTATCATTGTATGATTTACAGTTATAATAGTAATATGATTCTACTAACTCTATTATTTTATAAATCGTGAGAAATCTTTTTTACTTTCACTTACCTATATTTGAAATATATAGTAATGGAAAGGATATTTTTCATGAAAAATGATTAGGAAAAATTTCGACTTCCGGTTTTGAACCGAAATACATGTTTTGGGGTCCCCTGAGTCCAAATAACCAAGTCACACCACTAACTTAATATCTTTATTAAAGAAGAGCTTAAATGGCGAAGGAAGATTTTCTTCCTATAAATTAGCTTTGATATTTTACAGAATATGAAGAAATTAACTGTCTCTCATTATGAACAGACATAAAAAATAGGTTCTAACAATACGTTTATGGCCCCAATAACTTCCTGAGCGGTATTTCAAGGACCTTACCGCCTTCAGGTAAAACTGACCACCGAGTTGGAGCATATACAGTACTTTACATTATTATAATTTTAAATTATTAATTCACTTTACTTTTCCTATCGTAGCAGCATCAACAATCCATAGCAGAATATTAGCAAACTACTTCAAAATTCAGGAAAAGTGAAATTGTAATTCACAGTATTGCTCCTTATATATAGCCTTAACTGGAACATTCTAGAGTTTTCCCGAAAAGCATAGAATATCCTGGAGCAGTGACGAACATGTACTAGAGAAGTTGGTGACTTTTCTAACAAAAAGTCTAGAACTCTTTTAAATCATACGGTTTTTGTTTTACGTTACAGTGCTACCCGTTCAATTATGCGGCCATCAACATAAAAACGCATAAATTTAGATACAAATGGATACAAGTTTGAGACTCATTGCAAGGATTAATTTTACAGGTTGTCCCTAGCCACTACATCAAGGAATTATCATCAACCAGCGGAGAGAGAGGAGCTCCTCCCCTATCAATATTTGCCTACATGCGTTGCCTTTGATCACTGTTAACCAAGTGTGATGATGCTCATCCGATCGTGAGGATGGCACTCAGCGGTCCCACATACTACTGTTATCTAATCCCGAATTTATAAAATTTGAATAAAAAAATTTTTCTTAAATAAAACAAAAAAAAATTAAAAATAAAAATAACCGTAAGTGAGTCCATAAATAAACATGAAACGAATTCATATAATTGGTTGGATATTAATGTATTCTGCAATAATGAATGTGTGTATAATTTAGTTTTAATTTAAACAAAATAACTGTCAAAACAAGAAAATAATAATAATAATAATAATAATAACAATATATATATATATATATATATGTACATGTACTAAATATTTTATAAATAATTTATTTTTTGAAGAGAAAAGATTTGGCTCCGCCGGGAGTCGAACCCGGGTCTCCTGCGTTACATGCGAGGATGCTAACCACTACACCACAGAGCTCGGCTCAAGGCAGCTGTACGAGCTCTGTGGTGTAGTGGTTAGCATCCTCGCATGTAAGGCAGGAGACCCGGGTTCGACTCCCGGCGGAGCCAAAACTTTTCTCTTCAAAAAATAAATTATTTAAACATAATTTAAAATAGTGGTCAGCCACGAACTAAGATTAGATTTATTAAATATTTTATTTTTAATGATCTTTAAATATTGGCCTCTTCTTTTTTATCGTATTTTTCTTCTCAAAAATAAAATATTTATAATTATTAAAACATTATAAAATGTGGTTACGAGCAAGAAAATAAATTAAATAAATATGTAATTATTATAAATATACGAAATATCAAAAGATCAGATGGTCAATATTAAAATATTAATATTAAGACAAATAAACCATCTTCGTATAAATTCGCAAAATGTAGTCGAAATCAGGGGAAGGGGATCAGTGAAGAGACGAGATTGACAAGGTTTTGGTGCGATCTCAGTGGCGCAGTGGCAGCGTAGCTTGCATTTAACGCGGGAGCCACGGTTCGACTCCCGACTGAGGCCAATATTTTCACTTCAAATATTCAAAAATAAAATATTTACAATTATTGGAAAACTGTAAAATGTTTTTCCCCAAAATAATTCATTTAAATTTAAATGAATATGTATATTTTTCGCTTATACTAGTTCTTCGATGATGAATGCACGGGGTAAATGGAGGTTTAGGGCAATGCGGTATTTAGAATACTCCTTTAGTGGTTTAATCAAAGTTATTTAAACAAATTAATCATAGTTAATTGAACTAAGTGCTGTAGACAATCCTCCGCTAAAAGCAGGGCCACATTGTGACTTATAAGCCGAGAGAAGGGGGCCTGATGGGGGTATTGAGATGGAAGGACCGGAGTGGGTTCATCGGGACACAATGATCCCAACTCCCGGCAAGTTCCAGCAGCCACGGTAGTTCTCCTCCCCTAACTGCCTCCACAATGCCCCTTCGTTACTAGCTTCTTCCCTCTCTCATTACCCTATGTGTACGCCCTCACTATTCACCAGATCATTTGCTAATAACGAACCCTCAGCATTCCAGCTCTCTATCCTTAACAATTATTAAGCTGTGATTAATATTTCCTAAGCAACCATCCGGAGTTAACTTGTTGGAAAACATTCACATATAATAAAGGTACTTCAGATGTGCATTTAAATGTATACATTACTTAGATGTCTCTCAGTGTTCGCGGACGGCGAACAATTTACGAAAATATCTTCCCATCATCAATTTTACATGCAAAATTTATTGCTAATATAACATAAAAAAAAAATCATATTATTGTACACACTTTAATTATTGATACCTTTACCTATTAATGTATTTTTATAATTACATGAAGTGAGCTATGTATATGATGAGTAAGTTGGTTGATACTGCTACGTTTCTGGCCGCCCGCTTTCATAAATGAATTACTTTATGAAAAAGATTACTTGTATCGGTTCCAGAAGGGAACCCATCTATATTATTATATATTGAACACGTATTAATGTATATTGGATTCTTTTCCAGAGGTAACATGTTTACCTTTTTTATTTATTTTATGAAACCTGTGGCATGTGGTGAATGGAAATAAAGAAACAATGAATTAAATTTTATTTACCACCACCACGTAATATACAATACAATACTGGATCATGACTTGCATGTTAACCTAATTTATTGAATGGATATCACGTAATATTACAAAATAATACTGGTGGGTTCACTCTGGATCATTCTGATAAATCTTCATTCTCTGCCGCTACCCGAGACTAAGCACCGCATCTTCTCTCAGCTCTCTCTGTACCCCTGGACTACTGCCGCTTCCTGCACCTCCGCCCCAACTCTCTTCTCAACCTTTCACATTCTGGCACTTCTTCCAACCTCTCTCCTCTTCTCCTTCAATCCTTCATATAAATCCTCTTTTCCCCACTCTCTTTAGAATAATCCTATCTTAAAATTTCACTTCCATGTTATCCTACCTTACACTTCTCGTGTTTTTTTGGTTGTTGGCCTCAAATTTCTCCGACGGAGATAGAATCTTTCTACTTATTTCCCTTGGTGAGAGTCAGCAGCATTGTCAGTCTTCAGCTTTACTTATTTTTAAATTCTAACAACGCGCTTATGGCTCCAATAACTTCCAAGGCGATATTCCCAGGGCCTTGCCTCATACAGGTAAAACTGACACAATGTTTGAGCATATACAGTGCTTTACATAATATCATTTTAAATTATAAATGCAATTTACTTGTCTCGTAGCATCCACGATACATACTCTAGATGGTTACAGACGATACATACTGTAGGTGCGAATCAGTTAGAACAAAACAGAATATATAGTATTTATGCTCAAGATTTACCTCTTTAAAATAATGCCTGAACGCTCAATGCCAGCCAACTTACAACAATGGTTACTCTTGTAAAGAAGGTAGATATTGCACATAAAGTTCATAGTGGAAAGAAAATAACAAGCAATATTAACTCGACCATGTGGAGTAATAAAGTGAGAATATTCACTGGCTGAAAGCATAGCTAAGCATAGGTCAATCTTAATGTATCATTTTAGTATTTCACCAGTCATTCTTGAAGAAATTGAGGGTGCTTTGAAAAGATCGAGGATGGCGAAATAAGTAAATTTAGTTCAGCATTAAGATAACAAAAATGTTATTTTAAGCGAAGGATTTTCATGTTATAATAAGTGTATGAACAGGTATCTCGTTTTTGTTTTTGTATAAAAACGAAAACTTTATTCGTAAAAATCATCAGATGGCGATTCGAAGTATTGAAGATCGCTAGTCTCTACTTTCAGCCGGGCCTTGATTTAGCGATCGGAACAAAAAAATAGTAGTCGGAAGAAAAAACTGGTGAATACGGCGGGTAAAGTGGAACCTTCTATTCCAGCGTTTTAAAATAAATTTTAACCAGGTTTAAGAAGTCGAGCTTAACATGCAGTAACTACCTTATCCTACCTCTGCTTGTATTAGGGTCATTTCTGCTTGAGGACATGGCTCAATAGTGTCGTTTGTATTCTACAGCGATCTCCCGTGATGGTTTTTATGGATTAAAGCAGGTTTCAGCAAATGACACCAACCTTATTCCATTAAAAGCGAAGCACATGCTTGGAACCAAGAGAACATTCTAAAGCTTTTAAAACATTTAATAGATGCCCCTTGTGGTAGTGCATGACTGCCGTACGATTTCACTAAGATTCTATGCCATTCAGGTGCAGTTTTATTTTGGAAAAAGTAATAAAATTACTACAACTTTGCCATTTTTGAAGATATATAAAAAACATTGTATGTACTTTGAGGATTTAAAACATACTGATAACATCGAGCATAGAAGATGTGCCCTTGTATAAAGTTGGTTTCAGCGGTTCCAGATGCGGGTAGGTATCCGAAAAATTTTCAGGTAACAAACGCAAACTTATTCACTTTCCCAATAATGGTGGGATCTTCCTTATTTTCTTTTGGTTCCAAAAATATGTTTCTTCCTCTAATCATTAACGCTTTCTTTCTTATTTTCACATCATCTTATTCCACAGTTTATTAAGGAATACTCGAGCTCATTTCGACACAAGGATGTATTTTATTCAAGGCATTTTAAAGAATTAAAAAATCATTTCACTATATTCTGTTTTCTTGTATAAATACTTTCCGCTATTTTTTTAATTAGGTAAACACTGTCTGTATGTGTGCCTATTTGTACTGTGATCTTTAGGAAGAGAAGGGAGAAAAAATAAGGATGAGGGTTGCAGTATATTGCCCCAAAAAGGAAAATGTATACAACGAAAAGGATAGAGGAAAAGATAAACAAAGAAAGATTATGCTAAAAAGAAGAAAAAGAAATAATAAAGAAAAAAACAAAACATAATGGTAATGGATATAAAGGGAAAATTTTCCGTATACAGTAAAAAAAAGGGGAAAAAGAATGGAAAAAAATTGATAAAGATATTATAATAGATATAAGATAAAATGCAGGTTGGCAATGTATTTTAGTATATATATTTATGTATATATATAGATAATTATTGATTGATATCCAGTGTTGTATAGAAACCAATTCATTTGGGCAGCGCTGCTTATTGTTAAAATAAAGCATTTCTCTCTCACTTTCTTTCGTCTAATATATATGGACTATAATGTGCAGAAGTACCACAAAAATATAATAAACTCCAAAGTAGAAATAAAAAAAAATTAACAAATTTCCTTTCAAATCGTATGAAACGAAAAAATACCCGTCTGCTATGGCTCTAGGTAAAAGTGTTTGATATATTGAAATCCGGACAATACTTCTAGAAAGTAAAAAAACAAGATATTTTTTTTATTCATCTAAGTGTCTCAAAGTTTAAAGAAAACTAAAACGTTGAAATATATTTTTTAATCCATTTTCTTAATTTGTTTTGAAGGGGGCCATTAGTCCTACACGACTATGCACTTCATCCGCTTTTTTTTTTTTTAATAAAAAGCCATTCTACACACATTTTAAATTGCACTTTTATATTACTCAAATTAGTAAGGATTCCTTCAAAATGCCTGTATGCTTATATCAAAGTATCATTGAAAATTTGATTTAGAATTTAATTAAAAATAATAAAGAAAGAAAAATGTTGGTTGAAGGCCTCTGAAGGCAACAAAACTTTTTAACTAAATTACAAGCGTCTGAAAACTACAAACCAAAAAAAAAAAGATAGAAGAGAAATTTTGAAGTGGAATAAAAAATAAAAAAATTCAATTTATGAAAAAGTTAATGAAAAAGTCAAAGTTAATTTAGAGGGGCTTTAAGTGGCAAAAAACTGTAAGAACCTCTTGGAAAACCGAATCATTGGCTGAAATTCACCCGAACTTTTGCTGCAAACAATCCTACCCACCTTCCATGGTGGGACCTATGCTTCATTACTTCATAAAATGGTGTACTTAAAGTTAGAGTGGAGTGGGATCCACTCACCATGTGGCGCAATAGGTATTGTTTTGGATATTTAGGGTAACTGTACCAATAGTTGACAGTGCTCCAATAGTTGACATTTTGCACAAAAAGTGTGAATAATAAGATTCAGGATTGATTATTTTGGTTCAAAATTTGGCGGTAATTTGCCAAGTTATACTAGTTAGCTGTGCTGCCATCGACATTAGTGTGATGAAAACTCAAGCTTATTTGTGAGAGGTTGTAATGGCGAATTTTCCTAGTGGCCTGAAAACTTGGTTTCTGCTACCCTGTTTCATTAAGGTGGAAGTCAAGTTAAATAAGCTTTTTAGTTGGTTTATTTGTGTTCAATTATTTTTTAACTACTTTTATGATATCCATTAAGTTCATGGGAATCATTTGATATACTTTTCGATTTATTTATACAATGTCTTGGGCTTAATTGTGGGTATCAACTATTGGAACAAAAATTAATCCTTAATTTCAATGGTTGACATCGATGTCAACTATTGGTGTTTTTTACTCTGATGAAACTGATGGTTTAAAATAATTTGCTTGATTTGATAAATATCTGGGTTTAATATCGGTGGTGGAATCACTGATCTAGCTCCATCCTAACCAATGTTCGACAGGGGTGTCAACTATCCGTTCAAACGTGTCAACTAGTGGAATAATCTGTTTGTAAAGTTGACATCGTGTGTGTTTATAGTTAACATCCATGCATAGTCTCAACTTTATTTGACATAATCTTGTTTTGTTTATTTTTTAAATTAAGTAACAATTGTAACAGTCGGAAATTATAACACTTTTATTTTATTAGGGAATAAAAAATATCGTAAAGTTAAATAGTTGAATGGATTGAATAATATAACTTATTATAAACTTACAATAATTATAGATGTTGTAAATAGTTGTAAATAGTTGTTGTAAATAAATGTTGTAAATAAAATTCAAAAAGAAACCTAAGAAAAATTCAATTAATCAGGAGATACCTGAAAATGCTGCAGCACTGGAAGTAGACGAAACCATACTATCCCAACCAAACATTTGGGACGAGAAAGAAAATCAGAAAAGCTTAGATTCCCAAGAGGAGGAGCAAGGTAGTTTAAGTGTTGATGAAGGAAAATTTATAATAGTTGGGTTCTCAAATAAGAGATCTAAGCGTAAAAAATGTCTGGCTCAAGTTACTAAAGTTGCCAGTAAATTAGAGATACTGGTTTTACTTTTACAACCATGCAATCGGATGATACCAAGTTTTATTAACACCAATACATTTTGCACAGTCCCATCATTTGATATTATATCCGTGATACATATGCCCATAGTTTTTACCTTTAATGGACAGCAAAGGTACCATTTTAGTTTTCCACCTGAGGTAGATTAATTTAAAATTATTGTTATTATTTGGTATCTGTATTATTCTTAATTGTATGATCTCATTTTTCAGTTTAATATTTTTTCTTTTGTCTATTAAGTTTTTGTGTATAAAGTAATTAAATTGTGGAAATTTTATATGTTTCGTTTCAATTTTGAATAGTTTATAAATAAAAACTCATTAACTTTTATTGCAGTCCTTATTACCTTTTATTCCCCTTGGGAAATTAAAAAATAATATAAGTGTCAACTATTGGCACAATAAATGTCAACATTCCAAACCTTTCCATTTTGATGTGTCAACTATTGGCACATTGTAGAAGGTTCAAAGAAATCATTTTTTATAAAAACCGTAAATGTAGACGATAGGATATTGTATTCCCAGTTTTCTAGAGGAATTGGCCTAACTAAATTCATAACAAAGATTAACCTAACATCAATATTTTAGTAAACAGTGTCAATAATCTAAAATTTGTTTTCTTAACCTGTCAACTATTGGTACAGTTACCCTATACGACTACATTTGATTGAAAAAAATAATACCCAAATGATCTATTTATGGTTTAGGTTACTGATGGTATATCACATTTCCAGGCCGATAGGCGAATGGGAATCGATAGGTGGTATAACGGCCCGCAATAATTTGGAACTTCATTTTTGGATACTGACCGCTTAAGTTCTCTTTAGGTAACGACAGCGACATTCATTTCTACTCTATTAGGACAGTTAATATATTTTTAAATCTATTGCTGGGAAAAAAGCTATTAAACCATTGTAATTTAATTTAAGGTTATATACGTATTGCCATACGTTATTCTGGTTGGTTAACATTTCGAAGCGCTTCTCGTGTTATCAAAAAAGTACTTACTTAATGATATTTCATGTTTTAATTTTATTTTCCAGTTTACTAGAAAATCAAAAAATTTTCTTTTTATAATTCCATAGGTTTTAATTTAGTGTTATGAAGTTTGATTAAATTGTTATTCTATTGTCCATATTAGTTAATTTCTACCACTTTATATTATTGTTGTTAAGTTCTGTATAATCGTTTTAAATATTATTGTTTCTCAAGTTCTGAAATATGTATGCAGATGTTACTGCTGTTTTTAACGGAAATTGAAATTTTAAACGTGTATAAATTTTGATCTCCTTTATTTGATTAACAATGTCTTTCATATTCCATATTTAGTGATTTCTTAATACTAATGATAATAAGAACCTGTTAATAAAAAGTACTTCATAAAGACAAATGCTTCCTTCCCAATTTAAGCTCCATGATACCATTTCTATGATGATGGAACATATCTCATATCATAGAATAATTATTTATGATAAAAGATGAAGAGTTTAATCAAGATCGTTGGGGTCGTTTTAGAGAGTATAAGTTTGTTAAGTGGTAGGTATAAAATACCCCTTCAGGTTATTTAATTTTGAAGTAACCTCTTCTGTCACATCATGGGCATGTAGGTACATACCTCAAATACCCAATTTCAGCTTCATTCGTCACATCATTGTTTTTTGTTTTTTTTGCGATATACATTAGCCATTTTGTGTGACTTGGTTATTTGGCTTCAGGGGAACTTAGAATGTTGATGAACAAAAAAACAAGTTTTTCAAAACCGCAGTACAATGCCTTACTATATATTGTACTTACAACTAAGTGTATGTAGAAATTAAAGGTTTATTATAGGAAGAATTTTTCCTCTGCCATATCTATCGGCTGAGAAACGACATCGATTAACCGATTTTCTGTGCAAGGCGTGAGTGTGTTCAATACCATTTTTTAAAATATAAGTTAAAGAATATTATTTTTGATTTAATACGACGAGATTAATCAACATCGATGGATGCGTTTTAATGGAATTGTGAAAAAGTGTTAAGATGTTAGTATTTGAAGTGCCAGTTCCGTTCACCTATTATTGACGGAACCCATATTGTCACATCAGGGGCGCATACCTAATTTCAGTATCGTATGTCTTTTTTGTGCTAGTATGTTTGCAATTTTACATGCACCGATGATTTCATGGTACTAGGTTTTTTTAGAATTTTTATATGAAGCTAGGTTAAAAATAATTATTAGTTGTACCCACAACTTCTATTTTTACAGGTTTATTCAATTGACTAATGAAATATATTATTAACGATAGAAAAGAAGCATTTCGGCCGCTAACGAAGATAATTACAGAGATTAAGTTGGTGGAAGTGAAGTTTAATCGCTAGCCGGTGGAAGACCGCAGCGGGCCTATCCAGATCCCAGGTGAGCATTATAGAGCCCGCCCACAATTGATGGCTCACCGCCCTCCTGTAACCTGGCCCTTCACATCCCCTTAGTATTACTAGTTTGTTACCTCGTATAATTTTCTTGTCAGATTAAACACTGGGATCGTGATATAATATAACATATATTACCAGAATAATATAATATAACTCGTCATAATCTAGTTAACTTTCTGTTGGTCAAGTTTAAGGGGCGTCTACGCGCCAGTTCAGCGCCAAACGAACTGAATAAAATATTTCCGTTCACACGTTCAGATCAATTTTACACAACTATAAGTATGAAACCTGAAAAGCATAGTTTTGTATGTAGTTAATGTTGTGGAAGTACTAATGCTTGCGACGGTTACATAAATAGTGTATGGTTTTGTAAAATGAGGAGAATGAACTTATTCTCGGAAAGGCTGCGGTGCGGCCTATAAAGAAAAAGATGCAATTGAAGGCTAAAAAAAAGGTATAAAGGATTACTACTCCCAAGTTTTCTCACAAAAAATTACTTGCTGAATTACGCTATGAGCCTGACCATGCTCGCAAGTATTTGCGTATAGACGAAGCCAGTTACGTGCATTTGATAAATTCAATTACAAAAATTATTTAGAGAGAAGACACAGTTATTAGTTTTTCCACAAATGCTTCCAAACCAGCACTAAGCCTAATAATTTCGGACAGGTTGCGATGCAATTTAGTTTATAAAATACTTCAGTTCATAATACCATAAATGAGGTCCAAAAAAATTATCTTGTCACTCTTATCACTTTCTTTAACTCTTTTCGGTCAACATTACATAGAGCGTTGATTTTTTAACGACACTCCCTGTTGGCCACCGGGTCCACGTGTCGCATTTTTTGTAATCTCAAGCATCGTACGCATAAGATTTCCCATTGCGGTTGTAATCTCTGCTCTTTTTTACTTTTTACAAATTTTGAACGACTTGTATGTTTGGATGAATTCAGCAATTAATTGTTTTTCACTTGACATTTTTATAGATCCAACTAGTTGATAACTGGCATGTTATCAACTAAGGTTGATGGTTGAGTATTGATACAACAACCTCAATCCAATTTTCTGTCCGGACACATTTACCATAAGCCAAATTTTTTGGTTTGCACAAACTTCAAACCTTTGTTTACAAAAAACGATTTATTTGTGCAAACTGACCTGTCCAAGCCAGTTTGTGCGAATGGCTTGAGCGTGTAAACGTACCTAGAGTTAGACTAGAACGAGTTCGGTTAAACTATTTCATATTATTACCGATGCATTTTATAAATTAAGCTTTTTAAAGTTTCATTTCCCACTGCTTACAGCTTCATTAATTCATGAAATATTCTCATTTTCTTGGGCAAATTAGCAAACAACTTAAACCTTGAACTAAAAATGCAACGAACAATTGAAATTAAAAAAATCACAAGCCAAACAAAAAATCTTAGCAGTATTATGGATCTTGGGAAAATCACTATTGCCCCAGTCACTTTGAGGACCCGTTGATGAAGGCATTGAAATAAAATATAGCTAATTAAAAAATTAAAAAAAACCAGATAAACACACTGACCTGTCAATATTTAGCCAATCCCGAAAATAGATTGGACGTCAAAGCAGCTCAAATCACTCATCATAACTGCGTAACAATGAAGGTGCTCTAAAATATTTTAACATTTTTGGGATTTTGATGTTTGAGTTGTTACGTAATTCACAGAACTCTCCTGCCACTGCTGTTGATTACAAGACTGATAGCTGCAAATTTATGATTTTTTTTTTTTTTTATCCGAAGCCTTTAAAAATTTGGAAAACAGTGTGCAATAAATAAAAAATAAATGTTGCTGTTTTTGTGACTTTGTAGCGTCACTTTTTTTCCTTCTGGGTTAATTTCCTTTTCTTATTTATATATTTATATCAGTTTCAAATTATTTTATTTTTTTGTGATCAGAGGTTTTATATTCTTCCTCAGTCTCAACCCTACCATACACTACCAGTTTGTTTACCGTAGAGGAATGTTTCTATTTTTGGTTGCTGAAGTTTTGTTCTTGGTAGTGAGTGATGTATTGCATTTTATTTGCGCGTATGGTCAATTAAATGTGGTCAGTTATTTTTTTGTCACGATCAAGCGTAAATTAACGAAACTTAGACAGGTTAGTCTTTATATCTGCATTTTAGAGACCCTTTTCGGAATCTTCAAATTTAATTTAACCCTTAAATGGTAATATCCGCCTGATAGACGGATAGGTTTACTACTTTTGACGGTATGTTTCGCATCTATCGGCCTAAAACCTCCTTTGTCCAGTTATGCTTCATTTGATCTACAACCTTTGTTGTGATTGTGTCTCTTTGACGTATAGTTCTCTGCTTGGCTATAATTTAGCATTTGCAGACAAGACACCGCGCCTTAGAGACGGATATTACCATAAAGGTAGGAATTCACTCCGTCCCTCATGCTTGTATTACTGTAAACGTTTGTTTTTAAATCCGCCTGTCAGACGGATATTACTTTAAGTGACGGATATTACTTTAAGTGTTTGTAAAATTGTACCCAATCTAAAATTAGAAAAAATTAGAGAGACTTTAAAAATACCCAATTCTTCTTCTTATAGAAATACAAACAAGGAAGAACTCGAAGCTTTGTTTGGAATTCTAATTTTATGTTCTATATTCAAATCTGGACGTGAAAAGCTGTCATCACTTTTTTCAACAGATGGTACTGGTCGTCCCATTTTCCAGTCCAAAAAAGTATAAAGCTGTGATATTAATCTCTTCTATGCATAGTTCTGAGTTCAGGGATAAAGAAAATGACAAACCAGAAATAATCTCATTTTATAATGTCACAAAATCCGGTGTTGACACTCTTGATCAAAAATGTAGTAATTATTCAGCAAACAGGCGTACCAGAAGATGGCCTCTAGCAATTTTTTACCATCTCATATCATTGAGTTGTATCAACAGCCATATTTTATACTCCATTGTACAACCTGCCAAAATGGATAGATTTCTCTTCATGAAAAAAATCGGGCTGAGTCTTATAAAAAACACATGGAGACTCGATTAAAGATTCCCAATTTGCCTGATCAATTAAAAAAAATAATAAGGGAAACTTAATCCAGAAGATAAAGAGAAACAAGGTAAAATAATACAGAAAAGTGATAAGTTGGTGAAGAGGAGAAACTGCCGATACTGCATTTATACGAAAAATAGGATGACGAACTACAAATGTGTGAATTGCGAAACACCAAATTGCTTAGAGTGTTCCAAAAAAACCTGTAATGTCTGTGTGCAGGATTTGTAAACATTTTTTTTATTTTAAATATTTTTATAGTACGTATAAAATGCTAATTTTTTTTCATTTTAAATATTACTTTCTGTTTATATTGTTAAAAAATATTTTTTGTATTTTGAACTTTTTGTATATTTTGTATTGCAACCTTGATATTTTTTGTAAATTAAAATAATATAAACACTTTAAATTAATTACTAATATCTTAAATACAAAATCCCAATCTAACCTTATATAGAATTGGTGTTTGTCAGTAATAAGAGAAGAAAACAAAACTCTTAGTCTGACGGACGGATGTTACTGGGAGTGTATGTCAGGGAGATGTTACCATTTAAGGGTTAATTTAATTATTTAATAACATGTGTCTTGATTGCGTAAAATAAATAAGAAGTTGTTCTAAAAATATATACAGAAGATTTACGGGCCTAAAAAACACAAGATAAAACTTAATGCACAATAACTAGATTTTTATTTACAAAATGTAGTTTCGTAATTGATTTTTTGAATGAATATGAGATGTCCAGAACAGTAATGAGAGAAGTCGCTGTATTTTGCAAATCACCTTTTTATTTTTATAAATGTACTTCTATTTATTAAACAGTTCTATGGATTCTAAAAATAACCAAGAAACGAAGCACTCAATATTTCCGAAGTAAAAAATATTTATTAGAGTAGGGGATCTAGATTATTTTATTTTTTCGTCACATTTATTCTCAGTGAATCTTAATCGATAATTTATATTTAATCAGGTTATCTATACATGAATTTCAAAATACATATAATGTATTACAAACTAATCAGAAAAATAACATAAAATTAAACTCTCAAACCCCTCCTGGGGGGATTAATTTCGGGGGCTTGGCCATTGAATACAGAGGAAGGATGTCCATTACTCCCAGGGGATAATTAAAAAGTATCTACAGACTTTTAAAGTCTTTAGTTCCCCTAATAACCCTTGATCCTAAACTTCATTGATAGCTTTTTTTCCGGCTTAATGGAAATACATTAAAGCAGTCCTACAAACAATTTTTTTTTTCGAAAAGTTAATATTATATATTAAAGTTATGAACGACCCATATAATAAACGTTTATTAAGTATTAAAAAAACATAATATAAATATATATATATACAATTTTATTAAGTATTAATAAAAAAAATATATATATATATATATATATATATATATATATATATATATATATATATATACATATAAAAGATTCAATTATTTTCGCTTGTTGGCCACTTTGTAAGTCCAATTAATAGTTTTAAATTATTGATATTTTGAAGAGACTGACTTTATTTGGAATTTGAACACGGATATCTTTATCATTCTTACGGAACGTTGCCACCAAGCACTTGGTTCAGGCCTAGTCAATCCATTTTTTTCACTAACAATCTCATCCATTTTTTTGAACAATATGGGGGAGTGGACTGCTAACCCAATTTGTAAGGTCTCGTTGCAATCAAAATTAGATGAACTTTTTTTCAGTCAAACTTTTTCTTTTCAATTTTGAAAGACATTTGTCTAGGATATACAGGATAATAAAAATTAAATTATAGATGGTAATGTCGGTAAAATTTCAGAAAGGGTAATTTTCTCTCCCCTGCGGGCACAGATTTGATTCTTCTTAACAAGGTCTTCCTCTTATTTCCGTAGTTCGATTATTTTCTTATGCCATATAACCATTTTGCTTTGAGATTTTTAGGTGAAAAAACTAAAAGTGAATTATAAATTTAAAATATTGTAATAAATACAAAAAAATCAGTATTGAGGGGATAGATTTTTTTGCTTAAATCTCTTCACATTAGAACTGTATTCATATTTCAAACATGCTTTTTTTAGGGGAGTCGCAGAACATCGCTTCAGATAATAACTGACTTTTTTCTGTATGTTAAGTAGAACAAAATATTAAGTTAGGTATATTTCTAACAGCCCTTTTTTATATATACACGTTTTCTTTAAAAATTTCTCAGCTTGTAATAAGTACCTATGTAGGTAGTTTGGATTGAGGTGAACTTTGGATATCTAGCAAGGATATACTACTCTTTCAGCGCCCTCATTAAACAGCCATAACTAAAATCGCGAATTTTTAAATAGGAACTTGTTTATAAGCGATACATTAATAGAAATTATCTTATCTAAGCAAAGAATTTTAAAGCAGTTCGGATCCTAGATTGATAACATGCATAGTAACAGAATTACGTAATTAACAACAATTTTAAGCAAGAAATTTTAGTATTAACATAATCGTTTTAGGAAAACACATTCTAGTAAACAAAAACATAAATTACGATAGGGTTCTTTTAAGAATACTTGATGATACCTACTCGGCCATTTTATGCTCCCTCTGAAGGACGGCACAATAAAATAATTTTTATTCCCTTTAAACGATCTATGGTTCATCTGCCGGGATGCGAACCCGACATTCTGGTCTAATATGTTGTAATGTATACCACTACAACAAAAATAATCTCCTCATAAAAAATAAGAATAAGAAAACTCTCGGTGTGAACCAATTAAAAAAGATCTGATTCGTCTGGCTTTAATAGTGAAATATAAATATCCGGCGGAGTTGACTATTTAGGTAGTGATGAAATATTTCTTTTGGGGACAAAAAGCTATTATTAAAAAGCCCCTGGGTCTAGCGCCTTCAACTCGAGCCTCCTCCGCTTGCGACGGTTACCTCCCAGTCTCCATTTCTAGGACATGTCCCAGCCATCTTAACTGCAAGCATTTTATCTTTTCGTCCAGAGTTCTGCTGGTAGTCTGGTTTCTTATCCTACCGCTCTTTGCTTTTCCTGCTATAGGTTACTCCGTTTTCGCTGTAACGCCCATGATTTGCATCCATAGGTGAGAATGTGTTTATAGACAGGTTTGAATATCCATATCTCCCTTTGCCTGAGAAATTTTTCAGTGATCGCGTGGTAAATTTTACTTGCCACTTAAATTTCTTCATTTAACCTTTCATCTCCACTAAGTATTTAAAGATTAGTCTGTTATTAGGACTTTTTCAACCGGAAGATTATCTATGGTCAGATGGAAGTCTGTCGCTGTTCTTGATATGACCATATATTTTGTTATATAAGCATTTATTCTCTGCCCCTTCCTTTCAGTTCTTTGCAGAGCCAATCAGTATTATACTTATCTGCAGAATCCGCTATAAGCACTAGATTGTCTGCGTAGACCAAGATCCTCATTTCTACCAGCTTCAACATCTAATTACCAATGGAATATCCTCCTTCTGCAGCTGTTTATTATGTCTTCCATGACGATTATAAGCAGGAGGGGGCTGAGTGTATCTTCTTGTCTTACCCTTGTTGTCATCATTAACTCCTCCGAGGTGGCATGTGTCGTTCTAACGATATTTCTGCACGGTTTTTATTTGCCTTTAATATGCAACGTAATAATATTTTATTCACTCTATTTCTAAATTCTTTAGGTGAATTGGAACTCTTTTGGCGATAAGCCATACTACTTTTAAATAGTTGTAATTCCTATCATTTTATTAAATTATTAATCGTTTGGACAATGATACTTTCAAACTTAAAAAAAAATGTTCGTTATTCATTACTTTTTATGATGCCTTATGATTCACAAGTTATTTAAATCATTGCTTGTTATAAACTTTAGTGTAATTGGTAGAAACACTCATGATGAAGAATGTGGAGAATCATAGAATAATGTGATTGACAGATTTGAAGTAAATTGAAAATATTAACGAAAATTGAATGGCTCGTGACGGAAAGTGGGCGAGGGGATTGATTCGAACATCATTCATGAAGCAAAGCATACAGAAAGAGAGAGAATGTTTTATTAGGGCTGAAGCCTTTATTAGGGAGGCTAACTTTATTTGCCCACCTCCCGAGCCCTTCGCTCTTCCTCTTTCCCGCCCTCCGTTTCTACTAACCGAATAACCCTCCTTTCGGACGTACTTTCTCTTTTCCCCTGATATATTTCTTTACAAGTAAAAGGAGACGGAGAAGGATAAAAATGTTCAGTATCCCGAATAAGTATTAAATATCGTATTCAAATGTCTTTGCGTGTGTCTATTGCGAGTTAAACGGTCATTTATCTAGCAATGATATTGGAGGGAACTATTCCATTTAAACCAAATGAACCTAAATTACCACTGACAACTAACTAGAGGTGGCTGTTCTCTACCAATTAGGGTTGGAATGACGTATCTCATTGTTGACTGACTTGGATTGTAATGAACTTTTTCTTAGTCACACAATGGACACTTCCCTAACAAGTATGTAAATAACTATGAATTTTTATAAAGCTTTTACTTTACAGTTAATTCTTAACCCTTTTACAGCTAGTGGCTCGTATATGATCCAGCCGCGCGCTGGTCCCAGTGCGCTGTTGGCTCGTATATGAGCCACCCTGATTTTTCGCTTCACTGCTTCAGATTACGAGCCGGGTAACTAGCGCTTTCTTTTGACGTTTTTTGGGAATCTATAATATTTCCCTGGGCTGGGCATGTTGCAAGAATGGACGGTGACTCCCCAATCAGATTGGGACGCATGCTATTTGGCTTTGGGGATGGTAGAAGAAAGAGAGGACGGCTAAGACTTAGATAGGCAGATGAGGTCGAGGCCGACGCTCCTGAACACCCGAGCTTGGCAGACCCTGGTGCAAGATAAAGAAGAATGGACGCGACGTCTTGACGCACAGTGGAAACATTTTGTCATTTAGTGGCCAAAAATCTATAATTCCTAACCAAATGACGATAGTCAAATAATTCTTTTTTCATTAATGAGCTTGGCATTTCTTTTATCAGTAAGAATAAAAAACAAACAAAAATAACTTAGCTCAAAGTATTTCAAATTAATTTTTATATGAATCCTTTCTTCACTTAAATTTAAATAAAATAGTTTATTAGGCATAGGGTTGTACATAGAGAATGAAATGAGTCAGTATTATTTATTGAGCTCATTTCAGTATTATATCTATTGAGCTTTCTGCTTATAGACATGTCTTTTTTAGGCACTCGCTCCATTTGAAACATGTTCAAATAATTATTGTCTGATAAAGAAAAAATCCAAAAATTGAATTAAAAATATCCTATTTTTCAGGAATTTTAACGTATAAAAACATTGTCCGATAATTCAACGATAAGTATGTTTTATGATTCAGTCTAATTCGAGGCCGAATATATATTGAAAGTTCAAGTATAGGGATTTAAATCTTAAAATCGATATATCGCCGATCGATCGCATTTGATCCAACTATTGTCAATACAATAATTTATATCAATTTAAATACTTTCTTTTCATAAATTACATAGTTAACGTGGATGAAATAAAAACGAATTTTTATGCAATAATTTTACAGCCATTTTTTCATTTATAAAATATGTTTGGTGCAATAATATATAAAGCAAAGCTCATTAAAAAATATATATATATTTAATATCAGAGAGATGCGCATAGATTTTGCTTAAAATAAATTTTATTTTTCTTCCTATTGAGCTTTACTTTTTATATTAATGTAAGTGGTTCATTTCAGGCTATCCTTTCATATTATTTCTTTGGTGCACCTTTCAGGCATCAAAGAAATGAGATGTATTCTTCTCTGAGGCATTTTTTAGGCATTTCATTTCAGTCACTTCTTTTAAGAGCCGATTGCAGAAACGGCATTTATTACGTTCATATATATTTTATCTATTCCGATCGATTCCAGATGGTGCCGATGTTTAATTGAATAAAGTAAATAACAATCTCCACCACCTTGCTATGGTATACAGCAGCAGTTCTCGAAGAGGGGGGGGGGGTGCGTCCAAAGCTTGTTTTTATTGTTGAAGGTGTTCCCTTAACATTATAGGGAAGAAAAACCTCAATGATCATCGTAGTAATACTGTCTTAGAATCTGGCCGGGGATAGCCGAGCGTGTTGGAGCGCGGCCCGCTTTAACACGCTAGAGCCAAACGGTGGCGGTTCGAATCCGCACTGGGATGGTTGACTTTTATTTCGTGGAGGCCCCACGGAATAAATCTCGACCTACCCACCATGGTTAGGATAGGTTGGTTACACCTGTAGAGTAACCCCCCGTATGCCACACATGGCCAGGTAGGGGTACCGAAAAAAAAAAAAAAAAACTGCCTTAGAATCAAAATGTAAGCAATGTTATTGAACCCTTTAACTGCGGAGGTAGCGTGGCATGAGGTGGTCTGTCGTTGCGGGTTAGTAGGCACACTGAGCGGTCCCGCTGCAGAGATGGGCAAATTGTATCTGCAGATACAGATATCGGATACTGTAGCTGTGGAAAGTACTCATGAGAGCAGATACAGATAGTATCCGTATCCGTACGGACGGATTCCGAAGGATCCGAGTACTTCTCGTATCTGTCAGCTTCGGATACAGTGACTACTCGTATCTGTCAGGACAGATACCCGAGTATCTGTGAGTACTTCGGTATTTAGTTATTTTTTTCCGGATACTATTTCGGATATTTCTACTTCTGGGGCTGGGTTGTTTACAATTCCATTATTATTCTAATATTCTATTAAAATTATAAACAAATTATTAGTATTAAGCCGTCAACATTTTATCGCTTCGAAATAAGGGTGCAATATCCAAAGCGTTAATTTTGACAAAAAGTAATAATTTAAAAAAAAAAAACGATAGGAATATAAAATTATTTTATTTTTTTATTTTTTCAGATTTTTAAAATTGTAAACTACTATGATGATAATAGTGGCTTATAATTGGAAAATACTACCGATTTTAAAATTCGATGCTGGTGGGGGGGACATTTTATTAACTTTCCGTTTTCTTCGAGAAGAGTCTTAATGGTAACGGCAGATTTTGAAAATAGTAACATTTTTAAAATTTGGTTGGGGAGAGCGTTTCTACGATTTTTTTTTTTAACTTCTGATTAATTTGTTATGATTGTCTGTCTATATCTATGTTTACGCGTTCGTAGATTTTTAAAAAGTATTAATGTTTTACGGATACTTCTACTTCTGAGGTTAGGAATATTTAAAATGTTGTTATTAAACTTTTTTATTATTATTAGGCTGTCAACATTTTATGTTTTCGAAATAAGGATCCTATCGAAAATTTTAAAAATAATCATACTTTTAAAATTGTAATTATTTAAAATTAATAATATTCAAACGGAAAATTTTTTTTTCTATTTCTTCACAATAAAGAAGCATAATTATGTTTAGGCTGGCTTAACTTTTGAAAATAGAAATAATTTTAAAATTACTATATTGTGGGGGGTCCACCTTTAAGAGAAAATTGTAACTTCTAAAATTAATACGAATAGAATTTATATTTTTGTTAATATACACTAAATGAGGGCTCATACGGGTATGGATTTGGTGAATGGAATCAATTTTAAAATTCGATGCAGCGAGGGAGGATTTCTTCGGGATGAGCGTTTAAGATATTGGGGGAGCAGATTTCGAAAATATTTACAATTTTAAAATTTGGTGCGGGGCTACTACGCAATTTTTTTTAACTTCTGATTATTTCGTTGTGAGGGTCTATATTAGTTGCACATAAATTTTATTATAGTACGTTTTATTATAATCAAAATATAAAGAAACACACAATAAGAGTAGATATGAATTGAAACATTCCTATCTAAAATGGAGACGCTATAAATCAAAAAGAATCAGGAGCAGTTTATTTGAGATAATAAAATGCAATTCACAAACTATTTCAATTTTTTTACAAATCAATTAAATTATATGGAAAAACATTTATACTATCTTACATTTCAATAATTTATTCAACTTTTTATCTTTTTAACTTAAAAATGACTAAGGAATCTTTGTCATTGTCGCATAGGCTGGTAACAACAAGAAGTAACAAAATAATGGAAACCTCATCAAACTGATGGTGTGTTAGCATTGACATGGGTACTTTACAAAGATAATCATGTAAAAGATATTGAAATTAAAAATGAATATTTCAATAATAAAAAAACTCCTGTTTTCATTTCTGAGTAAAGAGTGTTGCAGAGACTAGGGCAAAATTATAAGGGTAGAGGTAGGACAGGTTAATTTGCCGGCTTCAAAGGGTTTACTGCGGGGAAACCCAACCCTTTTGAAGTGAAAGGGTACACAACGATCAGGTGTAAACTTAAGATAAGGAATTGTAAAACTAGCAATATACAATAGATGGTACAGTATACAAATTGTTCATATCTGGACTCAATAATTAGATAAAACTGAGAGTACACACAAGCAGACCTGGGCATTATTTATATGATTCCGGTTTTTCACATTTCATAATAAAATAGTTTGTTTTTGTTTTTTAATATTTTTAGAACAATATTTCTTTTTATGACAGAATGAAAATTTGTACATTAAATCTACTCAAAGAAGTACTTATAATTAATTAAACATTTTAAAAGTAAATTCTAGAAAAATCTGGCGAATCAATAAAAAAATAACTTTTAAAAGGTGACTTCAATACTACAAAGAATTTGCTTAAAACATTACATTTATGTATTCACATTAACTAATCAATGATCATACAGGAAGTTATTTTGGAGCAACAAAAATACATGGACTGGACAATAAGTCCTCTTCGTCCCAAGAAATAATGCTTGGTAGTATGCTTTTTAAGTCCGATATAAATAATTAGCATCGATAGTAATAATTATTTTTGCTAAATGTGAATGTTAAGCCCCTAAAAATGATTTCTTAGAACATTTAGAAATGCTCATAAATAAAAATTAAATGGAAAAATAAGGCCATATTTATCCATTCGTTCACCTGGATCGGAACGAATTTTTAACTTATAACGCGTCTGGCGGGTATTAGTAAGAATTTTTAACCAGCCAGACGACCAAATTTCGTGTTTAGGAACCTTTTTGAATAAATTGGCACAAGAATGAATCGTATGTTTTATGG
Organism: Aelia acuminata; assembly: GCA_911387785.2. NCBI lineage: Eukaryota > Metazoa > Arthropoda > Insecta > Hemiptera > Pentatomidae > Aelia > Aelia acuminata. Next base: position 136,606,511 of record OU426979.1, read on the forward strand.
GTGAGTTTTTGTGATTCTCGCGCGCGTCTGGTAGGTACTAGTAAGAGTTTTATCGCTGCCAGAGGAGTTTCCCTTTCTACAGAAATAAAAACCTAACGATTAAGCCATATTTCATCCGTATGTTTTATGGGTGAATTTTTATGAAAAAAATTAATTATTCAAATTAATTTTTAAGGCATTAGTAAGAATTTTATCGCTGCCAGACTGTCGGTTTCGCACTTGACTCTGTGGTTTCTAAAAATGCTGAAATTTTTAGGTGTATGTTCTATGGGTGAGATTTGTTGCATCTGGCTTCTGTACTATAACCATTATTTTCATTTTGAGAACCCCTCCGTATTAGCTACTGTACCTAATCATGATAAACGACTCCTCTCAAAATCCATATTTATCCATCAGGGGAAAATGATACTGTAATCTATGACCTAGATAAAGGGATAATTTCATCTACTTACTCTAACATCTTCCGCGTCCTCAAATCCTAGTTTTGATTTCATAGATATCCGCTACTATCGATGTAGCTCTATATTATTATATCACTTCTTTTTTACATACTTTTTTTCATTTTTTATATACATTGTTACCTTGTGTGTACTCTCAGTTTTTATCGCATTATTGGGTCCAGATATAAACAACTTCTTTACTGTATCATCTGTATTGTTAATTTTACAATTCCTTATTTATTTCTATTTTACACTTTGTCGTTGTGTACCCTTTCACTTCAAAAGCATTGGGTTTCCCCGTAATAAACCTTTTGAAGTCGGCAAACTAACCCTCCCCCCCCTCCTCTCACACAAATTTTCCCTCAGTTTGTGCATTACTGTGGACTTAACAAGGTAAATATCAGATTTTATTTTGTCATTCTAACCAGCTACTTATTCCAATATTCACGTATAATTTTAGTCATATCAACATACCATCAGTTAGATTAGCTATCCATTATTTTGTTACTTCATGTTGTTAATATCTAAATTAATAATTACATGATTAAAATTTAATCATCATCTTCTTCATAGTCCGGGAGTTGAGGGCCGAAAAAAGTGTCAGGTTTGAGGAAAGTTTTTGATCAAAAAGGCTGAAAGTACTCATTTCATAGACAACAAATGTGAACGTCCGCCACTTCACATAGGTTGCCATCAAATTTTATATGCAAACTACATCGAAATTTTCGAACTTCTTTCAATTTTTTGCTTATAACTCAAAAACAATTCATCGCAGAGAAATACGAGTTCTCTTTAATTTAAGAGGGCTTGAAATTTGCGTCGAATTAGTTTCTTAAAGATAAAATGGGATAAGACTTTTCGCCAAAAACCGTATCATATTTTCTAATATTTGCCATTTTAGCGGAAAAATGAATGACGCTCATGTTTCAAAGCCTATCATTTGAAGAGGGATACTCCAAATAAAAACTTTTACCAGTAATAGTAGTAGAATATCAAATTGTGTGTAGAACGAGCTCCTTAATTTTATAATTAGCCGACTCCTATAGAGACAAAGCAATTAAAACGTGAACGTATTTAGCGCATAGTGGCCTAGAATTGTTTACTTCCAACTATAAAAGGCTATTTTTTGGAGAATTGTATATATATATATTTAAAATTTATAATATAATTAATTATTATGATTTAATTTTATAATATTAGTAACTATTATAATAAATATATTTTAATTTGAAGATATCAATGTTATAGTTGTGTTATAGTTCGCCCCCCCCCTCTCGACCCCTATTAAAAAACAAAATAAATATTTTTTTCAAAAACAACGTCCCCGATAACATAATATTGGACCTCTGTGTGAAAGAACTCCGAAAATCTAACTTCTTTATAGTGCGCCCCCCCCCCCCCCCCCTCTCGACCTCTATTAAAAAACAAAATAAATATTCTTTTCAAAAACAACGTCCCCGATAACATAATGTTGGACCTCTGTGTGAAAGAACTCCGAAAATCTAACTTCTTTATAGTGCGCCCCCCCCCCCCCCTCTCGACCCCTATTAAAAACAAAATAAATATTTTTTTCAAAAACAACGTCCCCGATAACATAATATTGGATCTCTGTGTGAAAGAACTCCGAAAATCTAACTTCTTTATAGTGCGCCCTCCCCCCCTCTCCACCCCTATTAAAATACAAAATGAATATTTTTTTCGAAAATACCGTCCATAACATAGTAATGGACACCCGTTTAAAATAAATTCGAAAATGTTACCTTTTTCAATATTATAGGCCCCTCCCCACTCGAACTTTAAAATAAATATTAATGTTAATGGTTACCTGGTCATGATATAATATGCTTAGGTAAACATGAAGAATATTCCCACATTTCAAAATATTCCGTGAATTTAAAGCTGTGGAATGAGGAATACCCCTCCCCCCCCCCCCCGACCGCCACCACCACCAAGATTGAATTTAAAAATTAATACTTTTTCAAAATCTACGAACACGTAAAAATAGAGACTGACACTCATAACAAATTAATCAGAAGTTAAAAAAAAAATCGTAGTAACGCCCTCCCCAACCAAATTTTAAAAATGTTACTATTTTCAAAATCTGCCGTTACCGTAAAGACTCATCTCGAAGAAAACGGAAAGTTAATAAAATGTCCCCCCCACCAGCATCGAATTTTAAAATCGGTAGTATTTTCCAATTATAAGCCACTATTATCATCACAGTAGTTTACAATTTTAAAAATCCGAAAAGATAAAAAAAGTAAATAATTTTCACAATGGAATATTCCTATATATTTTTTTTAAATTATTACTTTTTGTCAAAATTAACGCTTTGGATATTGCACCCTTATTTCGAAGCGATAAAATGTTGACGGCTTAATACTAATAATTTGTTTATAATTTTAATAGAATATTAGAATAATAATGGAATTGTACACAACCCAGCCCCAGAAGTAGAAATATCCGAAATAGTATCCGGAAAAAAATAACTAAATACCGAAGTACTCACAGATACTCGGGTATCTGTCCGGACAGATACGAGTAGTCACTGTATCCGAATCTGACAGATACTAGAAGTACTCGGATACATTTGAAAATTTTGGAGGGATTCGAGTACAGTATCCGAGTAAAAAAGTATCTGTAACTAAGTATCTAGTATCCGAAACTAGTACTTTTTTACTCGGATAGTGCCCAACTCTGGACCCGCTGTGAGGAGAACTTCAAGCGCTCGCATCTTATATCTTTTGTGAGCTTAATTAATCTTACACAAAGTTCTTTATCCTTACTTTCCGATCCGGACTGTGGACTGGCACTTGTGGAGTTAAAAACTTTATAAAATATAAAAAGCTGCCCCATCACTAGAAACCGTTACGAGCTCTAAAAACACTTCCTCACTATATATTTTTTTTTTTAGCCATCACAACTATTTCACAACAAAGATTTATGCCACAATAATTACAAATAAAATATAATTAGACAAAGGTCAAATAGGCAGGTATAGAAAGGTTTGATATCAGGCAAAAGGTTATTTAAAAAAAGCTGAATGGCAACCGTGTATGAAGGCATTATAGTAAGGAAAAGAACGATCACATGCCCTCTAGCAGTATGGAGAAATATTATCATCATCATCACAGGCACTATAACTCGCTAGGGGTCTTCGCCGCGTCACACGGTGGGACAATTTTATCATTTACTTAGTGGCCAAAAATCTATAACTCCTAATCGAATGACGTTAATGGAATAATTCTCTTTTTATTAAAGAGCATGGGATTTTCTTTATCAGTGAGAATAAAAAAAAAAAAAAAAAAATACCATCACTCTAAGTATTTCAAATTAATTTTTATAATGGATAAAAGTACATAAATCTATTAGAAGTTAAGTTCTGAATAATACCAGTCTTATGAATTTTTTACGTATAGTTATTCAATGTCGTGATGGTGTAATTTAATCTAAACCCTTGTATACACAACGTCAGAATCAGCAGGTATTAGATGTAGGTTTTTCCTTTATTTGGTCTTTTATTATTCCAGGAATGTGTTTTAGGAAGAATTTCATATGGAAAATACTCCTACTGCGTGTGGGTCTGTTTATCCGGAAAATACCTCTATAAATGATTTCGCAACTGCTCTCAAAACTAAATAATGCATATCGCAATTTTCCTCAATGTTTAGTAATTGATTTATTGCAATTTTCCCCTCACGGTATGCAACATAAGTACCATAGTATAACGCAACGAATTTACGAATTATTCCCACGATATTATGGGATAATAAATGGTTATATATAATTTAATTAAAATTTAATATGAAATCCATTTTTAACCCGGTGTAAATTAGAGTTAATTATATTTGATAAATAGCCTCGGGGCAGAGCATTAAAAAATCCACTCACCGGGGTACCTCTGCAAAAGAACTCATTTCCCGGGGTGTTGCTGCGTTTAGTGCCCTGTGGTTATGGCCCGGGGGCGTATCACCAAGGTGTAATGCTCTCATTATTCTATTTGTAGCATCGTTTCACCGGGTTATTCAATTAAATAAAATAAAACATTATTTCACCTAAATCCATATTACAAGTATTTTAGTCCTTTGCTTATAAACACCCCCAATTAATTTACGGACCCGTTCATATAGAGAAATCTTTTTATTGAGAGGAATTAAAATAAAGGATCCATCACCTTTGCAACCCCTAATTGGTCTAGTTAATATTTCGGGACAACAGGTTCATAGATTCACATTTTTAGAATCATTTGCTAAAATACCTTAAAAAAAAAAAAAAAAAAACGTTATTTATAAAAGTCCAAAAGAATCCCTGTCTATGGAGACCCATGGTGTGGTCGGGGACAAAATGTTAGCCCACCCTGATATTTTTCGGTTTATTGTACTTTGACCAGTGATTATTATTTTCTTTTGCCATAAATATTGTAACTTCTACTGCTTAAGCTATGGTTACCCAATAGGAGAACAATGAAAATGATTCGTATGAACAAACTAATAGTAATGTATTTTAGGTTGGACAAAATAATAGCATAAGTGCTGTTTAGGTACAAATGTAAGCATTTAGGATGGATAGAGACGAATAATTCAATTCAAACTCTGCTTTTAAATTTAAAATTGATAACAGTGGAGATGGTACAAGCAAAGTTTCCTACAACCGAATCCGTTTTATTGGGAGTAATACAAATAAAGGATCTACCGCCTCTGCAACACATAGGTCTGTAACAAATTTCTGAATAACAGGCTCATTAATTCACATTTCATACTTCAATTCAAGTTTTCCAGCTGTAATTTAAAATTAGTTACTTGTTGACATTTTAAATTGTACATTTTTATTATTTAACTGCTTGCTATAAATATAATTTCTTAATAATAATTACAAACGATATCTATGCTTGCGGCATATAGTGTGTTAAGTGCAACATTTTAGATTTGAGAGCAACTGTATAGAAAACGTTGGATTCTGTAAAATCAGAATTTTTTTGTATTTTTAGCATTAACCACGGTTTGCAATGACCTGAATGTTTTATTTTTTCATCAATGCCTCGTCTACTATGTCAAGTCTGACAGACCTGGGCATTATTTTAAATAAAAGTATTTTAAATACAAATGAAAATACTTTTTTTTTATTTTAGTATTTTAGAATTAAAATAAAATAAATCACATGTTTATTTTCATTTTAATTCTAAAATACTCAAATAAAAAAAAAATATTTTCATTTTAATTCTAAAATACTAAAATAAAAAAAAAGTATTTTCATTTGCATTTTAAATAATAAAATAAAATAAATCTTAAGTAGGTTGTTTGAAGTTGAACAATTTTCGTAATAGTATAGTGTAGTCCTTTGCACTAGAGCTGTCACTCCTAAATATTGAGCAAGTATATTTATTTCAGTTTGATGTTGCTGTTTTTTTTTGTTTTTTATGGGGGGGGGCGCAATTATTAAGATTGTACCGCTTCATCCGATTTCAACAAGTTTTGTCATATTGGTGGTTTTTGATTATCTAAGTAGACGTCTAATGAATTCATTTCACATAAATGGTTTTATGCATAGGTTTTGGGGTGGAGGGTTAAATATTAACTTTTGACCCCCATATCCGATTGTCACAAAATATGTAACAAAGATTGTTCATAAGTCAAATAACAGAGCCAATTCCTCATCATTTTTATAAATAATAATAATTTTATAAATAAATAGGTTTTTTAGGGGGGGGGGGAGAGTTAATTGTAGACTTTTTACCGGTTTATTCGAAAGTAAAAAAATCGAAAATTATGTTAGAGCCATAAACGAAGGCATAAACAGGATCCCAATTTAGAAACAACATTAAAAAATCAAAAGAAATTAAACTTAGTAAAAATGTGTATGACTGATACATTCAATAAAGTCGGTGATTATTTTTCCGGTTGAGGTTCGTTCGAAATTGGAGAGGAAATTCAGGCAAGATTTGAGATAAGAAATTCTAGCGATTAACGAAATTACTTAGCTCACGGCTTCTTCCTTAAAACTTAAGAATTCGGGTTTACAAAAATATTATTCCTCCTGCGGTTCTTTAAGAATGCAAAACGTGCACGCTAACATTGAATGATGAGCAAGTGAGGTGATAGCAGACAGATGAATAAAATCGAAGGGTAAAATTGCAAAACAGTGGTGAACGAATTCCATAGAAATTAATGGCAGTGACTAATGGAAAACGTCTGAAAGAAGTAAGGGCTGAGAAGCAGTAGTTCGCGTTAGGGCTGATTTGCTGAAATTCGTATTACACGGAGGTTGTTGAATGGAGTATGGGTAGCGAATAGTCTAAGGGGTAGCCCAATTAGTTTAAATAGGTTCCGAATCAGAGTGGTTCTGAAGAAAAAGAAATTTAATTTAATAATTTCAACAAAATGAAAGCCAAGATGATCTGAGTATCAGATACATTACACCAAGCAAAGACTACCCAAAAAAAAATAAATAAAAACTGTCGATTTATTAATCAATCGCAATATTGAAAAAAAAAAATGTATTTATTAATCAATCGCAATGCACTAGCTAATAGGTTTTAAAAGTATTTTGTATTTTCATTTTAATTTTTTTTATTTAAAATACAAAATACTTTTTTTATTTTGCATTTAAAATAATTTTATCGAAAAGTATTTTAAATGATTTAGGTTAAAATGCATTTTATTAAAATTTATTTTAAATACTTGCTATTTAAAATAAAGTATTTTAAAATAAAAATTAAAATACTTTTTGCCCAGCTGTGAAGTCTGACAAGTTATATGAAAATAGTAAAAGCATCTTTGCAGTTTTTTTTTTTTTTTTCTGAATGAAATCTTTTGCCTAGTTTGCTGTTTCGTTTGTTGGCTTATTCTTCGAATTTAAGAAGGAAAAGAAATATAAGTCCAAAGCTCACTTAGGGATGTTCAACTTTTTTGTAATTATGAAACGAATCACCCCTAAAACCCTCAAGAATGGTTTTTCTAAAATAATTTATAGAGATAAAGTCAATATGCAAGCTTTACAATGGGTGCATTTGGATTAATAGACTTTGTATTTCAAAAACCAAGTCGAAATGTTCTTAGTCTTATCCGAAATATACGTTTAGTCATATACTTTTCTAATGGTTATCATCAGCATTAAGATTGCAGCAGTCATTCGTTTGTATGAAACAATTACCTAATACCCTCTAATAAAGAGATCAAGCCTATATTTTAAAAATAAATACAAATTTACCGTCAAACGGTCGCTGACATAGGGATAGTTAATTGTTATAGGGATATTTATGCTGAAAGGTTCGCCAGTCACTTTTACAACAATACTGACTGCCAAAATATTGTAAATGGCACTCTGCCTGACAGATTTCAGATTAAGTGTCATTTATAATGTCAAGCGTATTACAACTCTGGCGGGCCCACAGAGATTGCTACTCTGCCTATATTATTTCCATTTCCAATCACTTCAAGTTCTCACACACTCTTCTCCGAACTCTCTGCTTGGCGATCTTCCGAAGAATTCATCTCTTGGCACTGTCCCCTGAACTCTTTCTTTTATAAAAAATATTCTTCCTTTTATTTCTTCAGCACCCACATTTTATTATTTGTCAAACTATTTCAAATGGGTTTTTTCAAGTTCAAGTGTACTTATTCTAATGCGACATTTATTGGATTCCACCGCTTTTGACAACGATTTATATCACCTTCTTGCCTGAGCTCAGAATGCCAGGAGGTATTTTTCAGCGAATCTTATGCTTTCAATATTAATAATTCATTATAGTTTCACCCTACATTGCAGCAACATGTTTTTCAAAGAACTAAGTAACGCAATCAATGGTTCCTTTCTGGTGATGATGGCTATCTATGTAGGTCATGACCACAATTACTGCCTTGGGCCCTATATTCACGATAGATAACGCTCTAGCTCTCTTTTTTAATAAGCCTATATATAATAATTTAAATATTTTCTTGTGGATAATTAATTTTATAATTTTTCAATAATTTTTAATATTTTATTTTTGAATCAAAAAGATTACTCTTAGCCGGTAATCAAACCCTCGTCTCTCAAGAAACATCCAAGTCAAGTAAATCCCCTATTCAATGACCCCCCTTCCCCTGATCTCTCATATTTTACGCGGGAGACCCGGGTTCGACTCCCGGTCAAGGCCAATCTTAATCTTTACAAATAAACAAACTATAATATCTATATCGATGAGAATATTTCTTTTTCTTCTAAAGGCCTGATGAGACCTTTGGCCGCGTGATGTGGTCTTCTTACAGACATTTGTGTTGCTTCCAGGAGCACAGAGAGCGTTGAGGGGGTAGCCCAAACCTCACATTGCTGCAAGCCATGGTCACCATGGTGCAGCGGCAGACTGTCCACAGTTCCATAACCAATCCCATTGGGGCCCTTTTGGCAGTGTCCTTCTCACCGATGGCGTCAGCTCTCTCGGGATCAAGGACAGTGACAGTGGACAAACTAGTCTAGTTCCAAGCATTATGGCAGCTCAGAGTCAGCAGGCCCCGAGGACCTATATTTCATTCCCTGAACCATACTGTCCTTATACCAAACCTCCGGGCGGTTACTGACATCCTGGAAAACCACACTACAATTCTCGATAAGATACACGGATAATCTTAAGCCCGGTCGGTGTGAGTCGCCTCCGGCATGGGACTCACAAACACAGGGGGTGGTGGAAGGCTTGGAAAGCGCGCCTTAAACGGCGGGCGGTCACACGAATGGCATGGTCTCTCATCCAAGTACTAACCATACTCGACGTTACTTAACTTAGATTACTTATTTCAACCGCCTTTGTCCACTCATCTGGGGGGGCAAATGGCAGGGGTAAAGGGGGGCTGAGGCGGAAGACGGGTGCGGGAGTCTTTCTACCCTCATGTCGGAACATCAGGCTATAGTGCCCCACTCACTGTCTGTTGTTCCCCGCTTGCCCGATCCCCTGCAACGCCTACTGTCACCTCCTTGTGGTGCCCCCTGGGGAGTTGTTTACAACTCGCGAATGACAGAGGCGCTGGCACGGGACCAGTCCTCCTTAGGCCATGGTGGTAAGCCCCCGCCATCATGCCATAAGTAGGAGAATCCGTAGGACAGGCTTAGTCAAAAACTACCTGCCCGGCCCGCTATCCATTCGGGATTTAAGGCGGTGATGCCAAATGGTACTACGGGGATGACGCTCACCCGGGCGTCATCGTTGGGTGGTGGCCAGGACCTGCCTGGTACGGACGTGGTGGTCGTGGTTACTGGGACCACCAAACGCCGACCTGTACAGGTCACGAGTGTTTGTTGGGGTTAGGCTGGTTAGCAGGTTCTGTCCCCTTCCTCTCTTTTCTTGCCTCCATGATAGGGAGGCGGTCGGTGTAGGTCGTTAGGCCAGGTACGACCGCCTTCGAAGTCGTGGGTGCGCAAAAGCCCGTTGTCCAATCGGCTATCGATGAACAATATAACATATTATAAATTACCCAAACATCGCTCACTCATAAAACTTCGCAGTGACATCTCATCCTGATCATTAATTATCGAAAATTATGAACACCCGTCCTATAGAAAATCAATCTTAGGACCTTGGAATTGGTTGAATTTGAAAATTACTGTTTAGTACCGGGAGGGTCTAAGAGATCTTCTTAGAATTAAAAAAGGGTTGTGAGTTAAAAAAAAACCTTCGGATGAGAAAACCTACAGAAGTAATGATTTCTTTAAACTGAAAACTTGTAATAAGTAAACTGATGATAGAAAGGACAGATCTGAGGGCTATCCTGAAAAGAGAGTTAACTAATTTTTATAATAGGGCATTTTTGCATAAAACAACGTGATAACTTCAAAGCTCTCTTTTTCCATTATCCAAGATGTTTGATTTGTTTAGTCACCTGCTCTGCCCGAACCACAACCATTCATCGATCGCCTCATGAGAAGGAATGAAGATGAAGAAGCGATGAATCGAGACAGATGGTTAAGTAAATAAATATGTTTTGTGTAAGGGTAGTAGCGGGGCGGGAGGGCGTGGTCAGCCTACTGCCGCTGATTGGCTAGTAGCGACAGGCGCTGGTCGTCATGGCGACCGGATCGATGCACAGTCCACCTCTCGCCAGTAGCCCCAGGTCGTCCACCGGTGTCGGTTCTACAGCTGTGTCAGGTGAGCTTGTGGAGCACGTCTTCTACCAACTGCATGGTAGATGCCTTCCAATGTCGTAACTAGCCAAAGCAATAGATAGTGTGATATAGATGCTTAACCACATGCTTTAGTGATGAATGTTTCCTTGTACTGAGGCAATTTCTGCTTACTCCTTAATAAAATGATATCCTCTCCCATCTTCTTTAGAACCAGTTTACCTTGTATAAATCAATAAAAATATTCAATTTCTAATATTTTTTTCTATGATTCAACTGATTTTTAAAGCATTTGTATATTAATCTCCATCAACCTTGAAAAGATAAAATAGGTGCAAAAAAAAAAAAAAAAAAAAGAGCAAGGAGAAGAATAAGAATCGACCAGTTATTACAGATTTTCTCATGGCGAGATTTTACTTCCTTCCCGAGGGCTTCCTAGCTATCTCCCCCCCAAAAAAAAAAAAAAAAACGAAGGGCCAGAGAGTTCAAACAACTACTAATGGAAACCTTAGCACAATAAGGAGTTGAAAACCAATGTAGCACTCAACAGTTGGAAAATCAACATAAACCTAGAACTTCTATTTTTTTAGCACGCTTGTCTTGTTTATGCAGTGTATTGAATGAAATCGATACATGCAAATCTTTTTTTTTTTATTCAAATAATTAGCATCTTATTTTTTCAATAAACAAATCTTTGCAAAACCTACTTTTAGAACATTTATTAATTTTAAAATATCACTATAGTTTAGGTTTTAAGGCTTCCTAAAGATATGAATGCGATTTCTATAAAATTTTGCTTTTTCTTCCCTTTAATTTTTCGTATAAAAGTTAAAATAGATTTACCTAAGCACATAAGATCAGAATATTAATAATTGATGAATTTTTCATCAAAAAAATATGTTTAAAAGTTATATACAGTAGCTTGGTTAATATATTTTTACTTTCACTTACCTATATATGAAATATATAGTAACTGGAAGTATTGCGATCGTGAAAAAATTCGACTTCCGGTTTTCAACGGAAATACACGTTTTGGGGTCCCCTGAGTCGAAATGACCAAGTCCCGCGAAATGGTCTGTGTGTGTGTGTGTCTGTGTGTGTGTCTGTGTGTGTGTGTGTGTGTGTGTGTGTGTGAACAGACTAGCTCAAAAACTATAAACCGTGCGATCCTGAAATTGGGTATTTAGTGTAGGTATATTCCCGCGATGTGACAGCACAAATTTCATCAAAATTACTTAAAGGGAGGGGGTACTTTACTTAATAACTTTTTAGGTTTTTTTCGATTTTCTCAAAAACGGCTCTAACGATTTTGATTAAACTGAGTATTTCATCTATTTATAGGTCCGAGATATGACTGTAAAAATTTCATAAAAATTGATTAACCGGAGGGGGGACTTTACTTAATAAATTTTGTAACATTTTCACGTGTTTTTTTTATTTACTCTAAATCGGCTTTAACGATTTTGATCAAACTGGGTATTTGATGTATTTATATGCCCGAGATATGACTGTAAAAATTTCATCAAAATTGATTAACCGGAGGGGGGACTTTACTTAATAAATTTTGTAACATTTTCACGTGTTTTTTTGATTTTCTCAAAAACGGCTCTAACGATTTTGATTAAACTTAGTATTTGATCTATTAATATGCCCGAGATATGTCTGTCAAAATTTCATTAAAATTGATCAACCGCAGGGGGCACTTTACTTAATAAATTTTGTATCATTTTTACGTGTTTTTTTATTTACTCAAAAACGGCTTTCACGATTGTGACCAAACTGGGTATTTGATGTATGTATATGCCAAATATGTGATAGCCAACATTTCATCAAAATTGATCAACCGAAGGGGGGACTTTACTTGATAAATTTTGTATCATTTTCACGGGGTTTTTTATTTACTCAAAAACGGCTTTAACGATTAATAAAAATAAGATATGAATGTAGAAAAATGTGTGACTTTGGGAAATGATATTTAACAAAACACGTCAATTTCTTATCTAAGTAAGTTGGTAAGTGAAAGTTGTGTGTTGCGCGCACGCACCAGATTTTTTTATTTGGCAACACGCTTTTTCATATTTGCTATTACACCAATGATTGGCGACAAATTATTTTTGAAAATTTCTTTCTTTTTGAAAGCTGGTACAGTGATCGTAAAATGCGTGGTCTACAAAGCTTTCAAATGAAAAGCACGTATAAAGTATAGTGCCGTCCCGGACCTAATACGACGAACAGAAGAAAAAATAAAATAAAACAGAACAATAAAATTCCATTGAATTAGATAAAAACGGAATTACAGATTTAAAAGATCTTGATTTTTCACTGACACAATATTTCTTACAGCCCAGGGTGCAAAATCAAATAAAAATATTAAGAGCTGCCCGCCATCGATAATGGTCCCGTTTAAATTATTTTAATGTAAAGCTACTTTGTAAGCCTAGGTACCTGCTATGATGCCATCTCTTTATGTAAGAATCTTTCGAATATGTAGAATCAACGGAAAGTTGTATACTTTTTTGGAAGATGATTACCCGTTTTCTTAGGTTTACTGTTAAATTTCTTATCTAAGTATAGTGTAATCATTTATTTACAGTAATAGATGTTCTGAAAACAGAACTTAGCAAAAAAGTATTATAGTTATCTTTGAGTCTGTATCATTCTATAACCGTCAGTTAATGTTCTTAAACACTGTTCATTTAATATAATGACTATATTAAAAGAAATCCATATGACTTCAATGTTTCTGTACCATACAATAGGTCTTTGTTTGAACTATATGAATCTTTTAAGGGATTTGACAAAAACTTTTGGGAGAGGAAAAGCTCCCAAAGGAATTTTTGGAAAAACATGAATTTATTCATAAGGTCATGCCTGTGTGGTCATCAAATGAAGATTTTCAAGCGGAAAAACTAATATAGGTAGAGGTCTGAGAAGGAAACTTTCCGCATTTTGTATCGCACAACTAATGATAATAAATAAGATAGTTTTATTTAAGTAACATAAGACAAAGAAGTATTCAACAACACACTTTCGGGAAGACGAATTAGGTTGGTAGGTCTTTTGAAACCATGAAAAAATTGAAAAAATATCTAAGAGAAGTATGAGCCGATTCGACAGGTTTCCGGATACTGGATAGTAGAAACCTCCGACTGCTGTTAAATGTTTAATAGTGATTCCTAGGAGGATTTTTAGCGACGCGAACCACCAAAGGGGTGGAGAAAACATATTTGTGTGTGAATCCTCTAACAGTTATCCCTAATGACTCTAGTGGCATTTAGTTCCGATTGATTTTAAATTTTGACCAGCTATGCACCAATTGGTGACACCTAAAAGGATTATTATTCCGAATTCTGCAATATTTCAATTAATGATGGGCTCAGAAGGAAGGAATAAGCCCCCAAGAGTCCTTTTCGGGTGAGATAGGGGCCACTACGAGGCCGGAAGTAAATTGAGACGCATGTAACGCCGCAATTTTTTTAACACTGTTTAGGCAAAGAGCCGCGCTTCCTGATCTACTTCCAAATGTGCGCAGTTCCTATCTGATACACGTTTCACAAAACTGCTTTGCTCTGCGTCGCCTTCGTCTCGATATGCGCCTTACTTAACCGACGTCATATAGGTTACGGATAGATATCGCACTTCCGAAATTCTACCAATCGGTGGATGAAGTCGAAAAAGGGGGCACAGCTCATCCCTGGATTTGCCTATCAGCTTTTTTACCTTTATGTTCCTTTCCCACATCTAAAATACTTATTCTAGAGATTGTATGTATGCCTATGTTTATGATTATTTTTAGGGACCGGGATAGCCGAGCGTGTTTGAGCGCGACCCGCTTAAGCACGCTCAAGCCAAACGGTGGCGGTTCGAATCCGTCCTGGGATTGTTGACTTTTATTTCATGGAGGCTCCACGGAATAAATCTCGACTTACCCACCATGGTGAGAATAGGTAGTTATACCTCTAGAGTAACCCCCGTATGCCACACCTGGCCAGATAGGAGAAACGAACAAAAATCGGCGATTATAGTTAGTAAGTTAGATTGTTTGTTCTCTGCCTTGCTTCCAAACTTTTATTAATTCTAAATTCTATCTTTAAATGACGAAAGTGACTCGAGTAGTGACGGGGTAAAAGTGCACAGCATTCGAAGAGCGGCTTCTGGGTGTGGCGTATTTCGACAAGTTATAAAATGGTAAGCCATTAGCGAATCCAATTGGATAGCTGTGGAGTCAGCAGCCCGCCTCCCTCTTTGGAACATTTTTTGTCGTTTAAAGATAGAATATAATTTTACTAAAATTATGGAAGCAAGTCAAAGAAGAAATAATGTGCAGAACAAGTAATATTTTAGTTGATGAAAAGGAACATAAAGGTAAAAAAGTTTATTGGCTACCTTATAGACCAATTTGGCGCCGGTTAATTAATGCGCATATTGAGACCTAGGTGACGCAGAGCAGAGCAGTTTTTGTATCAGGTAGGAATGGCACATTTTAGGAGGTAGGGCAGGACAGCGCAGCTCTTTACCAAACACAGTAATAAAAAACTGTGCTGTTCTGCTTTGCATGCGTCCGGCCAAATAGTGGCCCCTATCTCACCCAAAAAGGAATCCTTGGGGTATGAATATTGCAGATCTTGGAGGGAAGTATGTAGAAACTTATCAGTTTTCTGAAAATTTTATAGAAGTATTGAAAAAACCAACAAATTACCAATGACCCCGTTGTATAGAGGCAAATTCAAAAATAATAAAAATATTTTGTTTTAATAACTAAAATAATTATAAAAAAACAAATAACAATTTAACTACACATATAATAAAAAATATATTATATACATATATATATTATATACATAATCATATATATATTATATTATATATATAAATATATTATATACATTATTTTAGAGAATCATTAATTTGGCTCCGAATCAACTTCTGCTATATCTTTAATATTCAGTAGATATGGGTCCAGATTTGATTTCACCAACGACGCATATAGGTGCGTTATATATTTTAATGATCTGGGCGGCCAAAAATATTTTTTGGTTTATATCTTTTCTAAGTATAGCATTCAATAAAATAAAACTTTTAATGAAGGCGGGAAAAAAAAAAAATCAAAAAGGTGCGTTTTCCTCAGTGTAACTCTAACGACTATCGCCAATTGCAACTTGAAAAATCTTACTTAGTATTTCTTAAGTTTTCTTTTGCACCGAGCGACTGCCGTTAGAATCTCATACAACGTAACAGTGCTTAGATTTAATCGTTGAATGATAGACGCACCGAGGAATATGCACATTATTTTTACTACCAAACATATTTTAGCGATGGAATTGTTTTGTTTTTTTACTTTATTTATTAAATTTGATTATGTTGCCCTGAGAATATAGTAGTGCCTCAGTATTCTCCTTAACTCGATCCACTGATATTTTGATGGGCATTTTTATCCAAATATGTCAATACGATATTTACATAATCATTGAAGAACAAGTAAATTCTTTTGTTTAGCTTGCATGAATGCCAGCATGAATCCCGAATGTGACTATGGTGATGACGATACTACTGCATTGTTGACCTGTTGTCCAAGCGTTATTGATGTGTGCTTGTCCAATATAACATTGATTGTGCACCTAAATAACCTAGTTTGATATAATAGTTTATAAACAAAAAACATGGGATCAAATTTAGACCGAATATTAGGAATTACTGTTACTGACTATAAATGTTTTGCAATAATAACAAAAATTTCTCATGTTAACGAAAGAGCTTCCATTAATCTTTGTAAAACGTAATATGGACGGTACACGTGTGCAAGATAGGATACATATTCGCATGATTGAGAATCTGACACGACATTGAGCAATGTTAATCTCCCATACCATGAATCTTCATTACGGTCGCATAAAATCCATGTATCTTTATGTTGTGTTCGGTAGAATTCATTTGTTTCGATTATTTGAGATCATTGCAAAAACGCTTGTCTTAATTTATTTTATCAAGTATAAAGGTAATATGTGGTCTATAGGCCAGTTAATCACGAGCCCCGTTTAAACTTTAGAGTTGAAAAGCTTGAAGTTCCATTTCACTCCTTTCATTCTTTTAAATTGGATGTTACCTTATTTTGCAGCGTTGTATCGACAAATCGGAAGGCGAACTCCCATAGATTCCGGGTTTTAATGCTTAAATACTGTTATAAAAACGATATTCTGAATGAATGAAGAAAAAAAATTGAATTCCTTATAACCTAAATCGTATGTCACATTGATTGATTTCTCCATCGAATTTGCCAATTGTCACTATTTCTGGCAGGGCAAATTTAAGATACTATTACAGGGCATCCAATAAAGATATTAGAACCATTCCAGTTTTCCAACATTTAAGTCCAACCGTGGTGCGAGGTTTAGATTATTATCTGTCATAACTTGGATAGTAGGTATATTTTTTAGGAAGAGGGGCGGTTTACTCAAATTTGAGTATTTTCTTGTATATATAAAATGTCTATTCCTGTCTGTGTTTTTTGTTCCTAATAGAATATATATTAGTATTAATCTAGTCTTAGATTAATACAGAGAAATGCTAGAAACAGAGAACTTGCACAACATAACACATTAATAATAATGTTTAAAATTTCAAGTTTGACCATATGTTTATATTCACACAAAAATGTTGGCAAAAACTTATTTATTGCGTTAACTTATAACGAGCGAAAAGGTATTTATTCTCACTTTGTTTTGATAAGATAGTACATAAACATATTGAGTAGGTAAAATGAGATTAAATTAAAATCGACCAAATTACTTTTTACTTTTTAAAATACGAACCAAATTAAGACTGTTGTTGGGACATGTGGACACTAGATGATACCGATCCAAATACGTTCCGACACTGAACCCTAAATCCACGATAAGCAGTGTAGCGTCCACTGTGTCACCTGCTGCCTGCACCCGGTTTCCATTACCATACGATCCCCGGTATAGCTTAGCAGCACTCTCTACCATAGCATAACATTCCATTATGGGCAGCTCTACAGAGGTTAGACCTGATTTTTCAAATATTTATACTTTGTAGTAATACAATACAACATTTATTTGAAATTTTTAAAAATTCCTTTTGGCATATACTCTTATTTGGAGCTTTGGTAACTTCTGCTATGGTATTATCTTGAATGGAGAGACCTCCCAGTGAAAGATGGAATATTTTACAGTAACTGGTTCCTATTGCAGAAGCGTTTTTGGGTTCTATGGCAGTGTGTCTCTCCTTAATTTTTGTACGAGAGGGTTGGGTTGTCAAGCCAATGACTTATGAAAAGTTTTGTAATGCTTCTATATTCTATATTCTATCTAAGTATATCAGTTACGAAAGATATCTTTAGGTCTATCTGTAATGGTTTCTTGATAATCTAGAAGGGGCAGTGAGTAATATATCGGTGATATTTATTTCGGAAGATTTGGATAGTCGGTAGGTTTGATTTTTTGCATGAGATCCATATCAGAGTAGCGTACATCCATATTGGTTGGAGTAATATATGATATATTATCATTTTGTGAGAACGTGATAGTTTGTTTTTTTGAAGTAACATTCATGTTAATAGTGAGAGTCGTTGATTTAATCTAACATAACTGATGCAAAATCAGTCGTTATCAATGAAATAACTACGGGTATAAACAATTAAATAAAATAAGTAAGAAAAAGTAATATTGAAACTATGAAAATACGCCATTTTCAGTTTGATAGTTTATATCTACCCCTTAATCGTAAATATCTCGGCGGTTTATAACACAACCTTGTTATTGTGATGTTTCTACTCCTTCAGCTTAATAGGCTCTTTTACTGATACTCAAAGCCTGATATCTAAACATTTTTCTATAAACACTTTGTTTCGGAAGACAATATTTTCAACCCTGATTTATTTGCACTTTGGGCACTTTCATTAACCTGAACTTCACCATGATACTCGAATATTTAATATATAAATGTATGTCGAATCGTAAAGTAATTTAATACGAGCAGGGTGTTAATATATTGAAAAATATACTAAAAGCATCGTGCCGCTAAACTGCGCAACTCCCAACGCTCACGACCCAGGAGGCATTAAGTAATTGAGGAATAAATTTATAATTTAACTGTCCCGGTCACACCTCTTCCTTATATACCGGTGCATTTTTTTTTAACATTTGAGTACCAAGTAGAGTTGGTATATTTGAAGGCGAGATTTAACATTTAATCCATTAAATAGTTTATCGGCTGGCTGGCTTATAATTAATTATGCGAGTAAAATTAAATAAAATAAATTTCTTTCTACAAACGGAATTATGCGAAAATTTAAAAAAAATAATGAAACAGAAAATTTCCATATTCTTTTAATTGTTTGGTGAATAGGGTTAATAAATGGTTCCATGTCGAATTAATCAGTTTATATCACTAATTTCAACGACCCACTTTCATTGACATGCTTAAATGACAATCGTATTTTCATTGACAAACTTAAATTTCTAATAAAGTGTGGGAACGTGGTTCAGAAACAATTGTATTTAACATTGTCTTTGTTCACATTTATGTCATGCGCTAACTTGTGTCTTTCTCAAACTCATTTCTCCGAAATTGCTCGGCAGTTTTGGCTAAAATTTTCAGAAACTTTGGTGAATTAATGAGGAAACAGTATTTCATTATCTTTACCTGCATTCGCAAACTAATTTCCTTTGACAAGCATATTTTCAGGCAGGTCCTGAGTTTATTGATCTACATACTTGAATTATTAGTCAAATACATAATAAAGAAGGAGGCTAATAGAAAGAAATAAATAAAAAAGGGAACAGCTACAGAAATTTCTTATGATGGCTAAAACTATTTCATGTGATACCGTAAGTATTAAAAAAGAAAAGAACTAAAAAAAAAAAAAAAAAACGGAAAAAATATTTTCTATTTTTTCCATTTTTTTTAAAAACAAAAACAAATATAACCATCAACTCAAGGAATAAAAAAAAAAAAAAAAAAAAATCAAGGAATCACGTACACTGGTGAGGTTTTAGTCAATTTTACGTTTATAAATTATGAATATTGGTATAGAAAGTCCGGGTCCTTCCACTACAAATTACTACTAGGTACATGTTTCTATTGTATATCGATACCTCTCTTATATTTGTGGATATAACATACAGAAATATCATTTCGTCTGTAAATCAAAAAACATAATTTACGTTCATCAACTCGAATAATGAACAAACCTGTTTCGTCGCCTGTTTAAACCGGCAGTAGTGATTATCTTTCATTAAAGCACGAGGTTAACTCGTTAATCAGACCAAATTCAGTAGATACATTTTCAGTACTAGTAATGAACGTAATTTTACATTATGCCCTCATTTCATAAGAAAAATAAGTTATAAAAATTATATCAAACTTTATAAACCTCTTGAGAGGTTAGTGTAATTTCAAGTTTCCCAATTCCTCGAACAGTCCAATCAGCTTAATCCTCTACAATCTGCTCTAATTAAAACCACCAGAGATGTGCAGGCGGCTATAGATGATAGAAAATTAACTGTCTTTATAGGTAATACTTGACTTCTCCAAAGAGATTTATTACATTAATTATTCAATATTTTTTTCTAAGTTAAAATGAACATCCTTCTCCATCAGCTCTTTCGGTCTAAATATTTCCTCTTATAACGTACCACAGCAGTCTGTTCCCAATAACCGTTATTTTCCTATCTTAATCTTTTCTCTGAAGTCTCACAGGACTCGGGCACATCTCCACTTCTTTTCAACTCCCCTCATTGATGACCTTCATAAATCAATTTATAATTGTTCTCATCACCTCTATGGCGACGATCCACAAATTTACGAACTACTTCTCTGTTATCTGAGAGTTATACGTTTCAAGAGAACCTAGATCGAATCTGGGCAAACTTGAATCAATTTAGGTTATACGAGGCTAAAACTCGATTCAGCCATTGTTACAAAAGCCCTCCATAGGTAAAATTTACACTAAAGTTAACAGTAAAATAAATATATAAAATACATAGGTTTTATGTCTAAATAATTCAAATGAATAAAAGTGTATGAATATACTTACTAATATACTAGCTGATGGAAGTTGCGATGTAAGCCACATAGACATATAGAGAATAACTAACTGTATTACTCTAATGTACAACGGCAAGTCAGGACTGTAAAAGAAAATTTAGGTAAAGCGGAAAAGGGTTCTTGAGTTTTTCCTGACCATTTGGCATTACCTGTAGTCGAAAATGTATGCGGAAGTTTCATTAGATACACAATTTATTAAAATGTATAAATAATATATTACTGTGATGTGTTCTATTATTTAAATGTATAATTAAAAAAATTGGTCTTTGGGTATTACATTTGAATAATACATGTTGAGATTTAGGCTATCTGATTTCTTATTTATTTCGCGATTTTTATATTTTTCTAAGGTTATCATTTATTTAATATTTCGTTTAAAGTTATTATTTTACAGTTGTATTATTTTAGGAGACTCGAATTAAAACTAATGAATTGTTAGCATGTAATGCGTAGTGAGGACTGTTTTGTCCGGGCTGTTAGTTATAAAAGTGCAGCTATATTCATGTTGATAGATACATCGTTTAAGATATTGTTCCGATGTGACGAAATATGATTTTTCATAATTTTTTTCGTAAGGTATTTCATAAACTATTAGATAGTAATTCTAATTTTAAGTATCTTTGGTTTTACTGTATAATTTTCCAATGGTGGACGTATTACTGAATGTGACAGTGTAATCAGTTTTATTAGTGTTATTTGTGAGTGTTTTAGCAAGCTTTTCTGATATTGTTTGTATGTATGGAATAGTGTAATACCTTTTACTGTTTATTTCATGCTGTTTTTGTTGTGATTGTGCTTGTATTTGTTTTAGTAGATTGCAAATGAGTCTGTGCGGATATCCGATAATTATAAGAAGATTTACTATTTTATTTTCTGCTGTTTGTTTATGATTTTCCTTGGATAATTTTCTTGCAAGGTTTATTAAATTTGATGCGGTGTTAATTTTATACCGTTTGGGACATTAGGTAGTATAGTTCAAGTATCTTGTCTAGTATGGATGGGTTTTTGCCACCATTTTGTTTCTATTGTTCCATTTGGGTTTCGGATTAGATGTAAGTCAAGAAATGGTATTTTATTTTCATCTTCAAATATTATTGTAAAGTTTAATCGGTGTTGATATTTATTAAATGCCATCATTTTTTTTATTTCCGTCCTTTGTTATCGCGGTCGGAATGTCAACGTACATAAATAGGAATGGGATGATAAAGAAGACTTTGGTTTTCTCAAATTTTGAGAACCATTTAGGGTTTCTTGGTGTTTTTTTTTCCAACATTACTATTGAATCTTAATTACATGGTAATATGATTTATAACTTTTGTAGAATTATTAATATAACACCACCTGATGGAGCATCTATAAAGAACAAAGTGAAATATGGTCCTGCTGAAGAAGAATCGCCCAGGAGGGGCGTTATCTTTGTTGGCCGTTGGGCAGGTGATAGATGAAGACGTGGTGTTGATCTTACAACCTCTTTGCTCCAAGGGTATTAGAACTTCCGGCGATATAAATTACAGCGGAAGATTTGTTTTTAAAAGTTGGTTGAGGGAAGGTTCCCGAAAGCTTTTATCTAAGGCAGGGGAGGATTGGATATCGAAAAATATTTTGATGGAAAACTGATAATAAATATAAGGCTCGGATATTTATACAAGCAAAGTAGGGTTCAGATGTTGAGGGATAATATTCATTGGGGGTCATGATATCTTCGGGTATTTAATAATATAAAATTTTTATTTCTCATAAAAAACATCTCAACCTCTAATATGTAGTGACCGTGCAATATTAGATTATATAATAATAATAAACTCTTCATTGATTGTCCCGGGAATTAGTCCGTTAGGAACAAATTATACAGATACATAATAGGCTTTAGTGCCTTAGAGTGTTATAAAAAATGAAACAGAAAAAAAAAAATGATAAATAATAAATTAGTCTTCTTGTGATGAAAAAAATTAAAAATAAATAATACCCTTATTCCCATAACATAAAGATGTGCAGCATATAATATGTACATATATATTCTTATTTGCAAATAAAACAAATTGAACTTATATTTACAAGATAAATAAAAAGTAAAGGCCTACACCAGTTTAAAGATAAAATTGAGTATTTATGAAGACTATTTACAATTGTTCGGGAAACTGGGTGGATAGGAGGTGATTGTACAGGCGGGATTTGAAAGTATGGAGAGTGTTGGAGTGACGGATAAAAGGGGGAATAGAGTTCCATAGGGATGAGGACCGGATAATGATAGATCTTTCGAATGCTGACGTTCGGTGGGCCGGAGTGTATAGATCTGAAGACCTAGAGCGGCTATTGCGGGAATCGACAGAGGTTTTGAACTGGAGAAGTTCGGTGATGTATGAAGGACGGCGGGATCGGATAACTTGGAAAAGGAAGGAGCCAGGAAATATTTCAGGGGGTAGGATGGGTATAACCACTTTAGCCTTTCGTATAAAGGTGAGCCGGAGACGTCTCTTGGGACCCCAAAGATAAATCGTACGAAACAATTAAATAAACGTTTTAGTTTTGCATCGAGATCCCCAGAGGTACCCCCATACACCGCACGACAATATATATACATTCGCAACAATATACATTCGATTAGTAAAATAAACAATTTTATAATTTTTAAAATGGTTTCCCTGGCAAACAATCTGTTAGGTTCGCCCCCCCCCCCCCCCAGTTTATAATAATAAATGAGAATTATTTTAAGCTCAAGTACTTAAACCAATTAATTAATTACAAAAGAAACACATTCGATCTATTAAAATTAGATATTAATAAAAAATAGTTTAATACATAGTGGCTAGAATAAATATGGTTATTGTTGCATTCTACATTCTTATAAATTTACCTTGCCTTCACAATTTTTTGCATTATAGTCTTCAGATGTTATTTTTTTTTTTTTTGAAATTAGTGTTTTTTTTTTTTTTTTTTTAAAGTTAAAGATTTCTATTAATTTTATTATCCAGAAAATGTTTTTTCTAAGACTGTCATTGAATTATTTCCCATTTAACAGAGGACATTTCGCTAGAAAAACCAACAACTTGTATTTGTTTGAAGAAAAAAATCTGGTGCGTGCTCGCAACACACAACTTTCACTTACCAACTTACTTAGATTATAAATTAATGCGTTTTGTTAATTGCCACTTTTCAAATGAACAGAACGGCTTTAATTATTAACAATGGTCTGTCATTAAAGGCGTACTCCGCATGCGTGGGCTCAACGAGTTTTTTGAGTTGACTGAATATTTTTCTTTTTTTCTCCTCTTTATGTTTTCTTTATTTTTATCATATCTCATTTTTAGCCATTTCTTATTTATAGGCGTAACGGGAGACAGTTAATTTCTACATCTAAACAAAAACAAAGGTACTTTATAAGAAAGAAACAAACAAAAAAAAGGCCCCCCCCCCAAAAAAAGCCCCCTCAGAACATTTTAATAATGATAAAGCTTACCTGATATTAAAGAAAACCTAATTTTCATTAAACATGACGAATTTGATAAAAATCGTTAAAGCCGTTTTTGAGATAATCGAAAAAAAGGTAAAAATTGGAAAAAAGTCATGAAATAAAGTGCCCCCTCAGTTGGACCAATTTTGATGAAATGTTGGCTTTTACATATTTGGTATAAACATACATCAAATATCCAGTTTTTTCAAAATCGTTAAAGCCGTTTTTGAGTAAATAAAAAATATGTACACGTGAAATTGGTACAAAATTTACTAAGTAAAGTCCCCCCTCCGGTTGATCAATTTTGATGAAATTTTTACAGTCGTATCTCAGGCATATAAATACATCATATACCCAGTTTGATCAAAATCGTTAAAGCCGTTTTTGAGTAAAAAAAAAACCACGTGAAAATGATACAAAATTTATTAAGTAAAGTCCCCCCTCCCTTTGAGCGATTTTGATGAAATTTTTGCTGTCACATCGCGGGCATATACCTACACTAAATACCCAATTTTAGGTTCATACGGTTTATAGCTTTTGAGCTAGTCTGTTTACACACACACACACACACACACACACACACACACACACACACACACACACACACACACACACACACACACACACACACACACACACACACACACACACATACACAGACCATTTCGCGGGACTTGGTTATTTCGACTCAGGGGGTCCCAAAACGTGTATTTCCGTTGAAAACCGGAAGTCGAAATTTTTCACGATCGCAATACTTCCACTTACTATATATTTCATATATAGGTAAGTGAAAGTAAAAAAAAATTGAAGATCATCGTTAAATCATAGAGTCATGTTCCTTTAAAAACATCTAAAAAAATCTGGTGCTATGCGCGCAACACACAACTTTCACTTACCAACTTACTTACATTAGAAATCGACATTTTTTAATTGCCATTTCTATAAATAATATAAAAAAGATCACTTGATTTTGTTTAAAAATGATTAATTTAATCAAAATCATTAAAGCCGTTTTTGAGATATTCCAAAAAAATGTAAAAATTGGAAAAAAAGTTATGAAATAAAGAGCCTCCTGCATTTGACCAATTTTGGTGAAATTTAGTCTGTCACATTGTGAGCATGTGAGCATGATACACCAAATATCCAGTCTGATCAAAATCATTACAGCCGTTGTTGAGTAAATAAAAAAAACACGTGAACATATGAAAAAGTTTATTAAATGAAGTACCCCCTCCGTTTCACCAATATTGATGAAATTTAGGCTGTCGCATCGCGGGCATATACATACATCAAATACCCAGTTTCATCAAAATCGTGAAAGCCGTTTTTGAGTAAATAAAAAAAACACGTGAAAATGTCACAAAATTTATTAAGTAAAGTCCCCCCTCCCTTTGAACGATTTTGATGAAATTTTTGCTGTCACATCGCGGGCATATACCTACACTAAATACCCAATTTCAGGTTCCCACGGCTTATAGCTTTTGAGCTAGTCTGTTCACACACACACAGAGACCATTTCGCGGGACTTGTTTATTTCGACTCAGGGGGTCCCAAAACGTGTATTTCCGTTGAAAACCAATTTTGATGAAATGTTGGCTTTTACATATTTGGTATATACATACATCAAATATCCAGTTTTTTCAAAATCGTTAAAGCCGTTTTTGAGTAAATAAAAAATATGTACACGTGAACATAAGACAAAATTTATTAAGTAAAGTACCCCCTCCAATTAATCAATTTTGATGAAATTTTGACTGTCATATCGCAGGCACATACATGCATCAAATATCAAGTTTAATCAAAATCGTTAGAGCCGTTTTTGAGAAAATCGAAAAAACGTAAAAATTAGATAAAATTCTTTAAGTAAAGTACCCCCTCCGATTTACCAATTTTGATGAGATTTTTGCTGTCACATCACGGGCATATCCATACACTAAATACCATTTCGCGGGACTTGGTTATTTCGACTCAGGGGGTCCCAAAACGTGTATTTCCGTTGAAAATTAGAAGTCGAAATTTTTCACGATCGCAATACTTTCCCTTACTATATATTTCATATTTAGGTAAGTGAAAGTAAAAAACGGTAATTAATGAAATGGAATGAGATTTTCCCTCGAATAACTAACGTTGCCTTTGAAAAAGGCACTGTCAGAAAGTTATTAAAATCACAAACGTTAAACGGATACGGGCTACTGGTAGTTTATAATTAGATACCTACCCACATTTATCACGGGTATGAACTTTCCTTTAGATCTTGTCTCAACTGAAAAGCGAATCGAGGAGAATTTCGGGACTTGATATAAAAGAGCCAATGACCATGAATAATTTGTCTCAAATAATCTGATGCTTGAGAAGTTTTATAATTTTTCTCACGAATTTTAAATAAATATTCAAATTGTGTCATTGATAATTGTTGGGGTATCTAAATAGATTTTAATTTGAGATTATCATTGCATTATTTATTTATTTTTTTTTTTTTTAATGAGACGGTATCTCATTATAAATTTGCATGTAAAGACGTCTAGCTACATCAAATGAAATGATTCAAGACCTAGGAATAGTTATTCCGAGTTGAAGATCTTTGAAGTTGAAGAATCTGCCCTACAACATAAGAATATCAATACATAAACATTTAGAAATATGTATGTATCTAATGTGGCTGCTAATGTGAACGGTTTTCAATCATCACTTCTTCAAGAAGATCGTTCCAAGCTAAAAATAACCATTTTGAGTAATATAAAGCGTCGGAATCAGAATGACAAAACCTACAATGCCAGAAAATAGCCAGAACAGTATTAATACTTCCGTTCGCGTAAGGCGCTAGTTACCATGTTCTTTTGTGGAGGGGATTATCGTGTTAACGCTGGTAGAATGCTACTTTGTGTTACTAACTGCCCCAATGGTTGACTATTTGGAATCAAAGAATATTTTCCCTTTTCGCTGTTTTTAGATAGGTAGGTACTAAAATTGAGAATGCAGTATATATAAAAAAAATAAAAATTGATGATGATGGTCTAGTTTTTATTATTCTGCATATAAACGGTATTATTAAAAAAATAAAATATAATGAGCGGTGTGAGGATCTCTCGTTCACGGAAGGAGCCTTTTGAATTAATTCCTCTTGAGTACTATTGTTCATCAGTCTGTTTATTTCTTCAAGATATTCTCTCCCTGGCATCATATTGTTTGAACAAACTTGGTTTTGTGTCTAGTCCGAAATAGAACAATCCAGAAAGGCCTAGGTCATTCGAAAACATCTAGAACATGTGATCATGTATTAAAACAATTATGTAACTGCTCTAACAAAAAGTCTAGTAAAAGTTTTCAATGTAAAAGAAGAAACAATATGATTTTGTTCCACACTGAAATATACAAAAATAACCTACTACAATATGTATAAAAAACATTTTATAAAAAAAAATTAAACCGACTTCGAAACCTAGGAACCAGTAAAACTAAATTCACTGAAAAGTATGAAATAATTACCTTCTGATTTTTATGAATACACAGCAAAATTGAAAATGGTATAAAAAGTGGAAAAATGCAATAAGACGAATAATTTTATTTTGATTTGTACAAATACACACTAATTGTTAATAAAAATTATTAAATTAAAATATTAAATACTAAGTTCAATACAACACAATCTTTTCGTAGGCGGCGCAAAATAGAAATGACATGTTACGTCATGACATGAGAAGATTTTTATAATGTCTAGTGTTAAAAATTTTAAATTTTGCGCCGCCTCCGAAAAGATTGAGTTGTATTGAACATAGTATGTAATATTTTAATTTAATAATTTTTAATAAAAATTAGTGTGCATTTGTACAGATCAAAATTAAATTATTCGTCTTATTGCAGTTTTCCACTTTTTATACCATTTTCAATTTTGCTGTGTATTCATAAAAATCAGAAGGTAATTATTTCATACTTTTCAGTGAATGTAGTTTTACTGGTTCCTAGGTTTCGAAGTCGGTTTAATTTTTTTTTATAAAATGTTTTTTATTTCATACTTTTTAGTTGGAAAAGATAACAAATGTGGAAAGCCGTAAGTTGGTTTAAAAACAAATTTCGAAATCTTTTTACGCTCTACCACGTTCGTCTTTCCCGGGACTTTTTATTATTATGTATTATTACAATAACATGTTACAAATAGTCTCAGATAGACATATAGTACCAATGCTGTGTATCAGCAACCCAATGTAGTTGGGTATGGGTCATGTAGTTCTTTTATGATGTATAAAGTGTTTCTCTCTCTATATAAACAGTCACCTTTTCAATTTTATGAATACACACAGAAAAGTGGGAAATCATATAATACGTTTTATGATTAAAAATGGATTTTATTTTTTCAAAGATCAATGTTCCATTGGGATGGGAACACATAAAATATTTTCCCACAATGACAATATTTTTCCTTTGCTAAATATAGTCGTCAGTACTTGTCATTTACACACATCATCAGTGTTCCGAGATGTATTGAGTTAAATATACATAAATACATAAATCCGGCCATTCCAAGATGAAGTCACTGAACAGTCGAGATTTTGGCCGATTTCGGACAAAAAATCGTTAATGGAGAATCGATGAGGATTGAAATATGACCTATAATACTCGTAAATTGGAAAGCAATATTGGAATTATGATCGCTTGAATATCCTTCTGAAAACTATGGCGATATTATGCACTACTCCGCTAGGGACCGTTTTGAGGTTGTTTTCTGGGAGATATCAAGTTTTATTTTGCACTTTTTATTGATGGATGAACATCCGCGAAAGCCTCAATATTTGCAGATGCAAAATTAAAAACCGATAATAGTAATCCGGATATCATAACAGAAGTGTCGCCCATGAAGAATCGGCACAAGATCTCCGACAAGATATTCAACAGTGACCGAGTTTATCCAGAAGAAGACAGAGGTACATATATTGTTAATTCAACTGAAAATGAGCTTTTCCAGGAATTATTGTATTCCTTTTTAACGTGCATCGTAGCCACTCGATTTTAAATTTAAACGAATCTTCGGGAACTTGAAGAAGTCTTAAATTCTGCATTAAAACTGTTATCAATACTCAGTCTTTCTTGGAATTCCACGAATTTTGTGGTTTTATGATTGAGGTGTCAAACCGTCGATTAGATCTAAATTAAGAAGGTTTACTGTTATCGGTGAATATATATATATATATACCTAATATTTATGCTAATATCGCTACAGAAAACGACAGCGATATTATATATCTTTATTTAAATCTATTGATGAAAAATTATTGAAGGTTATGTATCGGTTTGTGCCAACAAGCACTTAAAACACATCGATAACTAACAGACTGCTCATGTTCTACCCCCACTCTTTTGATTCTGAATTTGATTGGTTGCTTTTCCCATTTGATTCATCCAGCAGTAAAACAATATTGAGATTAGTTCGTTATCAATTAGTTTTAATAGCTTGTTGGAGCATACCTTATGTTATATATGCCATATGTTTATCCAATAAGTAATAATTTTTAGTGATAATTAAATATTTATTTTCATGTTTTTTCCCGATAACTTCTTGAATAAATTAAGAACCCAAAAAAGGTTTCAATGGGACCACCTTGGGAAAGTACTCTACAAGATGCCAAAGGTTTCGTTCCGATTGGTCCATCCATCTCTGAGTAATCGGAGAACATACATACAAAAAAAAAAAAAAAAAAAAAAAAAAAGAAAAAAAAAAAAAAAAAAAAAAAAAAAAAACGGGCCGGGGATAGCCGAGCGTGTTGGAGCGCGGCCCGCTTTAACACGCTCGAGCCGAACGGTGGCGGTTCGAATCCGCCCTGGGATGGTTGACTTTTATTTCGTGGAGGCCCCACGGAATAAAATCTCGACCTACCCACCATGGTTAGGATAGGTTGGTTACACCTGTAGAGTAACCCCCCGTATGCCACACTTGGCCAGGAAGGGGTACAGAATAAAAAAAAAATAAAAAAAAATACAAAAAAAAAGCACAAAAAAAAAGTCACATACGTATCGAATAGAGTAACTTCCTCTTTCGTTCTAAGTCGGTTAAAAATATTGAAATGACTAATTCGGAATATCGTCAAAATATATTGGCGATATGTTAAAATGAAAATTTTATTTTGCTATATCCCAAATCGTACGCTGTCAATTTATATTTAAAACGAATTGACAGCATTGGTAACCTAAATTACTTTGAGGTTCAGTGTTAGAACCAAAAAACAAATTTGAATATATTCCTAATACTTTGTGGTCAGAGATATGAAATACAATGGTCTTCAAACACCCATCATGTTCAACTCACTGACTCTTTTGTGCTTCCCTCAACTTCATAAGCTACTAGATATAGCTACTACTATCGTTAGTTTTATTTTAATGTTTTCTTTTAATCTACTTTCTTCTCTTTTTTGATATGTTTGTTTCGTTTTTTTCATCTGGCAGTTTTATCAACTCCGTCTTCTTTTAATTTTCACAGTTTTAATAGGGTGTATAAAAAAAAATGACCGTTTCGTCAAATGCATGAATTCCAAGGACTGTAAAGACGTTAATCCTATTTATTGTTTACCAACAAGTCCTGTACTCTTTAGAATGTTAATCCAACTTTATTTATCAACACTGGACTTACTCAATAATACCTCAGTTCACAAGTTTTTGCTGGAGAAGCAACATGACGGTGTCTTACGAAATTCTTGTTATTTTGAGACATTATTGGAAAAGATCGTGTTCTGCCGCTGAAGCGGCTCGTGAAATCAACAGATTTGAAGGAGATCTCCTTGACGAGCGTACCACGCGGCGTTGGTTCCAAAAATTTCACAGTGGAGATACGACCTTAGAACGGAAGAAGGGGTCAGGGCGACCATCGTTGGATATAGATGATGCTCTTCAGGAAGCTATAGACTCAAATCCAGCCACAAGTACTCGAGCGTCGAAAGATACTGTGTGTCGCCATCTGCACAGCATGGGGAAGGTGAAAAGGAGCAGCAGACTGGTCCCGCACGAGCTGACGCCCCAGCAATCTGCCAAAAGGGTAGAGATTTGCAAAAATCTTTTGAATCACCCTAACGATTTGCGATTTTACAAAAAAATTGTTACTTGTGATGAAAAGTGGGTTTACTGGCGAAATCCTGATACTAGTGGTACAGTGGTTAAGTCAAGGTCAAACGGCCTTTCCGGTTGCTGGAAGAGGACAATTCGAAAAAAAATCAATGCTTTGCGTATTTTGGAACTATGAAGGTGTAATCCATCATGAATTCGTACCTCATGGAACCACAATTAACTCTGACCTCTATTGCATACAGTTAGATAGAGTATATGCAAAACTGTCGCAACTTTATCCAGCTTTGGTCAATCGAAAAGGAGTTCTGTTACAGCAAGATAACGCCCGGCCGCATACTTCCTGTCAGACCAAGGAAAAATTAAAAAATCTTGATGGGATCGAACTTCTTCCTCACCCACCATATAGCCCAGACCTTGCTCCATCAGATTTTTATTTTTTTCGGTCAATGGCCGGCCCACTTCTTGAAAGGGAAAAAATTTGATACCTTTGAAGAAGTCGAAACAGCGGTGCAGGAATTCTTCGATAGCCACCCTAAAGGCCGAGCGCACATTGAGACACTCGCGACGCAGAGCAGAGCAGAGCAGTTTTTGTGGTAACTGAAATATATAGGAACCGCGCACATTGTGACGCAGAGCAGAGCAGAGCAGAGCAGGCCGATGTGGCACTCGTGGATCTGCCACAGAAAACTGTACCAATGCGACGCAGTTTTCAATATTTGATTATTATTATCATTTAATATTAGTGTTTGAGAAGTTCTACTTTTCTCTTAGGCAGGTTAATGAAACTAAGTAGGTCTTCTGTATATATAAGGTGTTCTAGATAAGTTCTAGGAAAAAAAAAGGTTTTAAAAATAAAATAATTTAAAAGATATATATATGTTCTGTTATTTTAGATTCCAATATCATAATATAATTTTGAAATTTCTCGCTATTCCAAAAGCGCATAATACGAGTGTTTTGAATTTTTAAAACTAAACAATTTGTAAATGTAGCTGTAAAATTGTAAAATTAGTTTTAAAAAAATATATAGATATATTAAAATTTAGATGAGGGCCTTTCTGAAGTTCTAAAAGCAGATACTTTTGTTTAAATATTTATAATATTGTTATTTTATTTGTAATTCCTTATTTCGGTTTTCGTTAGTTTTTATTCGTCTTACTGTGACACGTTTAAAAATTAGAAAAACAACTTTTCTTCTCGTAGATACTAGAAGTTCATTAAACGATTCAACAAGTTATGATCTTAGGAAAATTTGACTGATATTATTTCACTGAAAAAAACATAGGCTTTATGGAAATTTAGTTAATGGAAATGCTGATTACAACCAATAATGTATATGTTGGGATTGCAATAAATCAAATCGATTTATCCTTCACCAAAGTTCGTTAATTTTGTTGAGTTCACCAAGCTCAAATTTTTAAGATACAAAATAAAACAAACTTGAAGTGCTTTATATTAAACAAGTCAATTAAATAATTTACAATCAAATCATTTAACCTAACACGTTCAAGAGAACAAATTTAAGCTACATAAAAATCGAGTTTTTGGTTTAAGAGTTTTTTAATTCATATGGCCATCTCGATTTCTAACAGTATATTTCTTCTTTTATTAAATATATTTGAGTAAAAAGAATACTGCTATTTAAAAATCAACCATGTGTTGATTGGAACTTTTTTAATTAGAAATTTTATGTGAATATAACTCTTCTCTATTATATTATCTACTTAATTTTATTATATCCTCATACAGAATACAAAAGAAGAGAAAACAAATTTTGTCCTGGAACAAGATCCCTCAAGAATAACAGACGGAACAAAAAATAGAACTACAACTGGTCAAATAATTAAAGTAATGGTGGATAATTAATGATAATATTTACATTAAAAACCCTTAATAAATAGTTATAAAAAATAAAAGTATACAAAGTAGTGAATAATATTTTCATTAATCAAATAAATAATAACGTTAATAAATTAAAATAAATTTCCAAGGAAAAAAAGAAGAAATTAATGAAAAAAAAATTATTCCATAATGATATAATACTATTAAAATCGTATCCAAGGATTTTAAGAGATTTTTGCCTAATATAATTCTACAAACTTAGAGCTTAACCAGACCTCTCATTACCTGATTTTATAACATCACGATAAGTAATGGTTTTAAGCTTTCGATCCCTCAGACTAAATAGTAACTTCAATGTAATTATGTAATTCACCTGACTCAGACGGAAATATTTAATAGATTGTTAAGAATAATCTGTTTGCAAATTCTTTCGTTAGCTGGTCATTTCTCCATTTCCTCATTTTATCACAATCTTTTTTACCTTGATTTTTTATAATGCTAATTTTTTTGTGTTCAACTCTATATACGAATCAGATTATGATCTTAAATCCTAGAAATCTAACATACTTTAACTAAAAAAAGCCCCTGCCTTGCCGAAACTGCAGCACAGAAACTGCTCTTCAATGTGCGCGGGTACCTGTGCGACGCAGTTTTTTTTTCGTGTCGCCTGCTCTGCTCTGCTCTGCGTCGCCTGCGTGACACAGTTCGATGTGCGCCTTACCAAAGAGTGGTACCAGCAGGGGATCATGCAACTGGCGGAAAGATGGCAAGCAACATTAGATAACAATGGGTTATATTTTGAATACTAATTTTATTGTAAAGTATAAAAAAAATATATATTAATTTTTTGTCTAAAACGGTCATTTTTTTTTATACACCCTATTAATTCAAATTTAAATGCTACGATTCGCGTCATCCTGCTTTATAATTTCTTTATGATGTGACCAAAAATATAAATAAATATTTTGAAAATGTCTCAAAAGCGTTTAAAACTTTGTTAATAAGATTGTCTCGCCGATGTTTGAAATCCAAGTAAAGAAGCTTTTTGATAATGAGCAGAAAAATATTAAGTTACCCGATTCCTTCCCTTGATATTTCCCCCTTTTCTCATCCATTATTATTTTCAGAAAATGTTATAAAAATAAAGAATTATTGAAATTATCAAACAACGATTATTTAAGGAAATTTGACATCTTATCGTGGAAGATATTGCAGTTACGACCAATAAACAGCCTGAAATATACAAGATGTGAATAACTTTGAGTAAGTTTCTCGTTTTCTTAGGCTATTATCGTCAAAACAGCATTGTAGAGTATTACTGGTCCATTCCTTTCTCAGGCAGGATACAAGGAAGATAAAATAAGAAATTCCGAGGGCCCGTAGGTCTTGGAGGTTCCGGGCAGTAGCCAGTTAGGGGGCTTATTCTGCTGAATAATATTACAGGGGTTGATTTCCTAAGGGAGTTTTCTCCGAGTATGACTGTTTTTCTTCCCCACCTTATATTTCCACAGAACCTTGTCATGTAATGTTACTGCTTCTCCTTTTTAGAACCTTGTCCTTTAGCATTATTTTAATTTATGTGAGGAGGTGCTGAAAGTCCATCGTGTTGGAGTCGAACCTTAGATCACTATAAGATACCGTTAGAAGGAAATAACTTATTCTGTTCAGTGATTTCCCAGCTTAGTTGTTACTAGTGGGGGTTGAGGAAAAGAGTTCCGCTAATTTTTTCCTTAGTCCAGAAATACTAACAGAAATACTATAGTAATAATTTCGGCTAAAGAATTGAAATTGAATGACTAGATATAACTTCATTAAATCTTTCGGCACAACATAACGCGCTAATGATGTGATTTATTCGATGAGAGAGGGGGAAAGAATTTGCCGTGCAAGGCATGAGTCGCTAACTACCAACGTCCGAATTGAGAATTTGGGTTAAGTTAATTAAAATGATTAAACACGAAACTAGATTAGTTGATATTAGATTTTGTTACATTACCTGGGGAAGTTAGTTTACTTTTATTTCGTGGAAGACCTAATCAATAAAAATATTTTTTGAGCAGGTGAAGGAGAACTACACGATCCTATTTTTCTTTCATAGGATAGATAGGTATAGGGCAGGATTCATAGGACAGGAATAAGACGCTGTTCCATTTTTTCGTCTATAACAGGAATGCCATAGGAAGCAATAATTTCCCACGAAGAACACCCTTTTTGATATTGACACAATCTTTCTTCCTTTGAAGTATGAATTGGTTGCCTT
Organism: Aelia acuminata; assembly: GCA_911387785.2. Lineage (NCBI taxonomy): Eukaryota > Metazoa > Arthropoda > Insecta > Hemiptera > Pentatomidae > Aelia > Aelia acuminata. Next base: position 136,641,711 of record OU426979.1, read on the forward strand.
GGAAACTGAAAGGTAGAGGATTCTAAATTGAAAGAGGTAGGGGAATGGAAGAGCGGTATTGAGGGAGGGGTAGAGGGAGGAAAGACAGAAATAAAAAAAATATTGCTCTCTTCTCAGGAGCGGATATTAACCCCGCCTTTCCCCATTAGCTGGGGTCTTGGGTCCAATAGGGAATTTTCTTCGTAGAACATCTTATTTCTCGAATATATTTTTAATATCAAACCATCAGACCGAAAAAAAAATATTATTTAGCTTATTTTTAATATCCAACTAAGTTTAAAATCAATTTTAATATCACATGAACGGTAATAAGTTAAGGTATATAAAATTTATTAATATTTTTGTAGGGCTAGAAATTAAAAGAAACATTGATACATCTTTCAAAGTTATGCAACTTCTTTTAACTTTGATATATTCTTTTTTTTTATTTTATTTCATATATTTATTTCATAGATTTAAATATATGTGCTCTATTTTTGCTATTGTTTTGAAATTTTAATGTATTTTTAGTCTTAAGTATTATTAGTAGTAAAAATTCTATACTGAACTATGTTATGTGAGAAAGGATCTATAGCTATATTTGTAAAACGATAAATGTACCTACTCTTATGCCAAAATTGATATAGTACGCTGTGTGCCTAGCAACCCTATACAATAGGGCAGCATCACTACTTTGTTTTTCAATAAAGCATTTCTCTCTCCATAAAATTTTGAGTGCTCTAATTATTGGAGCCATTACTTCTCTACTAAATCTCAATTTGCCTGGGAAAATTTTTATATGCTCCTCTTCATTGATATTAAACCTCAATGGGATACATAAGTCAGGTAAACTTTTTATATATACAAAATTTTATACAAAATTAATATATTTAAAGGGTATATTTTAATTTACTTTTATTATACATTGTATATTTCTAATTTTATATTAATGTTATTTATTACAATTTAAACAAATAATAACTCTATGGCCATTGCGGACGTGCGTACTGCACCTCATTTGCTGATGGCTTTTCTAGGAGGATGATAAGAATCTCCAGCACAACAGGGCTCATTCGTCAGGGATCAACAGGGAATCATTCAATGTTATTTAACATGACCAAAACGAGAAAAGTTGGTTATTTTGAGATTTTTGAAACAATTAGGATAGTAATTAGCTCGCCAACTTATGCCCAGTCACTCATCAAAAAACTCGCTTTTGGAACTCTAAATTAAATTAAAATTAAACAAAGAAACTACAAAACCAGAATCACTACCAATCATCGAAAAATATAAATCTTTTAAAGATGTTTTATGTGAAGCGAGAACTAACAAGGGGACGTTCTGAGTTGTAACTCACAGATTTAATTGCCGATTTTTGTGTGGGTAGTAGGGACCTATAATAGAGCAAAACTAGAGTTATAGCCGCCCATGAGCATTGGGAGCCGAGAAAAAAAAAAATATAAAATAAAAAAAAATCTCGTTTTATTTTTTTTCTCAGCTCTCAGTCAAGATAAAGAAATAATTCTTTCATGTAAAGTTGTAGTTTTCTATGCTATTTGAAATAAAAATACTTTCGTTATTCTCAAGAGACGACCCAGCTTCAGGGTGCTCAAAAACTCCAAAAAAATGACGAAATCCACTGTAACTCAGTGGGATTTTTTTTTCGTTGAAAACTGACCTCAAATATCGATTCAGCGAACCAAAAAACCCTTCTGTGTGAAATTTTATCAAAATCAAAAAATAAAAATTTTTTCCCCCTTTCGAGGACGTTAAAATTTTAAAGTGGAGATTTTGTCAAAAACATCAAACAGTCATAACTTTTGCTGTAATCAACCGATTAAAATAGTAATGGCATCACTAAAATCAACGTGCATTCTGCTTTCTATCCATCTATATAACATAGCGTTTAGTCCAGATTTTAGTGGACAAAAACTGGCTTGAAAAAAAAATTTGGTCTCAATCGGTGGCAAAATCTGTGAGATAGCACGAATTATTTACGTTTTTTAAAAAATTGATAGCCTCTTGCATCTAAAATTCTACCAAATCTTAGGGGTAAAATTTTTTAATTTTTGATTTCGACCAAATTTGGTTACTACGGGGTTTTCGAGATGAGGAATCTGAAAATTATATCAGTTTTTAGTTTAAAAAATTTCCTCACCTATATTTTTGAAAATGTCTTCCAAAATTTTCGGAGTAAAAAACGCCTAATTTTTTATTTCGGCCGAATTCGCTATTTACATCTTCAGGTCTAAATCTAAAAATAATAAAAGGTTTTGGTTGAAATAAAACTCTCCTTACCTATATTTTTTTTTTTAAATGGCCTTATTTAAAATTTAGTGTGTAAAAAGTAAAATAATAAGTAGAAATAGATAATTTTTCAACGTTTTATTTACATAATACAAATGTTATGTTTAATTACTTCTGCAGGTTTTTGGGTGGTAATCATCATAAAAACATGTAAAGCACAAAAATATGTTACAAATAGAACATTTAATTGTACAAGTTTTTGTACATTTGCATTTTTCTTTGACAACTTCTGCGGGAAAACACACTTGCTGCACGTTCTTAAAAGTTGGTTTTTCGGTAGATGGGACCAGTCTTGCTGCATACCATGCGTACCGCAGCATTGGTTCGAAGGCCGATGATGATAGTTGGTGGTGGATCAAGGAATGAATTTTATGGCATCCTCGCGACTGCTTAATTGACGTCCAGTTCCTAACAAAGAAGGGTCGTTTTGTATTTTTCTAATAAAAATTTTTACTTGTCGGTAAAAATACACATCACACGGTTGACACAAAGGAGTGCAACCTGGAGGAATGATTTTTAGGGTGCACGTAGAGTTTGAGTCCCCATCAAGAAATATTTGGTCGTATATCGATTTGTTTGTTTGTCCCTTCCACGAATCAATTATAAGCAAAAATTCATTTTCCCTTGTGTAAGGCACGATGATGGTTTTTAGAAATGACATATATATATATCAGTGGTTAATTTCCCGGATTTGGAGCTACTTACTACCACATTTTTATAAAGCATTTCAACTTCGTGCACTTTTTCTTGCACTCGTGGACCAAACGAACCTTTGGGTTCCTGCAAACATAAAAAAACTTGAGGTAAAAGCTTTCCAGACGCGGTCAACGAATATTGCGCTGTGTAACTGTGTGTAACTTTGTTCAAGTCTCCTATACAGACTTGGACTTTTTTTTCACCACGAAAAGTGACGGTACCTTTCACATCTTGTCTGTACTCACATCCAGTTTGATCTGTGTTTATAGCCATATCGTAGTTCAAGTTCGAGCTCGTGAGAAAGTTTCTTACCTGTGTTGAAAAAGTTTCAGCGGCGCTATGTATCTGCTCGATCGATATTACATTACCTTTTGGCACATAGTTTGTTATCTTTCTGTGACTGAGAGCGTGCTTCTGTTTGAATCTCCGCAGCCAAGAAGGTGAAGCAGAAAACCTAAAACTATCTTCAAACATTTCATGGGATAAGCGTATTGCCCAGAATTGAATATCACGGGCTGTGACCACCAGATTTTGTGATCTTGATTTACAAAACATCTGAAACACACTATCTTCAATTTTTTTCAGTTTGTCTAGCCGACTGCCTTGGCTCTCTACATCAGATTTCCATCTCAGCAGCTGTGTGTTTGACTGCAGCAGTTTAGAGCCATGTCGTTGAAGAGATTTAAGTGACCAATCGGGTTTTGATCAGCTAATGCTACCACTTTTAGCTTTACCTCGTAAGGGCTGGGGTTTTTTCTGTCTCTTTTTTCGTCGGGCTCATACGATTCAAAGAAGCTCTGAGTCGAATAGTCATCCTCCTGGGATGAGCTTTCTTGAAATGCCGACCCACCTTCAGCATTACTATCAAGATATGATAGTAAGTGAAGATAGCTCTTCATCTTCCAAGATTCTATATTCGTCGACTATTCCTTGCAGCTCCTCTATCAAACTTTGGCAGATGAATTCCGCCCGGGAGGAAATTCGAGAGCATTCAGTACCAGAAATCAATCCTTGGCTTTTCAATTTTTCTAAAACAAACAAAATGATTGTAAGGTATTACTAATATCAAGTCAAACATTCGCCAACTTTTGAATTATTATTGACGGAAAAAATAGATTTATAATTAAACTATGGAAGGTCAATCGAAATTGTCAAATATTAAGAAACTTACCTTGAAATAAGAACATAGCATCTGCAAAGTCTTTTTTTAATAGAGGATCAGCGAATAGCATAATAGACTCCATAATTGCAAAAAAAAAAACCTTTAGATGTCCAGAAATACTAATAGACTCAAGTAAACAAAGCTGTACTAAGGGATGGTACTAACGTTTATAGTAAAACTGATAGAGGAGAAAATATTGGGTTGTCCGGAAATTAATGCAGTGTTTCGTGTTTACTTTTGATACTCCTTTGAACCTTGGTGCGTTCGGTGGATTATTGTTTTGTGTTGTCAACGCTCATTCTCACCCAAACAACCTTGTTTGTTTACAATGTTAGCCTTTCGAAGTAAATCTGCCTTACTAAAGACATCAACACGGATTTTTATTTTTATCGTCAAGTTCAAATTTGATTAAGAAAAATACAAGATGCCATAAAGCTTCATTCCCTAATCCAAGACCAATTATCAACGTCAGCATTTGAATCGAAATACGGAACGCATGGTATGAAACAAAATATAAGTAAGGAGAACCAAATAGAAGCTTGGCGGGCATTTCCAGGATGTTCCAAGTCCGGTCAGTCAACACAGCATTGCATATATAAGTAAGGAGAGGTTTTTTTCAACCAAAACCTGTTATTATTTTTAGATTTAGACCTGAAGATGTAAATAGCGAATTCGGCCGAAATAAAAAATTAGGCGTTTTTTACTCCGAAAATTTTGGAAGACATTTTCAAAAATATAGGTGAGGAAATTTTTTAAACTAAAAACTGATATAATTTTCAGATTCCTCCTCTCGAAAACCCCGTAGTAACCAAATTTGGTCGAAATCAAAAATTAAAAAATTTTACCCCTAAGATTTGGTAGAATTTTAGATGCAAGAGGCAATCAATTTTTTAAAAATCGTAAATAATTCGTGCTATCTCACAGATTTTGCCACCGATTGAGACCAAATTTTTTTTTCAAGCCAGTTTTTGTCCACTAAAATCTGGACTAAACGCTATGTTATATAGATGGATAGAAAGCAGAATGCACGTTGATTTTAGTGATGCCATTACTATTTTAATCGGTTGATTACAGCAAAAGTTATGACTGTTTGATGTTTTTGACAAAATCTCCACTTTAAAATTTTAACGTCCTCGAAAGGGGGAAAAATTTTTTATTTTTTGATTTTGATAAAATTTCACACAGAAGGGTTTTTTGGTTCGCTGAATCGATATTTGAGGTCAGTTTTCAACGAAAAAAAAATCCCACTGAGTTACAGTGGATTTCGTCATTTTTTTGGAGTTTTTGAGCACCCTGAAGCTGGGTCGTCTCTTGAGAATAACGAAAGTATTTTTATTTCAAATAGCATAGAAAACTACAACTTTACATGAAAGAATTATTTCTTTATCTTGACTGAGAGCTGAGAAAAAAAATAAAACGAGATTTTTTTTTATTTTATATTTTTTTTTTCTCGGCTCCCAATGCTCATGGGCGGCTATAACTCTAGTTTTGCTCTATTATAGGTCCCTACTACCCACACAAAAATCGGCAATTAAATCTGTGAGTTACAACTCAGAACGTCCCCTTGTTAGTTCTCGCTTCACATAAAACATCTTTAAAAGATTTATATTTTTCGATGATTGGTAGTGGTTCTGGTTTTGTAGTTTCTTTGTTTAATTTTAATTTAATTTAGAGTTCCAAAAGCGAGTTTTTTGATGAGTGACTGAGCATAAGTTGGCGAGCTAATTACTATCCTAATTGTTTCAAAAATCTCAAAATAACCAACTTTTCTCGTTTTGGTCATGTTAAATAACATTGAATGATTCCCTGTTGATCCCTGACGAATGAGCCCTGTTGTGCTGGAGATTCTTATCATCCTCCTAGAAAAGCCATCAGCAAATGAGGTGTATCTTTCTCATTAGCTGAGCCCATAACTAGAATGAAAGAAACTGGATAGAGAATACAATCTTGTATTCTTCTGATTTCTACAGTGGTTTCAATATCCTAAGAAGTGCAGTTGGAAAATCTTACAAAGTTTCGTGTTTTCTTGTAGAGACTTTCAGACCTTAGTCAATATCTATTTTTTAAGGCTTCTGAGATATTCCACTTCCTACTCGATCGAAGGATTCGTATGGTCAACAAAACGCAAAAACCTTTTCTTTTCTTTGTCTAATAATTTTTCAAAGGCCTGTCACATAACAAAGGTAAAGGATCTTGGGTGATCCGATTTTCACGAAAAACATATTTAATTTTTCAACCAAGAAAAGTTATAAAGTATTCACCTAAAATTTGTTACGACACTTTTGATGATTAGAAAGATAACGTGATGACAAATAATTGCTACTGGAGGACTCAAAGCTAAGTGGAGTACCCAACACCAAACTTGCCAAGAACCCAGGTGTTACTCTCGCCGTGTTATCAATTATAAATTTATAATGGAACTTTGTAATATAGGGATGGGTTCCAAGTGGGACAACTCAAGACCATCTAATTTTTAAACTTTGAAGAGTGGTTCCTGTTTGAGAACCATTTTTACTTTCACTTACCTGTATAAGAAATAAAGAGCAAGAAAAAGTATTGTAATCGTGAAAAATGTCGAAGGAAATAGACGTTTTGAGGTACCTCGAGCCAAGATAACCAAGTCCCGCGAAATGGATTGTCTGTGTGTTTGTTTGTGTAAACAGACTCAAGAATTATAAATCGTACGAAACTGAAATTAGGTATTTAATACATGTATATGCCCGTGATTTGACAGCAAAAATATTGTCAAAATATAAATGGAGAGGGTACTTTATATCTTAATCAAGTATTCTTTAATGCCTGATAGGTTTTATCATTATAGATGTTCTGATGGGGCTTAAACGTTAAAGTTAAATTTTCTTCTTAAAACTACCTTTTATTTCGTTGATATGGAGTCTAACTGTCCCTCATTACGGCAAGTAATATGAAATGGTAAACAAGAAATATGAAATACAAACAAAATCGATAAACATATAGAAAAGGAAAAACAAAAACATTTCTGTTTCCCTTTATGAATGTTGTAACGTATATGATAGGTTAAATGATAGTCAGGATTTTCAGTTTAAAATGATTTTATTGTGGTTAGGCAACGTTTCGATCCAACTTGTGGATCTTCATCAGGGCTAAAAGAAAACAAATATATGAGTATCTATGCTAGAGGGTGACAATAAATGGATACATTACAGAACTGATAATAATATAAAAGATGGTGTACACATGAATATAACATAATAAGTGGCTGGTTAACAAGATAAAATAGAATCTGATATTTAACTACTGAGTCCAGGTGGATACTAAGACTAAAGGTAAAAATAAGGTGAGAGGTAGTGGTAGGGGGTTATTTTGACGACTTCAAAGGTTTATGATGGGGAAATCCTTTGAAGTGTAAGGCACATGACAACTGAGTGAACAAAAATTTTTAAAAACTAACAAAATAGATGGTATTGTATACAAATAGTTATGTTTGGACTCAATAATAACATAAAAATGAGATGATACATAATGTAACAATGCATAAAAAATTGGAAAATATACAGAAAAAAGTATACAGTACAAAACGATAATAATAATACAAGAGGTACAGAGATAATTACAGGTACCTATGAAATCAAAACTAGGATTTAAGATGTTAGAATAAGTGGATGAAATTATCTCTTTATCTGTTTTATGATTTACAGGGTTATTTTTTTCCAGATGGATGAAAATGGATTCTAAGAAGAGTCGTTTATCGTGGTTAGGTACAGTAGCTAATATGGAGGGGTTCTCAAAGTCGAAGGAATGGTTGTGGGCAATGGCTTGTTCTGCTAATTTAGGCGTAGACGTCTACGTCATTGAGCACAGTGAGGCACTCGCGACGTAGAGCAGTTTTTGTGAAACGTGTGGTAGATAGGAAACTGAGCTGCCCTGCTCTGCGTCCTACAATGTGCGCGGTTCCTATCTAATTCACGTTTCACAAAATTTTTAAGTGAAAACTTAGCAGTATCCAGGTACTGCTGAATTCCAAAGTTCTGCTTCACTGGCTAATTGTACTTCATATTTTAAATCATTAGTTTAGTTATAATGTTAAATAATAATATGTTTATTAAAAAAACGGAAGCAAAAAGTGAGGTTTATTTTTTTCTTCATATATATAGAGTTCCTTTGATATTAATAAAATATCCTTACAGGATTTAAGAATGGTCCTATTGAAGCATCGTTACGTCTCTGATACAATGGAACGATCGGAAGGTTATAAACAGAATTTGGCCGATCATACGTCAGAACTATCCAGAAGAAATATTTATGACACGAAGAGGGGCGGAACTATAGAGATGGGCTCTGTCAGTGCGGAGAGCCGTCAGTGCGGAGAGCCCTCCAGGCCAATTCAACTCTACCCCATTGTGAGCCATAAACAATATCTCTAATGTATCCAATATCGGATTTATGGCCTCTGCCTTTACCCTCACGGGAACGGCTGTAATCGAATAGCTAGGGTATCCTATTCCCTCTTACCATCTTACTGAAACTCGACTTTCATCATTTCTTTCTTCACAAAATTATTACGTTTTAGAAATATGCCTAAATCTATCTATTGTTTGAGTTGGTAGTTTTATTTTCAAATTGTATTTCAACTGATCAGGAACATACATTTTGATAAACATTTCATGAATCAATATAATTATCATGTTACTGGGACTTACTGTAGGAGGGAATAAGTCCATTAAATTAGCCTCATTTTGTTCTTTTCTACTAACCTCTGAAGGCTTCCTACTTTTAATGATACGCATAGGGACAAACGTCACCATTTCTAATTATCCCGGAAATTTTCTAAATAGGGGTAAACTACTAATAAAACTAATAAATGATACCTACCTTTTAAGAACAGTAGGCCATGCCTGGATTTAAATAAGCTCAGTTGTCTGAACAGAGGAATGTTCTGTGGGACAAGTTATTTGACCCCGTGGGAGTTTAGGTTATTTTATTTTTTAATTGCTTATTATTTGCGACAATCCCTGAAAGGAATTCGAACTCTGAAGTATGGTATTAGTGGCTTCATATGGTCAGTGGAAGTGAAAAAAAAAATTATAAGGTAACAGAATGAGATCCTGATGACCCGAAAGTAATAGAAAATTTGTCGGATACCGCAGATCAAATGTATTCTAGCGTAGAGCTTAATTTTTTCCTACTGTATTTGTTAGTATAATAACATTGAGGGAATCACCAGTTAGTGATTTATAATACTAATGAACCGGTGCACACAGGGGTATTTGACCCCAAAAGCTGGCCAAAACTATTTCCTTCCATTTTATTAGTTCAAACGTCCTCAAAATGGCTTCTAAATTTCTAATAGGCCTTAAAAATATGTTTTTAGCAGTTAAAAAAATATTTATGGGGAAAGTTTCCTAAAATAAATTTTTACGTTACTCCACCGACTGTGAAATAGGCATGTATGGGTTTACAATTTATGTTCATATTATTTTCTCTTTATGCATTGCACCTATGAAATATGCTTGTACAAATAAAGATTCATTATAAATTTATAAATTATTATTATTTTATAGGGTATAGTGAATAGTAGTAGTTATAGGGAATAGTGTAAAATAGGTAAAAATAAAAATTTGTGGTGATAAAGTTTTACGTAAAGTTTCTATGGAGAATAGGATACGGATCCTTAGCAAATATAGAAAACATTTCTAAATTTATGAAATAACCACTTGATAGAACCACCAATATGCAATATATGTAAATGAAGCTTCCAGTGCTGATAGTTAGTTTTTTCTATTTTTTTTGATAAATTGAAATTTTTAAATGCTTTCCTATATTTTATGGCACGAGATAGAGTTTTTGTTATATCCTTCAGAACATTGAACGCATTGATATCACCAGAATCTCTTAGTTTTATATAAGTGGTGTACGTCAGCATATCAGTGCTAGTTGAAGATCTGAGTTTTTCTGTTTTACGCCTCTTGCTTCTTTCACTTAAACCATCAAATGATTTTTCAGGGTGTCCACCAGATCTTGAGCTTTTAATTGATATCGTCCCATTGAGCCATTCCTTGTTGCTGCTTTAAAAACTTTTCTTTTCCTTGAAGAAGCATTCCATCTTACTTAGAAATCATACCTCAAAATTGATAATTTATGTTTTAGCTCTTTCACCTGCTCTAGGCTATTAGCTAGGCAATGTTTCCCAATGAGGAAAGACTACGAAAATTCCTTAATTTTTTTTTTTTAAAGCTAATGTTTTCGACTTTAAAAATGTGTCAAATAATTCTCTTCTAGTTATTATTATTCCATAAGATCCTAAAATATAAATAAATGAAAATATAATAACATTTATTTTTTTAATATTTTTGATGAAACTGACATTTTAGAAATAAAAAATTATAAGTTCCCCATTCGCAGAATTTTTTTCATGAAACATAAACTACGATAATTACACATTATCATAAAAAATATTTCGTTGCCCAGAAATGACCAGAAGTATAACTTTTTAACCTTCAAATTTTATTGTTAGCTCTAAAATCTACCTACCTAAAAACAAAGAAATATTGATACTAATATTAAATACAAAAAATTTATAAATGTCTGGATAACAAGTACAAACCTGGCCTCGAACTATCCATCATATGATAATTCAGTAAAAACAAAGAAAATTAATATATTTCGTAGAACAATATTTATGAGCAGAGACGAGTTAAAGGCTAAGGTCAGATTGGAATTGGAATAGCCGCCTGATTAAGGGCCTGGAAGAGATAAGAATCATCTTGCATGATACAACAGGCCCTCTACTAGAACTTCGAGTCATTATTTACGAGAAATTTCAAATTTCAAAAAATAGGTTTTGGCCAGCTTTTAGGGCCAAATACCCCTGTGTGCGGTGGCCAGATGGAATGAAGGTCGCGGTTAGCTTTTACTAACAATAAGTTTATCGCTTGTGTCAATTAAGCCTAACATTATAAGACTTCCTACAATATCTCTCCCAAGGGATTATTTTAGCTGTGCTAGGTGTAATATACAATATAACTGTAATATACAACATAACTGTATTTAAATGTGCTATAGTACATATAACTATACTAAATATAACATATAAATATTCATACTATATAAATACAATATCTCTCCCAAGGGATTATTTTAGCAGTGCTAGGTGTAAAATTCGGTACCTATATCAATGTTAAGCATATATATTTTAAGATTCGAAGCCTTACTTTTGATCATTGCATACTTTCGTAGGCCTTAATTTAGACATCATATTTACTTCAAGTCTTATTATTTTTCTTTTTAAAAATTAAAATTCCAAGAAATACTACAATTCAAATTGGTTTTTCCTTTATTTTTATTTTTTTCGTGTTCGGTACCCCTACCTGGCCAAGTTTAGCATACGGGGGTTACTCTAGAGGTGTAACCAACCAATTTTTTTCTTTTATATATTTATTATTTTAAAGACATGCAAATGCCAGAAAATGGCTTGTGTATACGCAGACCGCTCAGCAGAAAAGGATGTTGTCATTTCATGTACTCAGGATGTACAATACATCATTTCATCAAATAACTTTTTGATAAAGTGATGGAAGGATTCAGATAAAAATTAATTTTAAATGCCCAGAGTGGTCCTATATATATGTGTGTATTTAAAGTTTCAATAGTAATGGGATTCCTATTATCAAAAATGAAAACAGAATTATTTGTTTATCGGAGTTTCATCATCAGTTATAGCCACTCAATCGCCAATTTTCCCACTCTGTGTCGGAGGGTCTAAAAACGTAATTATAATAATCTACTCCGTCTGCGAGTGCGACCGGCAGGAGGTAAATTTATATTTTATGAAAAATGGAGACATATCACAATTTTTCGTGCCTATGGGTTGTATACTAAAATCTTAAAACAAATTCGGTTTTATTTTACCTTAAGATAAAAACTTAAAATTCTAATGGAGGAATATTGTAGTTTTACAGCTAATTTGATGGATGTAGTTTAATATTGAATGCGGAATTTCTTAGTTAGGATACAATAGGCATGACTACTACTTATTTAACAACGCCCGTTCCCAATCAATATTTTCCTTTTTCTTTTTTTTTTCTAATGCGTGATTTTCATCGAGAAAAATACGAACGCGAACATTATAAAAAATAAAATAAAAACATGAAATCCCTCTTCACCATAGAGAAGTTTTGATACATTCAGAATAAAACATGGAAAACCCCAACATGGAGAAGAGTAGCCGAATAGAAAGGGGTCAAGAGTGGCAGCAAAGGGCTATTGAAGCCAAAAACAAAAACATGGCGGATGGGGGGGGGGGGGGGTGATATGAGGGTATTTGTTCTACGTTCCCTCTGATTTATGATACTCCCAACAAAATGGAACTATGCCTACGTTGTCTCATAAAAAAAAAAACATATTTTATTAGAATTTATATAAAAATGTTCCCATTTCGCAATCCTAATTTATGTAAAAATTTCAACGAATCTGGATTTGAACATTTTTTTTCAAAATTATTTGAAGAAGGGAATGTTCAGGAGAAAATTCTTTGCTTACTGTGTTTGGTAATTGTGGATCTTAGTATATCCTCTGCAAAATACCTTCTAACTGCAGATACCTCAGCAATTTACCCCTCTAATCACTCGGGTCTTTTTTAGTCTTTATTATGTTCGTGCTTGATTTTATTGATTCTATAGAAACTGAAATGACCACGAATTGGCTATTGCCTTCAGTTATCATGATTAATTAGTTTATTTATAGTGGTTTATTTATCACTAATTGAAAATTTCCATTTTCCGAATTGGATGCTGTGAAATATTTAAAAAATAATAGGACATGTTAGACTTCAGCAACCCTCATTCCATCCATCTAATTAAAAATTTAAAAACTATTCTCACCTTTTGCCTTCCTCTCGCTAAGCTCGTCAATAAGGGCAAAACAAAACCACAAGGGGTCCTGTTCAGGGGAAATAGGGGTCACACTAAACGGCTAGAACTATCCTTTTAACCTCATAACATCAAGTGTCTTGTATTGGTAGCAGTCGAGCATATTCAAAGATCCTAAGTAACCTTGTTTTTAAAAGGAACTAATTCCCCAATACTACTTCAGGGCAAAGCCAACTTTAGTGTGGAACCGATCTCCACCTAAAAGGACCCTTTTGGGGGTTTATTCATCTCTGAAGAGCGAGCGTAGCGAGATGGAGTCGAAAGCTTGGAACTAAGAAAGCTAATCAAGGCACTTTTTAACTGAAAATGACGCGATGAGAGTCCCTTGAAATCATGGTAACATAACCTTTGAAACGGTTACATAACATGTCAGACCCAGAAGTAGTATCGGGAAACTTTTATCTTTTAAAATAATAAGATGAGTTTCAATATTATTACTTTAAGTATCCTTCCATTCAGTGATAAGAAAAACTATCAACTTAAAATAAATCACCGATAATTACAATGAATCATTGATTAAAAAGAGTTATCTTAAAGTAATAGGTTTATGACTTATAAAAATATTTTCAAAATTTACCTTTCGCCATATTTCAAGTTCCTCACTCTTCCTTAGCTCGCCCAAACTGGTTAAATTATCATTAGGAAATCATCATACAAATAAAATTTTATCCATCGCTCTTCCGATGCAGTCCTGGCCGAATGCACACAAAGCGATTTTTCAGAAGTATTAATCTATCTATTTTATGTGTATGTTTCATGAATCTACAATATGCGTTATAGAGATTTTGGATAGGCTTAGAGATATTATATAGGCATTTATAGAGATAATAGATGTAAACTGCAAAACAAGTAAACAAAAAAAGCGTTTTGAGTTAGAGTATACATTGTAAAAAATATATATCTCCAAAAAAAAAAAAAAATTAAAGAATTTAATTGAATACATGGGCCTGACGGACAAACTATAGCTTTGAAAAAATTAAAAACCTAAAAAGGTTAAAAAATAAACATTCTAGGCATTTAACTTATCTGTAAGCAATAACATTTGCTTAAACACTTCCAGCTCCACAAGATTACTTTTATAATCTTACTTTTTCATTACTTTTATCATAGGACCAAAGATTTTTTTCTTATCCATTTATTATATTAATATTACCTTGGATATCCTGGAAAAACAACATAAATATCAAAATTAGATCTTTCATTCTCTTGGACAGCCATTTTTTCATAACAACAAAATAAATCTTATTTTATATATATGTTATATATATATATATATTGTATATATATGTATATATATATATATATATATATATATACATATATATATATATATATATATATATATATATATATATATATATATACATATATATATATGTGTGTGTAGTTAGTTATATTACAATAATTATAAAATAATTTTCAACCGAAGAGAAAATATTGGCAACGATCCATCACCGTTGCTGCTCTGTTAACCATTCAGCTAATCTTAGGTCCTAGCCTTGTCAATCTTTTATCTTCAATTTTCGTTTCCGAAATTTGTGATATGGTGCGGGAATAAGCAGAATAGAAATGGTGATGATAGTGGTACCTCAAAAAGCGACAAAGGTCGTTGAAAAGAAAAAATTAACAAGGCATTGAAAAGCGCCAGGGTTAGCTGTTTAATAGTGACGTAATAGTGATGAAGAGACCCGGGTTCGATTTCCGGTCGCGCCCATTCTTTTCTCTTCAGATAAAAATCATCTAAATCTTAAATCACTAGGAAAACGCTTGTGCACTGTTTAGGATTATAAAAAAGAGCTTTATATATTTTCATTTATCTTTTTTGTTCATTTTCATAAAATTTGAGTAAAGACCATGGATTGTCATTCCCTTAAGATAAAAAAATGCGCTTCCTCTGAAAGCCTTCCCCTATCAGGAATTCGTCCCCCCCCCCCCTTCTTTCCACCTTATTTAGATTATTATTAACCAAAGAATAGAGCATTTCATAAGAAAAAAAGCATATCAATTGAAAAAAAGACAAACAATTTCTGGGCCAATGGTGTTGTAATATTCTTCCGGACCAGTGCGGTATTTTATTTCCGAAATAACCTGAGAAATACGTATCCTTGGCTAGGGAGGTGGTTCATTAATTATTTGCCTTACATATTTTTCATTTTTTTTTAAAATCATGTTATCTTAAAAAATATTGGACAATTTTTCATATAAAAATCATTAGCATTGTTGATGTTTACAATGGACTTTTAGTTAGAGCAAGAGCAAGGTAATTGTTAGGATTACATGATACTGTAACACAGGGAAGGCCTATTGTTTTTTCTTTAGGATTTCTGCTTTGAGATTTTTTTCCACCGCATTTCGAACAAAATTTAGATTTGATAACGTTATTAATAAACAAAGTAATTTTCCTTTTTGTCAATTAATGACCTTAGAGAATTCCTAAAAAATAATAACTTCTATACCACCTTAAACCCTTCTATAATACCGTAAATCATACCAAAGAAATCCATCTGTTATGATGCAAAACCTTAAAATGCTCTATCTGTATTCTCGTTCGCCTAATTAGAATTTTTTCTACACTTCACGGTATGGTGCGGGCATAAGCAGAATAGAATGGTGATGATACTGGGGCCTCTAGAAGCGACAAAGAACAAACGGTTATAGGGACCTGAAGAAGTGCCATCAGCAACTGGGGCAATGGCCCCTTTCTTCCAACTACTTTTATTTTGTCTACCTTCCGCTCATCCACATCTTGGAAGCATTTTTCCCTCCACGTTGTAGGAAAATATTTTCCGCTGTTAGTAGGAAAGCTTTCTCCATAATGGTATTTTGTGTAATGGGTCCTCATCTTCAAACATCTCTAGGTATCCTAAGAAAAGTTGGGTATGCACTAGAAACCAGTAAATACTCGTATCTCTTCGTTGAGTTAATCGCTGACCATATTTTCCATTAAACAAGGAAAAGTAAAGAAGGTGTAATCACCAATTTTCTAACTTTTTTTTTTTGGTGGTTTTAGGTCGCAAAGAATTAATAGGTGTGAACAAGTTAATACCAATGGGCCTTCAAAAGACAAGAAAAGACCTCTAGGTACCACAAAAATCTTCGGTGGGTAGTTAGTAAGAGAGTTTTGCTTTTTTGTAAATTATTCTGCAATGAGATGGTTTGACCAAGGTCACTTAATCTCACTTAAATTATTTAATCAAGATTACAAAATTACAAAAATCCTTAAATTACACTTAGTAGAAGTTCGGTTTGCTCCAGAGGGTTTACAAACCAAAGGTTCGATCCGCAGCAGAATAAATTTTCTGTTCAAGATCCCCTTAAAGAATATATTTTATATAATTTCGATAATTTTTTAATATTACGGTTTTGTGTTTTTTCTTTCTACAAATTTTAAGGTAATAATATGCAATAATATTCAATTTTTGCATTATATTGGTGATTTTAGTTTTGTAAGCTGCTATGCTAGCCACTACACCACAGGTGAACCCAAATATATTCTTTATTTCATGATAAATAATAAATTACACACCCACATAATTTCGGCCTCGATGCTGCCTGTTCGTATTAATCTCTTTAGAACTGCTGTAATTAAATACATTATTAAAGATTAAGTCATTCTAGAAATATTAAGTGTTTATCATTAAATAACCCCGTCAAGTCTTTGAGATTGAATTTAATACTATTAAAACAAAAGTTTAAAAAAAAAAAAAAATATTTAATACTTATGTCATGATTTGATTGAATTCATTATGTATAAAAACTACAATTTTGATATATTCGGATACCAAAAAAGATACTAAAACTTTTAAATAATAAAATAAATAAATTATATCTGTATGATATGACATGTTATATATTTTAAATATAATGTGTTTAATTATTTATCAAATATGAGTGATAAATCAATTCATTATATTCTCTTGAAATATTGTTACATAATATTTAAAAAGGTATATGATAATTATTACCCCAATATAAATATATTATAATAATATTTGAGAACATTGGATTTTGAAGGCGATGGGTTCAGAGACAGGGGGAAGCCACAAAAGCGACGGCGGCACTCATACGAAAGGGTTTAATCGATATTAGGAAGCCAGCTTTCCTCTAACCTTGCGAATATTACGTTCCTCAACGAGATCAGATGAACACGTCTCTCTCATAATCATATTTTTAAAAATCATTATTATTGATTTAAATATTTGTAAAGGCAAAATAAAGGGACGAACATTTAGTTGTAGCCATATCTAACTACATTTTTTCACATCATGGTAGACGTCTTCCCTCATCCAAACCCTTGATCCCGTTGTCTTATTCCATCTAGTTTTTTTTTATAGTTCTTATTGATTTATCTAAACACAAACACACCTGCACGAACTCACATAAGATTATGACTATAATATGATGTTTAATATGATTAAGACTATAAGATTATAAGTTATTACTATGAACTTATAAAATAATTTTGGTAGCTATACTATCATTCAGTCTTATTAAAAGTTTTACTGTTTCGTCTAGGGAATGGTCTCATTGAATTCAGAGTCAAGTTGGTCATATTAAAATGAAGTCATAGACCTCCCCAATTTTTTAGCTGCCTTGAAGATTCCCCTCCCCACTCCCCCACTAAATCGCATTATTTAAAGCAAAACAGTGGTGTTGATTTTTAAAGACCGTTTTCATTTCGAAGTCATATACAGAAGAGAAATGGTTTTTGTATAGTCCCTTTTATTTAAAAAATAAATAAATTTTTGAATAAGGATTAATGTGTTATAAAAAAAAACAAATACTTTTTACTAACGAAATTCCTAATGTATGTAATTCAAATAATTTATGTTCAAAACTTTGAAAAAATGGAGATGGCCCCTTTGTAACTAACCGATTCATTTCCTCCCTACTAACGAATTAAGATTTAACCAAAGTTATTCAAGAGTATTGGCATTGATTTTCAGTATTCGTTTTTTTTATTCTTCAGTGGTTATTTTTAAAAGGGAAATTTTTACGTTCCAGTCAACAGTGGATATGCCTCTGAAAAAACAAACGCGTTTTGGTGACGTATCCTGACTTAATGGTTCTCATATTTTTGAATAGTTTAATAATACAAAAGTACAATATAACGGTTCCTTTTTTGGTATATAATTTAGTTTTCCAATATCATCAAAGCTAATGATTTGTAATATTAATTTTTAACAAAAAAATAAACTTACGAAACCAAATAAAAACAATTTTAAAATTTTTCTTCCTGTATGATTATGAATAAGAGATAAAAAAAAAAAAATGTCTAATTTATTACCGAAATATAGCTGTTTATTAATCACTGAAACTCGCTGTTTTTCCAAATTGATTAGGAAATTCTAATCATAATTAATAAATTTTCAATAAAATTTCTAGAGGTATCAGAAAAGCAATGCTAAACGTTCTGAATATTAATAAATTGTTCGTAGACTCTAAAACTTAGTTATTCGACCGAACTTTTCAAAATATTTAATGAAAAAAAAAATCATTTACAACAACATTATTTAGTTATAAAATTTAAAATAAATTTCGTAAATATCGCAGAAAATGTATATATCTCGTGGACATTGGAATACGCCAAAAATATATATTACGATTTAGTTAGAGAGGGTAAATAACGGTAGGATATTATTAAGCCCGGTTTAATTCAATCTGAGCAAACATAATAAAATTAATTACAGTGGGTTTTGTAAAACGAAATACATTGGTTTTATTTAATACTAGCTAGGGTGCCCGGCTTCGCTCCGGTAGTTGTGTAGCAGTTTTAATAACAGAAAAACTTTAAAATTAAAGGAATTAAAGACCAAAATTAGCACTTTCTTGAAAATTTTAACATTGCATCAATATTAAGATTCGAGATCTGCAGTGTCCACCCAAATAAGGAACCCTATATACTTTATAGGGTGTTGAAAATGGTGGATGATCAATTCATTTTGCTGCAACTTTGTCGAGTCATGCATCGTTTTTGATGGTTTCTGTGATTATGAATCCTGGATAGGACGTGAAATGGAGGTCCCGAGCCTGTACGATGTCAGGTACTCGTTAAAGATCCCTATCCTAATTATACCTGGATAGGCAAAATTTAGGACTCCCACTGTAGCATCGTCCGATTAGCCTAAGTAGCATAAAATTCGACGTTAAACAAACTAACAATAACTAACTAATTATTTTCGCTTGAATTTTAAGTAATTTAAAAAGAACAGCTGACAAAATATATAACCTTTACAAATATAACGGAATGAATGAACAATAAACATTGAGTGAACCACACCCTAGCGCTTCCTGGTGGTCTGCAGCTCGAACTAAATTTTTCATTCATAAACTCATATGTCATTCTCAGGTAGGCTAATTATATGTTGCGAGAGGCTTAAAATTCCAGTCCTTTTCTCTTCAATTTCACACCCTAAAGAGAAAAACGGAAACCTTCTTCTCCATTAGTGGACATACAGTTACACGCTGACATAAATCTCTTAATCGTGTGTGGAGTCGTTTCTGAGCCTTTTCGGCACGCACATTGTACACTTTGCTTTATAATATATATTGATTAACGCTGTGGAAAGATTTTTATGCCTAAAAAAAAGCTGTAGATTTTTTTCTTTTTTATTATCTAATTTTAATTTATCGTTTAATGAATGATTTAATACTTGGAACAATTTTTTTTTCCAAAAAAAAAATATAATTAATACTCAGTTGGTCTGATTTGTTAACGCATAATGAAACTGTGTTTATTGTTTTTTTATTATAAAATAATATAATTTACTTACAACTTAGCAACTGTCATTCGTTTATTTTCAATTTTAAAAAAATAAAAAATAAAAATAAACAAAAAACCAAACCAAATCACCCTGACACCTGGAAGAATGTGAAATTTTTTCAACAGCTTCAAAATGAATAAGGTATAATACAGGAGGAATTGCTTCTGAGTATAATACTGATTATTTATTTTTTGTTCTTTTGAATTTCTTTACCATTTAATTTTTTGAATAGGTTCATGACTATAATGACAAAGAAATATTTTTTGTTTTTTAGGGCCCCAATTTTAAATAACTGTTTTCAAAATTGGCCGTTTAGAGATACTCAGTAAAAGATTTATGCATGCAGGCCTGCTCTTCCTTAATGAATAATTCTCTCATAAACTTTTCTTCAGCAGATTTCTTTGCTAAGTTCAAAAATAGACATCATATATCCATTAATAGCTAGTCAAAAGATTATTAGAGGAACTATTCTTGGAAAATTATGGAATGTATGCATTTGAGAAAGATGGAGAATGCATGTTGGTCAGTAGTAAAGAAAAGGCCAAGATCCTATCGACGCAACCGTGAATTGATTATTCATGAAACTTCGCTTAGCAGCCTCTTCTCCGGGTACTTACCGGGGCGTGAAGCAGTTTCTCAACTTTGCGGAGTTTCCATTCCTTCCATAAAAGAATACATTTTTTTTTTTTCAGAAAACAATTACAATATAGCGTGAAAGGTAATTGTAAAAATTAAATTCCTTTTTAAGTACACCGGAACAGAATTTCATTTATGATATTTGTTTTAGCTCCTCATATAAGCGGGCAACTTGATTTTTAGGAGTATTTATCGGTTCGATTCTCGAAATAAACAAATAGATGCATGGTAAAAATTGATTCTGGACTTTATTTAAAGAATTCTGTCTATTTTTTACGTATTTCTCGGTTTTCCCAAAAACGGCTCTAACGATTTTGATTAAACTCGGTATTTGGTGTATGTATATGCCCGCGATGCAACAGTAAAAATTTTATCAAAATTGATTAATTGGAGGGGGCACTTTACTTAATGTTGTCCCATTTTCACGCGTTTTTTTTTTTTTTTTATTTACTCAAAAACGGCTTTAACGATTTTGATCAAACTTGGTATTTGATATGTGTGTATGACCGTGATGCGATAGCCGAAATCGCATCAAAATTGGTCAAACGGAGGGGGCACTTTACTTAATATATTTTGTCCCATTTTCAATTGTTTTATTTTTTTATTTACTCAAAAACGGCTTTAACGATTTTTATCAAATTTGGTATTTGATGTATATTTATGTGACAGCCAAATTTTATTAACCGTATTATGAAAATAAAAACTATTGTCTATTAATAAAAAGATTAATTTTACTTAAGAGAGTAAATAGGTGATGCTCAAGCATCGCAGGTGTGTAAAAATATGGTATAAGATAATAGCCAATAATTAATATAGGTATATTTTAGTCTTGAAACTTTTGTTCCATAATAAATTTTTGAAAACAATATAAAGCGATTTTAGAGGAACAGTAGTCGTTCTTGATTTCCAGAAAGGCATAAGAGACATAAATACACCTATCGATTACCTTCACGAAGTATTTGCAAAAAGCAACTCATAGTAAAAAACAAGCAAGCCAAAAAAAAACTCGACTGTTGATGAAATTAGTCCCTTCATAAATAAATAAGCAATAATGAATCGAAAAGTGCTGAGAACTACCAAATTTTGCTATACAGATACTCTATAACTTATGGAGATATACAAATATAATTATATACTTAAATGTGTGAAGTTGAGGAATAGCGTTTATATATTATCGAAACACGTCGATTTCTAATCTAAGTAAGTTCGTAAGTGAAAGTTGTGTGTTGCGCGCATCGCACCAGATTTTTTTATTATTAAATAAAATATTTAGGTACTTGTGTTAATTCTGCAATGCAAGCATAATACTCTACTACCATACATACTCAAAATACTCTACTACTATATTTAGTATCAATGAAACAAATAATTTTCATTGAATGAACAGAACATCTTTAAATTATAAATAATCGTCTGTCATTAAAGGCATGCGTGGAGTCACGTGATTTATGAGTTTATGGAATATTTTTCTTTTTTCTCCTGCATATGTTTCCTTGATTTTTTAATATTTCATATTTAGCCATTTGGACTCAGGGGACCCCAAAATGTTTGTTACCGTTGAAAACCGGAAGTCGAAATGTAGGTAAGTAAAAGTTAAAAGTTGATACAAGTCATGAATGATCTAAGAAACTGTAGAAATTTAGGAGGTTCTGTTTCGAGAAAAACGTTACCTACTTTGGTTGTAGTTGTGGGGTTTGTGTGGCAACGTTTCGAGACTATATTGTAAACTGGGAAATTTTCAAGACTTAAGTTGACAAAAATGTACCTAAATATATAAAATAATATTTATCTATTTTAATAATCTACGCATCAAAAAATTTCCGCATAAATGTTAAAAATGCGGTAATAAAGACCATGAGGTCAGGAAAAAACCAACAAACTCTTTACAGCATTACCTTCCAATTCCTTAAAAGTCCTTAGCATATATATATATTGATTTATATATTTTATTTTGGATGGATAAAAAAGTTGCTGTGATTACATTTACCCTTGTTAGGCAGGGGATGTCATAACCAGGGGCGACAAGGGGTAGGGGCATCGGTGATAGGAGATGCAGAGCCCTCTATCGATTGCTCGGCTAATCAAATTGGGGGCCCAGTGTCCCCGCCACCTTCTTACAAGGTCCCTCCCCCCAAGAACTAATCCCATCTCCCCCGAGCCAATCCCTTTCTAATTAGCCTGTCTTAGGCCCCGCTCTTCGATTACCTCATTAACTGCTAAATTACTTAGCCCCAAGGAGCGAACACCTTCCGATGGCGTTTCGTTCCCTTTGTCCTACAAATCAAATTTCGCAACGGCATTAATATTCATGCTGCTAACAGGTATATTTTCTTCCTTAGATTATCCCGTAATTACCAACTAGAGCTATAATTCGATAATATTTGCATTCATTGGATTTTGCCAGTTTTGTAGGTAATAATAAGTACTAGTGGATACTATGCTACATTCACTGTAATGTACCTATAATGAAGGTCTATATGTACCTATAATGTTTATAGTTTATAACATACTTTTAGAAATGTACCTGATTTCCTCGTCGTTAAAACAAAACTTTCAGTTATGGAATGAAAACATGTTTGTAACGAAACGCTGGAATGATTAAGGCTTGCTCGACAAAACCTAAAATTATTTGGAGTCCTTCCAAGTTAAGAACTGCCCGACCCTCATTTCATTATCTGTTGAAAAATTCAAAAGTCAGTTTCAACTTTTAGAATGTAGTTTTCATTTTTTTTTTCTTCGATAAAGAGAAAGAATTTTAAATAGTGTAAGGTGGCCATTTAAAATTTCCACTGAAGGAAATTTTAAAATGGTAGAATTTTTTTAAAATATTTCGCAATGAAATTCAGTTTCCTGAACTTACGTATTGAAGTTCCTAATGATAACATAGTTTGTTCCATTTGAATGAGTTTATTTCGAAAGGTGGTTATTATCTAATTTAAAATTTAAAAAAAAATCTTCCTAAAAACAACTTATTTGTGAAAACGTCCCGCAGCGGAAAATTCGAAGTCATAAAAATGATTAATATCAAAAAGGCTGCCCCCCCCCCCGGGGAAAGAAGTGACAGTTTTGTGCTTAATTTATAAAAAAAAATTATTATAAATAAGATATCATTCTCGGTACTTCCTTCTGAGGTTTAGTTAAATATACCTCTCTAGGAACAATTAAAATTTAATGACTCTACAATGAAAATTTTCCCCCCTGGGCTAGAGCGAGGGAAAAAAAAAGAAGGGATAACTATAATATTAAAGAAATGTTTCGAAATATATACAAGCTACATCAAACATGGAAGATTTATCTTTTTGTACATTCTATATTTTTAATATTTTTTTTTTTTTATAAACAATTTCAATCTTCTAGTAATTCTTCAAATTTTCATCTACATTTCGGGGTCTTGTCCCATGCTCATAACCCTCTATTAGAAATTTATTTTTATTTTTATATCATATCTTTTTCCATTTCCAATTATTTACGTTATTTTGTCTTTAGTGTGTTTGTTTCTAATTTCCCCACATTTGTACAACATTGTAATATTTGGATAATGGATAGTCAGAAATTTCCGTCCAAAAATTAATTCTTTATTTTAATAGCTTACGTTGGATCCAAACATGTCAGGGCTGAAATGAAAGAAATATGAGTAAAATGTAAAAAAAAAACCTGATCGATCGTAGCTTCACCTCATTGGATCCGTAATCATAACAATATCCATTTACACAAGATTTTAACATTTAATCATTTCCATGACCATTTAATAAAAACAACTGCATGTTTTACTAAAAAGGCACCATGCAATAAGCAATCGGTATTAAAAAAAAAAAAATGAATGCCGAAATATAGGAAATGAATAGTAAATTGAGTTCGCTGCCAGAGAGCTAGCATTCGCTAGGATACTTCTATAATAAGGTATTAGTAAGTTAGCATTGTAATGTTTTTATTTGATGCACACATGAGCGGCAAACTAATCGGGACGCCAAGATTTTAATCAATTGGATAGGTAAAAGGACGCAGGGAGTATCAGGACATTGCTTATAGGACGCAGGTAGCTTTCTGAGAGCTCCTAGCGGTTAAGTATTCGGAAGCTCTCAACGAACCTTTTTTTTATATTGGATTAATTTCATATCGGAGATATAAATCGAATTATGGCTAGCTTGGGCAGTAAAAAAAAAAAAAAAAAACATTGTCCATTCCAATAAAGAGACGGAGAGGAATTCTCGGTCGAGTGGAGAAGTTGGAAGGGAAGAAGGGACAAGATAGAAGAAAGAGCGAGCGATAATGTCGAGGTAGGTCGGTTGGAGATGACTTCGTTTCCACTCGAAAAGGAAATGGCAGGAGGGGGGGGGGAGAGGGGAAGCCATTTCCAAAATGATTTTCTTCAATGCTTTTCTAGGAGAGGGGGGGGGGGGGGCGAAGTGCCTCAGTTAGAAATTACGGCAGCAACATTTTCAATTTTATTTAGAACTTTAAGCAAAATGACTTTCATCACTATTATATAAAATTGGTATTAGATGTAATATAGGGAATATGAATTATAAGATATTTCCTACCTAATAGATATTGTTTAAGGTACTATAAAAGTTGAGTTCTTCAAAAAGGGTCGCTTGTATCTTCTGATGTATTGAACTTTTTATAGTAACTCAATGCAGACAAAAAATGCTAAGTAAAAAAAAAAAAATAACAGTATCTTTTAGTACAGTTTAAATAACTATTGACATTGTCTTAAAAAACCCGGCATCTTCTTGTCACGTTTTTTTTTTTTTTTTTACACAAAATTAATCGACATCACTCATTTACACATTTACACATTTAATCGACTTTAAATTTTTTAATTCAGATGACAATATTTTTTAAGTCAACTTTTTTTATTCACAATTCCATGCATTATTATTTTTGTTGATAAATCTAATCATCAAAATAAATACAGGTCTCGATATCCGGATCAATCAAAATGTTTGGACTATCAATGGTTAAATTAAAGTAACGATAAAATTGTGAAAGTAAGAAAAATGTATGTATTATTAGTTAAATATATACAAATAGCAAACAGAATAATCATTCTGAGTATAATCATGCATGTATTGAATGTTGTGTGTGTAGTTTTTTTATTTATTTAATTATTTTTGTTTTTTATAAGAAAAAGCTTGATCTTGCAAATTCGTTAAATTTACCTAATAAGGAACACCTTAATGCCTTTATGAATTTTCTGTGATGAAGAATAAAATGAATTCAAAGATATTTTCTAGTAAAATAAAAATCAATTCAACAGACTGTTAGCAGTCTAATACTTAGGTATTAGACTTATCTTTGGAAGGTTCTGCATCTCGGTCACATAATTTCGGATCATCAATACAATCAACAATTTCTTTTATGAAGACTTTTTGTATTTTTGAACGGGTCTCGGCAAGGAATAAATAAAAATGCCTATACATAAGAGACATATGTTTTTCCACTAGGACATTATCAAATTTACTGAAATCGGGTTTCATTATAAGTGTTGAAGCCCGTAATTTAGCGATGATCACTGGAAACCAAAAAAAAAATTAAACTTCGGTTTGGGGGAAGTGACAGACCAGAAAGAAAAACGAACTTGGACTCTGCAAGTGTTATTATTTCCTGCTAACTCTCCCTTCTTTCGTCAGTCAACATTAACAATTTTTCATTATTGTTCGAACTACGATGGGTTTCTGAAAAAAATACAATTTTTCGTATTTATTAACTTATTTCAGATTCATGATTATAGATATTTTAGTAGTTTTTCCCTCAATTTAAGCTATACCTACACATCAAGATCGTTTAACATAATTATGGTATTTTTCCGAGTATAATATTTGGGCTGTCGTATAACTTTATCGCAATATTTATACCATTTAAATTATTATTTTCATGACGAACATTCCCTTTGAGCCCTTTGAGCCGTCAGAGCAAAGAGAGGGGAGCGTTTGATCGTTAGCGTAAAGGAGGAAAGCGGGCTATGAGGCCGTACCTGACCATACAAGGCAGACCGTACAGAGTGGGACTAATATTTTTGCCCTGAGATAGCCCCTCGTATATACCTGCATCACGGGAAATGGTTATCGAAAAAGATTTATCAACAGAGCGTACGGTAGGATGCGGTGTGGGGTATTGATTTTAGATTCCCTCTCTATCTCTCCCCGCGCGAACCCTCTCACTCTCTCGCTCTGTGTATATAAAATATCTACTGCGTACTGTGTCACTTTTATTATAAATACACAGCGCACATCCATTTGAGTTTTATTTGATATATCGCTGGAGTTCTATTTTTTACATTTTTATTGCCCATATCGTTTTGCGAATAAAGCGGCTGGTACAAATACAACGCATTAAAGGGATTGTGTCAAAGTGAAGTGCCAATATTTACTGTAACGCTTATGCGGGATAAACAATTTTTATTGAACAAAAATAACAATGTTCAATGCCACACAAAATTATGAAAACACAAATGTTTAAACAGGTTACAAAAATTCTCATTTTGTAACACAGAAATAACCGTATGACTTGAGCTTCAGAACCAGACTAACTCTCCATTGCATCGCTCCTTATATTTAGCCGTAGGGAGACCAGCCTCGAACCTTCTGGGCCAGCTTAGATTGTACTCGAACATGGTAGTCACAAACCTGTACTATGACAGTTTGTTCTAACTGCTAGTTCGTTCCAATAACAAGCCTAGAACTATTCTAAACTATTTTTGTTTAATGTTACATTACTGACACTATGCCAGATATTATTTAATTTATATAAGAAGAAAAATCGGATGGCAATAAATTCCATGATAGTCATTAACTTATTACACTAAAACATGTTGTGCTTCTGTTAATTGAATAAAAAATTACCCAAATATTGATCAAAATGTGATAAGACAAAAAAACAAAAACCAATCACTTTAAAAGCTTTGATTAAATGAAAAAAAAATATTAAAAATGAGTTCATTTAAAAAACTATATATAGGTAAAATGGAAAAAGCAACTCAAGGAAATGAGAAACATTTAAGGAAACGCAGTAGTTTAATTTACATTAATTAATTTGAAAAATACAAGTTGGTATAAAACCCGACCAACAAATTTTTGACCATGTGCGGACCTTGTCAGGCTTGTAAGTTGTGAGCAACCCTATAGGGAATTAGCTCGCTGGGATTTACAGGGAGTTTGTATGTAAATCAGCTCCCTAATTTTATTTATATTCCTGGAAAGGGCCTGATTTTCATCATGTATTTTTTAAATATCAGACTCATGATTAAACCAAACTTTCTTTTGACGCAGAGAAATTATTCGTAGAAATCGGAATCGAATTAGTAAAACATGACCGTTAATGAAATTCTAATATTATCTCTAAGAAAACCACGAAATTATTTTTTATAGAAGCTGGGTGTAAACCAACTTAGCCCTATAGAAGGTCTCTTATGCTTTCATAAAATTGATGAGCTGAATATACATATCATCTACTATTTCACTTTATGAATAATATCTGCTTATCATTGAAAGTAAATGAAGCTGTTAATTTCGTGTAATATCGTTGGAAGATTCATAAAAAAATGACATCCTTCTCTTAATTACTAATTCAATAAATTATGATCCGCCAGGTCCGGAAATATATCCACAAGGTTTTCAAAACTGTCCGTAAAAAAGGATGCACCTGAATGCAATAAGAGATTGAACAGTTTTGTATTGATGTGATATCTCTGTTTGCTTTTTCTCTAGAAAGATCGTGAGAAGTTTTAATTTCCATTTCATTATATTTTTCACTGTTAGATATAAGACAAAAGATTTAAAACCATTAGATAGACAAATCCTTATCTAATATTTGTAAATAATATTTACTTTCATTTAATAATAATAGCATTTGTTCTCCTCTTTTATTTAAATAATAATATTTTATGTATTTTTTGTTACTCCTATTAATCTCGAGTAATTTATTAGTTAATTTTTAAGCTCTAGAATTTATTAAGAATATTTTTAATTGATCTTTCTTGAACATATCATATTTGAGGAGCTAAATAACCTTAATACGTGCAAAAATCCATTTTACTTCAGTATATCCGCTTACAATTAAGGTATCATAAACAGAAAAAAACTTTAGAAATAGGTACTTAGTTTTTAAATGTTAATTTTTAATCAATTGATTGTAACCACGATTTATTAACATCTTTACATAAATTTTATGTTCATTTTTCTTACAAATCTAAAAAAAACATTACCAACTTTTTATCATTCTGCTTTAACAGATCTCATTCTTTATAGCAAAAAGAAAAGAAACATTTGGATAGGAAAACTACTTGATGCTTTCTTAGAGATCAACTACAATAACCATATCCGTTCCAAGGAACGGTTACAGTTTCTTTCAACTAGATGCTCAGCAGTTCCGGTGATAATATTGTAGCTTGCAGCTGTTGAAAAGGTAATTCCATGTTTTATTCTGCATAGATATCAGGAAGTTAGCCTGTGAGTTTTCCGTTGAGCACCTCAGGAGTTTCTCTTTCTGCATTTTCGAAACAAAAGTAATAAGGAAAAAATGTAAAAAGATTTGTAAATAGGGTAGATATATTTTGCATTTCGTGCAATCGTTCCAATATTTACTTAAATATTTTCATGGTTCGACAAAATAATATTTTATTTACAAATTTAGTTTTTTTAAATCGCTCAAAATAGATCAATTCCATTATTTAGACAAAATATATTTATGGTACAAAAGCTAAACGGATAGTCCCAAATTACAGAAAAAAAGTGTTTAAAAAATGAATAATCAAAAATGTTTTTATTCTGGTTACCATTAATCCCAGGGGCATTTAGACATAACCTGTCCTTTATCGACACAGCAGCTCCCAAGGGAATATGAACTGCTGGCTTTGGAGCTGTTTTTTTTTTTTTTTTTTTTTTTTTTTTTTTTTTTTTTTTTTTTTTTTTTTTTTTTTTTTTTTTTTTTTTATCTACCATTAGCTTTGATTGTACAGAGTATTGGGCGCTAGGACTCAAAAATTAATAAAATTTATACCTTAATAAACTATGACATTAATGCTACATTATCCGGTCTGTGTTTAACCTCAACTAACCCTTCATTTTTGTCTGAAAAGTATAAAATGACGCAGTTATAGGACGATACTCCAGGCAGAATGCTGCTGGATTCTCCAAAAATTTTAGCAGTATACAATTACTGTTTTTAGTGGTAAATAGTCATTTCTTCATATTATATTGTACTTTATGTTATCATCATAGACCTCTTATTTTTCAATTATATTGTCTACGTGCTATTTTCTGTACATATCCAGTTACTTGTCTCCATGTGTGCTGCTACAATTTTTACCGTGAATTTTTATACTCTTTAAATAAATTTTCATCAATGAAACAAGGGTCTTCTTCAACAGGACAAATGAAAATATATATGAATAAATAGATTATATTTATATCTTTATAGTCTAAAAAAGTTATAATCGTCATAAGTAATGTGACATCTTTTCATCCTGAATTTTTCTTTTAATATATTTCACGTAAATGTTAATATATTTCACGTTAGAAGAAAAAAATTAATTCCAAAACTTTTCCCGATCTCATTTTTCCCATAAAGTTGTGAAAAAATGATAACAAATAAAGCCTTCTCCAGGATTAAGGCATTATCAAGGATTCAGAACAGCCCTATTAGTCCATTGTTCAGTTATAATTTATGGTAGGTCATGTTCTATATCATATCACAATCTATAATTTTATATACAATCTATGTATATAATAGTTAACAAAGAAACGTTTGGTGTTCTAGTGACTGATAATTAAATATAAGCTCCTATCTATGTGTCCTGGCAATTAATTATATACTTTTTATACGTCCCTGCTTAGTACGAGTAATATGGATTTTGTCTAATATTTTATTATTGTTAGTTTCTGTGCTAATAAAAGCGCTTACGCCTTGTAAGGTCTTTAGAAATAATGTACTGCGTAGAATATATGGACCGAAGAAGGATGATTCAAAAGGAGAATTAACAACTGGAAAACGGCTGAGGGATCGACCTTTGGCGAAGACGCGAGGACAGACCTGAGGAAGGATTCTGTGAGGACTGATCTTGTGGAGCTTGAATCGGACCGGGGTGTAGTATGTAGAGTTGCGTAGGTAGCGAGTGTTGGTTTCGGCATCGAGCCGTTGGGTTCGTTAAGCCTTTATTCTTTTCTTCTGTGCGCTTTATAAAGCAATCCTAGATTTTCAAAGTTGTGATTTTATCCCTTAAAAGTCAATTAACATTAGTAACTAATAAAGTTTCATTAATATTGAAATAATAATCAATAAACGAAATCATACACGGTATTAAAATTATATATACCTATACATACTTGGGTCTTGGGTATAGTAGTATGAGCACCACCTACCGAACTCCAATACAATCCTCTTCGCCTAACCGCCACCCTCATTTATTCTTGGACATTCTTAACTCAAAATAGACAACCTACTTTGGAGATGGATCATTCTATGAATTTGAACATTACTGAAAAGTTGTATGCTTCAAGATTTTATTATAAGTACCCTATTAATACCTTACGCACACGGGCGGACAAGACATGTGGATACTCTTCAAGATATTTTATTTATATATTATAAATATTTATATTTTATACCCTTATTTTGAATTTGATGATTTTGGGTACACTATAATGATTGGCTTTGTCGGTTTTGTTAGTGTAATGCCATAGAATTATCCAACAAATGCCTTTCCATTTGGGGTGTTCATACATACAAGACCGCACTGGCCTCTCACTCCCCTAACAATTTGAGTTAATACTCACTAATTAGTGGCCAACTTTAACGATGGGGTGGGGCTCGATGGCGTTCCAGAAACCATTTCATGTCCAGGGTATAAATTTCATATCATATATCATCGAATATTCAATATTCGATAATATATGATAATATATAATATAATAATATATTCATCTAATATTCAATAAATTTTATTACGATTCTCACTAGTTTAAGCCTATTTTTTTTTCTAATTTCTTCTTTCTAGTTTTTACTTCTTTATTTTTATTTATTTTTTTGGAAGCAGATCAAAAAATAAATTGGTTCATTCTTACAAATTTCCCAATTGGGCTTGCAAAACTCCCGCACAGAATAGGCATAGGATAGAGCTGTTACATATGGAAAATTATTTCAATGACAAAAGGACAAGAGCTCTTATCTCCCCCCCCCCCCCTCAACTATATAGAACTGCCTTCAAAAGGCCTCGCCTATCCCAAACTCTCTTTGAGAAAGAGATGTTCAGTGGTATAGTAACTTTTCTTTAACCCATGAAGGAAGGGTGAATTAATACCCTTTTGCCAAGCAAAGCATAAGCTTTGATGATTTTTTTTCGTATTTATAATCCTTAATCCCAATAACCCATTAACTTTTCAGAGAGAGAGTCTGTTTGGAATTAAGGTTTATTTATATTTTTTTCCAAAAGGGTACTCATTAAAAGGGTTGGGGTTTCGATATTTTGTTTTCTTCAATCACTAACACATGACTTTATAACACCGAAAAACAATATACTTACCCTTTGAAATATAAAAAATATTAGTCTTATAAATAAAGTTGAAATTCTGTTTGTTTGTTCTTTATAGAAATCCATACCGTTTGTCCTAAATTCTCCAAATTTCGCTTAGTGGTTCTTTGATACCAGGTGCGAACACCTGTCCATATTAAAATTGCATAGCTTCAGCCAATCTCATGGTATATTCTTTATTGTTAAAAAAATCGTCATGATCTCGCTTTACAATGGGTTTTTTTTACGAAATCGACCGTTTGAGTCGAAGAACAGCCTAAAATATCATTTTATACATTTTGAAGAGGCCAACAAGGCCCGGTAAGACCGGTAAGGTAGGCGTCGAGTTCTGGGATTTTTAAACCATATGTTTTTTGTTTTTTTTAAATTACAATACGTTTATTTACATGTATGGTGAATTTATTTTTTATAAATGCCTCCTAAGAAGCGAGCTTCAATAGGAGTAGTGAGCTCAAAAGCTAAAAACAACATCAAATACGAGCAGCTGAAACTCTCAACGAACATCAAATTAGGATTGAACAACAGAGGCTTAGGCAGGTAGAATCGCGGGAAACTGAGTCTGTCCAGGAATACGAGGCCCGCTTTGCGCCACAGAGGCTTAGGCAAGCCGATTTGCGAGAAGCTGAAACTGCAGGCCAATATTTCTGTTTGTTTGTTTGTTTTTTATAGAAATTCATACCGTTTATCCTAAATTCTCCAAATTTCGCCAGTAGTTCTTTCATACCAGGTGCGAACACCTGTCCATATTAAAATTGCATAACTTCAGCCGATCTTCAGCTGATAGTCTTTATTGTTATAGAAATCGTAATGAACTCACTTTACAATGGTTTTTTACGAAATCAACCGTTTCATTAGAAAAATGAAATTCCCGATCAAACCGGGTTATACAGCTCAAAGATGAATTTCTGTTAGTTTGTTTTTTCTTAATAAAACTCCATACCGTTTGTCCTAAATTCCCCAAATTTCGCTCAGTGGATCTTTCTTACTAGGTGCAAACACCTGTCCATATTAAAATTTCATAAATTCAGCCAGTCTCTGGGTATATTCTTTATTGTTATAAAAATCGATATGATTTCACTTTAAATTTGTTCACGTTTATTAGAAAAATGAAATTCCCCGGGTGAAACCGGGATATACAGCTAGTATAAGATAATTGTAAAGAATTTAATAATGCCTTCAATTAATTCACGCCTAAAAAAGGACCTATACCCACATCAAAACCTATGGCTCTTCTGTTATTTGGTTTATTAATAGGATTGTAAAGAAACAATAGCTTTTATTTTACGATCCTGTAAACCTATAGGTGACTCAGAAAAAATTTCGGAAAATTTACAAATTCATGGTAGATTCATTCATTCATGGTGGATAAAAGTTAGTTTCTGTGATAAATTATTTTAAAATATGAAAAATGAAATGTTGGCACAATGAAGCCGAAACGTACATTACAAAGATTTTTAAAGAATAAGTGAAATCATTACCTACAAAAGGGCACAAAATTGATCCTCTCTTTGAAATGAAAAAGAAAAAAAAAATCTGGTGCGTGCGCGCAACACACAACTTTCACTTACCAACTTACTTAGATTAGAACTTAATGCGTTTTGTTAATTGCCACTTCTCAAATGAACAGAACATTTTTAATAATAACGCATTGGTTTGTCATTAAAGGCGTACGGCGCATTCGTGAGCTCAAGGTGCTTTATGAGTTGACGGATTATTTATCTTTTTTTCTCTTGTATATGTTTACTTGATTTTCTTCATATATCATATTTAGCCATTTCTTATTTTTAGGCGTGATGAAAGACAGTTCATTTCTCAATATTAACTAAAAAACAAAGGTACTTTATAGGAAAACAAAAAAGGCCCCTTCCCCATTTAAGCCCTCTCAGAACATTTTAATAATGATAAAGCTTACCTGATATTAAATAACAACTAATTTTCATTAAACATAACGAATTTGATAAACATCGTTAAAGCCGTTTTTAAGATAATCGATCAAAAAGGTAAAAATTGGAAAAAAATTATGAAATGAAGTCCCCCCTCCTGTAGATCAATTTTGATGAAATTTTTACAGTCATATCTCGGGCATATAAATACATCAAATACAAAGTTTGATCAAAATCGTTAAATCCTTTTTTGAGTAAATAAAAAAAACACGTGAAAATGATACAAAATTTATTAAGTAAAGTCCCCCCTCCGGTTGATCAATTTTGATGAAATTTTTACAGTCATATCTCGGGCATATAAATAGATCAAATACTCAGTTTAATCAAAATCGTTAGAGCCGTTTTTGAGAAAATCGAAAAAAACTTAAAAAGTTATTAAATAAAGTTATTAAATCCCTTTGAGTAAATTTAATGAAATTTTTGCTGTCACATCACGGGCATATACATACTCTAAATACCCAATTTCAGGTTCGCACGGTTTATAGTTTTTGAGCTAGTCTGTTCACATACACACACACACACACACCATTTCGCGGGACTTGGTTATTTCGATTCAGGGGACCCCAAAACGTGTATTTCCGTTGAAAACCGGAAGTCGAAAATTTTCACGATCGCAATACTTCCACTTACTATATATTTCATATATAGGTAAGTGAAAGTAAAAATTTAGATAAATAAAATAATAAGTAGCTTAATAGGGTTACTCTCAACATCTTGGACTTAACAAGGCTCAGAAAGAAATGTTTTTGAGTATCATACCTCCTCTCATTAAACATAACTTTATATTTATCCTATTTACCAAGTGAAAATATTCATTTATTATTCTGTAATTAGTTTCGAACCTTTATTTATTTATTTGGTAATACATGTATTTATTTATTTGGAAATAAATGTTCTTTGGCCTTAAATAAATTTAACATTCAACAAATATAATGTACGCTTGTATGTTACTGTAATTTAATAAATCTAATAACAAAATATGATAAATATCCCACATATATTATTTCACAAAGCCTAAAAATCGGTTTTTCATGAATTATAAGGTCCTGTCGTGCTCAAATGCTATGAATGTGGTATCGTTGGATTCAGAATTTCACGGAGCTTTTGCCAATCGCATTCTCATTGTTCATTTTTCGGTCTAAAATAAAATATCGACCTAAATGTAGTGATTCAACGGATCGAAACAGATCAAATTGGGTTTTATAAATTGCGGTACGAAAATTCCCCTAAAACCTACCAGTTTTGAGATAACGCCTGGGTTAGGCCCCTCCGCAGCACGTGGTCTACTACTTATTGTGTTACGTTACACAGCAAATGTAAGGTCCTGTCGTGCTTAGGTTCTATAAATGTGGTTTTGTCTGATTTAGAATTAATTGTAGTGTTAGGAAATTGCACTCTCACATTTAGCAATTACAGTATACTCCCGCTTAAAGGGCTCCCGTTTAACCGACTCTCCGGATAAACCGAAGGACGCTGTGAAAGATCAAATATTCTTTTTAAGATCCTTTAAAGCATTTATAGCTTTGTCATATTATCAATCGCTGATCAAAACTTTTGTTGAAATTTGTATTCTGTTGCGGTTTGATAGATCTTAATTAAATTGAAATGTAGGCAAAAAGTCTTTTGTTTTTTATTTGTTGACCGAACTCCAGTAAAACAAATCTCTTCGAAGTAAAATTGATCTTGAAACAAAATCATTATCCTCCATTCATTTCATAAAAAAATTAAAAAAGAAATTAAGAAGAAATAACTTTGTATATTTAGACAATACCGACGAGATGACATTAAGGTGAGCATAAACGAAAAAAAAACATTTTGTGAAAACTGAATAGATTGATTGTGTAAATTTTCGTAAATCGTTAAATTAAATTAGCCAAAAAATGTTTTCTTTAATTAATATTTATATAACCTTTGTATATTAGGTTGTTTTTTTGTTTTGGGGTTTTATCGCAATATAGAAGTTATAATAATATATTTTTTTAGCTTTTTTATACACTTTTCCGGCAATGAATCGGTTCCGACAAGGACGGATATGCTGGAGTCTACTGTAGTCAGAAATGTGTATGAAATAAATAAAATCTATTTATAGTGATTCATAGTGGCATGATGATGAGTTAGATCGAGGTGGATTTTATCAATTATGATCAGCACAATAAGGACTATTTAAGTACCTTCTTATATATCTGTACTTATATTATTTCACAAAAATAAAAATCAAAGAGAAAAAAAAGTATTCTCTTAAATGTAAGCTTCATTTATGCTTAAATGTGGTGTAAGTTAATTAAATAGGTGTGGTGTAGTTGGATACAGACTTCAAATAGCGTAGGTAGAAAAATTGGGTTATAATTATTACCACAATTATTCTTTTTATTTTGTCAATGATTATGAAAATCGATGTCTAGGCAAGAAAAAATGTGTTTTGCTAACTAAGACCCACTCAAAAGATATTTTAAAAGAACAGGTCAGTGATTTTATTCAAACATGAATGATTATCATTCCAATAAACGTTTATTTAAATAGATGTACTACAATTTGAAGTAAATTATATTTTATTACAATAAAAAGTCTCTTCGGAAATAAAAAAAAATTAATTTAAAGCAAATGGTTTGATAATAGTTATACCTTGATGTAATTGTAACAAAGGTCTGTAACGTCAGCATAAAAATATTATTTTTCTGTAATCGTTGAATAATGGTAACATTACTAAACTGAAATGAGTAAAGAAAGTGAAACATTTTGCAATAGAGAGAAGAAAGTGATTACTTTCTTCACAAGTGAAGAAAGTGAATTGCCTTCTTAATTAGTAATAAGTATAAATTAAAAAATAATTTGAAGTTGGAAATTAAATGCTTTTAAATGTTTCTTAACATTGTAAGAATTTATTTTAACAAAATAAATTGAAATGTGAATGAATTATTGGTGGAAATAATCAATATATTTTAAAATTTAAATATAATAATAATTACCTTCCTTTTTTATAACCTGCACTTGTTTATATCTGCACTACTTCACAACCATGCTTATAACCTACCAACAACATACCATAATCTTCACAACATCCTAATTTTGTTCATATTCTGGTTAGATCTGATCATGTATTACACGATTACAGAAAAAATTTAATATTACACTCGTGAAAAAAGTAGAATTTACAACTCTCGTGAAATTACCACACTCGCTTCGCTCGTGTGGGTAAACGTTTCACTCGAGTTGTAAAATGATCTACTTTCGTCACTTGTATAATAAATAACTATTCTGTTTCTATTAAATTATTAAATAAAATAAAAATTCAATTTAAATATTTGTAAAAGATTAATCCAAAAGATATTTTAAGCGAACAATTTGTGATTTTACAGATTAATGTTTTCCTATGATTTTGATATTTATGGCTTAAATATTATATTAACTATTGTTTTTACGAAGTTAAAATTAACTCCTTTAGAGAACATAACATGTTTTGTTGTGATTGTTAAAGTTAACAATGTTTACAAAAGATTATTTTCATGCCAATAACTTTATGGTATATTATTTGAAGTATATTGAAAAAATACTATATTCATATTTACGCTTAGTACAGTACACTGCCAGCAAAGCTGCTTTTTTTTTTTTAATTATATGAAATATGATTTGCAACACTAGAAAGTATCTGTGAAAAAAAAAAAAATCTTACGTACATTAGTCCAAATAGCTAAAAAAAAATGTAGTTTTCGCCAAATGCTCTGTCCTTTCGTGCTCAAATGCCATAAATTTAGTATTGTCTGATTCAGACTTTTACGGAGTGTATGCGAATTGCAGGCTCATCTTTTTTCTTGCTATCAAAGCTAATAAAATCGTTTTTATAGCAGGAATTTTAGTAAATTAAAGGATCGAAATGAGAAAAATGCATTTCAATGGTTTCTACGCGGGCTTTATGCATACATGCCCATACACGTTCCACATATATGGGCCAGGCGTTTTAAATCTCTGAAACTTATGGTGTTTAAGAAAAACCATGGATTGGACCCCTCAGCTTTACGTGGCTTCTTATTGTTTTGTTGCCTCTCCATGGATAGAAAATTATTTCATGTCGTTTTTGCCACTTAAAAGAATACCTCCCCCTTCATTGTCAGAAAGATAACCGTGAAAAACACCTGATGAACTGGTTTTGAAAAAAACTTAATAAGGTTAATAAATTGGGCACTTTAATGGTATAGATGCTATGATTTTTATTTATGACTTATCAGGTTTTATATTTTTCCACTAATAAGAAGAAGAAGAGGCAACAAAAAAAGTTAATGCTGCTTATCGTTATGTTAAACCTGGAAGTAAAATCTGATACAAATCTAAGTGCGAAATGCTTCGCGCTGGTCCAGCTAGTTAGTTATAATACGCAGACTTACATCATACAAATATAATTAATTATGGGGACAGATGTATCTTATTTTTTTTTATTATTTTTTTTTTAACGTCCGCTTTATGCCACGAAGGCTAATCGGGACTGGTTATCTACGGGTACACAACCTCTACTGATCCATGGCAAGCCGCTGAGTCTGTTCAGTGAGGCCGTCACCGAACAGAATCGAGCGGGCTTGAGCGGGATTCGATCCTGCACCGCTAGCGTGTGAGTCGGAGACGCTATCCCCTCGGCCATGCCGCGGCCCTAGATGTATCTTAGTAAATTAACTTCAAATATGCATTCTGATCATATGTGTTGATACATGAATGCGAATATATAAAGAATGATCAATGTGAAATAGTATTTAAGTCAGACTTTTCATTATTTTAATCTGTTAGAAATGGAACGGCCTTAGTTTAGGTCGGTTTCACATCTCTAATTCGGAAGGAAAGTTCAGATCTCGAATCTTCCACTACTGATTTAAACGCAATGTTTCATGATGGTACATTTTCCTTCTTCCTATTAGGTCTATTTTGCTATACTACTAATCTATATACGTTTGGGAATGTACATAATTTAAAAAAATAAAAATTCCATGAATTTAAATACAAATGATTGATTTTTAAGATTCGAGAATTATATTATAAACTAATGTGGGTTATTTCTGGACAATTAAAATTCACAATGCCAGACAAACAAAATAACTGAAGTTATTAACAACGTTACAAAAAAGTAACTACTAGTAACATAAAAGTAATCATATGCTTCGATGAACAGAGCAAGACTAAGGGCCGTATTTAAGAACCATCCTAAGGAACGCCTTACTTAAAGGCTTCCTTAAAATGCACACCTTTAGCTAACCTTAACACAATTTTCATTTTATAAACGTTCCTTTACCTTTCCTATCTTAAGGACTCCTTAGATCCTAAGGTGTTCCTATAAATTTGATCTGTTTTAGACTGGTGATTAGCTACCTTTAGCGTCTCCTTAACTATTTAATAATAGAAATAAAAACAGAAAACAAATATTAGGACTTAAATATTTATTAAAAAGAACCGTTTATTAAGAACAAACGACTTTTTGGAATTTTTATTTTATTTATATGAGGTATAAGCAACAAAGGTGGTGAAATATTATTGCACTTTTTAAGAAAAATAAATATTTTAATCTTGGTGTATATTTTTCTTTTTTTCTCCTTTATATATTTATCAAATGTTTTCATATGTAGCCATTCTTATTACTAGGCACAATGAGAGACAGATAATTTCTCCATATAAGCAAAATCAAAACAAAAGATGTATTATTTTCAATTAATGCATACTTATTTAGTATATTGATAGTATTACTTAAGTGTACAACTTTAATCACAAACATTTTGATGCAGATGCTTTTGAATCTTTTCCATTTCTACACTTCTAACATTAATTATGTTTCAGTAGCCAGTATTAGAGCTGTATTTGTAAATATTTGATTAGTTGGTGATATAAACATCTGAAAGAATATCAAGTGAATTCATTTTTTTCTTCTGCAAGTATTACTGTAATGAGCAATACAGTCTTAATTATTGATAGTAAAGATATTTTCACTCAATTACTCATTGACAAAACAAATTCTTGATATGAAATATAGACTGGATCCAATTTGAGAAAATTAAATGTAATTTTAATAGTACCAATTTAACATTTTTAAAGTTTATTTATTTATCTATGCCTATTTTACATAAAAGGCTTTCATGGAGTTTGTTGAAATTAGATAAGTTTGGTATAACAAATTTTTGGAAGAGTGGTAAGAGAAATGTAAAAAGAACAGAAATAAATTGATAGACAACTTTTATTTATTATTATATAAAAATGAAAAATAAATAACAGAATCATAATACACACTAATAAACCAATTCTTTATAAAATGTCAAAACACATGTACATCCACTAAGATTTTTCAATAATTAATATACTAATACAAAAGTAATAGCATTCTAAAGTAAACAATCAGTTTTTAATAATTCATATAAGAATATGAAGTTGTTAAAAATAAATTTCAGCTTACTTATTAAGGAAACTGTAGCTTTAATATTTCATATTTCCAACACACATATTTTTTAAAATAAGATGGTTACTAATTTACACATATCTAACATTTACAACTACTTCTCATGAAGAAGGTTGGAACTAAACCATCCAAGAATATTTTGAAGAATATTAAGAAATATATAATAAATATACAATAGTATATCACAAACATCTTAATTAGAAGAATATTGCAGTCTCTCATCCCCCAAGCTAACCTCAAGAGAAATAAAAATTGAGACTAACACTACCTAACATTGTTTTATCACACTTTTTCACTCTCATTTGCATCTTCATCTTATAATAAAGATATTTTTTATTGTTATCCTGAAGCATCCATTAAGTTGTTTTGAAATCGATTAGATGAAACATTGTATACATTTGTTTGTTCTTTTACACTAACAATGTTTGCACACTAATCAACTTTGAGTGATTTCTACTCCAATTATCATTTTCTTATAGTCCTAGAGCTGTAATTGCCACATCAACTACTTAAAACACAGTAAACAAGAGTGAAGTTAATACTGATGTCAGTTTAGGGAGGTTAAACCTAGCGGCAGAGTACTCTTATCAATCTTCTGTGATTGGTTGTTTAGTTAAGGTGGCCTTAAATTTGCACCTTAATAAATGCATACTTAGTTAAGGAAAGGAATTGTTAAGGAAGGTTCATAAAATGAGAATTATCTAAAGGAACACTTAAGCTTAAAGGTTAACTTAAAATAGGAACCTAAGCCTCTAGTCAATTGCTTCTTATATTTAGTCCGAAATAGAACATTCTAGAATGGTGTAGAAGATTCTCGAAGATCTAGAACATGTACTAAAGATATATAACTGTTCCAACAATAAGTCTAGAACTCTTTTCAATGTAAAGACAAAATCATATGACATTTGTTTCACGTAACACTATTATTTTAAGTGATATTTTATGCCAAATAATAGATGTGATATGCCGATTCTTAGTTGTTTCCTGAGCCCGATAACGATTACTGAAACGATTTGCCGAATTTCCTGTCATTCTCAGAAAGGAAACAAGAAGGATATGAAAATGGAAATAGAGCCCTGAGCTGGAGGCGGAGGATGGTAATCAAGGAGGCAGCGGAGGAGCTACTAATGACCCAGGATTGTTCCTCCATAGAGCGTAAAATGCCCCGCGGCAATGTCGCCTCTTACTTCATCTCTATGTTCGATCCTTTCAGTTCTCAGTCAGCTGCGCATCATTCAACGTCAATAACCAGCTCTATTATTCAACAACGTTAAATCCATTTGAATAATAAGCAGTTGGGCGTTAGGTAGTAAGGTGGTGTAATGTTCCAAACTTCAAATTCTCAATCCCAGACTACTGTCAAGTCAAACTATAATCTGAAATTCCTTTTGCTTAGCCCGATGAATGATGAAGTAATGGAGGGAAGAACTTAGTGAAGGAATGTGAATTCTATTTACAACTTTCCCTACATCATCGTGTTTGAAGTACTCAGCCTATATTACTGCACTAGCTTTTCAGATACCAAGTACATGACCCTTCATGAGATTTAATTGCTTTGTTATTTTAGAACATGTTAATGAAATGAAGATGACATTCGACGATAAAGCGCTTATGAAGACGAGGTCGTGATCATTGTGGCAAGGAAAAAATATGACAAACAAGATGATTCTATTTGCATCTTTTTGATGATAGAACCCTGACTTTGATTTTTTTTAAAAATCGATCTCTATTAAAAAAAGTTGTCAACTCGTAACTATATTCATTAATACTAGATAAGAAAATTGATTTAAATTTCCAATATCCTTCATCGTCTGGATTCCTTTGAAATATTAAACGCTCTCCCACATCATCAGTTCGGATGTAGAAAAAATCATTCCACCATAGAGCAATGTCATTGGTTACATATTTTCAGTGCTTTAAAATAAAATATTTATGGTGCAGGCGGCGCTCTTGATATTATAAAGACTATCTAATTGCATTTCAAATTAGAAATTACTTCAAATAATATTTTTAAAAAAACTGATCCCTGAGTGAGAATGGGCGGACGTACACTTAGCTAACGAATAAGCAACCCAGAAAGACCACAAGATCGCGTGGATGAGTGCTGTTGGGGCGGAGATAGAT
Source organism: Aelia acuminata (assembly GCA_911387785.2). Taxonomy (NCBI): domain Eukaryota; kingdom Metazoa; phylum Arthropoda; class Insecta; order Hemiptera; family Pentatomidae; genus Aelia; species Aelia acuminata. The sequence goes on from OU426979.1 coordinate 136,684,182, forward strand.
GAAGGCAATTCTAAAGGTCTTTCTTACCCTCTCTCTTCCTCTCTCTCTCTCTCTCTCTCTCTCTCGCTCTCTCAGTGTTATCTTGCGAGAAGTATTTTTAAAGTGTAGTTTCTTTAGCGGCAACAAAAATGACTTGGTGGCATGGATAAGCTCATAGTGGCCCAATATATTCAATCTCAATTGAAATTATGTAATGTATAGGGGTACGAATATTATGTTTAGGGTTGTGTATAAGTATTTCAGTATGGGAGAATGGGGAACAGTGAGATGCAGTTAACTGTGACACAGTTAGCTCATAAACCAATTGCAAGGACCCAGTTAGTGTAGAATTTGTTGTTGTTTAGAATATTAGTCAAATTATCTTTTCCAGGAAGAAACCAACACTACCATTTGTTTTCGAGGCAAGTAAACTTTTTTTTGTGACTTGCTTTCTCGTTGACAGTGTGGGTACTATTGTTCATTTCACCGAATTTCTGTTAATGCCTTTTATTCACCAACTAAAACTCATTGTATTAATCTTTAAACGACCAATGATTGTTTACTTTCGAAACAGAAATTTGTAATGAAAGACGGCAAGGCCCTATGGGGATCAGTGAGACAGCCTACGAAGACACTTTTACTGTTATAAAGGAAAATAAAATTGTATAGTACAATCCCAAGAAGAAAGGAATACCTTTAAAGGAACAGGCCATCAACAGTTGTTATTTTCACTAAACTATAATATATAATTTTTCTATTACATCACATCATTTTATCAAAATTCTACTTTATTTATTGTCAATACGTGATTTGTTAATTAATCTCAAATTGTAGTTGTATGTTATTGTCCCTAAATTAAAAAACAAAAAAGAGTTATATCTAGTGATACTAATCTTGTCAACGACTCTTCATAATGATTACTTCAAAGAAGTCATATGTTTTTTATGTTAATTATCATGATGAAATTTTGCAATAAAATGTTATTATATTTTATTATTAATAATTTTCTTTAATACTAAATAAATATTTAGTTTTAATATGGTGCCTCACTGTTCCCAGAGCAAGTGGGGTACACTGAGACAAAAACCTTCTTGTTGTTTTTATGAAAATAGATATTTTTGTGTGTAACATTTTCAGTTTTCACATCTACTGAACAAAGTATTAAGATGTACTATGCTATGTATGTCCCTGATTTTAATTAATTATAATGGTTGTTAGTAAGGTCCGTTACGGTCCATGGATCTTAATTATCTAAATAATTGGGACAAGCAAAAATAAACAGAATTACACAGTGGAAGTGATTATTATTGGTAATAACATATACATGTATACAGATAAAGAAATATATCAAATTAATAAATACAAGCCTTAATTTACAAAGGAGTGAGGTTTTGGCCGGAGCTAGGGTACAATATGTCTATATGGCAGCAAATTCCAACTAAAACTGATCTCTGGAGCCTTTTTGGAGTGGGGCGAAAAGGAGGGCTTAGGGTACAAAGTTTAGACCTATGTTATTACTTAGCATTTTATATAAACTCAAATATTCAATTATCTATTTGGGCACCTAACTTACAATAATATATATAGTCACTCTCATTAATATCTACTTACACAATATTTATATACTATCCCTCATACAATATAATATAATAACAATTAATATACGTCATATTTATATAATAGCCCTCTTACTATAATCAGAAATAAATATGTGTGGGTCACATCACAACTATATAAATTCCAGAACTCCAGCTATAATTTTTCTATTATTTTTGCCAATTTGAAAATAACCGTCTCATTGTTCCCCACTCACTCCTATATGTTATGAGACCAGTGGGATTCCAATTCAGTTGCATGATTATGAAGTCCTAATTTTTTTAATTAAATATAGTGCCGGATTATTTTGGAGTTGCCAAATTAAAATATATTGCCCTCATTATTTAAAATTACGTACGGGTTAAAATTTTCTGGCATTCCGTCCAATTTTATGGTAAACGTATAAATATTATAGTAACGTTTGAATTAACAGAAAGGAATAGAAAATGATGCTGACCTGTATGTGAATGAGGCATTCATTTATTTTTTATTTGTAGGCTAACCTTCCTGTTTAACCTTTTCCTGGATAAATATTTTAACTTAGTAGGAATTCATTCAATTTGAAATGTTTATTATTTGACAAGTAAGTTAATGTAACATTACAATAAAAAGGCAACAGACCGGGATAAATATATTTGCTTCCAGGTGTACAATTTATTACGACCCTCTGTTTAGTAGGTTGACTATAACCACTTGTTAAGGTTAAACATGCCTTTTTAAGATGTTTTATAAGGCTGCATTGTACCATCACATAAGTTTTGTTTGTTAAATGTCACTTTATGCCTCTAAGGCTAATCGCACAATAATTACTTACAGTGGGAGTCCTAATTTTTGCATATATAATTTTTCCAGTTATAATTATGATAAAGATCTTTAACGAGTACCTGGCATCGCACAGGTTCGGACCTCAATTTTACGTCCCATCAGAAGGACGGCACAGTCAAGAATTTTTGAAAAATTCTAGGGCCACCGTGGGATGCCAACCCGCGCCCATTAGTGTTTAGGCTACTATGCTAGCCATTATACCACAGCTGACCCCTTCACACCAGTTTTTTTTTTTTAACTGGTACTGGTATCCGGATTAATTTTTGTTGATTATTTTTGAAGTATAATCCAAGTGAATAACAATAAAGAGCTTCTTTAAGATACACATTTAGCGAAAATCGGATTATATCTGGATTGAAAATAAAAATTACTAAATTAGTAGTACACCGGAGAGAACTAACACTGTACTGAAAAATAAAATCAGACCCGAACTTATTCCAAAGGTAGAGAGCGAAATCAAACACTTATAATTTATTTACTTCGGAACTCAAATCCTTCGGGGACGCTCGGACTTTAAATATTTAATGGTGAAGAAAAGTTGGCCGATTTGGGAAGATATAGAGGCCAGCTGAGAGCGAACCGAGCACTTAAAATTTAACTGCTTGTAGTTTCATTGCGGACTCGCTTAGAGTCAATATTTTAAAGTAACCTCAGCTAATAATGAATCGCCTCTAAAATTAAAGATTCATTTAGAAAACCAAACGAATACTAATTTGATAAAATTTCATCAAAATTGATTAATTAGAGGGGGCACTTTACTTGATAAATGTTATCCCATTTTCACGTGTTTTTTTTTTATTTACTCAAAAACGGCTTTAACGATTTTGATTAAACTTGGTATTTAATGTATGTATATATGACAGCCAAGATTTTATTAACCGTATTATGGAAATATAAAGATTAATGTTACTTTAGAGAGTAAATTCGTGATGCTCAAATTTTTGAAGCATCATCGCAGGTGTGTAAAAATATGGTATAAGATAATAGTCTATAATTAATATAGGTATATTTTAGTCTAGAAACTTTTGTTCCATAATAAATTTTTGAAAACAATATAAAGCGATTTTTGAGGAACAGTAATCGTTCTTGATTTCTAGAAAAGCATAAGAGACGTAAAAACACCAATCGATTCACCTTCACGATGTATTTGCAAAAAGCAACTCGTAGTAAGAAACAAGCAATCAGTAAAAAAAACTCGACTGTTGGTGAAATTAGTCCCTTCATAAATAAATTAGCAATAATGAATCAAAAAGTGATTAAAATTACCAAATTTTGTTATACAGATACTCTATAACTTATGGAGATATACAAATATAAGTATATACTTAAATGTGGAAAAATGTGTGAAGCTGAGGAATGGCGTTTACATATCGAAACAAGTCGATTTCTGATCGAAGTAAGTTCGTAAGTGAAAGGTATGTGTTGCACGCATCGCACCAGATTTTTTTTTTTTTTTTTTTGCCTTCAATTATACTCTAAAGAATGGTTTTGACATTTTACTTGAAATTAGAAAGTAGGTCTCTGACATTGTTTCATGGAAAAAGATCAGAAGAATAGAAAAACTCTTGATGATTAGAACGAATTGGTGTTGTATCGAGAGAAATATAATAAGTTCTTATTGCACATAAAATTTTAAATTACGTTTTAAAAAACTATACATTCATTACTTTATAAGCGTCTAGTGATTTTTCAAAGATCGTAGGAGTGTTTTGGGCTTAGGGCGCCAACATAATATGGTTCTGTATTTATTATGATTTGGACAAAACTATTGTGACAAAAAATGACGTGAAACTATTGTGATGTGACAAAAACGTGTGACATAACCTTATGATTTTTGTTATTTAAATTGAAACGAGAATCTTATAAGCTTTTCGAGGATTTTCCAGAATGTTCGATTTCATACTAAATATCGAGGAGCAATCGATTAGAGTTTCAGTTTTGCTCTATGAGTTAATTTTTATTTGAATTATCCATGAGCTTTCATTAGATACGATAAATCCTGACACACCGACATACTGGCCAACATCATTACGTAAATCTCCGGACCTTCTAGATTTTTTTATTACAAAAAGACTGCGGACTGTACCTCACACTATACATACGAGTTCTGATCTTTGCTCTGATCACTCCGCAGTACATCTTATTGTTCTGGATGAGGCAGTCACCGTTGAAAGAAAATCAAAACTTATCAATGGTTCTATAGACTGGGATGCTTACAGGAAGCATTTAGATAAATCGCTGTCCGTCCCACTTTCTATAAAAGACGAAGCCGAAATTGAAGAGGCAGTGGAGTATTTCACAACAAACATTCAAGTTGCTGCATGGTCTTCATCAATACCTAAACCTAAGCAAGCAGGAAACGACCACTTACCGAAATATCCTCAGTACGTAAGAGACTTGATCAGGGCAAAGAGAAGAGCGCGTAAGGTATGGCAGACTGACAGACGTCCCTCAGACATTCTTCAGACAACCGACTTAACAATCAACTCAAAAGAGAAATCCAAAAAATCAACAGAACAAACTATGACTTGTACATTACTGGCCTCTCGACGGACGATGGAAGCTTATGGAAGCAAACCAAAAAGTTGTTAAGGCATCGAGAGGTGTCTGCACCACTTCGAAAAGAGGATGGCACCTGGGCCGTGTCGGATAAGGAAAAATCTGAAATCTTTGCCCTTCACCTTTCTTCTGTATTTACACCATTTACTGACTTCATAAATACAGATCATGATACCATGGTACTTAACACTTTAGACATTCCACTACAGTTGACACTTCCACCAATTCCGTTCACGCCTTCTCAAGTCGCATTACAAATCAAACAGTTACCAAAAAGGAAAGCCCCTGGTTATGACTTAATTACAGCTGAGGCACTCCAACAAATGCCTAGAAAAGCTCTTGTATTACTCACGACAATTTACAACTGTATATTGAGAACGTCCAAATTGCCAATACAATGGAAATATTCACTTATAAGAATGATCCACAAACCAGGTAAAGACATATATAATCCCTCATCCTACAGACCAATTAGCCTCCTCCCAATATGCTCCAAATTATTTGAAAAATGACTACACAAAAGATTAGTTGACATACTGAAAGACCAAAAAGTGTTACCTGATCACCAATTCGGCTTCCGCACTTACCATACGACGCATCAACTACACAGAGTTACTGACTACATATCAGGAGCTCTAGAACAAAAACTATATGCAACTGGAGTATTTTTGGACGCTGCTCAAGCGTTTGACAAAGTCTGGCACCAGGGTCTTCTCTTTAAACTCAAGACCATATTACCGTACACTTATTATCTTATCCTGCAATCTTTCCTCTTCGATAGATTTTTCTCTGTCCGGCAGGGTTCGGAAATTTCTTCAATTTATCCAATCTTGGCGGGAGTACCCCAAGGCTCAATACTAGCACCTTTACTCTACATCATCTACACGCACGACATACCTATTAACAATGAGACATTGACTGCAACTTACGCTGATGATACAGCAATCATCACGAAACATCAGGACGCAACACAGGCTTCTTTGACATTACAACATCACTTACACAAGTTACACGATTGGTTTCAACTATGGAAAATTAGACTCAATCATGACAAATCAAAACACATTACATTCACGCTTAGAAAACATACCTGCCCCCCAGTCTGCGACTCACTTTCGACAGAAGGATGACATGGGGCCCACATGTTAAAATGAAAAAAAGGACTCTTAACAAAAGACTTAAGCTTCTCTACCCACTACTTTCTAAATCATCAAAACTGAAACTGAAATAAAAACTAAATACGTACTCTTACTTACTCAAACCCATATGGACATATTCCTCACAGATTTTCGGCATTGCTAAAAAGACTCACTTACAAAAAATTCAAACGTTTCAATCAAAATTGTTACGACTCATTACAAAAGCACCTTGGTACGTGACTAACAAAACTTTATATACAGACCTCCATGTAGTAACAGTCGACCAGCACATAACGACGCTATATGAACGATTTTTTACTAATTTAAACGGACATCCATATACTTTAATCAGTAATATGGCTGACATAAGCATGGGTACGAGAAGACTAAAAAGGCGCTGGATGAGAGATCTGCTCTCTTAGACAACCGAGGTAATTGACTCAAGCCAGGAAGGGGGTACTGCTGGGTGCTTTCCCTCCTCATGCCTGACATGTCATTATAACCTATTACCACCATCTCATTCGCTGATTGTCAGCACCTTGCTGACAGGTGCGGAATAATAATTAAAGTAAAAAAAAAAAAAATGTTGTGCTCTCAACATGGAATGTTATGGTGACGTTTGTGTTACTGTATCGTTACGAGTAGATGCGTTGTGTAGCATGATTAATAGCTTGGGTTTTTATTGTTTTTTTCGCGTTACTAATTTTTATTTTCTTCTAATTATAATTATTTAAACCCACGGTAGTGTTACAAAACAATGAATCAATCATTTTGATGCAGAAAGGATTACTTAAATGAAACACCCAATACAAATTTCTTGTAATGTTTGTCTATGACAAACATAAAGAAAAAAATAACAGGTAATTTTATAATATAAGAGTTTAATAATCGAACATTACTAGAACGTATGTTACTAGCCAATCATAGTAAGGTCCGTGGCCTTCTTATTTCAAAGAGCTTAGAACTAAATATATTATATAGATAAGACTGTGTACAAAATTAATTATGTTATAATTATGATTCTGAAATAAAAAACCTCTTGTTTAATATTTACTTAGACGTAATTCTAATAAAGTAATATTAGTTGGCTGTCAAAAGTTTGTTAAATATTGATTTACTTTATTTAATAACTCAGCTTTGTGTTACTGAAGTTCGTTTCAAAGCCCTTTCAGAGAGAGAGGGGTCATACTAGAGATGAGAAGCCAATGCGCAATCTTGATAAGCCACAAGAGGTCGCACCCGTAACAAGCTACTTAGTTAAGGAATCGATTTGCTTCCTGAGATATGACTAGCTCTATAAAAAAAAAAATCGTAGTGTTATTAATTAGGCCTATTAAAAAAAAATCTTTTTGGTGCCGAGATTTTTACGTTATAAATTTTCTAGTATTATTACAGCCTACGATTATAAAAAGACATATTTATAAAAATATAAAATATAAAATCGTCTAATTGAGTGAAATTTCAGAATTAGCCTAACTTTTTGTTTTTAATACAATTTATTTATTACAACTTATTTAAATGATTGAAATGATCACTCTCATATGGCCCGAACTATGAATTTGATGTAGGATTTAGTAAGAACCTACTTAGGTATATCATTTGATTGATAGATCCAGCACTATTCCTTCAATTATGATGGGAAGTTTTTATGCACATTTTTCACTTACCGTTGGATTAGAAATTGACGTGTTTTGGTAAATATGTAAACGCCATTCCTCAAATTCACACATTTTTCACATTCATTTCCTTATTTTTGTGTTTATTTGCTTTCTAGAGTACACTAAGTTTTTAATTGTTTAATACAAGTTTTTACTTGTGATAACTCGGCAATGTAAGCTCCGATGATACTCCATTGCGTTTGATTTTATAATTCTCTATGTAGTTATTGAAAATCTTATTTAGTTACCATGGAAACATATCTATTGGATATCTATGTTCCAAACCACCAGGTATTCTACGTGTTTTATGAGTTGTCGGGATATTTTCCTTTTTTCTCCGATATCTGTTTGCTCGATCTTTTTCATATTACATATTCAGCTATTTCTTATTTCTAGCTTAACAAGAGACAGTGAATTTCTCCATATGAACAAATACCAAGGTACTTTATATGAAAAAAAAAAGCCCCCTTCCCCATTTAAGCCCCCTCAGAAAATTTTAATGATGATAAAACTTACCAGATATTAAATAGGACTTCATTCTCATTAAACATGACGTGCTTGATCAAAATCGTTAAAGCCGTTTTTTAAGAAAATCGAAAAAAACAACATAAAAATGAAATAAAGTGCCCCATCCGTTTAATAAATTTTGTTGAAATTTTTGCTGTCACATCAATACTTGATTCTCATTAAACATGACGAGTTTGATCAAAATCGGTCGAGCCGTTTTTGAGAAAAGCGTAAAAATGGGACAAAATTTATAAAATAAAGTGTCCCCTCCATTTGACTAATTTTTTTTTTTTTTTTCAATTGTTGGCATATACATACACCAAATACCCAATTTCAGGTTCGCGCGGTTTATATTTTCTTAGCTTGTCTGTTCTCTCTCTCTCTCCCTTAAAACCTAAATTCGACATCTTTTTCTTCTAATTAGTCAAGTTAAGGAGTTTAAGGAATTATTAAATATATTATACAGATATTATATCGAATTTCGGAACACAGAGAATTTGGGTTACCGTTCTAAGATGGAATTATCCTGGAAACGTTGAATAAAACTAGAAGAAAAGAAAGGAATGGGAAATCCATTGGGGAACTGAAGGGATAATCTCCAGCTTTGTTATGTGGCGGCTTCAAATCCCCGGGAAAAGGGGCGCTCCTTCAATGGTGAATAAGCAGGGTTCTTAATCCCCAATCCCTTGAAGAAGGCTTTTTTGTGAGCATGTAGTATTATTTTTACTAGTATAAAGATTTATACAAATATCATCTCATAAAGAATAAATCCCAGATCAAGTTATGAGTTTTGATAATATGATATTTTTTAGTAGGTGGTTTCCAGGGTAAAAAAAGGCTAAAGGCATACTATTAATTTTATTTTAATTATCAATTTAATAGGAACAAAAGTAATCTAACTATCTTCCTAAACCTGGGCGTTTCCCCATGCGTTATTTACAGTAGGTGTTTTTTGGAGCTCTTACGTCTTCTTATATAATCATTTATGAAGCAACAGGTAAAATGATTTGGTATATGATCGTGTATCGAATATTCCTGTATTCTATAGTTGAATTGATGGGGTGGTTTACTAAAATGAACTTTTATGTTCGGATAAAAATAAGTGAGGAATGTTAGGATCAGCTCAAAAACAGAGTGAAGAACAAGGCCTTTTTGTTATATATATTTGAAAGAAGATAAAAATGTAAGTTTATCCACACTTTTACTTAAATATTACCTCACTTTTAAAATACCTGATAACGCATTAGAATGATATGCCTGTAAGGTTTGGAGGGAAGCCTGTAAAAATATTGATTTATAAAAAATATGCTTGGTTTTTATGTCAAATTGTATTGATTTTTATTCATTGTTTATTACATGGATCCAGACAGACATAATGATTCAATTAACATTAATATTTTGGAGTAAAAATTCAAATTTATATTTGGAGTGATTAACAATTTTAAATTTGGAGTAAGGATAGAAGGAAAAATATAGTAACGGTGTGGCGTCTAACCTTTAGCTGCCGAATGACTTGACATCGTGAAATAATCGATAAAAATCGATATATATACCCATCAATGTCACGCGTCTCTGGATTCACTTCAGGTCACATACCATTCCCTCAACTCTGAAATAAGGTAATGAAAATTATAATATATTCTCGGCTGCGGGATCCTGGAATAGGGAGTGGGGTGAAAATGAAGAAAAACTGGTGGAAAATGGAATGGTTTATGACAAGCGGTACTAAGTGGGCGGGTACCATTACGGGCACAAAGGACGTGTTATCGGGGAGTCTCCTTTGAATTCAATTAAACCGGAATCCTCTTTGGGTGCCTCAGCTCCTCTGTCCTGTCGCTCCCTATCTGCCCTAGCCATCCCACCTAATCCTCTGCTTCACTCCTCCCTCTTTCATCTCCATTCAACTTAGCCCCGGATAACACTTGATCAAGCAGTTGTATCCCTTTGAATTATCCCATAAGTTTTGAACAGTTTCTCTTGAAACTGTAAAATATTACGTAATTCGATTTTTCCTACTTAAAGTAAGGCATTAAGCATTGAAGGTAAGTTGTTCTACATCTTATATTCAGTATACACCAATAAAATTATATCATTAGAATTATTTATTCGGTATATAAAATCGTGTAGTACTCACTGTCAACGAGGTGATTCATCCAAATGGAGAAATCCGTTTATGCCATATTTAAGAAAATACTGCAGAAGAAAGTCGCGCAATAAATAAATAAATAAAGTGCAGTATAAGTCTTACGGATGCTTCGGAAAACAAAACTGTTTTTTGATGGTGTAAAAATCCAAACCTCTATTCCAAACATCTAATTTATGAACAAATTTTTTGAAATTATATTTATTAAGAATTCTTACAAACAAACAAATACAGTAGTGCAAAAAATATATTTGTACATACATGGATATAGAAGTGTTCCTTCTGTAAGAAACTTTATCAACAATACAACATTAAATGACTGACCATGTAGAAGGAGGTAACTACGACAAAGCTCAAACAACAAACTCTAACAAAGATGAGACCGCAAAAAGCCTTAGAACTTGGACCTTGATATATTAAAGCGTGGTTTGGATCTAATTGCTCGCCGTTCTTAATTACTGCGGCTGTTAGCTCCTAATGGTTCCATTTTTTGTTATTTATACTTTGAGAGCTGCTCGTATCCCCTGGCCTATATGACAAACTGCTTCCTCATGGATCGTGTTCCTGACGGAAATATATTGCACTTAGTTATTCAGCGCTTTTTTTTTTTAATTGTTTGGGCCCTCAAAGCTTCCTGAAATTCCTCGAAAAAGGCCCTATATTTAATTTTACGTAGCTGTTTAAATTAACGGCCTTTCATTCGACTTGTTCATTTAATAATTATTCACTGTCATCTTTTTTTTTTTTTTTTTTTTTTTTTTTTTAATGGATTCGATATAAATGTTGATGGCAGTTAAATATTCGAAAATAAACAAAAACATCCAATATCAAATCAATAAAAAGGTACAAGATACTTTTGATAAAGGTTTATTTTTCTGGGTAACGACTAAAATAAATTTGTGAGAGTAAAGTACCTCCCAAAGTATCAAAAAGAATAAATAAAAAATACAAGAAACTATTGAAAAGATTCCGTTCTTGTAATTATCACTAAATGTTTCAAACTATATTAACCTAATACTCATCTATTAATAGTGTATGGTGGAGAATCATTATTCTTGAGGTTTTGTCTGTTCTTTAGTTATTCTGTTAGTCATTTTTGCCCAAATTTAATTCCGTTATGAGGTTTTTAGAAACACATAAATCTTAACTTCAGGCAAAATATTTTATATTGTAACGCGACCATATGATTTTGGTAATTTACATTAGAAAGAGTTGTCGACTTTTTGTTGGGCCAGCACATACTGCTCTACTACATGTACTTGATTGTAGCAGAATCTTCTACTCTTTTTGAGAACCTCATAGAATATTGAATTCAGATTATATACAATGAGCAATGGACTAGAATCTTAGTCCTGCAGATCGAATCATTTGGTTACTTTTCTGTTACTGTGCCGTTACAAGTGAATAAATTTTGTAACATTGTTAATTATTTGATTTTTTATAGTTTTTCTGACATTGTGAATTATCATTTTTGTGTAATAAAATTATTTAAACCCACAATATTGTTACATTATCATATTTATTGTTAGTTTAATGTAAATTCTTTATGGATTCGGGTGTTAAAAATGTTTTTTTTAGTTCATGTTATTATTCTGCCATCCCAGTGAATAACTGGTCAAGTCGAATTTAGCTAGAAATGCTTTAAGGGGCTAAAAAAAAAGAATGAAGGCGGTTTGTTCGTAGTGAATAAGTGTAGATGTCAGGCGTTCATCAGGCGTAGTTATTATAATTTAATGTTGTAATCGATAGGTGAACAATTAGTCAATTCTAATATCACGTTACAGAAAATATCTATCAGCTGGTTTAATTGACTTAATAATTAGCCACTATATTGGTATCTTTGACGAAATTTCAACGCTTAATTTTCAAAAAACCTGACTTTTCACAATTACTCTTCAAACCCTAAAATTCGTCCCCAAAAAAGTAAGGAATATGACAAGCAATTAGGGTGACAGCTTGGTGGGGACATTCCCAAAAATAGGGTGACAGATTTGTACCTATTAATAAATTTTTGACAATATGGAATTTTTTGTATTTGTCAGCTGAAAGTAATGATGATGTGGAATGTATGGTGAAGGATGGCTCTTGCAATCAGTACCTTTACCATTTTTTGGGTTGCCCGAGTTTTTTTTTTTTTTTTTTTTTTCTTAATCTACTCATCTCTTCTAAGTACGCTAGTATGTTAAATACCTTGTAATGATTGTGTTGAGTTGCTGTTTAATGTTGTTTAGTCATCTAACAAAGCATTTGAGGTAATAAAACGAAATTTAGACAGACACTAAATTTACATAAAATAATTTTATATTAACTGGAATGACGATCAGATAAAACTTTATTTAGTTCTTTTCTGTTGATCGCGCAGAGGCAGTGCGACTTTTATAATGCTATAGTAATTAAATCATGACGCATTTATTTGCGACAAATCACTTACAAATTCGTTTTTTTTCTCAAATTAATCATTCATGCTAGTAACAAGGGATAAAAAGTCATAGTCCAAGTTTTCACCCAGGATGTGAGATGTTATTTGGAGAAGCTTTTCGTTTTAAGTCCGGCGGAAGGTAGCTACAGTTGCTCTAGGCTTAGCTGCATTGCAAAATAGTATAATTGACGCCTAATAGTTTGATGTACTGACGCCTGTAGCATCAAACTATAGCAATCATCAAACTATAGAACCTGTAATACAGGTTCATTAGAAATAATATGTTGCACTATATATATACATAATAATTCAAACGTTATACTTAATGATTGTCAGTAATGTTTAAAATTAAAGTCAAAAGGACTAAACAAAGATGATAAAATAAAAAGAATTTAACTTTTTTTTAGGGACCTGAATTTTTGTGAAAAGAAGATAAATTTTTCTTCTTACATTTACAATGTTTATGTTCAAATTCGAGTATAGCATCAAAATGTTTTTATCCAACTTAAAAATTGTAAATAACTTTTGCTTCCATTAGCAGTATGTTTAGGGCTGAATGAAATGTCATATTCCATTTTGGTTTCTGAAGCAACCGTTTCGAATTGAATATTTATTTCATTAAAGAACAAAATTAACTGTTTTGAATGGTATTTTCCTTAATTAAAAAAAATATGTATAAATATTATTTTAAAAAATTTCTATATTTCATATTTTCTTTAAATGTTTATTAACATATTTCTTTCTCTGTTATTATTATTTATTTTTGAGATTACATTCTTTGTTAATTTTATCTTTTAATATATTTGTCGACGTTTCGGAAATCAGGAATGAAGTCGTTGCCATTAGAGATATGATGTGGTGGTGTTTTTCATTCAAAGTATATATTAAATATACACTCTGAAGATAAATAAATAATTAAGTTATTATTTAATTTCATTATAAATTTCACAAAACGTTTCCCGGAATGCCCGTTTTGAACTATTTCTCCCTATAAAAATAATGTTGGAATATAAATAATCAATTACTTGCTCTGTCAACAAAAATATTTTTTAAGGAAGTGATGCTTTAAGTGTATCGTCGAAATGACACCTGCATCGCAAAACAGACAAATTTGATTGCTTGGTGATTTTAACCATATAAAAAAGAGTGGTTGGTGATTTTAACCATACATAAATCACAAAATGATTTTTTATAAAAATAGCAGAATATTGGATATCAGAAAAATTGAAACGAAACCGAGCCGCGGAGCCATAGCAGGTTATATTGGAATTTTATATCAATCAATCAATCCAACCCCACTTTTATATCGACAGTCCTATCACAATATAAAGGCTGAAAGAATATTCTTTCTATTCCATATAATATTATATTTGTTTTATAAACAAAAAAAATTAAAATATTTATTTTTACTTTTATGAGATTTTATATTAAACATTGTTAGATATAACTTTATGAATCTTTTTTTCTTTTTTTATTATATTTTAGCTGCCTTAGTTTCCTTTTCTGCTTGATTGTAGCATGCTATCCAGATTATAAAACAAGTTCATGCTATTACAATATCAACTAGTTAAGTAAACCATCAAAAGAAATATATCTATATATGGAAACAAATATGTATATTATAAAAAAAAAATTGGAAAATTATAAGGAGTAATAAACACGAAATAGTGTACAATGTTTTAACTTTTTTATTTCATTTTTTTTTTTATTTGCAATCTATAATATGTTAAAAAAATCAAATTAAAATAAAAACTTTTAATGCATGATAAATTATACTTATACCTTTTCTTCTTTGTTTCAGGTGAGAAATAAACTAATTACTGAAATTCTATAGAAGTAAGTGAAAATTCCATTCATGTTTCATATTAAACACTGTCTATAATAAAATAAATCATTAGCCAAAAACTAAAAATCGCTAATTATTCAATATTTGTCGGATTCGGCATTAGCAAATAAATGCCCTGATAATATTTATACACGTATTTTATGCCATTTATTATATTTTTTTATTTTTTCTGTAGTGACTAATTTTGTAATAACAGTTTTATTTCAATCAGTTTTCTGCTTTAATATTATACTGATCCTGTAAACCATTATTTTTTCTTTTAATTATTCAGAAATAACTGGTCATCCTTATAGTATTGTGTAACTGGGCTTGTCCTGGAACAAATTAAGAAATTAGCAGCCGTTAAGGGAAGGCAAACATTTTGAAATAAATTATTCCCTAAATGATGGGCCTTCAACGTGAAAGGCTCGTAAAATGCTGTGTTCATCGGACGACTTTTGTTGCCTTACCTAACTTTAATATTCTCTTTTTGATAAGAGCCCATATCAAGTTTCTCCTGCTAGTCACTCGCTGGGTATAATATTTCAGAAAGCTTTATCTGCCTGTCAGGTCTAAATAATTAACATTACATTGACTAATGAGTTTGACTTTGATAGCAAGAGAGGAATCGAGAATTATCAGTGTCAATGAAATAATAATTTTACTGCTCTATAAGCCCCATATCCGATTGTCACGAAATATGTAACAAAGATTATTCATAAGTCAAATATCAAGGCCAATTCCTCATCATTTTTATAAATAATAATAATTTTATAAATAAATAGGTTTTTTATGGGGGGGGGGTGGGAGTTAATTGTAGACTTTACCGGTTTATTCGAAAGTGAAAAAATCGAAAATTATGTTAGAGCCATAAACGAAGGCATAAACATGATCCCAATTTGGAAACAACACCAAAAGATCAAAAGAAAGTAAACTTAGTAAAAATGTGTATGACTGATACATTCAATAAAGTCGGTGATTATTTTTCCGGTTGATGTTCGTTCGAAATTGGAGAGGAAATTCAGGCAAGATTTGATGTAAGAAATTCTAGCGATTAACGAACTTACTTAGCTCACGGCTTCTTCCTTAAAACTTAAGAATTCGGGTTTACAAAAATATTATTCCTCCTGCGGTTCTTTAAGAATGCAAAACGAGCACGCTAACATTGAATGATGAGTAAGTGAGGTGATAGCAGACAGATGAATAATATCGAAGTGTGAAATTGCAAAACAGTGGTGAACGAATTCCATAGAAATCAATGGCAGTGACTAATGGAAAACGTCCGAAAGAAGTAAGGGCTGAGAAGCAGTAGTTCGCGTTAGGGCTGATTTGCTGAAATTCGTATTACACGGAGGTCGTTGGATGTGTATGGGTAGCGAATAGTCTAAGGGGTAGCCCAATTAGTTTAAATAGGTTCCGAATCAGATTGGTTCTTCAGAAAAAGAAATTTAATTTAATAATTTCAACAAAATGAAAGCCAAGATGATCTGAGTATCAGATACATTACACCAAGCAAAGACTACCCAAAAAAAATAAATAAAAACTGTCGATTTATTAATCAATTGCAATATTGAAAAAAAAAATGTATTTATTAATCAATCGCAATGCCATGGCTAATAGGTTTTAAAAGTATTTTGTATTTTCATTTTAATTTTTTTTATTTAAAATACAAAATACTTTTTTTATTTTGCATTTAAAATAATTTTATGGAAAAGTATTTTAAATGATTTGAGGTTAAAATGCATTTTATTCAAATTTATTTTAAATACTTGCTATTTAAAATAAAGTATTTTAAAATAAAAATTAAAATACTTTTTGCCCAGCTGTGGTTTAAAGTGAGCCGTATATAAAGGACTCGTACATGTTCATTATAATGAAGTGCGTTATTTTGTTGGATTGGAATATTCTAAACAAACTAAAAACCCATTAAAAATGTTAAATGTTGAGCCCTTTTTTTTCTTTTTTAAATCTTTAAGTACTATCTCTCCTTATTTTCCGAAAGTGTTCAATGAAGTAAATAAGCATCGATAAAGTCCCAAATTAGATTAAGAATGAAGTTACTGCTATTGGGCATCATGATTCAGGAAAAATGGTATTCAACAGTTCCTCAGTTCAAGGGATCAAGTAGAGACATAAGTGAACCTGGTTTGTTAATGGACTTTTTGACTAGATCTTTTTTTTTTTTTTGGTACTTCAAGGCCTCCACTAAAGCCCTATACTGCCCATACTAACACCCATGGCACTGGGTGATACTTCTCCTACGAAAGAAAAGCACCACCCAGGGGGACTCGAACCCGCAGCTCCGGCATGGGAGTACGGCGCTTTACCGCACATCCACACCGGGCCCCGGACTAGATCTTGCATCCATAGATTAGAAGTGTGCATAAGTATGAAATATTTATACTAATGTTTCGTGCGGAATCAACTTTATAAATGGTATAATTATAAAATTATGACTTAGCTCTTTACTTGGATGTTTTGAAATCCGTACTAAACAAAATCTTCAATCAAAACTGACTTCAATTCCTGTGGAAGTACCTGAATTATGTGAAATTTGTTTTTTTACAAATATTCCTGATTTTTTTTAAGAATATGAGGAAGAGGAAGGTATTGGCAAACCCTTCAAGAGATCGATCGCCGTTATTCGAGAAGAGTCGGCAGAAAGTCGGTAACAAGATCTCTCACGGTCCCTATTCTTCGTAACCGTCTTATGCAGCCGCTCTCAGCAGTCTCTTCCGAATCAACTACAAAAGGAAAACCCTCCTCATTCTCAAAGGTACTCCTCTTTGTCAGGACTCAAGGCGAGTGAAGGGGAAGAAAGAGGATTTTCAAAGGGTTGTAAGTAGAGCAGTGTCTGCATTCATCTGGAATTCCATGAGCATCAATATCATATTCACGATCTCAAATATGAGATTCTGATGTATTCTATATCGCATATTTATATAATAAAAGAAAACTAGAACATCCGCTGCGAGTAAGAACTTATTTTACCGAGCACTTTGGGGATCTGAGAAGAACCCCTCTTAGCGCTATAGGCAGTTCGAGTTTCCTAACATAGGGCACTTTAGCCAAACTATTAGCTACAGTAATGTCACGCAATCGTTAGTTATTAAATGAAACCGCATCTTTGCAGGGGCTAAACCTATCAGTTGCAGCGATAGAAAAAACAGTATTGTTGGGCACTGACAATAATAATTAATAATTATTAGGTGTGGTGATAAAAATCTGATTGTGACGGAGATGTGCCTCGTTATTTACACCAAGTCTAATGTAATGACAACATTCTTTTCATTTAGAATTCTTCTCGTTGAGTGTAAAGAATAGTATTTATCCTTTACCTTGAACGTTAAGAACTTTTTTTCCTTTTAATTATCTCCTTATTAATAGTAAAGTTTGATTTCCAAAAAAATAAGATTAGCACTAAATATGAGTATATATTGTAAATAATTAAATTAAATGAATCGTTGGAGAGACCCGACATATCCACAGATTCAATTCAAAAGAGAAAAAATATTTTAGCCAGTAACGTTGACATGAAAGGGGGCGGAAGTTGCATCAAATGGTGGTAGTAGGTTTTCTTCTATGTTCTTTTATAGAATGAGAATCAGATGCAAAAAACAATTTTTCGGCCTTGACATCCCCCTCCTCCCACAGGATCACGTATAACATCGCAAAAACTTACTTCAGTTTTAACCATAAAGAAGCACGTTTTCGGCCAAAAACTATACATTTTTAAAGTAGATTATATCCGCTAACATTTGAAACCAAAACTGACTCAGAAAAGTAAATAGCTTCTGAGATACAGCTTTACGAATTTAATTGACCGTCATTTTGTATTCCATGGGCTTTATTATGGCAATGATTTACTACATTATTTATTATTTAGATATGACAGTATGAATTTTAAATTATCAGCCATCTATTTCAAGATTATTTCAACTTTTAGGGCTCTACTAGTTAAGGGAGTATAGTCAAACATCCCGCGGGGTCCAGCCGAACTAGGAAGTAGGGGCCGGGATTCGATCCTATAACCTTACTAGTACACCTGTCTTACCACTCTTCTATACCAAGCCCATGTACTTTATGAATAATTTAGTTGAATTACTGCTATTTTTAAGCTTTCATTGATATTATTGCTGAACTAGGCATATTACAGACTTACAAGGATTATTTATACACACGTAAATAAGTTTCGGTTTCAGCCCAAAACCGGGTCTTTGGCCGAAATAGGGTTTCGGTTTCGGTTTCGGCTAAAATTTTGGTTTCGGTCGGACACTAATAAATATATGTGAAATTTACAATTAATTAATTAAAATTAAATAAGATGAATGGGAGTCAGCTAAAGTTTAAAAAATAATAATACTTAATATATAATTATTATTTATAAAAATACGTTTCCAACTTACTTTACTTCAAATTACATAAATAAATACATATTTATCTATAGGTATACCGTGTTTATAATATTATAAGCAGTTTGGGGCTTTTGAACCCCTTTGATTGAAGCCAAGTGAGAATAAATATTGTTGTAAATAAGTATCAGTTTATTCAACCAGTTACGTAGCTTTATTAGTAGGTAATCTCATATGTTCTGGAGGAGACGAGAACCTACTGGGCAATTCTGTAATGTTCAATGTCGGACTAAAATAAGAAGCAATGGACTAGGGGCTTAGCCTTGCCTTGAACCTCGAAGCAAATGGTTACTTTTGTGTCACTGTATTTTAACTAGTAGTTAATTTTTGTAACGTTGCTAATAATTTGAGCTTTTATTGTTTGTCTGACATTTGAATTATAACTTTTCGAAAATAAAAATATTATTTAAAACCTACATAGGTAATTGTATATGTTTTATTAATTATATTACATTTTTTTTTTTGTTACTCACTATTTAAGTATATTACTTATTTATTTTTTACTAGCCATTAAGTTAAACATCATATGTGCCGTTTATTTTGAAAGTGGCCTAAGTCCATTTATCTTCAATTCGAGATATTTAAGGGTTTGCGTTTCAATGAATTTAAAAAGATGCGTATAGGATACTACTGAGTCATACTGCTTGAAAGTGTATCTAAGGGTGTTAAATTTATAGTTCCTATTAAAAAAGTGGCAATTATTAAGTGAAAGATATGTGTTTTCTTATAAGAATGGAGATAGGCCATTTTCAAAATTAAAAACCAGAATCATTATAAAATTTGAAAGTGTCCAAGTCCATCCAACACAATTAAAATGCTTCAAATTGAAAAAACAATACTAATTTATTTTACATACTTATCTTAAAACACTGGAGAAACATAATTTATACGATTCAAAACATTTTTCTAATAAATTCCTACCACTCCGTGGGCAATGTTTGTCAAAGGCTCTGTAATCTTGTAACCAACATAGAACATGAAAAAAACACGTATTAATGGAGGAAATATGATAAGAAAGCGTCTGGGGCTATTTAGGGCTGAGTTTCTCTCGTTTTTGCCTATTTCCAAAAAGTTTCTCATTTTCAGCGCGCTCTAGCGGCGGTGCCCAGCACTCAAAAATTAAAAGTGACCAGTGAATTTTGAAGAAAATTTTATCTGATTTAATTTTGCAAATAATAATAAATTCACTAGGATGCATGTTTTACAACTAATAAGCGGTTTTGTGAAAAAAGTCCGAAAGTTTAAGGGTTTTTAGCGATTTTTACTGTGAAGCCGTCATTTTTTTTGTTGGCAAACTTCAGATTCGTATTTAGCACACCGAAAAACATAAGAATCCGTCGAGAAACCTTTTACTCTAATTTTGTTTTTTCGAAACTACCATTTGACTGGGCTAAGAAGCAGTGAGGCTGGCCCCTTACGACTAAATATTAGGAGCGATGGACTGGAGAGTTATTCTGGTTCTGAAGCTCAAGTCGTATGGTTATTTATTTTGTTACAATGTGATAGTTTTTGTACCTGTTTAATTTTTTGTGTATCAATAATTTGTGAGGAATTGTAAATGATTATTTTCGTTCAATAAAAGTTGTTTAAGCCAAATAATTGTTACAATATGCTTTTTGTTATAAAGCATGTCAGAAACTCATTAAAATACAAGTTTATAACATCTGTTAGTCTGTCATTTACGTGTTCGTGTGTCTCATGTATGACGCATTGTCTCGATGACTCAACGCTTTTCTCACTTCTAATGACCTTATCGTTTGCCACGAAATAATTTATTATTGCATGTACATTAAAACCGCTTCCCAGAAGAGTTGTATACCTTTTTTTGAAATTTAATCATACAAAACCGTTATACCGAAGATTAAGGAAATTCAGTATTTAAATAAAAATAATGTTGTGAGGGAGAGGGGTATATCACTGAGTTATTTTAATTCCATTACCATGGATCTTTTTATTGTAAAAATTAAGTTTTCAAATAATATTTAATTTTTTTTAATGTTTCACGTACATTTTATATTTGTTTATAATATTTCTCTGATTTTTTTGTTTTTTTTTTTTGTTCGTTACTATTAAAATATTGTATTAATTATAAAAAGAAAAATTCTGAAGATAAACAAAAAAAGCTACTTATTCGCGAAGACTGGCTTGAAAAATCACTAATATTGACTATTCTATAAATATCCGAGAGATAATCCTAGACGAAGGCGGGAGGATAGCATGAAGGCAGATCTTGCAGGGAAAGTTCGATAGTTTGGTGGAAGATGTAGGCAGTGAATGGTTTTATTTGCCTCGAATATTTGGGTTTTATAATATTTATTCTGGTTTGATAAATGGTCAGGAATTTCAGCCAAAGATTTATTCTTTGTTTCACTAGCTTACGTTTTGACCAAAGCACGTGGTCTTCGTCAGGGCCAGGTAAGCCGTGAAGGGTTTCAGAGAGCTTAACTTATAAACCTTGGCTGGTCAAATTATGTATTACATTTTGAATGGAATTTCTGACTATTTATCGTCTCAAAAGGCTATTCAACAGTCGACCATTTTCTATCTCTAATTTATAAAATCAATTAGATAATTGGGTATGTTATTATTTGTAACGAATGGTATTAATGTAAATTAATTTGTTGGTTCATGTTTTTGAACAATATCTTAATATTCAAGTATCCAGAAATAATTAACTTACACAAGAATTATGTTTGAGAGAGGCATGAACTTCATACGGTGTTATGAAGCTTTTAGTGGGCAAATTTTATGGGGTAATGCAATTTTTGATTAGATTTTCGAACCCTGGAACAAGGGAAGCATTGTAAGCAATAAATCTATTTTGTGCTTAGGTCAAATAACAATATAAAATTGGTTAAGAGGAGTAATGAGGTTACTCCACATGAGGGAATTCATGTTTGTCAAATGAACATAATAAGTATTCACATTTAACATATTTTTTAAATAGAACCTATGCAGCGGATTCCCTTAGGTTTAATGTACTGTTCCTTCTAATACGAAATAAAAAAAAAAAAAATGCTTGGTCCATCACTAGACTTATGAAAACTATTATGATACCGGCAATACCGGCATCTTGTGATGTTTATGGCTTTGACTTAAAATCTAGAAAAAATAATATTTAAAAAAGTACATAAATGTGTAGAGAAAACATTTAATAGACTTTGAAATGCTTGCTAATATATCAGGTCATCTATACTGCAACTCTGCCAACCTTAATGAACAAAACAGAATTTATATAAAATATAAATTCATCTCAATATATAACCTAAATAAATAAAATAAATGCAAAAAGTATTATTATTATTAATGTAGTTTATAAAATCACTGAAGTAATGAGCATTTAATTTTAATTAATCATTATCCACCACCCCTAGGTCGGTTCCCATGATAAATTAATTAATTTAAAAAAAAAACATGGAGGGCCTTTTCAGACTTGTAAGGAGGTGATTTGACCGTGATCAAGCTCAAACTGCCATTTTTCTCCCCTTAATGTTTTAATTAAAGCTAGTTATGCCCTGGGGGTTTCTCGGGCACTCGGACGATCCGCAGAGAGAAAACATACCCTGCTATAGCCAAAATCGTACTCGGGATCTTAACCATAGCGTTTCAGCACCTTCCGCGGGGTTATCCTGACCATTGATTAATTTAATGGTATGATTAATTAATTAAAAGGTTTTATTTAATGTTATAGAAATTAATTTAAAAGCTACTAACCTTAATCAGTATTACAGATTATCAAGTGTTACAGTAATTACGCAGCATTTTGAAAAAACTATTATGGGTACCTTTCGTCCGATTAAGGACTGAGCTAACATAAAAATGTTATTTCTTATCGAATCGAGTGGGAATTAAAGCTTCTTTTTTCCCTTTTTGTATAATTCGTTAATTGTAGAAATTTAACTCTTTTTTATTTTCTGTATTTATTCTAAACCGTCAATGGCTATCTCGCCCATCTTCAAGACAATAAATTATGAATTTCTCCCTAACTTAATAAAATATTAACTTAATTTTTCCCTTTCCTCTGATATCTATTGAATGCTTTATCCGAGTGTTAAAATGTTTTAGGAACCATCACTATCTTGGTAGAAAAACGGTCTCACACATAGGTAGAGAGTAGTAGAACACTTAAAGAAAATTCGTGAATGCGATTTGTTAAGACAAGCGATATGTTAATAAATATAAAATCAATTTGTTGCTAACTATTTTATACAAGCATGTGCCTAAACATTTTTTTTTTAAATGTGTATAGAAAATTTATTTAATCAGCAGGACATTTCATATGAAATTCCTTACAGAAGTTTAAAAAAATAAATATAGGTAAATTAAGGCATTAAGGCACTTTTGATGTTAAATATTAAACGGATAGCGGAAGTTATGGCCTAGGTTGAGATAAATAGGGTAATTCGGCGGTAAGATAATGGAGATAGGAGCGCGGAGGTGGGGCTGACAAATAACCACCCCTGGCTCCAGATAGCGCTGCTCCATAGAAAAAAAATCTCATAAATTCTAGAGCCCCTATGACAGTCTGTTTGTCCTCGCTTCTTTCCTCTTTCCCCCATAAACCCTCTCTCACACCCTCTCTCTTTCTCCCCCCCCCCCTATACTAGGCTTCGCATGAAATAGAGAGTATGTATATGTGTGTGTAAGAGAAAGAGAGAGTGAGAGAGGGCATATATAATTCAGTTTTATTGTTGCTCCGCTTATTCCTTCGGGAACTGTTAGATTCCCTTTAAATTGCGGAATAGGCTTTCTCTATACAACCTATTTGATACCAGAAATGTGTAGGCATTTTTGAGATCCTCTTTTATTCCTTGCAATAATTTTAGTCAATAATTCAAGGTAATGAGACTCAACAAATTCTTGAATTTTCTTCAAAATCTACCTTATACTACCTTACAACTATAGTTTGCCAGCCAGTTTGATTTTTAACTTTACTAGATATATAGGAAGGACTAGACTGCATAGGACCTAGGAATGTAATATTTAAAGTTTTTTTTTTTTTTTTTTTTTAATGCAGTTATTGATATTTATAACTGTATAAAATAATATATCTAGTAAATATGAATACATGATAGAAAAGAGCCATGAATAAACTTGTAGATAAACTACCCATCGGTAGCTCTCTAAAAATAATTCTAAATAAGAAGGTCCTGAGGCCATCTTCTATATTTCAAGTAATCTTCAAATTTGATGCTTTTTGTAATAGTGAATGCATCTTACCATTCTTTCCGGTATTTAATTTTATTAAAACAAGAGTTAAAAAAAAAATATAAATATAAAATAAAATACATCAAAGTGGAGGTCTATTGTCAAGTCTACTCTTTTTCTTATGAATCATACTAATACTTCAATCATGTGGCGAGTTTTATCAAAATTGTTAATGCCATTTATGATCAATTGTAAAAATGTGTTAAGTTGATGGTACATAGTGCCTCTTCAAGTTACTCGATTTTGAAGAATTCTTTGCTGTCACATCAGAGGCACTTGCCTTCCTTTAAAAAAGTACTTTCAGTTTCGAAGGGCATACGTTTTTGGGATAGTTAGTTCAAATACAGACATACCATTTCGCGAAACTTCGTTTTCTAGACTCAGGGGACCTCAGAAAGTGTATTTCAGTTGAAAGCCCTTCACGGTTGCAATTATTTCCCTTATTATTAATAAGGGAATAATTATATATTTATAATTTCAATTTTTATATATTTATATAATATATAATATATTTATATATTTATATAAATATAAATATATATTTATATATTAATAATATATAAAATTTATATATTTATATAATATTTATATAAATATATTATATATTATATAAATATATAAATATTGAAATTATAAATATATATTTAATAATATTTATATATTGGGAATATTTATATATTTCAATCAATGAAATATATAAATATATTTCATTGATTGAAAGTCAAGACACAAATCTTTATTGGTTTTATTTATATATTTTTTTTTTTTTTTTTTTTTTTGGCTTCAAGGTTTGTTTCCAAATCCTATACTGAATTTTTAATGTTATCAGAAAAGGTCATTTATATTTTAATTTATTTTTAAAATAATTTAAATGCAGTCATTTCCTCTATTTAATTGTCTATTGAAAGGCCGTGAAAGGAAGCAGAATCAAATTTGATGCATACAAAATGATATCCAAATATAATTTTCTTTCTTATATAATTACGCCTGCATGTAAAGAGTAAATAAACGTTTGTTACAAAATTTGTACTATTAGATATTATAACCAGCATATTGTGACGCGGGCGTCGCAGAGAAGGGCAGGGAGTAAGGAATACATCTATTAGGTAAGGAGCTGCGTTGCCTCTCAAAGTGCTTTTCTGTTCCTTTCTTATACGCTCGGACTAAATAAGAAAAATATTGATTCTGAAACGTGAAACCGGATAATTTTTTTATAAACTGTCAGTTTTAGTTTCATTCCAAATTATTCGAATAAGATTCTTATTCTTTTGGGGGGAAATTAATTTGTACTGCTTGACAATTATTTGTAATTATTGTAATATTTGCATTAATGATGAATATTCCAATTATTTTTGCAATTCGCCTCTCAGGGTTAGAGGGTATGTTTTTACTGCATGAGTAAAAACGGTAGCCACTTTATTGTCTACTGTTAGAACCCTGTTCTATTGTTTTAGAACCCTGAAATAATTTACTAGAATATTATGTTTCATATTGTTTTTACGAAGGTTAAAAACTAAGAGGGTTGCTTGGAATATGGAAATCCATTTTTATTTTTAGTTTAAAATTTGTAATAGCTTGACCGATTAAATTACAATTTATTCCTTGATTTACAACTGTTCATTAGAATTTTTAATGGCCTAAATGGATTGTTGTTGAATTTTTATTGTATGACCATAATATCAGTGTGTAATGTTATTATTTGCATACAGAGGTGTTATAGATTATTCATAAAATAAAAGGATGTGTTAAGTTTAAATATGTTTTCAACCTCTTTCTCACATATTAGGCCTTTAGTTGACGTTTATATTATGGATTTTAGAATCATTTATATTGCATATTCATTTCCGATTTGGAATTGAAAAGATTAGCGGATTAAATTAAATATTTTTTTTTGTTTTTGCAAGATGAGTCCCACCACCGGAAATACTTCAAAACTCCTCAAGCGCCAAACACCCTATTTTGAGAAAAGTGAAATTAAAGTTGAATTTTATGAAGTAGGGTTGTTTACTTTTATCGCTTTTGAAGTATAATATATTTCACTTTATCTTTTAATTTATCAAAAATAAAGAAGCATGATAAAAAAAAAAATAACCCTAGGTAATTTAAACAAAAAAAAAATTAAAAACTTATTAAAGTCGTTTGGCACTTAGTTCACTACGGCTTTACACCGACCAATTAATCATCTAATGAAGTTTTGATTTCTAAACATCTGTAAAGGCTATTAAAAGCCAAAAATTGTGGCCAAAATAAATGAAATAAGTGGATATTTGAGACAGAAGTAAGTTAACAAGTTTCAATCGTTCCATGAAAGCGTAAGAATGAAAACCACACTGAAGTGATAACGATTAAACATAAATGCATTGAGTTGTTAAAATTGCTCATATTTCATGCTCTTGGTTTGGATATAGAAAGAGAACGATTTCAGAACAGGGCCAGATCCAATAAAAATTGCTAAGGAATACAATCATAGGATTTTTCAAAAGGTATGCTGTCATCGAAGGTATCACTAATCATCGATATCTTCTATACTTTACAGAAAAATAAATGTATTGTGGAGCCTGGCTCGAACCGGAATCCCCCATGCCTAAGCACAAAGCGCTCCCTCCTACCTCTTCGTCAGAGATACTAGACAAGACAACTTAAATTTTAATTGATATCAAGGAGATATGTTATAATTATTATAATATTTATATTTTACTAAAATAATGCCATTTAAATCGTTTTTACGATATAACATTTCCTATAGTTCCTGGAATGAGGAGACGAGCGATAGGAGAAATGGGAAAGGCAATAACGAACTGATCTCCATAGTAAATTGCTAAACGAAACACGAACTCACTTTGTTGCTGCCAAGTTGCTGAATGCATACTATTATGCTAACACCTTTCAAGGTAATGTCCTGACATTTCTCCAACAACTCATATATATTGCTACTGCTCCTTCCGCATACTTCTAAGTCTTCATGACCTGTAGCTTATTGTACATTGAGATAATCAGGTAATATTAACTTTAAAAAAATTAATGAATTAAATCACCCTATTAAATTATACGTCAGGAATCGTTTACCAGATCACAGACCAATCGTTTACCAAAGTTTTAAAGAAACATTTATTTTGTTTCCCAAACAATTAAATTATATTTGGATTAAAGTATCCAGGTTTCGCACCGATAGGTTTAAAACCAAACAAATTAATTACATTTATTTATCTTAACTTACCAAAATTCCTTATGAAATTTTCCAAATTCCTATTACTTTTGCAAAATAATATAATAATTCAAATTTAATATATATTCGCATTCGAACCCCCTGAAATAATTTTTAAACCCTCATCCAGTAAGTCCATTCAATTAAAACGTCAACAGCAGAATAAGATTATTCTAATTAAAATATTATTCTATTGTATCTACCCTGTAATAGATACATTAGATTTACCTGTCTTTCCCACCCTCCGAGTTGTTGCCAGCGACGAAAAAGCTTCAGGAAGATTTGAATCGAATCAGTCTCTGGGCAGAGGCTAACAAGTTGAAGCTAAACGCTAAAAAAACAAAGGCTATCTTAATAGGCTCCAATCACCTCCTCAAAACCGCCCCTAACATTCCACCCCTGTTCCTAAATAACAATCCCATCAAATTCTATTCAACTGTCAAAAACCATGGTGTAACCTTTGACCAAAATCTTTCCTGGAAAAACCATATCTCCAATATCTCCCGTAGCACTATTTCAACCCTAAAGCAACTGAACCATCTCCGTAACCTGTTCCCTTTTGAAACACGCAGACTTCTGGTCACCTCCTTGATATTTCCCCACTTCGACTATTGTTGCACAGAGTATGGGGGTATCTCAGGGGATCTCGAAGCAAAACTAAAACGTTTAATAAATTGTTTCATCCGATTTATATTTGGGATCCCAAGAGACGTCTCCATATCGCCTTATTATGAAAAGGTAAAGTGGTAATATCCTTCCTACCTTTTCCAAGTTATTCGTTCACGTCGTCCCTCATATATCTCTGAACTTCTTCAGTTCAAATCCTCCGTCCATCCCGCAATACCCGCTCTAGGTCTTCAGATCTATATACCCCGGCCCACCGAACGTCAGCTTTTGATAGATCTTTCATTATTAGGTCCTCATCCCTATGGAATTCTATTCCTCCTTTCATCCGTAATTCCAATACCCTCTCCACCTTTAAATCCCGCCTATATCATCACTTCATAGCCATCCAGTCTCCTTAAAAAGTAAATTGACAATTCCTATTATAATTTACCTTTTAAACCGTTAGAAGCTCTTATCTCATTTCTTTCTTTTTTTAATATAATTTTTTCTTTGTTCTGTTTTTTTTTTTTTTTTTTTAGAAAATATAAATATTACTTAACCTAAATATTACTTAAGGGTGTACATATGTGTATATTATAAGATGCAGAAACTAGCTTCTTTTCACTCGATTGAACATTTAATGTGTATTCTTTTTAGTTTTATTTATTTAAACTAGAAGTTTTCTAATTATTTTTATCAATTCAATTTGTTACTTAAACTTCAAGGCTCTTAAGCCCTCTCTGTATTTTATTTAATTTTGTTCTTAAGGGATACGTCCCAGAACAAATGAATAAAGAATTTATTAATTTATTAATACAAAATTAAAGCATTATTCTGTTGTATCTAATCTGTAATACGTTTAACATTTTTAGGAGACTGTGAATATATTCGTAGGTAAACTTCAGAAGGAATAAATTAATCGGAAATTAAATATTTCTAATCTTGTAACAACTTTGAGTTAATCGCATGCCATAAAAACCAATTTTATTAATAAAAATTTATAACAAAGTAACTGATATATATCATACACTAACTATAATACCTATAAAAACCAACTGATAAACCATGCATTGTTACAACTAGTAACTATTAATAGAAAAAGACATATAGAACCAATAATACACATGAATAAGTCCTCTCATATCATATATTTAGCAAGCAGCTTGCATATTATTGATCGGATTGAAGTGAATCTGGAAGAAAAAAAAAAAGGTAATTGAAAATATTGCTGTTTTTCAATGTTGTCAAGACAGGCTATACTGATGAGAATTTCAAAGGGTTAAATATTTTATAAATTACGGGATTTGCAAAAGATTGAAATTTTAGTGTTTTTTAAAATCAAATTAATATTATTAAGATATTTTGATTGAGTTATTTGTAAACCTGAAAACCTTTAATTTTAAAATTCTATGTTATATTTACTGGAAAACTACTATCCGTGGTCACCTGTGGTGTAGTGGTTAGCATGGCAACCTACCATACTAAAGGTTGCAGGTTCGCGCCCCGTGGTGGCCATAGGAGTTTTTTAAAGGGAGTAAAAAAACCTTAGCCATGCCGTCCGTCGGATAGGACGTAAAATGGAGGTACCGAGCCTGTACGATGTCAAGTACACGTTAAATATCCAAATCCTGGATACCTGGATAGGCAAAATTTGGGGCTCTCACTGTAGCATCGTCCGATTAGTCTTAGTAGAATAAAGGGACGTTAAATAAACAAACAACTGCTATCCTGCTTACTTTCTATCCTTTATACTTTACTCCTACTTAATTTCTTTGCAATTGTATCTATTGTTAGAAGAAATATGAATGTATTCTGAAGACGAAAATTTAATTTAATTTTAAAAAATAAGGTATGGGCCATTCCACGTCAAATCATCCAGCCGAAATTCAAAATTTTACCTCACCCCCTCAGATTTTGATAAAAATTTGTAGGTATCAAGTACATATATAAATCAGAAAAAATTCCAAATTTTACCCAATTCCATCAAGTAGTTTCAGAGTTATGGCCATTTGAACTTTTGAGATATTTGAAGTTCCGACGACGACTTGAGCTCAAAACCAACTTGTACATGTTAAGACTTTCCTCTGTAGAATGGTTACTAATTGAACTAGAGCTTTCAAAATTTATTCATTAATTCTGCCTTTCATGCAGAATCAGATGGTACCATATATATCAGAGAGATAATTTTCCTTCATGAAAAAAAAAATTCTTAAACATAAAAATTTATATTTTTTCCAAGTTGTAAAATGGTCATAGAAAAATGCCATGAGCAAAAATCTCTCTCCAACCGGCCTTACACACTATATATCAAAAGAAAGAGGAAGAAATTCTCTATCTAATGATGAAATAATATGAGTGGCTCTTTGACTTATAAGAGTTTTATCACGATTTGAATCTAACATATTAAAATTTAATTTCAAAGTGGCGCATACAAATTAATACAGCTGAAATCTCTCTTAGATATACTCCTTCAAAGGTATATTATTGAAAAGGGCATCTAATTTCCTTTTAAATGATATGATAATGTTTGTGAACTTTTGAGCTGAAATTGTTTTATTACAATGTAAATCTAATAAAATTAATTCAACTCGGTGTTATATGAAAATTTCTGTATGGCTAAAATCTCTCTCCAAGCCCATTAAAATATTATATATCACTGAAAAGAGGATGAAATTTTCTATCTAATGATGAAATAATATGAGTGGCTCTTTGACTTATAAGAGTTTTATCACGATTTGAATCTAACATATTAAAATTTAATTTCAAAGTGGCGCATACAAATTAATACAGCTGAAATCTCTCTTAGATATACTCCTTCAAAGGTATATTATTGAAAAGGGCATCTAATTTCCTTTTAAATGATATGATAATGTTTGTGAACTTTTGAGCTGAAATTGTTTTATTACAATGTAAATCTAATAAAATTAATTCAACTCGGTGTTATATGAAAATTTCTGTATGGCTAAAATCTCTCTCCAAGCCCATTAAAATATTATATATCACTGAAAAGAGGATGAAATTTTCTATCTAATGATGAAATAATATTGGTGGCTTATTGAGTTATAAGAGTTATATTTCGATTTGAATGTAATGTAGTAAACCTAACTTTAAAAGTAGTGTATACAAATTATTATAGTAAAAAGTATAATTAAAAAAAGTAAAAAGAATAATTAGAAAGAAAAATCTGAAAAAGTTTATCAAATAATGATCAAATCGTAAATGCAAAGCAAATGCACGAATATTGTGGTAAGATTTTTTCTAAAATAAATTTTTTTTTTTTTTTTTGAGCAAAGAAGAAATCGAAATCAATAGAAAAGCTTTAGGTATTCGATTTGAGTCTGGTCTAAGAATTACCGGAACCAGGAGTTTCAATTATTTTCAGCCTGCATCAACTGTAGAAATAATAGCAAAAAGGGTAAGCTCAGACTCTATTATCTGTTTGCGACAAAATGTTTTTCGCTAAACAGGACCAACTGTATAACCAGAAGTCAATTCTTTCCTGGCCTGTGTACATGACAACAACTGGCGGATCGGAATAGTCCATAGTATAAATGAGACAGAAGGTGATTTTGATTTGCTATTTATGCACCCCTCTGGGCCAACAGAAAAATTTTTTGGCCTAAAAGTGAAGACCACTGTCCAGTTCCACCATCTCATATACTGTGTGTAATCAATCCGCCATCCAAATAATTTTCCCGTTCAGTGATACTTACAAGATTGATTGCGATTCTGTCAACAAAATTAACAAGGCATACAACACCTTTATGAACTCATTATAGCCTAATACTAAGATTTTCACCATTATAATTTATTAGCTTAAATAAATAAAAATTGAGTTGATTTGATATTATTATTACATTTAATTTTAAAAAAAAAATCTTTAAACTTAAAAGCCTGCACATATTATTAAATTACATTAAAGTTAAGTACATGATCTTTTCAGCAATAAGTATATGGTGATTTAAGGATATTTGGAAATAGATTTCAGATGTATTAATTTGTATGCGCCACTTTGAAATTAAATTTTAATATGTTAGATTCTAAACATGATAAAACGGTTATACAGTTGGTCCTGTTTAGCGAAAAACATTTTGTCGCAAACAGATAATAGAGTCTGAGCTTACCCTTTTTGCTATTATTTCTACAGTTGATGCAGGCTGAAAATAATTGAAACTCCTGGTTCCGGTAATTCTTAGACCAGACTCAAATCGAATACCTAAAGCTTTTCTATTGATTTCGATTTCTTCTTTGCTCAAAAAAAAAAAAAAAAATTTATTTTAGAAAAAATCTTACCACAATATTCGTGCATTTGCTTTGCATTTACGATTTGATCATTATTTGATAAACTTTTTCAGATTTTTCTTTCTAATTATTCTTTTTACTTTTTTTAATTATACTTTTTACTATAATAATTTGTATACACTACTTTTAAAGTTAGGTTTACTACATTACATTCAAATCGAAATATAACTCTTATAACTCAATAAGCCACCAATATTATTTCATCATTAGATAGAAAATTTCATCCTCTTTTCAGTGATATATAATATTTTAATGGGCTTGGAGAGAGATTTTAGCCATACAGAAATTTTCATATAACACCGAGTTGAATTAATTTTATTAGATTTACATTGTAATAAAACAATTTCAGCTCAAAAGTTCACAAACATTATCATATCATTTAAAAGGAAATTAGATGCCCTTTTCAATAATATACCTTTGAAGGAGTATATCTAAGAGAGATTTCAGCTGTATTAATTTGTATGCGCCACTTTGAAATTAAATTTTAATATGTTAGATTCAAATCGTGATAAAACTCTTATAAGTCAAAGAGCCACTCATATTATTTCATCATTAGATAGAAAATTTCATCCTCTTTTCAGTGATATATAATATTTTAATGGGCTTGGAGAGAGATTTTAGCCATACAGAAATTTTCATATAACACCGAGTTGAATTAATTTTATTAGATTTACATTGTAATAAAACAATTTCAGCTCAAAAGTTCACAAACATTATCATATCATTTAAAAGGAAATTAGATGCCCTTTTCAATAATATACCTTTGAAGGAGTATATCTAAGAGAGATTTCAGCTGTATTAATTTGTATGCGCCACTTTGAAATTAAATTTTAATATGTTAGATTCAAATCGTGATAAAACTCTTATAAGTCAAAGAGCCACTCATATTATTTCATCATTAGATAGAGAATTTCTTCCTCTTTCTTTTGATATATAGTGTGTAAGGCCGGTTGGAGAGAGATTTTTGCTCATGGCATTTTTCTATGACCATTTTACAACTTGGAAAAAATATAAATTTTTATGTTTAAGAATTTTTTTTTTCATGAAGGAAAATTATCTCTCTGATATATATGGTACCATCTGATTCTGCATGAAAGGCAGAATTAATGAATAAATTTTGAAAGCTCTAGTTCAATTAGTAACCATTCTACAGAGGAAAGTCTTAACATGTACAAGTTGGTTTTGAGCTCAAGTCGTCGTCGGAACTTCAAATATCTCAAAAGTTCAAATGGCCATAACTCTGAAACTACTTGATGGAATTGGGTAAAATTTGGAATTTTTACTGATTTATATATGTACTTGATACCTACAAATTTTTATCAAAATCTGAGGGGGTGAGGTAAAATTTTGAATTTCGGCTGGATGATTTGACGTGGAATGGCCCGTATGCATTAGCAGCAAGGATTCGTCACTGAAGTTAAATTTAACCTTCGTTGTTGTCTAAAAACTATTTATATTTATTAATAATGTATATAAGAATTATTCCTCATAAATTAGTGGATCGAATTTAATAAATGCAAAACTAATAGTGACTTTGGTTGTATACCTAACAAAAAAAAAAAAAAAAAAAAAAAAATGCCATTGCAAAGGATTTCGGATAAAACAGGAATTGGAAGTCACTATCCTCTTCACTGATAAGGGCACAAGGATTCAGTTTATTGAGGCGGGCTAAGCTACCCTTGCCCTCAGCCCCTGGGAACAGAAAATAAATTTTACAACCCCCACAGGACTTGAACCCATTCCTTTGCCATATACAGTAGCTTACCGATGAACTCTCTTAGTAAGATTGTCTTTTTTTATTTTTCTAAATTTAATATAGTCGAATATTCATCATATATACTACCTATCCTTAAAATGATTAATTTTAAGATAATGCGGAATCCTCACTATTTTGGTTGTGACGCCCAATTTGCAATCAGTATTATTTTTTTTAATATCTATATATTTGTAATTACTGGGTACATGTGCTCTTTCAGCAATATTCAAAAAATGATTATTTTTTTTAATAATAGAAATAGGATATCTTCTTACTACTCTCAGCTGAAAAGTAAGAAAGTATATTCTTGGCAAATAATTATTATCTGAAGTATCACTAATTATGTACTCAGGTATTTTATTAGTAATTACTGAGGTACTTAGTAGTATTTTTTTTATAATCGCTTACTTGACCATAAACTATATTATCTATATTTTCTAATCCTCAAATGTTATTATCTTATCAAAAGTTACGCAGTGCTAATTACATGATCTTTCGGTAGTTTTTGGGGACAGACCAGATCTCTTTATACTCAATTGATCACATCGCGTTAATGAGGATCAATGATAAACATTCGTTTATCTGCGGAAATGACAGTTGATTAATAATTCAATAGCAATTGTTGGCATTTTGTATGTCAACTTTTCATATTGTATAATGATAGCATGTACCTACCTACAATACGACATTCGTGAAACAACGAGTTTATCTACGATGCACAGGGTTGAAACAATATATCTCGATAATGCTGGTTTGATGGTCGTATATAGTTACAATTAAATAAATCGTGATTATAATACAGAAGAACAAATAGAGTCCTACTGAACTGTAAATCAATGAAAAAATAATCACTATAGAAAAACCAATAAAAACCTCAACGTATCAAGACATATTTAATTAAACCCATGTGAACATATGCTTTGCGGCTCAGCTAAAAAAAAGTTCACAGAAACTAGAATTTTTTTCGACGGCACATTTTTTTTAAATGACCAAAACTATGTATCATAAAATATACTAAATCACTTTTTTTTGCATCTTACATTAATTAAAATCAAAAATTGTTATCTATAAAACGATAAATGGGCCCATAATTATGAAAGTGGTCTAAAAATCGCAGTAGACAGGTAGGTGCTGGCATTAATAGCAATAGAACACTATGAACATTGGATGGAGGGGCTGAACTAAGTTCAAGTTGGAAGTACCCAAAAATATTTGGGAAGTGTGGGACTTTTTTCCTCTTTCTACTTTCCAAAAAACGGCTCTAACTTTAACTTGATAAAATTCATCATGTGTACACAGAATTAAGCATTGTTTAATATAAGATAGGTTTTATCATCATAGAAACGGTCTGATGGGGCTTAAATGGCAAAGGGAAAAAATCTTCTTATAACGAACGCTTAATTTTGTTTATTTGGAGTGAATGATAGTGCCTCATAGGATCAAGAAAAAGTTAAATAAAAAATATGAAAGGATTTCGTTATAAAAGAAAAGATTGATTTCATATTTGGAGAGTGGAATTTTTCTAATAGATAATTTCAATTTCCGGTAATAAGAGTAGTAAGATCGACCACGGGGAATATTTTATGAAAGCTGAGGGTTAAGAAAAGGACAGTTTACAAAGCGGTAGAAAGTTACTGATGCAAAAATATCGATAGGAAAAAAATTATAATCTCTACTTTCAGATTCATTAGTAATAGGACCCATGGAATAAATCTCGACCTACCTGATTAGAATAGGTTGGTTACACCTCTAGAGTAACCCCCCGTATGCCGCACATACGTAGGGGTACCGAACAAAAAAAAAAGAAAAAGATTCATTAGTAATAAATGGCATAAAACTGAATCAAAAGAATTACAATCACTTTAATTTCGTTTTAGAATGAAAAAAAATAATTAAAGAGAAGTCAGGAGCACTGTAAAATTCGTACTGCTCAAAATGTTTTTGGTTCAAAAGAAAAAAAAAATGGCAATTCGTAAAGTTTAATGAACAAAATTCAAATTTAGAAATATGTAATGGTTGAAACATTTGCTTTCCAAATAAAGAAAAAAAAATACTGAAAGTCCTTATTATTGTAACACTTCTGTGGGTTAACACTATTTATTAAACGAAAATATAACAATAGTCAATGCCACACGTTTAAAAACACAAATATTAAAGCAGGTTACAAAAACTATCACTTAGTAACACAAATCATATGGCTTGAGCTTTGCACTCAAGAAATAGACTAAGACTAACTGGTCCAATCACTCGCTCCTTATAAATAGTCGTAAGAAGACCAGCCTCGAAGGTTCCCGTCCTACTGGATTGAACTCGAACAATCTAGTCCCAAACACGTGCTTTGACGATTCGCTCCAACCGCTGGTTCGTTCCAATAAAAGGTCTGGGATTTTAAACCATATGTTTTTTTTATTATTTAGCGATTTAACGTTACATTATCAATCATCCTAATCTTGAACAAAATTTACTGTAAACACTATTTTCTTAATTTTTAGTTCTAATAAAGAAATGTTAACTGTCCAAACTTGGGAAGAATACATCACCGCAGCTCTCTGAAAAATAAACAAGGTATCAAAATTAGAAATTTTTTTTCCAATTTATCTTCGGCCGTTATTTTTTCAAGATAAAAATCTGGGAAGTAATAATTTTATACTATACCTTTTCTCTCTGCTGTTGAGAAATTAAATTTTAGTAAATCCAACACAAAAAAAAAGGGTGTATCTACTATCACTATCACACAATTACTAATGAACTCGTAGTAACTAGGAAACATAGTAATTTCAGAAACAAAATGCTCCTCCTCTCCTCCATAATGTGGGTGAGACCAGGTAAACGAAAATTTAATAAGGAAAATAATGGAAAAAATAAAATAGAACAAGGAACTATGAAAAAAGGGAATTTTGGAAATTCAGTTCCGGAGAAAGAAGCTATTGATTATCGTTCCCACGCCTGATATACTAATGTCGGATGTGAGTATCATATTTACTGATGCTGTCAAATTGAAATAGAGCTGTCTGTATAGAAAGAAAAGGTATAGTATAAAATTATTATTGCCCAGATATTTACCTTGAAAAATATAATAAAAAATGTACATTTATTTTTTTCTTTACTTTTAAATATATTTGCAATTTTAGTTGCTATGTGTGTTAGTAATGCCGATAAAATACTTTTATTCATTCGATTAATAATTGGAAAATAACAATAGGAGGAAAAGATACGTTGGTTTGGGACTTAATGTTTTATCCGACCACAAACCTTTAGCGGCCATGTTCTAACGGCTTGCTGCAAACTGACTAAAATCCAATAACCAACAACTTATTACGGTAACCCAATAACCCAGTTTCCTTCCCACGGATTTCCTCTCCCTCAGGGGTTCCTGGTTTAGTAGTTGCACTTTGAATAATAAATAAATAAATATACTACATTTTATTATTAATAAAATGTTTATTAGAATAGAAATAGAATCTTGTTCAGCAACGTTAAATATTTAACCAATCTAAAAATCCAAATAAATATTAAAAATCATTCATATATCTTAACCCGGGAAAGGTAGCGCCACTAGAAAGAAGGGTTGATTTAGGTAGCGATTCGTCGATGAGAAGAAGTAACCTTATTATCGTTTTAGGGATGTCTAATCATCGTTTAAATGCAGTATTTATAATACTTTAAAACAGACTATTTTAAGTTATAAAAATTAATTATAATAAAATTCCTAATTAATAAATAATAACCCTGAATTAAATTCGATTATTAAAGAACCAGATATATTAAAGATGAATAGCATATAACATCTATATTTAATTTATCAATAATTATGAAACATTTACATTTACTAACTTATTTACATTTACATTTTTTATGCCTTTTGTCGATAAGAAACTAAGAATAGTGTAATATACTTACTAAAAGTTAAGGTTCAATATACGCAAAACACTTTGATTTTTAATGTATGATTTATTGGAAAGAATAATTACTTCATACAACAAACCATAAAGAAAGTGTCACTAAAGAGAAATTGCCAAAGAAATAATGAAACAGTAAATGGAATAAATAAACTACGAAAGCATTTCAATAGGAATACACTACGCTACCAACTAAACAGGAGCGTTGAGTTACAAATAATAGAAAACTTTACATTGGACTTATAGCTATAACTGAAATTTAACTAAAGTTATAACTTGACTCTAGTTATAACTTGAACCTATGCTCTCCACAAATACAATAAGATTTTGACATTCTTTTATTCTGCGAAGGACAAAATTGATTCATTTCTCGAGGTCCAAATAGTCCATAAATATTCCGCCTACAGATAGAATAAGCTTTCAAGACGAACATTAGGTAGCACTTCATTTCCAAGACTGACAAAGTTACATATGAGGTAGCGCTT
Organism: Aelia acuminata; assembly: GCA_911387785.2. Lineage (NCBI taxonomy): Eukaryota > Metazoa > Arthropoda > Insecta > Hemiptera > Pentatomidae > Aelia > Aelia acuminata. Next base: position 136,722,705 of record OU426979.1, read on the forward strand.
CATCTTGCCGACGTCGTTACTTCACAAAAATAAATTAAATGATTGAGTAACCTAAATCGACCGACCTTCTACCTACAGGATCTGTTCTAGTACTAAGTGGAGATAGAACTCCCGGAAGGTGGGCCAGCTAGGATTGGGGGTTCATCTGTAATTAACAGAAATGTGCGGTCTCTTCGTCGATAAGACGAACGTTACGTTTCCCGTGTGAACTGTAATGGAAATCTTAATTAGAAGATCGAGTCTTAAAAACTTTAGAATGCAACTTTTTGAATTTTGATTTAAATGGTTCCGCATTCTATACCTCACCTGCCGTATATGAAAATATACTAGTCCTTCTGAGAATATTATAACTGATTTGATTTATTAATTATGATAGCAAATGAAAAGTTTAATCGAAATCGTTTGAGATTTTTTTTGGAAATCGTAAAGAGAAAAAAAGTCCCAAACCTACCCAACTATTTTTAGATACTTTCAAGTAATAAATTGGTTTATATGACATTGACTAAATCAAGTGATGATCAGCACCTCCATCCGATGTTCTATGTGTTCTATTGCCATTAGTTACCCTTTGTTAGGCCACTTTCATAATTACGGGCCTAATAACACTGGTCGACAAAATTTAACTTTTTTTCTTTCACAAGAATTAAAATAACAGATTCTAAAAGTATTTTTCGTGCTGAAATCAAATATAATTACAGTTTTTCCCCATCGGGCAGGAGTTTTGTGTGATATTCATTTGATTTTTTTATAATATTCCAAAAATCCGTAACTATCTAACTCAAAATTATAACTACTGATTCTGACTTACCTAGAAAGTGGTAGATAGTGATTTTCGGGTATATTTTGCATCTAGAACGTCTCTCATTTTAGTCCAACAGTAGTCACCCAGCATATTGGAACTCCACTTGCCTTGGTACCTCTTCTCTATTGTAGAAATTTGCTGATGAAAACGCTCACCGTGTTCATCGCTGACAGCTCCAAGGTTTTCGGGGAAGAAGTCCAAGTGAGAGTCCAAGAAGTGAATTTTTAAAGACATTTGCATCCCATAGCTTTATAAGAATGCAGAAGATCAGCCACTATGTCACGATAGTTTTCTGCTTTATGGTTTCCAAGAAAATTGCAACACAAACTTTTGAAAGACTGCCAGGCTGCTTTCTCCAGTGGATTTAACAGTCCCTCGAAATGTTCATCAGCCATTAATGATCGGATTTGTGGTCCTATAAAAACTCCTTCTTTCAATTTAGCATCACTGACTTTGGGGAATTTCGATTTCAATTACAAGAATCCATCAGAAAGTTTATCCATAGCTTTGACGAAATTTTTCATAACTCCTAACTTAATATGCAATGGAGGTAAAAATATTTTTTCTAGCTTCACTAAAGGGACACATGCCACATTTTTCTGGCCAGGGATAAGAGATTCACGTTTTGGCCATGACTTTCTAACGTAGTGAGACTTCTTATCTCTGCTGTCCCACTCGCACAAAAAACAGCAAAATTTGGTGAACCCAAGTTGCAAACCAAGCAATAAAGCAATGACCTTTAAATCACCACAGATATTCCATTCATATTTTCCATATTGTATTTTCTCTAAAACTAGTTTCATATTTTCATATGTCTCTTTCATATCAGCGGCATGCGCTACCGGTATTGATGGAAGTTTATTGCCAATATGTAGCAGCACAGCCTTCAAACTTACTTTAGAGGAGTCTATGAACAATCGCCACTCATCTGGCCGGTGTTGAAGCCCAAGAGTTTCCATAACTGAACAAATATTATTACAAAACACAGTACCATTTTCTTCAGAGAAGTATACTTTGAAAACATTATGGCGGCTACGATATCTACTAATTCTTACATCTTTTTGGAGTAGATTCCACCCTTTGAGTCTGGAAGCTAAAACTTCCGCTTGCTGTTTAGACAGATTTAAATCGCGAATCAGGTCACTAAGGTCTTGCTGATTGGGAAAGTATGGTTCTGATGAACAGCTACTGGCTTCATATGTAAGATCATTTTTATTTTCATCTGAATCATTTGGAGTTTCAGTCAGGTCAGAACCAGAGTTATCACTTAAGGTTGTATCTGCATATACTGGTACGGGGAACTCTTCACTGTGTAAGACAGGTCTCATTGCAGATTGCAAATTCGGATACTTAACTGTATATTTTGTTTCAGATGTGATTCCTTTAATATTTGTCAAATAAAAATAACAGTCAGTTAAATGATCCTCCGGTTCCCTCCAAATCATGGGAATTGCAAATGGCATATGATGTGTACCATTTTTCCACCCAGTTAGCAGTCTAACACACGAAACACAGCATGTATTTGGGGCCCAGCTCTTATCAAAATCACCAACTTGACAGCCAAAGTAAAGTTTATAACACTTCTTTACAAGTGGGGTCAAATTTCGCCTCTGAGACTTGAAGGTCAGCTCACCACAAATGTAGCAGAAATTATCTGCATGATTTACACAATTTCTTGGCATGATGAAAAAATAAAGCACAGAAATACAACATGCACAACATACACAATACACTTCTAAACAGAAAGGAAGGAAATATTTCACTACTCAACAATCTCACAGTCAGCTCAATACTGACACATCACAATGCCAAAGAGGTCTGAACATGTCTAAACAACAACAATGAACAACAATGAACCTGCACAGTCATGTTTTATTGCGCTTCAGCATGACATTGCAAATAATTTCGATAATACAGCTTGAGTAAAATAGCTACATATGAGGCGTTACCTCATACGGTTCAACGTTACCTCAACGGTTCCTATGACAGGTCAAAGAAAACGCTAAAATCATATTTTTTTAAAGAAAAACTATGCCTGATGGGAAAATTCTGACTACATATCTGAATTCAGGATGGAAAATGCCACTAGATTCACTATTCAGATCTCTTGTGAAAAAAACCTTGTCGACCAGTGTTATCGTTTTATAGATTAAAATTTTTATTCTTAATTGTAAGCTAAGATACAGATTATAAGTTATTTATTAGATTTCATGATAATACAAAGATTTGGTCGTCTTAACCCTTTGTAGGACAGCACTACTTATACTCCAATTTTAAAAATATTTTCAATGAAACAGTTCTAGGAGCTTATATAAGCATAAGAAAAATAATTTTTTACTTTACAAGTGGGACAAATATCACCCACTGTCTTATAAAGGGTTAATGAAATGTGCCGATTAAAATGATTCTTGTTTCTGTGAACTTTTTTTAGCTGAGTCATCTGTAAATCGTATGTTTATATAGGTTTTAATACTTACGTGTCTTTGAGCTTTTTATTGGTATTTCAAGTTAGAATGTTTATTGTGTAAGATTATTCGTTAGTAAGAAAAATTTGAACAACAAATATGTTAAAATTGTGTTGCGGTGAATTTTCATCACGCTCCCCCCTACGCTGTTGGTACGCACGCCTGGTCGTATTCTAAATGTGAAAAATGATTAAAAAAAAATAAATTTTCCTATGTCCATCAAATCCAACCTATGTTTTATTGTCTAGAAACTTTTTCCCATGTAAATAGCAATAATTGATACAGATATATAATAAGAAAATATTCAATTTTAAAGCGAAAAAAACTAAAACAATTCGAGTCTTGATTTATCATTCAGATACAAAATGGCCGCATTACTTTCGGGTTTGGCATACCAAAAAAGGAGGCTACTGGGTGGGACCGAAATTTGGTTGAACTTGAATTGTCACCAAGTTGTAAATGAAACAAATTATCTCTTCTATTCGAATCTCTTAAATAGAGCGCGAGCATTGGAGTGTTAAGAAAGCTAAGGATAGCGAATATTTAATATTATGTATAGGAGCGGAAGGATGGTCGTTAAAAAAAAAAGGGAAATTACTATAAAGGTTAAACTGTCCTACCATTTTCCAGACCATAAGCAGTGCCCTAAAAGCTCACTGGACCCTCCCTTGTAAAATGGAATGTTTCCGATATCACCAGTATTAAATAGCGAAAAGGATTTCCCTAATTTTATTCCAAATACTGTTCCTTCCTCATTAGAGGCGTGATCTGGGCTGTAAGAGAATTTCGGCCTGATGTTACGCCCGAGGGAACCCTCAGACCTGGGGGGGGGAGGGTAGGAGTTGGGGGGGATAACGATTTTGTTCAGGTGAATCGATCCCTTTCAATTTATCTTGTCTTCCCGGGGCGGACATCATTAAACCTCTCCTTACCCCTCCCTTCAGGTCCACCCTCAATAGGGCCTAGATAAATAATTAATTCGCTTTTAAGTAAACAGCCTCTTTATTATTTAATTATTTTAAACCCCTTAGCAATTAAGACTCTTCTGGAACATTAATCTTCAACGAGCCGGTTCAGAGATTACTCGTATACAGGTCACCCGTATTTATAACGTACATTCAATACTGAACGATTTTCAATTTGTTTACAATATTCTAGATTTTTTTCGAAATCGCAATTTTCGTTTTTGGATTTAAGAAGAACATGAGATATGTCCAGTATTTTTCGGTGGTTAAGTATATTTTAACGATATTAAAAATCTTTTTCTTAACTAAAGCATAGAAATGCATAAGAGTATAAGTGCCTTAGGAATTTTTTACGGAAATGATGTGACGTATACCCTCTAGGGTGAACTACGTTCAGTGCTTACACCCATGCTATATTTCATACGTTCAATTAACTCTTTTTTAACAACAAAACATTACTTATACCCATTTCTGAAGAATGGCTTTGGCACATATAACAATATGGAAAAAAAAACCTTGTTTTATTTTTTTTTGTACTTAGACCCTGATGCATTTCCACGCTTCAATTGTCAAAGTAAACGTTTTTAAACACCAGATTTAACCCTAGATTACGATCGTTCGTAACAAACACAAATGATCCTCATTTTTACGACTTTGAATCAATTTTTTTTTTTTAAATGAATATCTGTTAAATAAGAACCGCGCAATTTGGACATGTGAACATAGCGTCTCAAACAACTGTAAGATGAACAAATCCGTAATAGCATTGAAGTGAAATTTTCCTCGTAGGTCCAATAAGTAAGATTCCAGTGAAGAAAACAAGTCAAGAAAAAATTAACTTATACTCGAACAATAAGCGCGGAATGTTCAAGAATGAACAAGAATATTGTGGAGGTATTGAAAAGATAAAAAATAAAACACAAGTTTTTCGAAAAAATAAAGCAGATTGTGGTTTTAAGAAACTTCTACGAACAAAATATCAGTAAACAAATTTCGAAAATAACAATTCGTTGAAATATTTGAACGTAATTACTAAAATTTTAAATGTAAACGACAAAATTTTATAAAACATCACACAGAGGTGCAATATACAGATTTTCTTTTCAAGTGGCTGTTAGTATAATAATTTTGAATTCTCCTTTAGATATGTCAATAATAATTAGTTTGTTGTTACTTTAAACAAGTATGAGTATTTCATAAGAATTCGTAAAAATTGTGAGCCTGAGTGATCACCGTTCCGATTAAATGTAAATAAAAACCATTCTGCAATTATGTTATTACTTGCTTTGAATGAATGCTAACAAGAACAACCATAGGAAAAGCTACTTTTTATTCTTTATAAATAAATTAAGAAATATAGCTAGGATTTGTTTCTTATTTTAAATAATTCAATAAATAGATTTCCAAAAGTTTCTAACAAGTAATGCTAATGCTGGCATACATTTAATGTTTTATAACGTTTACTATATGACTTTTTAAAAGATATTTCTTTTTAAGGTTTATATGACGGTTCAGCTTTTTTTTTTTTTTTTTAAATAAATACCAAAACCTATGTTATTTTCAGTTCAATATAAAAAAAAAAAAAAAAAAAATCAATTTCTCTCAAGTAAAATTTAAATTTGCCTATCCTATTAAAGTTTCAATGATTAAAATATACCATCAACTGAACTAGACGAGCTACTTTAAAGAAATTGCTGTAGCAGGGGGACAGTGGCAGTCCCTTGGGCCGTTGAAATAATGCTTTCAATGCTCTAGTCACGTTTATTTTGTTAATTAAACTCTTGAGAAAACCCAGGCTCGCTAAATGCCATCTACAGCCTTATACAGCCCGAGAATATTAAGTTCTTTCTTTGTCCGCTTCGTTTACATTGAGTACAGTATAAGAATGAAGTATTTTCATTATATATATTCAAGAATTCATATATATATATATATATATCATACATTAAAATGAAGAGAAGTATAATGATTATTAATAAATTTAGAACCTATATTTTAAGTTTATCAAGTTAACTTGCCTTGGCGGAGTAAAATGTTCGTCATTACTTTTGAGTCTAGAAGGCCACCGGTAACTTCTAAAACCATTGATCCATGCGAAATAAAATAAAAGTTGAAAATAATATTTTCTATACGGAGAGTAATCAGAAATTGTATAAATCGATAAATATCCTTTATTCTAATTCACAATGTTTCGCTTACAAGATAAAATTACACATAAATATATATTTACTTGCAGTTAAAAATAAAGGGGGAAGTCTATGAATTTAAATTCTTTCCGGAGGAGTAGTTCATATACGTATAATAAATAATATAAATAATGTTATTGTAGGAAGGGTGTTTAAGAGAAACCTTAGGCTAATCAATATATAGTCAACGATGTCTGGTTTTCTCAAGCTCCCGCAGGAATTCGATGATGAAGACTTTGGTTCATTTGGAATTTCATAATTTGGTTGGGGCCCAACTACTATCCGAGGGTAGCAAATACATCTTCTTCGATTTAACAGGTCAGTGACTGTAATTAAAGTAAAAAATTAATCTGTGAATATTCTTAACAATTTTTATAAAGCATAATAACGATAGAGACTGAAGAAACATTTATTCATTTCATTAACATGAACATAACACAACATAGGATTATCGGTAATATGTACATTTACTAAAATATTCAGAATCATTCATTAAGAGTAAATTTAACTACATAGAAGTTAAGAGAAAATCAATTACCTACTAATTTCTTAAGTAGCAAAAATATACAGGCAAATAAAGTCCTTATTTCTCTTAAACCTATAAAATCCATTCCTAGCTGTAGTACCTAATTTTAATGTTTTTATTTAAACAAGATATTTCAAAAATGAATTTTAGCGATAGAATAATTAAAGTGCATCTATAATAATATATACCTAATCGAACATTGATAATATTTCGAAAAAAATGTTTTTAGAAAGTAGATGAATAGAGGTATGAACTATAATATTCATTTTTATTTTATACTAGCTGTAGTTCCCTGTTTCACCCGGGGAATTTCATTTTTCGACGACTCAAACGGTCGATTTTCTAAAAACTAATGTAAAGCGATTAAATTATAACGATTTTTATAACAATAAATATACCCAGAGATTGGATGAAGTTATGGAATTTTAATATGGACCGGTGTTCGTACCTGGTATGAAAGAACCACTGTCCAAAATTTGGAGAATTTAGGACATACGGTATGGATTTCTATAAAGAACAAACAAACAGAATTTTATCTTTATTTATATAAATAAAACTTTGTGAGGTGTAGTAATTTTTTGAAAGAAAATACGATTTTACCATCCCATTCTAACTACGAATACACAAATAATTAAACAGTTTACAAAAAGTATCCGCTAGTAACGACACTTTTAACACACACATAACCATATGAAAGATCTTCAGAGCAAGACTAACTCAGCTGTCCATATAAAAAATTCAAAGACTGTAATTGAAGGGGTCGGGGCAAAATAGTGCCAAGCAACATTTTTAACAAAAATAAACTGTAGCTGCAGTCTGCTGTATATTACGTAAGACTATATGTCTATGATGGAAATGCCACCTAATTATGACTATATAGAGCCTCTATGGTAACATTTAGGTGGCATTTCCATCATAGACATAAAGTCCTACGTAATATACAGCAGGCTGCAGCTACAGTTTATTTTTGTTAAAAATGTTGCTTGGCACTATTTTTCCCCGACCCCTTCAATTCTCGGCTTTTTGAGTCATAAATTATTTGCATAATAAAATAATCCACGGATTATAATTTACAAAATTACAATGGAAGTAGACCCTTTTATTCTGGAACTGTTCCTTGTCCATTGTGCCGATAATATTCTTATAGATCGTATTATTTATGTATTTGGATTTCCGGATTTAAATAGTTTTCTCCAACGTTTAGTAATAAACTTTGTTACACATATTTTGCCACATAACATAAAACATTTCCTGTTTTGAGACTAAAGCTTTATAACTAAAATATTTTATCCAGCCAGTATCCAAATTATCTGTTAACCGGGAGAATGTTAGGAGGCAGATATTGATCGTATGTGGTTTCTGTGGTCGTCAAGTATTTCGCGCTCTCCTTCAAGTTACTTGCAACGAGTTTCAAAGTTCTTTTATAGATTGGTCAATTCGCGAATGAAATACAAAAATGACTTGTTTTTATTTTTTAAAGAAAATATACCACAAGTTATTGACATATTCAAAATTTGAAAAAAATGCGAAAAAGTAAAACATATTAATATTTTTATACTGTTATATTAAATACTATGGAGCGTGATACCTCAATGGTAAGGCACTGAAATCCCATTCTCAAGTTCGAAGTCGACCACACATAGTGGCTGTAAGGTGGGGTAGTTAGTTACTTTCCTATTTTGTCTTATATTTTTTTATTGTAGAGACTGTTACAAAGATATATAGCATAGATATTTTTTAATTCTTATGCATCCAATGATCATCAGTCACGAATAATAAACACCCACCCTCGGGAGAAAATAAAGTTGAAATTTCTCAACGAACGACTAAAAATACTGCCGACAGGAATAAGGCACATTTACGGTTCAGCTAAAGATAAAAACTTACAAAGGCTATAAACATTCTCATCCAACTGTAAACATTTTAAAACTAATAACACACTTCCTGGTTGTTAATCAACAAAATTCAGCATCAGACGATCAACAATCCATGGATCAACACGTACAAACACTTTATTCCGCTTTCACAACAACAGGCTCACTAACGACATGCCACGGATGAAGTGCCCTTTAGAAGCTAGATGAGGGATCTTCTCCATCATGTCTTATTCCTGTCCCGTCGAGAGCTATATCTAAAGCTCGGGATTCCGTGCAGTAAAAATTTGAAAACGTGCAATAAAAATTTAAAAACGTGCAAAACCGCGCAATAAAAAGTTTAAAACGTGCAAAAACATGCAAAAAAAAATGTGTTGCTTGAAAATCGTGCATTAAATTATTTATGTGAACAATATATAGCTACTTTTGAAACAAATAAGTAGCGGAGAGTAAATTGAAGTAAGAACTTTTATTTTTAAAATATTGGTTTTAATATAGATTTTTGTAAAATAATGATTTTTTTATTAGTAAAGAAAAATTAATGGAGTACATTAGAAATGTAACTACACTTCATTATTTTTTTAATTAAAGTTTATAACTAAATACATTTCTAAATTTTTTTCTGGAAAACAGTGCCTCCTGTCACTTAAACTTTCATTCAATTTAGAAAAAGATATCTCAACTTCAACAATCGTTAGAGGACAATATTTATAGCTACTCAGCAACTAGGGATCTCCTTTAACAGTAACGGAATTTCCGTTCAGGCAATCATTACAATTCTTTAATAGTTTGTATCCAGGATTTTTTTTTTTAAATATTTCGAAATTTTTTGTAAATGATATTTCCTATTTCGCTCTTAATTGTTTCCAATGATTTTCCAACGTCCTCAACTATTTTTATTTGGTCATAAATAGAAAGATTTTTCCTCCTCTAGTTCTGTAAGAGAAATCGGCAAAGCTGCTAAATTCGATCTAATAAATGCCAAATCAGATTGAATGGTTGGATTCATCAAAATGGTTTTTAATTTGATAATTGATTGCGCATTTTCTTCCAATTCTATATTTGAAAATATTTCCGGCAAAAAAAAACAAAAACAAAAATCAGAATATAAAATATTTACTTAAAATAGTAACAAGATGTGAAATAAAGAGGGAAACACTCGCATGTGATCTGTAATTATATTGGAAATAGGGAGATCTTATAAAGGTAAGATTCTACTCAAATTATAGAATCACTAGATGCAATATCCGGTGAGTAGGCTTATTTTTAAATTACTCTGGTGACACGCACTACCCCTGTTACCGTTCTATGGTTAAAAAATAATTAGGTACTTACTTGTGCTGCAGTGGGCATCAATTTGTCATTTCCTCTCATATCCAATATTTTTATCACAAGATTTGCAAAACACTACACTACCATCCCTTTAGAGTCAGGATATTTTTCAATCCATCCCGCAATTTTCAAAGACCCACCTCCCATTTTTGGCATTTTAAGTAACAATATATGTACTCGACAGAAGCTAGATTGATAGTGACAGAACGATTAGAATTAAGAAACAAAATGTAAACATCCAGGAACTACTGAACCCTTAGTTCTTGGAAATTGGAGATTTGTGTTTGTTTACATCTCCCAAGTTCCCTTTATTTTTTTCCTATGTTTCCTTTCCGTTATTTTTTTATTCCTATTCCTAATTCCCATTTATTTTTCCACTAATTTTTTGATGTGTATTTAAGAAAATTAAAATTTGTAATAATTTTTTTTTCTTCAAATTATAAAATGATGCAATTTCTTGCAATAAAACTTCAAAACGTGCAATTTCGTGCAGTAAACCCCAAAACGTACAATTTCGTGCAGTATAAAACTTCATTAAAACATCCCATTAGGCTTGATTCGGATAAGTAACTTGAATTCGCTTTATTCTGACTTACCAATAAAAAGATGCAACTGCACGGGAATCCGAGCTCTAGCTATATTCAATACATTTGCTTATTTTCACTAATTGCAACTGGAGCAAATGTCCCTAATTGTTATGAGAAAAATAAATCTGGTGCGATGCGCTTAACATACTACTTTCACTTTCCAACCTTGTTAGAGAAAACTCGACAAGTCTTGTTAAATATTTGAATGCCGTGTAGCAGCTCTTTTCAAAGTTATTTAATTCTTCTTTTTTCTTTTTAACTTTAAGGTATAAAGTACTATAATTATTGCAACAACTGAAAGTACTTTTAGATTTTTATTATTTATTTACTTTTGACGAAATTTCGTTCAATAATGATTAATTTTTTTTAACCATTTTTGTCGATGTATCGTGAGCAAGAATCGATAGGATAAGTATGAACGGCCCACTGTAAATTGAAAATGTATTTCTATTTTTTCTCTCACACCTTTCCAGCAACCAAGAACGATTACTGTTCCAGTATGGCCACCTTTTGTTAAATACAAAAATGGAATTTGATCCAAAAGTCTATTTTATAACTAAAGTTTGTAAACTATAAAGATTAACCTACCATGTGTCTTTACCTCAAAAAGCTGCTTATCAGCATCATTTGATATTTCTTTAAATATGCAAGTTTTTTTTAATTAATTTTTTTTTAACAGTAACACTATGAAAATACAAAACTAAAAGTTCATGAAGTGTAATTTCATAAATATCTATTTAGTTGTTACGAAAGCTTTATTTAGTTACAATGGAAACAAATAGTTCCCGTTTTATGCATATTAAGCAATGAAAACCTTCTACCACGTTATAAACTAAATATTATTCTTTCTGAAATTTCCAACAATGCATCATACAAATATATATTACACTCATTATCGAAAATAGAAATTTTCTTACTAGGGAGACTTTTTTCTACTGCAGATGTTTATCCAATTCTTTATAATTTTTTTTTTCATATTTAGCCATATCTTAGTACTAGGGATGATAAGAGACATTATACTCACACCAAAAAAACTAAAACTTTGTAGGAAGACATTTTGCAGCTACATCATTAAGCCCGATTTGAATATTTTTATAATGATAGAATCTACCTAATATTAAAGAATAATAAAATTCTTTATATTACTCTTAAAAATACCTCATTAAACATGACGAGAGATGAGTAATCAAAAGAGTCTTTTTTTTTGGAGAAATCGTAAAAAATAGATCAAATTTATGTATTTAAAAGTGTCACATCTCCTACTCGATTTCGACGGTTTTCTAAAATAAGTTGTAACGTTCCGGCTATATACCTACTCCATGTCCATATACCTACCTCATTTCCATACGACTTAAAGTTTATTTAATTTCTTTTGTTCTTAGCTGTGATCTATTCCAAAACACACACACACACAGACATCTACCGTGAATTTCCACTTAAAAACTGAAGTAAAATTTTTTACGATCTCTTTTTTCTACTATACCTGTACTACACGAATGTAATAGACCTGGAAACTGCTAACGAGATGATTAACATAAACCAAGAGGTACATAGTCGCTTTAGCTAATTTTCCGATACTGAAAATGCAAATGTGTACAGCAATGAGCTTACCACAGGGATGTTTTGCAGGCGTTCGATCTATGTACCATTTATACGGTTGGTTATCCCGATTAGTGAAGTAAGTACGATAAAATTTTGTTGGAATTTTATGTTCATTAGAGCTCAAAGGTATATTAAAAATAGAATGAAACTTAAGGAAATCAAAATCGTAAATCTCTTATTTATTTTTTAATATATGTAAAATCGGAAATCTTTATAAATATACAAATTGTTCCAACGTTTTTAGATACTTTGCCTTTTTAAGTTTATTATATACGTCAAGTCTATAAATAAAATTCATTTAGGTAGGTTAAATGACTGGATGAAATCCTTGTAAGGATTTTCAGTTTGATATTTTATTTTTTATTTTGGATAGTCAACGTTTCGATCCCTACATGCGGACCTTCATCGGGGCTAAAAAGAAGACATGCTAGAAGATGACAATTAAATATTTATCATGTAATCATAAATTATAGATTGTAACAACAAAACAATGGAAAATAAAAACCAACAGATGGTATGTTTACATGACATGGATACTTTACAAAACTGATTATTATGAGTTTTCACTGAACTCATAAACTGATGAAGATACACGCCTAGGGATCGAAGCAAAATAAAAAAAAGATCAAACTGAAAGTCCTGACTATTAATCTACTTTTCCTAAACAAAAACAACTGACTATTACACACCTTGTTAAAGTTTCATAATAGGCAAGGCTAATTTTAATGCATAAATTAATACAAGCGAGAGAGGAGGCATCGTTGGAAGACAATGCAAATTTCGCTATGATTTATGGTGGGCAGTTACTGCATTATGTATAAATTGTAATTATTCAACATTATGTAAATCAATTACTCCTCTACTTCATTGGGTTTAGGCTGATTTCATTACTGTCTAGAACATATATATTTGATTTTTGACTAAGATAAAGAATTGGTAAATGATGTTATTAGAGTAGATAATGTTATAAACATTAATCTACATTGGGTTGTTTAATAATGTGTAATCATTCATGATAATATTTGTTTCTTATAAGTTAAATATTCCTTTAGCACTTTATACAAATTCTTAAGGGATCATGTATACCAATAACTAAAGATAAAATAAATAAAAATTAACGTAAACTAACATTCAACACAGGTAGGTACTTGTTAAATTATCAAGGGAAAAAACTCTTTTCTACAGCTGAAAAAGTTATATTTATAGTATAATGAAAGGAATTGTTTTAATGGAAAATAATTATTTTTCCAAATAAATTTATGTTTAATATTTTTCGAATGAAGTGTGGTTGGAAAATTCATCCTCGTGTGGTTTTATCATACATTAGGCCAATAGCCGACCAACTTGGAGGGATGGGGTCCTCGAGAGCGATTAGGACCTCCCCGAGATATTCTATGAGCGGATTAATCAATAAGCTGGAATTGTTGAGCCGAGTAAATGGAATGCCTGGAACTTTGAATAGGTCTCCCAACTGCGGGGCGGGGGGGTGGGGCCTATCTCATTTCGAGCATCTCCGCTCCCTACCGAGTGCCTCCCAACTCCCTGCTATATATAGCGGCGGTCCAAGTAATACGGCAAGTCGATTAGTTGATATTATACCTTGGATATAGCGATAAAAGCTAAATTAATATAGCATGAATTTACAATATAATCATCATATACTTATTTCAAAGAGCCTTTTGTTTTTGTCTGTACGCCATAACTTCCTTAATACTTAATCAAATTTCATGAATGAGCCATCATTTTAAAGCTTTCCTTAATTCCTACAATATTCAAATCTCTCATTTCGCCTTCGATTGCGAATTATAAGCGCAAACCGCAGTTCGAGGAAATAAAAATGGTCCTAGAGGTTTCTAAATGTTATCAATCTCTTCAGGTCTTCAAGGAGAATAATTTCGATCCTAAACATTTTTTCGATAAACCCCTTCATTTGCGAGTTGTAAACGAAAAATTACAAATCTCAGCGAAAAACGTTAAAATGGTCGCAGGGCTTCTTCGAAGGTATAATTTTTTTCAGTTTATCGAGACGAACGATTTTGGTTGTACTTATACACTTTTCGGATTGTCTACGTCTTTTACGAGTAACATGCAAAAACAAATGCGCACTATTCGATACTAAATTAGAGTGCGAATGCTCCGCACGGGTCAGCTAGTATATATATACCAGGTGTGTAAATATGAAACCGGAATTTTTCAAATAGCAAATAAGAGTTGATTGTGTAAAAATGATACATACTTTTTTATTCGAAGTACTGTCCTTCGTTATCTATGCATTTTTCCCATCATTCAGACAATTTGTGGATTCCACCCCAAAATAATGCTTCCTCTTCTGAGTCAAACCAATCACTTAACCAATTTCGTACATTTTCATAAGAAGTGAAGCGCTGCTCAGCTAGTGCGTTCCCCATCGATGCAAATAGGTGGTAATCGGATGGGGCCAAATCTGGTGAATAAGCTGCATGCGGAAGAATTTACCAACCAAACACTTGGATCGTTTCCTTGGTCCGTTTAGCCGAATGTGATGGGGCATTGTCATGGAGCAAGATCACTTTGTGTGTCCTTTCTTGATATTTGGGACTTTTTGGCGCAAATCTTTATTCAAATTTATCATCTGTTGTAGGTAGCGTTCCGTATTAACAGTTTCCCCAGGTTTCAGCAGCTCATAGTAGGTAACACCCATCTGATCACACCAGACACAGAGCATTTTCTTCCTCCCCAAGCGATGCCGATGGTTCACCAGGAGTTACCCAGGATGTTTTACGCTTAGGATTCTCGAAGTAAATTCACTTTTCATCACCTGGCGAGCAGCATTTGCCATGAGGTTTTTCAAGCTTCCTGCTGCCTGTCATTCAGTTGGTGAGGTACCCATTTTCCGACCTTCTGGATCTTTTGCATACCTTTCTAACAAATGGAGACGGTGTCACATGTAATAATTGTCCAACAAACGCTTCCGAATCAGCGTTTTCAAAGTTTTTTTTGTGGTTTTCCACGGTCTTTGTTTCTTTTATCGAAATCCATCTTTAAATTTTTTGAACCAATCGAAACATTGAGATTTGCCTAGGGCATGCTCCCCGTAAGCTTCAACAAGCATCCTATGTGATAATGCTCCAATTTTTTTCAGAAGCAAACGGAAAATAAATGCTGTCCGCAAATCTTGATTTGTTGGAACAAAAGTCGACATGTTCAACGCCACTAAAAACACGGTTATAGAATGAAACTGATGTAGGTATCAATTGAATCTCTTTATTACATGTAGGCAAAAGCAGATAACACCACTGACGGATTAGTTAGAAGATTATATTGACTGCTAACTCCTATCATTGGCGAATTCCGGTTTCATATTTACACACCTGGTATAATATTTTTCAAGGCCTTTTTTTTTTTTTTTTTTTTCGGAATGCCATAACTTTCTTAATACTTCATCAAATTTCATGAATAAGGAACCATTTTAAAGCTTTCCTTAACCTCTGCACCGGAAAAATATACAAATCACTCATTCCGCCTTCAATTGCGAGTTATTGCTGCGGTTTTTGTGAGAAAATAAAAAAATCTAAATGGTGTCATTCTTTTCAAATATTCAAGGAGAAAATTTTTTGTTATATACATTTTTTCGAGTAATCCCTTCCTTTGCGAGTTGTAAGCGAAAAATTGCAATTCTCAGAGAAATTATTGAACTCATTAAGCCCTTAAGGTTTGCCACTTTATAAGCTCATACTAAAAAACATGCTATTATCAAGTTGATAAGGAACCTTAACGCTACGCAGGGCTTAATTAATGGCGCCATATTGGTTGTAACTCACTTGGGCAACTACACCATCACAGCGAAATTGATTGACTCCGGTCAAACTGTCGTCATACCACGCATTAACCTCACTCCTTCTGATCCTAAGTAGGAAGCAATTTCCTATAAAGTAGCCTTTTCTACGACTCTTAATAAGGCACAGGGACAGACGCTAACAAAGGCAGGATTGTACTTGCCTGACCCTGTTTTTCATACGGTCGGTTGTATGTGGCGTTTTCCAGGGTGCGCTCTTTCAGTCGTCTTCATTTCAGTCTGTGTAACACAAATCCACCTACAAACAATCACAGATGACCATATTGTAACTTCAAAAATAGTGTTCAAAGAGGTCCTGTAAACACAACGTAAACTTATGATTCATAATATAAATAATCTACAATTTAAAGACATCTATTCTTTATTTCAACCCTCAGCTAGGCCCGTGACGCACTAAATACGCACTACACGATACTAAATATACGGTGTGTACTTTAGTGAAATGGGATTTAAATAGGTTAGAGTGCGAATGCTTCGCTAAGGGTCAGCTAGTATTTTATAATTGCAAATATGAACCATAAGATGCACTGTTCTGTATCAAAGAAGAGAAATGGGCGAATAAATTTTGACAATATGACAGGGTGAATAAATAAAAAAAATATTGTATTCTGGGACGAACGTCCCCTCAGAATAATTACAATGTTCCAATATCAAGGCGGTGCATTTTTCTGAATGATGGACTCTTGATAGATAGTAACAATTCTAATATAATAAAAGTACTAATAATTGATTATAATTAGGTATATGATGTTGATTACTGTAATTTAAATTAATATCACTTAAAAAAGTGCTTAAGGAATAGTTGGAGGTATGGAAGGAAAGTAGGGTTGAGGATGGACGAATAGGTAGGGCATTCTAGACGAAAGTAGCACAGATGACATAGGATTTACCGAATGATGTAGTTTTGTAGGAAGAGATATGTAATCAGTAGGTTAGGATCTTGTTTTTAAACTTTGGTTAGCGATGGAGTACGGATTTCGAAAATATAATGAGGTTTTTTGGATTTAAGGACCTGGAAAAGGAAATCAACTAGAAGGTGTTGTTGCCCGTACGTGGGATTAAGTAATTTCAACTCGTTGTAACTCTTGTTAACAAACTGGGCTCTCGTAGATAAATTGTATAAAACAATCTATGAGACAGACTAAGATCAGATTGGAAGGACGAAATGTTTGTTTGTTATAGTTTAGGGGCGAAAAACTGCTGAGGTCATCAACGCCCATTGGTTTCTTTATTTATCTATCTTGGGGAAACTACCGACCCAAATCCCACCGGACACCGACGACAGCGGCACCCAGGCCGATGGGGGCCAGCCGGAGCAAAGGGGGTGCACCGGTCCCACATGTTCTTGTTTGGTGGCTTTTCTTTTGACACGAGGCCTGGTAGAGGATGTGGATAAAAACCATGTTGTCCACCTAACTTAATTACATTAGTACAATACACTAATGTTTACATATAATTGTGCATGGAAAAGTCCAAATCCTCCAAAGTCCTCGGAGCTAACATGCTCTATGAGACCTGAGACGTCCCCGATACCCCAGCCCAACCCCCAGCAGACCAGGAACCCACTCCCCCCGGCCCACAGCTTGACGGATCGGCGGAGTCCTTTTTAGTGTTACTATTATTTATTAGGTTGGTTTTTTTTTTTAATAAAAAAAAAATAATAATAACAATAATAAAAAAAAATTATAAATAAATAGGTATGCAAATAGGAATATAGAGTAAAACTTAGATGCTCGAAAAACACTTGCTTTTTCGGAGAAACTGAATGACCATACTTATCATATCTTCGTCATTTTTTAGCGCTTTTGAGAGTTCCGGAGGTATATCGAGTTGTTGCAGTAATGATTTATAACGACGGCATTCCTCGAAGATGTGTTTAATTGTAAGACTATTTTTACATGTTTGACATTGTGGTATAGTGCGGATTCTATGGCGTTCAATTCGGCGGTGTAAATACTGCAAAAGTGGTGGAGCTTCTTTTTGTGAGTTGATGAAGATGTAACAAATGCGGATGCTGTTGCGATTTCTGATTTGGAGCCATCCGTGTAAATCACTATGTGGTTTGGGAGGGATCGAAGTAGTTGTTGGAATTTGTCATGATATTCGGATGGGGCAGTACTATCTTTACGGAATTTGGATAGGTCTAGATACAGCTTCGGAGGTTGGTAGGTCCAAGGCGGAGTATTTACCTCTGGAATGTTGACGGAAATGGTCTTTAATTCATTGACAACGGATGAAAATCTTTCTGCGACGGGTAGTGTTGCATTTGGTTTTTGTTGAAACTTCCTTGAAAATTTTGGCTCGAAAAGATATTTATAGGTTGGATGTAAAGGCTGTAAATATAAACGAGAGATGTAGTTTGTTGCTAAAGTTTGTCTTCTAAATACTAAGGGTGGAAGTCCGGATTCAACGCACAGGCTTAGGATAGGGCTGGTCTTGAAAGCACCTGTTGCGATTCGAATACCAGTATGGTGGACGGCATCGAGCTTTGATAGACATGAAAAAAGAGCTGAGCCGTACACAAAACTCCCATAGTCCAGCTTCGAGCAGATAAGGGCCCTGTAAATTCTTAGCATTGTATATCTGTCAGCTCCCCAAGTTGTTCTACTAAGAACTTTCAGAATTTTCATTTTTTGTGTGCATTTTTATTTGAGAAAGTTTATGTGAAAATTCCAAGACAGTCTCCTATCGAATATGAGCCCTAAAAAACGATGGTTGTCGACAAAATGTAATGTTGTATCTCCTAGGGTAAGCTCCGGTGATATAAGCGTTCGTCTTCTGCGGCTGAAGTGTAAGCATTTTGTTTTTTCTGTGGAAAATTTAAGGCCAGACGATCGGGACCAATCACTCAATCGTTTAACGCTTCTTGAAGCTTCCTTTTTATGTGTTCAATGTCGTTAGAACGGTATAGAATGGCCAGGTCGTCGACGTACAGCATTACTTTTATCCCCCTTGGCAAATTTTTTCCTAAGTCATTGATCGACAGGGCAAATAGAGTTGTGCTGAGCACACATCCTTGTGGTACTCCATTCTTTTGCTCACTAATTTGGGATAGGGTGCCTCCAATCCGAACCCTGAACGTCCGGTGAGATAGAAATCGCTTTATAAATTTTAAAATATTGCTTGTGAAACCGAGATTTTGTAATTTTTTTAGGATATCATTTCTATTGGAGTGGTCAAATGCATTGAGCATATCGAAAAAGATAGCTATTGCCTGTTGGTTTTGAATGAAAGTATACTGAATTTCTGTTTCTAGTTGGACGATGTGGTCAATCGTTGATCTACCTTTGCGGAAGCCGCATTGATAATTTTGTAAGATGTGGTTTTTTTCCAGAGTCCACACTAGCCGTTTGTTGACCATGCGCTCCAATATCTTGCATAAGCAACAGGTTAAAAATATTGGGGAAGGACGAAATGTTAAGGTCAATGGGATAAACAATGGTAAATATATTCGAATATACAATTTATTTTCCTTTACTATTTCCCGGCCATTCTTGCATGTCATACAAGGTTGCAACCTAGAGGTATAACCAACCTACTTTAAGTAGGGTGTAAAGGTAGAGATTTAATGAGACGCTAGTGTCGTGAATGCTCAAGCAGGTAACGTTCTAGCACCTTCGGCTGTCACGCCCCCAAACCATATAGGATATATCAAAGCTCATAAAGGAGTAGTAAAAAGCTGTTGAAACTATTATTTATATTACTATTTATATAACTAAAATATTGAAAACAATATGCTGACCCTAGTCACAACAAGAAATCTTAGTATTTTTCATCCATTTGACGTTCATTATTCTGTGAGTTTGATTCCTAACTTCATAAAAAAATAGAACTAGATACATTAGTGTAGGCCCATAGCAGTCACTCTATATAATCAATTCTTCCGTTTAGTGATTCTTAGGCTGAAATAAAACTTAATCATTTGCTTAAAAGATAATCACTTGGACGCGACCACTCAAACATGTCTAACGAAGGAATAGTTTATTTCATATTATAGAAAGACACAGAAATTTCCAATGGAATTACTCACCGTTAAAATGCATTTCCATATTGTTTTTTTAGCCAATAAGAAATTGACATATATATAAAACTAAGTATATATTTTAAGAAATATTTCTAGTGTATTTTATTTAAGGGTAGAAAATGTTATAACCTGGAGCAGGCGTTATGCTCTTTATCAAAAATAACAACAGTAGCTGTTGGGAGGTGGAGAGCGAGCATTCCTCGGCGATCCTTTGTGGCAGAGGTCCTTTGTCCGGGCAGGACTTCCTGGCCCGAAAAATAAGGATAAGTCGGGAAAAATTTTTCGGTCATTCCCCAAGAAAGAAAAATATCTTCACACTGTATAGCTTCACCATGCTGTGTAATCACATAAATATTGAAACGTAAATTGATCTTACCTGAGCAATTGTTTATTTGGTTTTTCAAACGTAAAAATTCTTAATACGAAAAAAAAAAAAAATTTAAGAACCCTTTACCTTGACCAACGCAAGTTACAATTGAGAAGGTTTTGGATCAATAAATCCTTAGCAACTTATGGCATCACATTGCATGCTATGTTACTTAGATAGTGGAATTTTAGTTTTACCGAAAACAAAATTTCATTTCATTGGATTTTTGTATTTTAATTAATTAGAGGTTTCGACCATGGAGCCAATTAAACAAATAAAATGAAAAAAAGAAAGAATAAAAACCTACGATGAATTCAATCAAAAATATTTACATTAATACCAGACGTTCCTAAGTACTTTATAATAATCTCGACTTACATAAATGCTGTTTCAATTGTCTAATGAGCATATAATTCTCAAAATCCCATTTTAATCACAATCCTCTGCTAAAAGTATTAAGGAAACCGCATGTTTTAAATTTGTTTAATAATATATTTTAATAAACAAAGTTGTGTGCATAATTATCTGTCTAGCCTGAAATAAAATCACAAAAAATTTAAAGTTCTCTGTCTCTTTTCAAAAATTAACGAATGTTCGAATTTTCAAACCTATACCTTCCAAACCCACTTAATTTTCAAAAATAAAATAAAATTAACCTAGTTTCTTACTTAACTTTCTTTATAAAGAGAAGTATTTATATATTCATATTATCAGCAGTGTGGTAATATATGGGCTTTGGCAGGTATGTCCTAGCATTTATTTTTTGTTCGACTTTAAACTAAATTATAACCAAATGAAAAAAAAAGAGTCATTAGGTTAACATATGTTTTTTTATTTTAATATGAGAGCATGAAGTCATCCTTCAATCGAATATTGGCCCAAGGCTACGAACTGTGTCCGAACGAGAACGGTCTTCACAGATATAAACGGTTTATGCACGTGCCTTCTAAAACTTTGAACGTGTTATTGCTTATATAATGCGTAGCAAAACAATAAGTATCGACCCTTAGTGTACACCTGCTAACATTTATCAGACTGAAGAAACTTTTGAGCTCTTTTGGATAAAGAAAAATCTGGTCGAATCTGTTAAAGTGGTAGGATCTCGTATAAGATAAGAGAAGTCCTTGGTGTCAGGTTTCCTCAAATGCTTGAGTGACATTCAGATATACGTCAGTATCCTATTTTTATTTTTGATCTAATGCTCAGCTTGACTGTCATGCAGTTTTTATTATCAGTGGTAATTTATTATTTTTGTCCATGAATGTATCGACTAATGTCTTGACAATGTTCTACATTTTTTGGAACACATCAAGAAACAGATGGGTCTGTTAAATGAGGGATTTTATTTGTCTTTTTATTTTTTACTAGTCGTTTTGGAGAGTGAATATTTAGGAATCAAGTTGTCCTTAATATAAATTGTCATAAGAAAAATATTCTTTAAGGCAAATTTCTCATTGATTTACTACCTGCGAAGAAGCAAACTATAATTAAATTTCAATGAATTAAATGAATTTTAATATATATTTTCTCCGAACCGCTTAAAATATTAGAACTATTTTGCTTAACCGAAATGTACACATTTCTCCGACGATCTGAAAACAGTTTGTGGCCAATACGAATTAATAAAGTTCCCTCTTGATTTTATTGGTAGAGCGTATTTCAATCAAATCAACTCCACTCCCCTCGAACCTCCCTCCAATACCGCCCCCTTGTATTGAGATCCAGCCGAACGGGAGTCACGTACTGTTTGAGAGTCAATATCTCAACAAAAGATCGGTCGTGGCTAATGAATACACAATATCGCATTGGAGCTTATCTTTCTATTTCCAATCCGCTTTATTACAAATATCGAACCTAATTGAAATCCTACTCTACTTCTGACAGCGAGTAGGATGGACTTATTGCTTTAATAACTGAACTGTATGTAATATCACAAACGTTTTCTCAATGAACGGTTATTTCATGGCACGTCAAAGGCGTAACCAATTTCATAGGCAATGGTCTTTCGGAATATTTTTCCAATAAACCGGTACTTGTGCAATCCTCTAGAAACACCAATATCGTTTGCTTACTACATAGAAATTCTTCCTACATCAGGATTTTCTGTTTAAATTTCTTCAAGTTTCTTTTAACCATAATAATTATAATTTTAAGGAAGGAAAGGAACTAGATGAGCAAAGCGACAAAGCTTGAATATGTCAAACCGGAGTGCACCCTATGGGTCAAAATGAATATGGGAATATGAAGTCGAGAAGGAAAGAAATCGTTTTGCGCAGGATTAAAATAGAATGCGTGTTTAGACATGGATACCTACTAAGAGGTCTACTACACCCACCTGGAAGTGTGCAACATACAAATCAAAGTGTAAAACACTTGCTACTAGTTCACAACTTAAAGATTTACGGAAAAAGTTAAAACTCGCAAGAAATATAAAAGAAGTATTGAAGGATGAAGAAGCTTTAGCCCTTACCTTATTCAAATTCTTTTTGGCAGTAAACTACTACAATGTAAAAAATGTAGGATGTAAAAAGGAAAAATTAAAGCCAATGATCCTTAGGCGTAGAGGCTAATCAAGTAAATAAATAAATTTTAAGGTGCTTTTTTTTTTTATAACCAGGATATTTTAAAAACAATATATCAATTTCAGCACCAACCGTGATTTATATATGTATGTATATATCTTATACAGGTATTCTTAAATTATCTGGCTCCCCTCCAATAGAAATTGCCCCTATTCATCTACTACTGGCCATCACATTCCACCTGACGCTCACAGCTGCATTGCATCTTTTCCTAACTCGTACGACCACCTTGTTCGATACATCCTATTTTACTTTTGCCAGCCATATGATAATTCACTATTCTCTTAGGAATAATACTTCCCCCATTTACGGTTCTCCACAATAAATGTCTCAATTTATTTTCAAGTTCAGGACTATTTTACGTTTTCAATATTTTTTTTTTTTTATTGTATTACCTTACGTTTTCAACATAGTACTGTTGTTTTAAAATATTTTCTCGTGTAAATTTGTTTCATATCCGTGGTCAGTATAATATATACATTGAAACTTTCCAGAAAATTGTATTATGCGCATGTAAAAAATTAAAAAAGATTTATTCAGGCAAGCATTAGTGCTTGGAGGTTATAAAATTTAAAAATATGTGGAATTCATATAAGGTGACTATGAAAGGGAAAAATAATATATACACATGTAGGATTTTTTTAATGAAGGTGTCTCTTCCACGTGTTATGTTATATTTAATTGTCTCAACGTTTCTCGGGCTATTGGCCCATCTTCTGGGGTTATAATCAATATATATTATAAAGCAAAGTGTACAATGTGCGTGCCGATAAGGCTCAAAAACGACTCAACGTACGTTTAAGAAAGTTATGTCAGCGTGATGCTATATAACTCCTAACGGAGAAGAAGGTTTCCGTTTTTCTTTTAAGGGTGTAAAATTGAAGAGAAAAGGACTGGAATTTGAAGCCTCTCGCACCATTTAATTAGTCTACCTTAGAATGACATGCGAGTTTATGAATGAAAAATTTAGTTCGAGCTGCAGACTACCAGAAAGCGCTAGGGTGTGTTTCACTCAACGTTTATTGTTCATTCATTCAGTTCAGTTTGTTGTTTAAGGTTATATATTTTATCAGCTGTTCTTATTAAATTACTAAAAAATCAAGCGAAAATAATTAGTTTCACCTTTTTTTTCAAATAATATAATGATTTTACATATCTGCAATCAATTAGAAAACCGATTGGATACCTTACAAAATATATTTTCTCATGAGAAGGTTAATTGATTAACACATTACATTTAATCAATATATAACATACACTTAAGTAAATGCATGCAATACATAAGTATTGCACATTTTTGTTTGATTGAACATTTTTTAGTAGTACAGTGAACTAATAAAAACAGACATAAAACAAAAAAGAAGAGCTGCATTGACTGATTATAAATCGAAAATAAAAATTTTGAAGTGTTCTTATTGTATGTAATTATAGAAAATGTGTTTTTTACTATGTGCGATGAGCATTCCATTTGACAAAATGACTAATTCCAATTACAACATTTTTTCAGTAAGATTTTATCACCCCTCATAGTTCAGGATAAAAAGGAATATGATGAAAAAATTGTGCCCTCATGATATTTTGGTTTTTGCTTTGTAATAGTAGGTGCATAGTCCGGCCAAATTACGGGGAGGGGGATATATTAAGGGAGGTTGAACTGAAGAAAGGTCTTAAAAAAAAAGTTTCTATGAATCTTCGGTAGTTTTTAAACTTCTCGATCTAAAAGGCCCATCACAGTAGTCGACGCTTAAGTTATACTCGAAATATAGTCTTTTTAACTAATCGATTTAACTATTATCTAATAACTTATTATCTGCTGACTGCTTGGAATGCGCTTATAGGATTCATAATCATAGAAACCATCAAAAACGATGCATGACTCGACAAAGTTGCAGCATAATTAATTGTTCATTCACCATTTTCAACCCCCTTTAAAGTATATAGGGTTCCTTATTAGGGCGAACTCTGCAGATCTCGAATCTTAATATTGATACCGTGTTAAAAGTTTCAAGGAAGTGCTAATTTATTTCTATATTTTCTTTAACACGTTGAGCGCCAGGGAAAATATGATGAACTTTTGCCTGGGGCCAAATCAATTTTTCCTAATTTATAACTTTAATATGATTAGAATGATACAAAAATTGCAAAAGAAATAAAAAAAAAGTTTAATTTTGGCAATTAAACAATAATTTTGTGAGCGGTACGTACGTACCGCCTGGCCCCAGGGTAAAGTCCGCTACCTATAGTAGTACGGGGGCTGCCCGGTTATGACCGCGACGTCAACCCTTGTCAACCCCTTCATACCTATCCCTGTCCCTTACATCTCTATCACTCAGTTTAGCTCTTGTCTACTTGGCGTTCAGACCTATTCTTACTAGTGCTCGTTTGAAAATGACAACGTACGTGATCAAAAAAGTGACAACGTACTGCCCTCAGTGCCCGGGAGATCCATTTTATTGCCGCCCGTGCTTCATAGAAGCCCACAAATAAATTAAAAAAATTATGAATATTTTAGTGCCTCAATACCTTTTTTTGTATATATTTGTTATGTTGTAATTTTAATAAATAAGATATTTTGTTTTGTAAAAAAATATGTTATTTTAATAAATAAGATATTTTGTTTTGTAAAAAAATATGTTATTTTAATAAATAAGATATTTTGTTTTGTAAAAAAATATGTTATTTTAATAAATAAGATATTTTGTTTTGTAAAAAAATAAATAATTAATTTCTTTTATTTATTTATACCACCCAAATTAAAAAAAAAAAAAAAAAAAAAAAAAAAAAAAAAAAAAAAAAAAAAAAAAAAACCTTTGGGCCAATTGCATTGGCGTATTGTTCGGGGCCGTAGCGGTCCAATATGCCTTGAAATCACGCTCGGCAGGCAATCCCCTGGCCCAGAACAATCTTTTAGCTGGCGGGAGCCAGGCGGTACCTAGGGACCGCCTGGCCCCAGCCAATAGTCCAACAGCGGTACGATCGTACCGCTTGGCGCTCAACGTGTTAAATTTAAAGTTTTTCTGTTATAAAAACTACCACACAACTACCGGAGCGAAACCGGGCACCCAAGCTAGTAGTAATTATAAAACCTCATTTATTTAAAGCAGTATTTTTTTTTTTTTAGTTCTTTTATTTTCAAATAATAATCAGTTTGTGATATATCTAAAATCATCCAATTGCAAAAGCTGATGAAAACGATGGGCACACCAAGTATTAAATACATACTTCGGCTATTGATAATGTGAAAGGAACTTCAAAGGAATATTGTATAGGCGGCTCCTTATAGAGGAGGTTTACCGGAGCCAAACTGCTGTCGCAGCTGTAGAGTGACCAACAAAAGAAGCTTTAAGGGATTTGCTGGCCTGGTGCCAATAAGAAGGCACTCTACCGAGCGCTGATTAAATGGGCCCCTACGCCACACTTTTAGCCAGAGCTTTCATTAAATCTAGGCAAGATTTTCCGCTGACGTTAGATGTCCTTTACGACAAAGTTATAACTAACAGGAAATATACTTTCTTGAAGGATACTTTAGCGACATTTTCAAAGCATATTTTCCAGTAAGAAAAGGACACTGTGTAACAAGGTGTATTCAATTTATTCGATCCAGAAGAGAATCTACAATATTTTTCATTCATATTTTTATTAAATACTTAAAAATATACTATTAGAAAATCAGTTCACATAATAACGCATTGTTCAAATGAAAAAAAATAAATAGAAAAAAAATATTTAATTCTCCTGCTTTGATTTTTATGATAACATAAGTCTGGTTGCATTGAAAACCTAACTGAATCCTGTAGAAGAGGTAGAATTGAACTATGATTTAGTATGTATAAGAAAGAATGATTTTGTGTTAAGAGAGAAGTTTCTAACGACTCACTTAATTAAATGAGTAGGTTTTACTTTTTCTATTTTTTTTTATTCCATTTGTAAAAACCTAAAAGAGGGCCGCGGCGCACAGTGGTTGAAAATCGACTATTTTCGGAAAAAACCTTTGACCCGATCTGTTAGCCGCAAAAAAATGAAGTTGATATTAGCATTACCATGATTGAATTTCCTATAAAATGTATAGGTTTGAGCCCCGCTTAACCGGCTATTCGGATTAACCAGCAGTGTAAGGAAAATAGAAAAAAAATTATACATCAATTTTCGACTCAAGATCGGCTAGTTCAAACACTTTTGCTGTTTTATGCTAGTAATATCCTTGATAGTACTTGCAATATCATTTTATTTCATAAAAACACTCAAGTTAGGTAAAACAAAAAAAAAAAAAATCATACATAGGAACTATCAATTAATTATTTTGGTCGTTATGTTTTAATTCTTAACTATTAAATATATATCATATTAAAATATAAGATTGGGGTCATCCGACATTAATATAATTTTGATAGGAGATGGTGGGATAGACTGGTCAATATAGATTTAATAACTGCAACTCTATCTGTGAAAATACTGATCCCTTATTCACGCTAAATAATAGCTGAACTATTTTTTTATACCAATTTTCTAAAATCAAATGGATGCTTAAAAATGAAAAGTGCCGAGGTCATGTTTCAACTTATTATTAATAATTTCCAAATTCATTCTAAAATCACGGTAGGTGAAAAAGTTGATTTATTATCGACCTAATAACGATTCAGACTGACTTTATAAATGATACTACAGACCTGGTAAGTAAGGCATGATGTTTTACTAAACGATTAGTAATAACCTAATTCGAAGCACAAGCTCCGTAGCGAATAAACTGCACGAAATAGCATAAGTATTTCAATAAAGAAAATATCCCACATGTACAGACGCAGGTGGACGCAGCTAGAATATGTTTTAATATTTCCTTGAATGTATCTTCTTCTTAAAAAAATAGATTCTAAAACTGCGCTCGGCTGCGCTTGAAAAATAAAGATTACCAAAAAAAATTTTTGTCTTAATTTTATTGCATTTATTCGGGATTTTATTTCTGGGTTAAAACGTAACCCAAATAGCATCATTTTTATGCTAGTATAATATGTGAGATCGCTTTTCATGATTATGAAGGAAAATCGCTCTAAGAAACAAAAATGCGAGATTTAAAAATTATTATAGTGTTATAAATTTTCCATTGAAAAATAAGCTTTTTCAATGATCGATTTTCAAAGGGTCCTAACAAGTTTAAAATTCAGAATATCTCCGAATAAAAAGATGGAATGTGTCGGGTTACTATTCTATTAATTAATAATGAAAAGAAAAAGAATATTCCAATACCTTAAAAAAATAGGTTTTTTTTCCGCCTTTCAACCACTGTGCGGCGCACAGTGGTTCAAAATCGACTATTTTCGGAAAAAATCTTGTCAAACCTGATATGTAAGCCGCAAAATGATAAAGTTGATATTATCATTAACACGATTAAATTTCCTATAAAATGTATAGGTTGGAGCCCCGCTTAACCGGCGCACAGTGGTTCAAAAGCCACAATAAGCGGCAAAAGTCTATTGGCCTCAAAACTCCTTCAAAAAAATGCTATGCAATTCTTATAATATACGTTGGCTATTTGTTAAAATTGTTTTATGGTAATGGAATTGCTAGAATAAAACAAAGAAATGAACATTAAAACGTTTCAAAACCGCAATCTCTTAAGAAAAAGTGATTCAACGTAACGGAAATTCGAAAAAAAAATTGATTTTATTGATTTATAATTCACTTAGAAAGATGAGAATTTTACCAAGTTTATTTGCTCTTACAAACCAATATTTTATTTCTGGATAGAGTAAGACAAAAAAAAAATTCAACGAAAAATCACTCAATTTTTAGAAATAATATTTTGAATTTCGACACAATTTATGTAGCCCACAGTTAATGAAATAATGATTAAGGAAATTTATATTTGGTAGGGTTGAAGATAATTTATTAATTAACTTCAACAATATTCAGAAAATAATAAACACGTTTTATCTATATATCATATATTTTTAAAAACAGCAACATTACTTATGTTATTATAAATAAAAAAGAGATAAAAATTATTAAAAAGAAACGTTTACATATTTTCACAACACAAAGATTTTACTTATTTATTCAAGTCGTAATCACATTTTTTTGGTAGTGTTCGAACACTGCTTAAGTAAGGATCAGATGTCGCCAACAGTATGTGCATAACGTCTTCATCAGTTAGAGTACGTGAACATTTCCTGGAATGTTTTTGTCTGAATACACGATAGTGTCTCTTGCGCTTCTTCTGTCAGCATTCCAATGGGCAACAAAGCAGTTGTTATAATCTATTCACCATGTATTAAAACTTTATGAACAGTATTCGGCATGTAATACCATCCATACAGTTGTATGTAAAGCTCTGCAGTCCTCCAACAATACCTTCCAAACTTCTCAGGATCGATATGAACACCAGAATTTATTGCTTGCAGAATGACTGAAAACCGATTTATCAGCTCTTCGTTCACCCCTGTAATATCAGAAGTTAGTGTTGGGTTTGCAAAAAATCTTCGTGAGGTATTTCCGTCATTAGTTGTACCCATTCCCTGTTTAACTACATCCAATTTTAAACCAATTGATCGAAAAAATTCATCTTGAATCTTCTTTTTTGTTTCTTCTTTTTGTTTTTTCGTGTCAGCATTTGTTCTCCATTGTTGAAATGAACTGTTGTACGCAATATGGAGAATGCACTCCATAAATTTAATTCGAGCATGCAAAGGTGACATTCCCAGATTAGGAAGATGGACATTGTCAGGTTTAGATCTAATAGTGTCTAAGTTGTTCATCTCGGATGGTTTCGCTTGGCAAATGTAACAAACTGCCATTGATGGTGTTTGAGATACTGTTTGAGCAATTTTTCCATCAATCATGGTAAATATAAGTTTATGATCTATCTTAAATGTTTTTCCTCTTAAATGGACACAGTTTCCGTAAGATTTTGTATTCATTTCATTGATTTCAAATTTCATTTCTCGTCACTTCAGCTGTCTCCTTCAAGAATTGGAATCTAACAGGTCTGCAGTATATGGTTGAAGATGTACTGATGTTCTTCCAATGCACTTGTGACATGTTTCCTTTTTCATGTAAATGAAGAGGAACTAACGATGTAAAAAATATATTCGCGTCCGAAATATCATCTTCCTCAAACGTTTGCTTATATTCAGGATGGAAAAATGTCATACCCGAGCTCCAAAGTGGCTTTTCTAATAATTTGGTACTGATTTTTAGATAAAGATGCATCTAATATTAAACTTAAAGCTTTGTCTGGTTTAAATCTTTCAGCAAATCTTCTTCTAGCCGCCGAAGAAATCAACTCTTCTGAAAAAGTTTCACGCATTTTTTGTATTTTCATACCTTTGTTCTATCACAGCACTGGTCGAAATGTTTTTCTTTGCGTCCAGCATGGGATGAAGGTCCTGGTGCGAAGTCCATCGGCGTCACTCGTGACTCCAGTTCGACTGAAAACGTTCCTTTTAGCCAGATGTCATTCTGTTCAAAAAATCTTTTGTTATTACGGCAAGCCGATTGCCATTTTTTAAGCTCAATTCGCTCTATCAAATCATCAGACATCCAGGGATATTTGTTAATAATAATTTCAACACACTTTGAAGTTTCCCGATTGTTTGAAATTAGTATTGCAACTAATTCGATATATGAAATCACAAATTTTTCCATTTTAATTTAATATTATTACCCAATCTCTAAAACACACGATAGTATAATGATTATCCTGAAATGAAAACTGAGGTTGTCCTCTCCCAAATAACAACTGGAATGAATAATGCTTACAATCTTGGTGTTAGTAAATAGCGAATATAAAATGAAAAAATCTGCCACCACAACAGTCGCAGGTGGTCGCAGCTAAAATTTTTTTGTTTATATACAAGAAGGATTAAAGTATTTATCTAACAATTTTCAGCCCACCGGAAGCCGCCGATAAAAGTAAATTCATCAATATTTTCCATTATATTTTTTCGTAATTAATTTTTTTTTCATTTCTGATAGTTTTTAGTTTTGATGAATTTTTAATTTTTAATTCCAGTGAAATATGTATGCTAGAAGTGTGAAAACCCCATCGGATATTACTTTTATTAATTTTAAGTTCCCATTATTGAACGTATGAATTAATACTAAATTTTTAAGGGCACGTCTAAAAAAAGTAAAAACATAGTTTTATAACGGTCTTGGCCTATTTTTGTTCATAAGCGATTTTTTTTTTCAAATATTTCTTATGGAGCACGTTACTGTATCTCAAGGGATAAGTAATTACACATGAAATATTTTCTATGTTAAAACTTTAAAATGCCTATTTTTTCCACCCTTGAACCACTGTGCGGCGTGGCCGAGGCGATAGCGTCTCCGACTCCCACGCTAGCGGTGCGGGTTCGAGTCCCGCCCAAGCCCACTCGATTCTGTTCATTTGAAAAAAAACAATTTTTGACGCTCTCGATATTCTATTAACTTTAAAGTGAAATATTACAAAATGTCCGCAAAACACCTCTTTCTTTTTTTTAATATTTGTAGTCTAACTGATTGAGAATAAAAATCTATAAAGATAATCTGCGATAACCTGCGACTCTGACTTTGATAATTTTTTTTCAAATGAAATCAGGCACTCAGCGCTTGCTTGATAACCAATTCGCATCTACAACAATTAGATTAGTCGTTCTAATTAGATACATTTTTACACTCAATTCCATAAAAAATATTAGTTTTTATTACAGTAAATTGACCAATATCAATCATTTTAAGCAGTCTCTGAAAGTATGTCCTAATTAAAAAAATATATTTATAAAATCAATCAATGTAGATACTATTTTGTCTTTACGCATATTTAATTTTTATTTGGAAATTGCATTTACTGCATTATCCTATAAAAGTAATCTTTGACTTTTCAATGAAAACCAAAATTAAAAATAAAACTCTTATTTAATTTTGGAACTGAATTTGTAATAAATTTGCCCAATAGTCATGAGTATCCTTTTTAGGTCTTAAAAATCGAAAACTCTTTGAAAAGTGGGTGGAACAAAAAAAAAAAAAAAACGAGTGGAAGAGCTAATTTCCGCGGGGACGTCAGATGAATTGATATTTATATTTCTCTTATGTACATACTTTCAAAAATTATTATGTAAAATATTATTTATATAAGTAGTATTATTTGTACAATTACGAAAGTATCTTTTGTGTTTGGTTAATTATCTTATTAAAGATAAATTTTGATCAACTAACCGATAATGATTCTTTAATTTCCCTTAAATTTAAGATAATTTGCCAAAACCATGATTTGCCTTTTTTTTTTGATCTACCTTGGTCAAATGTTATTTCCGACCCCGCATATGAGGTATATTCGAAATCAGCTCAGCATTCCCTATAATATTCCATGGTCAAAAGATTTTTGTCCAAAAACTCCATATACTCGAAGCACTGTGCGTCGCCTGCATCTGAAAGTGCGCGCGGCCTAGGGCTTTGGTTATACTATTCAGCAATTTTATTAAGCTCGGCGGGACCGTAGCAACTTTCGCCTGAATAGAAAAATCTAATTCTAATTTATTATTTTACATTTTTTTTTTTTTTTATAAATCTGAAGCAGTAGGGTAACTGTACCAATAGTTGACAGGTTAAGGAAAAAATATTAGATTATTGACACTGTTTACTAAAATATTGATGTTAGTTTAATCTTTGTTATGAATTTAGTTAGGCCAATCCCTCTAGAAAACTGGCAATACAATATCCTATGGTCTACATTTACGGTTTTTATAAAAAATGATTTCTTTGAACCTTCTAAAATGTGCCAATAGTTGACACATCAAAATGGAAAGGACACATCAAATTTCCACAATTTAATTACTTTATACACAAAAACTTAATAGACAAAAGAAAAAATATTAAACTGAAAAATGAGATCATCCAATTAAGAATAATACCGATACCATATAACAACAATCATCTTAAATTAATCTACCTCAAGTGGGAAACTAAAATGGTACCTTTGCTGTCCATTAGAGGTAAAAACTTTGGGCATATGTATCGCGGATATAATGTCACATGATGGGACTGAGCAACATGTATCGGTGTTAAAAAGACTTGGTGTCATCGGATTGCATAGTTGTAAAAGTAAAACCAAAATCTCTAATTTACTGACAACTTTAGTAACTTGAGCCAGACATTTTTTACGCTTTAATCTCTTATTTGAGAACCCAACTATTATAAATTTTCCTTCATCAACACTTAAACAACCTTGCTCCTCCTCTTGAAGAAATATTCCTTGATCAACATTAATTCTCTGCTCCTGCTCTTGGGGGATCTAAGCTTTTCTGATTTTCTTTATCGTCCCAAATTTCTGGTTGGGATAGAATGGTTTCGTCTACTTCCAGTACTGCAGCATTTTCAGCAGGTATCTCCTGATTAACTGAATTTTTCTTAGGTTTTTTTTTTAATTCTATTTACATCATTTATTTACAACTATTTACAACATCTATAATTATTATAAGTTTATAATAAGTTGTATTATTCAATCCATTCAACTATTTAACTTTACGATATATTTTATTGCATAATAAAATAAAATTCTTATAATTTCCGACTGTTACAATTGTTACTTAAATTAAAAAATAAACAAAACAAGATTATGTCAAATAAAGCTGAGGCTATGGATGTCAACTACAAACACTCACGATGTCAACTTTACAAACAGAGAATTCTAGTTGACACGTTTGAACGGTTAGTTGACACCCCTGTCGAACATCGGTTAGGATGGAGCTAGATCAGTGATTCCACTACCAAATATTTTTCAAATCAAGCAAATTGTTTTAAACTATCAGTATCATCGGAGTAAAAAACACTAATAGTTGTCAGCGATTTCAACTATTGAAATTAAGGATTAATTTTTGTTCTAATAGTTGACACCCACATTTAAGCCCTAAAACATTGTACAAATAAATCGAAAAGGATATCAAATGATTTCCATGAACCTAATGAATATCATGAAAGTAGTTAAAAAATAATTGAACACAAATAAACCAACTAAAAAGCTTATTTAACTTGACTTCCACCTAAATGAAACAGGGTTGCAGAAACCAAGTTTTCAGGCAACTAGAAAATTCGCCATTAAAACCTCTCACAAATAAGCTTGAGTTTTCATCAAACTAATGTCGATGGCAGCACAGCTAACTAGTTGAACTTGGCAAATTACCGCCAAATTTTGAACCAAAATTATCAACCCTGAATCTTATTATTCACACTTTTTGTGCAAAATGTCAACTATTGGAGCACTGTCAACTTATGGTACAGTTACCCTAGTGAAAATTTATTGCTTAATTAATAGAGAACTAAGTTGATATAATGACCTTTAATATTGAATAAAGTTATTTTTATTCGTCTGCTGATTTATTTTTGTTTCCTTATTTTATTCAAATTTACTTCTGATCCAAAGGAACATGTTATGTACCAATTAACCAATTGCTACCCTGAGGTTAATTCAATGCTGGAGTTAAACCCGTACTGATTCTAGTTTAAATCTTGCAGTGTAAATATTCGCATCCTAAATTTATGATATTTTATGTGATAATTATAATAAAAATAGTTTACAATCCAGCAAAGAATGTTCTCTATGTTTAATTAAATAATGTTTAAGTGTGTATAGTTTGTATAGCTATTAACATTTCATAATTTCGTAGTTATTTCATTCGTTGCCGTCATACTATCTGTTAAGCATTCAGAGACTTATAAATAATGTTTCATACACCTTAAATGAATTCAATTATACATATTGGTTTATTTTAATATGCATCTTCAAAATTTAAAGGATCCAAAGCTTTATCCAATATGAAAAAATTATTTTTGTTGCATTTTCGTTGTGGACCACTAAGATTTTAGAAGATACCAACCCATTCCAGTTTTTTTCTTAACATATCGAGGTTAATCCATCAAGACTTGGCAGAGATGAAGAGTGGAAGTTGAAAAGGGTCACGGCATTAGATGATCTGTCAAAAGGGTTGCGGACCCTTCCCAATGTTTTCTTTCAACCACACTTCGAATTATTACTAAACTTTTGTTTGTTATTATTTATTTCTTTATAAGTTTTTTTAAATATTACATCTGTACTGTTACGTTTTTAAAGGATGCAATGAGCCTAGTAAATCTAATTTGATTAAATAATGATTACAACAAAAACTCATTCATTAAAATAAAATTATATACCCTGAGTATACCTGAAGAAATATTATATCACATGAAATGACGCTCAAAATCATCACTTGCGAATCAAATTATGAGGATAAATGAATAAGTGAATATGTTTAAAAAAATAATATTAATGAGCCTCATTTTTTTAATTAAATGTATAGCAGATATTTAAAAAAAAGTATTGTTGAATTAATAGACTACATCTTAAGTCGGAGTGCGTACAAGGTAAGAAATATATTATGTAATATATTCATATTTAAAGTTTAATTTGTTTATTAATATATTTATCTATAGTTAAATATATTAATAAATAAATTATGAATATTTATTATTAATAAATCATCGAAAATCAAATTATTAAAAATTAATAGTAAATTAATGTAGGTTAATCGCTTGTCAAATCTTGAATTAGCTCACCGGCATACAAATTTTATTATCGTATAACATTGAACCGAATTCGTATTCCAAATAACTTGTCTAATCAAAACATTAAGTATTTAAAAATTCTTGTTTAATGTCTAAGATTAAGAGTTCATGAGTTGTTTTAATTTTCTGATTTTCAAATAGATTTTTACATCCAGTATTTATTCTCATCGACACCAAATGAATGATCCTCGGTTTTTAAAATTATTTTTTGTAATTTGTTTTCTTATCAAATGGTAAACTGAAAAAATTGGGTGGTTAATGATAGAGTAGTTTTACTCCTTTAAATCTCAAAAAAAAAGACAGAAAATCTGATTAGGGCTTTCTCTTAATGTCAATGAGAAACATAGTAAATTATAATATATAT
Organism: Aelia acuminata; assembly: GCA_911387785.2. Taxonomy (NCBI): domain Eukaryota; kingdom Metazoa; phylum Arthropoda; class Insecta; order Hemiptera; family Pentatomidae; genus Aelia; species Aelia acuminata. The sequence continues at coordinate 136,758,789 of OU426979.1, forward strand.
ATATATATATATATATATATATATATATATATATATATATATATGTAGATATATATATATATATATATGTATATATATATATATATATATATATATATATATATATATATATATATATATTATATATATATAAACCGTCCCAGTGAGGACCAGTATAACATTTAACATGGAGAGTGGAAAAGGGTGAGAGATATCTTATGTAAGGAAATCTTACAGGATTTTTCCTTCTTTAATATTCATAAGCACTTTCTTTCATATTTCAAACTCAGGCATCATTTACACCTAAGGTAGCTCATTTTGAATTCTTCACTTTTTAGTATTATTATTTTTTGTTTTTTTACTCTAATTTTTTCTTGATATATATATATATATATTTGTGTGCGTCTTTCTTTTCAAACCACCAGATCTGAGGGTACATGACAATGAAATTTGATAAAGATTTAATGATTATTAACATAAACTTGATATTAACAAGTAGAAAAATAAGGCAGATTCATTAAAAAAAAAATGTACCTAAACTTAATATGTGCATGAATTCAAACAAATGTCTCTTTTTAATATAATTTTTTTTTCTCATCATACATTGATAGTTGAAAAGTTTCGATGGAAGTTGAAACTAAGTTGAAAGTTTCGATGGAAATTTAATAAAAAATAATAGATTCTTTCAAAAACAAAAAACAGTTAAGATTGTGATAGCACCATTGGATTTTAAAACAAAATCCCTACCCAACATTATATCCATATATCAAATTATATATATATTTATTCAGGGTAGTATATCGAAAACTACTGTGATATAGAAATATGTGGTAAAAATTAAATTGAAAAGTCAAAATAACTCACTTTTTTTTTCGAGAAAAGCTACTAACAACTCATTGAAAAAAAAAAAAAAATCTATATTCTCAACGTGTCTGAGATATTTTTATTATAACATAAAGGGACATAAGTTTTCAAGGTCTACGCTGGGCATTGCGTGCAGCACCAGATTGGATCTGATAAAGTCCTATTTTTATAATCAATGGTCATCGTTACTTCTAAGTCTATTTTAGGTCAAATGTTACTTCTAAGATCATTGATTCATGCTAAATAAAATAAAATTTAATACTACTATTCGCTAAACGGATAGCATATCTTCAGAGAGTATATAAATCGATAAATATCATTTCTCCTAATTCACAATGTTTCGCTTACTTGATAAAATTTCTGAATAGATAACATGCTCAAACATGTATTTACTCGCAATTACAACCTTAGAGGGAAGTCTATAAATTTGGACGCTTTCCGTAGGTTTAGTTCATATACGTATAGTTGTTAATGAATATTATTGTAGATTTAACAGAATACTTGGGTTAATCGATATATGCTTGCAAGTTGCCGGGTATTCTGATGCTATTGCAGGAATTCGGTGATAAAGACTTTGGCTCATTTGAAATTTCATAATTTATAGGGGCCCAAATACCATTCGAAGGTAGCAGATACATCTTCTTCGATTACTTATAGGTCATTAATTTTAATTACAGTAAAAAATACAATAGTAAATATTCTTAATCATTTTTTTAAAGCATAATAAGAGACCGAAACACCAGTTATTTATTTCATCTACATTTTCTGAGGGTCCGCATCTAGATTATCGGTAATGTGTACTTTTCATAGAGTTCAGAATCATTCGTTAAGAGTAAATTAAACTACATAAAAGTCTATTGAGAAAATAGACAGGTAAATAAAGTCCTTATTTCTCTTAAACCTATGAGTTCCATTCCTAGCTTTAGCACTTAAGTTTTAATGTTTTTATTTTAACAAGAAAGATATTTTAAAAATGAATTTTAGATAACAAATAATTAAGGTACATCTGTAATGATATGTAGATCATTATAAGATCTAAGATTTAAAACAATTAGAATAGTACAGGAATGAACAATATATATATATATATATATATATATATATATATATATATATATATATATATATATATATATAATAAATAATATTATAATAATTGAATGAGAAAAATAAAACTAAGACTGATAACGGTGTTATCGACAATTAGCTACCAGGAAAAGGCCCAAATAAAGAGACTCGGAAATGACCCAGTCCATTTCTGTTACATGCCTCAATAGCAGTTCTAATAACTTCCCTGATATAGGACTTTGTTAATGGTGCCCCAACACTTTCTTTTTTTTTTTTCCCATACCCTGTTAGCTACAGCCGATTTGTTACTTTATCCTACCTATTTTTTATTTATTTTTATTCGTTATGTTTTCTAGCGTAAAACAATAGTTGATTTATCAATATTTTTTATTTCTTATACTCTGATGAATATGAATTATTTAACAATTAAACAATTAGTCATATAGAAAACTCGGTGGTATTTTTAACCCCTTTACCATCCCGTCTATAGATTGCAGGATACAAGCAATTGAATTTGTTAATATTTCATTAATTGTTGTCATCGCATTTTTATATGATCTGGTATGATAAGAGTTTCATTATTTTAATTCATGCTTATGAGGTTTATTAATATCTGTGTTCAAACAATTAACGATATATTATGAATCAATATTGATTTCTATGACGGTTTTATCTTATTCGTAGGAAGGGGATATAATGTATACACTTAATAAACTAAAATTTCGAAAAAAAAAACAAAAAAAAAAACAAAATTGAATGTATAAAAAATCTTACAAAAAGAAAAATTTGTATAGTGGAAAGTTTTGAAACACTAGCTCAAAAACGATAAAGCCTAAGAAACGATAAAGCCTAAGAACCCGAAATTAGGTATTTGATATGTATGCCAGCCATGTATGTGACAGCGAAAATTTCATCCTATTGGGTAAACGGAGGGGGGAATTTATTTCATATTTTTTTTTTCGATTTACTCTAAAACGGCTCTCACGATTTTGATTAAACTCTTCATTTTTAATTAGAATCAAGTATACTTTAATGTCATCATTGAATCTTCTGATGGGGCATAAAATTCTCTTCCTGTAAAGTATCTTTGATAACTTCATATGGAGAAATTATCTGTCTCATTATGCCCAGTAATTGATAATAGCTAAATATGAAAGGATTTGATAAACATATACACGAAAAATAAAGAAAATCGTTTTCGAATGACTTTTTACAACCTGGCCCTATTATAAGGACTAAATAGACCTCTTTCTACGGTTCGATTTATTGATCAATGTTAGGATGAAAATGTTTTCGTTTATTTACTAACCTGTTAAAAAAGAGAACTAAAACCGTGGGGTCGATCCCAGCTATGTCGATCTTTTATCTTCATAGTACACTGTATCACTTTGATTACCAAATCTGTAGTGACTTTTACACTTTTTATTTTTCAATTTCTTGTAGTGAAATCGAGTTTGAACATCAAACTGCAACTATTTTTTTTATTTTCTTTAGCTGAAGTAAGGTACACTACCATATATAGATCAACACTATTAACAACACAGTTAATGTACTCATAGAAATGGTCTGCTTCAGGCGGCAGCTTTGTCCACCACGCCATTTGGATCGAAGGACGGCGGTGACGAGGCGTAAGGAACTAAATACGAGCTGTTTTATGTGGGCCCGAGGGGCAGTTCCTCTTACGAGTTATGGCCGAGCGGAGGATATACTGCCCAGCCTCCTCGTAAACCTAACGCCAAGTCCTCATATGTCTGATAAGCCGTTCGCCCGCTGTAATTGATAATCGCGGATGGCAAAGTTGAATCATCGCTCCTGATTTATTATAGCGCTCCTTACCATTTCTCCCTCGTAGGTTAAATGTTAAATTTTTAAAACCCCACCGTGTAATACATTATAAAATTGTATTATTATTTTTTTTTTTTTAAAGTAAACTATGAAAATTCTGGTTAAGCCCTTGTAACAATAAAAGTCAGTTTTTAAGTACAGAACTATGTATAAACTCAAAATTATTTCTCTTGTTTTTTCGAATAAAAGAAAATTATAGAGAATATTTAATGAACTAATTGTATTAGGGGGCAAGAATGAATGCTATACACTAAAGCTCGTTAAAATAATTTTATGCGGGGACTAAAATTAATTTTTTTAAAATATTCTAAGAATAATTCGTGTGGTTTGAACAATCTAAATTTTATCCGGCTCAGAGGACCAATAAATTTGTAGGTTTTTTTTTTCAAAAAACGTGGACTGTATTGGTACAATAATTAGCGAAATAAGCACGAATATTCTTCTGAACCCTTTCAGGAATAAAAGTCAGTTTGGAAGTACAGAACTGTGAATAAACTCAAAATTAAATATTAACTAAATTAAAACCATTCTCCAAATTCGTCTTTGAGTTCCGAAAAACCCAACCTTTATATAGATGATGATGATAATGTATTATACTTCAACCCAGATCCATTCCATCCACTTTGTTTTGAAGCAGAAAATAACATCGTAATGCTCATCCACTGCCAAGTTCTTAGTTCATTTTTAGACCATTATCTGCGCACCTACCTCATCCGCCCGAATCAAAATCAGCAGTTATTCGAGTTACTAACCTTCGCGAATGACATCGAAAAAATAAATAGACTATACTCCTTTATCCTGGGAGTCTTTTGGCACTTTGAACTCCCTTTCAATAATGCTTCTTTTTTATAAATTATTTATTTTCAATTGGTACGGATGATGTATAGCATGCTCAGAATGCTTATATATAAATATTTTGAATAGTAACTTGGCATTCCTATTAAAAAACTAATAATGATCTAATTTCCATCAACATAAAATCAGCTAAAATAAGGGGGAGAGATGGATAACCAAAATTATGTATATATATATAAATAATTATATGGTTATATAATCAACGTTTTTTAACAAGAGTTAAAAGGTGGAGAGTACACAGTGGGACCGCCAAAAAACAGTCCGGATTACATGCAAATATGGCATACGCTGTGAACGGCATCAGAAATATCGGATACATATTGCTAATGACTAATCTCTTGATACTATGATATGATTCTCAACGCCTCAAGATTAGGCGAAGAAAACTAAAGCTTGAAATTTTTAAATGCTCTCTGAAAAAGGAAGCAATATTGATATCAGCAAAATCCGGATAATACAGATGAGATTGATTTCTTTCACCATAAGAAAGAAGGAAAATATTAAGGAGTTTAAATTTATTATCCTCATTCCGTTAGCATAGGTTTTGCAACAACCCTTTTAGTCAAGTTTGACTCACATTCTATCCACCATTATCAACAGTATGAGTAATGCGGCATAAACAGTAAAGTTGTCATAATATTGACACTCCACTCAACAGTATTGATATGGGCCTATCATTCTGCCTGATGTAAGTTAAGGTAGTGGCTGACACCAATGCCATAATTTAAGGCTGCTAGCATGATACTAAAATACTCGTCCAGGCACATGAAACCCCGAAATCGTAGTTAATTGCAAATGCCAATGCAATTGCTAATGGATACCATCATTGAGGTGGTAAAAACTATTGAAGTGTTTTATAGTAATTTGCGGTTTTGTCGAACCGGAGTTCGATTTTGTGTTGCGGCATATTACCCTAATTGTGTTAGCATGTGGCAAGGACTCGAAACCTCCTGTGCCTGCCATTATTAAAAATATTCATTATTACCTGAGCCCATCATCATTACGGAGGTTAGTTACCGCGTTAATTAATAATTGTTAATTAACCCACTTTAGTTGGGAGGGGACGAAGCGGTCTATTAGGCCCGGGTGAGGTGGGGCAGGATGGGACCATTACTTCACCCGCTTCCCTACGTGTTCATAAATATGTCCTCCCTCTCCTTCTTATTAGCGAGGAGTTGTGGAAATTAGTTTCTATTATCATTTATATAATTGAAGATCTGGTGTAATGCGCGCAACACACAACTTTCTCTTATTAACATACTTAGATTAGAAATTGACGATTTCGATTAATATACGAACGTCATTTCTCAAATTCACCCACATATCCACATCCATTTACTTGTTTTTCTTTGTATTTGCTCTCTAAACTTCATTGCACTTTTTTATGTTAAATTAAACTATTTACTTAATAATTCGGCAATGCAAGCATAATACTTGCAATGGAAAAAAATTATTGTTGACAACTCTTGCCCATGAACAGAACGACTTTAATCAAAACAATGGTCTGTCATTAAAAGATAGGGCCGTTTTTGAGAAAAACGAAGATTTTTGCAGATATATCACGAGCATACACATACACCAATACCATACATGCATACAATTTTGTACCACAATGGTATTCCATTATTATTATTATCAATAGCGCAACAACACACTTAGTGAGTCAAGGCCTCCTTAAGAAGATTCCCCCATCGCTCCCTATCCTGCGCAGCCGCAATCCAATTCCGAGCACCTAGAAGATGTCTTGAATCCTTTGCGACTCCATCTGTCCACCGAAGTACGGTCTTCCGACACCCTTCAACCCATAGATTTTGTCGGACATCATTCTTCTTGTTCCAATGTGGCCAGCCCTTCTAAGCCTTCCAATGCGGATGAATCTAATAATGTCCGGCTGCCCATAGAGCGTTTGAAGCTCCAAGTTGCTTCGTAATCTCCAATTTCCGCCTACTTTTAATGGACCGTAGATTCGGTGTAGAATTTTTCACTCGAAAACTAGGAGCCTCTGCTGGTCAGAACTCGAGATGGTACTCGTATTCCATATACCATACATTTTCAGGTTTTTGTGGTTTATAGCTAGTGAGCTAGTATGTCCACACACAGTTATTTGGACTCAGGGGACCCCAAAACGTGATTTCCGTTGAAAGTCGAAATTTTTCACGACCGTGATACTTTCCCTTACAATATATTTCATATATAGAGGAGCGAAAGTAACAATAAATTAAATATTACCATTAGTAATATCTGAAAATGATACGTATATACACATATTTACAAATAAAATAAACACCTCAGTCGGCTCGAGAGCAATGTACAATTTCATGGATAGACGTGATTTCAAGGTAGGGATAAAAGGGGGAATAGAGTTCCTTTGGAATGAGGATCGGATAATAATAGATCTTTCGAAAGTTGTCATTTGGCGGGCCAGAGTCTATAGATCTGAAGACATGGAGCGGGTATTGAGGAAATATACCGAGGATTTTAACTAAAGAAATTCGGAGATAAATGGTGGACGTCGGAATGGGATAGCATTGAAGAGAAAGGGTGCAAGGAAATACTTACGCCAGTAGGAAGAATATAGCCAATGTATAATGGTCAAAAATAACTTTTGTATTTCTACCATTGATCGAATCTGGAGTTAAGAGTGAAATAATCGTAGAAGAAAGGGAAAAAAATATTAATGGATAATGATTGAGAGGTAACAATAAGAATCCAGTGCTGAATCATTGAATAAAGTTGAAATATTTATTAGAATGCATGCGAGAAAACACAATTAAAATGAAAATAAAGAAACTAAAGAAACTGATTAAGCAACAGGTAATTAAATGAAAGAAATACGTAAATTTCCAAATCTAACTTAATACAGCTCAAACATAACATGAATACAAATGAAACTAAGGTTACTAACTACTATTAATCCTAGTGTGCCCAATATCTCAAATAGAAGCTTCCGGCGAACGCCAAAACAACGGACGCAAACAGCGAACACAGGTCACTTGATGAATAACCAAAAATATTCATTACACTGTTCAAAAAAATTACTACCACTTGATTACTGGAGAGAAAGGGTTGCTTGCCCCTAAAACATTTCACGCTAATACTTCATTACTATAATAATAGTTTTTTGATGCCTTGTAATGTTATACCAGTCATCAAAGGGAATCGACACATCGATAATTCTTAGCAGCTCAGCTCTCTCAGCGTGATTTGCGTTCCAAATGGAGCATTTCACTAATACTGATGGCGAGTTACAGGCAGAAGCAGTCGCATGTACATCTGAAGCCAACGCTTATTAGCTAGGTTTCATAGCAATGGCTTCTTTTTCAGACTTCAGTCCTTGCTCTCAGCTGGGGTATAACGCACTTCAAGGTCTAATAAATTGTTTAAACGCGACTATTATCGGCATTGGGCAGCGTGGGAAGCTCAGAATAGAATGGCAAGCTGAGAGATTGAACACCTTTATTTGAAAGACCCTCCAATAACCTGCAATGAAGTGGGTGCATAGACCTTCATTAGGTTAGAGTTTAACCTAGCCGTTGCTGATCAGACCACTTCGTATCACCTAGGGCAGAGAGTAATTAACTCTAATCCTTACCTTAACTAAGCGACTTCTACTGACGCTTTCGTTTATTTGATCATAAAGGTTTTCAAAGCAATTATTTTATACGTACTAGGTATAATTAAAAGACGAAGACAATTAATGTTATCAATAATTTATGAATTTCATATTTCAATAATTATTTTCCAGTTTTTCAATTTTGTTTTCTTGTTTTACTTTTCGATATAAACGTCTAAGTAAAGAGAGTTTTAAAGGGATAAAATACCAAAGTTTTAATTGCATTATGTTACAGTTGAGAAAGTCTTCTCAGAATTCTTTCTTCAATACCAGGATAGAATATTTCCTTTCATTGAATTCCTTAAACAAGCTAAATCATTAATGAAGAGAGTTTGTTTGACAAATAAAAGAAGAATCTAACAATAACACAATGAGGAATTGCGAAAACTGATATTCAATAAATTGAAGCGTGGAAATTCATAAGGGTCTAAGTGCCTAAAAAATAAAACAAAGTTTTTTTTGCTAAATTGTTATATTTGACAAAGCCATTCTTCACAAATAGATATAAGTAATGTTTTGTTGTTAGAAAATAGTTCATTGAACGTATGAAAGATGGCAAGGGTGTAAGCACTGAACGTAGTTCACCCAAGAGGGTGTAAGACACATCATTTCTGTAAAAATTTCCTAAGGCACATAGACCCTAATGCATTCCCACGCTTCAATTCTTAAATATAGCCTGTAATACATTATTATTTTGCAATTATTAGCCTTATTCATTAATGCTGGATATTACTGTAGCTTTCCGGTGGATATTCCGGCTTTCCGCTAAAAACTTCTTCATAAACCTGAAAAAGAATAACTACATTTCTCATTCGAATCGTTTTATTGTTAGTACTGTATTTGAGGTAAAACTCCTTACTTAATATTTTTAAACGTTTTTTTACTTACTTTATGTTGGAATGGGAACGCAGTTATAAGAGTTCATAGTCAAGCAAAGTCAAGCGTGTTCATATATGGGTGACTACCTACCGTGGAAAATCTAGGCTATTCTCAGGTATATGAAGTCAAGGCCTATTACCCTTATGGAATATTATCTTTCGTTAACCAAAACTGTTGTTTTACACCAATAAAATATATCTCTTTTTTTTTACTACCATAGGCTCTTTGAGATTTTATGTTTTTGTTTTTGTTTTTTTTTAAGTAATGGGAGGGGAAGCTCTCTGGTAAAGCACTGAGCTGCTGTGCTCTACTTGGCCCCGAGTTGGAATCTGACTTTGCAGGATATTTTTAATATTCTGCAGGTTATCATTATTAAGTGGGTACCCTTAATTGAAAAATTAAGAGGGAAAAACTTGATGGTTGAGCGTGATCACTGTCGAATCATCTCCTTGCACGGCCGCTAACCAAGAAACAATACTTCCTTATACTCTGCTGAACCCAAGACCCTTCATGGGTTATAGTGATACAGATTTTTTTTTTTAATGTATATTTTGTTTGATATCGTTGTTGTTTTTTTGTTAGTTTTTTCTCAAGTAATAGGAAGATTCCTAGGAACTTTTGGAAGACTAGACAATCCCACTCTCAGTGATTTTTTTTCGCGAGTTTAAATATTAGGGAATCAAAGTAACATAAAAAAAGTATATTTAAAAAAAAAAAAGGCCTTAAAAGGAAAACTTTCACACAATTTCCTTACACTAGTTCACTTTGGACCGACTCCAACGGAAGCGGAAAACAGAAAGATAGATCGCGGAGGCATTAGGTCCTAATGGACTGGGTGGGGAGATGAAAGGAGCCCTCATTTATGTAATTCTGTAATCCTTTCAGCGGCCATCGTTTTGTAGTGGGCAAGCTATCGGATTAAACCTGCCCTCGAGACTTTTCATCTGCAAGCGGAATGATAACTCACTATAAGCATTAATCCTTGTCTTAAATTGATATTTCGCTTAAAATTCCAATTTTCATTTATAACCTAACATAACTATTTCTCTTTATCAAATAGGAAAAACTAATATTTAGGTCATAAATCAAGAATAACAAAACCCTAAGAATAAATAAATCCCTTTCCTAATCATTGGTTATGAATTAATTGGGAATCGATCATTTTCCTTAATTAACAGTTTCCAAATGCTTTGCATTAACCTGTAATTACAGAAAAACTCTGAAAACCTCCGCACACTAAATGAGATTCCAAATTTTCTATTTAATAGAAGCAATCAAATCCTGATTATTGAATTACGATAATAATATAAATATGAGCACTAAGAGACTCACACTTATAACTGATCCAGAAATACCTTGCTGGAAGAAAGGATGGGCAGTGATATAGGTGAACAAATGCAGATGAACATAACTAATAAAAATGTAAATTCGGTTATAAGAAACTTGTTGGAAAATACAAATGGTTGACTTGGAATACATCGGAAGTTTGGCGGATAGATTTCATGTAACAAATGCAGTTAATTGAATATTTTGTCTGAGGCAGCATCATTGAAGTGGATACTATTTTAACGAAAGCGGACAAATATGGTGGTTGAGAGTATTTTCAGTTAAATATCCATCAAAAGTACAGAACTCAAGCCCCTTCATGTTCTTACTTGTAGTATTGAGCAGAAACCAGAATCAGCTTCGGTTTTACTGGCAAGTCAGCTCCATATTGACAGTACCAGCGATTAATCATCTTTATTCACTTATCAGAAAAAAGAAAGAAAAAAAACCAATGAAGTATAAACTGCTGTATGTAGAGGAAGAGATAGTTATGCTATTTTCGAATTAAGACCAGTCACTCTCAATTTGACAATCACTCTCACATAGCAATTATCTAAAAGGAATTCAAGCGGCCATAATTGATAATCCTCCACTATCATAACGTTTGTTAAATAAATTTGCACAATTTGAAAGAAATTAGACCTCCTCGAATCAAGGGGGAATTCAGTAGATAATAAAGGGCGAAGCTCCAATATGTTCCGATTCTCGAAGATCATAAAGTATTTCTTGATTAAATGTTAAACACCAATGGTTTTTTTGGGATTGAGAGGAAGAATAAATTGAAAAAAACAATCAACAGTTTTGAGACCAGATTATAAAGAAGTAAATAAATTTGTTCATCAATTTATTACAGCAGATACGGAATTCTTATATCTCATGATAATTATTATACATCATAAGATAATTAAACAAGAACGTATCTTTAGAATCATAATACCAAGCGTTTTTCAAGCCTTTAAAAATGAGGTATGAAGAAAAGTGGTCAAAGAATATCACTCTAACGAGCTAAATCTTTAGGAATACATGAAGAAGTAAATATTTCTACTAGAAAAACATTTTTTACCGTTAAAAATTTGATATTGTCTCGAAACGAGACAGAACTATAATATTAATAAAGAGTGTTATTCTCAACCAAGAAATGCAGAAATTCACAATAGCTATGGGGAGAACTGATGAGCTATTTAATCGTAGTTTTAGTTTTATCTTCGCAAGTGATACGCAAACAAGGGTATGTCCCACCACCCAATTAGTAATCAGAAGACTTCGCAGAAAAAATGAGCTAACTGTGATAACTAGCCTTTCTTAAGGCTGTTATATTTTCTTTTTTATTTCTTTGTTAAGAAACAAAAAATCTCAATTTAAAATGATTATTTTTTTTCTTCAGTGAAACCCAGCTTTATCAGCTGAAAATGATAAAATGGTAATGATGTCAAAAATAACAGGGGGAAATTATTTATTCTGTTTACAGTGCTAAAGTATGTAATTCTTGAAAAGAAAAAAAGAATATTGAGATATTCTATTGAACGTTCTCTATGAAAGTTTAAAGGTTGTTCAGGTAGTCAAAGGGGAATTGAGAGAGCGTAAATTCCCAAGGAAAATCCACTAAATATTATCCATCCAAGGAATCCCATATTTTAGAATAGGAACCACGACGCAGCTCCCAGCCACCGTTCCCATGAATTATTGATGTTTTCAGTGCATGGAGGATGTGTTAGGAGCCACACCGTTCCTTCATTCACACTGAATCACTAATACAAGAGGGTTCTTATTACACTTGGAAGGATGGCTTCTATTTCTGAAAGAATTATGCAAGAGTTCCTTTTACCTTGAAAATATTATATTAGTAAAAATTACAGTTGCGTTTTGAAATGTGAAATAAATAATTCACGCGAAAGATATAAAAATCTGTTAGCTGAATATGTTAGATCATAGATCGCTATAGTATCATCATTGCTACTAATACAAGGAAAAGAATTATTTCATCAATCTTGGAAAATCCTTTATCCGTTTATATCTCTTGTCTGCATGCAAAGTGAAGTCCAAGGAAAAGAAAACAATATTTACCCTAACACACTAGCATCATAGTTTCGTATCATTTCAAGATCACTTCAAGTTCAACACTTTAGCAACCTTCTTGCTCTAAGCTATCCCATTCCTTATTTTTTTCTCCCCTTTCAAGTTTTTTTCGTGCTATACGTGGTTTTTCCCTGTCAAGGGTTAAGGGCGCGAATGTCTTCGGGTTATCGTGTAGTTGTCAGGGACACCGCATAATCCAAAACGTACGCCCACTCGGTCACCCCACTCAAAATATTACCTCAAGCCATCCAATTCCCCTGAAAATATGACATTTCTCTATCTTTTTTAAGCGGGGACTTTATGAAATTGATACCTAAACTATTTTACACCATTCATCGATTTCCATCAGCAGCGAAATAAATCAAACGAATGTTTTGAATGAATGTTTTTGGAACGTAAGCGAAGAAGGAAAAATGTGAAAGTATGATATTAAATATTATAGAAATGATACTGCATCAGTTTTATACTATACTCGGTCTTTCCTCCTATTTCGCGTTAGAAAAGTAGATAGCCTTTTTTTTTAATATGGGAGCTTCTAAGTACAGTATGTACTCTGTAATATACTATAGTAACTGAGAAAGTATGTTTGCTGATGGGTTATTGAAATCGGTGGATAAAAGTAGATTATTTCATGCTCGCCACATAGCTTTGGTTACAGAATACTAATATTTTTATATGATCTTTATGTTTTCCCGATCTCTGGCTTAAACACGAATCCTCTTAACATACGATAGTGAGTTAAACAAAATATTAAACAATTTAATAATTTTCTTGTGGATAACAATATTTTATTATTTTTAGTTAATTTTAAATATTTAATATTTGAAGAGAGGAGACTGGCCTTGAATGAAAGTCGAACCCAGGTCTCCTGCATAACATGGGCGTTACGCTGCCACTGCGCCAGCGAGATCCCACCACTACCAGCCAGTAAAGGCCAATCTTTTCTCTATTAAAATAAAGTATTTAAAATTAATGAAAAAATATAAAATGTGGTTGCCCAAAAGAAAATGATTAAATTAATATAAATATTAAAAATAGAAGAAACGATTTATTTATACCGCTGTTTAGAGGTATAAATAAATATCTCAACAAATGAAAAATGTGATAAATATTAATTATTATGAAATCAGGAATGACGTATGTTTTTTTTTACATATACAATAAAAACTTTAACCCTTCTAAATTATTTATCAAACAATTTTAAATGTGGCCTCAAGTACAATTTTAAATCGCGTTGGTTTCTAGATTAGCTGAAACGTTCTCATCTTTATCAATGAATTTTGATTTGACTGCATTAAAAAGAATAGGATGTAATTAATTTAACGCATTATAGCTACTCAGCCACAGCACCGTGAGCTCGGGTTTGCTCGTTTTATATAAAACAATTATTATTGACAAACAGATACCCTAGGAGATGGGCCAAAAGCCCATGAATAAAACAAATAAAAAAACATTGAAGAGATTTCTTTTTTATAAAATCCTAACACATTTTTTTTTTAACTATTGAATTCATAATTTGAACACGTAATTAGCTATCATAATATTATATCATAACATATACACAGAATTATAAAATAGATTAAATCTTATTCTTCATATGTATATAATTATAAATTATGTAAATATATTGTATAAATAATGATATTAATTAGTGTTTTGATGTTTACAGGTATGGACAAACCTCATGGACCTGATAAGGTTTGGTTTTCACATTACCATAACCATAACAAATATTGTAGTAGTGGACCATTAAATTCACGATGCATTCTTGGTAAAATTTAGTTATGATATTACTTACAAATAATCGAAATATAACATATTACCCATTATGTATTAGTTCAATAAAGTAAGCTGAATCACTTTCATTTACTAAATAAACTACGAATATAATTTAATATACTTAGTAAATTACCTCAACCCTTAATTTAAAGAAGAAGGAATTTTCCAATTCCACCCAATCTAGAAGATGGACTCGAAACCTTCTAATGCAAACCATTATTCAAGCGCTCCCATTTTAAAATGGTTGTTTTGATATGGAATGACCCTACTTGAAGGAAAGGTATCTGATAAGATCAAAATATTTTAAAAATATATACTTATGATTACTAATCCTTACTTCCCATTATTATCTTGAGCTTACATTTTTCCTCAATTCTTCCTATTAACCCGAAGTATATAACTTTGATCACCTCGAGGTGAAAAGCTTATTGAAAGAAGCTTATTGTGATCATCATAAACTGAAAGATAAATAATCAAGTATAATTATAGTACTACAATTACTCAATATAATGGAACACACAATTATTTAAGTGTGTTAGAGGAGTCCTTTGTATGCCTTCCTCAAATAAATTACGGGACCTTAAACAAGGTCAAGAAGGTCCATGGTTCCAAACTGCCCTGCAGATCTCTCGATTCGGTTACTTCCTAACGCTCTTAGCCATTCGCACCCTACCTCTCCCCACAAAATCCAGAAAAATGATCAAAGCACTCATTGTTCGATTATCTATTTATTTCTCCTTTCAAATAGAATATCTCTACATAAGCATGGGATTCTTTAGGTTTACACGGCATTATTACAAGGTTTGTTCCAACAAGCAGCGCAACCCAATTCTGGACTACTTTCATAATCAGTACTGTAATTTTCTGGTTTGATTAACTTTAAACTGCCCCAAAAAAATGCGGTAAATTAAATCGAAAACCAATTAATCAAACTAACTGTCAAAACTATCAGCAAGAATATCAGTAGTTTTACTATCATGACATATCTGAGTGTATAGAAATCCATTTAGCAACAAATATACACCATGAAATCAATTAAAAGCATTTGAAACAAGTAAGTAAAGGACTGCTTACATGGTTATGCTTTTGGAACGAGGTCCGAAATCGGACGTTTCTCCGCTTTTTGATCGCCAATGGCATTCACAATGTACCAAATAGACCTGCTTAAACTGTTAAGGTTTTTGATGCATCTTGGGATGGAAATGTTTTAGTAAATTAATTAGCCGGTTAGTGTTCCAATTTCCATTCCCATTTCCTTTCCAATTTCCATTCCATGATCGATCAAAAAACAAGTCTGAAAGAGCCCAAAAAATACTGTCAGAATCCTCTGCTCACTAAATTTCGACCTCGTGTGAATAAGCCTAGTTTTGCAATGTCACACTACTCAAATAATAATAATAATCAAATATCTTTATTTTGAATTCCACAACTTTTCCTCTTACAGAGTTGGGTCCATTTCTATTATAATTTCTCATTTTTTCCTTATTATTTAATTGTTAAATAGAAATACGAATATTTTTTCTTGTTTTGGATTACCTCTATGCAATATTCTAAGCATAACATTTTAAAAAAATTTTATTAAAAAATCTAAATACCGAGTGGAGTGAACAAGGTAGGAGCAGAGAACATCGGAGCCTGATCAATAGAAGGGAAGACGACTCTTTGAAGTGGTGAGTGGCTGCACTTGATGCTGATGCAGGCTTCCCACTTCAAATTAACCAGTGTAGTTCACTTAGTGCTCTATAATTACATCCGCAACTGTTGACCAAAACCTTGCAATCTCCCATTAATTGCACCCAAACAGAAGGAATCCTACCTTCTCAGTAGAGATTTTTGACATTGGTGGCATGTCTACTATGGATAAATGTATATGTAATAAAAGTGAAACTAACAGTAATAATTAACCCTCAACCATTTTATTATATTACTTTGGTTTATGTTTTATTTAATTACGCACTCTTTCTGAACCTGATCATCTTGCATGACACGTTCAAATGTAGACGAAAGAAGCAAATTGAATTCCGAATTTCTCTGTGATTGACTATTTTATTTGCCAGTAGTTTTTCAATAAGCTATCGAATATCTGTCCGAGTCTGTAATTTGTAATTAGTCATTTTTATGTTGCGTTTTCTAAATTGTAGCATTTATTGATAAGCTCAGAACTTTAAAATATTATCATTTTAATGAATCATTGGAGATGAAATTCAAGATAAGAATCATATTTCTCCTTACTTTCTCACTCCTTTCACATATATCTCATCTCAAAAACGTGATTTTTCAAAAAAATATATCTAAAGTAAAATAAATGTTTGCAGGAAAGATATTAAACTTTTGATTGCTCTTTGAAGCTTTACCTATGTAACAGATTGTTACAGATAATAACCGACTTTTTTCTAATTGGTTTGTTGGATTGAATTATAGATTTGACCATCTTGCAAGGATACACTTCTCTCTCAGTGTATTCAGAAGACTAAAAATAACCGATTTTTGAGATTTGACGTTCTTGAAAGCAATGGGTTCACTTTAACCATAAAACAAACAGTACTATGGTTTGTGAGTTATTACTCACTTTTGCATTAGAATGTAGACTTGTATGTTTCATTTCCCAAATTGTCAGCACCTCTTCTAAATTAATTATATTAAGTTACTAACTTGCGCGGACAAAAACCGTTTAATAAGGAACATGGCTATAGATAATATCTCTATGAAATGGAGGAAGAGATTAAAAAATATTTTGCATGAGAGATCTTCTCGTTTAAATGTAGTTAACAGAAGCAGAAAAATAGATAAAGTCAACATTACACACACACACATATATAAATATATATATATATATATATATATATATATATATATATATATACATATATGAAAATTTTGTATATTGCCTATTTGCATTAGAGCTTAAATTTTCATGTTAAAATATATGCAGCATATAAAGGAAACGGAAGGAAATAAAATTTATGTTTTCACATAAACTAGTCCATATCTGATTTACTGCTATTTTAAGACATAAAGGGGATGGCTAAAGATTTTATCCCGAAAATGTAATAAATTTTTTAAAAGGTATATTTATTCAAATTTAGGCAAATGCTATTGATTGCGTTACAAAAATCAACACGGGTCATTCTCCCATTTCATTCAAATTTCATTGTTCTAATTTCAATGCAAAAAATTACATTTTCCAATGATTTTTTTCCACAAATTGTTAGAAGGTAGGCTGCTAATGGTGTTTACAAAAAATGCTTTCATAGAAACATATATATATTATTTCTCAAGGCTTTTTTTTTCGGTACGCCATAACTTCCTTAATAACTAGGCATCATTTTTAAAGCTTTCCTTAACCGCTACCTCTGAAAAATATACAAATAACTCATTTCGCCTTCGATTGCGAGTTATAAGCGTAAAACCGCGGTTTTTGCGAGAAAAATAGTCGTAGAAGTTTCTAAATGGTGTCAATCTTTTCAGGTTTTCAAGGAGAACATTTTCGGTCGTATAAATTTTTTCCATTAAGCCCTTTGTTTGCGAGTTGTAAGCGAAAAACGTCCCTCGGGTAGGACGTAAAATAGAGGATACGAGCCTGTGCGATGTCCGGAACTCGTTAAAGATACCTATCCTAATTATATCTGGATATGCAAAATTTAGGACTCCCACTGAAGCATCGTCCGGTTAGGCTTAGTTAACGTAGCATAAAGGGACGTTAAACAAACAAACAAAACAAATACGTGTCAACTTTGTAATCTCTAAATATTATTTAAAAGTGCTCAAAACAAACCTGAAAATCAATTTCACATATTTAAATAAGTTTAGATTTCCCTCACTCAAAGTCTGGCTCCCTCAATCTACACGAGTGAGGGAGATAGGTTTTTGAGGTTATATTAAAGTAGACCATTCCATGTCAGTCTCTTATGAACAACATTTATGGGTTATTGAAATCCCTTGTAAACCTACAAATTAACTGTAATATAACGTGAATCAAACTCACCTTCTAGGAAATATCAGTGGGTGAGGGAGATAGGAGATGTAAAAACACCCTCACAAGAGAACTAGAGCAGAACTTCTGTGAAAAAGGTTATCCTTTTTGAAACGGGAATCTTTTACAATGTTGCCAGCAATGAATTGTAATGAAATAAAGGTTTCCAAAGTTTTGAAATAAAGATTTCAAAACAATGTGAGGGAGATAGGTTGCATCTATGGGACAGGTAGATTATGGGTCATAAATTTTTTTCTATAACACGAAAATAGCAATATGCCGTAAAAAAAAATAATTCAAACCTTCTAACAAGTATGGAAAAAAAAACTAGGTTATAAATAAAAGAATATATATCTTTTTTCCGCCTTCAAAGTCAGCAACTTGAGCTTTGGGACAGGTGAGGGAGATAGATATTGACATTTTATGTTTAAATTTAGGCCTATAAACAAATTATTAGTGAGATAAAAATTCTTGAACAACAAGCTGAGGTTTCCTATCAACCAGTGGATGCGATTGAATTACTAGCAATTTCACACAAATAATATAATCTCATTGGGACATAAATTTGTATGTATTTGGAGAATGACCCACATTTAAATTCTAAAAGAAATTTTTTTTTCCTAATTGCTTTTAACTTCACTAGCACTTTAATAAACACGGTAAAATTTTGATTGTGGAAGCATATACAGCCTGGAAGGGGTAGCTTAACCTCACGTTGCAGCAAACCATGGTAACCAATCCCATTGGGGCCAATTAGACAGTGTCCTTCCCAACCATTGCGTCAGCCCTTGCGGGTTCAATCACAATGAAAAACCGGTCTAAGTCCATGGATCGCATGGATTTCATCCGCGGATGGTAACCCTAATCCAGCTGTTACCCATCCAAGTATTGACCACGCTCTATGCTGCTTAACTTTGATTACCTACTGCTAGCGTTTTTTTTCACACGGCCATCCCGCTTCCATTGATTGTAGATATGTATTACTAAATATCTTCCTCTGGGTAATAACAGAAAATGTATCGAAATTGTTGTAATTCAGAAGCGATACAGAGGATAAGGCTAGATTTCATATTTAAACTTTAAAGACTTACCCCTGGCTAATGCGGCACGAAGTATCATTTATTATTTCTTCATTTAACAGCATTAGACGGCATCAGAGTAAATTATTGCATAATGAATTGAGGTCTAACACGCGAAAAAGTTAGGTCAAAACACCAATCAGTCTTTGTAATTATACCATATCTATACTTTTTCTTTTTTAAGTTAGGCAATGAAGCAACATGAACTATAAATAAAACTACTAAGTATATAGTGGTTAGCATGGCAACCTACCATAATAAAGGTCGCGAATTTGCATCCCGCGGTGGCCCTAGGATTTTTTAAAGGGAGTAAATATTCCTTAGCTATGCCCTTCGTCGGATAGGAAGTAAAATGGAGGTCCCGAGCCTGTGCGATCTCAGGTATTCGTTAAAGATCCCTATCCTAATTATACCTGGATAGGAAAAATTTAGGACTCACACTGTAGCATCGTCCGAATAGCCTTAGTAGCGTAAAGTGACGTTAAACAAACAAACAACCAACAATAACAAACTACTAAATATCATAAATCCGTATTTTTTTATTTCACTTCCTTGATTTTTCACGGCTTATTTTATTTTTATATCTTGGCAACATATAAATCTAATATCATGAAAACCAAATTCAATGTTTTACTTTTGCATTAAGCTTAAATCATTGCGTCATACTTAAAAGAGAAACCATTACGTTAACTACATTGCTCTTTATTTCTTTCTTTATTTTTCATGATATATTTAATGTGACTTATGTATTGTTTCAAAGCAAAAGAAGATTTCATAACATGCCTTCTTAAATTCGCTAAAGACTCTATATTTAATAACAAAGTATTTGATTTTAAGCTAAAGGTTGTGCCAGAAACCATTTCACCCATCATCACATTTCACCCAATGTTTATTTCCTATAAAATAGCGGACTGAGAGAAGAAAGTTATTTTAATTTAGTGCCACACCCTACAAACGTTTTCACACGAACGTTCATGGCCATAACAATCGCTTGATAATGGACATTGCTACAGCTGATATCCCAATAAATACGAGATTAAAAAGGCGTTGGACGATGATTCAAGCATGGAAGAGGATGCTGCTGTGTACTTTTCTGACATGTCATTGTTTTCTCATCCGGCCACCTCATTCGCTGATTGTCACCGAAAGAAAAAGTGCCATTTGTTATGATTAATCAAAAAAAAAAAAAAAATTAAAAATAAATTTTTAAATAATTTATTTTTTGAAGAGAAAAGATTTGGCTCCGCCGGGAGTCGAATCCGGGTCTCCTGCGTTACATGCGAGGATGCTAACCACTACACCACAGAGCTCGGCTCAAGGCAGAGCAAATCCTTCCTCTTCACTGACTCCCGGCGGAGCCAAATCTTTTCTCTTCAAAAAATAAATTATTTAAAAATAATTTAAAATGGTGGTCAGCCACGAACTAAGATTAGATTAATTAAAAATAAATTGTTTGCTAAAAACATTTTAATAGTCCTATTTTGTTTCTTACTATATCTTTTTTATACCAAGCGATCCTCATGTTCGTAATATTCTTTGTAAATTTTATTTTTCACCTCCATTTTAACGAGTTTTATGAGTTTAGATGGTACTGCTGGGTTTCCGCCATAATAAGTAGTTAATCTATAATATTTGTATTTGTACTGTGTTAATCCTCATTCAAAGCAAGTTTTTTTTTTTTCATAATATTTGTGTATTTAAATAGGTAAATTCGGATTTATACTTTTCAATCTCTCATGTTTCAGAGGAATGATATAATTAAATAAATGAGACAGTCTATAATAATAAATTTTTCTAAAAAAAAATTCCAACAATTAAAATGAAATAGGTGTCTAAAAACAAATTAAGGAAGGATTTCTCTGATACTTGTAAATAGGAAAAAAACAAAAAGAAGAATTGATTATCTTTTGTAAATCACTTTCTCTCATCGCTCACATGACTCATTGACTTGATTGCTAAAAAAATCCAAAGTACTTGAGCAACATTAGGCTACTCTACTCAAGTCTAGCGGATTTTTTTAATGCAGATTTTCATTTTTGCTAAAGGAATATTCCAGTGAATTATACAAAATTAATGAACCTAAAATGGTCATTCTGCTAAATCGTCTTTATGAGACCATGAATCCTCCCGACCTCTTTAGAAGCCCGATATTATTCTTGAAGCGTTATTTAAGCTCCGCAGTAATTAGTTTCTGGGAAATATTAGTCTTTTACAAAAGTTCTGTCAGTAATGAGAATATTAACTATTGTTCAGAGTATCTTTTGAGTCAAGTCATTAAAAAAATGGTAACAATATAAGATAAGTGTGACAGAACATATTATTATTTGTTTTAAAATGCCACCAAAAGTATACAATAGAAAAGTATTTTGGCAAATCGGATTATAAAAATATTTTTTATCTTAGTTACTTGAAATTATTGTATAATCATTTAAACAGACAATACGGGTTTATTTTTTTCTTTTTAGCTATACTGTGAGTACAAAGATTTTGGTTTAAGTACATAATATCAAACTTTTTAAACATATCATTTTCAAAAGCAACAGTTCATTTACGATTAAAAGAAGAATCATATACATATACAATATATAAAACTGTTAATTTAACTAAAAGGTTATACTTTTGCTTAAAAATAAGTGAAACCTATTCAGAACATAAAATGTTTTATTCCTTGTTTTCTTGTTACTTGAGGTGAATTAGTTCCAGTTAGGTTTGTTCCGGTGTTACCTTAAATCTAGGAATAATTTATTCCGAGAATAGGAAACAGGTCACGGTAGGCCCAATATTTAACTAATCCTTACATTTGGCCACAGGACCACGGAAATTTGTAAAGTAATCCCTTTGCTTTCAAATTATAATACCTTAATTATTCACGAAATAAATACGCTTATACGTTCTGAAATTTGTTGTGTCTGAATTAATTACAATACAGCTTAAAATGTCTAAAAAATAAGCATCTACTTTTTTTCTTTTTTGTATGTATACGTACTATCTACATTTTTATTGTCTGCTCATCAAAACAGATACTTTATGCTCAAAATAGTATTCATTTAAATGAATTTTTTCGTTTTGAAACCACAAATCAATTATTGAAACATAAAAAAACATTGAAAATATATTTTTGTGTTGATTTGACGTAGAATGTCCTTGCTCTAAGCCATTTTTTGCCCCTTTCTCAGCTGTGTATACCATACCGCAACACTGAACGATTGAGTGGGTTTGCAGATACTTAAAATGACTTAAATTAGACTTAAAAGGAAACCTAAAGGTCCTGAGTTCGAATCTGGCTTGGCAGAATATCTTTAATATCCTGTCACAGATCGTCTCGATGACCGGAGGACCTTCCTGGGGCGAAACCAGCTTCTATAAAGTTGGTTGGTAACCTTAATTATAAAATTGAGGAAGAAAACCTGACGAATGAACGTGATCAAAGTCAAATCATCTCCTTGCACGAGTTGAACGAAGCAAGAAACTGTACTTCCTTACATAGTACTGAAGACAGTACCCAAGATCCTTCACGGGTTTTAGTGGTATAGGTTTTTTTTTCTTTTTTTTTTTTTGACTGAAGTCAAAGTTTTCAAAGTTACCACTTTTGAAGTAAAACATATTTCTAAATTATTTTAGTAGAAGATAAAAGATTCGACCACGGCCGGGAATCGAACCTATTTAAGTTTGTCTTTTATATTATTGAAATATAAAGAAGCATTATTAAAAACAATTATAATAGGTAACTTTTTTTTTATTTATTGTTTCTTAATCTTCATTCTTTTATTCGCACCTGTCGCAACTTAGCGTTAATCAGCAAATGAGATGTACACTGCTGTATGAAGTAACTTAAAAAAATAAAATTTAAAATGTACTAAAGTGGTTTGGCTCTTAGTTCACTATGGCTTTATATTGACCATTTATGGCTTCTTACCTGTTCTCTGACAAATATATTTTTTTTTCTCTTCATACATTGATTCGCACCTGTCGGCGATCGGCGAAAATCAGCGAATTCGTGCTCTGCAGCAACGCATTAAAACGTAAGGCATTAAGACATGAGGGAGGGAAGGTGCTCAGCAGCATCTCCTACCGGGCTTGACACTAATTCAGGTGAGCAGGTCTCTCATCCAGCTTCTTTTTAGCCGCCTTCTAACAGGCATGTCAGCCGTGACCAATATTAAATCTACTGACTAATATTAAATCCAAATAATAATTATGTAATTATAAATAAGCTAAGATATAAGTAATTTATTATTGACGTGTTCTTATATAAAATAGTTTCAGTTTAGACAGAAGTTTTGTAGAATTTTTATTTTCATACTTAATTTACCTGATAAATGATTTTATTAAACGTATTTATCAGGCCAATTCTTTATTCATAAACATAAGGTTCTTATCAATGATTAACATTAGTCATCCAAGTGAATGAGTGGTTAAGGCGAATTTCTTCACATTTCATAGCATGGCTTTTAAAGTTTGACTGTTGCTATAAAATCAGTTTTTCATTACTAAGCATTAAAATTTCGTAAAAAAAAAAGACATTCTTCAACAATAATCCATTTCAATCATTCGTATTAATAATGTACAGTATTTATTTTTTTAGTAAATAAGATCTCTTATAATTCATATTTACAATACCCCTGATTAAAATCACTAATCAGTTTTTTCAGAATTTCGGCACTTTTCATCATGTTTTTAATCTACAATGAAAGCAAGAATTTTTCAGGAGCCCTTCCAGTATTCAGTCTAATATAAGACTTTGAATTCTTGGGCAAAACCAACAAGATTTCGGATAATAATTGGTAACCGGTCATTGTTTCCAAACTTGATTGGGAGTTAGGTAATCATGAATATTTAGGCTTAAGTAAGTTTGAAAAAGGGATGAAACGATCCAAAAACTTTCCAAGGAAACGAAATAACTATTTTTTTTTTTTTTTTTTTGGCCAATAGCCAAATATTTTTCTATTACAGCAAGAATTTTTCAGGAACCCTTCCTCCACCATATCAGTCTAATATAAGACTTCAAAATTTGGGCAAATCCTACAAGAGTTTGGTCAATGGTTGGTGCTCGGTCATTGCTCCCAACCTTAAGTCCTAACTAACTTCAGTAGCCATGAATCATAAATATTGAGGCTTAAGTAAGGTTGAAGAAGGGGTGAAACGATCCCCGAAACTTTCAAGGGAAACGAAATAAATAATTTTTTTTTGTTCAAGAGGCAAATATGACATTAAAATAATTAGTAATACGAATAAAGGTCAAGGATCTTTACAAATTAATAAAAGAAAAAAACTTTTTTCCTCTGCTATATACGATTTATAGACCATAGTCCGTCACCTCTAGAATCAAGGTTACACCATAAAATGGCTGATGGGAGATGGCAATATTAATAGCGCATAGCCGAAGACCTATCGCCGCATTAGTATTCCAAAGGCGGAGCGGCGGAACTGAACGTAAGGAAGGAGGCGGTGCCGGGAACTGGGGAGGCGGGGTAATACCCCGGAATATTTCCAGTCCTCAAGGCGAATATTAAATAGGAGACATGGTGCATTCTAAAACATCACCCCTTCCCTCAGGTTATTTATAATAAGGATTATTTTTTTATTAAAACATTTTCCTTAAAGTAGGATTTAGGGAGTAGGAGTATTGTTATAGGAAACTTCTTGAAAGTAACTTAGGTATTCTCTCTTTGATCCTTAGAATACTTATTAAAACTTTCTCACAATAAACTTACCTATTTTGTCAAAAATAAAGATAATATCATTATAATATAATAATATCATAGATAACTATAAATTTTACTCTCTATAACTATAAATTCTTGAGAAGCTCAAGAAGAGAGGAAATCATATTGTGCCGTCTAAGGATCGGGCATGGCCAGTTCACCCATGGCTACCTTCTCAGGGATCTGGAGGCACCCACATGCCAAAAATGTGACAATGTCGCTCTGACGGTAAAGCACATTTTATTGGATTGTACACAGTTCATTGATCTCAGGAAAAAACATAATATGGACAAAACACTGGCAGAATTATTAAGAGACAACGAAACGAAAATAGCCACTCTATTGCAGTTCCTAAAAGAAGCAAAGTATTACAGTATAGTTTAACTGAACACAACGCCAATGACCCTAAAGGGTAGAGGCTAAAAAGAAGAAAAAAAAAAAAAAAAAAAAAAAATTTTACTCCATTAAAAAGTCTCTTCAATTTCTAGATGTTATTTTATAGATATAAAATGGATATTACATGTAATTTAAAATAAATACTTCATAAAACCAACATTAGTCAATCTAATAGAGGGGAGGGTAGGGATATGGGCATAGAGGGTAGGTTGGCCATTGGCTTATAGTTTCCGTCACACTTGTTGTGAAGGCCCCACCATTGTACCATGTGACCCGCTCGACTTCGGGAGTCTTGTCTTGAAGAGTAGAGAAGATTGTGCTTCAGTGATTGATTTTACAACATTTAAGTAAACTTTTATACTTTCAGTAAATTTGGTTTAAAGGCACGGCAAAACATTTGACTCCGATTCTGTTCATATAACCTAAAAACTCCTTTGAAAAACCTAACCTTTCGACTAACCAGTTTCTTTTTTTATTGTTCTCCCCTGCCCTGGCAGCTATCTTCCATATGATCTCTCCTGTGGGGATAGTTGGCTCTCTTCAACTGGGTTTTGTTGGCGCAGTAGCAATTCACAAAAGCAAGGTAAACATAAACAAAGGTGAAACTAGCAATTGTCTTTAGTTCCAGCGAGGAGGATGAGAGCAATTTTTCTAATGCCGAAAGTGACGACAGTCTAAACTTCTATCTTCTTCTATTGTCATTCTATTTTCCCTTAAAAGCTGTTAAAAACTGATTCAAAATTATTATACCAATATAGTGCAGCTTTTAATAACAATAATATGTGTCAGGCAGCACTTTAATGTGATGGCTAAAAAACCCCACCTTCTAGGCCATCCTGCCCCACATATGGGGTTAATTGGCATACTCTGGATTGACGAATTCATCAATTTTCTATGATCTTAGTATTAAATATTATGTGGTGAAAAAAATACTGAAGTACTCTAATACTTGCAGTTTGTAGTGGTATCAGCCCTACTGGGATTATATTAACAGGAATGACTCAACAATCAAAAAAGGGAAAACTGTTGCCAACCAACCCCGCTCTCCCCTATACAAATAATGAAAAATAAAACGAAAGAAATATTCTATCCAAAAGATTAGACTTTTACTAGTTGGTTGATATTTTTAATCAAAACAAATTTGATTAAATAGATTTAAAATGGAAAAATATTGTAACGTTAAACAAAGACAAAAGACAAAAAATTGGTTTAGAATGGTTCTAGACTTATAATAATAATAATAATATAATAATTTGTGTGGCATTGAAAATTGTTATTTTCGTTTGAATAAAAATTATTTGACCCACATAAGTGTTACAATATATAATTTTGTTTTCCTCTTCATAGTTTTATAAACACTGTGAGGGAATAGCTACAACCAGAGAATGTGATAGCAAAAAGAAAGTAATCAGTAGGCATTTTAGACATGAGGGAGAAAAGTGCCAATTACATCTCTTTCCGGTCTTGAAACTAATTCAGGAGAGGAGGTCTCACATCCAACTTCTTTTTTAGCTCCTTTCTAATGGGCGTCTGTCGTGCCCATGTCCAATAATTCTGTTGTCTGTGAACTTTACGATAAAAAAGTGAATAAAAAGTTCTTATGTGTTGGAAGACATGTGGTTGTTGTAGAACTTTATGTAGAGTAATGTCACTTACGTACCATTAATTAAGGTTAAGACTGAGTCAGTCTGTTTCTAGTTTGCTTATAAAACCCTTGTAGCCCTGATGATGGCTGAATAGGCGAAAATTTGGCATGTAATCTAAATGATTAGGTGGAATATTGAAATAATACGAGACTTTGAGGCATGACATTCCATAAATGAAATAATTTCAACGAACCCGGATATCACATGTAAACATTTAAATTACTTATCCACATCTTTGGGTTTCGATAAATATTTGTTTTGCAATATGCTTACATTAATTTGCAAAGCAATGAACTGATTCTTTTGTAGATTTTTTTTTATTATCGAAATTACCTCCAACAGAGTAAGGATTTAGAATTATCGTTGTTTTCATCATCCTAAATATGTAGGGCTATAACTGCTCTGTTCCGAAACATATATATTTTTCTGAAGTCAAGATTCACCTTATAGAAACAAAAAATTATATTTTCGTTTTTTTTAATCCTTAGAACGGAAACCTTTCGTTAGAATATATATAGAAAGTAAGATTGCTAAAACAACGGCTTCAACAAAGTGGAAATAGAAAAAACCAAATCTCCTCAACATAACATATAAAAAGAAACAAAAGTATTGTTTGAGTCGGCTTGAAATTCACTACAGAGGCAAGCGGCTATATTGTAGTGCACTTGACACCCTCAGTTCACGATCCTTGTGAAAACAAAGCTGTTTCACCGTAGAGTGACTCTCCAGGCAGCTTTGTTCCATTTCCAGCCTACAGCTTGAAAAACCCCGACTCCTGTTCCTTAAGGTCCTCAAAGCTTCCTGCAACAAATTTTAAGATGTAAATGTTTTATACGATTAAATTGAGCCCTGGTTCTTATAATGACCAAACATTCTTACAATATCCTTCCAGCTAGCCTTATAATTTATAATTTATTCATAGTAAAATATTTCATCACTTTGTAAGCCTTTAGATATTATTAATAACTTTTTTTTTTTTTTGCTTTCACTTACATATATATGAAATATATAGTAAGTGGAAGTATTGTGATCGTGAAAAATTTCGACTTCCGGTTTTCAACGGAAATACACGTTTTGGGGTCCCCTGAGTCCAAATAACCAAATCCCGCGAAATGGTCTGTGTGTGTGTGTGTGTGTGTGTGTGTGTGTGTGTGTGTGTGTGTGTGTGTGTGTGTGAACAGACTAGCTCAAAAACTATAAGCCGTGCGAATCTGAAATTGGATATTTAGTGTATGTATATGCCCGCGATGTGACAGCAAAAATTTCATCGAAATTGGTCTAACGGAGGGGGTACTTTATTTAATAACTTTTTACGCTTTTATCGATTTTCTCGAAAACGGCTTTAACGATTTTGATTAAACTGAGTATTTGATGCATTGATATGCATAATAATTGATCAACCTGAGGGGTTGAACTCAATTGAAATCAAACTTGGTATTTAGTATATGTATGTTCCCATGATGTGACAGTAAAAATTTCATCAAAATTGATCAATTGTAGTGGGTACTTTACTTAATAAATTTTGTATCATTTTCACGTGTGTTTTTCATTTACTCATAAACGGCAAAAATAAGAAACGAATGTGGAAAAATTTGTAACTTTATGAGGTGGCAATTAACAAAACACGTAAATTTCTAATCTAAATAAGTTGTAAGTGAAAGTTGTGTGTTCCGCGCACGCACCAGATTTTTAATTTTAACTTCGTACTTTATTTTACAACTGAAACAACTAAGTGACCACTATGAAATGCGATGTGGTATGGCATTTTCGAGCACGGGGAAAGATAGTGCCCAGCACTAAATTATCCCGATCATGCGATTTTTTTATTATTGATATTAATTAATTAATACTTTACCATGAATTTTATAGCATTAATTATTATTTTGATTTACAGGCACCATATGATGACCATGAAGAGTTTTTCATTAATTCTATTAATAATCGTTATTAAAAAGAAATCTAGCACTACAACTCGAGTGGATAACGGTACCATGTATTAAAAAATAATTTCTGGCTCGATTCAAATCTGGTCTGCCCAAAATGATCTGACCTAAATCACACTTAACTACCAAATCTTTTCATAAATCTATCACATAATTAAGAGTGACCTGATAGTGACCAAAGCACATCCCTTAGTCGGATTGACATTGATAATAACGGCTGTTATTATCAGAGTAGAGAAGTAGCCCGTAACAACCAAGACCTAACGTGAGAGTTCAAACTTAGCAGTACAGTGCAATCGTTAACAATACAAAATATGTAACGTTAAACAAAAAAACATGTAAGTTAATATTATAATTATTATTGGAACGAACTAGTAATTGGAACAAACTGTCATAGCAAGTGTTTGTGACTACGATGTTCGAATACCATCTGCACCAGTTCCAAGAGGTTCTAGGCTCTTTTCTTTACGACTATATATAAGAGTCATATGGTTATCTGTGGGTCACAAAGTGATAATTTTTGTAACCTTTTCAAATACTTGTTGTTATAATTCGTGTGGCATTTAAAATTGTTATTTTTCTTTGAATCAAAATTGTTAACCCACATAAGTGTTACAATATTTTATCAAAACTTTATGAATATGTTTTCACATTACAAAGTACTATTTCATAAATAGGTTTACATAAATACTTTTTTTTTTTTGTTATTTCTCCCATACATTTTTGTAAGTCCATCATGGTTAATGAGGATGACAAGTGGACCGAAGAAAGAAGTAGAGACCATATAATTTTGTTTCCCATTAATTTTGAGTTGCACGAATTAAGATAAAGTGACCGAATAATTGATGAACCGGAAGGAGTAAAAAATCGCTGACAGGAGTACTCATTGATTTTATTAATAAAATAAAAAGCAATGATACTTTTGAATTAACTATTGTTTTTTAGGCAGTCCATTTTATTTTATTTTTTTCGATCTGTTATGAACTGCTTCGATCATTTATGAACTACTTCTTAATCAATGTTTAAAAGGTCGTGTTGATTAAAATAAAGTAACAATACAGCACCTTTTCAATCGCCTTCTAATAGCCATATCAGCCGTGGTCATACCGCGTATAATTCCGTTTTGTCCGTGCAATTCAATATTTTTTTTAATATTTAATTTAATATGAAAGCATGAATTATTCGTTCGTATATTGGTCTGACGTAGTTTGCAGGAAGTCTGTATTCAGGGTTTTGTTACTTATGTATCAGAAGCTTTGTTGGTTTGTAAATTTAATTATACGAGGTAAAATGACTGAAAATGATTAAAGCTTAGCTATTCCTTTCTGGTCCTAATTGAATGATATTGCTAGACGAATCGCTAAATGTCTATAATGGTGAGAAATTAAGATGCTTGGTTTAATCACCGTTACTGACGTTAGCTCAGATTACAATGCTAATGCTTCCTCTATGAGAAATGATAATCAGAACTAGAAATGAGGAGACATTGAAAGAAAATGTGATCATAAAGAAAGTAATAAAGACAAAAAGCATCGGGTCGCGAATGCGGTTAGGGAATTAATTCCTAGACTGCAACTAACAGCAAAATAGAATAATAATTACAGCAAGAAACTGTGACTTCGGGAGAACCCTTATCTGCAATTAGTTCTCAATCTTTACCGTTCCGTGAACATTATGTTTCGTTTTAATTAATTTATACATACTGTAACGTGAAACTCAAAACATAATTTAAAAGAGTTCAAGAGTTTTCGTTGGAACCAATTACCAACTGTTCCAGTACATGTTTGTGACTGGTCTAGTACATGTTCGTGACTGTTCGAGAACCTTCTACGCTTGTCGTGAACCTCCTGGAATGGAATTCAAGTATCTTTATAGTCACAAGGAGCTGAATACACTATTAAATCATGTCAATTTTTCAGTAATTTACTATAAAATTAACAACATTAATTTTATCATATTTCATTTCTGCTTAAAATCTTTTCCTAGGTTATTAAGTGTACCTTATCCATCGAATTTATTCAGCTTAGTTATTTGAGATAAGTTTTACTTGGTACCAAGAAAATACCCTTTCATTAACAATTAATTCAAAATCCAAATCACTTATCCGCATTCTCCCAGGTAGGTTACGTGTCGAATTTTGTTTAGAACAATAGGTCTGATTTTGCAGCCAATACTAATTTTAAAGTTGGAAATAAAATTCTTCAGTGTTTGATCAGGGTGTCAGTAATTGGTTCCTTATACTGTCAGTAATTGGTGCATGCATGTCAGTAATATGAGAAAAAACATCCATCCGAATTT
Organism: Aelia acuminata; assembly: GCA_911387785.2. NCBI lineage: Eukaryota > Metazoa > Arthropoda > Insecta > Hemiptera > Pentatomidae > Aelia > Aelia acuminata. The sequence continues at coordinate 136,790,113 of OU426979.1, forward strand.
TAAGTAAAAGAATAGATTAATTTATCATTTTTAATTATTTGATGACCGAATTGAAAACAAGAGATATTGGCCTAACAGAAGAACTTTGAATTTTAAGGTTCGGTCAACAAATAAGGGAGAAATTGATGAAAAATCATGAAATTTTCCTTAAAGTGTCAGTAATAAGTGCAGTTACCCTATACGTGCAGAATTTGTTTTAGAATAATAGGTCTGATTTTGCAGCCAATTTACTAAATCAGTAATGGCTACTGAAATTAGAGCAATTTTATTGGATGGCTTAGCATTTGCAAAAATAAATTGGAATATCAAAACTGTCTAATATACAAGGAATTTACGGAGAAGATAGGAAGGTACTTGTAATTAAATAAGTGTAATATAAAAGACAAGGAGTAAGGAAATTCGGTTCCCCGACCCTTAAACAAGTTTAATGAAGTTTGGAACAAGTTGCTAACAGTGTACCTTGCCGCTGGTACTAACTGGAAAACTTAGGAACGGTGACAATCAGTCAAAGTTCAACAGGCTTAATGCAATCTTAGATTATATTTTATTTAGTTAAAATAGGAGAGAAGTTTTTAAATAATTTCTCCAAATTATATCATATGATTATTATAGCGTTAAATCGATAAGCAAATAAATAAAAAAAGAAATAAAAAAAACATATGGCATAAACTCCCAGACCGTTTGTTGCAACAAAATAAAGTCTGTGTCTTGACTGTGTTGCTCAAGTCATATGATTGTGTGTTATAAAGTTATCATATTTGTAACCTGCTCAATTGTTTAAGTTGTAATAATTCGTTGGCATTGTGACAACTGTTTATTTCTGATAAATAAATATTTGCTACCCACATAAGTGTTACAACTGGTGTCAGGTGGGGGTTATTGGATATTTCAGCAAGACGCTATCAAAACCTGAGCGTAATTACTGCGTGACTAGGCGGGAACTTCTGGCTGTTGTCAAGTCCATAGATCATTTTTACAAATACTTGTATGGTACAAGATTCTTGTTGCGGACTGACCATGCAAGGCTTGAAGTGGCTGCTGAATTTCAGGAATCCTGAAGGCCAAGTCGCCAGATGACTTCAAAAACTCCAGGAATCCGACTTTGCAGTTGAACACAGGTCAGGCGTAAGACATCGCAATGCAGATGCCCTGTCTAGAAGGCTATGCCCACCTAATTGCTCCCACTGTAGCCGAATTGAACAAATGGAGGCCAACCTTTGCCCGTTACCAATTGAACTCATTCAGATCAGGGGAGGAACTTCGAGAGCACATTATTCCAGGAAGTCTGCAAGAGGCTTGGGATTCGAAAGACCAGGACTATGGCCCTCCATCCACAGAGTGACGGAATGGTAGAACGGATGAACCGAACCCTTATAAAGTACCTTTCCAAGGTAACCTCTGACCATCAACGAGATTGGGACCGTCAGATCCCATACTTCCTCATCGCCTACCGTTCCGCAGTTAATGGAATTCTCTGGACAGACACCTACGAGGGTTCTCTTCGGTCAAGAGATGAGGTTACCTTGTGACCTCATTTTTGACAGCAAACCTTGGGTGGATGTATCTGGGCAAGACTATGTATCCGGACTCCAGAAGAGAATAAAATACATGCACGAGCTAGTTCGCAAGAATCTTCCCCTCGCCAGCGACCGGATGAAGAGACACTACGATAGTAGAGCCGATCAGGGCGGGTACCAAGAAGAAGACCTCGTTTGGCTCTATAACACAAAAAGAAAGCGAGGATTCTGCCCAAAGTTGCAGAAGAACTGGGAGGGACCTTACGTGATAAAGAAGCGTATCAACGATGTGATCTACAGGATCTCCAAGTATCCCAAAGGAATGCCTATGATCGTCCATTATAATCGCTTGGCGCCATATGCAACGAACTACGAAGAGGAACAGGTGCAGCGGATTACGGAAGAAACCTCTCGTTCGACCTAGGGAGCAGGCACGCATGGAAAAGAAGACATCCGGGAGGAATGTCTCTAAGGAGGGGGCAGTGTAGCGTTAAATCGATAAGCAAATAAAAAAAAAAAAGAAATAAAAAAGCATATGGCATAAACTCCCAGCCCGTTTGTTGGAACAAAATAAGCGGTTGGAACGAACTGTTTGTGTCTAGATCTTTCCGTGATGGCGTAGAACTGCCCACATTGTTCTGGAATATTCCAGGCCTGACTATTTACGATTATATATAAGGAGGGGTGGCGGGATAGCCGAGTGGGCAAACGCGTCAGAAAATACGCGTTGCCCATGGCAACGTATGATTGAGAACCGAAACATATCAAGTTCAAAACCCGGAGCCTGGGGAAATTTAATAATTCTCGGCATAAATCCCCCACCCTCTCCCCTGGCCAGGGAAACAGGCGAGGAAGGGGAGGACCAATAAATAAATAAATAAAAAAAAAAAGATTATATATAATGAGCAGTGACTGAACGAGTTAGTTGAAGTCTGTGTCTTGACTGTGTTGCTCAAGTCATATGATTGTGTGTTATAAAGTTATCATATTTGTAACCTGCTCAATTGTTTAAGTTGTAATAATTCTTTGGCATTGTGACAACCGTTTATTTCTGTCAAATAAATATTTGCTACCCACATAAGTGTTCCAGTATGTTTTGTTTTTCCGAACGAAGAGATATAAAAATTATATATACTTACTACCTAATACTTTTAAAAAATATACATACAAAAGTGGTGAGACAAAGGTTATTTAACAGCTGCTTTAAATTTAACCAAATAAGTGTAATGTTTTGGTTTTTGAGAGAACGAACTGTATCTTGAGCTGTATGATACTTCTTCTTCTTCTTCTGCTCAACACCCCGTTGGCGAGTCGAGGCCTCTTCAATCAGTTTCCGCCAGGTGTTCCGGTCAAGTGCGGCCGTGTGACACTCCGTCCAACCACCTCAGCTTCCGCGCCGCCTCGTCCTCATGCAGTACCTCTCCTAGGACCGTCTTGGGGATGGCAGAGTCCCCCATTCTTACATCATGGCCCGCCCAGCAGAGCTTACCTAACCTAATGAAGGTCACGGCGTCCAAATCCTTGTAAAGGTGAGCCACTTCTTTGTTGGTTCTCCGTCTCCAGACTCCACCGTCCTGCACTCCACCATAGAAACACCGCAGGACACGTCTGTCGAACACGAGGATCGCCTGCATATCGCTCCTTGTCATCGTCCATGCTTCAGGCCAATAGCACAATACTGGGGAATATAAGGGTCGTATTTATCAGCTATTTGATTGTCCTTGTGATGAGGTTACTTCTGAGCTGGGGCCTTAGTCAAAAGTAGCATCTGTTAGCAGCTGTTGTTCTCTTCATAATCTCGGATGAGACGTCATTGCTGGTATTTACAGCCGAACCGAGGTATGTGAACTCGTTGACCTTCTCAAAGGAATATTCCCCGAATTTCACGCTCTCCCCAGGAACTGCAGGCTGCTTTTTAATCGTGTACTTGGTCTTACCTTCATTGACCAGCAATTCTAATTTTCTTGCTTCTGCTTCCAAACATACAAAAGCTTCCTCAAATTCTTTTTTAGACCTTCCGACAATATCCAAATCGTCCGCATACCCCAACTGTTGCACATTCCTGTTGAAGATAGTGTTTGATGTCTGGATTCCTGATGCCCTGACAGCTTTCTCCAGCACCAGGTTAACAGAAGAGGCAGGCTAATGCAACACATTGTATAACGTCATTGGGAATGGAGTGGAATACTCATTCTGTACTCTAACATTCTGATAAGTATCTTGGGGATATTAAGTGATTCTAAAGTTGAATACAGTTGTCCCCTGATAAAACTATCATATGCATTCCTGAAATCGATGAATAGATGGTGTGCCTGGATCTTGTACTCCCGTCCTTTTTCTAAAATTTGCCTCGAGGTGAACAGCTGGTCAGCTGTAAGATACGCTGTCAATAAATATTTATAACTAGCTGTATATACCGGTTTCACCCGAAGAATTTCATTTTTATATCTATAAACTGGGACTTTTATCGACTCAAACGGTCGATTTTGTAAAAACCAATGTAAAGCGAGATCAAAACGATTATTATAACAATAAAGAATATACCCAGAGATCGGTTGCAGTAATGCAATTTTAAGATGGACAGGTGTTCGCACCTGGTCTGAAAGAACCACTGAGCGAAATTTGGAGAATTTAGGACAAACGGTATGGATTTCTATATAGAACATACAGAATTTTATCTTTATATAAATAGATTATAAATGTATATCCCGGTTCCACATGGAGAATTTCATTTTTCTAAAGAAGCGGTCGATTTCGTAAAAAAATATATTGTAAAGTGGGAGCATTATGATTTTTATAACAATAAAGAATATCAGCTGAAGATTGGCTGAAGATATGAAATTTTAATATTTACAGGTGTTCGCACCTGGTCTGAAAGAACCACTGAGCGAAATTTAGAGAATAAAGAATATCAGCTGAAGATCGGCTGAAGTTATGCAACTTTAATATGGACAGGTGTTCACACCTAGTCTGAAAGAACCACTGAGCGAAATTTAGAGAATAAAGAATATCAGCTGAAGATCGGCTGAAGTTATGCGATTTTAATATGGACAGGTGTTCGCACCTGGTATCAAAGAACCACTGAGCGAAATTTGGAGAAATTAGGACAAACGGTATGGATTTCTATAAAGAACAAATAAACAAACAAACAAACAGAATTTCGTCTTTATTAATATAGATTACTAGCTGTAAATACCGGTTTTACCCGGAGAATTTCATTTTTAAAATCTATTAAGTGAGACTTTTATCGACTCAAACTGTCGATTTCGTAAAAACCAATGTAAAGCGATATCAAAACGATTATTATAACAATAAAGAATATACCCAGAGATCGACTGAAGTTATGCAATTTTAATATGAACAGGTGTTCGCACCTGGTCTGAAAGAACCACTGAGCGAAATTTGGAGAATAATGAATATCAGCTGAAGATCGGCTGAAGATATGCAATTTTAATATGGACAGGTGTTCGCACCTGGTCTGAAAGAACCACTTAGCGAAATTTGGAGAATAAAGAATATCAGCTGAAGATTGGCTGAAGATATGCAGTTTTAATATGAACAGGTGTTCGCTCCTGGTCTGAAAGAACCACTGAGCGAAATTTGGAGAATAATGAATATCAGCTGAAGATCGGCTGAAGTTATGCAAATTTAATATGGACAGGTGTTCGCACCTGGTCTGAAAGAACCACTTAGCGAAATTTGGAGAATAAAGAATATCAGCTGAAGATCGGCTGAAGTTATTCAATTTTAATATGGACAGGTGTTCGCACCTGGTATCAAAGAACCACTGAGCGAAGTTTGGAGAATTTAGGACAAACGGTATGGAATTTCAACTTTATTTATATAGATTGGGATACAAAAGTCCAACAGTTTATTTTTGATGGATTATTTTTCGAATAAACTTATTATACTTATTAATCGATTAAACTGTTAATGATTATGAATGTGACTGGTTTTAGTACTGCCCACTAGTGTGTGTTCATAATAGTAACGTTTGTATAATTTATGCTGCAGGTAAATTATGCAACACTATTTACCATTCATTTATTCATAGGCATAGAGTTCTGTTTGACACGTGGGTCTATTTCGACAAAAATAATTGAGAGTAATGAATTGCAAAATACCTGGCACAACAGCATGATTATAGTAGAATTATAATAGTGAAAGATCGTTACGATTTGACCGTAGATTTTAATGAGATTAAAATGGTTGAAGTAATCTAAAGTAATATTGAGACGAATGTGAAAAAGTCAAACTCATGATCATTAAGATTAACATTAATTAAGGTGATGACCTTTAATTTTCATGAATTTCAACTTTTTCAACGACATACCAATATTTTTGTAGAATACCTTTGACAAGGTATATAGATTTATACCTCATTTTTCATTTATTTTTGTCATGGTCTTATTCCAATACGAATATATTCAAATATTCAATCCTTTTAATTTAATTTGGATATGATATTACACTGATATTTTTTTATATATTTCCTTTCATCTGATTTTGTTTTCTCATTTAGCCCCGATGATGACCTAGAAATCTGGGTGGAACCGTCGGCATTACTAAATATTTAAAACCAACATATATGTGTAATTTATTTGGACCGTACTCCAACTATTTCAACTTCATAAAGTACAATTGTGATGATGAAAACATACGAAATTACTATGAATAATTAAAATAGTATACATAAGTATTATAAGAAAAAAAATATTTTAAAATATAGGTCCAAAATACCTTTTATAAAACATATGTTTACCTTCAGAATCCTCAACATTTTTCGAAGAAGCGGCGCACTTTGATGTTTTTGACGTAGTTTGTGTATTATAGATTTATTTTCTAAATAATAAAAAATGGTTTACAAAATATATTGAATTTTATACGATTTTTTCGTCAAACATTTTATTTTATTAATCCTAAGTTAGTCCTTGAATTTCTGTTTATATAGAGTTCTTCAATATGGATAAGATTTGAAAGATGACTTAAATCCTCTACACTTCTTACAAAACATTCGAGACGACTATGAACCGCCTTATTTGGTTATAAAGTCTGATGGTAGAGAGTCCTAAAACTGGTTAAGAGCGAGAAAGGTTATTGAAAATAGTCCTGCTTCGGTTGTGTCCGTAAACTATAACAACTCTGACGAGACGAGCGTAAAAGTATTAGACTAAGAGAGCCGAACATCTCATGCCTTAAATCCTTATAAAAGCGACCTTTTTATCTCAGGACATAAACTTTATCCGATTTTTATCAAAATATCAAAGCATCCGTAGGTAATTTCCATCAATATTTTTCTTTTATCGCTTCAAATGTATTAATAGATACTCCCCTAGCTGCAGAGGTGGCTTATTGAGAATAGCCTTTTAAGAAACCAAGTTAGCATATACTCATACTATCGGCACATATCCTCATGAGAGGTAACAAGACAAAATGTCGATATTCAGGATTGCCCTGATTTATTTATTTTGTGGGATTAAGCATGTCAGCCGTAGCCATGTCGTTAATTAGATTTTTGTTGTGCCCGTGTAATTTAACATAACAGCGTAAATAAAGAGTGCGTATGTGTTGTTCGATAGTTGGTTGTGGTAAATCTGTATGCAGAGTTAAGCTGCTTACGTACCTGGGAGAGTCCGTTATTAGTCTTAAAACTTTCGATTGAAAAGTTTGTAATGTTCGTAAGTGTGTCTTTTTAGCTGAGCCAAAAATCTGTGAGGCGTATGTACTAATAGGCTTAGGTAAATAGCTGCATGTATTCGGTTTATGTCTAATTTGAAATATTAATTAACAAAAATATGATTTTCATTTTTTTTTTTTTTTTTTTTTTTTTTTTTTTTTTACCAACCTTTCTAATGTTTTTTATTTATCTAAATTCCTAAATAATATATCTTCCTTAGAAGGGATATATAATTCCTAGCTTGTATGTATGATTGTTAAAAAAAATAATAATAAATTAATATAAAACTCTAAAAATTACGAAGTTAATGTTTTGGTATAAGTATATCTTAATAAATAAATAAACAGTAATCTAAGCGATTTTTCACCAGTAGGTTCCTCTAATAATTAGGCGGTAATTCATAATCTGCTCCTTGAATGTTGTACATACTATACCGCAACGCTGAACCAAATTGACGATTTACAGCTTTTATAAATGAAGGGAAACTAAAAAAATACGAAAACTATATCTAGATAAGAAATCGACGAAGAAGACTATTTCGTCCATCTTCAGGGCAATATTCTTGTGTTATATATTTTCTTTTCCTAATACAAAATATATAAGTCAATAACCTAAATTAAATTAAATATTTGATCAAAGTAACATTTAACATAAATTAGTACAAACATATTTTAATGGCTTGGTCACTTATATTTTCTATATTTATTACATTTTTCCATTACAATATAATGGGTCACATTTTTTTAAAAGAATATTTTCCACTTTTTACACATTAAAATTACTGCTAAATACATAGACCTAATTTGTCCTTGTCCCATCTACTGAACTTTGTACTTTAATAACAATATATTTATCCAACCTATTTTATTGTAGTTTATTATTTTTGTTTTCATATCTTATTCACTTTTTTAAATTTAAATTTGTTATAATATCTGCGTAGTGGCTATTTATTTTTATTGAATCTGTCTTATAATTAACTGCATTTTCAATGTTTTTAGCGATATGTATCGTTTCTATTAGTTTTCTGTTATTTGTACTCCTTATAGCAATGTAAAAGTCTTTTTTATAACAATTACTCTAATTGCTAATTAATTTTGCCATTATACTGAATTAGTTCAATAATTGGAATTTGAATCTTAAATTAATACATATTTTTTGAATAGATTTGTTTGAATTTTTTTTTCTCAATTACCTAAGGTCCTGGATGACATAATTTCAATATTTAACCAGTGTGTTCAAATAATAAAAATTTATATTTACAATTTATTAAAGAGGAAACGAAACTTTTTTATTAGTGTAGGAAAATGAAAATACTCTGAAAAATTGCCCCTTCAGTTACAAAGGCAAGGCTAGATGAAAGAGACTTGAAAGGTAAATGGAAATTAGGTAGAAAAAAAAAACAGAGAGCTGGGGAGTTTTTTGAAATGGAAAAATATATCAGAGAAATTGAATGGGAAGGTCTCACAAGGTCAGAACTAAAGCTGGCAGAATCTCAAAAACATGTTTGTTTGGGTGACAATAACCATCTCATACATCCCCTAACATTTTTTTTTTTTTTCACTTTTCTTCCAATATTAATATTATTTTCCAAAATTCCAATATTAATAACCGAAGTATGAAAATATGTCTTGGGATTTATATTTTCAAATTATTATCATGCAGATTTTTTGGGGATTTTTTATTATTTTTTCTTCATCTTTAAAACTTGTGTTGCTCATTTCTCACCTGGGGAGGATATATGTTACATGTATTTATTTTGATGAATATACATTATTAATAATTCGGGAAATGTAATGTTCGGAATCTTCTGGAGAAAAATGAGGATTTTTTCAATCATTTGGCTCCCATTTTTGCGTTAAAACACTTTACATTTTGAGGAATGCGTTAATAAAAAATTAGCCATAGTTGCGATGATCATTATATTCAGTGAGGTATTCAATAATCAACAAAATTCGAAAAAGGGAATACACATTCCTATACCTCTTAGCAAAAAAAAAAAAATAATAATAATAAAAAAAGATTGAGTTCATAGAATCGTTTCGAGTTTCTTTTTACTTCGAAAGAAAGTTATATTTACTGAGTGAATACACTAATAAAATTACAGTGTTTTTTAAAAAGAGAATACAATATAACATTTAATTTAGAAAATTAATTAATTAAAAAAATTAAATTTAAACCCATTTGACGTACCCAATTAATTTCTTATCACGTCGGGGTTGCCACTGTAACCTAGATAAGCTTCACCTCATGGTATTTCATAATTAACTATTTTCACTCAATAAATATGAAAACCATTTCATTTACATAGAAATAAGAAGGCATTTATTTCCAACAGATGGCGTTGTAAGTTGATTTATTGATACAACATTTTAATTTCTTTCGATATTTAGGTTGGGTAAACATCCTGTAGCCAAATCTATTTTTCCTGGATTGGACGGAACGGAGGAAAATCCGTTTTTTTTTTTTTTTTCATGGCAATTATGTTTCGCCTTTTCACATGTGGGGAGAGTATCGCGTTGTAAGTTGATTTATTGATACAACACTTTAATTTCTTTCGATATTTAGGTTGGGTAAACATCCTGTAGCCAAATCTATTTTTCCTGGATTGGACGGAACGGAGGAAAATCCGTTTTTTTTTTTTTTTTTTTCATGGCAATTATGTTTCACCTTTTCACATGTGGGGAGAGCATCGCGTTGTAAGTTGATTTATTGATACAACACTTTAATTTCTTTCGATATTTAGGTTGGGTAAACCTCCTGTAGCCAAATCTATTTTTCTTGGATTGGACGGAACGGAGGAAAATCCGTTTTTTTTTTTTTTTCAGGGCAATTATGTTTCGCCTTTTCACATGTGGGGAGAGCATCGAATCTATTTGTTTTAGCAAAAGACATTTTGATAACCTTTTTCAGGTAGAACCTACCGATATGATACTAATCTCATATCATCATATAATATATTATTTCTGAAAGCCTTTTTTTTTGTCGGTATACCATAACTTTCTTCCTTAATACTTCATCAAATTTCATGAATGAGGCATCATTTTAAAGCGTTCCTTAACAGCTAAACCGGAAAAATATACAAATCACTCATTTCGCTTTCGATTGCGAGTTATAAAAACCGCGGTTTTGGTAATAGAGGTTTTGTAGTAGAAGTTTCTAAATGGTGTCAATCTTTTAGAAATAAATTAAGAAAATAAAACTCAAAAATAATCAATTTTTCATTTTAATATTTTAGAGCTTATGACATATCAATCGAATAAAAGTAACATTAAAAAGTAAATTATACATCGGTATAAGTTTTAAATTTGTCAATTATTTTTTGGTTAGTAAAAAATGCATATGTTTTATTGCGCATTAAATATCAATTTACCTTTAATTACAAATCATAACATCGATTTAATGTCTTTTCATAGGCTGCTTACTAAATAATTGTTAAACATCGAAAAATTTAAAAAATCCGACTGACGTAAATGAGTGTAGGTATACCCGTGAAATTACTTTTGACAACTCATGAATGCAATACTAAAGAGGAACTTTTAGCTTTTTTTTTAAAAAAAAGGTGGATAAAAAGTAATAAATTGTTATGTGGCTTCATCAAAAGTAATAAATTAATTTACTCAAGGGGGCTGTAACTTGCACGTCTGTCGCACGAGGCCATCAAAAGCCCGGTCCTTTTATCGTTGTGCCCGCTGGTCAATCGTTTATTAAAAAGATAAAATTGCATCATGGTCGGTTTTTATATCTGTTGCCCGTTTATAGGACATCTTTTATTGCCTACGGGAATAATTCTTTTATCTGATGATGATTTACTGAAAGCTATAAGCCATGGGAAACTGGATCATTAAGACAGGAAGTATTTCTTAAGTGTTTCCTTCCTTTCCAGATCGTAGAGTAGTTATACAATAGTTAAATTTAGGAGTCGCCGATTATAACATTAAAGATTTAGATATCATTATTCGTATTGTAATATATATGTGGGTTAACCATTTTTAATTAAAGAAAATGATAGTTTCCAATGCCACACGAATTATGATAACACAAATAATTAGGCAGGTTCCAAAAATTATCACTTCATAACACAGAAATAATCATATGACTTGAACAAGACTAACTCTTCACTCCATCGCTCTTTATGTATAGTAAACTCTAGAACCGCCTGGGCCGGCGTAAAAGGTACTCGAACAATCACGTGCTATGACGGTTTGTTCCAACTTTTAGTTCGTTCCAACAATAAATATAGAACCACTTTATATCATTTTGTCTTTTTTGTTCTTTTAAAGTTTCAGTATAAAATATTAATATTAATAACGTTTTATTACAGTATTAATAACATTTTAAATAATTGACGATATTTTTATACAACAGTTTCTATCATTGAGTAAAGTAGAATATTAAAGTTTTTTGCCTTAATTTTAGCATGCGAGTCACAATAAAATTGTTGTCCATGTCCATGTCTCCATAAAATTGTTTACAGTGCAACATTATATATTTAATCCTTAAAGAGGAGGGAGGTAGAGTGTTACGATTTTCTGAATTTTGGAACGAAATAGTCATTGAAAATTAAGGCATTTTCATAACGCTGAGCACTTAGAAACTAAAAACTTGCTACAAGCATGAACAGATGTAGTGTATGATTGTCCAAGAAGTGCCAAATCGTAGCTGTGAAGTGTTAATTTTGAGGCCACAGAAGTCGGTGTTTATTGCTTGCTCTGAAGAGATTCGGAAACAAGGAGAGGGAAAGAAGCGGCCTAGAATGAGAAAAAGGAGAGCGGAAGCTGGACAAGTTTCTCGGCAACTTTGGCAATATCATCTGGGCGAGGGGGGTGGGGGGGCTGATGATGGTGAAGTTGTTCCCTGGGAGGGGGGGCTGGCCAACTTTCAATCAATAACCCTTTCTGTACCAGAACAATGCTCCGGGGCTTTTAGTCATCACTGTTGTATCAATTTTAGTAAGAGCTCCCCCCCCCCCCACCCTTTGAACCCCCTCTCCCATCCCGCTCGGCCTGTCCTGTTCTCTACGGGATAGTTGACCGCCCGGAGGAAGAGTGTCCTAGTGCTCAGCTTGATCGAGCGGGTGCGAGATGGGGAAGGGAAAGGCAAACTTGGGAATGAAGATGGAGTACACTCTGTTTAGAAATTCCAATCTTCGGGTCAATTAGAAACAGTGCTGCTTCCCCTAAGCGGAATAATCAATACAATCGCCTGCAGATATTTGTATTAATATTATTCGAAAATTAATGATAACTTAAATGTCGACTTTTAGTAGTTCTATATTTTAAAAAATCCTTTATATGAAATGATGAAATGAACCTATTTTATTCCAAGAGCTCAGGAATTCTCCATAGGGGCTCAGCAATCATTCAGCTTCAATAATTAGCATGGTTTATAACACTTTTTTCTTACATCTATTTAAAATATATTCCTTTGATTGATCATTGACAAAAAAAAGGTAACTGATGTTGAACTCCTCAAGTACCTCCAAATGTCAGATACATTAAATGAATTATTCTAGACTTTCCGATCATAATTACTGTTATGATGTTAAATTTATGATAAAATGATTGTTTTCATTTTAGGTACATAATTCGCATTTTGCAATTTTGTCCCAGCTCTATGCCCAGTTGATCTGCCTCAATCAGGAATACTAAAATTAAATATTATAATAGAATTTAAAGATTGATACAGAATGCCACAATGATCCTCAGGTGGTGATGGCGAAATAAATAAAGTCAAATTTAACTTAATTAAACACTTTCGTAATTAAATTATAAATAAACACTTACGTATATAATTACATTCAGTCAGGAGTTTAATAGGTCTGTTTAAACGGTTTATGAACAATCTTCACTTTTCAACTGATTAATATTGGACTACATTTCCATCCTAAAAGAGACAGAAAAACTTTTTAACATGTCTATTTGGTCCATAGTGACCGCCCCGAAGCAACATTTTGTCGCAAAAACGTAACTGCCTAAAAAAAAAAAAAAATTAATAAAGTTTAGGGTTCCATTAAAAATTACGACACTTCTACAAAATTTCAAAATAGATTATATCAACATTTGTATTGTATTCGCAATAAAAAACATTTTATGGATATTACTACAAATCAAATATTTTAATTAAAAAAGAAGTACTTTTTACTTTATGTTAATCGAAGAGTACGTTAAAAGATTTTTAGTTTTAAGAGCTTAAAACGATAAGTCCAGGGAAGAAAATTATTCTGGACAAAAAAAAAAGACATACCCCCTATCAATTTAAACTTGTATGGGGCACATGCCTTTTTTTCCTATGTCAATTTATTATTTTTTCAATCATTTATTTTTATCGTTTGAACTTTCTTAGAATTTCATGTTATGCGAAAAGAAATCATTTCTCATATATTTTTTATAGTTTATTATATGATCGGATCACCTATGTACATCGTTCTAAACGCATACTGAGACAACATTCGCCTAAGTTCACGAAATCACAAAAATCAATGAACGGAAAGGTAAAATCTGATGATAATTCGATTGCAGTCAGCAAAGAGTATAGAATTTTGTGTAAATGTCGATTTCCAAAGGAAGCCTCTAATAGTTCATAGAGTGAATAAATAGCGTTTCATCGTGACTTTCAATGAAGGAACTGTATAAAGCGATCTGAGAGACTTGAGCTATTCTGACTTCCGAAAATATTGCTTTTATGAAGAATGAAAAAAAAAAGTTTAGTTCATTCTGTCACTGCAAATTTTCTCTTTTAGGAAGGAAACTAACGAATCATAGGAAGATTTAAAAATAAGGATGAACATTTAAAAGGAGAAAATCCTGCTTATCATAGAATACCACCTCGAATCTAATGTGAACAATTCGAAAATTTCTTCACCTTGTTTTCTACTCATTGCTTGATGTGTAATGATATTCAATAAGTGGCGAAAAGGCTTAAAAGTAACGTGGTGCTGTTACGTAGACACAAGTCAGATTTCCTTCAATGAATGACATCATATTTTACCATGTAACGCTTCCTGACATAGCAAGATATTAGTGATAGCACTTCAGGTAACATTATTTTTCTCTCGCGTTCTTACTTCACGGGAACCCGGAAGATGTGATTTGCATGAGTTTAGCAACCAGACTTCTAACTTAAGCTTAAAAAAAAAAAATTATTCAGAGTGATCCCTTTATAACTCATTTTCAGTCTCAATTAATCGAGCAATGCGGTGTGCGACTATATGGTTGTAGACCAAATGTGGTTCCTGTGCCGTGGGTACATGCAGGACATGGTTTACTAAGGTGACTCCGTGACCTATAAGTACCCTCATGCAGTTTTGTCATTATACTTGAGGAGCAGAGATGAATAGGAATTATTTAAAGAGTCCTACGATTTAAACGGATTTCGGTCCCGGATTCGGATTTCACTGTGGCCAAGGTACTTTTCTATTCCGTTACATCAATTGTGAACCTACTTCGGATTTGGCAAACCCAGCCGCTGTAATGAATCTATTTTTAATCAAATGAGTTATTAAGAAAAGAAAACAGGGCGGTAGATCATCTCAAACATGTCACATCACCTCCTTGCAAAAAGGGCCTTCCTTACAAAGTTTCATCATCACACGTAGAGGTATTGTTTTTATTTTTTCTTGTTTTTCCCCTGGACACAACAATTATTCATCTTACACTTTATGGCAGTTCTCTCATTAGCAGGCAGTATTCTTGATTTTAGATTTACCATTTAGCTAAGTTTTATTCCTAAAGACTATATGAAAATATATTCTTTTTGCGTCTTATGGAATGAAACTAAGCTATATGGTAAATTTAAGATCAGGAATACTACTTACTAATTATACTTCATTACAACTGTCATCAAACAGAATGAATAGAAAATTATATTCACTAGGATAACTGGAACAAGAACTCCTGTCTCCTGTAGCAAAGCCGGCTTAAGTAGACTGGAAAATACAAGAGTTATATATACAAATGACAGAGCAGTTTTTGTTCAAATGTGGCGGGGAGTTGCTGCTACTCTTTGATGTTTAATCACCCATCCCTCCGGCGCCCTTTTTCTCTCTTGCTACACGCTTTCCACGAATTTTCAACTAGCTACTGACACCTGACTACTACACTAGCTACTGAAAGTTCTACAAGTTTCTAGTTTCTCAAGAGATGTTTGAAATGAAAATCTTTGTTAAAAGAAATAATTTGATTAAAATATCAATGGCACCTATGAAACATAATGGAACAATTTAGTGAGATTAATTAAAATTAGATAAATTGCTGCGGTACTTGACATATAAAAAGTCGACCTTTTGTAATAATTTCGTACCATACTGTTAGGAGGGGCAGCTCACCTCCCAACTCAACCTGAGCAACCATACTTTACAAAAATATATTGTATGACATCAAAAATCCCCCAATTAACATTTACCAAAAACCGCTGTAATCAGGTAATCTAGTAAATCGATTATTTTTCCATTATCCTACCATGTTACATCAAGCCCATTGTATTGGTGCTACACCTTCCATTTATTTATTTATAAAATTAAATTTTTAACTTTTAAAATTGGTAGTATTTGTTGGAGCACTAAGTTTGTTCGTAAATGAATTATTGTTCATATTCTATGAATTATATTGCAAAGATAATAATCCTATTAAAAATATTAATCACACAAAATTAGTTTTAACAGTTCTAATTAAATTAAGAGGCAAAGCTAAAATCGCCACTTATGATAAAGAATTTACAATTATAAACAAAATTTTAGACCTTCATAAAAGAAAATATCAAAATACACTTATCGCAGAAATTCTTAAGAATCTACGATTACATCATAATGAAAATCCCCACGATTATCTTGAACGTTGTGACCTTTACGCACACGTATAAGCAGACATGGATATCGTGGATAAAAAGGTCGAAATGGAAAGGAATTATAAACAAATTTCTCATCACTCAGTCCATAATTTACATCCTAGATTGATAGATTTTATTTATCACCTAAAATATGACGCTCTCGAAGATATTGGCGAAATATTAAGAAAGAGTGCAACACATATTGTTCAAAGACTTTACGGTAAAAAAAAAATCTAATCATTATGAACGACCGTCGAGTTCGAGTAATGAAGGAAAGAATTTTGACCCTAACTATAAAAAGAAAATCGATAAACCAAGGTATGAACAACCGAAACCCGAGAAATCACACCAAAATCAAGTTTTTAATGAACATCAATCACAAATGTCAGTTTGTATGATATTGAATCGTTTTAAATAGTATTTTGTTTTTCCGTGTTCAGTTAGAAAGTGTGTTCTGTGCTATGTAGAAGTTTAGGATTGTTTAGTGTGGGATGTATTTGTCTAGGCTTGATGATGTCATAGAAGCTTTACAGATTGCGTTTCACTTCGCAACCGACTCTTTGGTGATGAGGCTCTTGATAAGGAAGGGCTTGCTTTAAGAGGGCAACATCTCTTCGCTACGGGCTGGTTCTTTGGCTAACTGTTTCGTTGTCGGTGTTTTGTTGTTCCTTTTTTGTTGTTGTTGGCTATCTCTTTCGGTTTCCTCGACCCCCGAATGCCCTTTCACCCACCATGTTATCTCAACTGATTTATTGTAATTTATCAATTTTATGATGTTCAGTCAGATTCTTTCAGTCATCGGGTCGTGAATATTTGTGTTATTTCGCGAGTGAATAACGTTCATGTTGTCTCTATGTAAAATTATGTGTGAGTATGTTGTAGAAGGATTTTCAGTAAGGTATTCTAATGCTTTTAAGACGGCTAGTTTTTATGTTTGGTTGTGTGAACACCACGACGTGAGTTTATACTGCTTTTCAAGTGGCTTCTTTTTTTTGTCTAAGCCAACCCAATCACAGCCAAAGTTACCTTCCTTCTTGCTAGGTCCGTGTATAAATCTGTGATGCCAGAGTCAAGTGGGTTCGTTACAGATATGTGTGTAAGAACATTTATGTATGATGCAGGGTTAACAAATGTTTTTGTTATTATCATGAAGTTTATATAATTCAGACTTTCCGTCAATAATCAAATTAATTGATAGCATACCATCAAGAACAATGGCTGCCTCACATGAGAGCACCAGTAACAGCCTATTTAATTCATCTAAACTCCCTTTTCGTCTAACAGCCAGAGCTCAGACTTGTACGCCATTAAATATCTTTGGAATTAAGGCTGCTTCGTAAACGGCTTTCAGTACCTCTGACCAGAGGCCCCACCTAACGCTTGCTGCAATTTCAAAACATTTATTGTTTGTAAGGTCTGATTGTATACATTATCAATGTTTCGGTTGCAATTTAGTTTTCTGCCAAACGAAATTCCAAGATATCTATGAACATCATGTTGTATCAGTTCTGAGAAATTTAATGTAATATTTAGGGAGAATATTGTTTTTTCCCGAGAAAATATTATATATTTTGATTTATTTGTATTAAATTTAAGTGTGCTAATGTTAGCTTTACGCTTAAGACGGGTAAAGATTGCATTCATAATATTTTCCAATTCTTCAATGCTTTTACATCTGGCTAAAACTAAAATGTCCCCTGCATAGGCCGAAATTGTTGTATCATTTGGTAATTCAGTTCCAAAAACAGTATTCACAAGTACATTCCAAAGTAGACGTGACAGGCAGGATCCTTTAGGAGTGCCTATTGTTAATTTTTTGTTAATCGTATAGTAGTTAGTACTAATCTTAGTTCCATCAGAAGACATAAATTTTCTTGTTGTCCAAACTAACGACTAGCATATTACTTTTATGATTCATGGCTGATGTTATGAGCCCAGTCAGTGCGTGTATCGCATTATCAGTACCAGTTTGAGATCGAAATGCAAATTTTCGTTTGTCAATTATTTGATTAGAAGATATTAGAAAACATTTGAAAAGACATAAGTCTATTTTTTTATATATTTTTCCAATGACAGGAAGGATACTAATTGGTCTGAGTGAGCTACGATTGCTTTTAGAGATGAGTACCAGTTGGAATTTTAGAACTTCTTTCCAGTTTGTTGGAAACTCCTTTCTATTGAAAAATACTTTATATAGTGGAAACAATGTTCTAGGAAAATATTCCTATATTGATTTTGTCTATACCGGTATATTTTTAGTATCTAGATTTTTAATTATGTAGGTAATTTCCCCAGCTTGAATTGGTACGTTATCTGGTGTTGTAGGAGAAATATATGTAGGAGATTTATAAATATATATATATTCTGTTTGTTAATTTAATAAAATATTACATAATAATATTTATTTTTTTATGTTAAATGTTTTTAGAAATGTACTCAAACTATCAAAAAATTCCTTGTGTGATGGCGGGTAGAGGTTCAGGGTGAGCCTTTCCTAGCCCAACCACCTCACCATAGGCTGGTGATAACTGAAAGGTGAACTATAAAAATTAAAAGGAAAATAAAAAATAAAACTGGAAAGTAATGCCGGATAGCAAATAATGGAATATATTTGAACCTTGCTATATACAATAATGACAAAGAATAATGAAAACATAAACATAACATAATTCATAAGCTAACACAAACAAAAATTATACAAAATAGTAACTAAAAGTAATTTCTATAAGCTGACATTAGACTAAAATTAATATTAATTAATTAGAAAAGATATCTTTTTGATTTATCTAGATATTTAGACAAAATTACATGTTCATTAACATTAGTATTAATATGGAATGTTCATTGACTGATAAAGTTTTAATTGTCAATTAAAGTCGTTCAATATTAATTAGCCAATGTAGCTAATAACATAAATGGGTGTGCAACACCTCAGCCAGACTCCAACACAGTTCATTACGTGCTCCTTTAAGGCACTCGAATAATTGTTCACTTCAACCGTAAGAGTAATGAAGCTGTTACTTTGCGACAACGTTGAGAGTGAATGGTCCAAAAACTGCATCCAGGGTGGCTGGGCCGTGGTATGCTTATCTTCAGTAATGAGATGCCTTGAGGCCTGGTTGGTGAAGTTGCTTCAGAATAGAATAGAATAGAATAGCAATTTAAATAACAAAAAAGAATTTACGAAACTATATACATATCTAAGAACAAATTTTGACATGGCTTACGCCGTCTGCCAGGAGTCCTGAAAATAATAATACATTCATAGAGAATAAAAAAAATATTTACATCTTAAGAGTATTCAGATAATAATAATCTTCTGTATCTTATTGCTTCTTTAACATTAAAAAAGTAAATGTCATTTAGTTTATTTTTGTTAAACAATTCTATTAACTCTTCTTTATTGATCAATATTTTTCCAAAATATTTCAACCTGATGTAATTAAAAATTGGACATACTCCAATAAAATGGACCATGTCTTCTATTTCATTTTTGTTACAAATGGTACAATAATAACTTACTCCATCTACCCATGGTTTGTAATTTAGGTCTAACAGTTCTCCTTTTACTTTAAATATTATTTTTATTAAATCTAAACTGTTAACGTCATTTATGTACGATGTTGAACTGGGTAATAAATCTTTATAGAGTATATGATAGTCAGATTGTTGGGCTGCGGCTAAACAATCACTTTTAAACTGCTCTTGAAAGAGACCGATGATTTTATTAGTTTGTTTCTGCCACCTCTCAACTGAAATAAAACAGGGGTCTAAATCAGTACCAAGGCGATCAGCTAGTGTAATCCAGTCAGCAAACCACGAACATTTACTTTTTACTATTTCATTTGCAATTATTTTAGGAAATCTATAGTCCGGCAAACAAAATGTTTTTAAAATATATTTAAAGTGCATTTTAAGAGTAGTGATAAAAATGGGGTCTAATTGCGTCTCTAAGTAAATTTGATAGTTTGGTGTATTGTTGGGAAGTGAAAATATTTTTTTAATAAAGAATTTCAACACCCTTTCAATTTCCTCAAACTTATAGTAGCCCCATATCTGACTTCCATAACAAAGAGAAGCCTTTATAGTGGAGTTGAAAACCCTTAACTTTGTGGAGAGAGGGACAACACGGTTTGTAAAAATGTTATGCCAAATACTATTTATTGCTTGTTTGCATTTTTTACTTCTTTCTTTATTATTCGCGGAGAATGTAAGAGAGGGGGAAAGTACTAGCCCTAGATAAGTATAATTTTTTACTACATCAACCCGCTGCTTATTAAAGAACCATTTCTCAGACTTCCGCAACCTACCACCCTTTTCTCTAAAAATCATAATTTTAGATTTTGACAAATTTACTGTCAAGTTCCATTTTGCAGTATAATTTTCTAATTGCTTTATCATTTCCTTTAGTTCATAGGCGCTTTTAGCGATTAGCACAATTTCATCCGCGAATAGTGGTGCATTTATACGGATATTTCCGATTCTTATTCCTCCTTCCAAGTCATTATTTAAGGTGAAGTTGCTTCAATTAACCCTATTAGACGACATTCACACCGCGTGTGTGTATTTTAATGTAATATTTTTTGTTTTATTTTTTAAATCATGTGGTTAAGCGAATGAGCCGAAGTCTTTCGAAGTGACCCGAAGTCTTCGTAGGGCTTCCGAAGCTGACTTCGCACCATGCTCGAACTCAATGTCACTTACCTTAATATTAATAGCTAATAAAATATTAATTTAGGCAAATTAAAAAAAAAAAAAAAAAAAAAAAAAAAACATTTAAAAGTGTGTTGGCCACAACACCTTGTTTATAGGCAATTGAAATAAACGCATATTGAATGTAATCTCTTTTGAGCAGATATACTTAATTTATTTATTTATTTTTTGTCTTCTTCAAATCCTTCTTCTCTAAAATGAATAGGTATTTTAGATAAGTAGCTTCTAGATTCCTAGATCACCGTAATGTTTTTTTTTTTGTTGGATAAACAGATTGATATTTTAACAACGTTAATAGTTTACTAGCTGAATTTTGAACTAGAAGGAAGTAGTTTGTGAAAACAAAAATTCTTTACTATATTATTGGTGTAACTTTATTTTCATTATTCGGATGCCTTAGGCAACAATAATTTGGTTTCCCTTCAACCAGGGTCGTACCCGGATTCCATTCAAGTGGAGCCCTGGAATCTGCCCAGTCTGAATAAACCGCAAAGGGCATATTAGAAACTCGGTTGCCTTCTAGTCACCCCTTCCAGCAGAGGTAGCGAGGAATTCCTACTCAAGCACTTGCATTTGTTTCATTTTGATGTCAAGAATGTGGAACAAAGTTAATGCTTTATCTCAAAGAATTATTCCACTACGTAGAATAGAAACAAAGTCAGTTTGATAAAAAAAAAAAAAAAAAAAAAAAAAAAAAAAAAAAAGAAAAAAAAAAAAAAAAAAAAAAAGGTATTTTTTTAGCACAATTCTAGTGGAACAAATGAGACCTGAGACTATAATTTAATCACTATACATAATGATGTCTTATTCAGGTATTTCAGCAAAATTAGCACATTAAATATAAAAGTTAAAACATCCGAGCATATTTTGAACGGTTCGTAAAGAAGAAGAAGTATAAAGTAATTTTAATTCTGGTACATCTTGTCCCCGGAGAATCACAATGCATGTACAAAGCTAGATTTATTTGTCTGACTAGTCATGAATAAAGATTAAAAAGTAAATACATAAATTAAAGCGAAAAGCAGAAAACAAACAAAGAAGAGCTTGATACTACAATATAACATACGAAAATTGAACATAACATTGGTAAGCTAATTAGCTTCAAAACTTTTGAGCTTTTTTTTCCTCTTCCATTGTAACCCTATGGGAGGGTCGTGTTTTTCTAAATTTTACAGATTCCATGCCCTAAGGGATTGAATCTGTAAAATCATATATATTTTTTTTTTTACACCAAGCATAAAATCTTTTTACAATTTGAACGGTTATATAGCGGGAAAACTTTTGAGCTTGAAAAACAATAAAAAATATTTTTAAAAAACACAGAAAAAATAACTAACTAAAAATATTCTCCAATTCACAATCTGCCAATGAGGTTTTACGGATGGAGGTGAGGAATTCCTAAAGGAAATACCATGGATTGTAAATGATTTTGTGAAGGAAGCAGTTAGGTAGAAAGGGATGTATAGGTTAGAAGAGGTTTGAGATGTGGAAACTAATAGAATGAATAGAGAAACAGGGAGTAATCAAATGAGAATATAAGGAGGTTTCTTGGTTCTAAAGGTTTGAAAATGATACACACCAAGGAAGTATTGTTGACGAAAAATTGGGTGGAACCATTTCAATTTAGCGTATCCATTGGAGACGAGGGAGCACCTGGGAAAACCGAATATGAATCTAATGAAGCAATTCATTATTCTCTTCTTCCTCAAATCATGTAAGCCAGACAGTCCCCCATGTACAAAGCAGCAACAATCAAAATGGGAAAATATGAGAAAAGAAACTAGCAGATGGCGGGTTTTCGAGGATATGCAATCACGGATTCTTAAGTAGTGTTTAAGGATAGCAATGGATCTTCGGGTGATTTGGGAAAAATGGGTATTTCACGAATATTGCTTGTCAAATATCACTTCAAGGTTTCTGACATAAGCGTGGAAATGGATGGATTGGAGTTTTAGGAAGAGTAAAGGGACGGGGAGGGATTAAGCATCTTCTTTCAAGGAGCCGATCTCGATGGCCGTGATTTTTTTTTTAGTTCAGTCTAATATCGTTAGTTTTTACTTTCACTTACCTATGTATGAAATATATAGTAAGTGGAAGTATTGCGATCGTGAAAAATTTCGACTTCCGGTTTTCAACGGAAATACACGTTTTGGGGTCCCCTGAGTCGAAATAACCAAGTCCCGTGAAATGGTCTATGTGTGTGTGTGTGTGTGTGTGAGTGAGTGTGTGTGTGTGTGTGTGTGTATGTGTGTGTGTGTGTGTGTGTGTGTGTGTGTGTGTGTGTGTGTGTGTGTGTGTGTGTGTGTGTGTGTGTGTGTGTGTGTGTGTGTGTGTGTGTGTGTGTGTGTGTGTGTGTGTGTGTGTGTGTGAACAGACTAGCTCAAAAACTATAAACCGTGCAAACCTGAAATTGGGTATTTAGTGTATGTATATGCCCGCGATGTGACAGCAAACTTTACTTAATAAATTTTATATAATTTACACGTGTTTTTTTTTATTTACTCAAAAACAGCATTAAAGATTTTGATCAAACTGGGTATTTGATGTATTTATATGCCCGAGATATGACTGTAAAAATTTCATCAAAATTGATCAACCGAAGGGGGGGGCTTTACTTAATAAATTTTATATCATTTTCACGTGTTTTTTTTATTTACTCAAAAACGGCTTTAACGATTTTGATCAAACAGGGTATTTGATGTATGTATATGCCAAAGATGTGATACCCAACATTTCATCAAAATTGGTCAAACGAAGGGGGCACTTTATTTCATAACTCTTTTACAACTTTTTACCTTTTTTTCGATTATCTCAAAAACGACTTTAACGATTTTCATCAAATTCGTCGTGTTTAATGAAAATTAGGTGATCTTTAATATCTGGTAAGGTTTATTATTATTAAAATGTTCTGAGGGGGCTTAAATGAGGAAGGGGTCTTTTTTGTTTTCCTATAAAGTACCTTTGTATTTGTTTATATGGAGAAATTATCTGTCTCTCGTTTTGCCTAAAAATAAAAAATGGCTAATTATGAGATATGATAAAAATCAAGTAAACATATAGAGTAGAAAAAAAGAAAAATCTTCAGTCAACTCATAAAACACGTTGAGCCAACTCATGCAGAGTACGCCTTTAATGACAGACCATTGTTCATAATTAAAGCCAATCCGTTCATTTAATGGAACTTATTTGTTTCATGGTAAATGAAGTTTTCAACAACTACATAGAGAATTATAAAATCAGACGACTTGGAGTATTATGCTTGCATTGCCGAATTACCACAAGCTTTTATTTAATAATGCAAAAACTAGTGTTTTTTGTAGAGCAAACAAAAAGAAAACATAAGAAATGAATGTGGAAAAATGTGTTTTTGAGAAGTGGCAATTAACAAAACATACCAATTTCTAATTTAAGTAAGTTGGTAAGTGAAAGTTGTGTGTTGCGCGCACGCACCAGATTTTATTTTTTTTTGTTTTTTTAGCCAAGAAGTTGATGCTTTCAACATCTTGTAGTTTTCGTATTGCCTGTACCGTCTCGGTAAGATAGAAGGATGGATAAATTTAGAGGTCATAAGCGTATAGGTTGTATTTTGAATGGTGTTAAAGGAAAAAGAAAAGAGAAACCCAGAATTTCGGTTTTAGCAGAACAGTCACCCTTCAAAAGGCCCCTCTTTTTCTAAATGCTTCTTGGGACTTGGTTATATGGACTAAGGGGACGCCAAAACGTGTATTTCCGTTGAAAACCGGAAGTCGAAATTTTTCACGATCGCAATACTTTCACTTACTATATAATTCATATATAGGTAAGTGAAAGTAAAAATGCTATTTCATTGTAATGGTATGTCGTTTCACTTAAGTTCGGTGAAGTGGTGAATTCCTCATTATACTTGTTAATGGCTCCTGACATTATTAGACGGTTGCGTGACATAATAAATCGTCCTGTAGTGGAGAGCGATCCGATCTGGGACTGCCTGAATATGGATGATATTTGTTGGGATTGGCTGATAAATCGAGAATGGGCAGCAGGATCCCGAGGGGACCGCTGATCGATGGAGTAACTAACGACCGAGGACTAGGTCACTCAGCAGTAAACCCCTTTGCCCACGTGTCGCGAGATATAACATACGTATATTTATCCTGTATGCATACATCTATCCTTACATATATTTACTTAGGCATTCGATCTGCAAAATACATTCTTAGCCGCAGAAACCGTATCGATTTGTGCGATATTGAGTAGGAAGGAAAGCATTTGAAGCCGTGTAGAAATTTAGATTGTTAACTCAAATTAAAAAAGGTTCAGTAACTTTGCCGATTCTGTTCTAAAAAGTGTAAGAGAAGAGACATTCATTAATAATAATAGGTTTGCTTATTAACAAGTAAATAATTAGGGAATTACAGAGGCTACCAAATTGGTTGATTAATGAATGCGAGGGTAAACTAAACCAAAAAGGACAGGGGAGCTATAGGCAAACAGTGACTGAAAACAAGAGAACCAAATGTTTGCAGACGTTTCAAACTAATTAAAGTGACAAGTGTAGGCTTCTAGTCCACGCTCCAGCGCATTGTATTGCTTTCCCTTAACGCTTTACCGGTTCACTGTTTAGGGAACGTTGACCAGGTAACATTTACCGACAATGGCCTCTGTTGGATCGGAGTACAAAAAATGCAGTCCCTAAGCAACTTTATTTAATTATCTTGCGGTCGAATAACAAAAAATAGTGAAAAAAGAGGCTTTAATTCCACAATGCTGTAACTATCTTGGTACATTATTCTCTCCTTTTTATTGAAATCAAATATTCATAAATTAATAAAACGAATAACGATACCTAAAAAAAATTGAGTTTTCATTAAAACATTTAATGAACGAAAGTCGTCTGATATAACATATTGGTTGGAAAGAATATAGAAACAAAGCTTTATTGAATTAAAAAGCAATTAGAAGTTATAATTAATAATTATTGATGTTATTACTTTCACTTACCTATATATGAAATATATAGTAAGTGGAAGTATTGCGATAGTAAAAAATTTCGACTTCCGGTTTTCAACGGAAATACACGTTTTGGGGTCCCCTGAGTCCAATTAACCAAGTCCTGCGAAATGGTCTGTGTGTGTGTGAACAGACTAGCTCAAAAACTATAAGCAGTGCGAACCTGAAATTAGGCATTTAGTGAATGTATATGCCCACGATGTGACAGCAAAAATTTCATCAAAATTGCTCAATTGGAGGGGTATTTTATTTAACAACTTTTTTAGTTTTTTTCGATTTTCTCAAAAACGGCTCTAACGATTTTGATTAAACTGAGTATTTGATCTATCTATATGCCCGAGATATGACTGTAAAAATTTCATCAAAATTGATCAACCGGAGGGGGGACTTTACTTAATAAATTTTGTATCATTTTCACGTGTTTTTTTTTTATTTACTCAAAAACGGTTTTAACGATTTTGATCAAACTGGGTATTTGATGTATGCATATGCCAAATATGTGATAGCCAACATTTCATCAAAATTGATCAAACGGAAGGGTTACTTTATTTCATAATTTTTTTTCCAATTTTACTTTCACTTTTTAAGTTGTTTTCAATTTTCTAAAAACGGCTTTAATGATTTTGATCAAATTTGTCATGTTTAGTGAAAATTAGGTGTTCTTTAATATCAGGTAAGCTTTATCATTATTAAAATGTTCTGAGTGGGCTTTTTGGGGGGGGCCTTTTTGTTTGTTTGTTTTTTACAAAGTACCTTTGTTTTTGTTTATGTGGTGAAATTAACTGTCTCTCGTTACGCCTAAAAATAAGAAATGGCTAAATATGAGATATGATAAAAATAAAGAAAACATAAAGAGGAGAAAATTTTTTCTAATCTAAGTAAGTTGGTAAGTGAAAGTTGTGTTTTGCGCGCACGCACTTGATTTTTTTTTAATGTGTTGAGATATATTGCAGAGCTGAGTAAGCTTTCTCAACCCCCTGTTATCGTACTGTTGGATCACATAACCTTAGGTTATAAGATACTTGATGTTATATAAAACAATTGATATTGAAATGAACGTATGAAATCCTTAAGACTATCAACAGTAAAATAAATCACACACAAAAAAAAATAATAAATAGATTTCTAAGAATAAGCATACGAGATACTGAAAATAATGTACAATTAACTAAATTAAAATAAGGAACCGAAAAATAATTTTCAACAAACTAGATTATCACGCGAATGCTAAATCCCAACTTCTTTCGTTCAATTGACAATTAAATACGAATTCTTAAAACTACAATTTATTAACTAAATTACAATCCTTATTACTAAAGTCCTCTAAATATATGCAGCTAGCTTTCAGATAACACTTATCACACTTTATCACTTTAGCCACAGTCAAAAGGAAGACCATCGGTATATTGCTTCTGAAGGTACCAGAAAAACCTTTAAAGTCTACTTTAGATCTCGCGTGCGCAGATACCTTTCATGGAGCTTGGAATTTAAAACTTCTTCAGCCACTATTGTTCTCTTTGCCTCTTGGCCGCCATAATATCATCCGTAAAAAGAGGAAGAATAAGATGGGTATGGAAATAATATCCAAAGAACGAAATATGGTGGATTCCCTTAAATGATGATGGATGAACACCCAGATTAATTGCCGAAAATGTATAGGCGAAACGCTCTTAGGAGTAATGGTGTGAGAGCGAGGAGGACGATGGTGAAATGTAATGTCACAATAGTTCCTGGTCCTGCCTCGGCCATATTTTTTTTTTAATTACCTTTTTATCTATATAAATAAATATTTTTATTTTAAGCCCATTTTTATTATGTGATCATTTCCTATTACCGCCATCTCATTCGCTTTGCTGACAGATGCGAATTGATAATTAAAGTATTTTTCTTACTCGTTATTAACAAAATAGAAAGCTAACAGAAAGCGGTGGTTTTCAAATTTTAAAGTGTGGTGAGTTCAAACCAAGGATGTCTTAATTAGAAAATAGACCTATGAAAAAATATAGGGCGAATCGGAATAATGCATTAATTTTGCAGGGAAATTAGGATGATTGGATTGGCCCGGTTCATGAATAACTCAAGCGCATTACGGTGCGATTGGAGTAATTGTACACGGGACACCTGAGGCTTGTTCAAGGGGATCCGATTGGTTCGTCTCCTATTGCTCTTAGCTGTTACCTGAGGTTTAAGCACCAACGCCCGTCTCTAACTTTCAGCATATTGATCGGAAATGTGAGCATGAAATTACATATTTATATAATAATAACTAGCTGTATATCCCGGTTTCACCCGGGGAATTTCATTTTTCTAATAAACGTGAACAAATTTAAAGTGAAATCATAACGATTTTTATAACAATAAAGAATATACCCAGAGACTGGCTGAAGTTATGAAATTTTAATATGGACAGGTGTTCGCACCTAGTAAGAAAGATCCACTGAGCGAAATTTGGGGAATTTAGGACAAACGGTATGGAGTTTTATTAAGAAAAAACAAACTAACAGAAATTCATCTTTGAGCTGTATAACCCGGTTTGATCGGGGAATTTCATTTTTCTAATGAAACGGTTGATTTCGTAAAAAAACCATTGTAAAGTGAGTTCCTTACGATTTCTATAACAATAAAGACTATCAGCTGAAGATTGGCTGAAGTTATGCAATTTTAATATGGACAGGTGTTCGCACCTGGTATGAAAGAACTACTGGCGAAATTTGGAGAATTTAGGATAAACGGTATGGATTTCTATAAAAGACAAACAAACAAACAGAAATATTGGCCTGCAGTTTCAGCTTCTCGCAAATCGGCTTGCCTAAGCCTTTGTGGCGCAAAGCGGGCCTCGTATTCCTGGGCAGACTCATTTTCCCGCGATTCTGCCTGTCTAAGCCTCTGTTGTTCAATCCTATTTTGATGTTCGTCGAGAGTTTCAGCTGCTCGTATTTGATGTTGTTTTTTAGCTTTTGAGCTCACTACTCCTATTGAAGCTCGCTTCTTAGGAGGCATTTATAAAAAATAAATTCACCATACATGTAAATAAACGTATTGTAATTTAAAAAAAAAATAAAAAACATATGGTTTAAAAATCCCAGAACTCGACGCCTACCAAGGGACGGTCTTACCGGGCCTTGTTGGCCTCTTCCAAATGTATAAAATGATATTTTAGGCTGTTTTTCGACTCAAACGGTCGATTTGGTAAAAAAAACCCATTGTAAAGCGAGATCATGACGATTTTTTTAACAATAAAGAATATACCATGAGATTGGCTGAAGTTATGCAATTTTAATATGGACAGGTGTTCGCACCTGGTATCAAAGAACCACTAAGCGAAATTTGGAGAATTTAGGACAAACGGTATGGATTTCTATAAAGAACAAACAAACAGAATTTCAACTTTATTTATAAGATAAAGCATACCTATGTGCTTCAGAAGAAAAATTCATCGGTTAAAATTCAATGAAGATAAAATATTAGATACGGGATAGTTTTTGTTTCTGCTGATAGTCAATATTTCATGACTGTGTTAGTTTATATACACATTAATAAAACACAGAGAAAAAAAAAACAACTGGTCAGAAGGTTTATGTATTGGTCATGATCCATATTATCTTTAAGGCGTTTTATTAAATTTTATGATCTTTAAGGTGTTAATTAAGACGTCCATCTCTACTTTAAGGCGAATTCTTATCCAATAAAATATATTATCTTACTCAGGAGTGGAATAAAATTGTTTCAACACCATAATTGTCACAAAATTTACTCTAAACCCCATGGGTTGAGACGAGAGCCTTATTCTTTGAATAACAAGGTAGTTCTTCTTCGAAGAATAAACGAGACTGTACAATCAACTATTGCTTCTCCTAGACTATACATTCTCTAGGAAATAATCGTAAAATCTACACCACTACGGCCTACTAAACCTTCAGGTTAAAAATGTATAGCTAGATTATGACTATTTAATTTTTTTGTTTTAAATCAAACACCTACGAGAACGTATAATTTTCAATTTAATAACTACTTATTAAGCTTCAGATTGAATATCACAGTTCACTCCCATTGGTAAAGTAATAATTCGTCAATATTATTTGCAAGTTGGGAAAGTTCCACAAGCAACTCAATCTGATCATTTAACTTAAAGTAATTCGAATCTGCAGATTGAAAATTTTGAGTTGCAAGGGAGGCAAGAGATTAGAAGGCAAAGGCGTTGGGCAAGTTCTGCCAAAGAGGGTTCTCTCCTTGAGTCTTGCCATTGTTCTTGGACCCCAAATCATTTAGTTCGGTTTTAGTTCCATTACTAAAAGCGTTTGACTCATACAACAGCAATTTATGTAGATACCTCTTAAATATTAATCTTTCTGGATATGAAAAGTCGATAAAGCAAATAATTGTAAAAAATAGACACTAATACAAATCTCTTGGAAATTCCAGATTGGCTACATCTGTATTTGGTCATGAAACATTTATCAAAGTAGATGCAGAATTAAATTATACTTGAATTATTGATCAGGGCCATCAAATTCTTTTCATTTGGACCATCGAGGTGACAACCACACAGTCCCTAAAAATGTTTAAATAAATCAGATTAATGGTAGTACCTTTGCCTGGCTCACAGAATGTAGACTATTTTGTTCGTTAAATTTGTTCCTTGATGTGTAAACGTAATGAGCGCGCAATTATTTTAATTCAGACGTCTTAATTTTGTCTTTCTATCATCGGGAACAAGGAAGCTAAACTATAATATAAATCCTAAAAAATTACATTATTTATAATAGTTTCCTGAAGTTAGCTCTATTTAAAAATTAAAAAAAAACAAATCTGGTGCGATGCGCGCAACACGCTACTTTACTTACGAACATAGATTACAAATCGACATGTTTTGATAATATGTAAACGCCTTTCCTCAACTTCACACATTTATATGCTTACATTTGTATATCTCCATAAGTTATAGAGTATCTGTATTAGAAAACTTGAAAGTTCTCAGTACTTTTCGATTTATTATGGCATACTTCTTTTTCTTTTTTATCAACAGGTGAGTTTTTTTTACTGCTTGCTTGTTTTTTACTGCGAGTTGCTTCTTGTAAATATATCGTGAAGGTGAATAGATATAAAGTATATTACGTCTCGTTGTAAAGTTTGTGTCTTATGCCTTTCTGGAGATCGAGAACGTTCACTGTTCCTCTAAAATCACTTTATGTTGCGTTCAGGTATCTTTTATGGAACTAAAGCTACTAAACTAATATATGATTAATTAAAGATAATCTTATACCATATTTTTTCACACCTTAAATTCTTTAAAGAATTTGAACAAGTATTTACTCTCTAAACTTTTTTCTAAACTACTTTTTTTATCGTTATATTTTCATCAGTGACAATACGGGAAATGAAATGTTTGCTGTCACATTCCGGGCATGTATATAAAATGCCTAGTTTCATCAACATAGTTACAGCCGTTTTCGAGTAAATTAAAAAACATGTGAAAATGAGACAAAATTTATTAAATAAAGTGCCCCCTCCAGTTGATCAATTTTCATGAAATTTTGGCTGTCAAATCGCGGGCATATATATGCATCAAGTACCCAGTTTGATCAAAATCGTTGGAGCCGTTTTTGATAAAATCGAAAAAAACGAAAATATATAATAAATAAAGTACCCCCTCCGTTCGACTAATTTTGATGAAATTTTCGCAGTCACAGAGCGGGCATATACAAACACTAAATAACCAATTTCAGGTTCATACGGTGCAAAATTTTTGAGCTACTCTGTACACACACACACACACACTTGGTTATTTGTACTAAGGGGATCCCAAAACTTTTATTTCCGTTGAAAACTGGAAGTCGGAATTTTTCACGATCGCAATACTTTCCCTAACTATATATTTCATATATAGGTAGGTAAGTGATAGTAAAAAAAAATTAAAATCAAATGCACTTTTCAGTTCAACCTTTTGTTGTTTAATTTATCTATTAAATGATTTGAGGGTATTTCATTAATTACCCAATCCTTAAGCCTATTTTAAAAAAAAAAAATGCTGAATATCCGAATAGGTATATTTTGGAATGGGATTGACTTAAAACTAAATTATTATTATAGTAATGATCTTATCCATTTATAAACAATTAACATTATTGAATATGCAAACAATTATTTTATATAGTAACAATTCTCACTGCTCAAAGGACGAGGCTATCGCGGATAAGTTAGAACTTTAATCTACTTACTTAAGCCTTAGCCGAATACAGCGAAACCCATATCAGGAATTTAACAATGGACGGATTTTAGCCAAAGGCCTTCTCTCAAAGGACTGATATAAACTATGGTGATTACAGTCCTCTGCCGACTTCCTTCCTCTGCTCTACTTTTCCTAAGTAACCCCCATCCCGATCCTCCGGAAAAATCGCACTTGTAGTTATATCCCTGTATTAAACTCTTGTTAATACTCATAGAATATTAAATGAAGTTGTCATTCTCTTTTAGGAATACTGGAATGCAGTCAGGTCTTGAGAGCTCTCACAGTCACCCATTATTCTACTTCTACCCATTATAATACTTCATGCTAAATTCAGAAGAGAATTTATCATTTGTAATACACATTAAAAATACAAGTTATATCTCTTACAAATGCCTCCTTCCTCATGATTACGTAATTGTACATATGCCTTTTTTTTTTTAAACAATATTGCTGATAAAAAAAATATAAAAAATTTCTAAGGATAACATCAATATCAATATTTTCTTATTTTTACTTCTTCTTAGAATTGCTGAAGAAGAAACATCATGGCCACAAACATCGTGAGGCTGAGTTCCGTTTCAGGCAATATCACGAACCCAATATCGCGAGGACCAGGGATATAGATTGCGGACTACATTCAACATTGGTCACGTTTCCATGAATTTCCTACAACGAACCGTATAGGAATGAAAATGTTATAGTTTAAAAGAAAAGAAAAAGTTAAAGTTCATTGATGTACAGAAATATTAAATTTCATTCACAAAATAAGTTTTTAGAGGTCGAAAAATATTAGAAACGTATTTTCCGTTCATGCCAATGGGTCCTAAACCGAGATAAAAAATGAAACTACTTTTTCTTGTATCGAGTTTAAAACTTGAAATTGACAAGAGTCTTGCACTAAATTTTTTATTTTTCGAGTATAGATTTAGGGAAAACTACAGACATTCATATATAAATTCATAGATAAATGTTCATTTAATTTATTACTTTTTATTTGTATTTATTTCTGTGTTTTATGCCGTAAAAGGCTAGTATTATTGATTACAGACATTCATAGATTCTTTTGTAGGCCAATGAAATAATAAAACTAATATTAGATCTTAAAGCAAACTACCCAGATGTAGATTTTTTGACAAAAAATGACGTCAGATTCGAATTCATTGCCTTCAGAATCATTGATAAAAACAATGTAAATAAAAACAAAAAATATACGTTTATAGATGTTCTCGAGAGAGCTGAATTCCATTGTAACGACATTTTTTATGTATAAGCATAAAAAAAGTTGTTTGCTTGAAAATCTAATCATTGTTTTTACAATTACATCGATCTAAAACAGAATATATGAGACGAATTTATTCTTTCATCAAGATTTATTCTTTCATGTCAAGAATCATGTCGATATACTTGTTTTAACTCGTTTCTAGGCCCAATCGCGCTATCGGCAAAACGTTTGTGTAATATTTCCCGTCCAGGATCCTCCAAAAAAAATTTCATCGAGATCAGCGAGAGACTGGTCGTGTCCTCTCCTTGTAAGACCAATGAGTAATACATAATTAGTCAATTAAAGTAAATAGCAAAAATATAGCATTGGTAGGAGGTTAAAAGATTTTCATAAAGATAGTTTCTATTGTCAGCGTCATAAAACGAAAATCATACAAGGAGATATTAGTCCCAGATAAACTTCTCAAGGAATATTGATATTGAAAAAGTTTTTCAACTCGTTTACACACTAAATAAGGTAAATAAGATTTTGCGTTGAGAAGGTTTGCTCAAGACATAAAGGATCGTCTAGGATTCTGTTTTTTGATCATTTCAAATCGTTTGTGGCAGTAATTGCAAACGAATGCATTTAATTGTAAAGAGATCCATATTCACTTTAGCCTCCTTATAACTGGCATGTCAGCCGTAGTCATGTCTTTATTGCAGTGTCCGTTCAGTTTGATATGAAATCAAGAATAACGATAAAAAAATTTGTTCGTGAATATCTTATAAAACAATAATTGTATCTCTCATGAAGCATGCCAATAGTTAGGCTTGCCGAAGCGTGAAAAAGATTGATTTAACCTTTAAGAAATTTTAGAAGCACCTAAAAAATCTCATTTTATCATGACGATTCAGTTCTAAATTAAAATTAATCAAACAATGTTAGCGAAGTACCTTATTACTCCAGTGTGAACGAATGGGAATAAGATGCAAACAAACTTAATTACTTTAGTAGAGAATAATTGGTTTAAAAATTGTATATTTGACAGACTACAATCAATTTCTACTACGAAAACTATGCGAAAAGTGAAAGATATGTGTTGCGCGCAAAAAAATGATCCTTTAATTTTTATTTTTTTTATTTATTTTTTTTTTTTGCTGTTTCATTATTCCGGTGGACTTTATGTTTTAATTGCATTAAAGCTAGATCCAAATTCGAAATTCCGACACAGTTTCCGATGTAGAATGGGGCGAATTAGAACTGTTAATCGCTGCTAACTTCAAAGCCGACGGGAACCCAAAGACAGCATTGTAACCCCACCGAGGAGACATGGCCAGGATAATATGATTCCCAACCTACTCAGATCAACCCAACCTAATCAGATCTTCTCTTCTCTCTCCCGTGTATCTCCATTCCCTAATCAGAGGAGTTTGGCTGGGATTCGATTAGGTAGTTCCATCCAGATGCACGAACGTCTTGGGACATATATCTGCATATTATATTCATTAGAGCACTAAATCATTTATTTATTTATATCTTGTTTATTTCATATTAATTAATTATTAATTATTTGAAGATCTATTATTATTAATTCATGATATTTAATGGCCTGTTTAATTCTTTGTTAATTAATAATCATAAATGTGCCCTAATAAGTATATAAAAAAAAATACTATGTTTATTAGCCTTATTCAGCCAATATAATAATAATTAATAAAATCATAATACGCCAAAAATATAAATTTTTAATTCATATTTAAATAATTTGACAAATTAAATAGTATACCTTTAATTATTAATACTTTACGCTGATGAATATAGAACACTTTCTAAAATATAGGAATTATATTACTTAATTTATTTCAGTACTAAATATTTTATTTGCAATCAGTAGATGATGCAATATGTAATAAAATAATTAAGCTTGAAAAGTAATATAAAGGTGAATGTATCTCTCCAACCTACGGAGGATCTTGGATGAAGTAATGCTTCTTGGTCAGTGGTCCTGCGAGGTGTTCCGATTACAGAGACTATCCGGGGATGAATAGAAGAGACATCCTTTTATAGCCTGATTAGATCACAGTGCTTTAACAATGAACTGCCAAAAAGCACGAAAGCAAACGATGTAATAGATATTGTAAAAAAAATCACAACTTTTTAAATATTGCTAATTACAATACTTATTACTTAAATAGGCTTATTCTGTAACTAAGCTCAAGGATGAATGGGGTTGATGACGTTGCTGAATTTGTGCAGAATGTGAAATAATACTTCCTAGTAGTAGCTCAAAGAACGGTACTTTTTATCTTAGTGTACCTTTTCTTATACATTTGAATCGGACTCCAATTTTCGTTCAAGTGTTAATCAGTTAACAAATTCTTAACTATATGATGATTGACAAGATAAACATGAGCTGGAATAATTAAACCAATCTCCCTATAATAAGACACGCCCGTGCTGTGATGTGTGACCAGACCTTTATCCGTATTCATCCATTCCGATAAAATTATCCTCTTCCGTATAAAACGGAAAGCTTCGTTGAGTCGAAATTTAAATAAATTATTATTCGTGATAGTTTAAAGTGCAACGTCCATTTTTTTTCTCTTTGATTAAAACAAAAAAAGAACTACAACTTCATCATTTAAATTTAGATAGTTCCTTTAAAAAATGCTCTAAATAAACTGGTTACATAAGAAATAAAATATAATCTTTATTGAGGAAAATATGCGGGGTTTTTTCTTAGTCTCAAGGAAAAAATTATTTATAGAGTTAGTGAAGGGCGATGGTTAGTCCTCCAATATGGCGGGCGCCCTATGTAAATCCACCTCCTAACTAATTTATTTGCTTTCTACCCCCCAAGGAAAGAAAATAAAATAAAGAAAGCTGTGTCCCAAACGGAAGGGCAAAAAAAGAGGACCGCCATTCCCCTAATGCTAGGGTAATTCTATATTTTATATTGCTCTGAAAAAGTTTTTTAGATATCAGAGTTTTTGTATTTATTTCACAACAGTCTTTGTATAAATAATGTACACGACGCTCATTAATTTAAAATCATAATTAAAGCATGATTGAAAAAGTAGCTGATTACATTTCACTTAATAACTTTTCTCTTCAAATCTTAAAATGAAATCTTCTTGATTGGTGACGGAAAAAATATTAGAGCACGCATAAAGTTTACGTACATGTGTACATGATATTATAATAAGAACGATAACAGCGGAAAGCTCCGCTGAGTCGAAATTTCTCCAAAGTTGGTTTCCTCAAAAATTACCAACCCTCCTACATATGAGCCAGACCAATATCATATCCGAGAAAATGTAGGCACACCTGCAAATTTATATAGCGCAACTTGACAACCCTTACTTTGTATTTATACCCTGCTGCATTTCGGGATTAAAATTAGCCATAACAGTGTCATGCAGATGTATAAAAAGATTTGTTCCTCTTTCAGAATGAATCAATTGCTATAATTTACTTCTACAGACGATCAAAGTCGATATTTTATTACCTAAATATTTTCATTTCTACAAGAAAACCAAACTCCCTCACAACAAAAAAAATAAAAATAAAAAGCGAAGAAAATGCTAGGATTAGTTTATTTTATATTTGCTACTATCACTGAAGTACTAGTGAAAACAATGATATAGCCAAAAAGATGGTTACCAAAGACCAAACTAAAGATTCAATATAAGTTTTTAATATATCATTTTTTTAATCAAATCATTTAGTATATAGTAGTGATTAAACTGATATCATTATTAAAAATTATGAATTTTTAAAAAGAAATCGAGGAAAAGTTTTGGTCATTTCTTAATTATTTCATCATTCTAGTGGTAGGACAAAAGTTTTTTTATGCTACAGTATATTTTATTTTATATTACTTCAGGCAAATTCTTAATGCCACAAAAACTAAAGGGATGAAGCTAGTAAAAAAAAGGAAAAAGTGAAGCCTTGTCAGATTGGACAGGATTTAGCAGAGCTCCTTGCCCAGAGATTATTACGAGAGGAAAAAGTTTGATCCTCAGAGTATTCGTTAGTTTAATTCTGAAGCTAAAGTTTCCAAGAGCTGGGAAGGTAATTTCAGAGCTAAAGCCGCCTGGATCACCTTTTCATCCCCACGTTAATATTACACAGCCCCTTAGGCCTCACCCCTTCTGGCTTAGTTTCTGTTCACTGTTGGAAAGTAATTTTTGAGTGTGACGCAGGGGTTAGAGTCAGTAGCGAACTGCCGTCTAAAATTTATTAGCTTCAAAGTTTGTGTTTCATGACTGTGGTAAGCGAGACCGTTTCTGCGCGCATCGGGAAAATCGCCGTGAACTAGATGAAGGTAAATAGATTAGAATTTTTTTTGTTTTATTTTTAAATTATATCTCTTAAAGAAAAAAAACCGGGTGTTGTAACGTTTCAGGTAAATACGAAAACCGTCTTTTGGGCTATATTTTGCTCCAGACACCTAACGTCTCGTCTAATCTGAGAGCTGGCAGGAAGAAAAGCCGGCTCATTTAAAAGTTTTGAGGTGAGCTTCATAATGAACTATTAGAACATTATTAAAGCCCCTATCGACGATAACTGACCTAACAAAATAAGTCGTAAGTGGCTTTGGCACTGAGAGACGATGTAACATGAAACCTTAGATCCTTCTTGTAGCCTTACTTCTTACCACGGAGCCAAGTGCTTCCAGTAAATTGAGTTCTTTGAGCCAAAATCGTTTGACTATAATGTAATGTAAACCAAATGTTTACATCTCGTATTTACCTTCAATCTAAGTTCCTTATTCGACTAATACGGGTAAGATGTTACAAATATTTATTTTTTCGAAACGTTAGTAATGCGACTGTCCAATACAAGACTGTTCTAATTCAAAATCGCATTGTTTTCTTCACCGCTTATACACGATACTGATGATTCCCGAAACGTTTGAACAACCGAATAAAGCAGGCTGTTGATAGCAAAAGAAGGGGAAAAAAGAAACTTTAATCGGCTCTCCTGAAAAATTGCCATTTTTGAATTAGACATTGGACGAGCAATATAACTTTTGGATCTATATTTCCTAAAATTTGAATATTTTATTATTGATGATGTCTAATGGAGATAATTTTTGTTAACACATTTTTACAACATAAAAAAAGAGACTGAATCTAGAATACTATATTATTGTTTTAATATGTATTACATATGTAATATGCAAAAGTTAACTGGATCGATATTTTTGGGCAACTTCTTGCCAAATGCCAGTGCCTGTCTTCGTAACAATTAAAATATTATTCTCATAATATGCTTATTATAAAGCGCTGTCAAGTACTGCAAGACACAAACACTAATTCATAACTGAAAATGCCAAGTACAGTTGTCGTGAGGGCAGAGAACGTACGTACGCACTCGATTGCTGATAAAGCAATTAACATTGCTTTCTCGTTGAGATCGGAAAAAAAAAAAATATTGATCAATCATCAGTTTTTCAAGATATTTCTTTCACGACTTTGTGTTGATTAATCAAAGCTATATCGTTTTGAAAAATGTATATATTTAAACTCTTAATTGGCCAATATTTTTACTGAGATTTTCGAGGGACATAGCATGTTCTGGCCTATGGATCGATAAACCAAGAAGATAAACAATCACTAATAAGAACAATACTGAAGGGGGAAAAGGCCCAATGGCGTACCCCAACGAACTGATTCAATTTCTTCGACAAATGATCCCATCTGGAAGCTATTTATCGAAGCCTTTCTACGGTTCCACGTCCTCGGGATCTTTCATTTCATCAAGGAAAACAATATTATCTACCGCTGGATATTTATAGTAGCTCTGTATAATCTCTTCTACGCCTTGTTCGAAGATAAGCAAATTGTTACAACATAACAAAAATTTAAAAAATACTTTTGCATCTTATTTTAAATTCTATCTAAATAACATTTTTTAAATCATAAGTGAAAACTGCAGCATCACAAACTCGTTGTACAAGATGGTATAAGATTTGTTATAACAAACCTAATAATTACCTATTTTACTATTACAAAATTTTCGATGCTTTTTATAGTCGATAAGATGGCGACTATAAAAAGCATCGAAAATTCTTAAATAGTAAAATAGGTAATTAATAGGTTTGTTATAACAAATCTTGATTCCATAAAAATATCAAACACATTTTTCTCCGTTAAAACATGATTTCACATCGATTTCAAAATCCCTAAGCTACCCGAGCAATATGTATAAAATAACCATAAAATATATGAAAACATCTCATTGGCTCCATTGATTAGCCGCCAATAAGTTGGAGTGGTTGAGTAGCCTCGAACCGTTTGGAATGCTCACTCCAACATGTCACGATTGTTGAAGGTCTAGTGTCGTGGATGGATCTGAGTCATTGTTAAATGATCATAAATATATATATATATATATTTTTTTTTCTTTACTGTTGATATTAACTATTACAATAGGTTTCAGTCAATAAATAAACAACTATATTATGGCAACGTTTCGAGACTGTTCTCATAATCATGTAAATTTTTCTGATATGTAATTACACATATTCCACATAGATGAATGAACTAACAAAACTATAATTGTCTAATGTACAATGGCAAGTTCCGTTGTAGTAGTACAGTGCTGTCAATCAAGTATAATAGTTTGTTAGTCCCTATTTATTTATATTGATTATGTAGCATTATACATCAGCAACATAGGCATGATTATGGGAACAATATAGAAAGGTGGCAATAATATAATAATTTAGTAGTTTATTATTGGCTGAAACCCAAATATATATATATATATATATATATATATATATATATATATATATATATATATATATAAAATAAGGGTTGAAGGGTCTGAAAGCAATTAAGGGATTGAGGCGTTGGTAATTAATGCTAATCCTCTTCGCAAAGTTTTGATTGTTTCCTAAGTGCGTATCGATTGTTGGACCAGTAAATAATTTTTTTGGGAAACATTCGTTTTCACACTGAATAAGGCTAAGTTAAGAATGTAATAGCTTTTATTTAGTTTTCAAAACCCATCCTGGGGGTCTTGACTTGTCGAACAAATTCTCAGCGTATGTTTTTAAACCTAGAATCCTCCTTAGAAACAATACAAAGAGCATTAATGATCTCCTAAGCTACCATATTCCTTAAAACCATAACGCTTTCCCATATAAATCGACTATGTATCAATTTTAAGCACGTTTTGTTTAAATAATGCATTTATCTAGGAATACTATTAATCATAAAAGTACATTTCGTGCAGAGCAAGAAGACAGCTACACGATAAAGGTAGCCGTTAATGGTTGTCAGTGGCAGAACTTATCCGTTTCACTGTAATCAACTTTCCCATTCCTCAACAATCAACCATCAACATTCAACCAGCTACCATTCACCACTCGCTCTTTACTTTCTGCATCTCAATGACTTCCCGCGCAACTTGACAACCCTTACTTTGTATTTATACCCTGCTGCATTTCGGGATTAAAATTAGCCATAACAGTGTCATGCAGATGTATAAAAAGATTTGTTCCTCTTTCAGAATGAATCAATTGCTATAATTTACTTCTACAGACGATCAAAGTCGATATTTTATTACCTAAATATTTTCATTTCTACAAGAAAACCAAACTCCCTCACAACAAAAAAAATAAAAATAAAAAGCGAAGAAAATGCTAGGATTAGTTTATTTTATATTTGCTACTATCACTGAAGTACTA
The DNA here is from genome assembly GCA_911387785.2 of Aelia acuminata. Lineage (NCBI taxonomy): Eukaryota > Metazoa > Arthropoda > Insecta > Hemiptera > Pentatomidae > Aelia > Aelia acuminata. Next base: position 136,830,967 of record OU426979.1, read on the forward strand.
GTGAAAACAATGATATAGCCAAAAAGATGGTTACCAAAGACCAAACTAAAGATTCAATATAAGTTTTTAATATATCATTTTTTTAATCAAATCATTTAGTATATAGTAGTGATTAAACTGATATCATTATTAAAAATTATGAATTTTTAAAAAGAAATCGAGGAAAAGTTTTGGTCATTTCTTAATTATTTCATCATTCTAGTGGTAGGACAAAAGTTTTTTTATGCTACAGTATATTTTATTTTATATTACTTCAGGCAAATTCTTAATGCCACAAAAACTAAAGGGATGAAGCTAGTAAAAAAAAGGAAAAAGTGAAGCCTTGTCAGATTGGACAGGATTTAGCAGAGCTCCTTGCCCAGAGATTATTACGAGAGGAAAAAGTTTGATCCTCAGAGTATTCGTTAGTTTAATTCTGAAGCTAAAGTTTCCAAGAGCTGGGAAGGTAATTTCAGAGCTAAAGCCGCCTGGATCACCTTTTCATCCCCACGTTAATATTACACAGCCCCTTAGGCCTCACCCCTTCTGGCTTAGTTTCTGTTCACTGTTGGAAAGTAATTTTTGAGTGTGACGCAGGGGTTAGAGTCAGTAGCGAACTGCCGTCTAAAATTTATTAGCTTCAAAGTTTGTGTTTCATGACTGTGGTAAGCGAGACCGTTTCTGCGCGCATCGGGAAAATCGCCGTGAACTAGATGAAGGTAAATAGATTAGAATTTTTTTTGTTTTATTTTTAAATTATATCTCTTAAAGAAAAAAAACCGGGTGTTGTAACGTTTCAGGTAAATACGAAAACCGTCTTTTGGGCTATATTTTGCTCCAGACACCTAACGTCTCGTCTAATCTGAGAGCTGGCAGGAAGAAAAGCCGGCTCATTTAAAAGTTTTGAGGTGAGCTTCATAATGAACTATTAGAACATTATTAAAGCCCCTATCGACGATAACTGACCTAACAAAATAAGTCGTAAGTGGCTTTGGCACTGAGAGACGATGTAACATGAAACCTTAGATCCTTCTTGTAGCCTTACTTCTTACCACGGAGCCAAGTGCTTCCAGTAAATTGAGTTCTTTGAGCCAAAATCGTTTGACTATAATGTAATGTAAACCAAATGTTTACATCTCGTATTTACCTTCAATCTAAGTTCCTTATTCGACTAATACGGGTAAGATGTTACAAATATTTATTTTTTCGAAACGTTAGTAATGCGACTGTCCAATACAAGACTGTTCTAATTCAAAATCGCATTGATTTCTTCACCGCTTATACACGATACTGATGATTCCCGAAACGTTTGAACAACCGAATAAAGCAGGCTGTTGATAGCAAAAGAAGGGGAAAAAAGAAACTTTAATCGGCTCTCCTGAAAAATTGCCATTTTTAAATTAGACATTGGACGAGCGATATAACTTTTGGATCTATATTTCCTAAAATTTAATATTTTATTATTGATGATGTCTAATGGAGATAATTTTTGTTAACACATTTTTACAACATAAAAAAAGAGACTGAATCTAGAATACTATATTATTGTTTTAATATGTATTACATATGCAATATGCAAAAGTTAATTGGAACGATATTGTTGGGCAACTTCCTGCCAAATGCCAGTGCCTGTCTTCGTAACAATTAAAATATTATCCTTATAATTTGCTTATTATAAAGCGCTGTCAAGTACTGCAAGACACAAACACTAATTCATAACTGAAAATGCCAAGTACAGCTGTCGTGAGGGCAGAGAACGTACGTACGCACTCGATTGCTGATAAAGCAATTAACATTGCTTTCTCGTTGAGATCGGAAAAAAAAAAAATATTGATCAATCATCAGTTTTTCAAGATATTTCTTTCACGACTTTGTGTTGATTAATCAAAGCTATATCGTTTTGAAAAATGTATATATTTAAACTCTTAATTGGCCAATATTTTTACTGAAATTTTCGAGGGACATAGCATGTTCTGGCCTATGGATCGATAAACCAAGAAGATAAACAATCACTAATAAGAACAATACTGAAGGGGGAAAAGGCCCAATGGCGTACCCCAACGAACTGATTCAATTTCTTCGACAAATGATCCCATCTGGAAGCTATTTATCGAAGCCTTTCTACGGTTCCACGTCCTCGGGATCTTTCATTTCATCAAGGAAAACAATATTATCTACCGCTGGATATTTATAGTAGCTCTGTATAATCTCTGTATAATCTCTTCTACGCCTTGTTCGAAGATAAGCAAATTGTTACAACATAACAAAAATTTAAAAAATACTTTTGCATCTTACTTTAAATTCTATCTAAATAACATTTTTTTAATCATAAGTGAAAACTGCAGCATCACAAACTCTTTGTACAAGATGGTATAAGATTTGTTATAACAAACCTAATAATTACCTATTTTACTATTTCAAAATTTTCGATGCTTTTTATAGTCGATAAGATGGCGACTATAAAAAGCATCGAAAATTCTTAAATAGTAAAATAGGTAATTAATAGGTTTGTTATAACAAATCTTGATTCCATAAAAATATCAAACACATTTTTCTCCGTTAAAACATGATTTCACATCGATTTCAAAATCCCTAAGCTACCCGAGCAATATGTATAAAATAACCATAAAATATATGAAAACATCTCATTGGCTCCATTGATTAGCCGCCAATAAGTTGGAGTGGTTGAGTAGCCTCGACCCGTTTGGAATGCTCACTCCAACATGTCACGTTTGTTGAAGGTCTAGTGTCGTGGATGGATCTGAGTCATTGTTAAATGATCATAAATATATATATATACATATATATGTTTTCTTTACTGTTGATATTAACTATTACAATAGGTTTCAGTCAATAAATAAACAATTATATTATGGCAACGTTTCGAGACTGTTCTCATAATCATGTAAATTTTTCTGATATATAATTACACATAATCCACATAGATCAATGACCTAACAAAACTATAATTGTCTAATGTACAACGGCAAGTTCCGTTGTAGTAGTACAGTGCAGTCAATCAAGTATAATAATTTGTTAGTCCCTATTTATTTATATTGATTATGTAGCATTATACATCAGCAACATAGGCATGATTATGGGAACAATATAGAAAGGTGGCAATAATATAATAATTTAGTAGTTTATTATTGGCTGAAACCCAAATATATATATATATATATATATATATATATATATATATATATATATATATATATATATATATATATATATATATATATATATATAATAAGGGTTGAAGAGTCTGAAAGCAATTAAGGGATTGAGGCGTTGGTAATTAATGCTAATCCTCTTCGCAAAGTTTTGATTGTTTCCTAAGTGCAGTTAATAATTTTTTGGGGAAACATTCGTTTTCACACTGAATAAGGCTAAGTTAAGAATGTAATAGCTTTTATTTAGTTTTCGAAACGCATCCTGGGGGTCTTGACTTGTCGAACAAATTCTCAGCGTATGTTTTTAAACCTGGAATCCTCCTTTGAAACAATACAAAGAGCATTAATGATCTCCTAAGCTACCATATTCCTTAAAACCATAACGCTTTCCCACATAAATCGACTATGTATTAATTTTAAGCACGTCTTGTTTAAATAATGCATTTATCTAGGAATACTATTAATCATAAAAGTATATTTCGTGCAGAGCAAGAAGACAGCTACACGATAAAGGTAGCCGTTAATGGTTGTCAGTGGCAGAACTTATCCGTTCCACTGCAATCAACTTTCCCATTCCTCAACAATCAACCATCAACATTCAACCAGCTACCATTCACCATTCGCTCTTTACTTTCTGCATCTCAATGACTTCCCAACTCATCATCGGAACGTGTCACTAGTGAAAATGTTTTATCTAGTAGCTTGACTAATTGCAGTAGTTTAGCTCATTTTCATAAAATGTAGGATTAGTTTGCAGGGTACATTATTACAAACTAACTGTATAGAGTTCTGTCCTTATTTTTTATTTATAACTTAATGTGATATTTTTAATTTTATTTATGCTCGGGCTCTTTTACTATTGATCACCTTTCTCATCTGGGTTGAATCATAAACAAGATATTATTTTTTTTCCAAAATTTAAAATTAAAAAAAAAATTTTTTGAAATCAATATAAAATTATAAAAAAATGTAAAATTGAAAAAAATATGTTGTTTTTTTTTTGTTACTCTGTATTCTTGAAGGTATATTCTTGAAGAAACACATGTAACCAAATTTAATTGCAATTACTAACTTGGTTCTAGGGGCCCGGTGTGGCTGTGCGGTAAAGCGCCGTACTCCCATGCCGGAGCTGCGGGTTCGAGTCCCGCCTTGGGTGGTGCTTTTCTTTCGTAGGAGAAGTATCACCCAGTGCCATGGGTGTTAGTGGCTTCAGTGGAAGCCATAAAGTCCCAAAAAAAAAAAAAAAGAATATTTGGTTCAAAAATTTTACCATATAATATTACGTTTTCAGGGTGTTCGTTTTCGCGAATAAATTGCGTCAAGTTGCCGGTAGGTAACGTCCGAAACGGTGCAGAGTCCAAAGGGTTAAACCCTTTACGATGGGCAAATGAGAAAATCAGAGAAACTGCAATGAGTAGGGATAGTTCCGGTTGTGGGAAGGCAGTTCCGGACATAATGGAGATTGAAGAGGAAACAGAGAGAGAAGGGAGGGGGAGATGGGTTTGGAAAAAGATCAAGAAGAGGGTATGATTGAACGCTTCCTGATGATTGTCTTTAAAGCCCCGTCACTTCAGAGGAAACGTCAATTCCTGTCACGAAATCAAGTCCGAAGCGTTAACCACAATGCTACCGCCTAACCTCTTCACGTTTTTACAACATTCCTTTTGTTTAAATCATTTTGATGCCAATTCGTTAATGATTCTGTTGTTTTGTTCCCTCAATTTAATATGAAAGGCGGAATAAAAAGTTCGTATGTGTTGTGTTGCTCGATCGTTGGTTGTTGTAAGTTGGTATGTAGTTTTGTTACTAAAGTACTGAAGTTTTGGTAATAAGTCTTAAAATTTTGTATCGAAAAATGTGTAGTTTTTTAGTTTCTTTTTTACACATCAATAAATTTTGCGTATATACAGGGTGACATGCTACTCGTGCGACAAACTTCACCAGTAGATTCTCCACCATAAAATGAATAAAAAAGTTCATATTGACCATGGTCCGATTCTCAACCATTTCGGAATAATTTCGCTTTTTATCGATTTTGAAAGATATCATGACCTGGCATCGGAAAACCGTGATATCTTTAAATCTGAAAATTTCTCCGAAAAGCTGATGGCACCGTTGAAATCTACATTAGTTTTTCAATAATAAAATGGCCATTTCAAAATTTTTGGGCCAATTTTTTGTGTTTTATTTCAGCCAGAACAATAAAATAATTTTAAAATTTTATTATAATTTTAAATTTGAAAAATTTTACAAATCGGAAAGTGCTTAACGTAATCCAGAGTTTCTAATTTTAGTTTCAGAAGGCAGCAAATTTGTGGGAATATACCTCATTTAATAACGCTTCTAACGCACTCTTCATTTTTTAATTTGGTTTTTCTAAGACCACGATATCGAACAAAAAGAGAAAAAATTATGGTTCAAGGATTGTTAATGCTTGAGAATTTACATTTTAAATTTGAAAAAAACTAATACAAATTGGGCGAAAGTTATTGGAGATGTACTCATCGGTCCCTACTAAGATTTTCCGGCGAGATTAACTGGCCCATTTTACTTAAATATTATCGAAACACGCGGCCTACCTTGCTGGAGGACCTTCTTTTACAATTGAGGAGAAACATAATTTTTCAGCACGATGGTGCCTTTTTCTCACTCCTCTAGAATAGTTCAGGCGTATTTGACAGAACATTCGAAACGTAGATCGGCCGTGATGGGACAGTTCTATGGCCACCAAGATCTCTTGATCTCAACCCCATGGAATATTCCGTCTGTGGATATCTCAAGGATCTGATCTATCGCACTGAAGTGACAAACATAGACAATTTAAGAGCAAGGATTTTCGCCGCTGCTGAAAAACTTCGACGTTTTCTCACTTTTGGTGTGACAGTTGGGAGTATGAGAAGTATGACGGCTTCCAATTTGGACATAAATAAGATGATTAAAAATAAATTTATTTTAAAGACATTGGTGAGTTGTATTAGTTCTTTCAAATTTAAAATGTAAATTCTCACGCATTAACAATCCTTGAACCATCATTTTATCTCTTTATGTCATCCATATCTTTGTCTTAGGAACACCTAATTAAAAAATGAAGAGTGCGTTAGAAGCGTTATTGAATGAGGTATTTTCCCTCAACTTTGCTGCCTTCTGAAACTAAAATTAGGAACTCTGGATTAAGTTAAACACTTTCCGATTTGTAAAATTTTTCACTTATTTTGTTGTTCTGGCTGAAATAAAACACGAAAAATTGTCCAAAAATTTTTGAAATGACCATTTTATTATTGAACAATTAATGTAAATTTCAACGGTGCTATCAGCTATTCGGAGAATTTTCAGATTTAAAGATATCACGGTTTTCCGATGCCAGGTCGTGATATCTTTCAAAATCGATAAAAAGCGAAATTATTCCGAAATGGTTGAGAATCGGACCATGGTCAATATGAACTTTTTTATTCATTTTATGGTGGAGAATCTACTGGTGAAGTTTGTCGCACGAGTAGCATGTCACCCTGTATATGTGTATAGTATAGTATTTTCAGTCTTGTATTCAGGGTTTGTCTTTTCATTTTAACATAACATAACTGCCCCAAAAGTCATCCTTCTGCTAAATTTAAGTCCAAGATGTCGTTCTTTGTCTGTTTGAGGAATTGCAGATCACCTCAACGGAGTGTGAAAGTATTTCTAGTAAATTTTCATGGTTTAATTTCATTTTCCAAAGCGAGTAATATTTTTTTTTAAATCAACATTTCTAACTTAACCTATACAAATATAATTTTTATAACAAATATTATCTATAAAAATATAAATAAAAATATAAATTTAAGTTAATTTTAAATTTTTGTTTAACTTTATAGTTCTTTATCGGCACCCTACTGATAGGAATTTTGATTTGGAATTATGTAGATTGGGATATTTGTTGAAGACAGTTTACTATAAAAGAATATACCGTTTCATACTCATAATTAATAACATGAAAGGGCATAAAGTATAGATTTGCTGAGAGGTATATGGTAGATAAATAAGGTCTTTGGTAGAATTGCACTGTAAAATAGTTCTCACTTTTGTTTGAGAAAAATATCAAATATAACTTTTTTACATAACATGAAGGTATAAATGGAGGTTCTGCTTGTAATACAGTAATTGTAATTCAACTTATATTGCTGAGTTTTGTATATGTTATTGAATGTAATTATAAAATAAATCTCGAAAAGGGGGAAGCTTCGAAATTTTTATTTACAAATGTGATGGAAATACTTTTATATAAAGCTTTTAGAAAAAGAAAGGAAATTTTCATAAACAAATGAAAATTTTCTTTTTAAGCCATTCCATTTTAACGATTTTTATATGGATAGGAATAAAAAAAAATGATAAAAATAATTCTGACCTATTCAGCCAACAATGAAGATTAAATGAAAACAAAATTATACATATAAAAAATAAAATGATTTGAATATTCGATTAGTTCCTTGATTTTATAAACTTTATTAGCCCATATTTCGCTTTAAGTGAGTCTAACGTATTCAATTTTTGTTACAGAAAATAATGAGAGAGATAACAACTTAAAACAACAACTATTATAATAATGATCACGAGGCTGATAATAACGGTTCTTCTGTCGCCTGCCTTCGGAAGAACTGTGTCTGAACCCAAATACTCCTGGAAAACAGGTAAAGTTTATTCAATATTTCATTTTATTTCACTTTATTTTATTTATTTATTTATTTTTTCGGAGGAAACCATCCCCGAAATGGTTCTCGTTTCCCTTTGTTACTTCTAGTCAACATGGCGCCGTTCAGTGTGGTCGAAGCTAATCAAGGCCCTTTTAACTAAATAGTACAGGGAGAGGGTACTGAGGGTACTGAGGGGAGAGGGCACTTAAATAACGGTAACATAATCTCCCGAAATAGGCCACACCCAGAAGTAACATAAAAAAAGCTTTACCCCAGAAATATTTTAGGTAAACAACCATTCATGAAATCTACCTATAACTCTTTGGGAGAATAACCAACAGGTTATTTACTCAATCTAGCAGTTGTGGAAAAATTAATATTTATTGCGCGTGCCACCAAACTCTCACGAGCTAGGCTTGACTTACATTACTATTCGAGCGTGCCTTATATTTTTCTTTTAATGATATTTCAAGCTATCATTATTTAATAACTTATTATTTTGAATTCATTCTAGTACGTATAAATGTAAACGAGTGGATTAAATTATTATACTTGAAGTGACGGCTGCTCAATATTAGCCTTATGGAACTAAGGGGTAAAAAGTAATTCATGAGAATAAACGCACACCTTTCTACAATACAAACTGATCCGGGAAATTCAAGAATATAAAGAATTCATGGAAAGGTGAAGGTCATCAAATATAAATGGTAACAGGCGATGCCAGAAGAGAATCCAATATCGGAAGAGATTGATGTAGGGCACTCGAAGTAGGGATGAAGAACCAACTTCACCAGAGTGCTCGCCTCTCTTTTTTTTTTACAGCCATCATCGGTTAACAATCATGTCCAATGTTCTTTCCTATTCTTTATCCAAGAGCTGTTATATCCCTCTCGTTTATTTCGAGATAGGCAAGAAGAAATGAGAAAAAATACAGGGAACGAATGATGCCAGTATTCTGTAAAAAAATATTCTGTAAATGTTTTACCATCCATTATTACGCAATAGCTGACCTGGAAAAATATAATAAGAAGAAATATTGAACTATTAGAGCTTTTATTATTCAGATGGACATAAACCATTTTATTAATGCATGATTGAGGTGAATAGTTGATAGTTGGAAATAGCAAGCATATTCTATTTATTGAATGGAATTATTGTAAATTGAATTATTGTAATTAATCAAGGATATTAGCATAGTATCGCTGCTACTATACAATGCCACTCCACCTCTACGGATAAGAATAACGTTTCATGATCATACTCCAAATAGACTTTAGAGAATGGCATTTGTATAGATAAAGTTTAAAGAGGGAAACGTCTAAGATTTTTGAAATTCCACCTATATTCTAATTATTAGATCATGTGCCTAGACATCAAGGTTTAATGATGGGCACAACTCAAAACATTCTTTTTTGGGGAGGAGGGGGGGTCGGATTTGAACTTTCCTCGTCTTCAGACTAATTATCTATACAACTTTTAAAAATTGTGACCAATGAGATATTTACGTTAAATCATATGGTTTGACTAAATGCCAAGATATCAGGCCTCTAATTTTCTATAGCATTAGTAAATACATCATTTTATAAATAAGTTGTAAATGTTACCTCCTTCCTGCCGTTGTCGTGTCGGATAACCTTAAGTATTTTAAAGTAAAGTATTATCGCTTTCAAATATTTCGTCCAACTTATTTTAAAATTAAAAAATTATTATTAAAGAATATCGTAATAATTAACTTTTTATAGATTACTTATAAAATTATCTTGGCCGATCATGTAGACATATTTAGCCAATTTCAGGAACATTTCGATAGGATTTCCATACGGAAAAAAATAGTTTAACTTCTACTTCGGAATACCAGAATCGTGATCCTTTAATAGCTGAACAAAGTAAAAAGGATAAAGAAGTTTAGGGGTAGAATAAGGTCAGCATCCAACCGTTGGGTTCGTTAAGCCTTTATTAGTATTACTTTGTAGAATACTATCGACCACTTAACATCCATCATTAAAAAATAAAATAACGATTGTGCAGACTTTGGTTATTACATCAATTTCTTTGTAAAAAAAAAAAAAAAAAAAAAAAAAAAAAAGGAATAATTATGAAATAAATGTTGAACAATGAAGTAAGTTTATTATGTAACTGATTTGGCCTTGTAATAACTGAAAATTAACCCTCTTCCTCCATCAACATAATCAATTGGAACATCAAGGAATAAGGTAACTCAACTAATCAATACCATTGTGTCTATATTCTTGTATTTCTGATTCCAAAGGTGAACATAACACAAAATTAATATTTTTTGAGTTGTAACCATCTTCTTGTGTAATTCTAGATTTGTTTTATAAAAAGATTTGTCTTAGTTATTTTTAGTTATATAATAACTTAATCTATTATGATACTTGTATGTAATCTACTTTGTGTACCTGTATGTTTAAATTTATAAATTATTCTCAACGATGTTTTTCAGTTTTGGTTATTTTTAACTTAAGCCCTACATTATTTTATTAAGTACCTTAAGAGTCATTCGTTATTTTATTTATTATTTATTATAAACGTTATGTTATTTATTATAGGAGATTGGGGCTCTTGCTATGTACCAGAAGGATGTGGAGAAGGAAGTAGAGAACGTCCAGTTTGGTGTGCTGAAAAGAACTCTGGTAAAGCTTCCATTGAATACTTTTGTAGAGCTTCCGAAGAACCACAGAGGAACAAAAAATGTTTTGTAGCTTGCAGACACCACAAAGGTATTTCATTTCATCTTAGTATTTTGGTAACTTTATTATGTGCATGATAAATAAAAGTGGTTATCATTTGAAAAATGAAAAAGCTGATTTGCTATTTCCTAGATTACTTTATTATATATTTATTAGTTTAATTTTATTATATATTATTTGTATTAATGGTTATTTAACAATTTTAGACCACCTAGAATGGAAAACTGGGGAGTGGGGACCTTGTACAGTCCCTGGCAGCACTGAAGAAGAACTCAGCAGCAGTTCCGAAGAATTAGTTGAAAGGAAAGGAACAATGGAAAGAAACATCTCCTGCGTTTTAACCTCTCATGATGTATCGGTAAAGCAAATATAGTTCAAATATAACATATTGTGTTAATCAAATTGAGACTGATAAGATTGAATCCAAAGCTATTTACTGAAATATAAAATTTCAGGAACTTATAGCTTATTAAATTTTCAAGTAAAAATTTTTGAATTAAATTCAGTTAATCATATTAGTTAATAAATCATCACGTATTTTTTTTTTTTATTATATCTCTTTGATCATTCAAAAATGTCTTGCAACCTCTTTGTTAATATTTTTAAATACTTTATTTTCTGTTTTAGGTTTGGATGACAATTGATGAAGACAATTGCTTAATTCTTGGTAAACCTCCTGCAAAAAGTAGTGAATGTTTCCTTCCAGCAAGACAAGAATGTATTCTAACTGAATGGTCTGATTGGACACCGTGTTGTGGTTCAACCAGGCACAGAACGAGGAGTGTTCTTGTTGCACCTCATTATGGTGCTAAGCCATGCCCACAAGTAAGATCAATGCATTTCTTTTTGCTTATTAAAGCTGCCAGCAGCCAACTTCATGATCATAAATTTAACCTGTGTTAAAAAAAGAAGTATAAAAATTTTTCCATCTAACGATTTGTGTTAGCTTAGAAAAAGAATCAATACATATTAGCATTTTGTGCTCAATAATATATTCCCATTCAAGGGATCCAATAAGTTCAAAGGGAAAGAAATTTATTGCAACAGACTATCAATAGTTACTAACTTTACTCACGATGAAAGGAAAAAAAAATAATCTCATATATCTTTCTTGTTATACCTAAGTTACAGAAATTGTTTTGAAATGGATTTTGTTATTTCACTTCATTCTAAAATGTAGGACCCCTTAATTTCGACAAATATAAAGTTTTTTTTTAGAATAACTCAAAACTGATACAATTTTTCTTTGTTTATGTATGCATTTTTTTGAAAGAAAAAGGAAAAGGATTCGGTGACCAAAAAGAAGAAAATATATAAAAAACTAAATCAATTTTTTATAATCAGAAATTAGAAATATTTTCCTTTATCTTTACCTCTAAATACAAATATTTCTTAAATAAATTTAACAGATCACATTTTTAATCTGATTATTATAAAAATATTTTATAATCTTGTTTATTTTTTAGTTAAGTGAATGGAAATCATGTGATGAAGAAGAAGCAGATTGCAGAAAACCAGAACCTGGAACACGGATTAGGGTAGAAAAATGGGGTGAATGCAAGGTGAGTAGTATTGGAAAATGGATAACAAATTAATTTTAATTCATTGCAGTGTTGAAAACGATTGCATAACTAATTATAAGTTTTACAATTCCATCCTTAGTTTTTAATAATAATAAAAAAAAATTACATGAAATAATTCTTGAGACAAACGGTTAGTATTTGTTTTCTCTCCTCCCCTTCCTACCAAATAGGCTATAAGGGGTTTTTCTGGTCCTGGGAAGAGGAGGCGGAATTTATGCCAAGTATTATTGAATGTTGGGAGCGGGGTAGCTCATTTTTTATTCAATGTCCTCTGGCTCCGGGTTTTGAACTAGCTACCTTTTTGTTTAGCTGTGAATGAAGAGGAGAATAAAAAATAATAACCAAACCTCGACGAGTACTGACAAAAAATTAAGTTTAATTGTGGAATAAAATACAATAATAAAATCATAAACACAACTACAAAATGAACTGCAATATAATGAAATTAATGAAATGAAACAATAAACGAATGTAGTGAACTTTTAATGATTACCAGTGAAATAAAGAAATGATTGAACACAAAACCTTAACCTAAGAAAACAATGAAGTATGCATAAAAGGGGCCCATGTAATTAAAGTTATATGCCAAAAAATAATTTTAGTACTAGAAACAGAGTAATTACTGAATACTTATAAGAAATAGCAATGGCTTTGGTTGCAACTTTATGAAAAATAACAGTTAACTGACTTCTATACTTTCGGAGAACTCAGAATTCATGTACATAAGGCAAACTTTAAACTTGGACTTCAATCATTTATATGAACCTTGCAATAATAGTCTGTGATGAGCAAATGTACTTAAGTTTTTTCATAGAAGGGCGTGAGAATAAGTTTGATGGTACTCACTATTATTTGGCTAATACTACCAATGTGTCCTTCATTAGGGTAGTGCAGAATCACAATCGGTGAAGATACGGTGATTGGATCAATTTTCAATCTTCACACTGTAAGTAAGATTCAGGCGACAACTGCGGGTAACAAAATACCATGCGTGTCGTCCACCCTTCTGAGGTAGAATGCCGGGAATGGCAGGTGCTGGCCGTTGGCTCTGACTCATCGGTGTTCACTTCCTTCTCAAGAGACTATATTCTAATCACCTAGTCTAAATCACATGTTTGAAAGGCGCAAGCTATTGGCGGGAAAGCTCAGTTGGTTGATTCTGATTTGAAAATATATATTGAGATTGAACACTTTGGGTTATCAATCATGTGTAGTCGGGAGTAATGCATAGCCCAAATGGTTAGTATTAGTATTCATTTTTGCTCTTTAAATAATTTTTGCTTGATATTATTTAAATTTCTCCATCTTACCTCATTCAGCCTCAATTCACTCCCTAGAACTTAAAGTTTACAGGAGATCAACGTGAGTCGAGGGACCTTTTCTCCACTTTTACCTTTTCACTAGCCAAAGAACCATTTTTCTATAGTAAGGGATTGAATTCGTCTCCATTAAGAGTGCTACACCCTAGGTATTGTTTTGTTTTTTTACTAAGAGTACCCGCGATATAGAGGCTGGGATTTGCTCCCAGGAGGGTCCTTCGGCCTCTGAGATCATTAAGAGAATAATATTCTTCCAAGCAAGATTTGAATTTGGGACCTTCTGCACAGTTTTTCAGTGCCTTTCCATTGTGCTCTTTGCCAACTCTTAGTAGAATCCTTTTTTTTTTTTTTTTTTTACCTGATGGTTGACTACTCATGGTGATTGGTCTGGATATTTTATCGAATTAAAGGAAAAATGAATTATAGAAAATATGTAAAACCGCTTTTATTTTGAATGTAGTACATATAGACCAAGGCGGTTCCAGTGTCCACAAATGGAAGTATTAAGTATAAATTAAAGTTAATGTTATATTTATTAAATTATCTATGTGATATTTTCAGGTTGTAGTGCTAAATTGCAGGGTGTCCCAGACCTGATGTTCCATGCTAATATCTCTGCAAGCACTTGAGATAAATAAGTAAGATTTTTTTTTCCTGTAGGTACAGTTTAAAAGATCCTATAACATTGTGCATTGTCTGTATTTTTTAAAACAATTTCTATAGGTATCTAAAAAAAACTGTTTAGGCTTTATAAAAAAATATGCTATCGTGTGCAGCATTCCTTAGCACCTTTTTTTCCCCTAAAAATAACAGAACAATTCTTTAGTAAGATAAAAAAAAGTAGGCTATGTATAAAAATTTTGGTATATCAGCTAAAGAAATTTAATATAATTATGCTTAGAAAAGCATGTGATGCTCAAATTATTCAAAGCAGTTTTTCGGTGTCAAAGACATTATGGTATAATATAATCTTTAATAACTATATTTTAGTTTACAAACTTTGGTTCTATAATAGATTTCTGATTTAAATATAAAGTAGTTTTATTGGAACGGTAATATTTGTCACTTTCTGGAAAGGCATAAGAGACAAAAATTTGAATTTTCTATGAGCCATAAATATCCCTTCTATCTAATCCCCTTCATAATTACAAAAAGCGGTAAAAAAAAACTCTACTATTGATGAAATTAGGATATTTTTTAGGCCCCTAAAAATAAATAATAATGAACCAAAAAGTTCTGAAGACTTTCAAATTTGGCAATAACTATAATACTCTACACCTTATGGAGAATAACATCCAAAGAGTAATAAATGTGGAAAAGCTGTTTTCTTTGAAGTTGCTAAATGGTGTTTACACATTTATCAAAACACGTTGATTTCTAATCAAATTTAGGTTGGTATGTGAAAGTTGTGTGTTGCAGACATCGAACGAGAATTTTTTTTTTTTTTTACATGAATCTAGGGATGCAGGGTATTCATCAAGTTTCAGGATCTTTAAAACCCTACTTACCGATTAAATCTCAAATGCTTGTGAAAATATTAGCCTGGAACTTCAAATCTCGGACACCCTTTTTATGGGGAAAAATAGATAATGGTTTCCCGAAATTTTTTTTAAAAAATCTTATGGAGCTGAACATTTTGAGTTACAATCATTTTAGAAATATTAAAAAAAATATATTTTAAAGTAAAATATTCTGTAACTATCCAAATGTAGGTGAATGGCGGTTCTTTATGGGATGGAGAAACAGCTGGGCATGCTGACAACTACTACAAACACTGGCCTCAAGTCGGCACCCAAACACGAGCAATCACCTGTTTAAACACCCAAGGGCAGACTTTAGACTGGAGGTAATATACACTGAAATTTTGGTTAGTACAAAATAACTAAACGGTGTATTTTCATACATATTTTTTCACTTGACACAGACAAAAATCCACTAGCACAAAAAATTTGCTTCTTTGAATGAACCAGATACGGAAAACAAGGGTATAAGGCTGTGCCGAGGAGAATTAACAGAAGTTTGAAATGAAACAGGTGTGCTGTATCTTGTTTCATGGCTTTGAAATATCCACACCATTGGAATGTCCGGCGAAATGAACCAACATTGCTTATTTAATTGAACTAGATGGAATAAAACTTTAAGTTTTGTTCATTCCTCAAGTTTCTTGATCAAAATTATAACTTTTCTAAATTAATCTGGTAATAGATAGTAAAGATTTAAGAAGCTAATGGAAGTTATTTGTAATTAAAATTTTACTTTTTCTTATACTATTATAACAGTGGCACCATTTGCAAGATACGGATCTTAATAATCTTCAGTTCCACACATCAGTGTATTCCTTACACACGAAAATCATAGCCATGGCCAATCTTTTCTCTTCAGATGAAATTATTTTAAAAATTAGTATATTTAAAGTGAAGGAACATTTACTCAGTGTCTATAAATTCAATCATGGTATAGAACTGTTTTAGCTTGAAGTAAAGTAATTAAAACTTATGATATCTGACATAATTAATGTAGCAAAGAATAATCATGGAGTAACATATGAACCTTGATTTCCTTAATATTTATCTTTAGTAGATTAAATTTTGGCTAAGAAAAGAAATAGCAGTATTATTTTTATGAACCTACTCTCCCCCTGATCAATGTTTTCTATATTTGAGGAGGTGAGGTGCAAAACTCGTTCGTTCCACATGAACACGTTTTTCATGAAACTCAAAAAACTTACCACGTCTTGTGAAGTGGCTTCATAAATTTTTTTTTTTTTTTTTTTTTTGTCTTCGAAAGATAAAACTATTCTGTGGAAGTGAGCTTGGAATGAAAAAAATTACTGATTTAAGGGTAACAAAAAAAAAAGTAACAAAGCATGAAACGAGAAAGTTTTGCAACAAAATGTTTAAAGGAAAGACTTTTGCTGTGCACCACATTGGAACGAACAAGTTTTAATTCACATAGCCTAAGTTGATCCTCCAATAAGGATAATAATACGAGGTGAAGAAAACAAAAGCGAAGTTTTTTTTTAATAAGTAATATTTATTTAGGTTTACAACCATTTTATTAATCAATTCGGTATCATTTTACAAAATAATATCACCCACTGATATAAAACATCTGACTACAAAAAGACTAGATCTTAAGGTGATGATAGTGACTTCATCATCCAGTTGTTCGTTGTTTCCCTCGCCTGTGGCAGATATATTGAGAACTCGTGTGTAATACTTCAATGAATCATTGACCCTCCACTTGTCACCAAAATGCTTTTTCAGCAGATTATCAATGGCTTTCAGCTAGTTGGAGCCATTGGAAAATCAATTATTAATATAGCTAGGTAATGAGAATCAAGTATAAATTGAAATAAAACATGCGAGTTTAAGGAGCTTTCGATATTTTGTTCAGAAAAAGTAACAGAAACTGCTTAAGTGAACGAATGGGATGGGTGCAAAGTGAGAAGTTATTATAGGAACCAAAGAGTTTTGCTTCACAACGAGTAATGAACCAGTTTTGAAACACATTGGGCTATGGAACGAATCAGTTCTGCAACAAACTGCCATTTTGTACAGCGAAAATCCATATGAAATAGCAAGTTTTGCTCCAATCTGATAAGATATGATGAAAGAGCACTAAAGGTTCCTTTACACTCTACGAACTTTACCCTCACCCCCTTACCCCCTACCCTCGAAGAG
This sequence comes from Aelia acuminata, assembly GCA_911387785.2. Classification (NCBI taxonomy): domain Eukaryota; kingdom Metazoa; phylum Arthropoda; class Insecta; order Hemiptera; family Pentatomidae; genus Aelia; species Aelia acuminata. The sequence goes on from OU426979.1 coordinate 136,848,082, forward strand.
CCTTCAAGAACACTGTTCGGGTATTCTGGGTACTTTAGGTGTCACTTTTGATTTGGGTTTTTCCCAAGTCACAGGAGTTGTTTGTGATACTAGTGCTCCATTTGTAATTCGTCTCCTATTTTTTTTATTTTTCAGATAAAATAAAATATATTGATAAGGGAGATTTTTTCTTCATCAGAAGCTAGTGTTGGGTGCGTCAGCCATATTTGTTCGCTCAACGTCACGTTATGTTAAAATGGCTGTTTGTGGAACCCTCGTATGGTAAGGTTCGTGGGAGAACCTATTCGAGGGTGACGTTCGTAGAGTGTAAAGGCACCTTACAATATCTTTTAGAATCTACTGCCATCTCAATTCGTGCCAAAAAATGGAACGAATGAGTATTGCACTTCCCCTCCTCATTTCTATCATGATATTAAATTATTTTTTTTTGCAGTGAATGTGTTGGAGAGCATGGTGAAGGAGGCCTGCCCACAAGGGAGAGAGCTTGCATCATATCCCAAGACTGTGCTGTCAGTGAATGGTCAGATTGGAAAGTAATCCAGGAAGGATGCATAGATCCTAATGGCAATGTAAGAATTATATATCGAACACAACCTTGTTGTTTTCTTTTTTGAAATTTAAATAATGTCAAAAAAAAAATCTGAATTCATGATTAAGAGGCTAAATTTATCATGATGTTGAAGAAGAATAAATATAGTTTTTTAATTATACAAATTAAATGGCAGACGTTAATGTTTACAGGAATGGGCGGATGTAAAAGAGAGAAGAAGAGAAATTTTAAGACTTCATGAAGGGCAAGGGCAAAGCTGTCCTCATCTTGTAGAGACAAAAACAACAACTACCGATCTACCGCTCTGTTCCCATAAGTATATATACTTTTCTATTCACTTATTTTATCTTCTATAATAAGATACTCTTTTGTTAATATTTTTTTAATTATAAATATTTATAATTCAGTTATAGATGGGTGACATCAAAATGGAGTGCTTGTACTTTACCTGGGATAATGGGTGTAGTGGTTTGTGGTGGAGGTTTACAGCTTCGAAATATCACCTGTGTGAAGGCAGAAGGTGGTCAGCCTCTTCCTCCTGAAGCCTGTAGGAATCTCCAGCCGCCTCCAACAGTTCAAAGGTACCTATAGTATATATATATTTATTTATAGAGGCTGGGTTTGCCCCAGGAGGGTCTCTCGGCCCACGAGACGAACTGTGGCGAATAATAAAGATATCATAAGCCATGTCAGATTCGAACTCGGGACCTTAAGCACAGCAGTCCACTGCCTTACCAGTGGGCTACCCCGCTCCCTATATATATATAACAAATGTAATAATCAATAATAATAATTTTATCCAGTTTCCTTGATATGAAAAAGAGATGAATAAGTTTAGTACTACTAGAAACATTTCTAAAGCCTTAAGCAATATGAAAAATTAATTGATAGTGCTCAAGTTATTTAGTAAGAATTTTATTGAAAACATTTCTAATTCACCCATCTCTTAATCAGGTTAAAACTTGTTTAATAAATATTAAAAGCTTTTTGAATATATATGTTGGGATCACCTATGTTATAGTGGTTTGCATAGTCAATTAGAACACAGAAACCCACAGGTGGCCTTGGGATTCTTTAAAGGAGTAAAACATTCTTGGCTATGTGTCCTTGAGATGGGTTGTAAAATGAAGGTCACGAGCCTGTGCAACATCAGTTACTCGTTGAAGATCCATATCCTAATAATGCTTGGATAGGCAAAATTTAGGACTTCCCCTGTAGCACTGTCTGATTAGCCATAAAGTTGAATAAATAAACTAACAAAAATAAACTAATAAAAAAATAAAAAAAAAAATAAAAAATGTTGAATAAATTAACTAACAAAGAAACAAGCATACATATTTTACATTCAATCTGGTAATTTAATATTTCACCCTTCAAAAAAAGAAAAACCCTTGTAACATAATGGACTTATATCTTCTCTATTTCCATTGATTGAATATATATATATATATATATATATATATATATATATATACAGTACAATCTTGATAATCCGGCAGTTGGTTACTCCGACACGTTCGGTAATCCGCCACTATGGGGGACACCCAAAAGAAGAGGAATTTGATCGCATGACCATTGTCAAGTTAAACAACTTATTGAAATATTTATTAAGAGAAATAACAATTTTATTAACTTGATCAACAATTATCTCTGTTCAAATTAATCATTTGTGAGTGTCTAAAACATCAATAATATAAACATATGTTGTCATCTTTCCTTTTCTGAAGGTAAAATGCCTAGTCTGACGGGTGGACCTTCTCAGCGGTGGGATTCCATCGTTTCGAGGATCGGGTTTTCTTGGTTGGCTTTCCTCTTGATCCTGCCAGGACTTTTTTCAGGAACCAGGAGTTCCTCCTGTATACGTGACCATCCTGAGAGGTTATGATATATGATCGATGTTGTGGTCCAACTTGGGTGACCGTAGCGAGGTGCCAGTCTCTGTGACCTCTCCTGTAGAGCACCTCCTCACCGAGCTGGAATGTGGGTAGTGTCCGCTTTCTTCTATTGCAATGCATCTTCTCCTTGTCCCTTGTTTCCTGGAGGAGTTCCGGTACACCATTAACTACTTTCAGCATCAGATTTTCCTCGGTGGAGGGCAGCAGTGTTCTCGTTCTTCTGCTCATCAGCCGCTGAGCGGGAGAACCGAGTGCACCGCGGGGAATGTTTCTTTGATGAAGAAGCGCAAGATAAGGATCTGATTTTTCATGGAGACACTTTTTCAGAAGCAGTTTGGCTTCTTGGACATAATGTTCAGCTAGTCCATTCGATCTTGAAAAGTGCGGACTGGAGATCCTCTGGTTTATGTTCCATTCGGTCTCAAACTTTTTAAACTCCTGCGAGTTAAATTGTGTGCCCCCATCTGATAGCAGAGTTTCCGGAATCCCATGTACAGAGAACCATTTTTTAAATTCTAATATTATACTCGAAGATGAGGATGATTTAATTTCTACAGTCGTAGAATCCTGAATAAGAGTCAGCTATCACTAAGTAGTCTTTTCCTAACAACCTTGTAAGGAAGTCGTTAAACAATTCCTCCTCAGTTTGAACTAATTTATTAAAAAGAAACCGTTCATATATAATATTTTCTTTGTTAATAAAGTATTTATTGAATTTTTCGATTAGACGGCATAGGTCAGACTCTCCGTCATCGTCGAAAGATTCATGAATGTAAGTAGCGTCCTCGCCTATGACTGCCATAAAAGTGGCAATCTGTTTTTCGCTACTTTTATTATATAAATTGGTTGCTACAGCGAACCATTTAAATTGTTTAAGCCATAATTTAATTATGCCATATCAAAATCATTGTTAATAATGAGAGGTTTAGGAGGCCTCAGACTTACCGAGCCATGGTCAGCAGCTACTGGAATAGTATTCTTTCCATCCAAAGGCTGAGCTGCTGCTTCTTCAGCTATCGGTGACTTCTGACGCCTATTACGAGTAGGTTTCGGCACCATGTCAAGTTAAACAACTTATTGAAATATTTATTAAGAGAAATAACAATTTTATTAACTTGATCAACAATTATCTCTGTTCAAATTAATTATTTGTGAGTGTCTAAAACATCAATAATATAAACATACGTTGTCAACCACCAAATTCAAGTCCTCTACCTGCCCCTAAACACGAAACTTCTTGCAGCCCATGGATCAAAATGTAATCCAGAAAATAAAAATCTGCATATTCGGATAATAAATATTGGGATCCTTCAGTTTTAAAAAAAAAACAACGTTAAAGACGTCGTTTTTAATTTAGCTCACAGTTAAAGTAAAGTGAAAAGTGACATTTACCAGTGTGGAAAAAGATCTGGCCAATTTGAACTCTAAATACGTGATTGACGATTCTGACGAAGGTAACTCTACAAGCTCAACTCTACAATTGTCTTCAGAATTTTTACAAGAGTTTTTAAAAAAATGTGAAATGAGGTTATCCTATCAAATGAGAACATCACAGAATGGCTTCAAAGCACAAATGAAGAAAATTTTCAATCCCTATCCGACAACGAAATCCTCAGCCAAATTCGGTCCACGGATGAATAGGAAGATTGCGATGACCAGGATGTTTCAACTCACCGTACTGTAACCAACAACTACGCATACAATATCTGAACAAAATAATTAGTTCTCAAAAGGTTGCAAGAGTGCGTTTTCCTTAAAATGTTTAAGGCAAAAAAAGCATTAATTGTTATTTTTCCCAGTTATATTTATTTAATATGAACGTATTAATTATATGTACATATTATTTGGTTTTGTATGTACATATGTACCAATACAAATATTATATTATAGTAAAAATATTATAATACGTTTTTAATATACTTCCAATAATCCGGATATTATTGATAATCCGGCGGTTGTCTGGTCCCATATGTTCTGGATTATCAAGATTGTACTGTATGTATATATATATATATTCCTCTTCAGGCTGAGACCATTCTGGTTGAACAATCGCTCAATGATTGAAAAAAATATTTGTAAGAAATTCCTATATTAACCTAATGCTTTCAATTTTTTTTATTCTTAAGATAATTATAAAACTAATAATTGACGATGTTGAATAATTAACAAATTTGAGCCATAATGGCTATATGAACATCCCCTACCTAGATATCACTTGACTATTTGCCTGCGATATCCCCAATAACTACCTGTTAAATGATTAATTCATGACTAGTTGGCCCATGCTAATAATTTTTATATCATATTGATCAACGACCTTGTAGTCCTTGATCATCCAATATGATCAAGTATTAAGAATGTTATGGTGTACTGATTTATACCTCCAGTTTAGCAATTATATTTAAAGGTTCCATGCTGTATTTCCAAATTTCTTAGCTTTGTTATTTCTCCTGGAAATTCATAACCTTATTTTCAAAGGGCTTGTTCTTTTTCTTCCTTATCATAATAATTTATGTTTTTGTATAATATATAAAATGGAGGTCACAAAGCATTAAGATTAAACGCGGACATCATCACTTTGACTAAGGTTGCCCATTCAATCGCAATAATTTTTCTTTTACTCTTAGCTTTTGTTTCTTGAAAATCAAAGTACCCTTTTTATTAAACATTTATAGAGTCTTGAACAGCTATGGATTCTGTGGTAGTCGCTCGGATCCATCATGGCCAAAATCACGGTATGTGGTATTTACAGACTTTTCCAATGAATATTTTTTATCCCCCCATTTGTTTATTTATTTTATTTTCATTGCTAAGGGTTTAAGCAATGGTAGACTTAATTCATAAATAGAAAATCCCAGGCCGAAGAAATGGGTGACTTCTATAGTTAAGCTGGGTGAACTATTTAAATAATATCCAATAAAATAAAATAAGAAAATTTTTAAATATTATCTTTTCGAAGCTGAACTCGGTTCCCCTTAACAATTTGAAACCGATTTCCTCCAGTACTATTGAAAATTAAAAATCATATGGAACCTGACAGATTTTTTGCAGATGCAACTCTTTTTTTTAAATTCTATTAATTAATTCTACTATTAGCTATTACTCTATTTTTATCCTTTTAGGTGTGAGGTGGCTTGCCCTCGTGACTGTGAAGTAAGTGAATGGGGTCCTTGGGGCCCTTGCAAACCATTTCCAGATATTTGTTCTACACCATCAAATGAACAACCAAAACCCTTACCACATAGAGGTATCTTTCTTAATTTTTTTATTTTTCTAAAAAGTAAGTGGGACCGTAGTGTAAAGAGACTTTTCATTAATTATGTACTTATTTATCTCAATTCCTAGGAGAACGTGTTCGAGAGAGAACAGTACTTGTTGCTCCTAGTGCTTTGGGTCTTGGCTGCCCCAGCTTGATTGAAGTTCAGCCTTGTCCACATCCCCGTTGCTTCACCTGGAGAACAGGTGCATGGTCTTCTTGCTATTTACCTTCCCATAGCCTAAAATGCGGAACAGGTGTTCGAAACAGACAAGTTGTCTGTGTTACTCATTCAGGAGTAAGTCTTGACTTTATTATATAAATTTTAATTCTTTCATATCTTGGGTGGATTTATTCTTAGGTCTTACAAAAAGCATACATCACTTAAATTATTTTAATGATACAAGGTTCATTTGAAATCAATCTCAAAATATTTTACTTATTTTGAAAAGCATTCATTGCTTGTTTTAGAGATTATTTTCTTATTGACTCATTTACAAACATACATATTTCATTGAAATTCTCAGTAAATTCAAATTTAATATTTAAAATTTTTTACTGTGAGTATAATGATTCTAATTTTCATAAAGGAATCTTCTGTATAAGTTTTGAACTAATTAATCAAAACTTATCCGATTAGTGGTATAAAGTGGCATTAATTAAAAAAATAAACACTTAATCAAAACGTATATTTATCAGTGTAATTGTAAAAAATAATTTATAATTTTTTATTGTTGTTGCTATCCCATAAACAAATTAGGGAACATCATGCATGTGTGAAAAAATTAATCAACTTTATTTGTAGAACTCTTACTATACAGAATTTTTAATTTGCACACAGGATCCAGTTCCTAATAATTTCTGCACTGAAATTCAACCTGAAGAAGAAGAACCTTGCCTTCTACCTTGCCCATTCGACTGTGTTGTATCGGCATGGTCTGACTGGACTCCATGTTCGCAGCCATGTTCTACTTCAACAAGTATGGCTCTAAGGTCAAGAAATAGGACTATCATTGCTCCTCCAGGACCAGGTGTATATTTTATAAACTTGTTTTAATGTTGTTATGAGTATATTTCAATGCTTGAAGAATATTTAGAAAAAAGTAGTTGGCATATAATTCTGTAAAGTGATCTGCATTGGGTTTATGTTGATCATTATTTTCCCTTAATTAGCTCTTAGGATTTATAGTCACAAATATAGAATAAATAATTGAATGGATCCGCTGAAAAACGTTCTGTGACAAATATGCAATGTTGAGTAATCAGTGAAATAAAATCATATTCTAAAGTTATTGTTAGTTCTGTAGGTGAATTTTTTTTCTCATGTGATTTGTTATGTATACATGTAAAATGACATAATGGAGTACTAGATCATACTATGACGTACTATTATACATTTTAATACATTCACCCAAAAGTGCCACTTCGGCAATTTTGTCGCTTAGAACGTTTTTCGGCGGATCCATTCAATTAAAAAACTTACTGGCCAGTCATGAGGGTGTGAAAGATAGTGGCACCCTTAACATACAACTTTATTATATGGACTGAGAACAAGCATTGATTAGTTTAGTTTATTTGTTACTCTGTATCACAAATATTAACTAAAACTATTATTTTTTTAATATTTAGGTGGGCAGGCTTGCCCAGATCCAGATGAAATGATGCAAATTGAAGCTTGCAACACACATGGTTGTCATGGTTACAGTTGGATGACATTACCATATCAAGAGTGCAATGGTACCTGTGATAGAGAGGGCTATCAAACTAGAGAAGTCTGGTGTGCTGAAAACCAGCAATTTGTTTCTCCTGAAAAGTAATTAAGTTACGATATAAAATATATATAAGTGTGTGATGGCCAGTTGTTGGATCAGGGTGTTTTTCTTCTTTCATTCTTAGGCCTTTGCTAACTTCAATATCAGTCTTGTAGAGGGTGTCCAAAAAGAGTATTCGGGGTTTGAAAGTTGAATGAAATCTCAAATATAGAATATCAAGTAGGATGTTTACGTTTTATTTAAACACAATGAACTGAAAATTTATTTAGAAAAAAGTTAGTCTAGGTGTCCACCATAACGCTGCAGGCACTCCTCGAATCTCAAATGCAGTAAATAGTGTAAATAGTACTGTAAATAGTGAGCGTTATTGTGAAATGATAAGAGGTTTTTTGGCCCAAGAACTTCAAGAGTTTAAAGGATATAACTCTAGAACATGGTTTCAGCAAGGCGGGGCCACTTGCCATACTTCAGACTTATCAATTGCTATGGTAAACGAATTATTCCAAAACAAAGTGATTTCTCGTAGAGGCACCATTAGCTGGCCTCCCAGGAGTCCCGATCTCAGTCCTCTTGACTTCTTTCTGTGGGGATACCTGAAAAGTAGGGTATACGAAAAGAAACCAACGAATCTAACGCAATTGAAGCAAAATATCAGAACAGAAATCACGGCAATCTCAGGAACAATGTGTCAACCAGGTTTTAGAAATCTGCGTTTGAGGTTCGAGGAGTGCCAGCAGCGTTATGGTGGACACCTAGACAATATTGTTTTTTCTAAATAAATTTCCAGTTCATTGTGTTTAAATAAAACGTAAACATCCTACTTGATATTCTATATTTCAGATTTTATTCAACTTTCAAACCCCGAATACTCTTTTTGGACACTCTGTATATCCTGACCTTTCCATTGGTTTAGGTGCTTCTGAGACCTCTTGAAAGAATTTGTTGAGGACTCAATGTAACAAGAGTGTTATAGTGTGGATCAGAAGAAGATTAAAATTTAAAAATGAAAGAAAAATGGCAATATTACAAACTAAAAAAAGTGATTAAGAATGCAGTGTTTGAACTATTTTCTATGTATTATGGGTTTAAGGGAAGTTAAACTATATTTTCTATGTAATATGGGTTTAAGGGAAGTTAAACTATATTAAACCATTTTTTAGAATCATTATAACCAGTATCGGTTTCCTTTACTCCATTTTTTTTTTAAATAAATAATTAAATAAAATAATAAAAATTTCTAAGTTTGTAAAATATTTTATTGTTTATTCGTGTTTTTGAATTTCTTTACCTTTACTCTACTAAGGTGATATATTTAGGTTGTTACCATGAGTAGAGTACTTTATTACAAAATAGTGTGCGAGAACTCAAGTGCCAATAAAGTTTAAAGAATAGTTTTAGCTTACTTCAAATTTTATTATTTATTGAAATAAAGCTTTTTGGGCTTTGAAAATTGATATCATTGCATTAGCATTTAATCATTTCACACATCAATAATTATTTTGTTTGAAATATATTTCAACTTCCTTGTTCATTGATATTTCCTTTCTAATTCTAAAAATTTTTCTCTTTCTTTTTAGATGTGCAACCTTAAGAAAACCTGCTGAAACTAGACTATGTACTAAAGATTGCCCTGCAGAATGTCAAGTTTCACCTTGGTCAGAATGGTCTGAATGTAACTCTCATATTTGCTATCCTAGTAAGTGATAAAATAAAAGTAATTACTGGATTTCTGTGGATCTAATACACATTTCTAAAAAAATAGTAATTAATAAATAAAACAAAAGAATTTCTTGTTGAAGTGATATCTTGCTGGCATTTACTTGTACATTTTGGAATCAAAGACCCAAGAAATAATGCACCATTGTAAACATTTTCCTATATGTTGTGAAGTCACTGTCAAACTTCTTTAATAATTAAATTCAAAATATTTGTTTTCAGATGGCAGCAGAGGAGATGCATCAATCCAGACAAGATACAGGGTAGTCTTAGAAGGTGAAAACTGTGGTCCTCTCACTGAAAAAAGAGACTGCCCACTTCCAACAGAACCGTGCCCATCCTACAGTTGGTCAGCTGGAAACTGGTCCCATTGTCAATTAGCTGGTGGTGTTCACTGTGGTCATGGCTTAAGAACAAGAGGTACACTTAAAATCTAATGTAATCATAAACTAAAATCTAACATGATGTGATCTAATCTGTATGAATGTGTTAATGAAACATAAAACTAATGCCACCCTATTTTTATTATTTAGTTTCATGTAGTGTCCGACCGAAACCAAAATATTAGCCGAAACCAAAACCGAATTTTGGCCATAGACCTAGTTTCGGGCCGAAACCGAAACCGTAACCGAAACTTATTTACGTGTTTAGATATAGTACATATAAGTGTGTAATATGTCTAATTTAGCAATAATATCAATGAAAGCTTACAAAATAACAGTAATTTAACTCAATTATTCATTGAATAAGTGAGCTGGTATACAAGAGTGGTAAAACAGGTGTATTAGTTAAGTTATAGGATCGAATCCGGGCCCCCTATTAAGTATGGCTGGTCCCCGTGGGATGTTGGACCATATCCCCTTAACTAGTACAGCCCTAAAAGTTGAAATAAATAATATAAATAAATGTATAAATAATATAGTAAATATTTCCATAATAAAGCCGATAGAATACAAAATGACAGCCTATTGAATACGTAAAGCTGTATGTCAGAAGCTATTTAATCTGCTGAGTCAGTTTGGGTCTCAAATGTTAGTGGATTTAATCTAGTTTGAAAATTTATAGAATAGTTTTTGGTCGAAAACGTGCTTCTTCCTGGTAAAAATTGAGACAAGTTTTTGGGATGTTTTTGGTGAACCGCTGGGGGAAAGGGGGCTTCCAAGGTTGAAAAATTGGTTTTGCATCTGATTCCCATTCCAAGAACTAAGACCAAAACCTACTACCACCATTTGATGTAACTTTTAATGACAAGGTTACTGACTAAAATATTTTTTTCAATTTTGAATTGAATCTTTGGACATGTCGACTAATTTAAGTTTAAGTATTTAGAGAAAACAAATTTCATTATTAATGAGGAGATGATTAAAAGCACAAAAAGGTTATTTAATAAATACTATTCTTTACACTTAACGTAAAGAATTCTGTACAATAACAGATACTTCCCACTATTAAATTCAAGAGTGTTAAATGCCATGAAAGAGATCGAGCTTACAAGCTGAAATTGTTTAGTCCTACTTCCTTCTTGGAGATATCAGACACAGGAGCTAGTTTCGGCCTGGCCGAAGATTCGGCCAATTTTTGGCCGAAACCGAAACTGCGGCCGAAACCAGGTTTTTCGGCCGAAATTGGCCGAAACCGAAACCGAAACTTCGGTCGGTCACTAGTTTCATGTAATGTGATGACTATGACTTCTTGATGAAGTATTACCTAAAAAGTTTGTAAAATTAAGAAAATACTGCATAAAAATAAGAAAGAAAGAAAGAAAGAAGAAAGAAAAGTAATTTTTATTCTGGGACATTTAGTCCCCTAAGAATAACAGGCATGAACAAAATTATTGGACATTTGTCTGGCTAGTTGGAAGAAATACAATAAAAAAAAAAGAATTAAATACAAAGTAGACACAAAAAAGAAAAGCAATACAATAAAAATAACTGAGGCAGAACATTGAAAGAAAAAAGAAAAATAAACATTTGGAAGTTAAGTACAAAACTTTGATCAGCTTTTGAGCTTAAAAGATATAAAAAAAATCAAATAGATATATCCTTACTATTGCTTTCACTATTTTACATATTTATGGGAGATTGGAAATTCAGGAGGTGATGAAATAGTTGGGTTTTAAAGGAAGTGAGGGATGAAGTGTTTCGGATGGAGACAGGTAATGAATTCCAGAAGGTGGCAGCACGGATGATAAAGGATTTTGTTAAAGAAGCAGATCGGTAGAAAGGGATATATAGGTTGGAGGTTCGGGATCTGGTATTTAGAGGATGTATGGAGGAGCAGGGTGTGAACAAACTGAGGGTATAAGGAGGCATCTTGGTTTTAAAGGTTCGTAAAAGATAAACACCTAGGAAAGATTGCCGTCGAAAAACTGGATAGAGCCATTTCAATTCAGCGTACCAAATAGAGACGTGGGAGCGCCTGGGGACACCGAAGATGAATCTAATGAAGCAATTCATTAGTCTCTTCAACCTCGCCTCATGCATACCAGACAGTCCCCCGTATACAAGGCAGCCATAATCGAAATGGGGGAATATAAGAGAGGAAACTAGGAGCTGACGGGTTTTTGAGGGCATGCAGTCACGTGATCTTAGGAACTGTTTGACAATTGATTTTCTTGTGATTTCGGAAATATGGTTATTCCACTACAAGTGCTGGTCAAAGATCACTCCAAGGTTTCTGACATGGGATAGGAAATGAATGGTTTGGTCATTAAGGCGGAGTAAGGGGTAGTAAGGAAGGGAATTAAGAAGGTGCTTGGAGCCAATCAGGATTGCCTTGGTTTTTTTTCCGTTCAGTTTTAACTCATTTTTCTCTGCCCAGGCATTGATGCTGTCTATATCTTCTTGTAATTTTCGGATTGCCTCTAGCATTTTGGAAGGATGGAAGGATAGGTAAATTTGGAGGTCGTCAGCGTATAAGTGGTATTGTGAATAGTTGATGGACTCGGGGAGATCGTTGATATAGACGGAAAGGAGAGTTGGTGAAAGTGAGGATCCCTGTGGGACTCCTCTAGTTAATAAGAGAGATGAGGAAGGAGGTTTATCAGGAATGTGAACTGTTTGTGAACGTTGGGATAGGAAGGATAGGAACCAATTTAAGACACTGTTTGATATGAACAGGTTTTGGAGTTTAGAAAGGAGGATCTCATGATTGACGGTTTGAACGCTTTTGAGAAATCAAAAATTAGGATGGTGATTTTATGTTCGTCTATGGAGGAATGGAAGTCCTGAGTGATCTTCAACAGGGCAGATTGTGTGGAATAATGAGAGCGAAAGCCGGACTGAAGAGGGTTGAGGAGAGCATTCCGCTCAAGGAAATCATTGAGTTGGGAGTGGACAATTCTTTTGAGTGGTTTGGATAGGTTAGAAAGGATGGAGATGGGTCTATAGTCAGAGGCTGAGGTGGGGATTGGTACTTTGTTCAACGGACAGACTATCACTTTTTTCCAGGCTTCTGAGAATATGGAATTTTGTGGGGAAAAGTTATATATGTGTAAAAGAGCAGGGAAGATGACAGGAAGAGAGAGTTTGATTATCTTTACAGGAATTAGGTCGGGGCCGTAATCATTGGTTCTGGATTTAAGGACAGAGGAGAGCAAGTCTTCAGGTGAAATATTAAGGAAGTAAAAGTTATCAGGGCTGAAGGTTTGTGTGAATGAGTATGAGGAGGGGTGAGGAATAGTTGAAGGGTTAACAAAATAGGAATTTAATTCATCTGGATTGATAGGATAATGAGACCAGGATTTGGATTTGACAACTGATAACTTTTTAAGGATTTTCCATTTGGACTTAGGATCTTGGGCTTGGTATATGGAGTTATGGAAAAACTGTGCCTTGGCACGCCGTAAGGATGATTGGGTGAGATTGCGTAGGGATTTGAAGAAGGAGTAATCTTCGGTGGTACAGGTGCGTCTGAAACGTCTTCTGGCGGCATCTCTTCTCCTCATTAGCTCTCTGATTTCATGATTTATCTAGGGAGCGGCAGGACGTCTAAAGGTAAAAGTTTTGAGAGGAGCATGTTGGCTTAGGAAAGTGGAAAGATTAGATGAGAGGCATTCCACCATTTCATCAAGGGAGGATGAGGAATAAATAGGATCTAGGGATTGGGAAAGTGAATCAAAATAAGGATTTGGCTTTTGAAGGTTAATGAATCAAGGTTCCGCCAGGAGATTTTGTTAGGTCATTTGGAACTCACCTCACAGGAAAAGGTAAATTAATCAATATGATCATCACATAGTGATGATGTAATATGCACTATTAACACATGGAGAAATAATTATCACTTCCTCTTTCCCAGGTTCCAGGATCTTATTTCCTATTTAATTTGATTTCCCACTATGTGCTGAAAAGGCGGAAACATCTTTTCTCAAGACCAAGTTACGTATTTCATCGCGAAGAGGTTACCGACATTGAGAAACGCTGAGGTGACGTTTGTTTTGCGGTGCGTAACGTTGTTACATAAATCTGCGAATGGTTATTGGGTTTTAATATTATTTCTCAGCTGTTGGGACAACTTTATTCCATCGATGGTCCCCCTTTTATTGTTTTAAGCATTTAATAAAGTTCCATCCAGACCAAGACTTTTGATTGTGGAACATCCTTCTTCAATAAAAATAAATTCGAGATAGATTCTTCTCGAAACTTCTAATAACTTCACTCAAAATTGCTTTTATGTTTGCTTACTGCTATTGTAATGTCAGCCCTGGTTTCTTTTCACTGATTTTTTCTAAATTCATATACGTCAGGGTATATAATTAGTGATTTTAAAATTAATATGTATATATTTTTTAAACTATTTTATTAGAAGATAAAAGATTCGACCACGGCCGGGAATCGAACCCAGGTCCTCTGCATCTACGTCGCAGCGCTCTTACCACTGAGCTAACCGTGAGTCCGTTCCGATCGTGATCGAATCTTTCTCTTCTGTGATCCCTCCCTCCAGGTCTCGCCACATTGTAGCGAAGTACCGGGGGGCTAAACAATTGTCCAGACAGACGGGATCTAGTTGACATACGTCAAATATATACATTGTATGTTGTTATGTAGTAATTAGTTATCGTTAGATAATTAATTTACAATTTTTAAACTATTTTATTAGAAGATAAAAGATTCGACCACGGCCGGGAATCGAACCCAGGTCCTCTGCATCTACGTCGCAGCACTCTTACCACTGAGCTAACCGTGAGTCCGTTCCGATCGTGATCGAATCTTTCTCTTCTGTGATCCCTCCCTCCAGGTCTCGCCACATTGTAGCGAAGTACCGGGGGGGCTGAACAATTGTCCAGACAGACGGGATCTAGTTGACATACGTCAAATATATACATTGTATGTTGTTATGTAGTAATTAGTTATCATTAGATAATCAATATATATTATAAAGCAAAGTGTACAATGTGCGTGCCGAAAAGGCTCAAAAATGACTCCACGTACGATTAAGTAAGTTATGTCGTCGTGTGGCTATATAAGTCCTAATGGAGAAGAAGGTTTCCGTTTTTCTCTGAAGGGAGTAAAATTGAAGAGAGAAGGACTGGAATTTTAAGCCTCTCGCACCATGTAATTAGCCTATCTGAGATTGACATGCGAGTTTATGAATGAAAAATTTAGTTCGAGCTTCAGACTACCAGGCAGCGCTAGGGTGCGTTTCACTCGATGTTTATTGTTCATTCATCCAGTAACCTTGTAAAGGTTATGTATTTTTTCAGCTGTTCTTTTTAAATTACTAAAATATTAAGCGATAATAATTAGTTTATCCTTTGCTTTCAAAATAAAATAATGATTCTACATCTCTGCAATCTATTAGAAAACCGACTGGATTCTTTAAAAAAATAATTTTCTCATAAGAAGGCTGATTGATCAACACATTACATTTAATCAATATATAATATATACTTTAGGAAATTTAATGCAATATGAGTGAACATTTCTTAAAAGTTCAGGGAGCGAATAAAAACAGACATTAAAGATATACAAAAGTCCACTCAAATTACGGGGCGATATTTTAAGGGAGGTTAAAATGTAAGAAAGGTCTGAAAAAAAGTTTCTAAAAATCTTCGGTAGTTTCTATCCTGGGTCTAATAGGACCATCACAGTAGTCGGCGCTTAAGTTGTACTCGAAACATAATATTTTTAACTGAGATATCAGATTTTTCAACTATAATCTAATAGCTTATTATCTGCTGAGTGCTTGGAATGGGCTTATACGATTCAGAATCACAGAAACCATCAAAAACGATGCATAACTCGACAAAGTTGCATTAAAATTAATTATTCATTTACCATTTTCAACCCCCAATAAAGTATATAGGGTTCCTTATTTGGGCGGACTCTGGAGTTCTCGAATCTTAATGTTGATACCAATTTAAAAACGAAGTTTCAAGAAGGTGCTAATTTTGTTCTGTATTTCCTTTAATTTTAAAATTTTGCTGTTATTAAAACTACCAAACAACTACCGGAGCGAAGCCGGGCACCCTAGCTAGTTAATTTATAATTTTTAAACTATTTTATTAGAAGATAAAAGATTCGACCACGGCCGGGAATCGAACCCAGGTCCTCTGCATCTACGTCGCAGCGCTCTTACCACTGAGCTAACCGTGAGTCCGTTCTGATCGTGATCGAATCTTTCTCTTCTGTGATCCCTCACAGAAATTCAGCGTAAGAGCGCTGCGACGTAGATGCAGAGGACCTGGGTTCGATTCCCGGCCGTGGTCGAATCTTTTATCTTCCAATAAAATAGTTTAAAAATTATAAATTAATTATCTAACGATAACTAATTACTACATAACAACATACAATGTATATATTTGACGTATGTTAACTAGATCCCGTCTGTCTGGACAATTGTTCAGCCCTCCGGTACTTCGCTACAATGTGGCGAGACCTGGAGGGAGAGATCACAGAAGAGAAAGATTCGATCACGATCGGAACGGACTCACGGTTAGCTCAGTGGTAAGAGCACTGCGACGTAGATGGAGAGGACCTGGGTTCGATTCCCGGCCGTGGTCGAATCTTTTATCTTCTAATAAAATAGTTTAAAAATTATAATTTAATTATCTAACGATAACTAATTACTACATAATAATATGTATATAGGTATATATACATATAAATTAATATGTATAATATGTATACACTAGCTGTATATCCCGGTTTCACCCGGGGAATTTCATTTTTCTAATAAACGTGAACAAATTTAAAGTGAAATCATAACGATTTTTATAACAATAAAGAATATACCCAGAGACTGGCTGAAGTTATGAAATTTTAATATGGACAGGTGTTCGCACCTAGTAAGAAAGATCCACTGAGCGAAATTTGGGGAATTTAGGACAAACGGTATGGAGTTTTATTAAGAAAAAACAAACTAACAGAAATTCATCTTTGAGCTGTATAACCCGGTTTGATCGGGGAATTTCATTTTTCTAATGAAACGGTTGATTTCGTAAAAAAACATTGTAAAGTGAGTTCATTACGATTTCTATAACAATAAAGACTATCAGCTGAAGATCGGCTGAAGTTATGCAATTTTAATATGGACCGGTGTTCGCACCTGGTATGAAAGAACTACTGGCGAAATTTGGAGAATTTATGATAAACGGTATGGATTTCTATAAAGAAGAAACAAACAGAAATATTGGCCTGCAGTTTCAGCTTCTCGCAAATCGGCTTGCCTAAGCCTTTGTGGCGCAAAGCGGGCCTCGTATTCCTGGGCAGACTCAGTTTCCCGCGATTCTGCCTGTCTAAGCCTCTGTTGTTCAATCCTAATTTGATGTTCGTCGAGAGTTTCAGCTGCTCGTATTTGACGTTGTTTTTAGCTTTTGAGCTCACTACTCCTATTGAAGCTCGCTTCTTAGGAGGCTTTTATAAAAAATAAATTCACCATACATGTAAATAAACGTATTGTAATTTTAAAAAAAAAAAAAAAAACATATGGTTTAAAAATCCCAGAACTCGTCGCCTACCAAGGGACGGTCTTACCGGGCCTTGTTGGCTTCTTCAAAATGTATAAAATGATATTTTAGGCTGTTTTTCGACTCAAACGGTCGATTTCGTAAAAAAAACCCATTGTAAAGCGAGATCATGACGATTTTTTTAACAATAAAGAATATACCATGAGATTGGCTAAAGTTATGCAATTTTAATATGGACAGGTGTTCGCACCTGGTATCAAAGAACCACTAAGCGAAATTTGGAGAATTTAGGACAAACGGTATGGATTTCTATAAAGAACAAACAAACAGAATTTCAACTTTATTTATAAGATTTTTGGACTAATTACCTATACGAGAGGTAATTAGTCACAAAAAAAAAAACGTATTAATTACGTTTTTTTTTAAATTTTAGTTCGCGAGAACTAACAAGAGATCGCATTGACAAAGATGGTCGCGGTAGTCAGGGGGGGGGGTAAATCCCCACCGCTACACCACATAATAAGGACTTTTTGAATATTTACCTCTGCGAGAGGTAATTAGCTAGGAAAAAAAAACCCATAGTAATTAGTTAATGAAAATTTACGTGTGCGAGAGCTAACGTGACCGCGAGGGCAACGAGTCGGCGATGGTAGCGGTCCCTGGTGGGGTCGGGGAAATAAATTTTTTATTTACAATAAAATACAATAGGGGAAATTACATTTCCCCGACCCCACCAGGGACCACCACTATCGCCAACTCGTTTCCCTCGCGGTCAAGTTAGCTCTCGCACACGTAAATTTTCATTAACTAATTACTATGGGTTTTTTTTTCCTAGCTAATTATCTCTCGCTGAGGTAAATATTCAAAAATTCCTTATTATGTGGTGTAATCCCTGCAGGTGCAGGTGTTAAAATATAATAGGAGATTTATCTCGAATTTAAAACTGTTTCTTATTTTGAAGAATCTACTAATATTGAACTTGAACTTAACAACCTTATCAAATCTTATTTAATTTATTACTTATTAACAGTTACAATTGCATTACTAAACATTTATTTTTATATTATTATAGTTATTGGGTTACAAGAATTACATTTTTTTTTTTTGTTTTTACAGATCTATGGTGTACAAAAGATGATGACACCAGAGTAGAATTGCGGCACTGCCTTGCAACTGGAACACCCATTCCTCCAAGTATTCAAAGGTGTCATGCTGATTGCCACACACCATGTCAGCTGACTGAGTGGTCTAGCTGGTCACCATGCAAGCAGCCATGTGCTGGGGTAAAAATTAGAACCAGGGAACTTATAGGTGAGGAATAATTATATTTTCAAGAATAAATATATTTAAGTGCTTGATTAAATTAGAACATTTCTGCAAAAACGAAATATGTTTGTATATTATTTGACTATTTGTATTTTTGACTTCAGGGTTATCAAATCAACATAAATCATGCAGAGACATGTCACTAATTGAAAGAATGCCATGCCCGTGTGCTCAGTATAATTCATTACCTCTATCTGATTGGTCAACTTGTCTTACGAATGACAGTACACCTTGCGGAACTGGAACTAGGTATAGGGCTATGGGATGTTTTGATCAGAGAGAACAAATGGTGGATCCAAGGTAAGTCAAATAATAAACTTTTCTCTCTCAAATCAAAAGTTGAAAATTATTAAAATAAATATCATTACAGTCTTTGCGGAGGGAGCAACGGGCTTGAAGAGGAACCATGTTTTGTACCTTGCCCAGTTGACTGTCTCCTTAATGAATGGACTGCTTGGAGTGAATGCAGTACACAGTGTGGACCTGGAATCCATAATAGAACAAGAAAAGTAATTATGCATATATATGAACATCATATCTAATGAAGAACTCGATAGTACTATCTTTATATAGAAATGTTATATTAAATATACAGTTTTTAAGCAATAGCATCCACCCAATTTTATTGCAGATACTGAGGAAGGATTCCTATGGTGGACGAGCTTGTGGAAATATTTTAGAAACTAAAATATGTAATACTCCATGTGATGTGTTTCAATGGCGTGCTGGTGGATGGAGTGAGTGTCAACTCCTTCCATCAGATAAACATCTTGGCTGTGGAACAGGAGACCAGTATCGACAAGTGAAGTAAGTACAATAATTCTTGGTTCAAATTTGCTTAGAGTTCCTAGGTTTTGCACTTGTTTCATTTTCGGACTCTTAGACTTACCTGTTACCTGAATCGTTAAAAGTCTTAAATGCCAAGGTAAAATTCTTCGTCTATAGTACCTTTAATCTTAATTATTTGGAGTAAATAAAAGTCCTTTACTATCCCAAGTTACAGGAATTGGCTAAATGTGAAAGGATTTCACAATTAAATATAAGGGGAAAACAAAATTATATTTTCTGAAAACGACAATTTCAATTTCCGGTAATAAGAATAATATTATACAATAGAATCCTGATAATTTGTATGGATTCACTGGTCCCTTGGTAATCTCCCTCTAATTGGTATAAAAATTTAATTTAGTCCTCTTGTTAATTCATATTCATTTTCGTCTTCATTGTGTTTTAAATATCAAATTTTTTAATTAAAAAATATCTGGTTTGATTTTAAACCTTTTAATAATAGAGGAAAAAGAATGAGAGAATTATCGTATCTAAGAATTTCCTTTTGTTTACCTTTTTTTCCTGCGCTCTTTTTTTTTTTCAGTTTAGTTTTGAATATTTCTGTGAAAAGATCTAAACAAACCCAAAACACGCTAAACATAAGTATAGACACGAACTGCTTTCCAGGGTTACATCAAAAGAAAATAAAGAAAAAATTAAGTAAAATTTTAATTTTTGATTGTCCTACCTATATCCTTTGAACATGAATAATACTAAGTGTATGTATTATTTTGTATTGTTTATTCCCTATTTATCGAAATCTCGATAATTCATATTTTACCTTTGGTCCCTTGACTATATGAATTATTAGCTCGGGCATCTCCTACTCTCCATCCTTAGGACATGTCCCAGCCTTCTCAGCTGTGAACCTTTTATCATTTTGATTGAGGGATTTGAATCCGGAGTTCTCCTGATAGTCTGGTTTCTTCTCCTATCCCTCCTTGTTTTTTCTGCGATAGCTCTTAAGAACCTCATTTCTTGGGCTTGAATATTATTCTCAGTTTTCGCTGTTAACGTACATGATTCGCATCCATAGGTGTAATGGGTGCTTAAACAGATTTGAATAAGGTAATCTTTGTACTGGCTAATACTTGTACTTGATATCTTCCAATGATATTTGCCTGAAAAATTTTGCATTGATCGCTTGGTAAATTTTACTTGCCGTTGACCGTTTTGTATTTATTTCATCACTTAACCTTCCATCCTTACTTATCATCACCCTTAAATACTTATTATCAACCCAAAATAATCGATCTGAAATTCATGAATCATTTCATGTTTCTCATTCAACACTTTTTGAGTACATATGTATCTATAAGATGCAATATATTTGGCAAATAATGTATTTTTACAGTTTTTTTTTTTATGTTCTCTTCCTTCAATGTTTTATGGGATGAAATCAAGAGTAAAAGAAGAAAATAATAAGAATATGATTTTTTTTTCAATATTTTTTTGCTAAAAGTTAAACAAACATTTAAAAAAAAAAAAGAAATATATATATATATATATATAGTGTGTTCCCTCATTAAAATCATCAATATTTCATCTGTATACTTTGGAGACATGTGGTTGAGTAAGTGTATAAAAAAAAAGGGCTGGCATCGCAAGATAAATTAATTAATGTTTTCAGATGTGTAGATACCCGAACGAATACTGAAGCTTCTGATTCTCTTTGTGACTGGACAGTGCGTCCAGCTGACATTGCTGCATGCCATGTCGCTTGTCCCGGTGATTGTGTTCTTGGACCTTGGTCAGATTGGTCTCCTTGTCCTAAGGTAAACTTTTAATAATGGTAAAGTTACCTATTTTCAATATTTATCAAAACATTTGGAAAATCAAAATAATTACTTTTTCTAGAAATATTTATATTTATTTCATGTACTATTTTTATGAATGCATCCATTGTCAAACATTAATATTGACTAATCTGTACTAATGAAAGGAGTGTTTTGAACATTAAGAAAAGAGACCACATCAAAATCATGGACATAAAGAGGCAAACAGGCTTCAAAAACATAAATCTTCTTGTAAAAGAAATTAAATGGAGATGGGCTGGCCATCTGGCTAGGATCATGGATGGAAGATGGTCTTTAAAGACAACAGAGTGGACTCCTTATGACCTAAAAAGAAGACGTGGCAGGCAAAGAAGGCGATGGAGTGACTATCTAAAAGCTATTGTAGGGCCAAACTGGATGAGGACAGTCAGAGATAAAGAAGCCTGAAAAGAACTGTGGAGAGCAACTGCGAACCCCACTTCCCAGTAGGAATTGGTCTCCAGGGAAGTTAGACCTTTACTCCCTAAGGGGAAGGCCTACATTATTAACAGATGAAAAATAAATAAAATGTTAATATTGTATTAATGCATGTAAATATTGTAAATAACACCCAAAAATTTCTGTGAAAAAAAAAATTTCTTGTAAAACTGTTAATTTTGTAATAAAGGCTTTATTCATTCATTCATTCAATCTGTAATAAAACTTAATATACTCTTTTATTTTAAAGGGTTGTCAAGGAAACACCCCTCAGCAACGAACTCGGTCACTGATGCGATCTGCAGCATCAAGTGGAGCCAACTGTCCTCAACCCATACAAACACAAAATTGTGAAGTTAATATAACCTGCTTTACATACCGCTGGGTTGTTACAAACTATTCTTCATGTATGCCTCTTGGAGGAAGTCCTTGCGGTGAAGGAATGGCAACCAGAGCAATTTATTGCCTCCGATCTGACAATAGACCTGTGGCTGACAGGTAGCTTACTGCTTATTTTCTTATTAATATTCTGTTTTAATTTATATTTTACAACCCATAGTGCACAATGAATCTAAAATTATTGGTTATGTTATATGTTTATATATATGGTTATATGTTAACATTTTTTGTAACATTTGATTGTATATGCTATTTACTTTTATCATTAATTATTTTATTTTTTTGAAAAAACAAAAATATTCTTTAAATATGAAAATAAATGGTAAATATGATTAACATTGAGGTAAAATTTTAATATTGAGATTTGAATGTCCTTATAAGTTTAGACTATAAACTACGTTATATTAACTGGGAGGGTGAGTTGTTATTGGTTAAAGAAGCCAAATTGTCTAATGATTGCTATTTACTCTAAATAGAATATCCATGCCATCATTGATTTTGATAGACAACCAAGATATAAATATTAGCTAACTTTTTGAGAATTGAACCAAGCCTCCTTTCTAATAAGTGAAGTGAAACTTAGGTTATTACACACTTGTCTATTGGGTTTTCATGCAACTGAGTTGTAGGGGAAGGGGTATTATTATTAATTCAAATACTATCCTTCTGATCTATTATTCGCCAATTCATTTTTATTAATTTTCCTATGTAAGTAATAACTTATGTCTTATGTCTTGTTGATTAATCATATGTTTAATATTCAATTGAAAAAAAATTAATATCACTGATATTGATTAATGAGTTTAGAAAAACATTAATTGTAGCACACAAAACAAAATATAATTTATGAATATTAACAGAATAATAACAAAGAAAAATTCTTCCACAAAGTAAAGAAGAAAAGAAAAGAAAACTTATGTATAGTTTATCTAAAATTAACCAATACAAAAAAAAAAAAACTGTGATTTTTAAGCTAAAGTAAACTAAAACAGATAAACAAATGTAATTAAGTTGTTTTATGTTTTCTAAAGAAGTTTTTCTATTTAAACAAAATCAAAATAAAAACTTAAGTGTCTTCAAATTACAAAACCTTTTGCTGTAGACCGATGTTTAAATGGAGGTCGCCAGGGCGATGAATGAAGGCCGGGCCCGGTGGTAGGGTTGGCTCTCTGGTGATGTTCCAATAAAAAAATTGGGAAGATGCATTAAAGTTTACTTTGTTCACTATTGAAGATAACACTTAATCTTTTTTCTCAAGACTGGCAAGCACGTGGCGTAGCTGTTTTTTTTTTTTTTTAACTAACTAATTAACACCACCTGGTGTTATAAACAATGCGCTTATTTACATTCTATTGTAAAATAAACTCGAAATAAACATAATTGAAATTAAACTTATTTTAAATAAAATATAACTACTTTCTGTTGACATAAATTTAAATTATATTCTAAAAAATAAAAATAAAAATAAATAAACTTTTATTCAGGCTTTAACATGAGTAACAAGATTTCAGAAAATTATTGACCACTCATATCAACTCTACTGTTTAAGAGACACAAAGAAGGATTGCTTAATCTTCTATTGTATCTGTAGAATAGGCTTGAGTAAGGTTAAGTAAATTTGGTAATCTCAAACTACTTAAGTTTCATACTTGAAAACAACTTTATAAAAAAAAATTATTTTTTTTATTTAATACGTATATTTATTAGTTGATTTGTTTAAAAGTAAATGAGTTTTTTAATTGTTTTTGGAAGTTAAAAATTTCAAGATTATTCATTTTTAAAATGAAAAAAATTATAACTTCAAGAAGATGAGAAATCACTTTAAATTATACATAATTCGATTTTAAAAAGGTCAGTTATAAACTTACTTATGTTATATATTTTTTGTCATTTCGGTAGTATTTATTAATACAATGTAATTACTATTCTGGTTACCATCATGTACAACTTTAATAACTTAAAGTTTTTGCTGAATACTACAAGTTGAAGTCAAAATACTGTGACTAAGCTCTGAATATTCTTTTTCATCTTCCACTGACTTGACGGACCATGAATGGTACTCTGCCTCCTCTAACGCCTTCTTTCAGGCTCCATGTCTTTGGCAAATATTTTTCCTATTTCTGACGCCCAGGATCCTCCAGATATATTTCTTTTCACTCAATGATTCTTCTAGTGACCTCATCCTTTGACATATGAGCTTATATAAAAAGTTTGAAAAAAATAAGAATGTTATCAAAGAAGTTGATTTATTGACTTTTAAGTATTTGAAAAGTGATTTTGCATTATAGTTTTAAGCAAATATTTTAAGTCTGTTTATGTTTATAATAAAGAAAATAATAAGTCTAACGGATATTTCTTTCTATCATCAGCTGGTGTACAGACATCCCTAAACCTACTCCAGCAGAAAAATGGTGTTATACTGATTGTCCCGTTGATTGTCAGATAGCAGGTTGGAGTGAATGGAATTCATCTCAATGTTCGTGTGGACAAAGTGGTAAGTCTTGTTGAAAATAAACGTTTTATCAGGTCTTTGGTCTTTAGATATAAATTATCAGCTTTTGTATAGAATTGTGTATGCATTTTTTCTTTTCTTTTTTGTTAAACCAAAGGAGTACTATGGAATCATTGATTCAAGTTATTTTTTATCAATTAAATTTTTTACAGGTTTTTTTTATCAATAAATAAATGTGAATCAACACACAGGTTTTGATAAAACGATATAAATTATTTTTTGGTCCTAAAATTCATTTTTAAAATATTTATATTAAATTTATAATATAGTTTTATTTACTTAGTCTCCCTGATTTTCCTCTCAGCATTTGGTGTCATAGTATTAACTGTTCAATTAATGTTGTAATTGGATGTTAATTACTAAAAAGTTGACAGCTGAACATAAAACTTAAAAACCAAATGCAACTGATTTTGAACATTAGCCCTCTCAGGATCTAGAAAGAGGAGATTCAAAATAGTTCTAACTAAAAATCTACTAATTGAATGAATATGAAGACTGCAAACAGCCTAAACCCAAAAATTTTAAAAAATCTGGTGCGATGTGCGGAACACTAAACTTTCACTTACAATCTTACTTTGATTAGAAATCAAATTGTTTCGATAAATATGTAAACGCTTGTAATTTCCTCAACTTCACAAATTTTTCCATATTTATTCACTTATTTTTGTTTGACTCCATCACGTCTAATTTCATAATTCTCTATTTAGTTGTTGAAAACTTAATTTAGTTACCATGGAAACATAATTTCCATCAGGTTACAAAACACT
Organism: Aelia acuminata; assembly: GCA_911387785.2. Taxonomy (NCBI): domain Eukaryota; kingdom Metazoa; phylum Arthropoda; class Insecta; order Hemiptera; family Pentatomidae; genus Aelia; species Aelia acuminata. The sequence continues at coordinate 136,873,261 of OU426979.1, forward strand.
TTGACAACTTTTTCCCTGAACAAAGCCATAATTTATAATTAATGAGAGACAGTTAATTTCTCCATATATATATATATATATATATATATATATATATATATAATCAAAGGTAATTTATAGGAAAACTAAAAATTTCTTTCACCATTTAAATCTCTTCAAAACATTTCTATGATGATAAAACTTGTCTTATATTAAATGATACTTGGTTTTTTTTTTTTTTTTTTTTTTTTTTTTTTTAACTTTTAGGGGTTTTTCATTTTTCATTTCTATAAGGAAGGGAGTTTAATAAGACATGTGCAATAGTGAAATAAATCGCACCCCCGAAAGTTAATTATTATGATTGAGTTAAAGTTTTTTGAATAAAGAAAAAATATTATGACTTAAAATGAAATTGTTTTTCATTAGCTTAATATTGATTTCCAGTCTTCATATAAGCTATCAATTAATATTATTATATTATTGTAAATACTTTATTAATCCTTTAAATATTGGTCAAGAAACTTGAACACTAAGAAATATTGTGTATTAAAAAAATATTTCCTCTAATAAGGAATGAGCCGACATGCCATAATCGGCACTAATCCCAGCACATCCGGTAGAAGTTGTCCAGTTCTGCTGCAATGGAAACCTTGTCCAGCAGTACCCTGTTACAGTTGGCAAGCAGGACCTTGGACTTCATGCCAACTTCATGTAAGTATAAATTACTCTTAAAAATGATATTTTTACTAATATTGGTTAAAAGTTAAATTTAAAATAATGAATATTTTTGTTTGTATATAGCTGCAGCTGTAAATAAATTAAATATAGTTTTCTTAAGAATTGTCATATTTTTTAATTTTATATGTGATATATTTTTTTTAACATCACAATTAAATTTTAATTTTAATTTAACCAAGATTTAGAACTAATTGAGGTCAATTTTGAATAAGGGTGCTTCTTGTGGCCATGGACTTCGGACTAGAAATGTATCATGCATAAGAGGAAATGACAATGCCACAGTTGAAGTATGGTATTGCTCTGGTACAAAAAGACCTCCAACTTGGGAAAATTGTCACAGTCCTTGTGATAGTGATTGTCAACTATCCACGTGGTCAGAATGGTCACATTGTCATGCTGATTGCAGTAAAGAAACGACAGGTATTAATAATTTTATTATTTTATGGAAGAATAATTAATTTCTCATTCTTCCTTTCTTTTTAATAATTCTTTATATATTTTTATCCCATTTAAACATCAACATTCCAGGGCTCTTCCTTCTTTAGAATGCTTTTATGGATGTGATTTAATTGTTTTTCTTTGTTTCCTCTCAGTTAATCTTTACTTATCTGGATAACAGACCATGGAAATATTAAATAATTATTTAAATGTTTATCAACCTAAAGTTTATTACATCCACTTAGGATTAGCAATATCTCAATAGTTTAACCTAGTTTGATTTTATTAATACTAACTGTACAATAAGTTATCCAGTTCCTTTTCAGGACACATGTATATGTCACAACAATTATTTCATTATATATAGTTGAGAAACTACAAAGATACATAAGTTGGTTTGTATTACATTCAACTAGTTAGGTGAAATATATGTTAGGACTGTTTGTTTACTATTATTAAATAATAATATGTATAAAGGCACCAGTTGCACTTGTTTCTAATAGGGCAAGAAATTACATTAACGTCCATTGTTCATGTTTTTAAGTTGTTTATTACATTTTTGTGCGAATTATAAACTCTGCCTTTGAAGGAATTTTTATCTATTATTATTATCATCATTATAAATGAAACTTAGAAGAATAACTCCATAATTTTTTTTGCCTCTGTTAACACTGGTTTCAACATCAGAAATAGTTATTCCACTCTCTATGGGCTAATTTAACTCCTCTATTAATTTCAATTTCTGTATTGCAAGTTTTTTCTAGATTCATATTATCATAAACACTATATTAATTATTTCTTTTGTTGAAAATGAAATATCTTCGGGTTCACAATCAAATGTTGGTTGTCAGGGGTAACGCATATTTCCTAACGTGTTTGCCCATTCGGCCATTCCGCCACCCATACTAATTATTAATACTATCCCTAAGACAAGCATCACCACCAGGGGGGAAAGGGGGGATGCCCCCCAATATCTTGGCTGGAAAAGACTGTCCCCCAATGTAAAAAAATTAATTTTAAATAATTTATTTTTTGAAGAGAAAAGATTTGGCTCCGCCGGGAGTCGAACCCGGGTCTCCCGCGTGACATGCACGGATGCTAACCACTGCACCACAGAGCTCAGCTTCAAGCAGAGCCAATCCTTCCTCTTCACTGAAGCCGAGCTCTGTGGTGCAGTGGTTAGCATCCGCGCATGTCACGCGGGAGACCCGGGTTCGACTCCCGGCGGAGCCAAATCTTTTCTCTTCAAAAAATGAATTATTTAAAATTAATTTTTTTACATTGGGGGGACAGTCTTTTCCAGCCAAAATATTGGGGGGCATCCCCCCTTTCCCCCCTGGTGGTGATGCTTGTCTTAGGGATAGTATTAATAATTAGTATGGGTGGCGGAATGGCCGAATGGGCAAACACGTTAGGAAATATGCGTTGCCCCTGACAACCAACATTTGATTGTGAACCCGAAGATATTTCATAATTCAAAAAATAAATTATTTAAAAATAATTTAAACATGGTGGTCACCCACAATTGAGGACCTGGGTGCAAGAAGGGCACTTCCTTCGAAGTGCCCTTTTTGCGTCAAATGAATTTTTGGAATCACCAACTCCTGATTTGCCTACCGTCGAAATTTGGGTTCAATATCTCATTCCTAGAATTCAGGAGAAGCAATTATTTTAAGTCCAATAAGTGCCCTTCTTGCATAAAACCCAGTAACTTCTTTATTTTCGTCCTGTTTCTCTAACTATTGAGTTGACTATGGCTGTATGTCAAAGGGATCAAAGTTCAATGATAATTGGAATGTAGGATTAACAATTGCTTTAGTTTTGTCTATGCTTAGCTTGTGGCCAGATTGTGCTAATTACTTTAAAGTGGGACGTTTATGGTTTTATTTTATCATGAGCGAAGAATCATCTTCTGGAAATGAGTTGCAGTACCACGGACAACTAGAGGGTTGAAGAAGAGACGGCAGGAGAGTAAGTGGAAGAGAAATCTAAGTAAACATAGGAGAGCTGAAGGTAAGAATTATATATCTACTTGTAGAACAACCGTGCAGGAACTGAAGTTTAAACCTGTTGAAAAATGCTGCTATAAACGATGCTATTTAAATGTGGGAATCTTTACTCAAAATAGCTGTTTTAAATCCTTTTATAAAATGGGTGATAAATGTTCCCAAGACAGTTACCTAGGTACTCTCATGACACCTGTTCAGCCTAAAGAACGTACAACAACACCTAAGATACGAGATAAGATAAGAACCTTTAATTGGACTTATGAGTTCAAGCTCCATGATTTCAAAATACCGGTCTGCAAAATGTTTTTGGTTTCACTTTTCCAATTGGGTGTTAAAAGATTTCGAACCATTCAAAAAAAAATTTCTTCAGGACATTCGCCATTGCTTAAGGATATGAGGGGCCGGCACAATCAACGTCCAACTAAAATCAGCCCCCAAATATGGGAGCTAGTAAAGGAACACTGGGCTTCCATCCCCCATAAACAGTCCCACTACTCTAGAGAAAAAACCACCAGGCTGTATTTTGACGATTCTTCCCTAAACGTGACCGAACTCTTTAATCTTTTCAAAGAATTTTATTATAACCGTACTAATTCTACTCTTTCAATGAAATACCATACATACCACAGATATTTCAGAGAAAACTCTGATTATTCATTTAGAAAACCCCGGAGTGACACCTGTGACTACTGTACAAAATGTGACATCCTTTTGCGAGAAAATAGCCATCACCCTTGCAAATTAGAATATGAATCACATAAGAAGAGATATAAAGTTTATCAACGGTTAAAAAATGATATTATTGAAGAGGCAAAAACTAACAGCAGCATTTTAGTAGTAGAATTTGATTTTGGTCAAAACTTACCCCTTCCAAAACTTCCTGTTTCAGGTCAATTTTATAAAAGACTTTAATGGATGAACGTCTTTAACATACATTGTCATAATAACGATACTACCTCCTTGTATTGGTTCATTGAAAATGAGGCAAAAAAAGATTCTAATACAGTCTGCTCTTTTGTTTACGATTTTCTTTCAAAAAAGTTAGAAACTTACACCAATGTGAATAAAATATATCTTTTTTCTGACTCTGCAGGAGGGCAAAACAAGAATAAGACAATGTTCAGATTTTGTAGTTGGTTTGTGAAATCTTTAGCAATATCATTGGAACATATATTCCCAGTTAGAGGACATTCTTGGTGCATATGTGACCGCAACTTTGGGCATTATGGTCCTTTGAAAAAGAAGACTGAAAGAATAACTTTACCGGTAAAATATATCGAAATATTCGAACAAAGTTTGCAAAAGCCTCATCCTTTTCAGATCGTCAAGGAGGCACCTCTCATAAAAAATTGGAGCATAGGTTTAGCCCCACTGTTCAGGACAGCTCCCATCAGCAAATTAGGACAATTTCAAACACAAAAGTATGTCCGTCTCCAATATTCTTCATATGGAGTTATGGCTGCCTCTAAAACATATGTGCCTATTTTTTGCCCTTTCCAATATTGGAAAAAAACTCAGCAATACCTGCTAGATTTTGGGCAGCTCCAAAAACCTGTTGTCAGTGAAGGAAAAATAAAAGATCTTAAATCCTTAATGGAATACTTGACATCACAAGAAAAGAACTGGTACGAGGAAAATATTTTTCGAAGTGTCGAAGTTGTCCAAGATGTTGAAGATTTAATAATATCGGATGGAGAGGAAGAAGAGGATCTACTTTAATATTAATTTTTTCCCTATAATTTGAATTAATTTCTGGACTTTCTTTGTTTATAAATATTGTTTTGAAAATTTATGTTCCCTTTATATATGTTTTCATGAATAATTATATAATTTGACTAATAATATAAGTTAAATATGGTATATTAACTTCTCTGCTTCACCTAAATGAAGTTTTATGCAAGAAGGGCACTTTCTAACTACTAGAAGTATTAATTTTTAGTATATTAGCATGTTATTTTCAAACTTAATTATTATTAGACAATCAAGGTGAGACTTTATATTTTAATTTCCGAAAGGAATTAAATTGTTATCAATAAGCATTAAAAAGTTGTGATCAATTCAATTTTTCAACTGCAATTTTCTCGAAACTTCATTTTCAGAGAAGTGCCCTTCTTGCACCCAACTCCTCAATTAAGATTAGATTAATAAAAAAATTAACTTAAAATTTGATTTTTCCAATATATCCGAGTTTAACCAATCAAATTTAATAAAATATAAATATAAAATATTAGTTAATTATACCCAATTTCTCCATGTGATACTTTATTTTCACGAGTTTTTTAAAAGCATCATCGGGCATATTGTATATTTGATTAATAATATTATTTTTATTTCACCTTAACTGTCTTGTTTTATGAATTCTTTAACAAAGTTGAATCTCCAGAATTGGTCTCCATTTCTTTTTTAAACCAGGGAGATTGATCCTACTTTTAATCAGTTCGATGAAGCTTGTAGAAGTTGGTGAAAAGCAATGAAATAAGTAGGATCAGGATCAGAAAGACAACTTTGATAAAATTCAATCAAGGAATTTCAGCCAACATCCTTCAACATGAATCCTTAGCAATTACCTGTATTTTAACTGAAACATAAATTGACTAGTTTTAAGAGACTATAAATAACTTAAAAATACATCGTTGGAGGAGGAATCAAGTGTCCTAACAGTTGTTTTTAAGAGTTATTATTTCAATATTCAGCCTCTCAAATTTCTACCTACCCTATCTAGGAGAATTTTGAGCCGTCCCTCCAATAATTTGGTGCTGGTGACACCCATAATCCCTAAGATGGTAAAAATTATATTTTTCTTCTTTTTTTAATCCTCTTCTAAAAATTTAATGAAAGCAGGAGCAATAATGTTAGTTTATTTAATGAGCATTCTATAATTAATAATAAAAAACTTTGCACTTACAGGATACGAAACCCGATCAAGGGCAGTTATCAGGCCTCCACAATCTGCTGGAGCTGAACCTTGCCCTGAGGCTCTCTGGGAAACAAGACCTTGCAATCCTCAACCTTGCTACACTTTTGACTGGACGGTCACTGCAGCAGGAGCTATAATCTGTCAACGCAATGACGGCTTGAGAGTTGAAGGTAATCTTTTTATTAATCAGTTTGCCAATATTTGCTGCTTTAAAAATAAATTTTATTGATTGTGAACTTTGTAATGATCATCAATTTAGCCAAAAAGTTACTTTAGGTAGTTCTCTCACAATAAACTTGTGAAAAATTTTAAAATCAATAAAGCCCAACATAAAAAATTATTTTATTAAATCTAAATTATATTTAGATAAATTAATTGGCAAATACCGAGGGTTGAACTCAAATTAATGTTATGAATGATCAGGTTAAATTTGGAAGATTTCAAACTTCAAAATGAAGTTGAGAGAAAGTTCTCCACTACTTCGAGAACCTCGCCATTGCAAACCACCTCCACTGTCTCCTCCTCATCTCGGGACAGGACCAGTATCTTGCTCTTGGAGGCATTGATGGTCATTCCTTTACGCTTGAGTTCTTCCTGCCATTCCAGTAGAGCTTGCTGCAGCTTATCTTTTGTGTCGCAAATGAGAACGATATCATCAGCATATAACAGTGACTGGCTAAGTATCGTCCTCATGTTCCACTTACCTATAATTGTACGAGCAGTTCGCCTTTTACAAATTTTATGGATTTCATCCATAAACACTGTAAATAGAAGGGGGCTCAGGCTGTCTCCTTGTTTTACTCCTCTATCTATGGGGAAAGGAGCAGATTCTGTTCCATTAATCCTCACCACTCCTTTTGAATTCATGTAGACTGATTTTATGGAGGTAATGAGGTCTCGTGGCACATTTTTTGCTGCTACGGCGTTCCATATTTCTTGACGTGGGACCGAGTCGAAAGCAGCCTTAAGGTCCAGGAAGGCTAGATATGTGCTCTTATCTCTGTCCCATGATTTTTCTAATATATTTCTTATGACAAAGATATTGTCGTGGGTCTGCCTCCCAGGGCGGAAACCTGCTTGCTCCTCCTCCAACTGCTTCTCCACAATTCGTCGTAGCCTTTTCTCCAGAATGTGCGTGTACATTTTGTAAGCCAAGAGGCTAATTGGTCTATAATTGGCACATTCTGTTTGACTCCCTTTTTTGTGGATAGGAATAATCACACTGTATTCCCAATCCTTCGGGATCCTCTTGGTATCCCATACCGTCTGAAATAGGCCTTGCAATGCTTTAATAAGCTCTTGTCCACCATATTTCAGGAACTCGGGGGCAATGTTGTCCCTGCCTGCTGCCTTGCCTGTCTTCATCTGTTCAAGAGCCAGTTCCACTTCTTCTTCATTAATTGATTCTTCGCTGACTTCGTAGATCGTCTGTTCCCTTTGTTCTCTTGCTGAGTCTTCTTTTGCGAAGAGATCTAGGTAGTGTCTACGCCATCTATCTAATATTTTAGATGTGTCTGTCAGCAATTCACCATTGTTATCTTTGACATTTCTCACTGGCTTTGCTCTTTTGCCCTTCAAGAATTTCACAGTACGCCAAAACTTTTTGACATTTTCCCTGTGATTTCCCTCTAGGCTCTTCCCAAATTCCTCCCAGGATATCTTTTTTTGTGCTTTGACTACAGCTTTGGCCTCATTTCTTGCTTTTCTATAGTCAGCAAAGTTCTCAGGTGTCTTATGCCGTTGGTAGGACTTCCATGCTTGCTTCTTTCGGTTTATAGCTACCTTCACATCATCATTCCACCATTTGCTGCGTTTGCCTTTATAGCTGAATTTGTGTAGGCCACAGATCTCCTTGGCAGTTCTTAAGATGGTAGTTTTAAGGGCGCTCCATTGTTTCTCTGCGTCTCCGTCTAAATCCAGAACTCTGAGGCGTTCTTCGAATTTTTCAGAATATAGTTTTCTCTTATCTAGATCATCCAAAACTCGAACTTTGATTGCTTCATAAACTTTAGCTTGAGGCTTCCTGGTTCTTAAGATCCTGGTATCCGCAACTAATATCAGATGATCTGTGCCTATTTCTGCTCCTCTTATTACTTTCACATCTCTGAAATATTGTCGAATTCCTCGATCATAAATAAAATAGTCGATGACACTATTTCCAACTGCGCTTGAGAAAGTAATTTTGTGTACCCTCTTATGTGGGTAGAAGGAATTGCCTATCAAGAGATCATTGTCGACGCAGAAATCAATTAATCTTTGGCCATTTTAGTTTTTAACGATTTCACCTGCATGAGGCCCCATCGCTCCGAATGATGTTCTGTGGTCCCGTCCAATTCTCGAATTAAAATCTCCACAGAGAATTATTAACCTTCCTTTGTCTCTGCTTCTATCAATTGCTCGTTGCAGGTCTGAGTAAAATAATTCTTTGTCCAGTACCCCTTCATCTTCCGTAGGAGCATATACTTGGATGATTGTTAACTTACCAATGGATACCTGGAGGTCTGCAAGTATGATCCTAGAGGAGACAGGCTCCCATTCTTCGACTCTGCTGTATGCTGAGGAAGACATGACTATCCCAACCCCTTCTTTTGCACGAACACCCTTTGGTACCCCTGCATATATCAGAAAATATCCGTCATTCAGCTCTACCTCTCCACTTCCTTTCCTTTTCACCTCAGCCATTCCCAGGATATCTACTTCATATTTCTTCATTTCATCAACAAGCTCAACCTCCTTTCCTGTCAGTGATTTTATGTTCCAGGTTCCAAACCTAAGGTCCTTTTCCGAGCCGCGTTGTTTCCGTTTAGACAGTCCATTTGTTCCGAGGCCTTGTGTGGTTCTTTGAATCCTTTTTACTCTCGTGTGGGTGATTGGCCCGACACGAGAGGCCCCGTAACCTCGGGACAACTGGCTCCTTTAGTCGCCTTTTACGACAGGCGGAGATTCCGTGGGTAAATTCTATTCCCTACCCACAGGGGGATAGAACTCTCTACTTGGGCTCCAACATAAATAGACAGGCAAAAATAGATGGGGAAATAGCAAATAGGATTGCTAAAGCTAACCAAATCTATTATAGCATATGCAACAGTATTGTTGGGCATCGAGATGTGGGGCTAGAAACAAAGCTCCACATTTACAAATCAATATACCTCCCTACTCTTACCTACGGGAGCAAGAGCTGGATAATACTCGATAAACAGATCGGCCGAATAACTGCAGCTGAGATGAGGTACTTACGTAGAGTCGCAGGAAAAACGAGGAGGGACCGCGTAAGAAATGAAAGGATTAGAGCAGAGCTAAAAATTCCTGCATTGAAAACTATCCTGGAAAAACGCCAGCTAAAATGGTTTGGCCATGTTTGTCGAATGAGCGAGAACCGGGAACCCAGAAAGGTGATGGAAGCTCGACCCACTGGCAGGAGGCCACGCGGAAGGCCTAGGATTCTATATGAAGAATATATCCAGAGGATTGGAGGAAAAACTTTCCAGGAACTGAAGAGGCTGCAGGGACCGTGAAGCCTGGCAGCGTTGGATCGAGGCCCCTCCACGCTAGTAATGGCACAAATGAGGAAGATAAAGAAAATGAAGTTGATCGCTAACATGCTACTTTCAAAGTTATATTGATGTTTTAGTTTGAAATATAGCAAGATCATTCATGGAATGCAGCAGCAAACAAATTATCTTCAATCAGAAGTATAAGAAAGATTATCAGATGTGACAAACTTTGAAATATTTGAAAATGACCTACAATTATGGATTTACATTCAGACATGAAAAAAATATGAGACTCTGTTAACCAAATGGTTGGTGTGGAGAAGCAGTAAAGAATTCTTTGCTAGAGGCTGGTGGGGCCTGGGACGAAGTGCTAGGTAGGCTTTGCATCTTTTCCCATCGTAACCACGTCGCTTATTATTTTAAAGACCAATCTCTATTTTAGTCAGGAATTAAAAGTATATTTATCAAGTTTATTGGACATATTTATAGATATTCAAGCCTCTTTTTTCCTTATCCTAGCAAAAGATTGTGGGATATTTAGATTTTCATAAATTACGACTTATAAAATTATAATATTTAACCCTTTAGCGTCTGAGACGTGCGAGTGTATTGCAGGCCTAATGGCCTGAATACTTTTTAAAGCCAGAAAACAGACCATAAAATTCGCCCTATTTGACTAAGGAATAAGGTGCAGGTAAAATTAATTAGGAAAAACCCGAAAAGAACCCCATGTTAATTAGTTTACAACCCTCTGAAATTTTTGAGGAAACCATAAACTATGTCATTAGGAAATACCGGACGGGCTGGAAACAGGGTTGGAGAAACGCGAATGCCAATTACGTAAAAATAATTTTCATATGTCCTGCACTCGTCCTAAATATGAATAGGAAAATGATGACTATTTTGTCTGCTCGCCATGCTCCTCTAATATTCATGAAATTAAAAAAATAGGTGTAGGAACATACCTAAATAGACATACTTACATATAATTTTTAGAACTGTTATATTAAATGTTTTATATATCTGAGATGGAAATGGTTGAGGGTGCGGTCAAATGAAAACACTATATGTGAAATAACATATATATTGTGCCGACGTTTCGACCCGATATTCAGGTCTTCTTCAGGGCTAAATATAAAACAAGATAGCAACCAATAAATATGAAGAAAAGAAAAATAAATAAATAAATAAAATAATTAAATGAATAATATATGTGTATAAATTTGTTTTCCTTTTTTTTCCCCCTCCTCTCTTTTTTTTCCCCTTTTTTTTTTTTTTGGAATTGCATATTAATCAAAAGAATATGAATAAAATTTTTGGATTTTAAGTAATATAATTGTCAAATATGGAAAGCTATACAAATCAAAAATATGCCTATAATATATTAAAGAATAACAATATTAAATGGGATAGGGAATAGATGTAACGAGGAAGTGGAAGGAATATGTGCGAAGTGAAAATAGAAAAAGATGGGTAAAAGTCTAAAGATGTATGTAGCATATAATAGAAAAAGAGATAGTAATAAAAATAGAAAAAAAGATGGGTAAAAGTCTAAAAATATATGTAACAAGAAATAAAACTTACCTGTCGAGTGAACTGTTGGAGATCGACTGCAATCGGAAGAAGTGGGGGTTATGTTTGTTTACCAAACCATCCGGTGTAACTGCCGAGTGCTTTAACGTATTTTAAATTGTAGCAAAGTTTATTTTTAATATTAAGGAGTATTGATTAAATAGCGATTGAATGAAATTGTTAGAATATTAGTATACTAGCTGTATATACCAGTTTCACCCGGAGAATTTCATTTTTTATATCTATAAACTGAGACTTTTATCGACTCAAACGGTCGATTTTGTAATAACCAATGTAAAGCGAGATCAAAACGATTATTATAAGAATAAAGAATATACCCAGAGATCGGTTGCAGTTATGCAATTTTAAGATGGACAGGTGTTTGCACCTGGTCTGAAAGAACCACTGAGTGAAATTTGGAGAATTTAGGACAAACGGTATGGATTTCTATAAAGAACATACAGAATTTCATCTTTATATACATACATTATAAATGTATATTCCGGTTCCACACGGAGAATTTCATTTTTCTAAAGAAGCGGTCGATTTCGTAAAAAAGTATATTGTAAAGTGGGATCATTATGATTTTTATAACAATAAAGAATATCAGCTGAAGATTGGCTGAAGATATGCAATTTTAATATTTACAGGTGTTCGCACCTGGTATCAAAGAACCACTGAGCAAAATTTGGAGAATAAAGAATATCAGCTGAAGATCGGCTGAAGTTATGCAATTTTAATATGGACAGGTGTTTGCACCTGGTCTGGAAGAACCACTGAGCAAAATTTGGAGAATAAAGAATATCAGCTGAAGATTGGCTGAAGTTATGCAACTTTAATATGGACAGGTGTTCACACCTAGTCTGAAAGAACCACTGAGCGAAATTTAGAGAATAAAGAATATCAGCTGAAGATCGGCTGAAGTTATGCGATTTTAATATGGACAGGTGTTCGCACTTGGTATCAAAGAACCACTGAGCGAAATTTGTATAAATTAGGACAAACGGTATGGATTTCTATAAAGAACAAATAAACAAACAAACAAACAGAATTTCATCTTTATTTATATAGATAATTAATTAATGGAAAAAAAAAAGAAAAAAAAATTATGGATTTTTTAAAATTTGAAAAATTTGGGAATAGGTTGAAGATAATTTTTGTTTGTCTGTTTTTAAATTTACAGGATTTTTTTCTAGGTTAATGTAGAAACTTTCCATAATAAGTCGTTTGTCGTGATTTGGAACAGTGGCAAGTATGGATGTTTTTTCAAAATCAAATGTGTGGTTAAGGGATAAGGAGTGTTCTGAGAGTTTTGAATGTTTGATTGTAGTTATGAGAGGAAACAGAATATTTGTGTTGTGTGATTCGGTCTTTGAGGAGATTTTTGGTTTCTCCAATGTAACAGGAATTACAATTTGGGGCAGAGCAGGGAATGTGATAAACAATTTGAGAGCGTTGTGAAGAAGGGATGGGGTCTTTGAGAGGAGTGTAGAGTTTTGAAAGTGTGTTGTGTGATTTGAAGGCTAGGCATAAATTAGGGTTAGTGGAACGTAAATGTTTTTGGATGTTGTCGGAGAGGTTGGGGATGAAAGGCAATGATCTGTATATTGAGGTGGCAGTGGATTGTGGAGTCACGGTGGAGTTTGTTTGAATAGAAAGGGGACGATTAAAGCGGTTTTTGATCAGTTTATTGATGATGTAGGGAGGATAGTTATTGGAAGAAAGGATTTGTTTGATGCGCTGGATATTGGTTTTATGAAACTGGGGATCAGAAAGGGAAAGACTTCTGTGAATAAGATTTTTTGCAACATTTATTTTTTCGTGGTATGGATGTTGGGAGTGAAAGTTAAAGAGTCGGCCTTAGTATGTTGGTTTAGTGTACCAGTCAGTGGAAATACTGTTGTTGGGATTTCTTATTAAAAGGAGGTCTAGGAAAGGTAGGGAATTGTTGGTTTCGCATTCTACGGTAAATTGGAGGCGGGGGTGGTAGGAATTAAATGCGGATAGGATATCTGGAATTTTGTTTGGATTAAGGACAAGGAGGAGGTCGTCAACGTATTTACGGATAAAAATTATGTCTGTTGGGAATAAGGGGATGATGGAGTTTAGTAGGTCATTAAGTACAATGTTTGCTAGGTCAGGAGCTAGTGGGTTGCCCATAGCGAATCCTGATATCTGTTTGAAAAATTGTCCGTGGAAGGTTAGGAAGCCGGAGTCACAACAAAGTTATAGAGATTCTAGATATGTTTAGCGGTTTAGGGAAGTGTGCGGTTCAATGGTGTACCAGTTGTCTTTAATAATATTTAAGGCTTTGTCTATGGGAATGTTTGTGAACAGGCTTTCAACATCAAAGGAAGTAAAGATATAATTGTCAGGAATGATGAATGATATAATTTGTGGGCGTAAATGAAAAGAATTGTTAATATCGTAAGGGTTGTCGTGGCTGAGTACTTGTAGAGAAGGTAATAAAAATTTGCTAAGTTTAATGGAGGGAGAGTTTATATTGGAAGTGATAGGGCGAAGGGGGGTACCAGGTTTGTGAATTTTTGGAAGGCCATAAAAACGGGGAGCTACTGAATTGTAAGAGATAAGGTTTCTATAGGTGGGATGGGTTATAAGTTTTGAATTTAAAATATTTTCAAGGTGTTGGTTAAATTGGGTTATTATGGAAGGTGTAGGATCGCGGGGTGAAGGTATATATGTGGAACGGTCTAAAAGTAATGTAGTCATTTTGTCTGTGTATTCGGCGGCGTCCATGATAACTGTTTTATTTCCTTTGTCTGCTTTAGTTACTATAATGTCTTCATGGGAATTTAGGAAGGATCTGGTTTGTGAAAGGTCTTTAAAAAATTAAGGAGAAAAATCGGAAGCTTTTATATATCTGTCGTATTTTATATATCTGTTTATTTTATAACATTTTTAAATTATATACTATATTTTTTTTACGAATTATTATCTACTATTTATGAATGTAGCATTCCTATACGATAAATCTGAAAGTGAAGAATAAAAATTCAATTTTTGTTTTAAAAGAACCCACAAAAATATCTCTTAAGCTCCTGACTACTGGGGGTTTTATCCTAGTGCAATAGTAAAATGAAAATAGTTGAGAAATCCATTAAAATAAGGTCCACTGTTTCAGTCTTCTAATGCTGAAGCGGGTGGAACTGGTATATCAGTCTACAGGCCACAGGGACTGCAGCGCTCGAACTGATATATCAGTCTACAGGCGTTAAAGGGTTAAGGAGAAAGTAAATACAATTTTATTCTATTTTCCTAACAGGAGGATGCAATGGAAAAGTGAAACCCAAATCTCCGTCATGCCAATGGGATAAAGGCAAATGTATTTGTGAAGATGGTGCAGTCGTCTTGCAACAAACAGCATGCCCCTCAGAATCCAATGCAGTTCATGCCAGTATATACTACCCAAGTAATTATATAATTCTTTCTATGTTACTACATATATATATAGTCAATTAAGATGAAATAATGCATTATCTAGATTTTAATTTTTAGTTATGAAAATTTACACTCTCACTCAACTTTACAGATAGCGCTCTCCATTTATATTTAAACCACAGCAGCTTATGTTTTTTAATATTATAGCTGTCATGTTTTTTTGCAAAAAGTTACTAAATAATTTTTGATAGTGATAAACTTGTATGTAAATATTTCTGTATTTCGACTTTATTAATAAACGGAAAAATAAGAAATTTAGCTAAATGAAACAAACTCAGCATGTAAAAAAATTTCATGTCTATATACATATCAAAAGTAGTTACAGCTACACAATATTCTGATTTAGCAGTGGAAAATTCATTACATTACTTAATTTAATGAATTGTTACTTAATGCTTTTTGCAATAAACTGATGAATGAGACTTTTACATTCAAAACTATCAATCTTATTATTTTGATATTTTATTTATAAAATGACATATTTCATTTTTCCTTGCTAAAAACTCTCAAAAGATCAAAACAGCAATTATATTTATCTTTAATAAAATAGTAGCAATCCCTCTATCATAAAGATAAAATCATAAAATTCTACTTTTTAGATGACGATTTGAGTGTCTGGATGTTTGCTGTCATCGGTGTTGGTTGTGTTTTCATTATATTTGTCTCGATTTCTATCTTTTTATTGTGGTGAGTAGATTTTCTATGTATTGAAGTTTTATTTTATAAATATTTTTAAACATTCAAAAAGTGTTCTACTTTGCATTATCACCCATAACAATTAAATTTATAATAAAAAGATTTAAAACATATTTATGTTTAATATCTAAAAAAAAAAAAAAATTCTCAAAGCTGTGTATAAGAGGTGAATCAAATTTTAATTCAATATGATAGATTTAATGAATAATATTATATTTAAACAATACTTTCAGCATTTTTCCCTGTAGTCCCATGTAACATCTCCATTGAAAACTACCTGTTTCAACCAATGTGCAAAATTGTATATTTTTTGTATGTTCACCACAAAATAAAAGTAGATTCGTCCAGGACAGATTTCAGGCTCTACCACTAATACTAAAACGGGCTCTAGCATATTCAGACATGACGGTCCACTTTGGAGGCCCATTTATGAAATTTGTTTAACAACTCATCCTCTAACTTTTTTTATGAAAAAGGAATACTCAAACTCAATATCAGTGGAAATATATGCAGATCATTTCAGAGAGTGCATCGAGAAATGTTAAAAGATTTCCTATAGCTTTTGTTCAACTTTTTTCAAAGTTTAGTTTTTCATATCTTAAACTATCTTTTGTAATCAATATTAAATATAAAGAAAGGCTTAAATGCATTGAATACATATCAAGAGGTCCAGTTAAATATTTTGTCAATAATGATTTTTCAGCAGCATCTGTCAACTAGTGGACATGAAGTCAATTGGAAAAACCATTATTTTCTGATAACAATAAATCTCAAAAATATGTTCCACATTAGAAGAACAAAAAAACTTCGGCTTTCTCAAAGAAAAACACCTCACTGTCTGTTAGGGAAGAATAATGACTTGCAAGATTGGAAAAGTTTCTGCCCGACTTAGAGCTTCTACACTTACAGACTGATATGCCTCTAACAATTACCATCATATTGTAATGTTAAACAAAAAAACAGATGGTTTAAAAGTCCCAGACCTTTTGTTGGAACGAACTTACAGTTGGAGCAAACTGTCATAGCAGTTGTTTGTGACTACAAAGTTCATGGCCCATCCATGACGTTCTAGACCCTTCTCCTAACGAATATATACAAGGAGCTATTGAATGGACAATTGAAGGGGTCAGGGCAAAATGTTGCTTGGCACTATTTTGCCTCGACCCCTTCATTAGTCTTAGTCTTTAGTTCTGAAACTCAAGCCATATGATTATTTGACAAAGTGATAATTTTTATAACCTGCTCTAATATTTGTGTTGTTTTAATTCGTGTGACATTGAAAATTGTAAATCTTCTTTGAATAAATGTTGTTTTAGTCACAGAAGTGTTACCATATTTATTTTGACAAAAAGGAAGAGATGGAGAAAAATTGGGAATTCTAACAACCAGTTATATATTATATTATAATACAAATATATTATAATAATATAATATATTATAATAGTTTAAAACTGTAATATATTCATATTCATGAAGCTATTCAGTTCCATTGGTTACTATTAATCAAAATTTATGGACAATGGTATTTTAAAATTTGCATTTTACCTTTATTAGATGTTATTCATCAAAAAATGTTTGCTAATAATATATTTTCATTCCTCCTGTGTTTAACTTTGGTACTAAAACCTGTTAACAGTTTAAATCATGTAAATTACCCAGAAAAAAACAGTCATAACACTTAAGAATTAATTTTTCTCAAAATCGGAATAAGTGGAATCTTATTGTTTATACTTCATAGTTATGTGTGTTTTATAGTTTTTATTTATCATTAGGTAAATGATATGTTTGTCTTTATAATTATACAAGAGTCAGTACCTTTTTTATTCTGTTATGTTTAAAAATAATTAATGAGACATTTGTTGTTTAAATTAAGTAAATTTGTTAAGTAAATTTAAAGATAGGTTTGTCATTTTACATTAATAGAGAAGCAAAATTTTGATAAATAAATTAATATCCACCATTTTTTATAAATTTCTTCCATATTTAAATTTTTTTCAGCCATTCAGCAAAAGAGGCGAGTATGGGTTACCAACCGGCGAAACAATAGCAACTAATAGAGGAGGAAGGAGAGGATGATCCAAAAGAATTGAGTGGAAATTGTTACAGATTTAGCTACTAATAATTCTTTTCAAAATCATACATTTTTTTAATCATTTTTTAGTTAAGAAGTTTTTGTTAAGAGTAGAACATTCATTTTCTTTTTTTTCTTTTTTTTTTATAAGAAAACTATTATATATTGAATAATACATCGGATTCATAAATTCCACTTATATGTTCTGTTGCGAAAATGGTTGTGATTTATATGAAAATGTGTATGTCAAAGAAAGTTTTAAGAAATAAATTTATGGCATGAAAGTTGTCGTTCTGCTGATGATTGTGGAATGGTTGACAATTTGTAATAAATTTTGTAATCTAGAATTTTTGTATATAATACTTATATTTTAAATTTAGCATTTTTTAAAATGAACAGCAAATTAAGTTTTATATGCAATAATGTTCATCTGAATAAAACATAACACAGCTTCTTATAAGAAACTACTATAATATTGAAAATTGAATAATTTCCGAGCCAATTTTTTAGTCAGTCATCAAAGTAGCAATTATGATTAGTATGTCATTTTATTTAGTATACATTAAAAAAAAAAAAAAAGATATCCAAACAAAGTTCAAAAATATTATTTAATATCTATAATTTAAAGATGAACGAAAATAAGTTAATGACGAACAAGGTTTTTTTTTTTTTGGGAGAGCATGAAATATTAATAACAAAATGGGGTCAAAAGATATCTGTTTCCCTGAAAATATATCTAATGTATTACAATAATGTTTTATGTAAAGTACAATGCAAATTTTTTCATTAGATGACCTCAGACTGAAAGATTAATAACGTTTGACTAGGTATAATGGGTGAATACTTACTACCAATATTTATCATTTTTAATTTCTAAATAATATTACCTTGATTTGTATTTCTTAAAGATCTAAATACTTACCCAGTTTGTATATAAATTACTAATGATATATTTAAAGATCCAATAAAAAAAATAAGAACATGGTATTAGTTTAAAAATAAAATTGTTCTTTTGTATAGCTGTTTCTAAAACTAAATTATATAAATATATATAATGAGTTTAATATGTTGTTTACTTATATTATAGATTTATCTTGAGCTGTGTGTACAAAAAATAGTTATTTATACTTTTAATAATTTTATGTATTATATATAATTAAGTTATTGTAATTCATAATACTGCTTTATTTCCTTCAAGCTATTTATAAAAACTCTGTATTTTTATATATTATGGAGCTATCTGTGGTAAAATGATTGGCTACAAGTAATATCTTAACAATGGAGGCAACTTTTGGATATTGTAATCGCTCGTATAGCTGCCGAAATATATAATCATAAATATTACATATATTTGCATAAGTCTATTAAAGAAAATATGAGGTGAATGGTAATTTGGTATTGTTGTTTGTACTGACAAATATATTAAATGATCAATTTACTGCTTATGTTTTTTAAGATACGTGCATACACATATAAGTATCTAAATAATCTTAAACAAAGAAGATAAAAAAAAGTTAATCGGCTTGCATTGATGATTCCTTAATAAATTAAATTTATTTATCATTCTAATTTTTTAGGAAGGTCTTGATTATTTTTATAACTTCAAATTTTCATAAGTTATCTTTTTTTTTCTTTAAGAGAAAGTTTATAGCCCGATATTTGCATTAATTTATTAAATGTTCGTGATGAGAAATAATGTGACATGCTCATTTTGAGTTCCCTCTAATCTTATCTTACAATCACTAGGGTGCTGCCTGCCTCTGCCCTACAGAAGATAAATAAGACATTAAAACAGGTACATATTGAATTAAAATGATAGATAAGAAAGCCATATATAGAAAAGTTGCTAACATACATGTATTTATGTATCATTTATACATGAATTCAGAATATAGGTACAAGTATATAACATTTTTAACTAATGAATGAATGGTGATATATTAAACATACACTAAATAAAATCAGATTGTATTAAATTATATTGCCTACCATTTCTTTTATAGACTAATAAACATTTAGTTCTTTATGTTATTTAAATTCTATTTATATTATATATTACATAATATATATTTTATATTATACATATTATTCTTGGAATTTTTATATATTTTGTTTTATGTAATGGTAATGGTTGGGGGTGCGGTCAAATAAAACAACTCTATATGTGCAATAACATATATTGTGCTGACGTTTCAACCCGATTCAGGTCTTCATCAGGGCAAAGTATGAAACAAGATAGCAACCATTGAAAAAATATGATGAAAAGAAAAAAAATTAAAAGAAAAAATATATACCTGAGATTAGTTAATAATTACAGAACAAAAGAATATGAATAAAACTTTGGAATTGGATTTAAAATATTTCGTTTTGTTTTTGGATAAAGATATGGATCACAAGAAAATGTTAGTTTTATTTATATTCTTTTGTTCAGTAATTATTAACTAATTTTCATGTATAATTTTTTTTTTCTTTTCATTATATATTTGCATTGGTAGCTATTGCACATATATGTTGTTTTATTTGACCGCACCCCCAACCATTTCCCTCACATAATCTTCAACGGTCAACCATCTAACTCCATTATTTTGTTTTATGTTGATCATAATCTCTGACACGAACTAAAAGATGTACAACTACAATAATCCTCATATAAATAAAGAAAAAGATTATTTGGAAAAATCAATGCTAGCCTTGATGGAATATACCATGTTTTACATTGACAATACGTAGATGTGCTAAGTACAACATGAGCTTGTTGGAAGAATGACGAGTGCAATGTTGAACCTGTCCATTTAAATAATGCATTTTGTATGTCCACTGTTATATGTAATTAGTTAGCATAACATGTAATAAAATATAAACCAAAATTGTTTGTTTGTGTCTACCTGCAATATAAAAACAATCATGGCATTTATTTATAAAGACATTTAGTCATTAACATTTGTACTTATTTACTCTATTTATACATTTGAAAATACTGACTTTTTGTGTAAAAAAATTATTCCTATTTCTTACTCTTCATCATTTTACATTAATTTAAAAAAAAAAAAGAAAAAATAAATATAAGATTTATCAATGTCATAAATTACATTAACTATATTATCATAGTATGATGTTTTAAAAAATTAATTAAAATTAAAAAATTAACATTTAGTCCAAAATCAACAGATTAGTAACAGATATAAACTCAAAAATGATGCTTGAGTTCAGATAAATTCAAATTTAATTTTTGTAAAATGATATTATAAGAAGAATATTCATTATATTTCGACTTATAGATTCTATTAATGTCTTAAAATCAGTTTGAAAATATCGTAACAAAATGAGGAAACCAAATACCCTAGAAATCTTATAAAAAATTTAAGTTATCCATAGAAAAGGAATTAATATTTTTATAAACGAATTATTATAATAATCTAGTAAGACAACATTACATTAATAAAAAATATAAAAGCGAATAATCTTTATCTCAACTGCATGTGGGAGGGGGGGATGAGTGATAAGAATGACCAATCAGCCTGTCAATCACGAAATTAAACCTGTCCAAAGAAGATCTAACAGTAAAGACCAAGTAAGTTACTTCTTTTTATTATTATCCACACCTTAAAACTAGTTTAATTTATAATTTATTGTTTTATACTGGGCTTAAAATTTAATTCTCAAATTTGTTTACATTAATTTCCATAATAAAAAATCTTGGAGAGTAATTTATAAATTACCTTATTCAAATTATTCACTAATCCTAGTAACCATTTGAAATATATAAAAAGAAGGAAAAATGAATAAACTTAATTTGTATTGTAGTTATAATTCCTGCTTATAACTTAACTTTTCCATATCAGAACGTAGATCAAATGAAAATTTTCCTTAAATAAAAGGATTTTTGAAGCATAAGAGCAGTTCACATGTCGGATAGATTAATATCATCTACTAGCGAAAAAGCAGTTATCCACAAAATGGGCAAAGGCGTTCCCTTCATCAGGCGTTAAGTCTTTAACCTCCGAAATCCGTTAATAACGGGAACAAAATATTGAATAATTTACTGCCGGTATAAAATTTATATTTTTTAAAAATCCTAATTTAAAAAGGTTATTAATTTTTTCCCAAAAAATACTTTCATACTAAGGATAAGGGAAGTGCTAAGCTTAAAATAATTCATGTAAATTAAGGCACCTTTTAAGCTAACCTAAACAAACGCAACTGATAATGATGTAACCTAGCAACCAAAGAGGTTTTAATTTTATTTCCTGACAACACAAGGCTGTGTTATTAGATGCTGAGGTTATTTACATGGCGATCTGTAGATTTATAAAATAAACTTGTTTGACCATGGTTGTCTTGTTTAAAAATCCTGGTATACTAGTGCTTATATAGGAATTACTAAAGTTAAGAAACGAATCAAATTATTACAATAATCCTTTTCTTGTCGATAAGGATTAGTCGGTACAAAAAACGCATATTCGCGGGCGTAATCGACTATAGGGTGCGCTAGTAGTTTTGCAAATGTCGGAAGGAACGGGGATAGACACAGTTGATGTGATAGAGATAATTGGTAATTTTAAAAAAACATTAATTGAAGGGCAGGCAATCCTTGATGCAAACCACATAATTATATGTGGAATAATATCTAGAAGTAAAAAAACAGTTATTTTACTAGCCTCGTGCCTTCAAACAAGCGATCTTAAAGGACTGCCCCATCAAATAAAAGTGGAAATCAAATTTATTAATAATGATAAGCAATTTTCTTGTAATTCTATGTGTAAAGCTGGTAGTTCTGGTAAATGCAAACACATCATTGTAACTTTACTCTACGTTTTTCGATAGTAATAGCTTTAATTACCTATTCATACAATCATTTTTATGACATCTTTGTTTCTTTGTCATATTATTTATTTATTTGTCAAAACTTTCGCATTGAAAACTTGGAACAATTAAGCACAACTGATGTAAGACAAAATTGGGGAAAATTAAAAAAAAAAAATCTATGACACTATGGTCCCAATGTTATCTGCATAAAACTAGCATTTTGGAATAATAAAATGTCAAATACTAATATTTACCTGGATAAATATTGTCACTTTCTTTAGAATGAAGACTTCATATGGCCATTTGTTTCGAAACAGGCTGATCTATTCTTAATTTTACAATCCACTCTTTAAGAAGCTTTTTATTTTATTATTTATTTATTTATTTTTTTGGGGGACTTCAAGGCTTCCACTAAAGCCCTATACTGCCCATACTAACACCCATGGCACAGGGTGATACTTCTACGAAAGAAAAGCACCACCCAGGGCGGGACTCGAACCCGCAGCTCCGGCATGGGAGTACGGCGCTTTACCGCACAGCCACACCGGGCCCCAAGCTTTTTATTTTTTGGAAATAAATGGAATGACACGTCTTTTGATTTTCTAATTGAATACTGAGGGACCGAGCAATACCTATTAGACATTTTTCAAATAATTTTGCTCAATCGGGTTTTAATTATGGAAAAATAAATTAAAAATGCCAAAAAACCCTACTACCCTTCTATCCCCGTTTCTCTAGTTCCAGTAAAGAAGCAGCAACATAGCTTGCGCCTGCGAATAACCAACACCGCACTGAACTAAAATTTGTAAGAATTACACCTGTACATTTATTTCACGAATACATTTTTATTCAAAATTTCGGGAAAGGAGTGTTTCATTCCCCATATCTCCCTCCTCCTAGGATTGCCAGTGAACCCAAGGTTGTTCTTAAAAGTACCAACTTAATTCCTTTTTTGATTTAAATTCACCTATTTGATATTGATATACTACATTAATTGAATTACTTAATTAATTGATACATGGGTTAACAGATTTGACTAAGCAGTAGCAGGCATTGGCGGATCCAGGGGGAGGGCTGTGTGGGTTACAGCCCCCCATTAAAAACATTTTGCCATTTAAAGATAGAATTCAACTTTAATAAAAATAAGGAAGTAAGGTAAAGAACAAATAATGTTCAGGGAAAAAAAAAAACAGAAAATTAATTATAGTAAAGGAACATAAAGGTAATAATTATGCATTTTTTGTCCAGGAATGACAACTTATGTAGATGGATTTCATTACCCTGGTGCTTCACAGAGAATGTCTTACAAAAAATTTGGAGAAACTGATATGGAACTATCTTTGTTAGGATTTGGTGGTGGAGGCCTGAGTGGATTTTATGAGTACTTTTATAAATTAAATGAGCATTAGAGGAGTATTATAAAAAATATATATCAAACACATAAAAAAACATATAGTTAATCTTAGAGATTAATTTATTTTAATGTATGATTTAATTTAACTTATGTTATCTTTTAAGAGAATTCGAAGAAGATGATGCTGTTGAAGTAGTTAGGGAAGCTCTAAAAAATGGGGTCAATTATATTGACACAGCTCCATATTATGGTGAAGGGAGGTCAGAGGCCGTTATTGGCAAGGTATCATTTTTTTATTTCCTAAGCAGTTCTTTAAGTTTAAAGATTTAACAATTTGCTAATTTTTAGGCTTTAAAAGGTGTTCCTAGGAAAGCTTACTATATTTCCACCAAAGTAGGAAGATATTCTACAAAAATAGATGAGCAATTTAATTACTCAGCTGAAAAAATAAAATCCCGATTTGAAATCAGTCTACAACTGTTAGGCTTAGAATATATAGATATGATAATAGTAAGTAAAATATTGTATATATATATTCTATTATATAATAATTAATTTATCATGTAGAATAATCTTATTATCAAAAGATCATTTTATAATTTTAGGTACATGATGTAGAATTTGCAAAAATGAAAGATATACTGGAAGAGGCACTTCCAACTCTTCAAGATATTGTAAAGTCTGGTAGGGCAAGGTATATTGGAATTTCAGGATATCCCCTTAGCCGTCTCTGGGATGTCGTAAATAGATCAAATATAAAACTTGACTTTGTTATGTGCTATGCACGAGATACATTAATAGATTCCAGTCTTGATACTTATTATCCCCTGTTTAAGGTATGTATATGATAAAAAATTTCTTCTGCTCTATTATTTTACAATTATTCTGTAACTGTGTTGTAGTAAACTTGTACTTTGTTGTAGTAAACCTTATAATTTTACAGAGCAAAAGACTGGGCATTGTCTCCGCTGCAGCTACGGCATTACAAATGTTGACCAATGCTGGACCTCAGCCTTGGCATCCCGCAAATGATTCAATCAAACAGTTGTGTGCGAAGGCTGCAGATTATTGTAAGGTAAGCTTTAGTTTATCTTTAAATTGTCACTAACAAAATTATTGTCACTAATTTTTTCAATAATCTATCCCCTAATTTATTTTTCACAAAATAAATTAAATCTATTAATGCATGGGATAAGCATGTTGATTTATGTAAATTATTTCAACACTTGAGTGATCATATGAATTGATGTTTTTCTATAATATGTTTTATGTAATGAAAAGTGTCCATATTGCACATGTGGGTCTATATCTATATCTCAATAGTTCTTCAAAAATAGCCAGAACAATAAATTTCTACATTGGTTTTTCTTTGGCATTTTTACTAAATTTAGGGTAACTGTACCATAAGTTGACAGTGCTCCAATAGTTGACATTTTGCACAAAAAGTGTGAATAATAAGATTCAGGGTTGATTATTTTGGTTCGAAATTTGGCGGTAATTTGCCAAGTTATACTAGTTAGCAGTGCTGCCATCGACATTAGTTTGATGAAAACTCAAGCTTATTTGTGAGAGGTTGTAAAGGCGAATTTTCTAATGGCCTGAAAACTTGGTTTCTGCTACCCTGTTTCATTAAGGTGGAAGTCAAGTTAAATAAGCTTTTTAGTTGCTTTATTTGAGTTCAATTATGTTCTAATTACTTTTATGGTATTCATTAATTTCATGAGAATCATTTGATATACTTTTTAATATATTTATACAACGTTTTAGGGCTTAAATGTAGGTGTCAACGATTAGAACAGATATTAATCCATAATTTCAATAGTTGACATCGATGTCAACTACCGCTAGAATTAGCAAATAGTTTTTCATCCTCTATGGATGACAGGTGTCTTATTTTATGAATTTATAGCTAGTGTGCACTATCCATGGTTCATTGAGAGCAAAATTGCATTGCCAATAATCCTATTCCTATAAGGACATGCGTCTCATCTGACTCTCCCTACTTCCCGATTCTGCAAAGAACATGGGATACTTGCTATTAGTCGCACTCTATCAAAATGCTACACATTTCATCCAACCAATGAATGTGGCCATTTTTAATTGTCTAAAAGAGCACTAGAAGAGTGAAGTTCATTATTAGAGAGTTTAAAATTGTGCAATCCTAACATTAAAGAAACGAAACTTCTGGCCTTTACTAAAATCTATTTATCATACTTACTTAACTGGGTGATCTCATTTTTCATTTAAATATGTTTGTTTGTTTGTTTTTTTTTGTCTCATTTAAGCTTTTTGTGTAAAAAATAATTAAATTGCGAAAATTTTATTTTGTTTCCATTGTGAATTTACTAGTTTATAAATAAAAAAAATATTAACTTTTATTGCAGTCCTTATTATCTATTAAAAATCATAGGAAATCAAAACTTAATGCATTTGTCAACTTTAAAACAATAAATGTCAACTTTCCAAACCTTTACATATTGATGTGTCAACTATTAGTCCATTTTTGAAGTTTCTAAGAAATCATTTTTTGTAAAAACCATAAATGTAGACCATTGGATATTGTATTCCTAGTTTTCTAGAGGGATTGGCCTCACTAAATTCATACCAAAGATTATCCAAACATCAATATATTGGTAAGCAGTGTCAATAATATAATTTTTTTTTCTTAAACTGTCAACTGTTGGTACAGTTACCCTAATTTGAATATAAAGCAGATGTAATAAAAAGTAAATGTAATAACAAAAACAAAATTAATAGGTTGTTAGTAAACCAAAAAAAAAAAAGTTTAGTTTATTTAGTTAAAATAGCTTTTTTTTTTAATTTGTATTTTTGTTTAGGAGAAGGGTGTAGAGCTTGGAGTACTTGCAATACATCATACTCTTACTAGTCCTAACACTGAAACTCTCCTTGTTGGTATGAATTCAATGGATATATTACAAGCAAATCTTGAGCTTCTATTTAATAAGTTGTCACCGGTAGAGGAACAAGTTTTGAGCTATATTCAAAAACAGTAAGAGTTATTATATTGTTAGAGCTTTTGATACTATTTCAGATTTATTATTATAATTAAATGATTTGATACATATAATTATTTATGTTTTTAGTATTTTGAACAGAAATGATAATTTAAACTGGGAAGGAGAAGAGCTAAAAAAGTTAAATATCATTATCGATTGAATTCTCAAATATTTGCAATTGAAAAGTGTATATTTAGTAGACTGTTTCTGCAGAGATTCTCATTGTCTTTGTCATAATTGCCATTGGCCATTCCCACATGAAGCTGGAGTTTTTTACTCTAAATATTTAAACAAATAATAGTTAAATGGCACGATTGAAGTGAAATATATGAGAAACTGTTTATGTTGTACTTCTTAGTGATATTCAAATTAATTTAATTTTGAATTCGTTAAAATATTTGTTATCATGATATGGCTCTATATAGTATATGAAAAACCTGAATCCTGCTCTTAAAAATCTCCAGGCATGTCCAATCCTTTTTTATTTGGGACGAAGAATTCATGGGATGGTAATATATGATTTCTTGGTTAGAGTAACCTTACGTTTTTTCTTTCTTTACTATGTCGTATTCCATATAAAAAATATATCAGCAAACCTAAAATGTATGTAAAAAAATTTAAGTTATGCAAACAGAAATTAAATTTTATAGCATAATGCTACATTTAATTCACCAAGGATTAACCAGACCCCAAACCGAATCCAAGTCTTTAAGTTTAGTTTTAGCATCAGATAAATATTGACAAACAATGACAGTACTGGTAAATAAGGAATAGGTTTGATCTGAAAATTAAAAAAAGATAGCATCACTAATTTCATAATTTAAAATATCAGTCAATGTTAAAAACACTTTAACATACCATCAGCCTTAAATCTCCATCGAGGGTACCTCAGAAAGCATGGAGGAGGTGGCCCTCTGAGGCCCCCAGTAGAGGAGGGATCTAGCAATAATAGAAAATGTTTCGCTATTTCATTGTACATTTGTACCCGACATAGGGTTAATGTGAAACCCTTGAGAGTAAAAAATCTATTTTTCAGAAGAAACCAAAAAGTATTCGATTCTATTCTAATACCACTGCTAATATAAAAATAGAATAACGTGAAATAAAAACTTTTTATACCTACTTAAATGGTTTCACATTGAGGCTGATGATATGCATAATCTGTTAGTTAATAAATGTATATAGCTGATCACTTTATACAATGTCAAAATAAAATTGTTCAAGAAAGGATTAATAAATAGTTAACATATTGACATTTTATAGTTGGTTACAAAAATGCAAAATACTTTTTATTTTAAAAAAGGATGAATTATTGAGAATTTAAAGACATAGTGATCATCAGAGGAATTTAAAAAAAAAAAAAAAAAAACTTGTGTCGCTAACAATAACAGATTTTCCAAAATAAAAAACAATAAAAAAATTGAACTAAAAATCAATAGGTCAAAGCCTGGTTTTTAAGGATAGGGCAGATATCAATAATAAAAAAAAAAGTTATCGCTTCTTTATAATATTTTTGAAGTATGGTTGGTCATTTTATACTTATCTGAATGAATTTTTCATGAGTTTTTCTCAGCCACAAACTGAAAAATTCAAACTTTTGGGCACTATTTCATAACAAACATACTATTATTAGTTCATAAATATATGTGTTAAAATTACAAAGTATAATCACCACTAATTTATGTTCCTAGATAGGAACTAACATTAATTATAGATGGTACATTTCACTAAGCAACATATAACTTGTATTATAAATCATTGGCGGATCCAGGGGGGGGGGGGGGGCTGCAGCCCCCACAGCCCCTTTGGAAAAATTTTCGTCATTAAAAGATAGAATTTGACTTTCCTTAATGTAAGGAAGCAAGTTAAAGAACAAATAATGTGCAGAACAAGTATAATTTTAGTTGTGGGAAAGGAACATAAAGGTAAAAATCTGGTGCGTGCGTGCAACACACAACTTTCACTTACCAACTTACTTAGATTAGAAATTAATGCGTTTTGTTAATTGCCACTTCTCAAATGAACAGAACGTCTTTAATTATGAACAATGGTCTGTCATTAAAGGCGTACTCCGCATGCCTGGGCTCAATTTTTATCATATCTAATATTTAGCCATTTCTTATTTTTAAGCGTAACGAGGGACAGTTAATTTCTCCATATAAACAAAAACAAAGGTACTTTATAGGAAACAAACAAACAAAAAAAGGCCCCCCCCCCCAAAAAAAAAAAAAGCCCCCTCAGAAAATTTTAATAATGATAAAGCTTACCTGATATTAAAGAACACCTATTTTTCATTTAATATGACGAATTTGAAAAAATCGTTAAAGCCTTTTTTGAGATCATCGAAAAAAAGGTAAAAGTTGGAAAAAAATTATGAAATAAAGTGCCCGCTCCGTTTGACCAATTTTGATGATATGTTGGGTATCACATCCTTGGCATATACATACATCAAATACCCAGTTTGATCAAAACCGTTAACCCGGCGTTGGTCGCGTTGTGAGCATTTTGCTCACACTTGCCGAAAATCTTGTGTATTTCGCTTATTTCTTTTTCTTTAGTTCTGATATTTTTTCTATTTGTCATTTATACATTAACTCACTTTAGGAAGTTGTTTTTGAAAAAAAACATTGCCGCGCTAAGCCCCAATAAAACGTTTTGTTCCAAAAAACGGGAGCGTGAGCAAAATGCTCACAGAGCGACCATCCGTGACACAGAACTGAGCCACCGTGCGGGCCGCTCCGAGACCTGCACGGACTTGCCCATCTCCGCTGTAATGAGCCCAAATCTTGTCAGTACACGTTTGTATTTCTTTGATAAAATATTGTAACTGTTCTGTTTGTTAGTTTAGTTCGGAAAATGTGTGGAACAAGACGTGCTGCGAATATATTACGGCTTTTGGAGGATCGTCAGGAAGAAAAAAATGACTCTTTTTATTTTCAGTTCTTCTCTTCGATTTTTTAATAAAAGCTTAGATTAGTTTTTATATTTTTGAGTAAAATGGGGTATTTCGTTTTTAGATTGTCATTCGTTATTGTTAACATTATATTCTTCCTACTCCACGGTACCAACTTTATGCGATTTTTTATATTTTTATAATATTTTTTTCAACTAAAAATTCCCTATTTTTCTTTTTCTAATTTTGGTTAATGTATGCTACTACACTTTTCTTACAATAACTACTTATTTATAACTAAAAATCGTGTTAATAAAGCATTTTATTCTTGTTTACTCATTCCCCTCCTATAAATAAATTATAATAAATGCATTAAACTAGTGAAAACACCTTAAAAAGATTAATAATCTAATGATAAACATATTCTAAATTAAAAGAAACAAAAATATGGCGAAGAATGCTGCTTAAAAATAATAGAATAGCCAAAAACTGAGGTGTGAGCAATTTGCTCACGCGCGACCAACGGTTTCACGGAGGTGCGCGACCAGCGCCGGGTTAAAGCCTTTTTTGAGTAAATAAAAAAAAAAACACATAAAAATGATACAAAATTTATTAAGTAAAGTCCCCCCTCCGGTTGATCAATTTTGATGAAATTTTTACAGTCATATCTCGGGCATATAAATAGTTCAAATACTCAGTTTAATCAAATCGTTAGAGCCGTTTTTGAGAAAATCGAAAAAAAACTCAAAAAGTTATTAAATAAAGTACCCCCTCCCTTTGAGCAATTTTGATGAAATTTTTGCTGTCACATCGCGGGCATATACATACACTAAATACCCAATTTCAGGTTCGCAAGATTTATAGTTTTTGAGGTAGTCTGTTCACACACACACAGACCATTTCGCAGGACTTGGTTAATTGGACTCAGGGGACCCCAAAACGTGTATTTCCGTTGAAAACCGGAAGTCGAAATTTTTCACGATCGCAATACTTCCACTTACTATATATTTCATATATAGGTAAGTGAAAGTAAAAAAGCTGATTAGCAGATCCAAATGAAGGGCTGTGGCGCTGCAGCCCCCCCTTTACGATCAGCTGGATCCGCCCATGTTATAAATTTGAAATGAAATAGACCAGAGTAAGAACTACAAGACTATTATAATAGCATTAGTTTGTACTTTATTATGAAATGGGGCCCTGATTATTTAAAGAGCACATATACGTATTTATGATAGGTTTTAGCAATATTATCTGACAATGTACAAAAGGATAATGAATTGAATTTTTTTTTTTTAAACTAAACGAACAAATGGAAAAAGTATTATTCACTCCAGTGTGATTAAATATATAAATCAATATTTTGAAATGAATTATTTTATAGCAATAAATTATAAATTATTTACTATAATTGTAACAAACTCTTATTCATGTATATAAATGATGGTCAATATACTTCCATATTTAATTACCTTAAATTTCAATTCTGCTTTTGATTCTGGTTGCCTTGCAATCACAATTAGAGCGATGACCATCGTTATTGTTAAACCAACAGTACAAATAATAACAATTGGTTTTAAAGCCATCAGTTTGTCAAATTGATAAGCAAATATTAATCCCAAAAGAATTGATATCAATGCTGTAATTAGATCGGTAGGAATGAAAATTATTGTGTACAAAACCACAGTATGTTTAAAATAATATAGGTTTTTTTTTCTCAATAAATATAAAAATTAATTAGTTAGAAATAGAACCAGAAATACTTACTTATGATATAGGTAGCATATTTGACTATTTTGCTTGTTAGCTCATTTGGTTCTTTATTGGATTTTGGTTCATAAAATATATTTTTCAAAGAAAAGTTATATTCTTGTTTCTTTTTTAATGAAGATGTAGTTTCCTTACTCTCATCTTCATATCTTAAAACATTTTAAAATTTGTAAAGTTGTTTATAAAAAACAAATAAACTAATTTGAAAAAAATAGAAAAAATTACAGGGTATTTATCTTTTTGTAGTGAATAAATTCAACTGATGGTAGCTACTGTATAATTGTTTAGTTCATTGAAAATCTAAACATGAAGATATAGTATGATGATAATTTTTATTTAATTTTAAATGACTGTTTAATTAAATTATTTTAAGTTGGTTTTATTATCAAGTTTTTAGTTTTAGCACAATAGTGCTGAAACAATAGAGGAGAAAATTTATTAATTTATTCTTAACCCTTAGAAGCTTTTATATGTATTAAGTTTATCTCAATAATGGGAATGTTTGAAAATAGTCCAATTTTTATATGTAAAATAAAAGATTATAACATAAAAAAAATAATAAAATAATAAAAAAAAATTATAAACAAAAATTAAACTGACTTAAAAAACTAGGTACCAGTAAAAATAAATGCACTAAAAATTATGAAATAATTAACTTTAGATTTTTATGAGTACACAGCAAAAAATGCTATAAAAGCGAATAAAAATTCAATAAGAATAATAATTTTATTTTGTACGAATAAGCACTAACTGTTGGGATAAAATATTAAATTGAAATATTAAATACTATGTTGAATACAAACAAAATCTCTTCAGAAGCAGGGCAAAGTAGAAAATTTTCAAATGACATGTTACTGATTATGATATCATTAGAAAACAGTTGACTTTTCTCAGATGGGAAGAGAATAAGCATTTGGAAGATTTAAATTCTGCGCCGCCTCTAAAAAGGTTGTGTTGTATTGAACATAGCATTAATATTTTAATTTAATAATTTTTATCAACAGTTAGTGTGAATTTCTTCTAATCAAAATAAAATTATTCGTTTTATTGAATTTTTCAATTTTCATACCATTTTCAATTTTGCTGTTCATAAAAATCATTAAGTAATTATTTCATAATTTTTAGAGCTTTTATTTTTACTGGTTCCTAGTTTTCGAAGTCGGTTTAATTTTTTATGTACTTTATAATGGTGAGAGATAATTTGTAGAAAGCCATACGTTGGTTTCTAAAAAATAGCTGAAGGGATTCTTTTTTTACACATTTTAAGTGCATTTTGTACTGGTTTTTGGTTTTTGAAGTCGTTTTATTGTTTTATTTTTTATTCAGCACCCCTTCTCAGCCATATCACCATACTACAGGAGTAATGAAACTATTCTATCCATGGTGGGAAGAACGAGATTTATTCAGTGGGTCTATTGCAATATAAAAATCAACATGCCCAGGTCATGCTATACGACGTTCGTCTACCCCGGGTCTTTATATTATAATTATATTAACAGACAGCTTTTCAATTTTTTGAATACACTCAGAGAAGTGGAAAATCTAGATCATTATACAACTTTCAACACCCTCCCTACTTCGAATAGAAGTGGAATTTTTTTTAAAAGAGTAATGTTCCATTGGTGCGGGAACACAAATCTTTTCTCTACAATGTCAATCTTTTTCCTTTGCAAACAATTTTCATCTGTACTTGTAATTTACATACATACATCTGTGCTCCGTGAGGAAGTGGTGTCGATAACATGTTACATGTCACATAAATCCGGCCACTCCAAAATGATGGAGGTATGCCACTGAACAGTCAAGTTTTTGGCAGTTTTTCAACAAGATATCGTGAATGGGGGATCGATGAAGATGGTTTATAGCCTATAATAAATAGGAACATAATGTTTGTATTATTATCGCGAGTATTCTTGGTTGAGTATTCTTCTTCTAATCAAGTATTCTTCTGAAAACTAAGGCGATAATATATACTGCTTCAGTAGGGATCGTTAATATTTCTTTATTTAAATCTATTGTTGGAAAAGTAGTGATTAAACTAAATTATATTTCCAAAATCAACATCATTGGATAGAATTCCGTGCAGCAAAAAAGGGGCAGCCATAAAATTGATCGATATCAAAAAAGCTGCCCTACTCGATATAAGCGACAGGGTTTTGGGACTCATTTTAAGGTTAATTTATTATTACAAAAGATATTATTCTCAATACTACACTATAAAAGTAGTGAAGTGTTTATGGTCATTAGAGCAGGGATAAAAGCCAAACTTTTTTTCTTCTTCCCTTGTCCTTCCCCAGTTTCTTCAGAATTTTTTGTTCAAATAACTATATTTCTTCTCTTCTAAGTAATTTTAAATCTTCATCTCTAGAGGTCTTGGAAGTGAATCAATAACTGACTTATCATGTGATTTCTCATTAAGAGAAATCCAAATCTTTAAGAAATTTTCATTGCAGGATCCACCTTTGATTCTCTTTTTAAACCCAATATAAGTTGAGGTTGCTTATTTCATTAAGATTTAATAGATGAAAAAGGTAGCTAAAGGCAACCTTTCAGTTCGCCATTCAACTTTTTTTTCCTCACTTTCGGGCTATATGGGGATCTGGATTAGGGACGAAGACAGATTATTAAAACAGTGTATTGTAAAAGTCTCCCTCTCTCCAACACTAGGGACTGGAACCTGCGAACTTCAGGTTATATAGTTGTAATAGGGAACATCAGTTCCTAAGAACATCAGTTTTTTGTTCAAGAGAGAATTGGCAAGTGATACTAGAACACTAATTATCAGTAGTTATATTGCATCCATTTCCACTAAAAAAAATGCAAACACTGGCTTCAAAAACTAGTAAAGTTTGCGTTACATGTGTGGTGGCATCGGGTCAAACAAGCAAAAATTGGGTTGCACACAAAAATGGAATAATTGGCATTAAAACGCTTGAATAATAGGAATGAATATCAATAAATAATGTGACATAGGATAGGCATTCCATAGGGAAGGCGTTCAAATTCAGTTGAAATAGCACATTTGAGTCAATATGACCCGGCGCAACTTATGAAGGGTTAAAAAGTTTGAGTGGATGGCTGGATACTATCCAGTTTATTTCTGAATTAATATTCTAATAAAATATCTGG
Source organism: Aelia acuminata (assembly GCA_911387785.2). NCBI lineage: Eukaryota > Metazoa > Arthropoda > Insecta > Hemiptera > Pentatomidae > Aelia > Aelia acuminata. The sequence continues at coordinate 136,907,600 of OU426979.1, forward strand.
TTGTATTTTGGAAGTGCAGCTTCTGGGCATAGCCTATTTTGGCTAGGTTTTGTCTGGCCAAATTTCGACTGAATAGGACCCCTTGAGGTTTATTTATCCCTTAATAGAGATCGAAGCAAGCAAGAGTTGAAAGCAGGGATTAAATCAAGGCTCTTTTTAATAGAAAAAGATGCGAGGGAGTTCTATAATATCATGCTCAAATTACCTCTCGAAATAGGGCATGCCCTGGAGCTGCAGTCCCAAAGAAGTACCTAATATCTTATTTTGATAAGGTTCGAGAACTATTCTATTTCTTAGCAGGCAATTTAATAAATTCCAGTTTGTATAACCTACCTTAGAATAAGAACACAAATAGCAACCATTGAGTAGGCCATCAATGTACCTATTGATGTCAGATCTATTAACTGTTCTGTATTGAAGAATACTGACCAGAATGCTATAAACATAATTTGAAAAATAATCTATCATTATTCATTAAATACTTAAGTATTATAAAATAATATAATGACAATATATATATAATTAAATATTGTTGATTTTTGACTAGTAGATTCTTCTAAATTTATTTCATTTATTTAAATAACAAAATTTATTTATTTAGAGAAATTGCCCTATCTTGGCCAATATAAACAGAGTTACAATGCTTAATTAACTGAACAAACTCAAATTTAACATCAAAAAGAGACTATTAAACTAGTGCATTACAATTTTTCGTTGTACCCTAACATATTTCATAGGTATCTTCTTAAATTGATTAGTTTTATTGAATTACCTGTAAACAAACCAGATGCTATGGTAGCATTAATTGGTGTTTTTGTATATTTGTTAATCACAGACAATGGTTTGAAAAGGAGTCCATCTTCTGCCATTGAATAGACAATCCGAGTCATCCCAAATACAGAAGAAAGTGTGCTAAATTTGAATTGCATAGAATATGCTGATAAATTAATAATATTAATTTTTAGAAACTTTTCTTTCTATATAATCATCCATTCCATATAATCATCTATAGATCAAACATTTTGCTTTTTAATAGGTAAAATTTAAAAAAATAAAATTGAAAATACCATCCTGATACAGCAGCTAGAGCACCAATTGTTACAACCAGTCTCATTTTACCGAGTCCCACTTTTTCCAATACATATGGATAAGGTGATCCTTTCATTAAATTCTTAAAAATAAATTAGAGATATTAGCACCTGATGTATAAATGTATGTATAGAAATACAATTACATAAGATTTAGTAATGTAATATACATATATAAAAAATAAAGAAACAAATCAATATTGTAGTTCCAAATTGTTTCCCCTTCTATCAGCAGCACTAAAACCTATGTCCCCTAGGATGTGTATAACTTGCACATTAACTTCAGCCCAAAAATAACCATAAGCTTATGGTGAAAAGCTGTGTTAGAACACTATCTGTGAAACATAAATATGAAGCAAGATAAGGCTAAGGGTGATGTGACTTCGTTTCATTTGACAGTATTAGAAACAATAATAAACTGCTTCATAATGTTTCACAGTAACTCTGAAGGGCCAAGAAAGTCTTCAAAGAATCTGAGAATAACTAATCATGTAATATTTTGTTACAATCAAATTATTTGTAGCGTAAAAATGTTTATGTTTCCAGTCTTTATTATTTAAGATTTCAAATATAGTATATAAAAATACATAAAATAAATATTTAAATATGTAAAGTATCACCCAGTGCCATGGATGTTAGTATGGGCAGTATAAGGCTTCAGTGGAACCCTTGAAGTCCAAAAAAAAAAAAAAAAAAAAAATATACAAAGATCAAAGTTTTTAATGTGATTGAAAAATCTATTTATTAAACTAAGTTATACATTATTCAATACTTTATATGATAGTTTATTTATATACCTCATCAAAATAAGGCCACATAAGGGTTAATGTGCCCGATATAAACCCATAAATTAAAATTGTTATTAATATACTCGCAACTAAAGCAAGAGGTACTATCTTCTGAGGATTTCTGGCTTCTCCACCTGAAAATATCATATTCTGTTCTTTGAGGTTACCACTAAAATCATATTTCATGTGCAGTTAGAAATAGCAACATAATTGTTTATGGAGTATATTTTTCAAATTGAATAGCCAAAAAAAATCAGCAGCCATTTAAACACACAAACAGCAGCAGATTTTTAAAAAAAGCAATAAATTTACCAATATGACACTTAAAAAGTGTTATATTCATAAAAAAATATTAATATATATTAATATATTATTAAATAATTTATCACATTATTAAAAATAAGATTAATTAGTGAATCAAATTCTCTTTGTGGAATTATTTAATGAATTGTATTTATATAAATTAACTAAATTATAAAGATTTATTAAGGAATGAGTATATCAAAGCAAAAATGGAACAATATATGTCTCGTAATCCTTCTCCGAACGGCAAGGCAGAGAGAATGAAAGGGAAACTTCGAGAGCAGGCAATGTAGAAATGCAATGCAATGAATTTTATAGAGATGCAAAAATTAGGCAAGAAGCTATTGAAGAAGAATTTAGTACATTAAGAGGTAACAACACCTGGGAAGAAGTAAGCAGACTACCAGACGCTAGAGCAATTGATGTAAGTGGGTTTTTACCACTAAGTTTTCAAATGGTAATATCAAAAAGAAGGTTAGGATAGTGGCTCAGGCACTTTAACACCACAATCTAAGCACGAAAATTTCTTTGCATCAGTAGCAGGTTTAGTACTCCCAGCGTATTACTTTCATCAGCTGCGCAAAAGTTCTACACATCAAGCAGTTGGATGTTCGCAGTGCTTATCTCTAAAGTGAATTAAAAATACCATATTGGATAGATGATAGTTGACCGGATATAGAATTAGGTAGAAAATAGTCTGGGGAGGATAGGATAGGATAGGGGTTTTAGGGCGATAAATATCGCGATTATTAGGCCCGTAGTCTGTGGAGGCGGTCAATAAAATACAAAATAGTATAGTATAGGCAACAATAAAATAGTTTTATACTATTTTGTATTTTATTGACCACCTCCCCGGACTATTTTCTACCTAAAAGTACCATAGTATATAAAGCATCCTGGTGGTTACAAAAGTGATAGTGAAGAATGATAATGTGCTTAAGTTGAATAAGGCATTATATGGAGTACAACAACATGCAAAAGCCTGGAATGATCACTTAAATGATAATTTTGTTATCATACATATGATATAACATACCATGTTAGGTTTTTCTATATCAGGTAGATTCCTGCCTGTCATTATCATCATAAACCTTTATCCCCTTTACCGCTCTGCAGTGTTGGGTTATACTTTTTAGTGTCTGGACCAGGTACACCATTCTTGAGCCAACTCTCTTCTTCTGTACCAACACATATTAAGCTTCCTGAAAGCATCCTGGACACTTTGCTCTCATGAAATGTGCAGTCTTCCACAAGGTCTCCTTCCCTCCACACAGGTATCATAGGTCTTCCTAGCAGTTAGTTCTGTATCCATCCTAAGCTTAGAGGATTTGGAGACCTAAGGAGGTCTCCAAACCACCTTCAGGATGGTCTCTGTTGGCTTAACTTCGAGGCTAGCCCTATCCCATTGAACCTTTTCTTCCACTTAACGACAATACATTCTCTATCGCCTGTATTCGACTTTTGTGTTTCAAGGTAAGGGTCCAAATGAATGATGAATGACAAATGCGATTTAAGTTTTACTGTTCACCTCGATTTTCCCAGAAAACCACTCTAAAGCAAACAGAACACTCTCCCAGCTGCTTCAAATCTCCGAGTCACCTCCTTATCAATGTAGCTGATTTTGTTGAGATAAGCGCCCTGATATTGGAAATTATCCACGTGCGCTAATCTCTTTTCATTTGCTATCAGAACTCTCATTATTTTCCGGGGCTTCTTTCCAATCCACATGCGTTTAGTTTTTCCTGGGTTTATTGCCATGTTTACCACAGATAACTCTTCTTGGAGGATTCCCAGATTATACTGTAGGTCTCTATCGTTGGCCACAAACAAGACTAGGTCATCTGCAAAAGCCAAGATGGAGAATCTTGTGGGTTGAAGACATCTGTCGGAAATGGAACTGTCTCATTCTTAGTTGCACTTTTTTAAGTGATAAGATGTATGTATATGCCAAAGGTGTGACAGCCAACATTTCATCAATATTTGTCAAATGGAGGGGGCACATTATTTCATAATTTTTTTTCCAATTTTTACCTTTTTTTTTTATTATCTCAAAAACGGCTTTAATGATTTAGATCAAATTTGTCATGTTTAATGAAAATTAGGTTTTCTTTAATATCAGGTAAGCTATTTCATTATTAAAATGTTCTGCAGGGGCTTAAATGGGGAAGGGGCCTTTTTTGTTTTCCTATAAAGTACCTTTGTTTTTGTTTATATGGAGAAATTAACTGTCTCTCATTACACCTAAAAATAATAAATGGCTAAATATGAAATATGAAAAAATCATATAGAAAACATATAGAGGAGAAAAAAAGAAAAATATTCCGTCAACTCAGAAAACACGTTGAGCTTATAATGACAGACCATTATTCATAATTAAAGCTGTTCTGTTCATTAAATGGTAATTATTTGTTTCAAGGTAACTAAATGAAGTTTTCAACAACTACATAGAGAATTATAAAATCAGACGACTTGGAGTATTATGCTTGCATTGCCGTAATTATCACAAGTAAAAACTTTTATTTAGTAATACAAAAATTAGTGTTTTTTATAGAGCAAATAAAAAACAAAAATAAGAAATGCACGTGGAAAACTATGTAACTTTGAGAAGTGGCAATTAACAAAACACATCAATTTCTAATTTAAGTAAGTTGGTAAGTGAAAGTTGTGTGTTGCGCGCACGCACCAGATTTTTTATTTAATTTTTACATTGGTGGGGGACAGTTCCCTCCTGTGAAAATATAGGGGGTGGGCGCGCGCCAGTGCACACAGATATTAGGTATGAAAAATTTAGTTTACCTGTTGTTGCAATAGTATCGAAACCAGCATAAGCATAGAAGCTTGTTGCAGCACCTGTCATGATACTTGAAAAACCAAATGGCATAAAACCTCCTTTTCCAGCATTAGGGCTTAGTGCTCCACTAAGTGACCAATTTTTAAATTGAGCATGAATGAATCCAATAAAAATCAAAGTAATGATCGTTAATAAATTGATAACAACAAAGACATTGTTTACCAAAGTTGATTCTTTAACACCAATGCTAACAATCCCTGAAATTAGATCATATATATTAATTTCACCTTGTTTAAAAAGAAAAGATCTTTATTCAGTCTACTAGATTTTTAAGGAACTATAAACTCTACTATATTAAAAACGTGACATAGAGCTGAGGATACTTGTGGAATACCTGATAAAACAGAAATAATAATTAACGATAAAAAGTCCACGTATTCTGATAAATATTTAACATGAATTTCAAAATGCTTTTGTTCCCAGTTGGAAATTCTCCCGCCAAATATGGAATCAATGTAAGCACTCATTCCTCGAAGAAGACATGCTGTGCCTGAAATAATGAAAGTAATAAAAACACTGAAAAAAAAAACATATTTGCTACTTCTCATGGTGGTTCGATTCATTTCAGGATCAAAATATGCTTTTATTTTTTTCAGCAAGTATTAGTCTTTCTTGATGGCTTGATGAAAACCTGAATGTCTGAGTAGTGTGTGAGTTTGAAAAAAATTCAAGCATTATACAAAACTTCACAACTTCTCAAAACTAATATAGATCTAAACTTAGTCATGTAAATTAACATGTTGACTGGAAGGATGAACAATCGGAAATCATGTACAAAACATCAATTATTTTTTAATTCTATTCATAATAAATAAAAGATTCGATTCGAAAAAAAAAATCTAAACTTAAGACTATATCAAACAACATAATTTTTATAAAAATAAAATGCTCCTGAAGCATAGGATGTCCCCGCTTAATTTTTTCATTCTGTTCCTCGAAATCTACTTACCTATGGCATTAAGCTTAATTATATTGTTTTTTATTTGAGTACAATTATATGAATGATGTATCGAGCATTTCTATTTTTAGAAAAGCCCACCCAGTCTATAAAAAGCACATTTGAGTATTTAAAAAATAGTCAAAATTTTACGAAATTTTCGGAATGATGTTAACCCAGGGGTAGTCTCGCGCTTGATAGTTAGACGATTGGTTGTATATTTTTGTTCTTCTATTTGATTTAATTACTTAATTATTATTCTTTGTGCCTTTCCGGAGTTTTATAAATGGTTTATAAATAAAAATAGTCATAAAATAACTATACATAATGAAACCGGTGTGGTCTCGCCGCACAGTGCTTCGAGTATATGGAGTTCTTCGACAAAAATCTTTTGAATATGGAATATTATAGTAAATGCTGTGCTGATTACGAATATGCCTCATATATGGAGTCGGAAATAATATTTGGCAGAATTAGAGCCAAAAAAAAAGGAAAATCATTTTTGGCTTGGTTATGACAAAATATGTAAGATTTAAAGGAAAATAGAGAATCATTGAATCGTTGTAGGGTATTTTATTAAAATGTATGTTTAATAAGATAATTAACCAAACACAACATATCAAATACAAAAGATACATGATTGTACAAATAATGCTAACTATACAAATAATATTTTACATAATAAAATAATTTTTGAAAGTATGTAGGTACATTAGGGAAATATAAATAAATAAAATAAAATAAAAAGCTGAATTTTCTGGTTAAAATGGTGAACACTTCTATGATCAATTTATTTATATAAGTTCAGTTAATTTTGAATTTTGTTATGATTAATTCAGATTAAATTGAACATGATTTTAATTTTAATAAGAAAATTATAACCAAAAGAATTAATCAGATTCACTTGAATATTCGCTAGTTAGATTATCTTCTAAGTTCATCTTGTGAACAAATCTAACCTTGTTTCTGTCAGCTTATTGATAGTTCGTTCAAATATTAAATATTGTTCAGTTGGAACATCATTGTGTTTTGATTTTATCTCTAATATATTGTAACACTTCTGTGGGTTAACAAATATATACTTATTGTTCAAATATATATTTATTCAACAAAAATATACAATTATAAATGCTAAACGAATTATAACAAAATAAACATTCGAGCAGGTTACAAATTACAACTTTATAGCACATAAGTCATATGGCTTGAGCTTCAGTCAAGACAAACACTAAGGGCCGTATTTATGAACGATCCTAAGGAACGCCCTACTTAAAGGCTTTCTTAAAATGCCCACCTTTAGCTAACCTTAACACAATTTTCATTTTATAAACGTTCTTTTACCTTTCTTATCTTAAGGACGCCTTAGATCTTAAGGTGTTCCTATAAATTTGATCTGTTTTCCTTCCTTAGTGCTAAGGTAGGTGATTAGCTACCTTTAGCTTCTCCTTAACTATTTAAGTAATAGAAATAAAAACAGAAAACAAATATCAGGACTTAAATACTTATTAAAAAGAACCATATATTAAGAAACGACTTTTTGGAATTTTTACTTTATTTATATGAGGTAGGATAAACCATACAGTTATTAACACTCAGTACAGTTATTGACACCCCAACTTTAACTTAAAAAAACAAGTCCTAATTTGATTTCAAGATATATATGAATCTAATGTTTGAAGGGTCCTCTAAGTCATAAATGATTTAAGACTTTAACAAACTAACCATAGGGAAGATTTCACAATTAAATCCACAGGGTGTCAATAACTAGTTTTTGCACTTTTAACAATAAATATTGCCATATGAAAAAACTATTGAACTTTTGACCCAAAAAAACCTCTTGAGTCTTTGTAAGGATAGATAAAGAGGAGCTATAGGAACTTTCAATTAAATCCCTTCATAAGAAATATTTTTTTTAATGACACCACTGAAATTTAGTTTTAAGGGTGTCAATAACTGTACGGTTTACCCTATAAACAACAAAGGCGGTGTAATATTATTGCACTTTTAAGGGAAATAAAAATTTTAATCTTGGTGAAATATATTTCTTTTTTTCTCCTTTATATATTTATCAAATATTTTCATATGTAGCCATTATTACTAAGCACAATGAGAGACAGATAATTTCTTCATTTAAGCAAAATGTTTTATTTTCAATTAATGCATACTTATTTAGTATATGATTGACAAAAACAATAGACGAACATTTACCTCTGGACCAAGCAGGCTTTAGGAAAGGCATGTCTACAATTGATCATTTACACGCTGTAAACTAACTTATAGAAAAAAGCAAGGAATATAATTTAAACGTCTACCTTGGATTTGTTGACTTCTCCAAAGCTTTTGATAGCATATATGGAGATTCCAATTAAGAGAGGAGTCAGGCAAGGGGATATATTATCACCACAGATCTTCAATATAGTACTGGAACTTATTCTAAAGAAGAGATGGATTGGGAGAGATATGGAATCAATATCAAAGGTGTAAAACTAAGCACACTTAAATACACAGATGATGTGCTATTGATTTCAAGCAAAGAAGAGGAAATAGTGACCATGCTAAAACAGCTTATGCACACAAGTGCCCAACACGGATTATCGCTGAACCTCGCAAAGACAAAAATAATTACTAACTCGCATATCACCATAGCAAAAACAGACATTCCAGAAATAAGCATAGTAGACGAAATCACATATCTAGGGCAAAGGATCTCTTTTAAAGATAGACAAGCAACAGAGATTCAAACAAGGACAGCTGTGGTTTGGCGGAAATATTGGAGCTTAAGAATGATAATGAAGAATAACAATATCAGCCAGCCCCTAAAAACATTAGCTTTCAATAGCTGTATATTACCTGCTATGACTTATGGATGCCAAACATGGTCCCTCAACAAATGCCATGAGAAAAAAATTCAAACATGCCAAAGAGCAATGGAGAGGAGCATGCGAGGCATAAAAAGAAGCCAAAAGCTCAGTAGCATATCTATAAGGAAAGAAACCGGGGTTACAGACGTAATCAGGCATATCAAGAAGATAAAATGGCAATGGGCTGGGTATTTAATGAGGAAGAATGACGAAAACTGGGCCAAGAAACTCACAGAGTGGATCCCCTTAGATATGAAAAGGAACCGAGGGAGGCAAAGAAGAAGATGGGTAGACGAGATAAAGAAGGTGGAAGAACCCTGTGGTCACGGAAAGCCAAGGGCAGGGAATACTGGAAAATGAAAATTAGCGAACTCTCAGCGAACACAAAGTACGGATAGTCCCCGTTAAGGACTTTAACAACTCCTGAAAAGGAAGGTCTATATACATGTGCGATAAAAGAAAATTACATGTAAATGTAAATATTGTTACTATAAATGTATATATGTATATAAATAAAGACTATTATTATTATTATTATTATTATTAAGTATATTGATAGTATTACTTAAGTGTACAACTTTAATCACAAACATTTTGATGCAGATGCTTTTGAATCTTTTCCATTTCTACACTTCTAACATTAATTATGTTTCAGTAGACAGTATTAGAGCTGTGATTGTAAATATTTGAGTAGTTGGTGATATAAACATCTGAAAGAATATTAATTGAATTCATTTTTTTCTTCTGCAAGTAGTACTGTATTGAGCAATATAATCTTAATTATTGATAGTAAAGATAGTTTCACTCAATTACTCATTGAGAAAACAAAATCTTGATATGAAATATAGACTGAATCCAATTTGAGAAAATTAAATGTAATTTTAATAGTACCAATTTAACATTTTTAAAGTTTTTTTATTTATTTATGCCTATTTCACATAAAAGGCTTTCATGGAATTTGTTGAAATTAGATAAGTTTGGTATAACAAGTTTTTGGAAGAGTGGTAAGAGAAATGTAAAAAGAACAGAAATAAATTGATAGACAACTTTTATTTATTATAATATAAAAATGAAAAATAAATAACAGAATCATAATACACACTAATAAACCAATTCTTTATAAAATGTCAAAACACATGTACATCCACTAAGATTTTTCAATAATTAATATGCTAATACAAAAGTAATAACATTCTAAAGTAAGCAATCAGTTTTTATTAATAATTCATATAAGAATATGAAGTTGTTGAAAAAAGGAAACTGAAGCTTTAATATATCACATTTCCAACACACATCTTTTTTAAAATAAGTTGGTTACTAATTTATACATATCTAACATTTACAACTCCTTCTCATGAAAAAGGTTGGAACTAAACCATCCAAGAATATTTTGAAGAATATTAAGAAATATATAATAAATATACAATAGTATATCACAAACATCTTAATTAGAAGAATATTGCAGTCTCTCATCCTCCAAGCTAACTTCAAGAGAAATAAAGTTTGAGACTAACACTACTTAACATTGTTTTATCACACTTTTTCACTCTCATTTGCATCTTCATCTTATAATAAAGATATTTTTGATTGTAATCCTGAAGCATCCATTAAGTTGTTTTGAAATCGATTAGATGAAACATTGTATATATTTGTTTGTTCTTTTACACTAACAATGTTTGCACACTATTCAACTTTGAGTGATTTCTACTCCAATTATCATTTTCTTATAGTTCTAGAGCTGTAATTGCCACATTAACTACTTAAAACACTCTAAAAAACACAGTAAACAAGAGTGAAGTTAGCACTGATGTCAGTTTAGGGAGGTTATACCTAGCGTCCGAGTACTCTTATCAATCTCCTCTGATTTGTTGTTTAGTTAATGTGGCCTTAAATTTGCACCTTAATAAATGCATACTTAGTTAAGGAAAGGAATTGTTAAGGAAGGTTCATAAAATGAGAATTATCTAAAGGAACACTTAAGCTTAAAGGTTTTCTTAACACAGGAACGTTCATAAATACGGCCCTAAGACTTAGACTAATTGGCCCAGTCACTCGCTCCTTTTACATAGTCGTAAAAGGACCTACTGGAAGGTTCGAGACCCCCGTGGAATCATTCAGGCCTTGAACTCCAACAATCTAGTCCCATACATATGCTCTGACGGTCCGCTCCAATCGCTAGTTGTTCCAACAAAAGGTTTGGGATTTTAAACCATGTGTTTTATTTTTCCTTATTAAAAGATTTAACATTACAATATTTCTTTTAGTGGATATTTTATACCAGAATCTTTAATATCAGACTCCAATTCTAATTTTTTTCTAATAAATGAGACAAAACAGCATCTTTTTTACAACTGGGAGCCACAGAAATCCACTTTGTAAAGAATTCTCATTTTCAAGACATAAAAAATATACCCATGACTATTGGGCCAATTTCATTAGTGGCAAAGAAATTCAGTTCCAAAATTAAATGAGAGTTGTTTTTAATTGAAAAGTCAAGTATTAATTTTATAGTGTGCTGCAGTAAACACAATTTCCAAACACAAATTAAATATGTGTAATTAAAAATATTACTTACATTGATTTTTTAAATATATTTTTTAAATTAGGGCATACTTTCAGACACTGCTTAAAATTATTGATATTGATAAATTTACTAAAGTAAAAACTAATATTTTTTATTTAAAACTAATATTTGTTAAATATTTCTTAATTTTAATAGAAATGGAGTTAACAAATATATATAAATATTATAATTAATGATCATTTACATCTCTAGGAACATTTTAAATGTAAATTCAAGAAAAAAATAAAAACTTGATTTTTGTCCATTCATCGAAGCACCGTGAGCTGGGTGAACACCTATTTTTTTCTGTATTCGCGGGCGCAACCGACTAAAGGCGGGCGCAAGCGACAGTGCTGCTTCTTTCAGGAACTAGAGAAACGGGGATAAAAGCCGGGCAATTACCTAGGATTCATAGGGTTTTATCGCGTTTTTTTATTTATTTTTCCATAATTAAAATCCGATTGAGCAGAAAATCATTTGAAAGATGTCTAATAGGTATTACTCGGTCCCTCAGTGTTCAATTAAAAAATCAAAAGACGTGTCATTCCATTTACTTCCAAAAATAAAAAGCTTCCTAAAGAGTCTATTGTAAAATTAAGAATAGATAAGCCTGTTTCAAAACATATGAGATATGTAGTCTTCATTTTAAAGAAAGTGACTATATTTATCCAGGTAAATATTAGTATTGGCATTTTATTATTCCAAAATGTTAGTTTTATACAAATAACATTGGGACCATAGTGTCATATTTGTTTTTCTATTTTAATTTTCCCCATTTTTGTCTTACATCCGTTGTGCTTAATTGTTCCAAGTTTTCAATGCGAAGCCTGAAAGTTTTGACAAATAAATAAATAACATGACAAAGAATCTAAGCTGTTATAACAATGATTGTATGAAAAGGTAATTAATGTTATTACTAACCGAAAAACGTAGAGTAAAGTAACAATGATGGGTTTGCATTTACCAGAACTACCAGCTTTACACTTACAACGACAAGAAAATTGCTTATTATTATTAATAAATTTGATTTCCACTTTTATTTGATGGGACAGTCCTTTAAGATCGCTAGTTTGAATGCACAAGGCTTGTAAAATAACTGTTTTTTTACTTTTAGATATTATTCCACATGTAATTATGTGGTTTGCATCAAGGATAGCCTGCCCTTCGATTAATGGTCTTTTAAAATTACCAATTATCTCTATCACATCAACTGTGTCTATCCCCGTTCTTTCCGACATTTTGCAAAACTACTAGCGCACCCTATAGTCGATTGCGCCCGCCTATAGGGTGCGCTAGTAGTTTTGCAAAATGTCGGAAGGAACGGGGATAGAATTAGTTTATGTGATAGAGATAATTGGTAATTTTAAAATACTATTAATTGAAGGGCAGGCTATCCTTGATGCAAACCACATAATGACATGTGGAATAATATCTAGAAGTAAAAAAACAGAGTTATTTTACAAGCATTATGCCTTCAAACAAGCAATCTTAAAGGACTGGAAATAAAAGTGGAAATCAAATGTATTAATAATAATAAGCAATTTTCTTGTAATTGTACGTGTAAAGCTAGTAGTTCTGGTAAATGCAATCACATCATTGTTACTTTACTCTACGTTTTTCAGTTAGTAATAACATTAATTACCTATTCATACAACCATTGTTATGACAGCTGTCATTTTCATGGCAGCTTAGATTCTTTGTCATATTATTTATTTATTTGTCAAAACTTTCAGGATTCGCATTGAAAATTTGGAACAATTAAGCACAACGGATGTAAGACAAAAATGGGGAAAATTAAAAAAGAAAAACAAATCTATGACAGTGTGGTCCCAATGTTATTTGCTTAAAACTATCATTTTGGAAAAATAAAATGTCAAATGCTAATATTTACCTGGATAACTATTGTCACTTTCTTTAATATGAAGACTACATATCGTCATATGTTTCGAAACAGGCTTATCAATTCTTAATTTTACAATCCACTTTTTATTTTTTGGAAATAAATGGAATGACACGTCTTTTGATTTTCTAATTGAACCCTGAAGGACCGAGCGATACCTATTTCAAATAATATTTTGATCAATCGGGTTTTTATAATGGAAAAATAAATTAAAAACGCCAAAAAACCCTAATAATCCCAGGTACTGGCCCGGCTTCTATCCCCGTTCCTTTAATTCCTGTAAAGAAGCAGCACCGTCGCTTGCGCCCGCCTATGGTGGGTCAAATATGATGCTGATTATTGTTTTAAAGGCTAAAGGTGGGCTTTCAGTGAGTCAAACCACGTAACATCTTTCTATTGTTGTTCGATTGGTGTATTGGCCGAAGGTGCCCGAGACAGACTGTTCGGGGATGAGGTTTGACACAGTGTAAAACCACCTAAACTGAGCCTCATTATGGTCGCTCCTTTTCTTTCCTCTTTGTTTTAGATAATCGTGAATACAGAAAGAAATTTCTCTAGCTTGACTTCTGATCACTTTAGTTTATTTTCCTAGCACTTCTTTTAACGAGTCATGTAACTGCCCGTAGTTGTTGACATTTTCTGCTGTTTAGATCACATAAAAGTATTTTCGTTATCGTCAAAACTGCAAAGGTACGCCAACTATTATAAAGGCTTTATATTTGCCACCAAATCGACACAACAGTCCGCGCATGCGATTCCCTGTTAAACTTCTTATGTTGTCGAGCTATAATAGTCGGCAACTGAGCTTGTATCTTAGGAACGGTGGCGGGTGAGCTCTTAATAGTTGGTACTGGTGTGCCTCTAGGGGTGGGCCCGAACTTGAAATCTATTTCAACATATTATCAAGAGCTAATTTGTCACCATCATAGCAATGAAGTTTAACAAGATTCTAAAAAAAAAACAAATAAGTCAATTATATTAAAAGCAAAAAAAAAAAATTATATGGAAACTGCTGATTTACCTATAATGAATTCAAGACATAGATTCCACCCTAAGATGAAAGCAACGAACTCCCCAACTGTTATGTAGCAATAGGAGTATGCTGAACCAGTCCCAGGTGCACGACTTGCGAATTCAGCGTAACACAGAGCTATAGGATTATATTTTTTTATTAGATAGGTGAAAAAACTGTATGCATAATATTTCGTAGCGGCTCTAAAGACCGTTATAATTATTTTACTATAATCTAACTTATAGTAATATTGTGAGAAATTAGGACTGTTATTTAATTCCCCTATATTTTTTTTTTGTCAATAATATGGAAACTAGAATAAAAAACATTCATCCATAAACCGCATATCGCACTGCGGGAATCTAAGACGAAAAACTCTAAAAAAGCCATTTTGGTTTTAACTCTATGATGACATGCTCCAAAACTAGGTGAGTAAAATGGGCTCTTTTTTTGTCCAATTAGTTTCGGCTTGACGGTTAGTAGTGTCTTCGGTAACTTCACTGGCTTGTCGCTGAGAGGGGGACGCGTAAAAACAAGGAACGCATACAACATTACTCAATTTTTTTCTCTGAATTTATTAGCTAAGCATTGTTAAAAGCCACAATTTGAAATTCTGCTGATACGAAAATCGCTTTTTTACAACCGTTATATTTCATTTACATGGAAAAAGATCAAGGCAATGAAAGGAAAGATGAGCAAACCATTACGAAATATAAAAGATGAGGGAGGCAGATTGATTACCGGATACCAAGGTATTTTGGAAAGATGGAGACGACACTACAAGGAAGTGTTTTCTGGAGATGCTGAGGAGAGTATGCCTAGAGAGGATATACAAAGAGAATATGATGAGGTGATATGGGAGGAGGAGGTGGAAGCAGCGGTGAAGAGATTAAGACTCGGAAAAGCTCCAGGAAGAGACGGCATCACCCCTGAATTCATCAAATTTGGTGGGGCAGAACTAATGAAAGCTTTGCAGAGTCCTTTTCAGAAGATATTCACTGAAAAAACGATCCCTAAGGAATGGGAATACAACATAATTGTCCCGATTCACAAAAAGGGCAATGCTAGTGAATGCGATAGTTATAGACCTATCTGTCTATCCCAGGTTGCGTACAAGCTCTACACCTCAATATTGGAAAAGAAGCTGCGAGGGCTAGTGGAGGACAACTTGGAAGAGGAGCAGGCTGCTTTCAGGCCTCAACGCCAGACTCAGGACCATATCTTCTCCCTCAGAACAATAATAGATAAATCATGGGAACGGGGTAAGAGTATCTTCTTGGCATTCATAGACCTGAAAGCTGCATTTGATTCGGTCCCTAGAAAAGAACTGTGGAATGCTCTCTCACGAAAAAACATTCCCCAAGGATTGATAGAAGCCATTAAGTCGACATACCACGATTCAAAAGGAATAATAAGGATTAATGGAAGAGAGTCCGATGTGTTTGCTATCAAGAAGGGTGTAAAACAAGGAGATAGTTTGAGCCCCCTCCTGTTCATTGCATACATGGATGAAATCCTGAAAATATGCAAACGTAGGACAGCCCGCACTACTATTGGAAACTGGAATATGAGGACAATCCTCGCCCAAGTAATGGTATTCGCGGATGACATTGTCCTCATCGCGGATTCTAAAGAGAGCCTGCAGCAAGCTGTAATCGAATGGGAAGCCGAGTTAGAAAGAAAAGGAATGACAATTAATGTCAGGAAAAGTAAAGTGATGCACATTGGCAGGGAACAAGAACACGTCGAAATACTCTGCAAAGGTGAAATAATGGAAATGGTGGACGAGTACACTTACCTCGGAACAGTGATCAGCAGAAATGGAAGGATAGACCAGGAGATATCCAATAGGATAAAAAAGGCGAACGCAATCTACTACCATCTCTGCAACACACTTATAGGGAAAAGGGAGGTGGAGAAAAATGTTAAGCTGCATATCTTCAAAGATGTTTACCTACCTACCCTTCTATATGGAAGTGAAAGCTGGGTACCATTAGATAAGCACCTAAGTAGAGTTACTGCATCGGAAATGAGGTACCTCCGAAAAGTAGCGGGCCGAACCAGAGGGGATCGTATCAGGAATGATAGGACTAGAGAGGATCTAGGGATTACTTCTCTAAAGGACATTCTTGAAAAGAGGCAACTTAGATGGTTCGGACATCTCTGTCGTATGAATGAGGACCGGGATGCAAGAAAATACTTCGAGGCCAGACCAACAGGAAAACGCCCCAGAGGGAGACCCAGGACTCAGTGGACAGACTACATCTCCAGTGTGGGAGAGAAAAGAGGTAAAAACTGGAATGCCATGAAGGCGCTGGCTCGGGACCGGGAGGCTTGGTTTGCATGGACAGAGGCACCTCCACGCTGAAAGGCACAAAGGAGGAAGAGAAAGAAGAAGAAGAAGAATATTTCATTTACAGTTACAGTCGGCTAGTTCTCCTTCTCACAATTTCTTATTTATTTAGAGGATGTCGTCATATTTCCTTTTGGATGAGCATCTAGCTTTACCTTAGCCATAAGCCTTAATTATGTTAGTTTTTGATACCTTACTTGTATTGATACCTCTTCAAAAAGGTGCGTATCACACGCAACAAACCTGCGAGGGTGCAGGCCACACCTGCGAATAGGAAAGACAATATCATCGCTGGGCCGACTTTGGTTGCCAGCTCTCCCGCCATGATGTACACCCCCATGCCGAGCATCGAACCCAGCCCCAGGAACACCAAGTCATGGAACCGTAAGACTCTTCTCAGGCCACTTTCTTCTATGTATAACAATGCCTTTTTCCTGGTGAGGGCATCCATCAAATTGAACTGAAAATTGGTATCATAATTCTATCGTATATCTGTAAATTATGTAAACCAGCTGTTCTTAAAGTGGTGGCACGATGAGGGTTTTGGGGCAAACTTTAGTTATTAAAATAAAAATGACGAAAAATGAAATTTTCAGCGGAGAAATGAATTTAGTTAATTATTTTAACATTGGACCCAATGTTCCAATAGGAATAATTTATTTACAAGTAACCTAAATGAGAATCAAGTGAATTGAAAGGGTTTGAAAAAAAAAATGTACAGTTATACAAATATAAATGGGCCTGGATTACAGTAAAGTAACTCGTTAGTTAAACATGGTATGGATGTATGGCTTTCGATAACCTTCTAACCCTAAAGCTGGTTCTAGTTTTTCTACACGATCCTTCAAAGCTAACCTCGATTATTGTAACGTTGCATTAACCAAGTGACGTATCGTGTGGCTGCAAGAATAAGAGCATTCTAGCAAGAGCGCTACAGGTGCCTAGAAGATATCAATCAAGCCACATGACTCAAGTACTCGATCGGAGTTGTTTACTTTCCCCTTAATTGTTTCATTTCATCTCGTTATATATCTTTATTACTTTTATTTAACTTTAAAAATTACCACTAGTTGTAATTGTAGTTAAATTAAATTAATTAATCACAACTGATTACTTCACCTGTACGTTTTTTTTTGTTTTTAGCAAGGGGTAATCAATCTTAATTACTTTTTATCTATCACATTATTATTTCTATTCGACAATGTATCGGGCACTAACTTTTAACGTATTCACTTCTTTTATAAAGATAATTGAATTCAACTATTACTTTAAATATTTCATATTATCATTTTTTTTTTTTTTTTTTTTTTTTTTTTTATTGGTCCTTCCCTTCCTCGTCTGTTAGGCTATACGGGTTTCCCGGGCCAGGGGAGAGGGTGGAGGATTAAGGCCGAGTATTATTAAATTTCCACTGGCTCCGGATTTTGAACTTGCTATGTTTCAGTTTTCAATCATACGTTGAGTACATGGGCAACGCGTATTTTCTGACGCGTTTGCCCACTCGGCCATTCCGCCACTATAAATATTATCATTATTTATAGTAGGATATTTCAAAAGTGTGGGTTATTTTCATCTCAATTTTTTTTAAATAATAAAATAACCGTTTTCCACCGCCCCCACCCATAAAGTACCACAATATGGGTCCCTTAAAAAATCCTAAAAGCATGCACACACTTTAGTGGGTATTTTGAGAAATATCGGTTTTTGAAAAAAATGCGAAATATGTCGTTTGTTGGGAGTGAGAAAGAACAGGTAAAATCATACTTTAAACTTATTACTTAATGGGTGATTCTAAAATTTTGGTGGTATTTGGCTCTTAATTTTTTTTTGGAATTTCAAAGTCATTTTTTCTTATGTTTCTGGTTGCAGATGGCACGGTCAATTGCTCCCTACTAATGATGTGAAGTGTGCACACACTTAAGGCGGGATCACACGAGGTAGTGAACAGGGCGAGAACACGACCAGTAATGGGCATGTCACACGACTTGCTTTCTCCCAGTAGGAGCTCACGACCTCATCTGGTTCACACGGTAAAGTACCTTTGTCCGGTCGTGCTTCTCTCGCGCTTTTTCTCGTTATGGCAGAAGCCGCAAAAGTTCTATGCGAACTATTAGTGCAAGAGTTGAGGATTCGCTTGAAAAAGGTTCAAAACGAAAAGTGTGGGTTCGAGACTGGGTAAAGAGGCGGAATTCACTCGGCGCCTATATATATATATATATATATATATATATATATATATATATATATATATATATATATATATATATATTTATGGGTTCTCAGGGGGGAAGGCTGGGAAGGGCAGCTGCCCCCCTAGAAATTTAGAAATAAAAACTACCAATTAAATAAATTCGTATTCATTTACTACATTTATTAAGGGATACATACCTCAGAATACCCAACATTACTCCCTTATTTATGGTCATTGTAGCCGGGTATCTGAGGCCCCAGAAAGCGCCACCTATTCGGTTGAGGCAGTTTAGAGTCAGAGCTACCCTATTTCTCAAGCACTCCAGCGACGGAAGTGGGCGTGCTCACTCCAACAAAATGGAGATTTCACGACCCGTCACTTCAAGGTCGTGCACTACCAACATTCCCACTACCACTAGTTCACACGAGGTAGTGATCACGACTGACTAGCCGGCAGGTAGTGCTCTCGCCCAATTCACGACCCCGCTTGAACCCGCCTTTATATTCAGAGTTTTCGGGATAATGATTTTAAAAGAAAGTAATGTTCTAGGTAGGGAAACTATGTAACATATGACATTGTTATATTAATTCACCGGTGTTTGGGCAAAAGGGGTTATGTCTTGGAATGAGAAGTTTACAGAACGATTTTTCAAAGTTTTAACTTTATTTATGAATAAATAACATAATCACTATATAATCACTATATTATCTCGTAAGAGACTAAACATTATAGCGAAATACAAACTTAAACAAAATATTACTTATTTATTTTAAGTGCATTTAAGCCCTTTGTATCTAATATTTTTGTCTCTTATGGCCTTCTGATCGTCGTGTTAACACTAAAAATACACAATCAACTACAAAAATGATGAAAAATCAATCTAAAGGTACATTATTAGTTTAAAAATAAAACTCTTGATGAAGTTATTGGCCTATTTCTACACCAACTAAATCAGGATCAAGATCTTAATTATTATTGGGCCTAAAGTTTCTGTAAAAATCGTGGAAGTAGGGGGACTTAGTTGTAAAAGATCAAGTAGATTTTCTAGATTTTTTTAGATTTTTCTTTTCCGTGGATATTGGGATTGGCTCACTGTAGGTATTTTTCAACGTGAATGTGCTTGGCTGTCGGCCTCTTCTTTTAGATGAAACATAATCAAAGGGATCGTCTCTATACAGCCTGTTTTTAAAACTAATACGTCCAAAGTCATTGTTGTACCGAAACCATTGTGCTTCTTTCATTAAAAAAGGAGATCCGTTTTCATTTTTTTTTTCTCAAAACTAATGGACCCCTGAAGAGTTCTCCAAAGCTGAAGAAATCTTTTTGTTCCATTTCAATTACTTTAAATCTTTTACTAGTGCGCCTTATTAGTGTTGCACAGTCATGAGGGTGGGCTATCAACGCATCTGTTTTCTTCTTATGTCCCTCAATGAGCGAATGCTCGGTATCACATTCCATCCTCGTATGCCCAGAGACAAGAAACTTGTGATGTAATTAACGAATCGTCATTTTCTCTATTAATAAATAGGAAAACATTGCTGCAACGTGGGAGTTTTTATTCTGACCCCCGCATGTGTCACAGAACAGGACAACTTTTTTTACTGAGCCTGGTAAATTTCTTAGCTCCTTATAAAGGCACGAAGCAATCTCATCTGCTCCTCTCTTTGCTACAGACTCGTGTCAGACATAACATGTTGCTTTTTTGGTGCTGCAGTCGTGAACTGTCAAGTCCAGTTCAGCCTCTTATAAAATGACACCGAAGTCTGCAAATCAGGTGTAGGTAAGCACTGTTGTCAGAGTTGGGCAAAAAGTAGTTCAACTACAAATTACTGAACTACATATACAGTAGTTGGAAAGTTGGAACTATAACTACTTTTGTAATTTGCAGTTGGCAGGCCACAACTACAACTACTGTAGTTTGAAAAAAGTAGTTGCATTTTTACAACTACAACTAGTTGTTGTAATTGTAATTATAGACCTACAACTACATTTATTGGTAATGGAGTTTTAATCGAAATCTCTATATATATAAGAGGCTTTGTCCTGACTGACAGAATCAACGCAGAGCAAAAACTACTAATGATAGAAACTTGACGTTCGGAATTTGGACTTTAAACGCGATGTAAGTAACCACTAAGAAAGGAATTTCAAAAATGTAACCCCGAAGGGGCTTAAATGGCGAAATTGTCGTTTAACTCTAACGGAAATCTATTGTTGAGATTTTAAACCATATGTTTTTTATTTGAATATCGATTTAACGTTACAATAATATTATAATAGACATTCACATAAAATATGGCTACTGATTATTTAAATATTAGTGGTAATCAAATTATGCACACTGTGATTCCCATGATTGGGGATGGTGCGTGTCTATTTCGATCTCTTTTCCATATATTTCTCCATATATATATACTTCTCCATATATATATACTTCTCCATATATATACTACTCCATATATATATACTTCTCCATATATATATATTTCTCCATATATATATACTACTCCATATATATATACTTCTCCATATATATAAGAGGCTTTGTCCTGACTGACAGAATCAACGCAGAGCAAAAACTACTTATGATTAAAAACTTCGGAATTTAGATTTTAAAAGCGATGTAGGTAACCAATAAGAAAGGAATATCAAAAATGTAACCCCTAAGAATATCTAAAATGTAAATGGCGAAATTGTTGTTTAACTCTAACGGACATCTATTTTCGAACTTCGAGAAAATATATCTAATTAGGACTCATTTTAAAGAATTTGATACGACGAGTTTAGCTCGAAAGGCCCTATTGGGCGTCGAAAACCATGTTTTGCAGCAGAAAAATGAAGCGTTCAAGACGAGTAAGTAATTTTTTTTTCGGCGGTTTTAGTGAACTCTCTCCATTGCGCGTCTCCGTCTCTTCTACCGAGCCGGCAGCTTCCCCCTCCAACATTCCACCTACCGGAAGCTCAAATTCTACTAAATCTCCTTAACATCAGTTAACATATTATATTAGATCAATAACAAGATAATGGTCACAGAATTGATTTTAAAGGCTCGCGGGCGAATCCGCGACGGGAAATGCTAGTCATTTATAAATCGATATCAAGTATTTCAGTGCTTTTCAGTGAATTTAGTTTTACTAGTTCCTAGGTTTCGAAGTCGGTTTAATTTTTGTTATAAAATGTTTTTTATTTCATACTTTTTAGTTGGAGAAGATAACAAATGTAGAAAACCATACGTTGGCTTAAAAAAAAATTTTGAAATTTTTTTATGTCTACCACGTTCGTCTTTCCCGGGCCTTATTACTGTTATATATTATTACAATAAGATGTTACAAATAGTCTCAGATAGACGTTTAGTATGCCGTGTATTAGCAACCCAATGTAGTTGGGCAGCATCTCTTTTATGATGAATAAAGGGTTTCTCTCTATATATAAACAGTCACCTTTTCAATTTTATGAATACACACAGAAAAATGGGAAAGCGGTGCGTGTATTATACAAATTTCAACATACTACGTTTTATAATTAAAAATGGATTTTATTTTTTTAAAGATCAATGTTCCATTGGGAAGGGTGTTTGCTAAATATTGTCGTCAGTACTTGTCATTTATATACATCATCAGTGTTCCGAGATGTGTTGAGTTAAATATACATAAATATACAAATCCGGCCATTCCAAGATGAAGTCGCTGAACAGTCGAGATTTTGGCCGGTTTTGGACAAGATATCGTTAATGGAGAATCGATGAGTATGGTAATATGACATATAAGACTCGTAAATTGAAAAGTAATTTTGTAATTATGATTGCTTGAATATCCTTCTGAAAACTATGGCGATATTATGCACTACTCCGGTAGGGACAGTAAATATTGCTTTATTTAAATCGATCTCTGGAAAAGTAGTGATTAAACAACATCATTGTATAGAAGTGCCAGCAAAAAAGGGGCAACCATAAAATTGATCGATATCAAAAAGACTGCCCCGCTAGGATAGAAGCAACAGGGTTTGGGACTCATTTTATGGTTAATTTATTATTACGAATGATATTACTATTCTCGATACTACACTACTGATTTAATTCAAAAGGTTGAGTCAATTATGTTCGTAATTCCTTTCGATGAATTTTTGACTAAATTTATTACCGAAGTACTATGGATTATATCCTTCGTAATAAAATATTATTCAGAAAATAAATTGCCAAACACTGTTGCTTCAATATTAGTGGCGTTGCATTTATATCAATCATTTTCACGGTTGCCAAATTTTTGCTGAGGGGACTTTCATACAATGAGGTTGTTTTCTGGGATTTATCAAGTTTTATTTTGCACTTTTTATTGATGGATGAACATCCGCAAAAGCCTCAATAGCTGCAGAAACAAAATTAAAAACCGATAATTGTAATCCGGAAAGCATAACAGAAGTGTCACCCATGAAAAATCGACACAAGTTCTCCGACAAGATATACAACAGTGACTGAGTGTATCCGGAAGAAGGTATATAAGTAAGAGGTATATTGTTAAGTCAACTGAAAATGAGCTTTTCCAGGCATTATTGTATTCATTTTTAATGGACATAGCGAGTGGCTACGATTTTAAATTTAAACGAAACTTCGGAAACTTTAAGAAGTCATAAATTCTGCATTAAAACGGTTATCAATACTCAGTCTTTCTTGGAATTCCACGAATTTTGTGGTCTTATGATTATGGTGTCCAACCGTCGATTAGATCTAAATTAAGAAGGTTTACTGTCATCGGTGAATATATATATCTATCTAATATTCATGCTAATAAACCAATTATGAATATCTTTTTCCTGGTTTTAAATTGAGCTGGACCCCAGCTAAGAAATTATCTAATTATGGTAGGGCGAGCGGTGGATTACTTTGCGGTATAAATGTAAATATTTACCCCAACATTGCAAACTATATTGCAATGGATGGTTATAAAATAGTCCAGTTAAATATTAATAAGATCATTTTGTCATTAATACCTGTTTACATAAATTGCAATGACTGGCTAAATGATTTCTCTGCATTTATTAATTTTTTTAACACTAAGGAGTTGAGTAATGTAGTATTGTTAGGAGACTGGAACGCACATACCTCTAATTCGCAAAAAAATAGCCAGGATTTAATTTATCAATGCCCAATTTATAAAAAAATGAATTCAGAGGATAAAAAAATTGATGGAAAAGGAAGAAAAATGCTTCAGTTCTGCGACAATAACGGATTGGTGATTTTAAACGGAAGAACCCTGGGTGATAAAAATGGGTCTTTTACATATATTTCCAAAAGAGGGAGCTCTGTTATCGATTATTGCATGGTTTCAGTAGATTTCTTGCAATATATAAATTCATTTCAAGTGCTCGATGAAACTTATTCGGATCATCTACCTCTATCTTTGAAACTGGATATGAATAGTGGAAAACAGACAAAAGAACAGTACATACCAATGTTGCCTAAACTCATCTGGTCTGAACAATACAAACGTAACTATACTGATAAAATTCAAAAATCGTTAGAAAAATACCAGGTGCACATAGGAGATCCAGATAGAAATGTAGACACCATCTCATCGCTTATCCAATCAGCTAGCAGGCCGATAAAACCAGCCCAACATCTTAATTCTCGCAACAAATGGTATGATTGGGAATGCGCGAAAATACGTAAAAGAAGCTTCAATCTTTTAAAATTGCTGCGAAAATCTCAATCCGAATCTGTGAAAATACTTTACCTAAATTGCAATAAAAAATACAAAAAGATATGCAAAGAAAAAAAAAGAACGTTTTTTACTAAACACGATAGAAAAAATACATATTGCTAAAGACGCGAAAGAATTGTGGAATGCGATAAACTATTTTAGACAGCGCAAACATTTATGTGGGCCTGAAATAAAATCTAATGAAATCACCAATTTCTTTGTAAAATTATTATTACCATCTCATAGAGTAGTCTTACCAATACACACAGAAGAGTACAGAGAAAATGAGCAATAGGATAAATTTATAACTATACCGGAAATTATTAAGGTCCTAAATATGTCAAAAAACAATAAAGCACCAGGAATAGACCGTATTCCTTTTGAATTCTTCAAAAATGCCCCTCAAGTGATGTTGGAAAAAATAGAAGAAATATTTAACGATATCTGGAGCAAGGAAAAAATTCCTAATAGTTTTAAGAGTGCAATAATCTTGCCAATACACAAAAAAGGGGATGTGAATATTGTGGAAAACTATAGAGGTATCTCTCTCCTAAACACGATTTCGAAATTATTTACCGGAGTTATACTTAATAGACTTATAGACTGGGTAACCGAAAAAAGGATAATACACGAACATCAGGCTGGTTTTAGACGTGGATATTCAACCCATGATAACATTTTCACATTATTCGGTATAATACCAGGTCTGCAAGTTTAAAATGTCGTTTTAATTCCAATAGAATGCGCTCTTAGCCTATTGAAGGATTTGCTTATCTCTAAACGCTATTTTGTTTGTTAGTCATTTGTTTACAAAAGTCAGTTGTTTTTAAGTCGTTTACGTGGACGTATCATACCTTTCTTTGGTGTTAAAAATGTCTAATTTTAAGCCAAATAAAGAGCATTTGCGGCATGTCATGATTTTCTTATTCAATCAAAAGAAAAAGGCATCTGAATGTCATCGAATTCTTGTTGAGACTTATGGCGATCTTGCTCCAACCGTCAAGACATGTGAACGTTGGTTTCAAAGTTTCAAACGTGGTGATTTTGATGTTACTGATAAAAAACGAGAAAATCGACCAAAAAAGTTTGAGGACGTTGAATTGCAATCTTTATTAGACGAAGACAATACCCAAACCCAACAAATGATGGCAGAACAGTTCAATGTCACTAGGCAAGCCATTTCCGATCGCCTGAGAGCTATGGGAAAAATTCAAAAGGTTGGAAAATGGGTTCCACATGAATTGGACGAACGACAGATGGAACAAAAAACTGTGTGCGAAATGCTGCTTTTACGCCACGAAAAAAAGGGTTTTTTGCATCGAGTTGTAACTGGCGATGAAAAATGGATTTATTTTCAGAATCTCAAACGAATAAAATCATGGGTAACGCCAGGACAACCATCCACATCGAGTGCAAGACCGGATCTTTTTGGGAAGAAGACAATGCTGTGTGTGTGGTGGGATCAGAAGGGAGTAGTCTACTACGAGCTTCTCAAACCCGACGAAACAGTCAATACCGACCGCTACCGACAACAAATGATCAATTTGAGTCACGCATTGATCGAAAAACGCCCAGAATGGGCTCACAGGCACGCCGAAGTCATTCTTCAGCATGATAACGCTCCTGCACATTCAGCCAGATTGACTAAGGAAACGATTTCTTCGCTTGGTTGGGAACTCCTACCCCACCCGCCGTATTCACCTGACCTGGCGCCTTCTGATTATCATCTCTTCTCATCGATGGGACACTCATTGGCTGAGCAACACTTTAACAATTTGGAGGATGTAAGAAAATGGCTCGATGAATGGATTTCAAATAAAGATGAAGCATTCTTTTGGAATGGTATCCATAAATTGCCCGAGAGATGGACAAAATGTGTAGAAAGCGAGGGCCAGTACTTTGAATAAAATATATTATACTTTTTTTTTAAATTACTGTGTATATATTTTAAGAAATAAACGACATTTTAAACTTGCAGACCTGGTAAACCTGAAATTTAAAATGAACCAGGCAGTATATTTATTTTTTATAGACTTTAAATCTGCATTTGATGGAGTGGAAACACAAGCTTTGTTTTATAAGCTAAGCAAATTTAATTTTTCGACCAAAATAATAAAGGTTTTAAAAGATTTATACAACGGAACCAAATTTAGAGTCTGGACAAGAGAGGGTTTATCGGAGGAGTTCAGTTCAAGTGTCAGGCTAAGACAGGGTTGCTTACTAAGCCCACTTCTTTTCTCACTATTTGTAAACGACCTAGTCGAATATGTAGAAGGAGGAATAATTTTGGAGGGGAGAAGAATTAATATGTTGATGTATGCAGACGATGTAGTGTTGATCGCCGATAATCCTAATATTTTGCAGGAAATGATAAATAAGGTAAATAAATACTGCAAAGATTGAAATTTGGTGCTGAATTTAGAAAAATCGAAAGTGATGATCTGCAGGAAGAGACTAAAAAAGGAAGATAAAAAATTGAGATGGCTCTACAATGAAAAACCGATTGAAATAGTTGACACATATAAATATCTTGGTTTAAATATCAGATCCAATTTAGCACTCAACTCGCATTTCAAAGATAAATCAAGAACATGTAAAAACGCCCTAAATGCTATCTGGTCCAAACTTATTGTCAATAAGAACATAAACATTAACAAAAAGTTCCAAGTTTTTGACTCAGTTATAAAAACTATAATATGTTACGGCGGACAGGTGTGGGGATACGAAGAAATAGACCAAGTGGAACAAGTACAAAGATATTTTATCAAAAGAGCTATTGGTTTACCACAGAACACCCCCAATTACATGTTGTATTTAGAAACCCGACGTCACCCATTATTCATATACACCCTTAAACTGAGCTTAAACTATTTAGCAAAGTTATTAAAAATGGAAAATGAAAGATTTCCAAAAATAATAGCCCGGAGGATAATAGACAACAGTATAGCCTCGTCAACAACATTGGAGAGATTAGGAGCAAAACACGGAATAGTTCTAACAAAAGAAAATTTTCTACAAGACATAGAAAAAAATAGAACCATTCTCGTCAATAAAACTATGGAATATAAAAGAGAAATATTCGTAAAAAGAGCTAAAGCAGCCGAATTTCACCAGCTCTATGCAACTCTGAATTATGACAATAGGTACTTTGAAGACAATAAAGACATTTATTTCATCAGATTAATATTTAAAGCAAGAGGAGAACTACTGAACCTCAACTATTTACCTGCAATGAACAAAAGAAATAATTGTACCATGTGCAACCTAAATACAATAGAAAACACCTTCCACTTTATCTCAACATGCCCAATTCTAAATGAAATCAGGATTAACTGTTTTGGAAAACGGTCTCTGAATATGGAATAAACCGTAGATATCCTAAACGGCAAATGCAACCAACATCTATTTCTGTATCTAAAAATTGCAACAAAATATAGACAAGAAATGACTCATGAATATAATCAGTAGAAATAGATTCCCCTATACGTCAGTCGAAAAAAAAAATCGCTTATAGCTAGTTTTATAATTTGGCCATTTATATACGAAGAGTTTTTCAGTATATATGTCAGTTCCGTTCAGTATGAAATAATTTTTCTTTTGTTATTTGGCTTTTATTACTACCACTTATCACATATCTTCTGTTATTGTTATATATTTGCAGTTATTGTTATATATTGTTATACTATTGCAATATAAATAAGTTTACCTATTTATATTTATAACAAGCTAGGATATCTCGACAGACGGACCTGCGTCCATTGTCTATTTACGTCTTAGTATTTTCTTATTTTGTTTTGTATTAAATAATTTTTTTCATGAATAAACGTTATTTCTATCTATCTATCATCTATCTATTCATGCTAATATCGCTCCAGAAAACGATTATTATACATATTATTTAAATCTGTTGTTGAAGACGACCAAGCTTTTTGTCTACAACACCAGGGCGCCATTGTTGTTTGTTGTTTGCGTAGTATCGGGCTTGTACTCAGTCACCCACATTAAGTTGTCTTGCTGGTCCTGTTGGTACTGAAGATTGCTCGATGATATGAGGCATGAGAGCATCCAGTTGGATTCTGATTTGCCTATTCAGAAAAAGTTCGCTTGGCGCTTTTCCATTGATGAGCGGTGTCGCCCTGTACCTGAAGAGGATCTCGAGGATTTTCTTCTTCATTGCGAGAGGTTCATTTTCCATAGCAGCTAGTCTGTGTTTTAAGGTTTGCACATTCCTCTTAACGAGTCAGTTAGTTGCAGGATGGCCAGGTGCGATGAATTTTTGAATGATAGCCGCAGCTGCACAGAACTTCTTGAACTCGTCACTTGTAAATATTGTGGCGTTGTCACTAACCATGACATCTGGGAACCCGTTTCGAGCAAAAACCTCTTGCATTAGGTCAATAGTTGATGTTGATGTTGGAGCAGTGGTACATGGATAGATCTCCGCCCATCTTGATCTTGCATCTACCATGATCAGAAAATAATAATTTTGATATGGTCCAGCATAATCAACATGTATACGTTGCCAGTTTTTCTCTGGTTCCATCCATGGGTGAAGAGGAGCTTTCGGTGGACTGTTTTGGACCTTTGCGCAGTCAGCGCATTCTCTAACTACTCGCTCGATGTCCTTGTCGATTGATCTCCAGTAGACATAGCGTCGTGCCAACTGCTTCATCTTTGTTACCCCGATGTTCGATGGAGTTCATGGAGAACGGCTGGTCACAAAGCAGTTGGTATTACTACCCTAGGTCCTCTGAATAGAACATCTCCTTCGACTGTGAGTTCGGTGTTTTCTACTCGGTTTCTGCGAAGACCTTCAATTAAGTTGGATAATTCTCCATCTTCTTGATATGCTTGTTTGAGAGCTTGATGTGTCAGGGTTGAAGTTTCGATGTGTTGGATTGATGCTTCAAAAATTCGCTTTACTTCTTTGTTAATGGCTGTGTCGATCCGGTTATGTAGGGGATTGATTGGGGCTCCAGAGAGACAGTCAACATTAGAGTTTTGATCACCCTTTTTGAATTTCAGAGAGTAGTTGAATCCTGAAAGGAAGGCAGGGTATCGTTGTAGTCTAGCTGATGTCATTTTCGGTATTTTCGAATTTTGATGGAAAATTCGCACTAGCGGCTGGTTGTCGGTCACTAGTGTAAAAGGATGGGCGAACAAGTACTGGTAGAAATGGTCTACGCAGAAAATTATAGCAAGGGCTTCCCTGTCGAGTTGCGAATATCCTTGTTCCGCTGGTGTTAAGGATCTGGAGGCAAATGCAATGGGCTGTTCCACTCCATCTACGACGTGAGAAAGAATCCCTGCGACCCCATATGGACTTGCGTCGCATGCTAGTTGAACTGGTAGATGTGGATCGAATGGAGTGAGAACTTGATCGCTGGCGATTTCTTGCTTCAAGCGGAGAAAAGCAGCTTCATGTTTTGCCGACCATTTGAATTTTATGTTGTTTTTCAAGAGATCGCGTAGAGGTGTGTGAGAGTTGATGCACTTTTGATGAAGCGGGCGTAATATGTAACCATGCCTAGAAATCGTCGAAGAGCTTCAGTGTTTTTAGGTCTAGGCATATCAACGATTGCAGCAATTTTCGATGGTGCTTTTGATATGCAATTATGCTTGACTATGTGGCCCAGGAAGTCAATTTCTTCTTGAAACAATGCCTGTTTCAGGCAGGCGTCTAAGTTTGCTGCACATTCTTCTTTTCTTTGATTCCCCATGGACAACTATGTCATCGAAGTAGTACTCGCATTTTGGCACATCACGGAGAATTTGATCGATTATGCGGTTGAATTCCGCAGGAGCAGTCTTGATGCCGAAAGACAGACGGTTCATGCGGTAGGTGCCTTTATGTGTGATCATGGTTTGAATTTCGGCTGATGGTTCGTCGCATTTAATATATAGGTAAGCCTTGTACAAATCTAATCGGCAGAAATATCTTGAATTGCGAAGGCTGTTAAGGATATGATTAATTTTCTGAACTGGGTAGTGAGCGTTTACAAGCCTTTCGTTCACGCCAATTTTATAATCGACGCATAAACGTACCCCTCCATCGGACTTAGGGATGACGACCAATGGTGATCCCCAGTCACTGGTGGCAACTTTCGTTATGATTCCAGCCTCTTCCAAGGATTGAAGTTCCTTTTCAACACGATCCATGAGAGCATAAGGCACTTCTCGTTCTCTATGATAAACTGGTTTCACGTTCTCTCGAAGCTTGAGGGAGACTTGGAACCCAGGAACGCAGCCTATCTTCTCTTCGAAAACTTGGGGGTAGAGAGCGCTGATCTCATTGATATTGTTGATTTGTGTGATGGCTGAAAATGGGGAGGGTAGATTATCGATTGACTGCAGGTTGATATTGAGTCGTCTGATCCATGCGCGACCAAGGATTGCAGCATATTCGTTCGGAACGACGTATATTTCGTCTTCGATCATGTGGCCATTGTATTTTGCTGTTACCTTGATTTTTCCGTCCGGAATAAAAATAGTTTGAGTGTATGAACGAAATCCTATGTTGGTAGGCTGCAATGGAAGTTGAAGATTCAGCTCGTTAAACATGTTCCGAGGTAAAAAGGTGTACGCTGAACCTGAATCAACTTCAAACTTGATAATTCTGCCATTGACATCTACAGTTGCATAATAGCGGTCGATGTTTTGAGAATGGTGAGCGTTTTGGTAGATGTCTATTATGTGACTTACACCATAGTCTTGGGATAAATCAGATTCGGAAGATTGATTTAACATCGAAGATCTTGGAAGGGTTTCTATTTGATTTGTTAATCCCGACTTCACTTTTTTATTCAATAGTAAGCGGATGCATACCTTCTTGATGTGCCCGGACCTCTTGCATGACTGGCATTTTAGTTTTGATTTGTTGATCCGACAGTCCTTCGCCAGGTGGTTGTCTTTGCCACATCGCAAACAGCATCCGTCAACGTTAAGAGCAGCGAAATCTATTTTGGATGAGCGAGATTTGGACTTTGACCTACCTGGGAAACGTGAACGTTGATGTTTTGATTTCGGACAAGTAGACTGTTTTTCATGGTAAATCTTATTGATATCGATAGGTTGTTTAGGAGCGATCATCCGAGAATTAATTTTAGAAGCTTCAAGTGCGATTGCCTCTGTAACGATGTCCTTGAAGGCAGTCCTTGTTGATCGCAAGATATTCTCACGAATAGAATCATCTTTAAGACCCCGGACAAATTGAGCCCGTAAGAATATGTCTGCAATTGAAACTTTACAGTGACATGGGGAAATAAAGTTACATTCACTTATTTTTGATCTGAGTGATGTCACGAATTCGGCGATTGTTTGGTTTTCCGGCTGGTACATTGATAAGAATTTGTGCTGAGCAACTCGCTCGTTTTGAGGAGGAGAAAGGTGGTTTTGAAGCAATTTGGTTAATTCTTCGAAAGTATGATCGGTAGGTTGTTTAGGTGCGCCTAGAGCTGCGATCATGTCGAAATATTTTGAACCAATGGAATTCAAAAGCAGCCTAGCACAGTAAGCCTTATTAGATAGAACTCCTTTCATTGTAAGGTAGTTTTCAAACCTTTTTAGATATGTTTTAAACGATTCCTTATTTGGATCAAAAGCATCGAAATTTGGAACAAAACTGTATTTAACTCTGTATCGGAACCCTCTTTTGAAACTGATAATTGTGAAGCTTGCTGGGTTGATTTCACTGTATTGATTAGTTGAGTGATAAGTGAATTTTGTTGCTCCATAAATTTCTTGAATTGATCGGGATCCATTATTGTTGATATTTTTATTGATTAAAAAAAATTATATAACTTATAGAAAATTTTACTAGAAAGCTTGATTTAATAAACAAAAACAAAAAAAATATGTAACTTCTTGAAATTTCCATTTAAAATCTTGAATAGAAAAATTGATGTCGGCCTACCTTCTCATCTAATGATTGTTGATAAAAATTTTGAACTTTTATGGATAAAATTTCTTCACCTCGTCGCCAAATTTGTTTTAACTCAAGTTGATTTATACTTAAAAGCAAGGCTTGATTTGATAATTGATATTTATTGAAAAACTATTTTATAATTGAAAAGGTTATGTACAGCACATGGTTCACACATAATATTAATAATAACAATAGAGAATTGAACATATGTTTTTTTTTTCCACAAGTTAATTAATGATCTTTCACTGCCAACATAATATAGTTGGTCACTATAACATGACATCTTCATCGCGCCCCCCACTTCGAGAATCACTTATAGAGGATCACGCCGACTGTAAACTTCCAACACTTATCATAACTTTGTACGGGTGCAAGTTGGGCTTCAGAAAATATCTTGGTTGTTTATCTTTGACTACAACGCCTTCTGTTGCGCATAACAACATAATGCGATTGAGAAATGGATCCTCTTTATTACTTGTCAAACGCGTGGAAAAGATTTCATAGCGGCAATTTCTTTTTTGGTATTCGTTTAATTGATGAGACTCGCTCACTTTGCCAACTTATCTAACACTTTTTCCTTATCAATAGCCTCCGAGAAGTGTACGATTGGTTCGTGCAGATGTCACACGACAT
Source organism: Aelia acuminata (assembly GCA_911387785.2). NCBI lineage: Eukaryota > Metazoa > Arthropoda > Insecta > Hemiptera > Pentatomidae > Aelia > Aelia acuminata. The sequence goes on from OU426979.1 coordinate 136,940,700, forward strand.
TTCTTGAATAGTTTTAGTTGGGTCTTTACCCAGTATTGGACCTCAGCTGGTCGGGTTCAACTACAGAATCGCCGCTACTGCCTTCCATGTCGCAGTCCAAATCTCAACAGCGAAACTTCAGGAACCCCCGCCGCAAAATGTATTCATTGATAGTCCCCAACCCTACACTTCATTAAGTTAGGAGCATGACGACGAGAAGGACTTGTTTGCAATACATATGGAGATAATGCCTTGTCTTTCCCTATCAAATCAACGAGGGTCTGAACCTTCAGGTCTTGGATTTCAATAATTTTTCGAATATTTGTTGCATTCCTCAATGTAAAGAAAAATAAGAAATTTTAGATTTTTCTTACGTACAGTTTCAGAGAAACAAAGTTTTGAAAAATTAAAACAAAGAAAAGGTGCGTTTTTAAAACAGTTTTAGGGTTATATTCCAAAATCAATTTGAGCTAGAAAGCTGAACCAGGTCTCTCATTTTTTAATATTCTCAGGTCCCTAAGGATGTTATAATAACGAGTATTTAAGAGACGATTTTTCTTTTAGTTTCGAGCACTAAAAGCTTTGTCTGATTTCTTAGGCTCAGATATCACAGAGGTTCCACAAATAAATAATAAACCATTTCGAGTATCCAATATATATGCTTTTAAATAAACCTAAAGTATTCGTACTAGGTTTGTATCACAAACACACTGACCTTTTTATTCTGTTTTTGGATGAAAAAATTTCCCCACATAAAACAAATTCTGGTAGAATCATTTACAAAAGATTTTTACGACAAACTCATTTTTTTTTTTCAAGTGAAAAAACGACTACGATTGGAAAGAGCGTGATTTAACTATCTACGTGAATAGAAGAAAATGTATCAGAGGATTGATTCTACTTTGGAGCAAATGTTAATGTTTTTGCCAATGATTGTTTACATATCGTTCGTTATTCTCAGGAACCAAAGTGATTTAAAAAAAAGTAGTTATATTTGTCGAACATAAATGTTCATTGAAACAATTAACAAAATTAATGCTTTGGATTTTTTTTTTTTGTACCATAGGGTTATAATTGTTAATTTATTTTATTTGTTTGGCATAATAACGAATGTTATATTACTAAATTAAAATGTGGAAAATTATTTATTTCATTGATACCATTAAACTGATCCCAAACACACAATAAATGTTCGAAAAAAAATGTGTTCAAATTAGGCGTTGCTTAGTAAATGTAGTTGCAGGTCTATAATTACAATTACAACTACCATGTGTAGTTTTAAAAATGCTACTACTTTTTTCTAACTACTGAAGTTGGAGTTGGGAACTAAAACTACATAACTGGTAATTGAAAAATAGTAGTTGCGCGCTGCCAACTACAAACTAAAAGTAGTTGTCTGGGTACTTAATTACAAATGTAGTTAACTACTGCCCTAAACTGACTGTTGTAAATCAAAAGTGTATGTACGTACCGTAGGATCAAGTTTGGCAAGTGCCTTATCTTCCCCTTTTAGTTTCAAAGGCTGATTCAGCTGAGTCGTGATGTTCTGTATTAGTATGTAGTAAGTTCTGAGTCTATAAATTCTTTTTCCTCATTTTCACAAACTTTAAATTTAGTAGCGTAAATATCACAACGATGACATGTATCGGCTTTTCTAACTTTAAACTTAAGTTTCAATTTATGGAATTCCTCATCATATAAAGACCTTGAAACGGGATCTGGTGTTGCTTCTTTGTATAAGCTGTACATTTTAGCCAAAGTCAAATGGCTTGCAAGATATTTATGTGAATTTTCTCTTTGCGTGTAATGGTTTATGTATTGGGGGAAAGAATTTATGTGATTTTTCACATCATCTATTGCAACTTTTGATTTTTTGGTGATCTTTTCCCTCTTTTGTCGTTATGTGTTATCCCAGATGTATGTTTTTTTTTTTATTCGTCAAGGCTACCTGAATAAATTTTTCAGTTTCATTTAGTGTGCTACACAAGCATCCCTTGCAAACGATTTTTCTTTCCCCGCTTATTTGCAAATGATATATATATGGGAGAATTTTCTCGATTTTGTTTCCTTTGGCTTTGGACTCCCCAAATTTATTTTGATGTCGATTTTATTTCTATTTTTATTCTTATTTTTCCTTTTTATTTTTTCCTCGGGTTTAGAATCTATTAAGCCACTGATGTATTGAGTACGCCTGCCATGGAATCCAAGTGACCAATACTCATTAAAAACGGGAAGTTTCACGTTTTCAGTCAAAAAGTGAGAGCATTTTAACCTGCAGTTTTTTAGTGGTAATAATATCCGTTCTTTTACAATTTTTGCTCTAGCAGTTACATAGCTTTTCCCCTTGTGTCTACTTGTAGATCTATCTTTCCTTTTTAATCTAACCCACGGTCCTTCACCTCTTTTTCTTTTTGATTTTTGAACGAGTTCATAACACTTAATACGAATATTATTCTCACCACTACATTCTCTTCAACAAGGTAAATGTCGAGTTCGGAAATGTCTATTAGTGCTTCTCCGCCTAAAGTAAGATTCCTTTAAGCATAATATATCAATATAAAATACATTTTGCAGGGCATAAGTATTTTGTACCTGACGAAGATGCAATGTTTTGATCAAGAATTTCATTTGGCGGTTCTTTTGAAAATAAAGGTAACTCCTGGTGGTTTTTCTAAAGCTAAAAATCAAAATGACAATAAAATTAAGCGAAAATTCGAAGCTACTAATATTATAACAGATTTGTTTCAAAGTACAAACTCACGTTTTAGTCTGTTTTGAAGCTTTGCTAATGATAAAATCTTTTCGATTCTTTCCATTTTGCCTATATGAGCTCTAATGTTTTGAATATTTATTTAATTAGACTTTCAAATACTAATGTTATGTATAACACAATTACAGTTTAACGTTTTACAAAGATTCGCCATAAACATACTCAATAAAATGAAGATAGCGTATGTCTTATTGAGTCAGTAATCTTAATTTGATGAATGAAATCTTGACAGTTTGTTAACAATCTCAATATTTAAATGAATTGATAATAAAACCTGAGTATTTAATTTTTATTTTTTAGAAAGTTTATTTGGCGGTTTGAGGGTGGGGGAGCGGGTTGGGGGGCGGGTTTATTTGGGGGAGCTTTAAGATATGCATACTTAATGGAATACTAACTTTCTGAACTGACAATGATTATTAATAAACATAACCAAGTTACAAATGTAATCACAAGTTTCTCCCTGGCCAATATTGTCACTCCCTAGCTAAAGCAGCAGCAAAGTCAGTATCAGGCTAGGGAGTGACAGGCCAGGGAGGGATAAATCGGCCATTTTGGCAAAACTAGTACAAAATTTACTAAAAGGAGATTATGGCTGTGAAGAGATTCGAAAGGTCTATAAAACTGTAATAAAAAAAAAAAAAAAAAAAAAAAAAAAAAAAAATATATATATATATATATATATATATATATATATATATATATAGCATATATATAGTTTACTATCATCATTTTAATAAGGTATAAGGAGTGACTCACTAAAAAAACATTTTTTAGCTTTACATCTTCCTCCACGTCCTGAAAGAAACTGAAGTAAATTTAGGAAAGGAATCTACATGATTCGACACATAGTCGAACAAAGTGACCGCATATTATCTTAGCACGAAATTTCCTTTTCTGAGGGATTGGTGGGCATAAACAAAACTAGCTAGGGAGGACCTCACAACTGTGTGACAGAGGAAAAAGCTGTAGTGGTACTTTGCCGGTGCCCTATGGAGTTCTGGCTCAATTTTATTTTGCATCCTGAAAGTTTGTTGATAAGATTGGTGCCTGATTTTTTAGAATTATTGTGACAGAAAAGGGTTTAATTATTTTTCGAAGTACCTACATGACTGCTACTTTGTGACAGGCTAGGCAGTGACAAAAAGAGCTTTGTTGTTTAATTTTAGTGAATGCTATCTGTCTTTAGGTGCTTGAAAATAAGATAGCAGTGTTCTTTACCAATGATGTAATAAATAGAAAAAAAATTAAAAATCCTTTAGGCGGTTGTCGATTTATCAAGTTGTAACACAAATATCACCATAATTTTAGAATCACCCTAATATTTAAGCATAAGTGTTAAAGATCTATATATTGTAAAAGATATATTTAAAAAAGGTAAGATGGTAAATAAAAGAAAACTACACAAATTTTTAATAATATACTATGATGCGCTAGGTAAACAAAAAATAGAATCATCCCCAAATTGATGTGGACCTGCCTTGTATTGCCCTTCAAAACTTCCTGAGTGAAATGTACTATGTTTACATACCTACTAACCCTTAACACTGTAGTTCTGGAATCTCATCTCACTCCCTAGAAAATTGATTTTATTCCATTATTTGTAGGGAATAAAGTTGTAGGGAGTGAGGTTTTGAACGTTTTCATGCTTTTCGTTGGAGAAGCCACAGATTTTCTCACCTTAAAAAATATTTCACGCAATGTCTACCTTTATTTTCTCATGAACTGATTACCATCAATGGATTAAAGACTTTACTTGATTAACAAAAGTATTATAGGAAATCAGAGAATGAAAAAAATGCTCAAAGAATCTCCACCAAAAACAATTTTTATCAAGGAACATGTGTTTTCTGAGGGCAACAAAATTAAGTTAGTCTGGCAGCTATGTTGTAGCTGTGTTCCCTCAATTTAAAAAAAAAAGTGAAATACACCTTTTCCTGGTTTTGTAATGCTATTCAAGAAAATTAGTAGCCTGTTTGACAAAAATAAAACCTATTACCATTTGCATCATATGAACTTCTATCTTAAAATCCGTAACTTTCACATTACGGCTTGTAACAACACCACCGCTTCCATATTATATTTTTTTCTATGTTTATTAATCCCCTGCTGGTGGGGGAAGGCACGGCTACTTTAGTGATAATGCAAGATACATTTTCTTATTTCTTATGATGTAATTACAACAGATGATCGCTTACCTGGCTAGGAACATTTTTCGCTGTTTGATTTTCAAGTAGAGATTGAGACTCAAGGCTGTCGTTTTCATCCATTATTGCATTTATACAATTTAAAAATAAATTTATGCATAAAAAAACATTTATATTATAGATTCTATAATACTAAATAAATGAAAATATGTTTTTCTCCTAAAACAGGTGTTTATTCCATCCTGGATTAATGGATTAATGGAGTGAACCCGGATTAATGGTTCGCCAATATGTTTTTCAGTGTTTTCTTTTTTTTTTATTTTCTTTTTTTATGGTTCGATATTCTTTTGTACACCAACCGCTTAGTAAAGCAGAAAGGAGAACAAGGCAGTTTCGATAATCTGAACACGTAGATTATATGCCGTTTCGGACTATCAACATTTTCGGATTATCTAATGTTATAGTGATGGGAAAATTTCACGATGGACTGATAGCTTTGGGAAGGAAGAGCCTCTACATCTTGGTCATATTTGTTCGGTATAGTTAATCTTTAAACAATTTCAGCGTCCTACCTGTTTTATTTAATGGATCTTGGTTAGCGTTTTCGATATCTTTAGATATGCTTTTGTCTTTTTTTTTCTTCCGGTCATATTAGTTACCAGACGACACGACCGACGTATTAAAAAATTATTTTTTTTAACTTTTACTTTAATATTACAACCAGGAACATTTATCAAATCAACAAATTTTCTTATATTGTTCTCCTTGTTTTGCATGAATTATTGATCTATTGGTTGGCAGAATGTTCTTCATTCCCCTATTTCTCTAAAGGTGCCTTTTACACTCTACGAACTTTACCCTCGAACAGCCTTCACGGGTATATTAGGTATTTCATCTGTTCGCCTTCATTCGGGGTTACGCTAGTGTCACTTTTGATTTGGGTTTTCCCAAGTGACAGGAGTTATTTGTGATACTAGTGCGCCGTTTGTAATTCGTCTCCTATTTTTTTATTTTTTAGATAAAATAAAATATATTGATAATGGAGATTTTTTCTTCATCAGAAGCTAGCGTTGGAAGCGTCAGCCATATTTTTACGCTCAAGTCACGTTATTCGCGGGCGCAAGCGACGATGCTGCTTCTTTACTGGAACTAAAGAAACGGGGATAGAAGCCGGGCCAGTACCTCGGATTCATAGGGTTTTTTTGGCATTTTTAATTTATTTTTCCATAATTAAAACCCGATTGAGCAAAATATTATTTGAAAAATGTCTAATAGGTATTGCTCGGTCCCTCAGTGTTCAATTAGAAAATCAAAAGACGTGTCATTCCATTTATTTCCAAAAAAATAAAAATAAAAAGCTTCTTAAAGAGTGGATTGTAAAATTAAGAATAGATAAGCCTGTTTCGAAACATGTGACGATATGTAGCCTTTTAGTTTTATAATAACATTGGGACCATAGTGTCATAGATTTGTTTTTTTTTTTAATTTTCCCCATTTTTGTCTTGCATCCGTTGTGCTTAATTGTAACAAGTTTTCAATATGATGCCTGAAAGGTTTGATAAGTAATATGACAAAGAAACTAAGCTGTCATGAAAGTGACAGTTGTCATAACAAGGATTGTATGAATAGAATGTTATTACTAACCGAAAAACGTAAAGTTAAAATGATGTGTTTGCTTTTACCAGAACTTCCAGCTTTACCCGTACAATTACAAGAAAATAGCTTATTATTAATAATACATTTGATTTCCACTTTTATTTCCAGTCCTTTAAGATTGCTTGTTTGAAGGCACAGTGCTTGTAAAATAACTGTTTTTTTACTTCTAGATATTATGCCACATGTCATTATGTGGCTTGCATCAAGGATAGCCTGCCCTTCAATTAATAGTCTTTTAAAATTACCAATTATCTCTACCACATAAACTAAGTCTATCACCGTTCCTTCCGATATTTTACAAAACTACTAGCGCACCCTATAGTCGATTGCGCCCGTGAATAGGTAAATGGCTGTTCGTGGAACACCAGTTCGGCAAGGTTCGGGGGAGAACCTGTTGGAGGGTGAGGTTCGTTGAGTGTAAAGGAACCTCGAAGATGACACTACTGTCTGAAATTTAGCGCAAGATGTTTCATTTTGAAGCAGCGATGACTAATAAAAACAATCACTAACTAAAATTTAAAAAAAAAATATTTTAATGGATACCATAATGGAAATCCATAGAATAGTGTCACACCCTTCACTACCTTTGTTAACAGCCTAAGAGTACAATATGAATACCATTTAAGAATTTCGGAAAGCAAACAAATAATTATATGTCAACCATTTCTAACACATTAAACATACCATATAGATTTTAAAAACCAAGAATAAAATTTTGAGATTGATATTGAATGAAAAGAGATTTGTCTCGTTCGAATTCCCTTCTTCTGTTTCCTTTATTGAAGCGGTGTTCTGTTGAGGGTTATATTTATATTTATATGATAACCATTATATTTATATTGAAATGGAAATCAATTTAATAAAACCTCATTACCACGGCATTACACCTAATGAGCTAAGAAATTTAAATCAATTTTAATTGAAAGTTTTATAGATTCATTAATACGTTAGATGCGGCGGCGTATTTTAGGGGTATCATGAATTAAACGGTATCGGTCCCAGGGGTCCGACTGCTGGGATGAGCCATAGACGATATCGGGCGTAGGGGTCCGATGGGGATGCTCTGACGAAAGCGTTATCTTTTGACTGAAAACTGAATAAAATGAGCGTCTCAAGGGCTTTATCTCTTGGTAAGGATTGGAACTGGGCCGCGGCGTGGCCGAGGGGATAGCGTCTCCGACTCCCACGCTGGCGGTGCGGGTTCGAATCCCGCCAAGCCCGCTCGATTCTGTTCGGTGACGGCCTCACTGAACAGACTCAGCGACTTGCCATGGATTAGAAGAGGTTGTTTACCCGTAGATAACCCGTCCCGATTAGCCCTCGTGGCATAAAGCGGACATTAAAAAAAAAAAAAAAAAAAGGATTGGAACTAGACATAATAGGCACCTGTCCTGCGCCCGGGGTCCGATATAGGATTTAAGCCATACTTTATCAAAAATCGGACCTCGGAATCCGATACTGAAAAACAACAGAATTTCAGCTGTTAGCAACGTTTTCTGCACTAAAATGCAATAATCTTATTAAAAATCGACTAAATTGAGTGTTTGAAGAGTTCGGACTTTCGGAAATGTTCATGTGAAAATCTGCTGTTAAGAGGGAAATGTAAGACATCGGACCCATGCAGCACCTAAAAGCGCCTTCCACTCTAGGAACCTCACCTTCGAAAAGGTTCTTCACCTAACTTTGGCCGTTCTACGAACAGCCATTTATACATGACCTGACGTTAAGCGAACAAATATGGTTGACGCACCCAACGCTAGCTTCTGATGAAGAAAAAATTTCCATTATCTATATATAATATTATCTGAAAAATAAAAAAATAGGAGACGAATTACAAAGGCGTACTAGCAACACAAACAACTACTGTCACAAACAGCTACTTGGGAAAAACCCAAATCAAAAGTGACACTAGCGCTACCCCCCCCCCCCCCCCCCCCCCCGAGCTCAGGTGAACAGATGAAGTACCTAGAACACTGAACAGATGAAGTACCTAGCACACCAGAACAACCTTAAAGGTTCTTTGAGGGTAAAGTTCGTAGAGTGTTAAGTAACAGTTGGAATAATATCAAGAAAAGAAAAGTACACTTTCTGCTTATTTACATTCCTATCTTTATACTAAGAATGATTTTAGTTCCAAATAACAACACATTTTAGAACTACTGTTATCAATTTTCATTCCTGTGTGCCAAAATCATTTGGTCCTGGTATAGATCTAATTATAACGCCCTAAACTTAATTAGGGATAAAGTTGAAGAGCCCCTCAATATCCTACATTCCATTGATACAAGAAACGTAAGCTGGTTTGGCCACGTCATGAGAATGGCAGATGACTGATGGCCCAAAAGGATGTTAAAGCACATACCATTGGGGTGAAGGAAGAGAGGTTGGCCAGAGAAGAGGTGGATAGAAGGTATAGACGAGGCGATGGCAGCTAGAGGACTCCGTGAGGAAGATTGGTGCGACAGAAAGAAATGGCAAAAAGGTTTATTGGGCAACGAAATATGACCTTGGTTGTAATAAAGTCGTTTATATATAAATATTGCTTTTATTCAAAGTAAATTTTATTTACAACAAAAATATACATACAAATATCGTATTTCAGAATACTATCTCGAATATATCTGTATTATCTTGAGGTAGATTACATATAAATTACAGTTGCATGATTTCCGGAGGTTGGAAAAGTTATGCTTTTCTAGAATCTCAGTTTGAATAGCCTACTTAAGATTACTTTTTCTTATACAAACTCTCATTTACCACATTTTTATTAAAATAAATTGGAGGATTTTATTTTCAAAAATCATTCAATGCATCACATAAAATTGGAGGATTGCATAATCTGCTAATTAAAAAAATGTCCCATCTTTAATTTAAAGGTAGGTTATTCAAGGGTTTAGTTTGTTTTAATGAAAAATATCTAACATATCAAAATGGATATCTTGTAATGAGATTTTATAATTATCTATCATAATCAAATTTTAAACTAGTTTTGAAGAAATTCATACCAAGAAAAAAGTGGGGATTTAGACAGTACATTGGGTGAATAAACCCATATAAAACTGATAAATACCATTTTAATACATTATGGATCGTTATAATAATTTGCTTTAGGTATAATAATGATTAATTAATAATCTGACCTAAGATACTGTTATAATACTGTTTCTTGGTCAGCAGTTGTGCTAGGAGGTGATTTGACTGCGATCACACTTAACCGCCATGTCTTTCCCCTTAAATTTTTCAATTAAGGGTACCCACATTTTAGAGGCTGGGTTTGTTTGCCCCAGGAGGGTCCCTCAGCACCAGAGACGATCTGAGACAGAATACCAAGCCAGACTAGAACTCAGGATCTTGAGCACAGTAACTCGATACCTTACCAATGAGCCCCCCGCTCCCAACAATTTATGAAACATAAATTTTGATTGTTTTACATGATATATTTAGAATAAGCAATATGCAGAAACTAGTTTTAATAAGAGTTATAAAACTAAGGATTAATACATTGTTTAAAATTAAAGAATATAAAAAGATTATTAAATTAATTGAAAAACTATCTACTATTACATAAAAAATTATTTTATATATTAAACATATACATGTGTAATGTAAATAATTAATATTTATTATGTTAATTAATTTATTTAGCCTGATCAGATTTCTTTTAAGTTCAAGGGGAATGGTACTTAAATATGATTAACAATTTCCTGTTCTTAAAATATTCTAATACTTTTCTTCTCAGATTATATATTTATACAATTGATATGTACAACAAACTATAACAAAAAAAGAAAAGCTTTTATGGCAAATTTTTCAAAATTTTTTTTAAATATTACATATATTTACATCATAACGTTATATTACAAATATTATTATCACATATACTTAATACCATTTCTCCTGTCAATTCGCTTGACATAAACTACTTGAAATTAAAAAGCAGTTTTTTAAAATGAAATTTATGATTTCTTGGCCTCACGTTGGGGTATACCCTCATGATTTTTCCTTTCTTTACTATGGTGCATTCCATATATAAAATATACAAGTAAGCCTAAAAAAAAAAAAAATAATAATAATAATTAAAATTAATTATTAATTCAAAATGGATTTTTAAATGTAGAACTATGTTTAATTTTACCTAATATTAGCCAGACTCCGAAACGAATCCAAGTCATAACATTCAATTTTAGCATTAAGTAAATATTGATGAACATTGACAGTGCAGGTAAATAAGGAACAGGCTTGACCTGAAATATGAATAACATTTGAAAAAGTGTTTCATGGTGTTGTATTACTAAAACAGATTCATCCTGTTGTAAACAATAAATTGGATAATCACAAAGATAAAAATAAAATTTAACCAACCACATATTCTTTCAAATACAAATCAGAAATTTCTGATTTGTATTTATTCCTTAAATGTACATAATAAAAGGCTATTATTATTATTATTATTATATTCTTTCAAAGCAAACAATAAAGACCTCGAAATGCAGGAAAGTTCTTACTCATGAAGACTTAAGACATGTTGTCCTTATTGACTTTAATTTTTTGTTAACAAAAAATTCAATGAAAGCTGAAATTACTGATTTATAACTGATTTTAAGGTCTAAGATATAAACAAACAAACATAATAATTTTAAGATTATGTAAGTTTATTTCATCACACACACACACACACACATATATATATATATATATATATATATATATATATATACATCACCATATTGATAAAGTGAGCTAAACAAATGAACTAATGAGAAGAAAATACTATTAGCAAATGGGTACTGTCTTTCATATTTTCTGTATTTTATAACGGTTTTTCCCAATTTTTATGTTTTTGAAAGAAATAAGATGTACCAAACAGATCAATTCAAGTTACACAAATTTTGAGTTTTGAAGTTTATTCTATTTTCCCAATGCAAAATCAGTTTCTGTTTTAATATACCAAGACTGTGAATTATATTTATTGCAAGATTTTATTTTTTGTTTACTTTATAGTATGAATGTTACAGAAACGAAATGTCAACGAAGTTTATATAAAGTTATGGTAAACTCCCGATTATCCGCGAGCAGTTCATCTGACTAGTGGATTATGTAAACCCCATGGGTTAATTTTTGCTGCTAATTTCATATACACCCAATAAAGATCTGTAGTGTATTTATTTATTATCTGTAAAAAGAATGAAGACAGATCTTTCTTAAAAATTCTTCGAAGAATTGTCGTCCATTATTTCATCAATTGCAGGGTTCATAACTCAACGTTTCAGGGAGCCTAATAACAATTTCTTACTTATAGTATAATTTTTGTGATTTTTAGATATTATTTCATATTTTGAATGCCTAGAAGATTACAAAGATTGCAATTATAAAAAACATATACAATGTATTAATTTAAAAAATGAATATAATATGTAATGCAATTTAGGTTACTTTTTTTTTTTTTTTTTTTTTTTTTATGATTTCCTTCTTAACGCGTACATTGAATAAAGTAATGTGATAAAGGAATAAACTATTTTAAAGCATTTATGCCTTTTTGGTTATTTTGTGGATTATCCGATGAGGTCGCACCACCCTATTTTGTGGATAATTGGAAGTTTACAGTAATTTTTCCATTGGTAAGGAATGCGGCCAGTGTCTCCATGCAAGGAAAAAGTCTTTTGCGTTATTGAATCTATTTCGTCGAACGAGATCAAATTTTGTCAAAATTAATTATTTAGAAGCAAATGGACATTACAAGGATTTGTGCCTTAATAAGAAAAAAGACTATCTTAAAACGGTAATTGAGAGGTTTAAAACTGTAAATGATTCAAAAGAATTTTGGCGTTTAACTAATCTTTTTAAGCGGAAAAACTTTATCAGTGGTGATATTGATTTACACAAATTAGTTTCCCATTTTAAAAACTTGCTTAACCCCCCAGCTAGCGCTTCACCTGTATTGTATGCTGAACCATATACCTATTCTGCAACGCTAGATTCTCCTTTTTAACTACACGAACTACAGGAAATGATTGTTAATTTAAAGGATAACAAGGCACCGGGTTTGGACAGGGTATCCTATGAATTTTTTAAACATTCACCAGATATATTTTTGGATAAGCTTTTATCTCTATTCAATCTAATTTACGATACAGGGGTCACCCCCGCTTCCTTTAGTTAGTCTATTTTATTTCCACTTTTTAAACGTGGCGACATCAATGATGTTCAAAATTATAGGGGTATATCCTGTCTGGACGCTTCTACAAAGATTTTTACAGGTCTTCTTTTGCAACGCTTGGAAACTTTTGTCAGGGAAAATGACATTCTCAGTCAATATCAAGCAGGATTTAGACACGGCTATTGATAATTTGTTAGTCTTAGTAAATATTATCAAACTGAAACTGCTTAAAAAGGGTCAAAACATCTTTGCATTTTTCGTGGATTTTAAAGCCGTGTTTGATAGTATCTGTAGAAATTCTTTAATTTTAAAATTGTATAGTCTAGGGGTCTCAACTAAATTTATTAACACCTTAAAGAATATTTATTAGGAAACTGAATCGGCGGTTCGAGGAACGGAAGGAATTTTGGATTTTTTCCCAGTGAATAGTGGCGTAAGGGTTTTTTTACTCAGCTCGCTCCTCTTTTCTTTGTATCTGGATGATTTACCTCTCACGTTTGAAGGAGAAGTTCGAATAGGGGGAAAAATTATCAGCATTTTAATGTACGCTGATGACATCGTGTTGCTGACCGAAGACAGGGTTACACTCCAGAGAAATATAAATCTTTTGTCAGCGTATTATGACAATTGGAATTTGACAGTCAACCTGGCTAAATCCAAAATTGTGGTCGTCAGGAATGGTGGCAGACTAGCTGCTGCAGAGAGATGGAAATTCGGGGGTTTGCCGATAGATGTGGTTAGTAGTTACAAATATTTGGGTGTCATGTTAAGCTCCCGATTTTCAATGATGTACTATTTGAAAGATCGTATATCTGCTGCAAAAATGGGGGAATTGGAAATTGGAATTGGTCGGGATTTATTTCGAAAAATCTGGTCCCACTCTCTGCTAAAAAAGAAATATTTAATGCAGTAATACGTTCCATTGTCTGCTATGCTGCTCAAGTTTGGGGTTTTCAGAGGTATGATATACTAGAAAAGTTTCAGCGTTTTTTATTAAAAAACTGTTTTCACTACCCCAAACTATATTGTTTATTTGGAGACTGCCTCTGAGTTGCTAGAGACATATACACTGCGGCTGCATTTCAAATATTGTCTTAGTGTTCTGGAATTGCCAACCAATTGTCTCTCTAAGATTATTGCAAAGGAAGTTGTCAAACGCAACACTTGTTGGTTTAAAAATTGGTGCGATTTAGCAGAGAGATTTGCGTGTAGATTTGACAGAGTTTTTTTACTCAGGAGATAGGGTTTTTTTACTTGGACAGTTTTCAATTGTGGAGGGAGCAACTGGAGAATTTAGGGTCGGAAATATCACGCCACCATAGAGTGCAATGTGAAGTGGATGCAATGAGCTCCAATAGATTTTCCCTTTACAAGGAATTGGATCACAGCATTAAGTTATTTAGATTCAGGGATGGTTGTCCTTGGGATCTCACCTGGAGCGAGTTAAGATGGATGTTCAAACTTAGAGGCGAACTGCTATATTTGAACTATATTCCTTAGCTGGATAGGACGAATGTTAGCTGTCCATTTTGCAACATTGCGGAAAAAGAGGATCTGTTTCACTTCTTGGCCGAATGTTCTGCTCTCAGTGAGATCCGTTCCAAGTTTCTGGGTGGTAGCCCTCTACGAAATACATTCCTGATTTCACTTTTGAATGCCCCTTCTAAAACAGAGTACCGTAAGATAGTGAATTTTGTTCGTCGTGCGTGGACTCAGCGATATAATAACCTTAATCCAACGTAGGCAGGATCCATATGATTAACTTAACATTTACAATTTCTTATAGAATTTGTATAGAAGGAATACTTTATTCCTTATAGAAGGAGTAAAGTAATTTTTATTCTGGGACATTTAGTCCCCTAAGAATAACAAACATGAACAAAATTAATAGCCATTTGTCTGGTTAGTCTGGTTAGTAGTTATAATTTGTTTTAATGACTTAAATTTTTTCTTTTTTTTTTTTGTGTTCTTTTTTTCTCTTCCTATTTCCTCTTGTTTTATTTCAACACAGTATTTTTAAGAATTAAATTTATTTATTTTTCAAATAGGAATTATTATATATTTTCTTTTGTATTTGTAAATATTACTATGTTTTTTGTTTGGTTTTTATTTCAAGCTTACTGTACAAGTAATGAATTGTATAAAATTAACCGGCAGTCAGTTCGCTATGCCGTAAAATGTTTTGTTATTTTTACAATTTGGGTTATATTGTATTATATTTTTTGCCCAATAAACATTATTACTACTACTTGGTAAGGAATGTTTGTATGGCGATATGGCCATATGGATTGATAAACATATAACATTTCCAAAATTCTGAAATGATGGGCTGTCGTCTTGAGACACTATTCAGTTATCACATACATAATTTATGAAACATTTTAAATTTCACATATTTTTTAATGAAACTAAAAGAAAATATGATGTCACTTATAAAGCTCTATTGCTCACGAATTTGTTAATTTTAATTCAGCCTGTCTCTAAAAACATATTAGGAACAACTTATTAAAATACTACCTGAGTAAATATATATGAGTTCAAATTTAATAAATAAAGTTCTTGACTCAATTACCTTGAATTTCAACTCAGCCTTTGATTTTGGTTGCCTAGCAATCACTGCTAGGGCAGTAATCATCATTAGTGCCAATGCCACGGTACAAAGGAGAATCATAGGCTCTGAAGCCATCAGTTTGTCAATTCCAAAAGCGAATATTGATCCTAGAAGTGCTGACACAACCACTGTAAGCATTTACTTAGGTGAATATTCGACTAATATTACGATTACAATTTCAAAACTAAAAACTCCATAAATATATCAGTAAAAGATGTACAATTACTTCAATTAGAAAATATAATCTAGGAACTAGTGAAAATTATGAACATGGCCAGGGAAATTGATGAAACAATAATCTACCTGCTAAAGATAGTCATGTTTGTTGTGGTGAAGTTATTAGACAAAAAAAAAAAAAAAAAAGAATCAATCTTCAAAAATCACCCAATACCATGGAGATGGGGAGTTTGAAAATTGCATATCCCCACAAAATTATTCGTTTATTCAGTATCTGATGAAGTTTCACTCAACTTGGAAGACATTATTTACATAAATGATTGCCCTTGCCTTGAAATTGAGGCAAATTCACTTTTCCTCTTTAGGAAATATTTTATTTACTCTACGGATTGTAAGGATAAAAATGAATAACCACATTCAATAGCAATATGGCTCACACCACTCTCTATATTCTCAGAACGACAACCTTACAAAAAAAATATATATCATATATAAAATAACAAATATAAAAATAGGTATACATAATAAAACATAATATTATATAAAGATTTCAATACCCCTCCTCAATTTATAGTACAAAAAAAATTAATTTTTTTTTTTTTTTTTTACTCTAAATTGTCTACATAATCATATAGATTAATCAGTAGGTAACACACCTAACATTTTTCGACAATTCTCAAATTTATCAAAAGGTAGTGCCTTGGTAAAAATATCAGCCTTATTGAAACCCGACTCTACATGTTTAATTTTTATTTCATTTTTGGAAACTAAATCTTTAACAAAATTTAACTTTATATCTATATGTTTTGATCTCTTGGAGTTTTCATAATTACTTATCATATGGATCGCACTTTGGTTATCACAGTGCAGGATAGGTATATGGTTATTAAAAGACAAATCACTGATTAAGCCATGAAGATGTGTAAGTTCAGCAGAAGTCTGAGCAGCGGCAATGTACTCTGCCTCTGCTGTCGATAATGCTACAGCCTGTTGCTTTGCTGACTGCCAAGAAATTATATTTCCATAATAGAACACTGCAGTACCACTTGTACTTTTCCTGTCCGTCCTGTCACCAGCCCAATCTGCATCACTGTAGGCTTCTAAATTTTCATCATTTCCCTTTTTGTAAATCAGGCCGTAATTCCTAGTCCTTTTAAGATACTTGAGTACTCTTTTAGCAGCCTTCCATAAGCTAATTGTTGGTTTATCTAAGAATCGACTCAAATAGGAAACAGGAAACATAATATCTGGTCTACTAATCATACATAAATACATTAAACTTCCAATGAGTTGTCGATAAGGAACATCTTTTACATGGACCGAAGTATTAGGATCAGCATCAGTCACCATTGGTGTTTGTACTTCATTACAATGTTCCATTTTAAATTTCTTTAAAATATTGTTAATTAACATCTTTTGTGATATTTTCAGATTATTGCTATCCCTTTTTATTTCCATCCCAAGAAATGTTCCTATGCTTCCCATGTCCTTTGCATTGAATTCCGATTTCAATAATTTAACAACTTCATTAATTTCTTTATTGTTACCAACAAGAAGTATATCATCAACAAAAGTTAAGACCCAAATATTATTTTTAAAATACAAACATACATCCCTTTCAGAACGATTAAATTTAAAATTTTTAAGAAAATCATTTAAACGATTATTCCACCGTTTAGATGCCACTTTAAGTCCATAAAGAGCTCTATTTAATTTTTGAAAATCAGAATTACTGTCTAAACCATCCGGGGTTTTAATATAAACATCATGTTCTAGTGTACCATTTAAAAAGGCAGTAGGTATATCCAACTGACGCGTCTCACAATCTTTACTTATGGAAAATGACAATAAAGCTCTCACAGTAGCCATTTTAGCAACTGGAGAATATACATCATAATTACATTCCTCCTGAAAACCCTTGGCCACTAAACGAGCCTTCTTTGTACCATCATGTTTAATACAAAAAATCCATTTTGTTTCAATTGCTTTCTCACCTTCGGGTAAAGGTGCTGGAGTCCAAGTCTTGAACTTTTCATGAGCTTTTAGTTCTTCTTGAATAGCTTTCTGCCAATCCTGTCCAGCCTTCATTGCTTCTGAAAATGTTTTAGGACTGTCATCATATGTCATAAGACAATAGGCAGAGTTTACCTCATAATCATCTAAATAAGATGGAGGTTTAGATTGTCTAGCTGACTTTCTTTTCTCTTCTGCATTTTTTTCTTCATTATTATCCCTTAAAACATTATCATGCAAATTATTGGTTTTTCCTTCATTACCCTCAGAGCTAACTGGAGTTTCATCGAAAACAACAGGTTTATTCTCATTCTCACCCTGAAAACTTGTATCCTTAAATAAATAATCCGATTCATCAAAGCGTACATCCCGTGATACAATTATTTGATTTGTAGAAGGATTCCATAGTCTATATCCCGGACCCGCATATCCTACAAATCTACATTCACTAGCTCGAGGTTCAAGTTTTGATAATTTAGGAAAATTATAAGCCCATGCTTTACTGCCAAAAATTTTTAATTTATCAAAATTCAAATTTCCCTGAAATATCTCAGCAGGTATTTTATTATCTATAGCACGAGAGGGACACCTATTTAACTGATACGCAGCTGTTCTCACTGCTTCCCCCCAAAGATACTTGGGTAATCCAGAATCTAAAAACATGGTTCTTACTTTATTCAATAATGTCCTATGGAAACGTTCTGGCACACTATTTTGTTGCGGAGTATATGCACATGTTGTTTCATGCTTAATTCCATTATCAGAACAAAACTTACGGAACTCATGAGACGAGAACTCCCCACCATTATCTGTTCTCAAACGGCTGACAGTTTTACCCTCGGCATTTAATTGATTTATATAGTGTATCAACTTCAAGCTTGATTCTGATTTATTTTTCAATAAGAATATCACACAAAAATGAGAAAAATCATCAATTATAGATAAATAGAACTTTTCATCATTAAGAGTAGGAGTCTTTACAGGACCCCAAACATCACTCCAAAGAAATTCCCCCACACGTTCAGATTTCTTATATTTAACACTTTCAAAGGGTAATCTGGTGAACTTCCCTTTCATACATTCATTGCAAATTGATTTCGAAAAAGGTAAACCCAATATCTTCAGGCCAGCTCTATTTAAATGACCTAAACGTAAATGCCATAGGTTTTCATCTTTACTAACTAGATTAACATCATTATTACCTACATAACTACATACATGTTCATTCACTTGTTTAAATCTTACAATAAACAAATTTTTAACCAAATAACTTTCAAACAACACATTGCCATTTCTGCTAATAAGTCCTATATTATTCTCAAAAGTAATCTTAAAATTAGCATCTAACATTTTCCTAACAGAAAGTAAATTACAAGTTAATTTAGGAACAATTAAAACCTCAATATTAAAAATATATTTACTGTCTTTGGATCTAACCCTCAATAAACCTTTTTCATTAGCAGTAAGTACTTCCCCATTGGCTACTTTAATATTGATATTTGGAATACTTACAATATTTGTTAAATACTTAGCCATACAACCAGTAACTAAATGGTTAGTAGCTCCTGAATCCAGAACAAAATTTATGCTTCCACTTGTTGAAACTTCTACATCAGCTGAAAATGCCACAAAAGATATCTCCTGATCCTCTTCCTGGGCCAAATTCCCCCTGTTTGCAGGTTCTCCACGATGGTATCCGGGTGTAGGTCTACTGAACTTTTCTCTACCTCTTCCACGAAAGACAACTTGCTTTTTCATTGGGCAGTTTGCAATAAAGTGTGAACCACTTCCACACTTAAAACATTTGCTTTTAGTGGTGAAAGAACACTCATTATCTTCATTTTCAAGTTTTTTATTATTTGTTACTTTTAGTTCATAGTCAAGTAACTTGCTCTTAACAAAATATAAGTCCATATCAGTTGTTGTAGTTTCCAGAGCAACAATTACACTTTCATATGCAGTTGGTAGGGTCAACAATAGATGACACACTTTATCACTTTCTTCAACTTTCGTTCCAGTGTCCTCCAGCTCACGGATTAACGAATCAAACTTCATAAAGTGATCTTGTAAATCAGTACCTTCATTGCACTTCAATGAAATCAACTTCCTTCTTATGAGCAATTTAGTCAGAGTGCTTTTTCTTTCAAAAATCTTCTTCAGCCGGTCCATCATATCATAGGCTGATGTTGCATCTTTTATATACTCAATGTGTTTATCACTAACACACTGTACAATAATAGATTTAGCTTTTGCATCCATGGTTAGGTTATCTGACTTCTCCTTGTCATTAGCAGATTTCTTCACTAAATCAATAACTACAGCATCTTTAATTCCTCTCTCTCCGAGAATACACTCAACTCTAAACTTCCAATTAGAGTAATTACCAGCTGATAACTGAGGAAAATTAATGATTGATGAAGCTGATGCCATGCTTCCCCAACAGTTTCACCGTGACAATAGTAAATTGAATAACTGAATGAAACTTTAAAGTCTAAACACAAATCCCAAAAACTTGAAGTTACCTGGGAATTACCTGGGCCCATAACCTTTAGGAAATATTTTATTTACTCTACGGATTGTAAGGATAAAAATGAATAACCACATTCAATAGCAATATGGCTCACACCACTCTCTATATTCTCAGAACGACAACCTTACAAAAAAAATATATATCATATATAAAATAACAAATATAAAAATAGGTATACATAATAAAACATAATATTATATAAAGATTTCAATATCCTCATGAAAATTTAAACGTTCTCTTTGAAATTTAAAATTTCAAACAAAGCAGTATATAGGTAGGTACCTTTTTCGGTATAATAAAGAATTAATATCATAATATAAAGTTTTTTAAATGCAGCTTTTTATTACATTACACAGATTATTACATGGTGATTTAGACTTGCTTTAACGCAAGTTGGCAAAGTTGCTCTGCTTCTAGTGTAAGTTTTCTATTACAGTATTTCAGAGGTCAAGATTAATAAGTTGTGGCAGTTTAAAAGAATGTTCATACATTAGCAAATAAAAAATCAGCTATGGGAAATTTAAGTGCAAAGTTGTCCCAGTTTCCATTAGTTTTATTTATTTCTTTAACATTTACTTAAAAAAGAAAGGAGTTTATATATTATTGGGTTGATGCAAAATTAATGCAGGTTTTTAATATTCATTGAAAATAGGCCATATCTTTACTTTAACTATATATATTTAATCAAAATAATTTCCATCTGAATCAATGCACTTTTGCCAACGTTCAACAAGCTTTCTTATTCCACCAGAAAAAAAATCTGAATCCCTGGACTCGATGAAGTCACGAAAAGAATTTTCAATTTCATCCTGGTTTTGAAAATTTTTCTCCCTCAAAAAGTGGAAGTCTGTAGGAAAGAGGTCAGGTGAATAAGGTGGGTGTGGGAGAACTTCGTAGCCCAACTCGTGCAGTCGTCGTAGCGTTGGTTGTGCGACGTGTGGTCTGGCGTTATCATGGAGAAAGATAGGTCCCTTCCGATTCATCAATGCTGGGCAAAGACGTTGTAATTTTTGATACATGTTGTCAATTTTTTGACAGTGCTTGTCAGCAGTTATAGTCTCACCTCGATTGAGAAAGCTGTAGTGGATAACACCAGCAGTATACCACCAAACTGTGACCATAACTTTTTTTGGGTGCAGGTTGGGCTTCGGGAAAGGTTTTGGTTGTTCATCTTTGCCCAGCCATTGGCTACAACGCCTTCTGTTGTGGTATAAGATCCATTTTTCATTGCACGTCACAATGCGATCGAGAAATGGATCATTTTTATTGTGTGTCACAAGCATGGAACAGATTTCAAAGCAGCGATTTTTTTGGTGGTCGTTTCATTGGTGTGGCACCCACTTGGCCAACTTTTTTACCTCACCAATTGCTTCCAAGTGGCGTACAACTGTGGATTGGTTCACGCCGAGTTCTACCGCTATTTCTCGGGTGGTTTTGGTTGGGTCTTCTTCCACTATTGACCTCAGCTGGTCATTGTCAAGAGCAAAATGAAGGCCCCGACCTTTCTTGTCTTCGAGGTCGAAATCTCCACCGCGGAACTTCTGGAACCAACGCTGCACCGTGCACTCGTTAATAGCCCCCTGACCCCACACTTCGTTAATATTACGAGCCGTTTGCGCATCGCTGCGCCCTAATTTAAATTTGTAAAAATAAATTTGACGAAAATCGTACTTCGACATTTTCGATTTAAGACCTTTGAACACACTGAACAAAACGATTTTACTGATCCAATTCATGGTGAAAGAGAGGGTATTAGATAAGGTTTGTTTTGGTATAATAATGATCAATGTTAGGATTTGCTTTGTTTACACAATTGGAATTAAGATATCGCAATAGAGGAAACCTGCATTAATTTTGCATCAACCCAATATGATATCAAAATTAACAATATTTTCTTTATATTTTGTCAAATATTCAATGTATATAAATATACACGATCATTATTATTAATGATGTAGATGTTTAGTAGTTAGTTAAATATTAATTAATCTACTGCTTAATGAACTACTCACCAACTGTATAGGTAGCACATTTGACAGTCATACTTGTTAATTCATTTGGCTCTTTGTACGTAATTGGTGTATTAAATATTTTTCTTAGAGACGAGTTATATTCTTGTTTCATTTTTAACAAATATACCGTTTCCATATCCTTATCTTCATACCTTTGAAATAAATATGAATAAATACTTTAAAGCAAATTATTTTGTAAATCTATAATGACTTAATGAAGAAAATATATAGCTTCAGTTCACCCATGTTTTTAATTATTTATATTTTATTTTATCTATCAAATATAATAATTGTGATCTATTCCTACCAAAATCCATTCATAAATAATTTTTTTTTGTTTTAAATATCATTCATTAAATGTTTTTACTCAAAATTAACTTTTGTATTCTTCAAGATTCTTTTTAATTAATTTATTATTATAATCTTTGGATATATATTGGATATACCTCATTATGCTATTTCTATACATGGCCAATGTGGCGCAGTTAAGTGAGGCCACAATCTCAACTGAAAAGGAACCTTTTGTGGGTTTATTTATTTCTTAAGAGCGAGTGTTGCAAGCGGTAGTCAAAAGCTAGGATCTACTATAGCTAATAAAACTCCTTTTTACTGAAAAGGGGCGATGGGAGTTACAGACACATAAACTTCCTAAATAGGCAACACGCAGAAGTAGCATAGCGATATTGATTATCCATTTATATTGTACATTTATTATTTTTGTGTAAATGAGACTAAACGAGGCCATGAAGCGTAAGTTCAACACAAAAATGGCACCAGCTTTAATCCAGCCCAAATTTTCTATTGAACAAGTAAGTCTAAAATAAAATAACATTCTGTATGCCAAACATGGCCTGGTTGCAGGGAGGGGTATGGAGGAAAATAAATTGAATACAGTTTAACTTCGGATTGCTACCTTGGTTTGTCCAAAAGGTTATTAATTAAGTAAATTGTTCTCCAAAAACAGGAAGGTTTTCTGATGAATTGCACTTTTTATTGTTAAAATAAGGTAGAAAATGTCAAAGCATATTTTTAATAGCAAAAAATGGTTGTTTCACATATAAATAAATAAATTCACAATAATTTATAATGAAAATAACAATTTGATACCACTTACTATCAATCATGTTTAATTTATAAAATACTTTGGCTTTAAAACTGTTGTTGTTATTAGTATATTATTACAAAATATATCTACATAGATGCTGTGATGATATCTCGTTTTGCCTGTTTTTGTTGGTATTCATTTTGAACTAACTGTGTAACTCTTATGTCGATATCTGATAATACTTAAAAAGCGCCTTACATACGTCATTTCAAATTTATGTTTTATATTTTTACACAAACTGAATATTTTGTGTAAATCAAATTATCATGTTAAAGTAAATAGGTTTAATTAGAATAATTATTGTAGAGGCCATTTTTATAATACATAGTTCAAATAAATTTATCTAGAAGGCTTACAAACTGAATAAGACGATAATAGATTTATGTAAAAGATAATTACTACTTAATGTGTATAATAAGTAATGGACTTTAATCACAGGAAAGTCCACGAGGACCCATGTTCAAGTTAAATTTGTAGTTCATCAGAGCCAATATGTAATGTTTCCATTTTGTATGGATTCTTTGTTTTTATGTCATTATTGCAATTAAAAAAGTTATCTAGTTTCAAGTGTATATATTTTGATTTTTATTTTATTTTTTTGATTATTGTTTTATTCTTGATCAATGTTATAATCATTATTTCTTAAAATTTTAGCTTTATAAATTTTGCTCACCACAATTTAAATAACAAACTTTTAATAGAGTTATTAAATTTATTATCTATTAAACTAACAGGTGGCATTAAGTCATTCTTTCTTTTTAATTGAATCTTATTTCATTTACATTTTTCAGAATATATAAACATTACAACTTTTTATTTTTTAAAGAAACAAAAATTCATAATTATAGAGTTTATTTCCATTAGCTACCTTAAAAGAAGGACACAAATCGCAACCATTGTATATGCCATTAATGTTCCGAGTGATGTCATATCTATTAATTGCTCAGTGCTGAAGATTGCGGACAAGAACGCTAAAAATAGATTAAATAATTAATTAAAACTTATACCTTAAATAGCTATTCATTTGTTAAAATATAATAAAAAAATTATAGAAGCATATTTTTTTCTATAGATATTTCCATTTAAGGATAATTAGTGGGTTATATTTTGCCTCTAAATAATGGAAATAGTTATGGAATCCCAAATACGAGGGTGAAACAAATATAAACGAGACTTTTCGCCCTTCAGGCACAATAGTGGAGGGAGAACGTTCCCGCTTTGTTTATTGTTAGGTAGGTTTGTCAGGAGTAGGGGAAGCACGTGGGCTCGCCTCCTCGACCCTCTCAGTGTCTACTGTGACGATGTCGGAGCAAGAGGTACCTCCGTCAATTGCGCAACATGTTGTAATCAAGTTTCTCGTCACAGAAGGCGTAAAACCGGCAGAAATTTTGAGGAGATTGACTGCCCAGTTCGGGGAAGAGACACTGTCGTGAGCCAGAGTGTTTGCATAGCATAAACAGTTCGTGGAGGGTCGTGATCGTGTTGAAAATGAGAGCCATGACCGCAGACGTAGCACCAGTATTACAGCGAACAACATCAGCAGTGTTTGACGGCTTATTGAAGATAACAGACGTCGTACCACTTTTGAAATTGCAAGTGAGGTCGGGATAAGTTATGGGAGCACTTACTCCATACTCACAGAGGAGCTAGGGTACCGTAAGGTGTACGCCAGGTGGGTTTTTCGCCTTCTCACAGCTGATCAGAAATTGCATCGTCTTCAGGCGTGTGGGCGTCTCCTTGCACGATTTCAGGAACAAGGAGACCAATTTCTCACTCACATTATCACCTGTGATGAAACATGGGTGCACCACTACACCCCAGAGTCTAAAGAAGCGAGTATGGAGTGGAGAAAACAAGGAGAACCTGGACCAGTGAAAGCCAAGTCACGTTTGTCGGCTGGCAAGGTTTTGGCTACCGTTTTTTGAACAGCGTGGATTGCTGTATCTCGATTTTTTGCACAAGCGCAGGACAATTAATGCGGCCTAATATGCAACGTTTTTAGTGAGGCCCGACTAGTATATCGCCACAAAAGACGATACCCATCGATCAGGGAAGTGGTTCTTCTCCATGACAGTGCTCGCCCCCAAAGATTCGATAGTGATGCTAAGGTTGAAGCCTACGTGCGTCATTGGCTGCAGACATGACCTACATCTTTCTACGTGGAAGGAATTGGAAAGCTGCCTATTTGCTGGGAATAATCTGTTTCTAAATCAGGAGATTATGTAGAAAAATAAACTATATTAATTTTTGCGTTTAAAATAAAAATAAATTACAAAAAAAAAGTCTCGTTTATATTTGATTCACCCTCGTAGTTTCTTTAAATTTAAGGGACTCAGAGGGACTGTGTGATCACTCTGATTTGTTTTTTTTAAAGTGGTGTAAGTACAGTCCTTGTTTGGAGCTATCATTTCAGCTTGCAGTTCCAAGAGTTTTTCAAGAAAAAATTGCTAAACTTCATAAGTTTATAGATTTAAACATCTGTATATCTTATCTACAGGTGCAGCAATAAACAAATTAACAAATTTTTATCAGCTATAAACAGGAAAAATTTGACATATTCAGGGGAATAAATCCATAACTAGAATACCTTCTTGATGGCCAACGAAAAAATTAATAAATTGGCAGTCTGATATTCAATATACATATCGAATGAACTGTATTGACTATATTGATTATTGAACTATATTTAAATATATTGACAATTAAACATATCTTCTATTTAGTTCATTGCATTACCAGTTAGCAATCCAGTAGCAATGGTGGCATTAAGAGGGGTTTTTGTAATTCTGTTAATTACAGACATTGGTCGGAAGAGAAGTCCGTCTTCGGCTATGGAATAGACAATGCGAGCCATTCCGAACACAGAAGAAAGGGTACTAAAACATAAGGCAAAATTGTAAGTCAAACATATAATTTTGTGAAGATATTTTTAATTGATATATCAAGCATTTTTCTTTAATATATTAATGAAAAAAATAATGAAGCTTACCATCCTGTAACCGCAGCTAGCGCTCCTATAGTCACAGCCCATTTCATGTTTGTGAGACCCAAGTTTTCAAATATATATGGATAAGGTGAACCATTCTTTAAATTCTAAAAAAAAAAATTAAATAAATAATTATATTAGAAACAATTTTTCGAATGAACCTAAAATTAGGTATTAGAATTTAGTATATGCCTTTTCTGTGACAGCAAAGATTTCTTCAAAATTATATTAGTGTAGCAACAGAAGATTTTTTTTTGGTGGGGGGATCAATTATTAACTTTTTATTAGTTATCGACTAAATTTGAATCACTAGTTGTCCATAGCTAAAATAGAAGTAAGGAAATACGGTTGCTGATTCCTTAAGTTATAAAGAATAGATAATGTAGAACAAGGGAGCTAATTGGTTACTTGATTCGTACCAAATTTGAAACATATTTCGTTTATCTGTCAAACTTTAATTATTATTTTTATTAGTCTATTAGTAATTGGTATTACTAATAGAATATTAAGAAAAATACAACGATAAGTCTTCTAACTTTAATATTTCACATCTTCCGAGCATTCCGTGATGGCTGATTTGTTGTTATTTTTTTCTGAATGTTGTGAAAAAAAATATTACACAAATAAAAAGTCGAATTTTATCATTCAACTGGAAAAATGGAGGTGACTTCAATGAGGACAAGATAGCTATTTGATATAATTAACAGAAAAATATCTTTATTGTATATTAATTAATACATATTCATAATAAAATTTATAGTTTTACTAAGATTTTGTTATATTAACCTTTACATGCAAAACCCTAATCCCAGTATAAATTCAATTATTTTTTTCTTTAATTTTAGTCTGAAAACAGTTCAATATTGAGAGTTCGTTAAAAAATCGAAAAAGAAATAATTCCTTGATACTTTTCCCCCTGCTCCAGAAGCAGAACTATGGTGGGTTCAGGTATTACAAAGCACTTTTTTTTTTTTTCGAAATAGATTAAAATGAATTGACAATACAAAGAAAACATGCAGTAATAATAATCGATGTTTTACCTGATCGAAGTAAGGCCACATGAGAGTAAACGTTGCTGATATGGATCCATACACTAAAACCGCCAATGATATGCTGACAATTAAAGCCAATGGTATTGTTTTTTGAGGATTTTTGGCCTCTCCACCTAAAATAATAGTTGAATTCTAAATAAAAGTAAGATTAGAAAGGAAAAACATACCTATCTAGTATCTCAAACCAATCAAAATGAACTAAGCAGTGAGACTTGATGACATATATTTGTAGTTCAAACGTATATAAATGGAGAATAAAAATTTATTTACTGTGAATCATTAATATTATTATTGTGGCGGTACAAAGTAGTGAAGGGTCTAGGTCTCCCCCAACTGCCCCCGCCAATTTTTATAATCTTGTTCAGTCGTAATCTGATCCCTAATACCCAGGATGTATAAAATGTAGAATAAAATATCTCAGGTCGCAAAACAAATCAAACAGTTGCCAAAAAGGAAAAATCCTGGTTATGACTTAATTGGAATTGAAGCACTCCAAAAACTGCCGAGGAAAGCTCTTGCATTTATCACAATTTCCAACAGTATACTAAGAAAAAATAAATTACCAATAAAATGGAAATACTCACTCATTAGAATGATTTATAACCCAAGTAAAGTCATATAAACCGTTCCCTTTACAGACCAATCGGCCTACTCCTGATATGCTCCTTATTATTTGAAAAGTTAATATACAAATAGTTAATTGACATATTGATTGAGCAAAAGGTATTACCTGACCACCAGTTCGGCTTCCGCACTTACCACTCTATGATGCATCAATTAAGCTGAGTTAACGACTATGTTACAGGAGCATTAGAACACAAATTGTAGGCAACCGGAGTATTTTTGGACATGGCTCAAGTGTTTGACAAAGTCTGGTACCAGGGTCTTCTCTTTAAACTCAAAACCCTATTACCCTACACATAATACCTAATACTTTCATCTTTCATGTTTGATAAATTTTTCTCTGACCGACAGAGCTGCAAGTACATCAAAGTTAAATACTGTCTCCTCTATTCTATATCATTTAAAAAGATATTGACTGCAACTTATCCTGAAGATACTTCCTTACTAAACATCAGATTCTTAACACAGGCTTCATTAACTTTGGCTTACCATGACAACTAGATCATTTGATTGTAACATGTTTCCATTAATCATATATGGTAGTTCATACAAACATCAATACCTGTTGTCGCCACGGTGTCGAAACCAGTATATGCATAAAAGCAAGTGGCAGCACCTTCCATGACACTGGAAAAGCCAAACGGCATGAATCCACCCTTGCCAGCATAAGGGCTCTCTGTCCCATTTAGTGACCAATTGCTGATATTGAAATGAACTATTCCGGTGATGACCAACATGACAATTGTTACCATGTTAATTACGACAAATGTATTATTTATCATTGTTGATTCTTTGACTCCGATGCTTACGATACCTGAAAATAGTGAAGATAAAATGAAATTTCACAGAGTGAACGCTAAAAATGATAGATTCTAATGTTTTCTAAATGAAATTTATGATAATGATATTCTTAAATGCTATGACATCCAATAATAAAGCCTACCAGAGAAAATGATCATAATAACAAAAGACAAAAAGTCTGGATAGCTTGATAAAAATTTAACTTCCATTCCAAAATGTGTTTCTTCCCAATTTGCAATGTATCCACCAAACATGGAGTCAATGTAGGCACTCATTCCTCGAGCTAGGCATGCTGTACCTGTAATAATTACATATATAGAACCAATATAGTAATAATTACATTTATTACAGGATATTAAAAATTAAAAATGATTATCTAACAATCATGCATGTTCAATAGTAATAAATCCATCTTTTTTTACCAGTTCTTTACTCCAGAACGTTTTATAGGTGTGGGGAATATTCATTTATTCAATAAATTTACCTATAACAAATTCAAGGCACAAGTTCCAACCCAGGATGAAAGCAACGAACTCCCCGACTGTGATATAGCAATAGGCATAGGCAGAACCAGTTCCTGGGGTTCGGCCAGCGAATTCGGCATAACAGAGAGCTGAAACATTATTTTAATAAAACCAATGAATTAGTAGGTATAGTAATATGACAAATCTAAATGTGTTTATGGACATGATTTATGCCACCACACAATAATGAATTACAGAAATACGAATATATTTTATAAACTAGGTAATATTCATTGAAAAAACATATTAAATAAAGTTATGATTATTGAAAAAAATGTAGTTTCTTAAATATAACCCTTTTGCCTATCTTTGAGAATATTCCGTTATGATCTGGTGCATTTTAATAACGTCAAGTTATTACCATTAAAAGGAATAATACCAAGTCCTGCCGCTCAGATTTAAAAATAAATTGCAATTAGCATTTTTTATGCCTACTAACAACTAAGCTCCAAAATCACGACTGAATTAATAATGAAATATCCATAATATTATTAATAATAAGAATAAGAATAAGACTAAAACTAAATAGCAACCCCCTGTATGCTACATGTGACCAGGAAGTGGTACCGAAAAGAGATGCAGGTTTAAGATAATGTGTCGTCCTCAAATTAATCACCTTTTTTATTAGTATTCAAAACAGAGAATTTCAAATATTTGCATAGTAATTGCAAATTTTCTGTAACACCATTTTTCACTATTAATTTAAATATCTTGGCCATTATAAATCCTAATAAACTTCTAATTTTATATATATTTCAAAAAATGAGTGAAACGTAAAAAAAGGAAAAATACCAATGGAGAAAAATGTTTGAGTTAAAATGTTAATTTACCACCTGAATAGGTTAATTATTGGTTGAATATTGCTCTTATACTGGTTCCAACCTCTAAGATCCTTCAGAATTTTAATCACGAGTGACTGCAACCTTCCACAGAAACACAATATACTGCATTTGTCAAATAAAATATGTCTTTTCTTTATTTGGCACAAAATAAATATTTTTGGAACCGATTCCCCCATTCCCTCCTCTGAGAATTCTGATTAAGTAACAATTTTTTGTTTTTAGACTATTCATTTCTCGTATTAATTAAAAATGATAAGAAAAAATAATGAAAATCTTGTATAGGATATATTAATACTAATTAATATATCGTAAACCTGTTAGACCATAAAAATATACCTATCTGAATACTATGGGTGTGTCCATGGGCGGATCCAGCCGATCGTAAAGGGGGGGGGGCTGCAGTCCTAAAGGGGGGAAGGCTGCAGTCCCAAAGCCCTTCGTTCGGATCTGCTAATCAGCTTTTTTACCTTTATGTCCCTTTCCCACAACTAACAGTCTACTTGTTCTGCACATTATTTGTTCTTTAACTCGCTTCCTTACACTAAGGAAAGTCAAATTCTATCTTTGAATGACGAAACATTTTCCAAAGGTATAGGCTGCAGCCCCCACAGCCCCCGCCCCCCTGATCCGCCAATGGGTGTGTCTGAATACTATAGGTTCGTTCCAAGTTCATTTTTCTAGCTGTTTTCTGGTAATTCGCTGATAGGTTAGTGCGCATGTCTGGTAAGATAACCATCAGAAATTTTAAGCTCACTTGGAACGCTTTTCTTACGACTTTCTGATAGATAGGTTCTTCTCCATCGGGCAAGGTTATCTCTCCTGCTAACCTAGTCGCTTTACTATGGTCTTTTTTAAGTATTTAAGTATTATTCCGAAATATTTGGTTCATCAGTGTGAATTTAGATTGGGTGGGGTTTGTTCTAAGTTTATTAAATTCACTAGTAAATTAGAATCATTTACTATCTTCATTGGGTTCATGATTTTTGACATTTCTTTTCATTTTATTGATTGACACATCATTTACTGCATCCGATATCTTAATTTTTAATCAAATAAAATGTTTTGATTTAGGGTTAGCCATTGTATCATGCAGTGATATTCAATAAACACAAAACTCTGGTAGTTGATTTTAGACACAATTCCCAACAAAAAGTCAATTTGATGCCTAATCCTGTTGTGATTGAAAAATATATAAAATCCATTATTGTGTTTTCTTAAGATGGTTTAGGTTCTTATTGAATATTTAAGGGCTGTTTAAATTTTTGAAAGATTATTGAAGTTTTAGTCTAATGTCATAAAATAGACATAAAACAGATATTAATTTAACAGTACTCATAAAACATATAACTCATAAAGTACTCATTGTTAAAAGGGACATTCTGGAGATCTAATTAAATTGAGATGTGCCACTCAATATCTTGAAAGGTTTATAATTCATCGGTACCCTGATGGAATATAGGATTCCATACTCTTAGTGAGAATTATTCTTATTTAGCATTAAATCTCTGCAAAAAAAGTTGATGTTTATTGAAGAATTTATTATATGATTGAATATTTGGCAAAAAAATGTGAAATGAAGTTTTGTTACTCTATTTTTTTACATTATTTGGGATTCAGTTCATAATGTCCCAACTCTGTGAATAAATTGCATTTTTCAAATAAATAACTATTTATACCTAATTAACTAATTTATTCATAAAGATTATCCACCTTTTGATACAATTCCTGGTACCATTAATTTTATTTCATATAGCTTATACTTAGGTGCATTAACATTTAATTAGTAATGTGGATTGATTCTAGTCATGGAAGCTCTGCTAATCTTAGGTCTCCATTTTGATAATGGAAACTAGGAACCTATTGAATGACAAGATATTTACCTATCACTACTGCAGAAGAAGAGTGCTACAATTCTCACAACTGAAATTTTATAAAAGCACATGTTATGATCATTATTACTATCTCACAACTCCATGGAAGACTGCTAACCATTAAATATTGGATTTAAAAATCTATTTTTTCCTAGATAATATTATGTTATATCTCTTAAGCAAAGACAAAAATTTTGTACAGTGGCAGTCTTCATCCAAAGGAGTGATACATTTGTAATATGAAGGGAGACCTTTAATGAATAGAAAACACCTTTCATTTAACAAGGCTTTAATAAGCATTAAATTGCTATATAGAATTGAATACAAAATACATGATTACAACATAAAATTAATAATTACTAAGCATTTGATAACAAAAAGATATATGGGTGATTCTAAAATTATGATGGTATTTGTGTCACAACGTGATCAGTTGACAACCGCCTGAAGGAGTTTTAAATTTTGTTTTCTATTTATTACCTCATTGGATACGAACACTGCTATCTAATTTTCAAGCGCCTAAAGGCAGGATGACATTCACTAAAATCAACAACAACGCTCTTTTTGTCTGTCACAAAGTAGCGGTCATGTACTTTGAAAAATAATTAAATCCTTTTCCGTCACAATAATTCTAAAAACTCAGGCACCAATCTTATCAGCGAACTTTCAGGATGCAAAAGAAAATTGGCAGGGGTATAGGCAAAGTACAACAGCTTTTCCCTTTGTCACATAGTTGTGAGGTCACTCACTAGCTAGTTTTTTAAAAACCCACCAATCCCTCATAAAATGGAATTTAGTGATGGGAACATTTGGTTATGAACCTGACTATAAGTCAAGTCACATCATTTTTCCTAAATTTACTTCAGTTGCTTTCAGGACGTGGAGGAAGGTGTAATGCTAAACAATATTTTTATAGTGAGTCACTCCCTATACCTTATCAACATGATGTTGATATATACAAACTATATATACACTTTATTTATTACAGTTTTATAGACCTTTCAAATCTCTTCGCAGCCATAACCTCCTTTAGTACCAGTTTTGCCAAAATTTATGATAAATGGCCAATTTGTCACTCCCTAGCCTGATAGTGATTTTGTTTTAGCTAGGGAGTGACCATGTTCGTCAGGGAGAGACTTGCGATTAAATTTATAACTTTGTTATGTTGATTAATAATCATTGTCAGTTCAGAGTTGTTTTTCGATTAAGTATGCATATCTTATAACTCCCCCACCCCCCTCAAACCGCCAAATAAACTTTTGTTTCATTAGTTAACTTTCAGTTCTTTAACTATTTTGATGGTAGGGATCAAACTCATTATATCTCTATAAGAACGAGATTGACTTTAGACAAGACTTTGAAATTTAGATAATTCTTTTTGAGAAGATTTAAATTAATATAATAATGTCATATGTTACATTTTGTCACTCCCTAGAACATTACTTTTTCTGAAAATCATTATCTCGAAAACTATGAATATAAGTGTGTGCACACTTCACATCATTGGTAAGGAGAAAGTGACCAAGCCATCTGCAACCAGAAACATAAGAAAAGATGATTTTGAAATTCCAAAAAAATTAAGAGCCAAACACCACCAAAATTTTAGAATCACCCATATCACACCATAAAAAATTCAATTATCTGTTCTGAATTTCATTGAGAAAAATATAATGCATGAATTATTGGCATCGATAAGGATACCATTTCAATATTTAAAAAAAATGTCTTTAATTTATGAAGCCAAGGAAATTGCTGTGAAAATAAATTAGTGAAGGTGTGCAGTGAAGAACAAGATCTCAAAATAAAAGAAGCCTTTAGGAAAAAAATTATCTTTTATTAACAAACAAACAATTTAATGTTTACATAACTATACAGTTAACATGTAAATGGATCCGAAAAAAAACATTTATGACATCAGTTTGCTGCATTAAATGGAAATTGGTCAAAATACTTTCTAGAGATGACTCCTGTTAATAAATTAGTAGTATTGCCATGTTACTTCTGGGTGTACCTTATATGGCACCATTAAAGAGTT
The DNA here is from genome assembly GCA_911387785.2 of Aelia acuminata. Lineage (NCBI taxonomy): Eukaryota > Metazoa > Arthropoda > Insecta > Hemiptera > Pentatomidae > Aelia > Aelia acuminata. The sequence goes on from OU426979.1 coordinate 136,974,589, forward strand.
GCCTGGATCTCAACTCAAAAGGACTCCTTTGGGGTTTATTTATCATTGAAAAGCAAGTGGGGGTCGAAAGCTAGGATCAAACAAAGTATTGAAATGAAATACAAAATCCTGGTGTTTTTCTTGGTAGTCTGTGTAATCTATCTGTTGAGCTTTCCACAGCGGATATATATAAAATATTTAAAAAAATATTACATAGACATGTATATAATATTTTTTTAACTTTAATTGATCCCATTCAATGTTGAATTTTCAATGTATTTTTTGCCTTATGAAACCATTCTTCATTGTTTTGTGGCTAGTTGGATGAATAAATTAGAAAGTCTTCTAGCTCTGGAAATAAAAATATTTGTTTAAATTTTAGGAAAGAAATCAAAATTATTCACAGAATTCATTCAGCATTAAGGCCACACCTGTTATTTTCTCAGCAGGAAACGTCCTGGATTCCACAACATGTTGATTTAATTAGATGATTACAAAATAAATTAATTAGAAAATTAGAAAAAAAATGAAGTATAGTAGTAGAGGAAATAAAATGAAATATAGTAATATAAGAAATAAAATGAAAACTATCTTATATACCTTTGACAAATATTTTTAGTGAAAATTATGAAATTAAAATAAAATACAACCTGTTGGATCAAATAGTTCTCTGGTTCAATATTTACATATTTTCACTTATATTTTCAAAATAAGAACAAGCTGAGAAAGGAATATTACACTATCAGAAAAATATATTTGACAATATATAAAATCACTAAAAAAATTGATAAATAAAAGATCATTAGGATGGGAAATATTTGAAGAAAGAAAATAAAAGCAAATATTGAGAAATCTATTTCAAAGAGTATTGAAAATGAGTATGTGAAAGTTCATCCTCAGGATAAAAATTATATAAAATAATGGAAAAAAGGACTTTATTCCTTTAAAATTCACCAAGAAATTTCTGGAATGCATTATATTTAATTTATAAAATTTAAATAATTAATTATGCAAGAGATAATTCTAAATATTATGTAAGAGAAAAATAAAGTGCTTACTTTTAAGGTTAGAATATTGGGATCCTGGACACAAGTTGTCAAAATTGTAGCCTTCCCCACCAAGGTTAGCTGGGCTAGAAAAAAAAAATTCATTGCGCATGTCGCTGACGAGCTGTAAGAGAAAAATACGCTGACAGCTCTGGTAGTAAGCAAGTGGTTATCTTACAGAATTCTGGCTGGCTTGGAACAGCTTACTAGTAATAATCTTACTGTAAGCGGCTGGGTAGGAACGCTAAAATCGTACTGCGCATGTCTCTAGCAGTTATCTTATGGTTATCTGGCTGGCTTGGAACGAAGCTAATGAAATCTGTTCTTATCATTTACATTTCTGATGTTATAAATTATTATTTATATGTTTCAAACCTATAAATTACTATAGATAACTGACCTGCGACCTATAAATTACCTTTCAAACCTATAAAATATTATAGATAACTGACCTGCGAGGGTGCAGGCCACACCTGCGAATAGGAAAGACAATATCATCGCTGGGCCGACTTTGGTTGCCAGCTCTCCCGCCATGATGTACACCCCCATGCCGAGCATCGAACCCAGCCCCAGGAACACCAAGTCATGGAACCGTAAGATTCTTCTCAGGCCACTGTCTTCTATGTACACAAATTCCTTTTTCCTGGTGAGGGCCTCGATGAGATCGGACTGAAAAGTTAAAAAATAATAGCCTGTAACCATTATGTATGTAATATGTATATAACTTTTAAAAAACTATACAACTAGAGGTATTTGATCATAAAAAAAAATCAAATCTGGTGCGATGCGCGCAACACACAACTTTCACTTACCAACTTACTTTGATAAGATATTGACGTGTCTTGTTAAATGCCACTTCTCAAAGTCGCATATTTTTCCACATTCATTTACTTATTTTTGTTTTTATTTGCTCTTTAAACTAAACTCATTTTTGTTAATATTAAATAAAAGTTTTTACTTGATAATTCGGCAAGGCAAGTAAAGACTCCAAGTCGTCTGATTTTATAATTCTCTGTGTAGTTGAAAATTTCATACAGTTACCATGAAACTGAAATAATTTCCATTAAATGAATAGAACATCTTAAATTATAAACAATCGTATGCCATTAAAGGCTTCCTACGCATGCTTGTTTCGTTGCGCGCTCAACGTGTTTTATGAGTTGACGGATATTTTCCTTTTTTTCTCCTGTATATGTTCACTTGATTTTTTCATATTTCATATTTAGCCATTCCTTATTTTTAGGCGAAACGAGGGACAGATAATTTCTCCATAAAAACAAAAAGAAAGGTACTGTATAGGAAAACAAAAAAGGCCTCTTCCCCATTTAAGCCCCGTCAGAACATTTTAATAATGATAAATCTTACTTTATATTAAAGAATAATTGATTTTCATTAACCATGACGAGTTTAATCAAAATTGTTAAAGCTATTTTTGTGAAAATCGAAAAAAAAAAACTATAAATAAGAAAACAAATTAGAGTATAAAGTGCCCCCTCCGTTTGATCAATTTGGATGAAATGTTTACTGTCATTTCGCGGGCATATACTTACACCAAATACCCAGTTTTATCAAAATCGTTTGAGCCGTTTTTGTGAAAATCGAAAAAAAGTAAAAAGTTATAAAATAAAGTATTCCCTCCGTTAGACCAATTTTAATGAAATGTTTGCTGTCACATCGCGGGCATAGGCGGGCGCAAGCGACGGTGCTGCCTCTTTTTAGGAACTAGAGAAACGGGGATAAAAGCCGGGCCATTACCAGGGATTCATAGGGTTTTTTGGCGTTTTTAATTTATTTTTCCATAATTAAAACCCGATTGAGCAAAAAATCATTTGAAAAATGTCTATTAGGTATTGCTCGGTCCCTCAGTGTTCAATTAAAAAATCAAAAGACATGTCATTCCATTTATTTCCAAAAAATAAAAAGCTTCTTAAAGAATGTATTGTAAAATTAAGAATAGATAAGCCTGTTTCGAAACATATGACGATATGTAGTCTTTATTTTAAAGAAAGTGACTACATTTATCCAGGTAAATATTAGAATTTGACATTTTATTATTCCAAAATGTTAGTTTTATGCAAATAACATTGAAACCATCGTGTCATATTTGTTTTTCTTTTTTAATTTTCCCCATTTTTGTCTTACATCCGTTGAGCTTAATTGTTCCAAGTTTTCAATGCTAAGCCTGAAAGTTTTGACAAATAAATAAATAATATGACAAAGAATCTAAGCTGTCATAACAATGATTCTATGAATAGGTAATTAATGTTATTACTAACCGAAAAACGTAGAATAAAGTTACAATGATGTGTTTGCATTTACCAGAACTACCAGCTTTACACGTACAATGACTAGAAAATTGTTTTTTATAATTAATAAATTTGATTTCCACTTTTATTTGATGGGGCAGTCCTTTAAGATTGCTTGATTGAAGGCACAAGGCTTGTAAAATAACTGTTTTTTTACTTCTAGATATTATTCCACATGTAATTATGTGGTTTGCATAAAGGATAGCCTGCCCTTCAATTAATGGTCTTTTAAAATTACCAATTATCTCTATCACATCAGCTATGTCTATCCCCGTTCTTTCCGACATTTTGCAAAACTACTAGCGCACCCTATAGTCGATTGCGCCCGCCTATATCCATACACTAAAGACTCTATTTTAGGTTCGTACCTTTTTATAGTTTTTGAGATAATCTGTTCCCACACACACAGACCATTTCTTGGGAGTTGGTTATTTGGACTTCAGGGATCCCAAACCGTGTATTTGGAAAACCAGAAGTCGAAATTTTTCACGCATCGCAATACTTTCCCTTACTATATATTTCATATATAGGTAAGTGAAAGTAAAAAAAATCCTAAACATATTAACTATTTACCAAATTAACTATTTAACAATTACTTAATGGCTTACATTAATGCTAAATAATAAAATTTCGTTTAGTAGCTGAGAATTGGGAACTACAAGTATATGTAGAAAGTATTACTACGATTAGTATCCGTATTATTCCATAATCTTACGTCGAGAAAAGGTCATATAATTATTACTTTCACTTACCTATATATGTAATATATAGTAAGTGGAAGTATTGCGATCGTGAAAAATTTCGACTTCCGGTTTTCAACGGAAATACACGTTTTGGGGTCCCCTGAGTCCAATTAACCAAGTCCCGCGAAATGGTCTGTGTGTGTGTGTGTCTGTGTGTGTGTCTGTGTGTGTGTGTGTGTGTGTGTGTGTGTGTGAACAGACTAGCTCAAAAACTATTAACCTTGCGAACCTGAAATTGGGTATTTAGTGTAGGTATATGCCCGCAATGTGACAGCGAAAATTTCATCAAAATTGCTCAAAGGGAGGGGGTACTTTATTTAATAACTTTTTAGGTTTTTTTCGATTTTCTCAAAAACGGCTCTAACGATTTTGATTAAACTGAGTATTTCATCTATTTATATGCCCCAGATATGACTGTAAAAATTTCATCAAAATTGATTAACCGGAGGGGGGACTTTACTTAATAAATTTTCTAACATTTTCACGTGTTTTTTTTATTTACTCTAAATCGGCTTTAACGATTTTGATCAAACTGGGTATTTGATGTATTTATATGCCCGAGATATGACTGTAAAAATTTCATCAAAATTGATTAACCGGAGGGGGGACTTTACTTAATAAAATTTGTAACATTTTCACGTGTTTTTTTGATTTTCTCAAAAACGGCTCTAACGATTTTGATTAAACTTAGTATTTGATCTACTTATATGCCCGAGATATGTCTGTAAAAATTTCATCAAAATTGATCAACCGCAGGGGGCACTTTACTTAATAAATTTTGTATCATTTTTACGTGCTTTTTTTATTTACTCAAAAACGGCTTTCACGATTGTGACCAAACTGGGTATTTGATGTATGTATATGCCAAATATGTGATAGCCAACATTTCATCAAAATTGATCAACCGAAGGGGGGACTTTACTTAATAAATTTTGTATCATTTTCACGGTGTTTTTTATTTACTCAAAAACGGCTTTAACGATTAATAAAAATAAGATATGAATGTAGAAAAATGTGTGATTTTGGGAAATGATATCTAACAAAACACGTCAATTTCTTATCTAAGTAAGTTGGTAAGTGAAAGTTGTGTGTTGCGCGCACGCACCAGATTTTTTATTTTTATAATGAAATGGTTATTCCCTTTGAGTTTGAGAACGTGTCGGCCCTGATGAAGACCTGAAACTCGTGTCCTGCGACTGAAAGTTTATTAATGCAGAATAAGTACGGTTGTAGTACGGCTCCCCCAATCCAGGTGACTTTTAACATAATTTTGATAAATGCATACTTCAATAGAATATGAAAATTTTTATACCTCTGCCCTCCCCAAGTAAATCAAAGGCCCTCCACACTCCTTCATTTTTCCATTCTATTCATCCCCAATTATAGATAAGGTCCACTAAATGATCTTGCCATCATTTTCATTAACTCATTTCGTCACATTTTTGTTGGTTTCTATTTTAATAAACCAATAGATATAGGTAATATTTTTAAAACTTTTTTACTTTCACTTACCTATATATGAAATATATAGTAAGTGGAAGTATTGCAAGTATGAATGGAAGTATTGTATATGGAAGTATGAAATTTTCGACTTCCGGTTTTCAACGGAAATACACGTTTTGGGATCCCCTGAGTCAAAATAACCAAGTCCCGCGAAATGGTCTGTGTGTGTGTGTGTGAACAGACTAGCTCAAAAACTATAAACCGTGCGAACCTGAAATTGGGTATTTAGAGTATGTATAAGCCCGCGATGTGACAGCGAAAATTTCATCAAATTTGCTCAAAGGGAGGGGGTACTTTATTCAATAACTTTTTAAGTTTTTTTCGATTTTCTCAAAAACGGCTCTAACGATTTTGATTAAACTGAGTATTTGATCTATTAATATGCCTGAAATATGACTGTAAAAATTTCATCAAAATTTATCAACCGGAGGGGGGACTTTATTCAATAACTTTTTAAGTTTTTTTCGATTTTCTCAAAAACGGCTCTAACGATTTTGATTAAACTGAGTATTTGATCTATTAATATGCCTGAAATATGACTGTAAAAATTTCATCAAAATTTATCAACCGGAGGGGGGACTTTACTTAATAAATTTTGTATCATTTTCACATGTTTTTTTTATTTACTCAAAAACGGTTTTAACGATTTTGATCAAACTTGGTATTTGATGTATTTATATGCCAAAGATGTGATAACCAACATTTCATCACAATTGATCAACCGGAGGGGGGACTTTACTTAATAAATTTTGTATCATTTTCACGTGTTCTTTTTATTTACTCAAAACGGTTCTAACGATTTTGATCAAACTTGGTATTTGATGTATTTATATGCCCGAGATGTGACTGTAAAAATTTCATCAAAATTGATCTACGGGAGGGGGGACTTTACTTAATAAATTTTGTATCATTTTCACGGGGTTTTTTTATTTACTCAAAAACGGCTTTAACGATTAACAAAAATAAGATATGAATGTAGAAAAAAATTGTGACTTTGGGAAATGATATTTAGCAAAACACGTCAATTTCTAATCTAAGTAAGTTGGTAAGTGAAAGTTGTGTGTTGCGCGCACACACCAGATTTTTTTAGAATATGAAATGAAAATTTTTACTTTATTCTGTGACATTAAGTCCTTAAGAATAAAATAAATGGCATCTGTTTTGGCAGCATTTGTCTGCCTGTATTGTAAATTATTAAAAACCTTTTTATCAACCAGTATATTAAGTAAAGATATGGAAATGAAGGTAATTCAGAAATATATGAACAAAACTAACTAAATTATGATTCTTACATTTATTTTGGAGGTTAAATATTGAGGATAAGGAAAAATAGAAGGAACTTAAATGAGACTAGGGAGGAAGCTTAAAGAACTACAAGGAAATTTGTATTGGTTAGGGAATTCCAGAACTACGTTGCAAGGACAATGAATGATTTATCTAAAGAGGCGGTCCTATGATAAGGAATAGGCAAATCTGTGGGTTGAGATCTAGTGTTTAACAGATAGATGGACTAGTCTGTGGTGTTCATATGTATGTGTTTATATATGTCTATGTGTTATTTTTGCAACCAGGCATAATGTATTTTATTCTTGTAATTTAGTCAACCTCTAATATGTAATGGCAACATTTCCAAAACCCATTCTAACTGAAATGTGATCATATAAAACCGATGACAATGCATTGTCCTATTGCCATTGACATGTTCTACTGAAGGATTAACTCTGTAGAACGACTAGGCTAGTTTTGAAGTTTTGAGGGTTTTGAGGCATTAAGCAGCCAAGAAGGTTGAGTACCAGCCAATGAAGGAAATATTTGGGGTTAGCGAAGGCCACCCTGAAACACTTAAATTTATTTATTATTCATAAGAACTAGAAAATTTATAATAACAGTGGACTAAGAAGTAAACGAAAAAGTCTTATAAGTTCGGGATACTGTGGATTTTAGGATTGGGGTTGTATACACCACACGGTTGGGCCGGGATGGCCGAGTGGACAAAGGCGCTTGCAATCGGCAATCGAAGCTAAGCACGTCGAGCGTGTTTAGTACTTGGATGGGTGACCGCTCCATTCGAGTGACCACCCGCCAATGAACGCAGCGCAGTCCAAGCCTACCCCCAACCTCGGGTATGTGAGACCCGCCAGCCTACTATAGGCGACTCACAGCGCCTGGGCGTAGGAGTAATGAACCTTCCCCGTGTATCTCATCCAGGATGTGAGCAGACGACCGGAGGTTTGGTACAAGGACGGTATGCTTCAAGGAAAGAAATATAGGTCTTCTGGGCCTACTGAATCTGAGCTACCATAACTCTCGGACCTAGACCCAGTCACCGTTCTTGAACCCGAGAGAGCTGACGTCATCGGTGGGAAGGACACTGCCAATTTGGCCCCAATGGGATTGGTTATGAAGCTATGGACAGTCTGCCGCTGCACCAAAGTGACCTTTGGACCCTTGCAGCAACGTGAGGTTTGGGCTAACCACTCCATACAGACTCCATGGTCTGTGCTCCCGCAAGCCACACCAATGTCTGTAAGAAGACCAAACTGCTCGGCCAAAGGTTTCATTAGGCCTAATGCGCCAACAGAAAAATAAAAATTAAAACAATCATTAAAAAAAAAAAAAAAACGAATACTCCACATAATCCAAATCCATGAAGAAATAAAATAAAATGTGCATTTATTCAACATCGTTTGTATTAAGAAAATTGGAAAGAGATAGCTCCCCTTCCTCCCGTAGCGACGAATCTAAAAAGACTAAATAAGTTTAAAAACTTCTATGACCTACCATTAAATATTTCTCCATTGCTTCCAAAATCAACAGCCATAAGGTCTTAAAATATCAATAATATATTTCAGTCAACAGAATTACATAAATTAATCTGCTAATGTGCAATTTATGCATTATAATTATATTAAGGAAAATAAGAATAAGTTTGCGCATCCTCCACATAATTAGGGGATAGAATTGGAAGAATATGGCAATATCATTATTTTTTAAAGGGATATCCTTATAAAATAAAAATCACTTTACAAAGAATTATTAATCTTTTAAAAAGACTGTAAATTTTTACTCATATTTATATATCTTAAATTTTTTTTTAAACATGTTTTGAATAGAAGAGCTTGAGATGATTTAGCAATTATTAAACCATAAACCATAAGTTAATTGTGTCTGTAAAAACCGATAACATCAAACAAGTTGCAGTCTATATTTCAGGGACACTACAAATTCATTAGGCGTCATAAAACCTGACACGTTCAAAATAATCCTTATGTAATAATGTAATTTTGTCATTGTTGTATTTTATTCGTTGAACAAAATGATACCGTAAACTGGGATAACTTTGTCACTTCCTATTTTCACTGCTTATGTTATAACTGGTAATGTATGGAATTTTTTTAAATCGACACATTTTTTTTTATCTATAGTTTCAAAATATGCGAAAAGACTACTGTTGAGGCTAACATTAATATGCTAAAATATTAAATAATTCAGTGCCAAAAGTTACCCTGGAAACGAACAGCTTTGCCCATTGCGGTATACCCGGTGTAAATCAAAATTACTTAATAAAAAATAAACCTAAAAAAGTTTTACAATCCGTTATTAATTCTTTAAAAAAAATAATAATAGTAATAAAATAATGTACCTACCTGTAAGTATACTACTTTTTTTTTTTTTTTTTTTTTTTTTAAATTTCTAACTTTAAAGAAAATGATAACATTTTCATAATTAGAGGTGAATGGGCTTCGTTTTGAAGGTAATGGCAGTCGTTCATGTATACAATATTTTACACGTTTAGCAAAGCTTTATCAGGCACACTTGAGAAATGAATACTCTTCCCCCACCCAGTTGTGCGATGAAACTCTTCCCAAACTCCCCAACTCCATAGTATTGGGTTACTCCAACTCCATGGGCCTAGATAAATTTCGATTTATTGTTTGGACAAAAGTTCACCAAAACGAATTTGGCAATCATAAGTCGTTCGATTAGTGTGCCATCAATTTCCTGGGCCTCGTTCATAATTTTCACTAGGTAGTTCCTCTACTGTTGAAACCTGCCAATTGTTAGATACAAAAACTAATTTAGCAGCTAATTCCTTTTCAAGCTCTTTAATTGATTCTGAATCTTGCTCAGCCTTAACAAAAATAAAAAACATTCAATTTGAAAAGCACCTGGCTTCAATTTGAGATATGAACAAAGACAGATCAACTAGATGAAACCAGTATGGAAGAGCATTACATTGTATAATTAATGTTTTTAGAGAGGTTTCAATGGAAAGGCAATTTAAAAAAAACAAAAAAAAAAAAAACATGCTTTACATGTCGGAAATAGAAACACTGCTGTTTTAAAAGGAGTTAAGTTATAAATTAAAAAGCGCGGTAAAAAATCGAGTAGGCCGGTATTTTCTGTGATATAATACAGAAGCACCTAGTGGTTGAATAGGGTACCTTCTCAGTACCCCAAAATAGTATTTTTCAAAAAAATCCAAAGTTGTCCCAGTTGGCAATGTTGTAAAGTTTACAGAAGCTGAATCATTTTCAACTATTAAATTATAAATTGAACTTCAGGAAAGAAAGTAGTCTGACATAAATTTTCACAAAGCGATTGAAACACACATCATCCAAACTTTTAATGGTATGCTTACTTTTATTCTCACATTCTTGGTATTTAGCGTTATCCTAATTATAAAACCATTGTTACTGATTATCATATAATTGACTACAATTGGTTTATTGGCTTACGTAAAGTTGAAATAATAAGATGCAGAAATTGTAATGGGAAAAAGATTCATTTAAACGCAATATGTTGTCTTCATTTTATTGTTTTCGCCAACTAATCCAACATAAATTTATTTGACATGATGTCGTATGGAAAAGGAAGGTGATGGCGAGAGTTATATCATACAGGAGCATTAAGTAATTATTGGAAGGGGGATATAACATACCGTTTGAGAGGTAGTTTATATATATATATATATATATATATATATATATGTAAGTTCGTTATCCCCTGGGACCTGCCCAGCTTTGAGCGGCCCTGGAAGCTTATTGAGTTTTAACCGTTTTATCCGATTTTAACGATTTAGGCAAACGAGTTGTTCATAGGAATAATAGAACAATATAATTATTAATTCCTCATAAACGTTATTAATTCTTCATAAACGTTATTAATTCCTCATAAACGTTATTATTTCTCATTACGTAATTTCCTATGTTCGTTAAGTTCCCCGGCAAAGTCCGTAGGACTCACTGACAAACAATAATAGCCACCTCCCTGGCTTGCTGGAGGGCGTGACGTAGCACAGTGGGAACATTTTGTGATTTAGTGGTAAAAAATCTATAACTCCTCACCAAATGACGATAATCGAATAATTCTTTTTTCTTTAATGAGCTTGGCATTTCTTTTATCAGGGAGAATAAAAAAAATAAAAATACCATCGCTCAAAGTATTTAAAATTAATACTTATATGAAGCCTTTCTTCTCTTAGATTTAAATAAAATAGTTTATTAGGCGTAGGGTTATACATAGAGAATGATACGAGTCAGTATTATTATCTATTGAGCATTCTGCTTTTGGACACGTCTTTTTCAGGCACTTGCTCCATTTGAAAGGTTTTTAAATAATTATTGTATAAAGAAGAAAAAATCCAAAACAATTAATTTTAAATATACAATTTTTTAGGACTTTTAATGGAAAAAAACATTCTCAAATAATTTAACTAAAATTATACTTTATGATTTAGTCTAGTTCGAGGCTAAAATATATTGAAAGTTGAAATATAGGGATTTAAATCTAAAAATCGATATATCGCCGATCGATCGCATTTGATCGATCAAATTTTCTTATGGTATTTTAGCACCCTTCACCCTCTACCACTGTGAAAAAAATCAGAACCAACTATTGCCAATAAAAGAATTTATATCAATTTAAATATTTTCTTTTCATAAATTACATACTCAACGTGGATAAAATCAAAACGAATGTTTATGCAATAATTTTACAGCCATTCTTCTGATTTATAAAATATATTTGGTGCAATAATATAAAAAGTTAAGTTCAAACATAGATTTTGCTTAACATAAATTTAATTTTTTTCCTATAGAGCTTTACTTTCTATCTTTAAATGCACCAAATGTATTTTATAAATAAGAAGAGTGGCTGTAAAATCATTGTATAAAAAAAAGCGTTCTGATTTCATCTACGTTGACTATGTAATTTAAGAAAAGAAAGTATTTAAATTGATATAAATTCTTTTATTGGCAATAGTTGGTTCTGTCTTCTTTCACAGTGGTAGAGGGTGAAGGGTGCTAAAATACCATAAGAAAATTTGATCGATCAAATGCGATCGATCGGCGATATATCGATTTTTAGATTTAAATCCCTATATTTCAACTTTCAATATATTTTCGCCTCGAATTAAACTAAATCATAAAGTATAATTTTAGTTAAATTATTTGAGAATGTTTTTTACTTTCACTTACCTATATATCAAATATATAGTAAGTGGAAGTATTGCGATCGTGAAAAATTTCGACTTCCGGTTTTCAACGGAAATACACGTTTTGGGGTCCCCTGAGTCCAATTAACCAAGTCCCGCGAAATGGTCTGTGTGTGTGTGTGTGTGTCTGTGTGTGTGTGTGTTTGTGTGTGTGTGTGTGAACAGACTAGCTCAAAAACTATAAACCGTGTGAACCTGAGATTGGGTATTTAGAGTATGCATATGCCCGCGATGTGACAGCAAAAATTTCATCAAATTTGCTCAAAGGGAGGGGGTACTTTATTTAATAACTTTTTAGGTTTTTTTCGATTTTCTCAAAAACGGCTCTAACGATTTTGATTAAACTGAGTATTTGATCTATTTATATGCCCGAGATATGACTGTAAAAATTTCATCAAAATTGATCAACCGTACGGGGGAGTTCACTTAATAAATTTTGAATCATTTTTACTTGTTTTTTTTATTTACTCAAAAACGGTTTTAACGATTTTGATCAAACTTGGTATTTGATGTATTTATATTCCCGAGATATGACTGTAAAAATTTCATCGAAATTGATCAACAGGAAGGGGGACTTTACTTAATAAATTTTGAATCATTATCAAGTGTTTTTTTTTTTTATTTACTCAAAAATAGCTTTCACGATTTTGATCAAAGTGGGTATTTGATGTATTTATATGCCAAAGATGTGATAGCCAACATTTCATCAAAATTGATCAACCGGAGGGGGGACTTTACTTAATAAATTTTGTATCATTTTCACGTGTCTTTTTTATTTACTCAAAAACGGTTTTCACGATTTTGATCAAACTGGGTATTTGATGTATTTATATGCCAAAGATGTGATAGCCAACATTTTATCAAAATTGATCAACCGGAGGGGGGACTTTACTTAATAAATTTTGTATCAATTTCACGTTTTTTAATTTACTCAAAAACGGCTTTCACGATTTTGATCAAACTGGGTATTTGATGTATGTATATGCCGAAGATGTGATAGCCAACATTTCATCAAGATTGATCAACCGAAGGGAACACTTTATTTCATAACTTTTTTCTAATTTTTAGATTATCTCAAAAACGGCTTTAACGATTTTCTTCATATTCGTCATGTTTAATGAAAATTGAGTGTTATTTAATATCAGGTAAGCGTTATCATTATTAAAATGTTCTGAGGGGTTTATAGAGCAAATGAAAACAAAAATAAGAAATTAATGTGGAAAATGTGTAACTTTGAGAAGTGGCATTAACAAAACGCATTAATTTCTTATCTAAGTAAGTTGGTAAGTGAAAGTTGTGTGTTGCGCGCACGCACCAGATTTTTTCCATTAAAAGTCCTAAAAAATTGTATATTTAAAATTAATTGTTTTGGATTTTTTCTTCTTTATACAATAACTAGGTGGACCCGTGCGAAGCACTTCGCACGAAGATTTGTATCACATTTTACTTCTAGGTTTAACATAACTTTTTTTTTTTTTGCCTGTTCGTACCCCCCCCTCTCCCCCAACCACTCGGGCCTTAAAGTGAAATTTTTTTTCTACAGCAAGGAAGAATAAATTATTTTTCTGTTTAATAGTTAAGGAAGAACTTCATTTTCTGACGTTTTTCTCTACAAAAGTTTCCTGTAATCTTCCTGGAATATGTGAAATCACTAAGATTGTTGCATAGTCTTGGAAATTAATCTTTCTAGATTCTGATTTTAACTTCCCTACTGATTTTGTTTTTTCAAAAACAGTTCATAAGATGCTTTTTACGGTTATTTTTCTGACAATGGAGAGGAAGATAGTCTTCTAAGTGGTAAGAACGACATCAAATAGGTTTCTATCCATGGAGAGGCAACAAAACAATAAGTAGCCTCGTGAAGCTGAGGGGCCTAACCCACCAAAACCAAAGTTTTAGAGGTGTAAAACGCCTGGCCCAAAAACGTGGAACGTGTATGTGTCATAAAGCCCGCGTAGAAACCATTGAAATTCGTTTTTCTTATTTCGATACTTTAGTTTTCTGAAATTCCCGTTATAAAAAAGATAAGTTGATAAAACCAATCACTATGTTACTATGAATCACCATAAATAGATTTTATTTATTACTTTCACTTACCTATATATGTAATATATAGTAAGTGGAAGTATTGCGATCGTGAAAAATTTCGACTTCCGGTTTTCAACGGAAATACACGTTTTGGGGTCCCCTGAGTCGAAATGACCAAGTCCCGCGAAATGGTCTGTGTGTGTGTGTGTGTCTCTGTGTGTGTGTGTGTGTGTGTGTGTGTGTGTGTGTGTGTGTGTGTGTGTGTGTGTGTGTGTGTGTGTGTGTGTGTGTATGTGAACAGACTAGCTCAAGAACTATAAACCGTGCGAACCTGAAATTGGGTATTTAGTGTAGGTATATGCCCGCGATGTGACAGCAAAAATTTCATCAAAATTGCTCAAAGGGAGGGGGTACTTTATTTAATAACTTTTTAGGTTTGTTTCGTTTTTCTCAAAAACGGCTCTAACGATTTTGATTAAACTGAGTATTTCATCTATTTATATGCCCGAGATATGACTGTAAAAATTTCATCAAAATTGATTAACCGGAGGGGGGACTTTACTTAATAAAATTTGTAACATTTTCACGTGTTTTTTTGATTTTCTCAAAAACGGCTCTAACGATTTTGATTAAACTTAGTATTTGATCTACTTATATGCCCGAGATATGTCTGTAAAAATTTCATCAAAATTGATCAACCGCAGGGGGCACTTTACTTAATAAATTTTGTATCATTTTTACGTGCTTTTTTTATTTACTCTAAAACGGCTTTCACGATTGTTACCAAACTGGGTATTTGATGTATGTATATGCCAAATATGTGATAGCCAACATTTCATCAAAATTGATCAACCGAAGGGGGGACTTTACTTAATAAATTTTTTATCATTTTCACGGGTTTTTTTATTTACTCAAAAACGGCTTTAACGATTAATAAAAATAAGATATGAATGTAGAAAAATGTGTGATTTTGGGAAATGATATCTAACAAAACACGTCAATTTCTTATCTAAGTAAGTTGGTAAGTGAAAGTTGTGTGTTGCGCGCACGCACCAGATTTTTTTATATATATTACGGATTACAGTCATGGGCGGATCCAGCCGATTGTAAAGGGGGGGGCTGCAGCCCCACAGCCCTTCATTTGGATCTGCCGATCAGCTTTTTCACCTTTCCACAACTGAAATTCTACCTGTTCTGCGCATTTTTGTTCTTTAACTTGCTTCATTACTTTAAGGAAAATCAAATTCTATCTTTAAATGACGACAAATTTTAGGAGGGGCTCCAGCCCCCATAGCACCCCCCTCCCCTCAGATCCGCCAATGACTAAAGTATACTCCTGCTTATCCCTCCTCGTCGGAACGGATACATTGCCGTTTAAGTGAATGAGCCGGTCAATCCGGAAAAGTGTATAAAAAACCAGCAAAATATATTATTATAACTTCTATATTTCGATAAAACCCAAACCTATTTTACAAAGGCTATATAGTTATTAATTAAAGAAACCTTTTTTGGGCCAATTTTATTTAACAATTTAAGAAAATTTACACTATCAATCTATTCAGTTTTCACTTTCACTAATCTTTTTTTTTTTTTTTTCGTTTATAAGTACTTTAATGTCAACTGACGAAATTTCTTGTCAAAATATAGGAAGCTATTTCTTTTTTAATGAAATGAATGGAGGATACGGATTTTGTTTCAAGATCAATTTTACTTCGAAGAGATTTGTTTTACTGGAGTACAGTAAAAAAAAAAAAAATTTGGTGCGTGCGCGCAACACACAACTTTCACTTACCAACTTACTTAGAATAGAAATTAATGCGTTTTTTTAATGCCACTTCTCAAAGTTACACATTTTTCCACATTCATTTCTTATTTTTGTTTTCATTTGCTCTATAAAAAACACTAATTTATTTTATTAATAAATAAAAGTTTATACTTGTGATAATTCGGCAATGCAAGCATGATACTCCAAGTCGTCTGATTTTATAATTCTCTATGTACTTGATGAAAATTTCATTTAGTTACCATGAAACAAATAGTTTCCATGAAATGAACAGAATGGCTTTGATTATGAACAATGATCTGTCATTAAAGGCGTACTCCGCATGCATGGGCTCAACGTGTTTTATGAGTTGACTGAATATTTTTCTTTTTTTCTCCTCTAAAATGTTGGCTATCACATCTTTGGCATTTATATACATCAAATACCCAGTTTGATTAAAATCGTTGAAGCCGTTTTTGAGTAAATAAAAAAAACACGTGAAAATGATACAAAATTTATTAAGTAAAGTCCCCCCTCCGTTTGACCAATTTTGATGAAATGTTGGCTATCACATCTCTGGCATATATATACATCAAATACCCAGTTTGATTAAAATCGTTGAAGCCGTTTTTGAGTAAATAAAAAAAACAGGTGAAAATGATACAAAATTTATTAAGTAAAGTCCCCCCTCCGGTTGATCAATTTTGATGAATTTTTTAGTCATATCTCGGGCATATCAATACATCAAATACTCAGTTTAATCAAAATTGTTAGAGCCGTTTTTGAGAAAATCGAAAAAAAATGTAAAAAGTTATTGAATAAATTACCCCCTCCCTCTTGGCAATTTTGATGAATTTTTTGCTGTCACATCGCGGGCATATACATATAATAAATACCTAATTTCAGGTTCCCACGGTTTATAGCTTTTGAGCTAGTCTGTTCACACACACACGCACACGCACGCGCGCGCGCGCGCGCGCACACACACACACACACACACACACACACACACACACACACACACAAACACACAAACACACACACACACACACACACACACACACACACACACACACACACACACACACAAACACACACACACAAACACACACACACAAACACACACACACACACACACACACACACACACACACACACACACACACACACACACACACACACACACAAACACACAAACACACACACACACACACACACACACACACACACACACACACACACACACACACACAAACACACACACACACACACACAGTCCATTTTGCGGGACTTCGTTATTTGGACTCAGGGGAGCCCAAAACGTATATTTCCGTTGAAATCCGGAAGTGGAAATTTTTCACGATCGCAATACTTCCTCATACTATATATTTCATATGTAGGTAAGTGAAAGTATAAAACAAAAGAATTTTTGCCTACATTTTTAACCGACTTCGAACGAAAGAGGAGGTTACTCAATTCGATACGTATGTGACTTTTTTTTTTTTTTGTGCCTTTTTTTTTTTTTTTTTTTCTATGTATGTTCACCGATTACTCAGAGATGGGTGGACCAATTGGAATGAAACCTTTTGCATCTTGTAGAGTATTTTCCCAAGGTGGTCCCATTTAAACCTTTTTGGGGTTCCTAATTTATTTAAGAAGTTATCGAGAAAAAACATGAAAATAATTATTTAATTATCGCTCAAATTGTTTACTTATTGGAAAAACATATGGCATATATAACATAAGGTATGCTCCAACAAGCTATTAAAACTAATTGATAACTAACAAATCCAAATATTGTATTACTGCTGGATGAATCAAATGGGAAAACCAACCAATCAAATTCAGAATCAAAAGAGTGGGGGGAGAACATGAGCAGTCAGTTAGTTATCGATGTGTTTTACGTGCTTGTTGGAACAAACCTATACATAACCTTAACTAATTTTTCAACATTAGATTTAAATGAAGACATAAATATCAGCAGAATATAATATCGCTGTCGTTTTCTGTAGCGATATTAGCATAAATATTAGATAGATGTATATTCACCGATAACAGTAAACCTTCTTTATTTAGATCTAATCAACGTTTGGACACCATAATCATAAGACAACAAAATTCGTGGAATTCCAAGAAAGACTGAGTATTGGTTATCGTTTTAAAGCAGAATTTAAGACTTCTTCAAGCTCCCGAAGGATCGTTTAAATTTAAAATCGTAGCTATTATTGATTTAAATTAGATTTTGATTTCTATCTTTTATTGACTATGCACATTAAAAAAGAATACAATAATTCCTGGAAAAGCTCATTTTCAGTTGACTTAATAAAGGATTCAGATACCTCTGTCTTCTGGATACACTCGGTTACTGTTGAATATCTTGCCGGAGGTCTTGTGCCGATCCTTTATGGGTGACACTTCTGTTATGTTATCCGGATTACTAGTATCGGTTTTTAAATTTGTTTCTACAACTATCGAGGCTTTTGCTAGTGTTCATCCATCAATAAAAACTACAAAATAAAACTTGATAACTACCCGAAAACAACCTCATTGTATGAAAGTCCCCTCAGCAAAAATTTGGCAGTCATGGAAATGATTGTTAAAAATGATGATAAATGCTACGCCACAAGAATTGAAGCAACATTGTTTAGCAATTTATTTTCTGAATAATGTTTTATTACGAAGGATATAACTCATAGTACTTCGGTAATAAATTTAGTCAAAAATTCATCGAAAGGAATTACGAACATAATTGAATCAACCTTTGGAATTAAGTCAGTAGTCTAATACGGAGAATAATAATATCGTTCGTAATAATAAATTAACCATATGTGAGTCCCAACCCCTGTTGCTTCTATCCTAGCGAGAAAGTCTTTTTGATATCGATAAATTTTATGGTTGCCCCTTTTTTGCAGGGACTTCTATGCAATGATGTAATCCAATGAAGTCGTGTTTAATATCGCCATAGTTTTTAGAAGGATATTCAAGCAATCAAAATTTAAAAATTACTTTCAAATTTACTATAGGTCATATTAGCATCCTCATCGATTCTCCATTAACGATATCTTGTCTAAAACCGGCCAAATTCTCGACTGTTCAGTGAATTATCTACTTCATCTTGGAATGGCCGGATTTATGTATTTATGTATATTTAACTCGACACATCTCGGAACACTGATTCTCTACGTAAATGACAAGTACTGACGACATTTAGCAAAGGAAAAATATTGTCATTGTGGAAAAACATTTTATGTGTTCCCTTCCCAATTGAACATTGATCTTTTTTAAAAAAAAAAAAATCCATTTATAATCATAAAACGTAGTGTGTTGAAAGTTGTATAATACACGCACCGCTTTCCCACTTTTCTGTGTGTATTCATAAAATTGAAAAGGTAAAGTGTATTTCATAATAATTTTATACAATTATTGTATAATAAAAAGACCTGGGAAAGACAAACGTGTTAGAGCGTAAAAAGATTTCGAAATTTTTAAACAAACGTTTATTTTATCAACGACCAATTACCAACGAAATTTTTAAACCAACGTACGGTTTTCTACATTTTTTATCTTCTCCAACTAAAAATTGTTAAATAAAAAACATTTTATAAAAAAATATTAAACCGACTTCGAAACCTAGGAACCAGTAAAAATAAATTCACTGAAAAGTATGAAATAATTACCTTCTGATTTTTATGAATACACAGCAAAATTGAAAATGGTATAAAAAGTGGAAAAGTGAAATAAGACGAATAATTTTATTTTGATTTGCACAAATACACACTAATTGTTAATAAAAATTATTAAATTTAAATATTAAATACTATGTTCAATACAACACAATCTTTTCGGAGGCGGCGCAAAATATAAAATTTTTTACACTAGACATTATGAAAATCTTCTAAATGGATCTTCTCTTCCCAGCTATTGATTTCAATGCCTACTAATGGAATTGTATCAGTAACATGTTATTTCTATTTTGCGCCGCCTCCGAAAAGATTGTGTTGTATTGAACATAGTATTTAATATTTAAATTTAATAATTTTTACTAACAATTAGTGTGTATTTGTACAAATCAAAATAAAATTATTCGTCTTATTGCACTTTTCCACTTTTTATACCATTTTCAATTTTGCTGTGTATTCATAAAAATCAGAACGTAATTATTTCATACTTTTCAGTGAATTTATTTTTACTGGTTCCTAGGTTTCGAAGTCGGTTTAATATTTTTTTATAAAATGTTTTTTAATTTATTTAAGACCTATCGAACCGCAACATAATACAAATTTTAACAAAATTTTTTATTGAGAATATGATAAAATTATAAATGTTTTTAAGGATTTTAAAAAGAATTTTTATCTTTTACAGCGTCCATCGGTTTATCCGAAGAGTCGGTTAAACGGGAACCGGTAAAGTGGGAGTATACTGTAATTGCTAAATGTGAGAGTGCAATTTTCCAACGCTACAATTAAGTCTAAATCAGACGAAACATCATTTTTAGAACTTAAACACGACAGGTCCTACCATTTGCTGTAACGTAATACAATAAGTAGTTGACCACATGCGGCGGAGGAGCCTAACCCAGGCGTTATCTCAGAAATGATAGGTTTTAGGGCTTTAAAACGCAAACCCCAGTTTAGTTCTGAAGAACTAAACTGGGTCTTAATGCTCGTATCGCAATCCATAAAACCCAATTTGATTCGTTTCGATCCGTTGAGTCAGTACGTTTAGGTCGATATTTTATTTTGGACCAAAAAATGGACACTGAGAATGCAATTCGCAAAAGCTCCGTGAAATTCTGAATCCAACGATACCACATTCGTGGCATTTGAGCACGGTAGGACCTTATAATTGATGAAAAACCGATTTTTACGCTTTGTGAAATAATATATGTGGGATTATTTAAAAATCTTTTAAACAGAGCAAATGCCTGAAAAAGACGTGTCCAAAAGCAGAATGCTCAATAGATAATAATACTGACTCATATCATTCTCTATGTATAACCCTACGCCTAATAAACTATTTCATTTAAATCTAAGAGAAGAAAGGCTTCATATGAGTCCTCTACGTATAACCCTGTTCCTAATAAACTATTTTATTTAAATTAAAGTGAAGAAAGAATTAACATAAAAATTAATATGAAATAGTAGAGTGATGGTATTTTTATTTTTTTTTTTGCTCTCACTCATAAAGAAAATCCCATGCTCTTTAATGAAAAATGAATTATTCTATTATCGTCATTCGATCAGGAATTATATATTTTTGGCCACTAAATGACAAAATTTTCCCACTGTGCGCAGGTTTCAACGCCCAACTCACATATTAATAGTTCACCAAAACACCATAAATAGTCATGGATTCTCCTAAGGTAAAACACTCATTGCCCGGATGTAAATTAGTCCCCCGTTCGGTTTAGTGTTAGTGGAACGTCACAAGTCTGAATACAGCGGGTGGGTTATAATCGGTCGCGAATCAGGTTACGAGGTACAGTTTAGTTATTGTGGCGCTACAAGAGGTCCGCTGGCTAGGGGAGGGACTTACCTAAGAAAAGGTAAGTTTGTGGTACGGAGGGGGTGAATATTATTGTTTAGGCACTGGGTTTCTGATCAGAAATAGGTTACTTGGTTTTCTGCATATGCGTCCCTGGTAAAAAAAACAATAACCGATGGCATACCATAGCGTAACATGAAATAAAGATAAAAAAGGAAACAAAGATGGTCTAGTTTTTCTAAAAATGAATTGAAAGAAAAGAAATATTATGTTATCCCGTGGAAAACCTCGATTGGAAATAAACGCAGAAAAAAGGAGATCTTAATTTATCATTATACGTATCGGTAATCCTAGCATTACCCATTGCTATATTATGAATTGCGATCCTCCACCTCATCGTCTGAACTGGGGCAGTCCGCCAACCGTTAAACATATCTTAACAGAATGTTGAGCATACAACATAGAGAGCAATTTTAGAAATTCATACTAAATTCAATTCCAATTTAATCTTTTTGACTTCCTCAAATATACATTATGGATAATACATTAAAATTTAGCGTAACGCTTAGCAGAAGGAAAGCTGATGATGACTAGTGGTTTTTACATAAAAAAAGGAAAGGAAAAGTGAGTTTTTGTGAATTTCGTCCAGGATTATCGGTGAAACATAAGGATAACGCAAAAGGATTTTTAAATCACAGCTCATTTTTTTATTAATTTCAATTTTTAAGAAGTTATGAAAAGTCACTTTTGAAAGGTACCGATCTGATGCAAATTAATAAAAAAAAAATCTCGTTACGTAAATCCCCCAAATGCTATTTTCTTCTCTCTTAGACATCTTATCTTAAGTCAGTTTATTCTAGTGTTCCTTTATTGTGTGGATTAACTTAATCTTTGTTAGCAATTTCTATAAAGATGTTTGTTACATTTATCACTCCCAGCGGTGTTTTTTTTTGTGTCTCGTTTTTTAGCTCACACGTTTCTCATATCTGTGTGCCTAAAGTGTCATAAAGACTCTTTTTAAAAAAAAAAAAAAAAATATATATATATATAAATAAATATATATATAATACATATATACATATATGTGTGTGTGTGTCTGTGTATACATAATGGGTAGGAAAGTATTTATTGATGATTACTTCGTTGATTTGTTTAAGAAGACATTTCAACCTCATTCAGTCATTAAATACCGACTCACCGAAGAGCTTGTATCATAGCAACCCAACACACCGTTGCCCATTAATTTTAACCTAATTATAATTTTTTTTTCTGAAAAACTTACCTTGAAAAGCAATCCTTTCGCTTAGTATTATCTAAAAATCTATTTTTATATTAGCACACTTCCCATCATAGTGGAAAAATAATGTGTGTTATTACATTAAAACATAATAAGCCTACAGACTACCTAAATTCTTATCATCCTATTAGTCTCCTTCCTGTCTTTTCGAACTATGTATTTGATAAAAAAGTTTTTAGCCGTCTAAATTTTCTTGAAATATTGAAAGCTATTCCAAATATCAGTTAGGATTCATAAAAAAATCACACCATCATACAAAAATGTCATCGATTGTTGGACTATTTTTCCAATTTTTTAGAATAAAAAACTAGTATCCTGGTGTTTTCCTTGATATCAGTTTTTGATAATGTTTGGCACGCAGAATTGCTTTTTGCTTTTCAATCTTAAAATTAGGTTTCCTCTGACGTACTATTTAATACTGCTTTCTTACTTGATTGACTGTCACTTGATACTTGATATAGCAGGAGTTCAACAGGGTAGTGTACTTAGACCTGTGATCTTCAATACTTTTACGGCAGACCGACTCGAACCCGAACAAGCAACTTTATTAAATCAACTTATTTAAAAAAAGAAATACGAATAACGCTTATAAATATATTTATTTAAGAAGCTTTTCATCATGGGAGATGAAGCCCTGCAAAGTTGTCGAAACATTGGCATAAAATAAACAAAGCAACTTCTATTTATTATCGTTTTCTTGCTTTATTTAACGCAACTTCTTAAGTAATAGTGTAGATTCATAATGCAACTTAGATAACACTTGACTGTTAATTGAACATAATAATAATTTATATAGCTTGTGAAATTATAAGTTTATAGGTTAATTATGTGAAGGCTTCAGACTTTTCAAACTAATACGGGGGATTACTCTTCAGGTGTAACAACCTATTCTATCCAAGATGAGAATGTCGAGATTTATTTCGAAGGGCCACCATGAAATCAAAGTCAACCTGCCCATGGTGGAGTCGAACAGCCACCGTTCGGCTAATTAATGTTAAAGCGGGTCGCTTTCACGCTATCACAGCATAAATTAAGCCACTTGAACATATTCTGAAGAATATTTTGGTAGGAAGTATTTCGACATGTTGTGGATCTGCAACCAAACACAAAGTGAAATGTTCGATCCCTTATAAATTAGGATTGTATATGTACATATATAGCATACTTAGTTTAAAATGCAATTTGATCTCTTGGGTATTTTCTAGATTATAATGTATATGCAATATTAATCTTTCAAATCTGGCCTGGTCATATTTATTCAGTAAAAAAAAACATCGTATTAAGACATTATCTTTACTTGATCTTAAATGGGATCCTTAGATCAACTCGAAGCTTTTGAAGATAAGTCCATACAATTCGATTTTTTAAAACGAGATTTGTGGGGTAATAATCCTGTATCTTTAAAAATGATACCTGTACTGTTAAAATGATAAATTCGAAAGCCTCCTTATCGAGTTTAATTTTTGGAGCTTTGTAGATCCAGTTGACTAGGAACTGATATGTTCCCTGAATAAATTCCGATTATCTTTTTAACTAAGACAGGCTGTTTTGTATATGTACTTATAAAACCATGGTGTTTCAGCACCCATCATTAGATCTTAATTGGTCAATGACCAGTTGTGAACATTACAACCTGAGCGGCCAATATTATTAATAGTAATATTTCAGGCAAATGAATCACTAATTCTGTCCTCAAGTCAACTTTAACACGTTAACGCCGGGGTGTGCCACCGGTGACCTGCACTAAACTTTTACTGCATAATGGCCATGAATAACTCCCGTCCGATAGAGCGAAAATCATTAAGTTCAGCCACCAATGGGAGGGAGCAGGAATTACGGTCCCGGCATGAACGTTTTAAGGACCATTGCTAATGTTTTATAAATACTCTCTTGAACCTCGAAAATTTAAAATTGCTTTTTTTTACTCATGTTATGTTCATAGCGGAGTCCAAAACATGGTCAGTTAAATAATATAATTTTACTTTAAATAATTTATTTTTGAAGAGAAAAGATTTGGCTCCGCCGGGAATCGAACCCGAGTCTTCCGCGTGACATGCGCGGTATGCTATCCATTACACCACGGAGTCGCTTCCAAACGGTGCCAAATCCTTCCTCTTCACTGACACCTCTCCCAACGATCTCACAAGATTTGCGAATATTTACGGGAGATGGACAATTTTTGTCCAATTTTGGGCATCTCTTGACGTTCGTCAATTTTTTAAATTATTTTATATTAATTTAACCATCATTGTGGGTGACCACCTATTTTTTAAATTATTTAAAATAATTTAAAAAATAGGTGGTTACCCACAATGATGGTTAAATTTATATAATTTAATATTACCTTCTTTATTTATTTTGTTGTTCCTCCCCTTCCTCGTTATTTAGGCTATACTTCTTATTTCTAAAATGAGATTTTCTTTTTTTTCGGTAGGCTATATCTTTCTTGATACTTTATCAAAATTGACGATTTTGAAGATTCCCTTCCCCTCTGAACACTATGAGTAACTCAAATTCAATAAATTATAACTCATCAATTATCAGATTTTTTTGCTGATAGTTTTGACAGCAATCTCGTCATTGCTATAATTGTTAGTAAACTTGAGAAAATATTTTCGATTTTCGGAAATGTTCAATAAACACGGATCTTTCCAAAATTTCACCGATTATTCTGCGACGAATTCTTTTCCATTTACTTATTAAGTGTTTGTAAAAATGAAAGCTGTCCGTATTCCCAACAAAATCAATATGAAAGGATTGGGAATTCGGATATATAAATATCAAAGTTACACCTTTTAATTCTGTTCAGGTTTTAGTTTACATAGCGTTACATAGAGAAAAATATTTCTTGTGTCAAATTGATATTTGACTCTTATTTTGCATGAAAATACGATCTCCTCTTATAAATTACTAATTATGTGTGTATGTATGTGATCATTTTGTTAGCTGCGATATCATTGAGCAGCAAAATAAGATTTTTCATTTATGATTTGTAATAACTTCTGAACTATTGACTGTACCGTTGGATTCTAAAGCATGAACTATAAAAAAACTATCAATCATTCAATCTACTTGTAATAAAATCAGTTTGTATCTCCAACCACCCCCAGTTTCCATCCTTTAATTTGGGCGAACTCATCTGGTCTAAAATCCTACTACGAAAGCCAGAATATGGCGAAGGTTTTATAGAAATGCCATTTTTGTAGTCTTGTCAGTTATGTTGTTCCGTATTAGGTGAGACCCACCCATGTGAGGTGAGACTCAAAGATTGGAATTGATCTTAAGACAACATTTAATTTTAACCCGTTTCATCCCACTGCCCCAAAAATGGGGCAGTGATATAATCATGCTTTAAGTTTAATGTAAGCGATTTTTTGCATTCAAAACTGGTTTCATACTATATCGGAACCACAGAGTATCGATTGTTGTGAATGCCACAGGAGAACATTTCTTATGTGATTTATAGTTTTCCACTAAACAAAGGATTATTAGAATGGAGTTCTATAAAAAGTAAGTGATTTTTTTTCAAGAGCAGTGATTATTGTGTTTTAGTTTTATGACTATAATATTATTTTACAATGTATGTAATTATGATTAATAATACCCAGTATATCAAACATTTGTAATTTAGGGCATTTATCACAGGCTTTATTAGGTGCCCATTTTTTGGGGCAGTGGGATCGGCCGGGTCCGTTTATCTGAACATCCTTTTTTTACATCATTTTTGAGATTATTCACAGTTGAAGGAGCTGTTTCGCTAATAACTTAGTGATGAAGCATTTAGAGCAACAGGGTACATAGAAGGGCTAGATATCCACCTAAATGTTAACTGTCTGAACTTTTATAAATATGATCCTGATTTGGCCATCGATGAGGCCTTATTTCGGTCGGCATAGTGAAAAGCAACACATCCATGGAAAAGCCATTAGATTTCGGTACAAGGTGTAGTGCCGTAGTTCAATGCGAACCATACCAGGAAGTTCAGTGTAAACCATAATTCGAGGGCCTGTAATTCTTGACAGTGTCAGAAATACCAGTAAACGACAACAATGTGGTGACTATATCTTCCACTCAGCATGGCATCGAACCCGTCCAGCTAGCCAATAGGTAGATTGCTGCGAAAAAAGGAAGATACTTATTGACCAACCTTTTTTTGTGGCCCAGTAATGATGCTAGATGAAAATATTTCAAAATTTCGAGTTAACATCCAATCAAAAAAATGCAATGCAGAAAACCAGCACCAACCAGACGACCGAGGCTTCACACCAGTGTTTTGAAGAGTTCCTAATGATGTTAGGCTCGAGGGACATGGTCACATATTAATTTCAAGTACAACCCAAATCAGGTATTGTACAAAAAATCAATTGTAAAAAAATGTTCAACAAAAAAAGGTAATGTTGGTTGTCATGCAAATCGCTTTGAAATTTTTCATTCCTAGTTTTATCTCTTAGATATTACTTTATGTCATGCAAATGATTTTTATTATGTAAATTATAAAGTTCTTTTTGTAGTTTGTGAATAAAAGCAATTTTGAAAAATGATAATTAATTTATAATGGACATGTACCCTTCCGTTCCCCCTGCCCAATTTTGGGGCGGGGGGCGAAACCCCCAAGATGATATTTTTGGGTTGATACTTAGCACTTACACTAATAATGGGCTAATTTCATTGCGTACTGAGTTTAAATCTGAAATATTAATTTTTAAAAAGTTGGGATGAAATGAGTTAAATAAAAATATACATGTGCAAAATCAACAATAAAAAAAGTAACTAATAAAACTCGGTATCTGTTTAAACATCGCCAGAATTGGCTGTCATTATTTTCTTCTCTTATCGCTTTTTTTTTTTTATTATTTTTTTTTGTATAGCTGATGAAGAGTATGTTGCGATTTGTTTGCGCATAGGTGATTTAGTTGTTGTTTTTTTGTTACCTGATTTGCCAAGATTTTTATAGGTTTGATTGTTTGCCGGAATTTTCGCTATTCGGGGCTTTTTGTGATGAAAATGTTTTATTACATTTTCATTAATTGTTATAAATACTAAAAGCTTCTGTGAAGATAAAAGATTGGCCACTGCCGGGACTTAAACCCGAATCAACTTCATTATTAGTGCAGAGCTCTATGCAATTGAGCTACCGAGGCTCCCGTAACAGTTATCGCCAACCTTCCCTCTCTTCACTGACTCTTGTCCCACTGAAGTAATCGGGGGTTAAATAAATTGTCCAAATAGTAGGATCTAATTGACGACCGTCGACATTAAACTTATATTTATTAAAATAAGCTGTGGCTAATATCGACTTCCGGTATTCAACGGAAATACACGATTTGAAGTCCCTCTGTGATGGCGGGTCGAGATTCAGGGTGAGCCTTTCCTAGCCCAACCACCTCACCATAGGCTGGTGAAAACTTAAAATTAAAAAAAATAAATTAAAAAATAAATAAACTTCAAAGTAATGCCGGATGGCTATATTTGGAACCTTGCTAAGTACAATAATGACAAAATAATGGAAACATAAAACAAAGTAAAGCTCATGAGTTAACACAAATAAAATTAGGCAACATAGTAATCAAAAGAAATTTCTATAAACAGATATTAGACTAAAATTAACATTAATTGATTAGAAAAGATATCTTTTAAATTTGCCTAAATATTTAGAAGAAATTACATGTGCATTAACATTAATATGAAATGTTCATTGACTGATAAAAAATGTTTCAACGTCAATATTAAAGTCTTTTAAGGTTAACAATTTATTAATTAGAGTTTTAATGAGCCACTGTAGCTAATTACACCTCACCCAGACTGGTCCGAGGTCACTATCTGCTCGTCCATTGAGAATAATTGAGTGATAAAAGTTGTTACCTGGTGACAACTTTGGGAGTGAGCAATCCAAAACCTGCATAGAGGGCTGCTGGGCCATAGAATGCTTGTCCTCTTGAGAATTAATGTGCCTTGAGGCCTCGATGTTGAAACTGGTTCAAACAATCTCCACGGACAACATTCACACCGCGTGTGTGTAATTTTAATGTAATATTTCTTTTGTTTTTCAATTTAAACATATGATTGAATGAGAGGAGCCGAGGGCTGCCGAAGCGGCCGGAAGTCTTCCGAAGTGACCCGAATCCTTCGTAGCGCTTCCGAAGTTGACTTCGCACCACACTCGAACTCAATGTCACTTAACTTAGTATTAATAGTGAATAAAATATTAATTGAGACAAATTTAAAAAAAAATTAAAGTGTGTTGGCCTCCAAATAACGAAGTCCCGCGAAATGATGTGTGTGTCTGTGTTTGTGTGTGCATGTGTGTGTGCGTGTGTAAACAGAGTAGCTCAAAAAAAAAATTAAACCACAAGAAACTGAAGTTTGGCTTTTGAGGTAGTTATATGCCCGGGATGTGACTCAATTTCGTCACAATTTAGTAAACGGAGGGGACACCTTATTTGTATTTTGTTAATGTGGACGTGCTTTCCGGAACCCCAAAGTTATGATCCGTACGTCCAAATTGGTCTTAGAATAATGGTGTAAATTAGTCGATTGTTTCTTAAGTTGAGTGGTGATCTATACTATCGCACGAAATCTTTGAAGATATTTTGTTGTTAATTGTCACAGGTGAATAAGTAGACTTTCGTAAAGAAAAACTGGTTTGGCTTGATTTGGTGACATTGATTTTGATTGTCCATTTTTAGAATCACTTATCTAGTTCAAAAAGATGGTACCGAAGGCCGATGGATGCGATTGTAGGTTTTTGATGTGATGAAAGAATTTTCGTGTCATCTGCGAACATGGTGGTGCGGGGGTTCAGGGATATCTGATAGAATAGATAATACAAGAAACCACTTGTGACACACTGCCTACCTACTTGTGGTACCTACTTGTGGTAAGCCCGCAAGCTGAGGGAAGATGGAGGAAAGGTAGGAACCAGAGGAAAATCTGATAAGATAATTTAAATTTAAATAATAAAAAATGATTTAAATTCATTAAAAATAATACTTAGTAGCTAATTTTAATATTTCATTCACAAAAAAAAAAAACATGTACCACTACAACCCATGAAGGGTTCAGTACTGTATAAGGAAGCACTGTTTCTTGGTCCGCAGTCAGGCAAGAATATGTGATGAATCTCAACCGCCAGGTTTTCCACCTTATTTTTTCAATTACGGGTACCTAATTTATAGAGAGACTGGGTTTGTCACAGGAGAGTGTCTCGGCCCATGAGATGAATTGTGGCAGAATAATAAAGATATCCTGAGCCATGCCAATTCGAAATCGGGACCTTGAGCACAGCAATTCACTGCCTTACCAATGATCTACCCCGCTCCCAATCAATTTTTACTCTCATAATAATCTATCTTATAAATTTAAATCATTATTATTTAAAGGATAGGACGGGAGCTTTGATAGATCAATTGGAAAGAGATCTATACAAAAAAAAAAAATTAAATTTAAAATTAAAAAAGTACATTACAGGAATGCAGCGCACTAGGTTCAAGTTCCCGCTATGACCGATCTGTTTTCTTCACGTAAAATTATCCACTACTATAGGTTGGCAGGATGGCCGAGTGGGTAAACGCTTTAGAAAATACCCATTACCCATGATAACCAACATTGATTGGGAACCTAAGAAAGATAGCAAGTTCAAAACCCGGAGCCAGGGAACATTTAATAAATACTAGGGATTAATCCCAAACCTTGTCCGATGGCCCCGGAAACCTTGGGCCGTATAGCCTAAAGGGGAATTACAATTGCTAAAGTATTAATATTACAGAATTGTCTGTCATCTTATTGTTTTATTTTTTTGTTCTATGTCAAGAGATCCAAATTCCAATGTAGGACATTGATAAGATGAGTATTCGATCCATCTTGTAACTTTGACGTCTTTTGATTTAATGAATTTCTTCTCATCTCAATCACTTCAGCAACCTGAATCCTTAGTTTAACTTTAACTTGTATAGGTTCACAGTGAAAGTAGAATTCTCGCCTGCAGTTCAGTTTGTGAATACTGCAGCAGACGTCATGTTCTTGACCAATCCAAAGTGATGCGAGAAGGTGATGATAAAATTTAGGCTAAATAATTTCATAATCAAGGTTAAACTTTATCTACACCCTATAAAATGTAGTGTGTCTGGAGTGTAGTGAGTATCAACCCTGAGATGGGTGGATGATGTGGGGGGGTACCTCCGAAAGATGAGGAAGAAAGTGGAGGTCCAGGTTCTAAGAGGACAGTAGTGCCATGTAGTTAGTTAGTTAGTTAGTTAATCCGACAAATTTTGAGGGACTTCAGGATACTACACACTGGGCTACAGGATTCCATTCGGATTATAATGATTTAGGTAAATATTTTAATTTGACCTCGAAATTCAACAACTTGTTAATGAATTTTCATATACTCTAAACTAGATTAGCCTTTTTCCTGATGAGCGATCATTTTTTCTTCTTTTGAAGTTTCATAATTCCACAAGGAATTTTCTTTTTTAGTCAATATGAACCTTATATACATAATTTATTTTTCGATATTCTTTTCAATGAGTTCGACTTATTATCGTACGTATTTTAATTTTCGTTCGATTTAGCTGTCTGTTTCTTTAAAGGACTATGGCAAAGGAACAAGAATGAATAATGCAGAAAGAAAAATAGCGGTAAGATTCAAATGAAAGCCAGACAGTTCCTGCGCAAAGTTTCGGATTCCGATGCTGATTTTATAGCGACCAATCCTTATCTGCCGTGGGTCGTAAAAATATTTATTAAGTTTCTCGTTTTCGGCGTGATCTTACATTGAATAATGATGAGGATATTTTTGTCTGAACTAAAATAACATTAATGCCCTTTAAACGTGATCGTTTGTTTTTTCTTTTTCGTCAATAAATTAACGAGACAAACTTGAAGACGAAATGAAATTCCAAGAGCTGTGCCTAGATGCCAATAGCAATAGTCGATACTTAAGAAGATCTGTATGTATGGTGTCTTGAAACTCACGTGTGATCTTTTGTCTATCTTGGTAGGTACTCGAAGAAATCTTTATGTAAAGTTCTGCTTAAAGCCATTTGATGAATTTATCTGAATCACATAAAAATTGGATTAAAGTAAAACAATTGTCAGGATATTTTCGGAAAATAATATATCAGCTTACTTATGAGTGATTTTTGTAAAATGAATCGGTATTATTAAACTCACTTGGGGATGAAAATCATCGGTAAACTTGGACGTGTTCCGGCGTTTAACTTAAAACATAGCCTGGAACCAAAATCAGAATATTTTTCTCGCATTCTTATGTTTAGTGGATGCATATACTTATTGTTAAAGAAAGATGTATTACATATTTTACTAGCGTATATTGTATACAGATTGTGAATAGTTGACGGCCTAATGGTTAATTCATCTGCTTGCGACTCATTACTTTGTATTTGGAATTTTCTTACATTAAATTTGCCTTTATTATTAAAATTTTTGGTATTTTATATTAATAAAATTTTATCATGAGTGGTATTTTGGCAACCTCCGTATGCACATAAAAGTATGATATTAATGGGACATGGTATATCTTTCTCTGGTAATAATAATTATGAAACATATATTATGGATAAAAATCATGAAGCGGATAAAGATCACAAGTAGCCAACCGAAGAAAAAAATTTAGGGCGGTGCGCGCAATACACAACTTTCACTTACTAACCTACTGTAAACGCCATTTAGCAACTTCACAGAAAATAGCTTTTTCCAAATCTATTCTTCATAACTTACAGAGCATTATAATTATTGGAAGTCCTCAATACTTGTCGATTTATTATCAGATACATTTTTATTTTTTAGGGGCTTAAAACTATCCTAATTTCATCAATAGTCGATTTTTTTACTGCTTGATTGTTTTTACTGCGTTGATTTATATAATAAATCGTGAAGGTGAATCGATAGAAGGTGTAGAGTACAATATTATGACACTAGCTGGCCCGTGCGAAGCATTCGCACTCTGACCTGCTTAATGGGGTACTAGTACTGAACAGTGGCTCCCGCGCCGTTCATTAAGGCGCCCTTCAAAGGAAGGCCCGATCTCCACTGAAAAGGACCCTTTTGAGGGTTTATTTATCTCTGAAGAGCGAGCGCAGCGAGCGGGAGTCGAAAGCTGGAATCTATTAAAGCTAGTCAAGGCCCCTTTTTAACAGAAAAAAACCGATAGGAGTTCGATAAAATCACGGTCACATAACCTCTCTTCAGTACCTGTAGGTATCTGTAAAGGTCTGGTCACCCATAACAGCACCGCAGCACGGGCGTTGTTAATTATTCCAGCTCATGTTTATCAAGTCAATCATCGCATATATATATATATATATATATATATATTTCAGATTTTGTTAAATGATGAACACTTGAACGAAAATTGGAGTCTGATTCAAATAGGAACGATAGATAGTAACGGGTCGTTCGACCCGGTGTCGGACATGTGTTACCAGACCTTAATAGAAAAAGGTCGAGGGTTCGCGTCCCGAGGTGGCCCTAGGATTTTTTAACGGGAGTAACATGACGAACATGACGTAGAATGGAGGTCGCGGGCCTGAACGATGTCAAATCAGGTTAAAAATCCCTATCCTACTTATAGTGATGTTAAACAATCAACAACATCTAACCTTCTTAAATCTCACTTAATTAAAGTACCTACACACCGTATATTTAGTATCGTATAGAGCATATTTTGTACGTTATGGGCATAGGTGAGGGTTGAAGTAAAAAATAGATGTGTTTAAATTGTAGATTATTTATGTTTTGCAACATAAGCTTAAGGTATTTATATATTTACATAGTACTTACGTGTTTACAGAACCTCTTTGAACATTATGTTTGAAGCTACGGTATGGTCATCTGTGATTGTCTGTTGGTGAGTTTATTTTACACAGACATAGACGTTACTGAAATAGCGCATCCTGGAGAACGTCACATACTTATGTAAATAAACATAAGGTTTTGCGGAAAGCGAGTGCGCTGATTTTATTGAATGAAATCGCATCTTTTTGCATGTAACTCGCTTTCGACGGCGGCCAACTAATAGTGTATATAATCAAAAATGTTCGTCTTGGCAAACTGAAAAAAGTGACACCTTCGGAAAAGCCTCGCGACCATTTTCGCTGGGAATTGCAGTTTGTCGCTTACAACTCGCAAACGAAGGGGTTGATCTATAAAATGTATATGACTGAAAATGGTATCCATGAAAACCTGAAAAGATTGACACCATTTAAAAACTTATACGTTCACTTTTCTCGCAAAAACCGCGGTTTTGCGCTTAAAACTCGTAAAAAAAAAAATCGAAGGCGAAATGAGTGATTTGTATATTTTCCGGTGTAGTGGTTAGGGAAAGCTTTAAAATGATGCCTCCTTCATGAAATTTGATGAAGTATTAAGAAAATTATGGTGTACCGACAAAAAAAAGGCCTTGAGAAATAATATATGTGGTATTGCAATACTTGAAGTACTTTCCGATTCATTATTGTGTATTTCTTTTTTTAAGGGGCTTAAAAATATCCTAATTTAATCATTAGTCCAGTGTTTCTTACTGCTTGATTGTTTTTACTGCGAGTTGCTTTTTGTAAATATATCGTGATGGTGAATCGATAGAAGTTGTATTTACGACTCTTAGTAAAGTTTGTCTCTTATGACTTTTACGATTAGTGTTCCTCTAAAACCACCTTGTATTTCAATAATAAATCTATTATGGAAATAAATTTTTTAAACTAAAATAAAATTATTGAAGATTATCGTGTTCCATGTGTAATTCACTCCGTAAACTGCTTTAATTAATTTGAGCGTAAATACGCGATACTCTCTAAAGTACAATAAAAGTTTTTATTTCCATAAATACGTGAATGCAAGCATAATAATCCATTGCGTCTGTCCATTAATAATATTTTTTTTCAAATATGTCTGTTCCATAAAATTCCATAAAATATGTCTGTTGACAACTGTTTCCCGAACAAAGCGTCAATACTCACAAACAGTGGGTCTGTCAATAAAGGCGTATTATGCATGGGTTCAACTTGTTTCAGAGTTGCCGGGAAATTTTTATTTTAATCTCCTGCATTTGTTGCTCGATTTTTTTCTTATTTATACACATCTGCTTTTTAGGGATACTAAGAGACAGTTGATTCCCATATAAACAAAATCAATGGTACTTTATAACAAAACAAAAATTTTACCTTCGACATTTAAGCCCCCTCAGAGCATTTCTATGATGGTAAAACCTACCTGATATTAAATAATCCTTGGTTATCATTAATGAGACAAAATTGATGAAAAGTAAAATGCCCACTCCATTTGATCAATTTTGTTGAAATCGTTGCTGTCACATCGCGGACATATATGATATATCCATCAAATACCCAATTTCAGGTTCGTGCGGTTTATCGTTTTCGAGGTATTCTGTTCACACACACACACACACACACACACACACACACACACACACACACACACACACACACACACACACACACACACACACACACACACACACACACACACACAAACAAACAAACAAACAAACACACACACACACACACATAGACCATTTCGTGGTTATTTGGACCCCAAAACGTGTATTTCCGTTGATCCTTTGTATATATTTCATATATAGATATATGAAAGTAAAAAAATGGATAAAACACCGCCAAGAAATTTGACAGGGTTAAGGCCTATTTACACTCATCAGTGACGGTCCGGCGGATTAAAAGTATTCTTCCATGTATTTCGGATGAGTCTGTTCACACACAACCGGCACTTACAAGCCCAATGGCTCGTTCATTCCATATCATATAAACTATCGGTCAAAATTTTTTGTCTGCAGATCTTTATGATTTTTTAATATAAGTCAGTACTAGCTTAAAAAAAAAAAACTAACATAAATTATTACGGAAAATATATTTCCATTGTTTTTGTCGTTATAATTATTTTAAAAATCGAAGAATGGCATTTTTTAAAACAGTTAAACGCACTTAGCTCAAATACTATATGTCCTACAAACTGAACTTTTACCATTAACTATTTTTCATTGTATCCATTTGAATAATATACACACACCCACGCATATATATATATATATATATATATATATATATATATATATATATATATATATATATATATATATTACTTTCACTTACCTATATATGAAATATATACTAAGGGAGAGTATTGCGATCGTGAAAAATTTCGACTTCCGGTTCTCAATCGGAATTACACGGAATCAAACGGAATTACACGTATTCCGTTACACGTACATATTGGGGTCCTCTGAGTCCCAATATCCGAGTCCCGCGAAATGGTCTGTGTGTGTGTGAACAGACTAGCTCAAAAACTATAAATTTTACGAACCTGAAATTGGTTATTTGGTGTAGGTATATGCCCACAATGGTGTTTTTTTTCTTTTTTTTCTTGCCTTCATATCTTGATTTGCGCCTGTCAACAACTTCGACAATCAGCAAATTTGAGAGCTACACTAATTTAAATAATGTAATGTGACAGCAAAAATTTCATCAAAACTAGTAAACGGAGGGGGCACTTTATTTAATAACTTTTTACGTTTTTTATTTTTTCTAAAAAACGGCCCTAAAGGTATTTGATATATTTATATATCCTCGATACCACTGCAAAAATTTCATCAAAATTGATCAACCGGAGGGGGCACTTTATTTCACAACTTTTTTTCCCATTTTTACGTTTTTTTCGATTTTCTCAAAAATACCTCCAACGATTCTGATCAAATTCGTCATGTTTAATGAGAATCAAGTATTCTTTAATATCAGGTAAGCTTTAACATTATTAAAATGTTCTGAGGGAGAATCAACTATACTTTAATATCAGGTAAGCTTTAACATTATTAAAATGTTCTGAGGGGCCATAAATGGGGAAGTGGCCTGTTATGTTTTTCTATAAAGTACCTTCGTTTTTGTTTATATAGAGAAATTATCTGTCTCGTGTTTTGCCGAAAAATAAGAAATGGCTAAATATGAAATATTAAAAAAATCAAGTAAACATATAACAAAGAAAAAATGAAATTCCGTCAACTCATAAAAAACGTTTAGCCCACGAATAAGCAGTACGCCTTTAATAATAGACCATTGTTTATAATTAAGCTGTTCTATTCATTTAATGGAAATTATGTGTTTCATCGTAACTAAATGAACTTGTCAACTACTTCATAGAGAATTATAAAATCAGACGACTAGGAGTATTATGCTTGCATTGACGAACTATTACAAGTAAAAACTTTTATTTAATTATAAAAAAATTAGTGTTTTTTTAAAATAATAAGGAATGAATGTGGAAAAATGTGTGACTTCGAGAAATGGCAATTGAATTGTAAATGAAAGTTGTGTATTGCGCGCGTCGCACCAGATTTTTTTTTTTAATCCGATTTTGGATAGTTTCTAAAATAATTTTTTTGTTTCTAAAAAAAAGATAAGCATCTAAGTACTTCAAACATGTTATATGCCAAATTATAACCTGGCCCTTGAAATTATAAAAATATGGTAGAAGATTTCTCTTTCTACGACAAATAGTATTTGAGCAATGTAGCGTTTGATATTTCAAAATGTTCCAAAAAAATTTCCCTTCTTGGATTTTTTAAATATTTATTACTCAAATACGAATGTTCAGAAAAAAATAAAACTCGGCGTTTTTGGTCACACTGATGGGAACAACATATTCAGTGAATAATAATTTTTAAAAAAATTGAAGTTATAAATTATGTATTCAATTAATTGATTTTATATGGAAAATAAAAATGAAATTTTCCGTGAATTATTCTCTCAATGAAATGCGCCTTATGTTGCATTCCGGCTTAGCACATTTTTTTTTTTTATATATTTGTAAAGGAAGCGCTCCACCTTCAGAATTAAAATATTCTGTAAATATTTCTCTCACCCGAAGTGCGTGTAATGTTGCATTCCCACCATGTAATTCTGCAACAAGCTGAGAAAAAGTACCGACTGGTGCCGGTGACGTTACGGATATGTGTGAATCGAAAGAGCTGTGAGATTATCACGGGCCGGTACCGTCTCTGTGCCGTCACTGATGAGTGTAAATAGGCCTTTATTCGAAGGGTTGCGGTATAGCGCTAATATGCAAAACTCGGATTTTTAAAAATTATTTCTTCTTGGGAAGAAAGGTAAATGTTAATTAAACCATCATTTTGATTTCTACAAATGTTTGATGTTGATGAATAAAAACAAAAGAGCTTGGCTGTTAACTGGTCTTGAATTTTAAATAGAAATTATTTTTGTCAATAATTTGACATCATAATTATTTTACACCAGGAAATTAACAGCCTTCCCTGGCTCATTACTCTGGAGGAAGAGAGGTCTCAAAGAATATGATAAGTTAGGGTTCCACAGAGCAATTTCCTGGAACAGACGCGTCAATATCAACGAAGGACGATCACAAGGAAATGTTTGTTTAATTTATCTTTATAATCACTCCTCCCACACCAAAAAATGACGTGCTACCGCTAGAAGAATTTTAACTCTACGTAGTTCAAGTAAGATTCCTGTAATTTAGTTTCGTCATCGAAGCGAGATGTCAGTACCTTAATCAAGAATTAAAAAAAAAAAGTAAAATTAAAGAATATTAATTAATATTCATGAATGTTTTGCCATTATATTCAGTACAAATATTTTATTATAATTTTAAGCCACATCTATTTTTTAGATTGCTTTTGTTTATTAGTGAAAGGAAATAGTTGGTGGAGTCCGGGAAACCATATACAACAGCATGACTTATTAACCTCAAATATTTACTTTCTTAAATAAATTTAAGCCTTGTGTAGAAGGAGGTGTTAAATCATTAAATTCTGAATTGGTAATAATCTACAACTTCTTCCTTCAAGGGCTTCAATTTTATCTTTAAAGCAAAGATAAAAATTAGACGTTTGAGTCCATCTATTAAAAAAATAGCGGCCTATCTAAAATGAAATGTAAACCTCTTTTGGGGATCCATGGGCGTACCCAGCGGGGGGGGGGGCAGGGGGGGGGCAGCTGCCCCCCCCCCCTGGAAGGCTGGAAGCAATAATTTTTTAGGCTTTTAAGACTGGAAGCAATCATAGAATACATGTTTTTCAAGCAAATAATTGTAATAACTTAGTTGATAAAGCACTGCTATAATCATACATAATTTTGGTTTCATTCACCTTTTCCACGGTAAGGTGTTACAACCTGAACGACCATAGCTTGCCCCCCCCCCCCTAGTTTTTAGCTTGCTCCCACCTAGTTTTTAGCTTGCCCCCCTCTAGTTTTAATCCTGGGTACGCCCTTGTGGGGATCATTGATTTATAATAACAGCATACAATTTCCGTCCATGAATAAGAATGAAACGGATGCACAAAAATACATACTGAATTTTTCCAAAAAAAAATTAGTGATTTTTGACGGTTTTACTATTATTATGGCTTTTTAAAATTTAAAATCATCCAAATTAATAGTGTAAAGGCAGATGTTCAGCTCATATTTTTATCAATGCTAGTTGGTGATCTATGTGTTATTATTGCCCAAGGGAAAATGTTAAGATAGAACTCTAGAGGATATTGAGTCAACAGGTATCATAGAGCACTGAAAAAAAAAAAAAAATGTATATTTTTATGTAATTCTATTGTTTTTAACTTTCCCCACCTAGGAATAATCACTCAGGCTAATGGGAGGAAATAATTTTTTTTTTATTTCTGTGGTTATGTTGATGTCATAGAGTAAGACATATTTTTTTATATTGCTGAGATAGATTTCATCTCGACAGTTAGACAGGCTGAACCTTAAGTATAGCATTCTGATAACATCAGAATCATTAAGTTTTAGAATTTCACTAATGCAGCAAAAGAATTAATTTTTGATTCAGTTAAAGTATTTTCATATATGAAATAATAATTTATTCTATGTACAGATTCGTTAAAAAAAAAAAAAAAAAATCAAACAAAAGTAGAGTATAGATAATTAACATTAAATTTCTGTACTATTTTATTTGTTTATTTTTTTTATCCTGCCAATCTTATTGAGGACAAATTTAATAATTAAACTATGAATTAAAATAATATGTGTATGTTGAATGGAAAATGATTGGTTAAAAGTGAAAGCTAATTTTTTATTCAAATATCATTTTAAATCAAGAATCATCCAAAGAAACATTGTTAGGAAAAGAATGAAAATTAATATTTTACGATGAATGGCTAATAATAAACTAACAATGAAAATTAATATTTAATGATGAGTAGGTATTAATAAATTATTTTAAAAAATACAATAGCTATCAAGAAAGTAAATTATTAAGAAAACCATAATCATAATGTATTAAATTATCTTTATATATACACCATAAATACAATTTATTATTAATAATCTTGTTAAAAACCTACATTTTCGTTTCAAAATACATTTAATAACTAGGTATTAATCCCCAACACTCCCCCTGGCCAGGAAAAAAATAAAATAAATTGCCTAAAATCTGAGGAATAGGAAAATAATTTTTTAAGAGATTCAGTTGGTGTTGATTGATACAATATCCAAGACCAGGTAGTCATCTTTCTAATAAACTAGCTTAATTTAATTTAGTTTTACTAATTATAAATTGAGATCTAAAATTTATCTTTAATTGACAGATAATGTTTGTTTTCATGGTTGTATTTTTTAAAAACATTATTAAATATTTATTATGCCTATAACATTGTAAGTTAATAGTTAGTTTTCAGAAAGATTTATTGAATATTTGGACAGGGATGAAAAAAATATAAGGAATTACTAGAAGTATTTCTATTATAATTTAAGGTGTAGATCAATCAAACATCAAATTCAGATCTATAATGAAAAATAGAAAGCTGAATACCAATGATTTTCAAAATAACAACTGAAGAGGTGAATCATGATAGAAAGAAGGAAATATATATATATATTTTTAAGTTTAAATAATAATATGTTCTCTGACAAAGAGGTATTACTATTTTATTTACAATTTTCAAGAAACATTGTATGAAGTTGCTCCTATTAAATTTGGTTTAAAGGCTCAATTCATGATCATGATGGTGTTTTTGTGATACGTGTCTTTGTGCTAAGGTCAATTGTTAGTAATAAATCGAGCTGCCCTTAGCCATCAACAAATTGAAATCGATTCAGGTTTAATTATCAAAACAAAAATTTACTGTTGGCTAGAACTGTTATTTCAGTTAAGTTTTGTGTTAGGTATTTTTTAATTAAAATAAATACTAATTTGTTTATATAATTAGTGAAGTCTAATTAATCATTATTATCTACTTCAAGAAAACAATAAAATAATAGCAAATAACAAAACAAACACTCAAATAATTTTTTTAATCACTGATCAGCAAGTACAAGATATCCTTATCATTGAAGAATGTTGCTCAAAGCATAGCACTTAAATAGAAATTGTTTATCTCAATTCTTAAGAATATATTGATTAAGAAAAAAGAATGAAACTTAAAAACTCACTTTAGAAAAGGAATAACCAAACATCTTTGGTTGGATGTTCTCTTTTTGGCTGCTAACTTCAGAGTCTATTGAGTGCCAGGAGCAGAGCAAGTGTAGTCAACAAGGGGGACTGACTGCAACTGATTGCCTACTATGGCACACTTCTTTTTTGCAGGAAAGTTTCACTACATACAGCACAAAAGGAGGAGGAGGAAAAATAAGACGATAATTATAGAACAAGACTGTTCCTCTTTTTTTTGCCTTTGAGAGAAATATAAAATTACCGACAAAAATTCTAATAAAAGAGACCACTAGTGGCCCTCAGTGAGGATACTGCTGGATCTAAAGTACTTCAGAGATAATTGTAATTCTCAAGATAATGAGGATTAGATAATGTACTTTTAAAATATACTTCAAGTTTATACCTGTAAATTTGCTTTATA
This sequence comes from Aelia acuminata, assembly GCA_911387785.2. NCBI lineage: Eukaryota > Metazoa > Arthropoda > Insecta > Hemiptera > Pentatomidae > Aelia > Aelia acuminata. The sequence goes on from OU426979.1 coordinate 137,016,119, forward strand.
AAAAATATGATTGTATAATTATTAATATTTTTATTTCTTTATTTTATTTAAGAAGTAAAAACACAATCTGTTCTTCCATAGTGTTTAAATACTACAAAAATTAAATTTTTTTGTGAGATGACATTTGCCCCGGTAATTATTACTACTACTAATAATAATCAAACAGGGACTTTTTGGTGCACAAAGAATGTATGTGGGTGTTATTAAGTATACATTATGAGCACGTTTTTTCATTCATTATGGCATTACATTAATTTTTCTTTACTTTTTTTTATCCATTTTATCCAGCCTCCTATATCTCTATATATTTATTTTATTGATCAATCTTTCTTTACATTTACTTATTATCTTTCTTTTTGTATTATCAATAGTTTGGAAATAATTTGCCCCGGTAATTATTAGTACTAATAATAATAATCAAACAGGGACTTTTTGGTGTACCTGATATTATTTATTACTTTGGTTTATTTCCCATAAATCTTAACTGTTCCATGATTAATATTTAAATATAAAGGAAGAATGGGAAATAAAGTAATAGCTAACTTATCTTCAAAAATATACACATCTAATTTTTTAAATATCGTATATCTTCGGGAAGTTGTGTAGACAAGAGAGCAAGGGAATTCAATGCTTCCAGTTCCGTGTTAGACTTCTGCTGTAGTATTCAAGTTTTAATTCTGTTATATCAGCAGTAGGGTATCTTTCCGGGACTCACCCATTCTATATATTGTGGTCCATCTTAAATATTTGAATGGTTGTTTGAAAATGAATGGCTGGGTGAAAAGTCACATTTCAGGTATGTTTCATGAACCGATGTACTAAATTTAAACTCTTTTTTAATATAAAAAATAAGAAATTGACACACTTTTAATTGCAACAATAATATAACAAAACAAATTAAAGTTTTTGAATAATTCACGAATCCTGATAGACGCTGTTTTTAATTTCAAAAGGCAATATCATAAGGTGGAATGTGGAGGGTGACCAAACTAAGTCTTATTCAAAGCAAATTAGATAAAATGTAATTTTTTTTTTACAAATAAAATTAAGGGAATTAGGAATAAAATAATGTTTTTGTTTTATTTTTTAAATTACATTTACTTATATTTTTTCTAACATCACCTTGGTTGATTAAAAAAATAATTGTATAAATATGAAATAAAAACTTTATGAAAAAAAAAAAGTTTTTAAGTAAATCTTGATCAAATTCAATTTTGTTTCCTCTTCACATAACATTGGAGAATATATAAATAATTATTATTTTACTTCAACTTGAAGTAAGACATTTACTTCAACTTGAAGTAAGAAATTCTTATAATTTAATGCTCTAAAATACATTTTGATCAATTTTATTTTCTGAATAAAACATTCTTAGCGGTTTGTGAATTGTATTAAGATATTTTATATTTTCCAACCAAATTGCATTCTGTAGAGGGTGTCAGATAATTATTAACCATATATTTCTTGAACTTTCTGGAATTAACATAAAGTGTGCTTTAGATGATTTTTGGAGATATTAAATGAATTTCAGGTCAAATTATATCACAATATTTTAAATTATATAGTTATATTATATATTCTGGAAATGTCAAATTAGTATATTTGTTAGCTTATTTTAAGTACTAACGACTGTCATGGTAATACAATTGAAATAAAGAGCAAATAATATACAATAGCATACATATGAATAAATTTATTATCACATTTGCATAAAATTGTAACAAACATGTACATTTTAAGAACTGACTCTTCATACCTAAATAAAAAACATAGCATTGATACACAATCATAAATTCATAATTAGTATAATATGAGATAGAAAACATTATGATACAAAACTAAATTAAAACTATTATAACTAAATTGAGGAATTACATAATCACATTTTGTGGGTATCACCCACAGTTAAAAAAACTTAATATAAATAATTACAAGAATTACACTAATAATACATCTCCAAATTAAAGTAATAACTTACTAGTTTATTATTTTTTTTACATAAGAACAGCCCAGTCATATACACATTCCTTGAGCAAATTTTCTAATATTCAATTTGCCTCCATCAATTATAAGATTTTGATTAAATAAGTCGAGAATTTTATAAATAATCAATGGCATAAATACAAAAATTGTAAAAATTAAGAGAAGACATTTTTAATCAAAATCAGGTACAATTCCCTTGATAAAAATTTACAATTTATATACAATAATGTTTTAACATGAAGACTTTTTAAGGGAATCTTATGTTTCGAAAGTTTTTTTGCAACATTCTTAACTTCTTATAAAATCACCAGCCTTTGCCTTGAAGTTCGACAGCAATCGGTTGTCGAAAACTAAAACAGAGAATATTTTGAGATAGCAAAAAAAAAAAAAAACATTAATAATCATATATATATATATATTTCCCATACATCATTTTTTGTTAAATCCAGAGGATTCAATTTATTTAGAATAATCTAAACTAGTCTAAATTTTAGGTAACAAAAAACATGCTTTCCAACCTCTAGGATTGATTCACATTGAATGGTACATCAATATTCCCTGATGTACATACATTTTTTTTCTGAATTCTTTCAGAAATTCTTATTCAAAAAAATAAAATATTAATATAAACAAAAATAAAGGTTTAATTTTTAACATAGACGCCAATGATTCAGGTAATGGTCAGCTCACTCGTATGTGTATGAAAATTTTCCACCTAAAAATTACAATGACAACTTACCTGAAAGTGAGGACTTTGTATGCCCTCATTGTTTTTATTGCAGAGAAACCGACGAAGAGGCTGGCACGAAATAGACTGTTATGATTGAATTTGTGATTTTGGTTTTTGAAGTATTTTTTAGTTTTTGAATATAGTTTAAACTATCTTAATATAATTGTTGCAGAGTTTTATTTCTTTAATAATTGATAGTTATTATTTTAATAATCTCAAATGGTGGGTATGCATGAATAGTAATTTTTAAAATAGTAAAGCAATAATTTAAAAAAAATTTGTTCATTTGTGAACATAACTAGTTCTTTCTGTAACCGAAACAGGTACATTATCTGGTATTTGTAGGCTATTGGTATGAAAATTGAAAAATGTATTTTTATGAAAAATACAGAGCAGTATTAAATTTAACATTCATAAATTCAACATATAACATTCAAATAATGTAAATATAATATTCATGGTGGTGAATTAAAATATGTGAAAAAAGAAGCAATTTGTTAAACTGTGTAGAGGATACTTCTTTTTGCATTAAGTAAATTCTTTAAATATTACCATAACCCTTGATTTACCATAATTTAAAGACAAATTTTATCTTCAAATAAAATTAAAAACTATGTATTTATCTCCATAAGTGATAGGATAAAAAAATGTCCCTTACCTTAGTTGGAGTTAGTTATTCATTTATAAACTGAACCTTTAGTCATTGCATAATTGCTTGCAATCACTGTCTTATTAGTAAAGGAAAATAGATCAAAATAGACCCTATATAGAAAAAAAAATTGTACTTTTATTGGAAACATTGGTCATAACTGCTAGTTAACAGAATGATTCGGGATCTGAAGAAGCCAAATAAAATTAAAAAGACCTAATCATCCATTACAGGTTTGAAATGGGGGAGATATGCAGATTAATTTTGATGCAAGCAGGTCAATTATTATTAATATATTATATGTCTCTGAATTCAATGAGATAATTTCTATTATCGTACAGTCAATAGTTTGAAAGCTATTACAGACTATAGGTAAACAATTATGTTTTGTGCTGAAAGATATCACAGGTACCAAATGATTATGTAAGTACGTTTATAATCAGTAAAAGGAGGAGATCGGATTTTCATTTTAATCAAGGGTCAAATATGTACATTTGTAACTAAGTATATTTTCAAAAAATCAGTAGCTAAATATGAAAAATATTTTATAAATAAATCACAAAACCAACAAGAAAATTAACAAACATGATGACTAAAGGAGGAATTAGTACTTTTGTTATAAAACTCTAGATATGCGCTTGTCTATATACATTTTGAATAAATAAATAGGAATATAGAAAAAATAATCAATGTGAAATGACACTTTGTCACAATGAGATTTTTTTTGGATAAAGATTATTTTACGACTCATGGGACAAACAATAAATGTTTAGTAAATTTTTACATGCAAAACATGATTTTTAACCTTTAATTTGAGAGGAAATTGCAAATCTTGAATCTTCCTCTCAAGACAAAGTTATGACCAAAGTTTCATGAAGTTAAAACATTTTTTTTGTACTTTGTCTAATTTTTCCTGTACTATATAATAATTTAAACTTTATAAAAAAGGTACTTCATCCTTTTAAATCTAAAAAAACATATCTGAAAATTCACTTCAAGAAAAATATGATTAACTACTTTCATAATTGACCAAAATTATTTTATAGAAAAAAAAAACCTGTACCACTACAACCCATGAAGGGTCTTATGTGCAGTACTATGTAAGGAAGTACTGTTTCTTTCTGAGCGGTCATGCAAGGAGATGATTTGACTGTGATCACGCTAAACTGCCAGGTTTTTCCCCATATTTTTTCAATTAAGAGTACCCATATTTTAGAGGCTGCCACAGGAGGGTCTCTTGACCTCTGAGAGGATGGGTGACAGAATATCAAAGATATCCTGTGGCAAGCCAGATTCGAACTCACGACTTTGACCACAGAAAATCAATGCCTTACCAATGAACCGACCTGGTACCTCATGGATTATAAAAGTGATAATAATTTTAATATTTCAGAGATTTTAAAATTACATTATTTTATATAACTCTGATAGTAAATTATTAAATTAATGTGTTACTAAAAGTAATAAAAACATTTCGGAAGTGAGAGAGAAAAAAAAGATTTTGAAATTGTTGATACTTGTTCAAACACAATATTGATTGGTACAGTAATGAATACTCTAAGGTTTTTTCACGAAATTACAAAAATTAAAAAGAAGAAGAAGTTCCTTTTGTGTTTGAAAGGAGTAAATTTAGCAACTGAAGAAAGTAAAATAGAAATTTATAAATGTAAATATCAAACCTGTAAATATTACTAAGCTTTAAAGCATACAAATATTTTTTGTTAAAAAAGAGGAATTGTAATGATACCTAAGAAAGTGATGTGCAAAAGTTATATTACCAACTGGCATGGTTAGCTTTTTCAACTGGTTTAAATGTATTAAAGCTAAGCATTAAGAAAAAAATCATTCAGAATAAGACGGATAGAGTGGATCTGAACAAGTGTAAGTGGAGTTCTATGGTGTATTAGTAATTCTTTTGAGGTTTTGATTGTCATGGCAGATGAAATTGGAATTTGATACTATAGATTATATTTATTATTTATTTTGTAGTTGTACAAATGACATTAATTAAGTGAGAATGCCTATTGCATTATTAGATAATTTAATCATGCATGACATAATGTCATTAAATTAGTGCTATTAACGGTTATTTAATTTTAAGAAATTTTATGTTTTAACTGGAAGAATAATATTTGAATAATTAATTTGAAACTAAAACCCCCAAAAAATTAAGAAATATACAGATAAATGATAAATCATGTAATGGAATATATGTTAGTAAAATATAAAAGTTTATTCTATTCAATGAATAAAGTCAGTTTAGTAACTACTAACTAAATCTAAATGCAGGATGGGAGGAGTACATGCTTTAAGACCCATGCTGTTGCCACCACCTAAAGATTTGAAGTGCACCTCTGGAAAGGTTGTCGGCCTAACTGTGGTGGTGGAGGTTCTATACTAGAGGCAGCGCTGGAGGCTGAATCCTGACGTCTGAATGGCATGGCTGGCCTGTGCAGCGGATAGTTCCATGGTGATTTTGGAACATCCATTTCAAAACCAGCGTTCGCTCTACCCTCAGTTTCTTCTTTTTTAGATGATAACCTCCTAAAACAGAAATAACATGAAAAGGGGTACTAAAATATGAATAATTTGTAATGATTTTTTATGAATGCAATCAAAGTATGTATAAGGTCTTATAATTTTAAAATTATACAACAAAACAAAGAAATAAAAAAAAATTGCCTGATAAATTAACTTCTTAATCAGGCCTCCTTAATTTTTATATGCATCATAGTTATTTGAAGTATGATTGTTGTCATGATTTCTTGAGCCAGTATTTAATCTAATTTGTTTTACTCATATTTTGTATCTCTATTTTATTAAAATACATTATTTATATTTATTCTTAATTATATGTTTACAATACGTGTTTCTACTTCATTTAAACATTGTAAATAATTATTTATGAATGATAACATAGATATTAAAAATATTGTAAATAAATAAGTTTTTCTGCATTGCTGTAACTATGAGATAAAACTTTTTGAGGAACGCATATTTTATTATTATTTATGTAGGTACTTTAGTAAAAAGTAAGGGTTTACAATTTTGTTTAGGATAAAATATGTCAAACAAAATTGTGTGGGAAAAAAGAAGAATGGTTAAAAAATCAACTGAACCTAAGGATCTGAAATGATAAATTTACTCATGATTGAATCAAAGTATATTTATTATACTTGATATAGCAGTTAATACACTTTTTAGAGAAAAATATATAAAATGAAAGGGCATCTGTACTAACAAGAGGAGGACATGGTCAGTCGCTTATGGATCTTTATGATAATTTTTGGTGGTTCCTGGTCAAAAATATTTAACACATGTTTTGAAAAAGGTTTGTTCAATAAAAGATTAAACTATCACCCCCTTCTAAGGGGAAGAAATTTTTAAATTGAATTGTATTATGGAAATCAAAAACATTAGGGCAGATTGCTTGAAGTTCTAATACATTTTTTTTTTTACTTTCACTTACCTATATATGAAATATATAGTAAGTGGAAGTATTGCGATCGTGAAAAATTTCGACTTCCGGTTTTCAACGGAAATACACGTTTTGGGGTCCCCTGAGTCCAATTAACCAAGTCCCGCGAAATGGTCTGTGTGTGTGTGTGTGTGTCTGTGTGTCTGTGTGTGTGTGTGTGTGTGAACAGACTAGCTCAAAAACTATAAACCGTGCGAACCTGAGATTGGGTATTTAGTGTATGTATATGCCCGCGATGTGACAGCAAAAATTTCATCAAAATTGCTCAAAGGGAGGGGGTACTTTGTTTAATAACTTTTTAAGTTTTTTTCGATTTTCTCAAAAACGGCTCTAACGATTTTGATTAAACTGAGTATTTGATCTATTTATATGCCCGAGATATGACCGTAAAAATTTCATCAAAATTGATCAACCGGAGGGGGGACTTTACTTAATAAAGTTTGTATCATTTTCATGTGTTTTTTTTTATTTACTCAAAAACGGCTTTCACGATTTTGATTAAACTGGGTATTTGATGTATGAATTTACCAAAGATGTGATAGCCAACATTTCATTAAAATTGATCAACCGGAGGGGGGACTTTACTTAATAAATTTTGTATCATTTTCACGTGTTTTTTTTATTTACTCAAAAACGGTTTTCACGATTTTGATCAAACTGGGTATTTGATGTATGTATATGCCAAAGATGTGATAGCCAGCATTTCATCAAAATTGATCAATCGGAGGGGGGAATTTACTTAATAAATTTTGTATCAATTTCACTTGTTTTTTTAATTTACTCAAAAACGGCTTTCACGATTTTGATCAAACTGGGTATTTATGTATGTATATGCCAAAGATGTGATAGCCAACATTTCATCAAGATTGATCAACCGAAGGGGACACTTTATTTCATAACTTTTTTTCTAATTTTTAGATTATCTCAAAAACGGCCTTAACGATTTTCTTCATATTCGTCATGTTTAATGAAAATTGAGTGTTATTTAATATCAGGTAAGCGTTATCATTATTAAAATGTTCTGAGAGGTTTATAGAGCAAATGAAAACAAAAATAAGAAATGAATGTGGAAAATGTGTAACTTCGAGAAGTGGCATTAACAAAATGCATTAATTTCTTATCTAAGTAAGTTGGTAAGTGAAAGTTGTGTGTTGCGCGCACGCACCAGATTTTTTTTTTTTACAATATCATTGATCTATAACAGCATATATGGAACAGCTGTATTTATCCTAAACTCAAATTTATTTACATGATTTTTACACAACATTTTTTTTTTTTGATTGTAGATTAAAGGAAAGATAAAGCTGTTTTTCGTTAATCGTAAAAAATGATTAGACCTTCAAGCAAATTAACCATCTAGATTTTTTAACTCAAAAAATATGTTAGATTTGAATTCAGCACCCTCAAAAATATTAATGTTTTTCAGGGTGCTAAATTCGATTCTAATAACATGTGACTGAAAAATAAAAATGTTGGTGCAAAAAATCATCTAAATAATTATTTTTTTTTTGCTCAAGATATGAAATAATGTAGTCTAATGCTACTATATTCTTTTTTATTCGCTTCTAGGGCCCTTTAGGTTGAATAACAGGACATGTGTAAAATATTTTGTGACTAGAAACTTCCAAACAAATTTTCTTCAAGATCGGTAAGAGTCTGACCCTGTCCACCTCCCCTTGAAAGTTCAAACACCATCTACACATTTTAAAAAATGTTCAATTAAATATATTAAACAAATCATTGTAAGGAAATAAGTTATATGATAATAGAATAATTAAGCTATCTATAATATATATAATCTACAAATTAAGTAATACCTTAATATTCTTCGACCCAAACCAGGTGGTTCTTCCAAACCTTTTCCTGCCCTTCTCTTGTGGTGACTTTCCTCTATTATAACATGCCTGTCATATGGTGTGTCATAGTCAACTTCGAGAATAGTGCTAAACCTATTTGGATATATGAAGTCTATTGCTAGAATCACTAATCCAGTGAGTAAGCATAGTGCACCTAGAACATTAATATGGTGAATACTAATTTTACAGCACAGATTGTTAAATTTAAAATGTTCTGAAGGAAAAACATAGTTTTAAACAGGAAGAAAACCTCTTCACCACCCCCCACCAAAAAAATAAAAAGAAATGTATGTATATATAGTTAGTTATATAGTAAATACATGAACCTAAATTAATGATCTTGAAAATTGTGTTTTAAAGCTAATTAAAGTTTCATTTTAACAGAATAGAGGAAATTTCTTTGAAAATAATAATCGTTTGAAAATATGAAGTATGTAACAAAAGATCTTTTGAGCAGTAAAACAATGAAAATACAAATTTCTGTCACACTGGAACTAGTTAAATGAAAAAGTTATCTGTTACATATTCGTCTAGAGGTCTTTTAACCAGTAGCAGATCCAGGGGAGGGGCGCGGGGGCCCCCCCTGAGAGGTGAGGACACTGATAAAGTATTACTATTTCCATATAAAATGAGCTATATTTAGTCAATTTTCAAGTCCACTAATTGAAAGTTTACAATGTTATTATGTACTAATATGTATTTTAAATTAGGGCCTTCATTAGGTACTCATGAAATGTAAAAAAAAAAAAAGTGAGCCCCCCCCCCCCCAGAAAATTTCTGAATCCGCCAATGCTTGTAACCTACCCCTTAAATCTTGGTATCTTTAATTTCCATCTTCCTTATTTATTGCTTCTAAGTATGCATCATTTTCTATTGTTAGATTTTTGTTACTTTTGAGCTGCTACTTTACTTCTTTTTTGAAACATGGCAACAATGTCGGAATTGTTCAGTTCAGTTATGTCACATCTGGGTAGGGGTGGTCCCAGAAAAAAATGTTAAAGAGGATTTTTCGGTAGGAAAAATAAAAATAAAATACTTATACAACGCATAAAAAAAATATCTAATAAAATGATAATAATATATTGATACCTCTATACTAAAAAAGTTTGCAAAGAAAATTAAATAGGTAAATTTTTCGGTACAAGTACTGAATTGCGGCTCATGCGCCGTTCACTAAGGCGCCCTGCAAAGTAAGGCCCGATTTCCACCGAAAAGGGCCCTTTTGGGGGTTTATTTATCTCTGAAGAGCGAGCGCAGCGAGCGGGAGTCGAAAGCTAGAATCTATTAAAGTCAATCAAGGCACTTTTTAACTGAAAAAAAAGGCGATGGGAGTTCGATAACATCAGGGTCACATAACCTCTCAAAACAGGCCCCGCCCATCAGCCGCTCTTCAGTACATTTAATTTTTCCTCCTAATGTTTTTTTTTTCTCGAAATTTGTGGAGGGGCAGTATGTTGTATGTATATAATAGTATCCCTGATATATTGTTGTATGTATCAGGGGGAACACCTCCGCTTTTGAGCATGGTCTATTTTGACCGCAATATTACCGAAAATCCATCGGCGTTCTTTTCATTTAAAAAGAGGCTGAATCATTGCTGAATTATAACGCAACTACTCTCGACTACCTATCGCTTCACTCGCCCAAAAGACCGGCAGACAGTTCGCTTAGCCGTAAAATGTTTGATTATTAAATAAACATATTTACAACATAGCAATAAACATTATTAGTACTACTACTACTACTACTCGCTTAAAAGGGACAAACAAATCCTCAACAGGTCTTTTTAATAGAGGTTGGAGCCTCAATAATCGGCTCCGTATTGGCCTCACCCTGAAGTGACTTAGTATTAGTAGTAACAAATGTATTAATTAGTTTTGATATTATTCCATTTCTTTTTGTGTAAGTTACTTCAAGTATTAATAAAAGATGTTGCAATTTGGGTAAACATAAACAAGGAGCTGTTATCAGTGTGTGTCAGGTTTCAATGATTGTAGATAACAGTTCATTTCGGCCTGATAATATATAAATACCAATTATCCTTTGAGAAACCATTCTAGAAGATCACCATTACATGATATGTGAATTTTATGATGTAATAATAAAAAATAAATATATTTTACCTGAGAATACGACGAGCCAGAAACACCAGCCGAACTTAAATGTTAGATGCCTCTCTTCAAAACGGACATGCAACGGGTTGCCCGGAAGTAGGCAGTGGTAGGTGAGCGTTGAGGCGAGCATGAGGCAGCCCGTGAGAGCCATTGCGCCAGCCCCGTAGCGGGGCACCACCAGCAACAGCAGGTTGCTCAGCAGCCAGCAAGCGAAGGCCGCCCTGGTCCAAATATTTACCAGTATGAAATATGAAAAACATTATGTAAAATAACTTTTTTCGAAGATCTTAGCCAGTTGTAGCCGTTTGATAAGAATTTGACAGTGTCATTCCAGTCGCCTCAATAAAAAAAAAATCAGGTGCGATGAGCGCCAATATACAACTTTTACTTACCAACGTACTTAGATTAGAAATGATCTAAGTGTTTTGATAAATGTGCAAACGCCATTCCTCAAATTCACACATTTTACCGCATTCATTTACTAATTTTTATTTGTATTTGCTCTCTATAGTACACTACATTTTTTATTGTTAAATAAAAGTTTTTACTAGGGATAGGTCGGTAACGCAAGCATAATACTCCATCGCGTCTGATTTTATAATTCCCTGTTTAGATGTTGAAAACTTCATTTAGTTAACATGGAAACAAATAATTTCCATTAAATATCTATGTTCCAAAAGTACTTCATAACTCTTCCGCATGGTTCTGTTCATGATCCCTTTCCTTAAAGGGATCATTAAAGGCACACGCACATGCGGGTGTTGAACGAGTATTATGAGCTGTCGGAATATTTTCCTTTTTCTCCTATAGATCTTACTCAATATTTTTTCTTTTCTTATTTGTAGGCATAACGAAAGACAGTTAATTTCTGCATATAAACTAAAACAAAAGTACTTTATAGGAAACCAAAAAGTCCTCTTCCCCATTTAAGCCCTTTCGGAACATTTTAATGATGATAAAACTTACCTGATATTAACAATACCTGATTCTCGTTAAACATGATCTGATTTTGATCAAAATCGTTAGAACCTTTTTTTTATGAAAATCGAAAAAAATCCAAAAAAACAAAAACAAAATGTAAATATGAGACAAAGCTTATTAAATAAAGTGCCCCTTCCGTTTAATCAATTTTGATAAAATTTATGCTGTCACTGTTTGCAATTACCTAGAGAGAAACACTTTATTTAATAAATATATATAGTAATGCTGCCTACTGAAGAGGGTTACTAATCACACAGCTTTGCCGATGATCAACCTGTACAGACATTTGGTATTTATCCACATTTGTTTTGATAGTTTTTTTTTTTTAATTTATACATTCAAAGTAATTTTTGATAACTATAAAGAAAAATTGAGGATAGGCGGACTTACCACAAGAAGACAGAGGCGTAGTAGCCGGCGTGCCTGTAGTTGCCGCCCCAGGTGAAGCCCTCCTGACCGAGGGTGAAGTACTCCGCGACGGTGAGGATCGGGAAGGGCAGCCCTCGCTCCAGGCCCGCCCGGTAGCTGGCACCCATCTCCCCAGACCCCCGCCACGTGAACCTCTCGTTGAAGTTGATACCACTATTATTCTCACCTGAAGCACATAACATACTCATTCTTATGTCATTTAAAAGAAGTAACAATGTTACTGCTGAAGATTTAATGAAGAAACATATCGTAAGGCAAGAGATCGACAGCTCTTTTAAGTATATAATTTTAAATTACGTATAAGACAAACAAGTGGGAATACAGTCAGTCTCACACATATCTTGATTGAATTTTATAGGAGGTTCCACGTCGAAAAATATTTCTCGTTCGCGACATTGGATTCAAGCATACAAGATTAAGAAAATAACATTAAACTACTTAGATTTAAGGAAATCCACAACCGTTCCTTATATTTTTTTGTATTAGATCAATCAAGGTCAGTCAAGAAAAATTAATTTTAAGAAAAAAGCATTTCAGTGAGGCTCAAAAAATTAACAAAAAGCAACACAAAATAAATCTAATTATATTAGTAACTTTTTTTTATAATCGAAAAATTTAAAAAAATTGCAAGTACAAGTAACATCAAGGAAAACGCAATTAAATTATGAAAAAATGTTCTTTGATCAGTATTCTCTATGTCCTCGTCCATCAGGGGCATTCCTCGCCACTTTCTCCATTGTGAACAAAGTAATGAAGTTAAATTTGGTAAAAAATCTTTGTATCAAGACTTTACAAGAACTGAGACGAAGATATCTTACAGCTTTTATTTGTGCTAAGGATCTTTTTCCTCACTTAGAGGGGAAGAGTGCTGTAAATTGTAGGATTTTCTTTAATGAAGGAGCTCTTCCGTGTTTAATATTTATTTATTTATTATTTTTTTCCCGACGTTTCGAGCTTGTGGCTCATCTTCTGGGGTTATCTTATCTTTAGTTGCTACATTTCATTCAAGCCATTTGTCACACTTTTCTTTTTAACAGTATAAAAATACTTTTGTCTATTTTATTTTGTCATACATTTTATGGCCTGTTAAACTGTCTTATATTTCATTATTTGAAGTTTTCCACTATTCAAATTTTGTAGTGGTTTAACAGGAGTGGCTGATTAATAAGTTTTCTTCTTGGAGTTTTTACTCTGATATTTGTTTCTCTGATCTATACATCCCCAAAAAAAATTTAATCTGATGTCTTGCTGTAGCAGGTGAGTGTAATATAATTCGCGCAATGACTGACGAAATTCTTCCCTAATACAGCCAATTAAAAAAAAAAAAAAAATTCAGCTTATTAACGGGATTTTGTATAAAAATGATGAAACTATTCGAGAAGTATGCCTCAGCAACCACTGGATAGCACAGTTATTTAATTTTCTTGTAAATGACGGCTTTTTACCCCTGTACCCTTCCATTGGTCAAAAATGTTTACATCTTCAAAAAACTATCCTTAAAAATTTTTATTTACACTAAAAATGAGTTCACATTCGAATTCAGCACTCTAAAAATATAAATTGTTCACCCTCTTCAAGAGGGATGAAATTATATATCGAGTTTTGGAAAACTATCTTGCCAAGATGGTTGCCAAATGAAATGCCATTAATTTGCTTCAGTTTACTTAAAAAACTCATATTAGTTTAAAATTCATTACCTAAAATCATTTACTTAAGCTGTAATTTACTTAAACCTACCTTGAAAAAATTTGATGCAAGAATCTTGTCTTTATATTTTAAACTAAAAATACAAAAATAAAATAAAATAACTATACTAAAAATAAAATAAAGTTGTTTAACGTTGTTTCTTTTTTTCGGCTTCCGGGGCCCATTGGTGCGAACAGCAAAATATATACAATATAATATCTTTCAGCCTAGAACCTCAGAAAAGAATTTCATCAAGACGTGTAAGAGACTGGCCGTATGAGAGGCCCTTTTTTAAAAATAGTGAGCCCCATCACCAAAGAAAGATTGATTAACTGACACCGAACACTTTAAACTGAACCAAAATATTCTTACAATGCACCCTATAGATAGATCAAAAATTACAATAATATTGGATAGGTCCTTTCTTTTTGTAATATACATCAACACTGCAATTCAAATGTTTAAAAAATCTTTTATTGTATTATATCGGTTATTTTATGTCGCAAAAAGCAATTATTCAGATTTTTAGATTGGTTCCTTTGTGCTAAATGCTGTCTAAATCCCACAAAAGGCACTATTACAATTGGTAAAAATAAATTTAAAGTTATAAAATAATATTGAACAAGGGATGGACAAATAAATTAGCCACTCCATTTACAGTTATATGGAGCAAGTATTAAAACATCCTTTATCTGTTGGTATTTAAAAGGATTTCTATATTAAGTGATAAAATGAGATACAAGATTTGGTACGGGTGAAGATTATATCCAAATGATGCATTCCTTTTCTTCAGGAAGAGATTATTGGAGGTCCAAATCACTGTTCTTTATTTTATTTTAAAAGCCTTAAGCCCCATGATTATCTATTTCTTTGTCTTAGCAATTTATTTGTCTTATTCTGTCAGATCCAATAATATAATAATAATCCAGACCGAAAATCCTGATTTTAATCATCCCAGACAAAACATATAAAAGAGATCGTGGTTTCAGAAGTGTCAACTCAATAGTGTGGATAGAATAAAGAAAAACAGAATAAAAAAGATCATAAATCGATTTGTTATAATTAATCTTTGAATGTCAACTTAGCTTATTTGTATACGTTCATAGAAAGAAGGCCAATATTCCAAAAGGTCTATGGAAGAGGCCATACTTATTTGGAAAACATTAGGAAAATAAAGGGTGAAATGAAGGAAATACAATAAAAAGAATGTCTGCTAAGGATCTTTTTCCTCACTTAGACAGTGTAACAGGCCATAAAATGTATGACAAAATAAAAAAGACAAAAGTATTTTTATACTGTTAAAAAAAGAGAAGTTTTGACAAATGGCTTGAATGAAATGTAACAACTAAAGATAAGATAACCCCAGAAGATGAGCCACAAGCTCGAAACGTCGGGAAAAAAATAATAAATAAATAAATATTAAACACGGAAGAGCTCCTTCATTAAAGAAAATCCTACAATAAAAAGAAGACTAAGTAATTTGTCTGTAATAAATACATTTTGAGGAATCTCTAGAAAATAACAAATTAATGTAATGCACAAGAACTAGCTTAACACAACTAACCTCAGCGGTCATAGTAGCGAATACAATAATCTATTCCTCGCAGCTATACAGGCCGGCAACCAGGATATTCCACGACCATCAATATCATGATACACCGTCCTTCGCACTGAGAGGCACCGCTATATATTACCTGGAGGAGCGATAAATAATATTCCCTGCAAGAGCTGTACCCCGGCCCTTCAAGGAGAAGTCTACCACGATTTAGCCATAAAGAGCATCCTCCGACGTTGAGCTACAGTTCAACAGTCGCCTCTAGGTCTTACTGCCATTTATTTATACTTGTTCTAAATAATATGGTTAATTGTAAGCTAATGTTTAAATATGATAGATTACTGTTATATAAATAGTCTAGTACATATTTATTTTATTTTATGTACTTTCCCCACGCTACTAGTATTCGTGAAAGGTTGACTGGTAAATGACGAGTATTTATAAAATATAATAGGCTTTTTGCTCTTCCAGTAATATACTACTTAATAAAATATTCAACAGACACTTTATTATATTATCTAATGGAATGATGTAGATCATATAACAAGATGATGTAGAGGTACACGTTCGTCGGATGGGTGTTAAGAGATGGAGAACAGTGGCGAAGGATAGAGAGAAATGGAGAAGACTTATTGAGGAGGCCCAGGTTCCGTTAGGGACTGTAGTGCCAGTAGGGACTGTAGTTAGTTAATGTAAAAGATCTATATTATGGCTATTTATGTTAGATTATCTGGGGAGAATATTTTATTCTCCATATTCCTCAACGACTTCTAGCCTCAAAAGGTATAAACTTGAGAAGATTTATCAGAAGCCCGTTTTGTACTCAATATTTGAGAGAAAACAAAAAGTTAAACAAAGGAAACATTATTTGTAAAAAATATATATAAATTAATAAAAAAAATCAACCGATTGTATATGATGACAAGTCTGAGATGGCGAAAATACTTGTTGCCACTTCTGAAAAAAAAATAACCTAAAAAACCACCTGTTTTCAAAACTTCAATTAATCCAGATAAACCTTTCTCATGACACACGTGTGATAATGTAATAATGAGAGACTTTTAATAATCGTACATTGTATTATATAATAGCGCCTGCAAGAATTCGCGATTATTTCCAAGTAAAGAATGAAAAATTGTTCTTAATACCAACGAGGGTAGTTACTTTTAAAATTGACAATATTTTGGTTATTACGTATCATCAGTCAAATTTGTGAGACGATAGTAATAACTGTAATCCATGGTTCAGATTTTCATATAAAATAAGAAGCTGAAAATAAAATACAACCTACCTACAGGTAGTTTCGTATCATATATTACTAAGGTTTAATAACGTATACTAAAGTAATATTAATATATTAACATACTTACTACCTTCTAAGTTTATGGATAAATAAATACTAAATAAAATAAAGGGGAAAAACAAGTAAGATTATTCCTCAGAAAGAAGCATAGCGCATTATGGCAAAGGAAAGGCAATAAAACCCTCTATCATACAAAAAAAAAAAGAGAAAATATAAAAGTTTTCTTTCTTATCTCACAACTGACATCAGACAAACGGAAACCAATTTTTCAAGGTGCTAGGCGGTGTGGAATAAACTCTGAACAAAACTAGAAAAAGCTTTGAAACCATTCACACTCTATTTGATCACGTCTTTTCTCCGTCTCAGGAAGTAAGTGCTTTAGAAATGGAAAATATTTTTTTTTCGGACGTCACCTTCAACAATTGTTAGGTTTTTATCTATTGTTGAACTGGATCAATTGTGAGCCTAATTTACCACTACAACCCTAAGGTCACATAATGCCAGAGGCCACAATGCAAAATAATATATTAATATATATACGATGAGTTAAGAAATTTTTTTGTTTTTAATTTTCATTTCTTTGCCTACACCTGTAGAGACAATCAAGTGATGTTATTGTTCGATTGTAATAATCGTACATTGTATTATATAATAGCGCCTGCAAGAATTCGCGATTATTTGAAAGTAAAGAATGAAAATTTGTTCTTAATACCAACGAGGGTAGTAACTTTTAAAATTGACAATATTTTAGTTATTACATATCGTCAGTCAAATTTGTGAGATGATAGTAATAACTGTAATCCATGGTACAATTGTTCGATAAGATTAAACATAACGTTATAAAGAGTTTCTTCTTGCAGACAAATTCCGGAGCGTAAAAGTATTGGCATTGTAATTTATGTGAATATATTTAAAGAAAAAATTAAAAATAATAAAGATAATATTACAGAACATCCCGATGAGGAGGAAATATGTGATGCCATCCAAAAATTGAAGAACAACAAGGCCCCGGGCATTGACAACATCCAACATACCACTATGTTCAAACATAGTGGAGAAGAGATAAGGAAATTGCTCCAAGAGTTATTTATGGACATATGGAGAGAGGAAAAGCTACAAGCTGAATGGAAGAAGACAATAATATGCCCTATACATAAGAAAGGGGATATATTATTATTTGATAACTATAGAGTAATCTCTTCTTCCACTGCATATAATCCTATATATCCTGCATATTATCCTGCATATAATCATTCTGTTTAATAGGTTGTGGCCATTCGCTGAGCGAGAACTTGGGAAATACAACTGACCAGATGTTTACTCTGCGAATCCTGTTGGAGGAGACAAAGGAATATCAGATACATACCCACCACCTGTTCATTGATTTTCACCTCATAGGCTTGGTGAACAGAGAAGAGGCATATAAAGCAATGTTTGAAATGTACGTCCCTATCAAATTAATTCGTTTGATAAAAATGACAATGGAGGACAATATTTGCTGTGTTAAGGTGTATGGAAGGATGTCTAGAGGATTCACAACGGGAACAGGTGTGAGGCAGGGTGATGGGCTGGCCTGTCTGGTGTTCAATTTCGCCCTTGAAAAAGACATTAAAAAGGAAGAAATCCAGGTAGCAGGAACGCTTCTTAACAGAACAGTCCAGCTTGTGGGATTTGCTGATGATTTGGATATCGCAGGAAGGACTCTGAACGCAGTAGTTGATGCTTTTCAGTCATTGGAGGAATCTGCGGCAAGCTTGGGCCTTATCATAAATGCTGATAATACTAAGTACATGTGTACAATAAATCCGGTGGAGATGATGAAAGTCATGTTTCAAAAGGACGGTATATATTCCAAAAAGTGAAATCCTTCATATATTTAGGATCACAGGCCAATCAAGACAACAGTGTAGAAGAAGAAACCCAAAGACGAATTCTATCAGCGAATCGTACATATTTCTCTCTACAAATATATGGCACGAGACGTGGACGACCGAGGCTTCACTGCGCTGATTGCGTGGCTGCTGATGTTTGAGCTCTGCTTGGTGTTAGAAAGGGCAGCAGCAGAGAATAGAAATAACTGGCGATCTCTGCTAGAGCCAGGCTTTGACTCAACAAATGGGCCGTTACGCCGATTAATAGTAAAGATAATATTACAACAAATAATATTATAAGAATAAAGTAATTTATAATAAGCTTTTAGGCCTGTTTACACTTTCAGTTTTCGAAGAAATGGTTGATTCGCATTTCGATTGCTAAGTGGGATGAAATTGGATATAGATCTATTTACAACCATTTTGTTCCAAGCTTCCTTCCAAAAACTTAAACGTGAAAGTAAGCCTTTAGAAGTGTTCTGTTACTGCAAGTAATCAGCCTGAATTTTCTTAAAACCCCAACCCGCTGGACTAATATCCATTCTCCAATATTTCATCAATCCAAATTGATCTTTAATTCTAGTTCTTACCGTAAAAAAACCTGACTAAATTTATATTTTAAACAAATGTATATATAGCATGAAAACATTTGGTTGACGATGCCATTGATAAAACATAACAGTATGTAACATCCATTAAACATTATTTTATTTAAAAATATATATTTAGGTTTCTTCCGCTAACCAAAAAGTCCTGGCCATAGGAAAAGAATAGAAAATCTTTTTTTTTTTTTTTTTTTTTAAACCAAAGAGGTGATCATTAAGAAAAATTACTTTTCTTGTAACTTCGAGTATTCTCTCTTAACCAAGAGAGATGTTGACTCTGTTTCGAAAGGCAAATCGTGAAGATGGGATTGAGAAGAAAATGAATTGAGTCTTGTTAATGTCTCTATCGTGAAGAACTGCCCTCCAAGCTCACTATTCTATGCCTCCATTGTCTACTAGATAAATATACCTTTTACCCGCAAAAGGATTACTTTATATTCAGGGTTTGTTCTTGAGTTGTGTTAAATGTACGGTCTAGTCATGGTATTGAATCAGAGAACAAAATAAACCCTTTAAATAGGAAAATAGCTAAGAATATAATTTTTGTAATGAAAAAAAAAAAACCAACGACTAGAAATTTATACTTATTTAGTTTTCAATTCATGAGGTCGCTTATTGAAATGGAATAAGAGCTATTTGAGTAATGTGAGGAAAATATATTGAGAAAAAAAGAGGGTTTCACTAAAGGATATTATGAGGGACGGGATAACGAAAGATTATCTTTAGACGAATACAGACCAATTACGGCATAGTATTTCAAATAAGCGAATTTGATGTGACGTGACTGGCTAATAATTTTGGTTTTAACACCTTCAATACGAGCTGTAGGAAGTTAGCTTACAGGTTTATGTTGGTTCCCACCTTATATCCACAGCGTCCAACTACCTGTTCCACGAACAGCCTGTCTCGGACACCTTCGGCTAATTCAATATAATAATAATAGAGAGATCGGGAAACTCCGGCTGTTAGGTTGCCTGGTTCGACGCGTACGGACACCTACAAGATTTATGTTTCAATAAGGTTCGCTTGTGGGAGGTGTAAAGGATAAGAATATAGATATCTGCAATAGTTTGTCTTTATTATTATACTAAGTGACTTGAATATTTTCGATTATTTCTTTGGAATTACATTTAAAACATGTTTTACTTTAGTCAATTTATTTACTATTTAGTCGCGTATAAGCGAATTCCTAATCCACCTCAAAATCGTTAATACTCCTTATTTTGTCACAAACGAAAAAATCCATAAAGACCAGAGAATGAAATCAATAAAATAACATTCGAATCCAATCGATTTGAAAACGATTTTGCCTTGAATCAATAACTAAACTTAGCCATTTTTACGATGATGACATCTTTTTTATGTGCTGAACATTGTAACGCTAATGTGGGTATAAACAATTTTTTTGACGAAAATTTATAATTCACAACACCAACAAGCAATAAAAGTTCACAACATTAGTAGCAAGGTTACAAAGAGTAACTTTATGTGACACAACATTGACTTATAAGTAACCTTATGTTTCGATGTTTCATTACGATCATATAATGATTATGTACTAATACATGAATGTAACGGTTCCACCAAAAGTCTAGAATTCTTTTCAATGTAACAGTAACAGACGTTGATGTTCCATAAGTCGCCGATACGATCATGTCTGGACACCTAACCTATCACAATAAAATGTCGCTCTTATTTCCATCCTTGCTTCCTCTTCCATTCCTGAAAAGAAAGTAGAAACACACTGGACATTCTAATTTAGAACTATTATTAGAGTGCTACCAATCCTTTTCTTTGTTAAATATCAATGAATGGAATTAATAAAAAACTAATAATGTATTCAAATTAGGTTCATTTTTTATACTAAGCTAACTTACTTGAGGAATGAAGCTATAATGATAATTATCAATTATTGAAAAACTTTATGTGTTATTCTAGTACGCTAATAAAGGGATCAGGTTAATATTTCTGATAGGTTAATATTTAAAGATTATCTAGTTTTCTTGTGTGTTAATTGAAAATATATATCCATCATAATGTTTCAACGATATATAAACTTTTTTATTTAATAATTTCCATTATTTATGTTTGGGAACATTTAAGTTTACATAAAAGTAAAGCGAATTTTTGAAATTTTTTATAGAACATTTTTTGTACCACCAACCGTTACTGACATGAAATGTGTTGCCTGAGATTGCCCAATCCAACCTGGAGACCCATGTTTGATAATCGAATAGAAGCCAGCAGACCATTAGTGAGCCACCATTGCTCCTAAGGGTACACCATCCAACTCGAGCGCTGCTGGAATGGCACTACCGAATTCGGAACCAATATTTCTTCAGAGGCGCGAATGTCAAGTTGAATGATAAAATTATTATGAGGTTATGACCTAATAATTGCAATATACCGAGTCTGATAGTCTCAGAAGTGGCAGCCATATGTCATGTTGAAAACGATTTGGATATAAGTTGCTCAATCACTAGACAGGAGGTTAGAAAATCAAAAAGTTACCTAGATCGATGATTGTTATAAATTTGCTCGAAAATTTGAAATATATTTTAACTTGAATAAAATAATATGATTTTTTCATTAACATTCAGAAGAGTTCTAGACTTTTTGTTGGAACAGTTACATAACTGTTTTAGCACACGTTCTGGATTGTTCGAGAATTTTCTAGGCCCTTCTAGAATGTTCAATTTCGCACTAAATATAGGAAGTAATGGATAGGGGCTTGGTCTGGCTCTGAACATCGGAGCATGTGGTTACTTTTATGTCGCTAGTAGTTACTTTTTATACCGCTGTTATTAATTTGAGTTTTTATTGTTTGCCTGACATTGTGACTGTAATTTTTAGTAAATAAAAATTGTTTAAACTCACGTTAGTGTTACAATATTCAGGACATAAAATAGAGGTTGGTATCATCGTAATAATGGCTAAGTTTAGTAACTGATTCAAGGCAAAATCGTTTTCTTTTGATATTAAATTTGGTGTGTGAATGAGTCATAAGAGCTTTAATATCAATGCCTTTGATTAGGGCAGATTGTAGTATTTTTTTTTTTCAAATGAGAAAGAGATTAAAAAAAAAGAATCGATGAGTATATTTTTGTTGAAAATTATCAAGATCACATTTCTTTGCTAATGAATAAAGTGTGATAAACAGTCCTTCCAAAATTTTTGAAAAAACAAAAAATCAATATGTAATATGTAAAAAAATAATTTGGCAATTAACATTTATTAAGAGGCTACTTGAAGAAAAATAGAGGATTTTTTCAAGTACCAGGAAGACGAAGATGTATGCAATTCATATCAAATTACTCCATACTACTTTCAGTAATTACAATAGTACTTAAGTCACTTATCCAGGTTTGTAGCCTAGATATTCATTTGTAGATCATAAAAATTGTATGATGATTAAATAAATTCATAAAATAATTTTTTAAAAATACATAATGTGAACAAACCCATTGTTTTTTGGAATCCGACACCAAAAAAAAATAGAATAAAATAAAACTTACCTATAAGTGTTATATTGACGTGTGCCAAGCCGATGTAGGCCCCCAGTTCTGCGGGTACCAGCTCCTTGGAGAAGGCACTGTAGGAACTTACCACTCTCGTTCGAGCCACGTGCCAGCTCGATCCCATTTTACACACTGCAAATATTAATTACTTCAATAAAATTTAAGTGAAATTTTAAAAATTAAAGTAAAAAAGAATAAATTTATCTTATAAATACATATATACAGGTTCATATTAGCGATATATGCATCAAAGAAAATTGCGCCAGTATTTATCGTTTTAGTGCCATGATTAGAATCTGCAGAACTGTAGAAACAAAATTAAAAACTTTATGCGGTGTAAAAATTCCCAACGGTAAAAAGTGATAGATAGATAGATATATTTTATTTGTTAAAGAATATAAATTCTTGTACAAATTATAATTCCTGAAAGAATTAAAATAGGACATGTTTAGTCCGCAAGGAAATTTGATAGTGCAACAAGGAGAATAATTAACAAATACAAATACACTTAATTAGTAACACTAATACCACAGGGGGGGGGGGCAGAGACGACGCGCCCCCCAATGTAATGTAAAAATTAAATAAAAATATTTTTTTAGGAATTTATCCGAGTGTAACCAATTAAATTTAATAAAATATAAATATAAAATATTCGTTACTTACAGCATACGATATTAATTTACTATACCGAAATTCTCCATCTGATACTTTATTTTCACATATTGGCGCCGTGTAGCTTTTTATAAGCTTCCTCAGGCATATTGTATATTTGATGAATTATATAATTTATTTTTAGCTTGAAATGTATAGTTATATGAATTTAGTTACAAAGTTGGATCTCCGAAATTGGTTTCCATTTCTTTTTTAAACCAAACAGCTTGATTCTATTTTCCATCAAGTAGATGAAGCTGAAATAATTTGATTGAAAGGAATGGAATCAGTAGGATCAGAAGGAAAAACTTGGATAAAATTCAATCAAGAAATTTCACGACCCCGGGAGCATACTCTGTAAGATACAAAAAGTTTTGTTCTGATTGGTCCATCTATCTCGGCATAATTGATCAACACAAATAGCAAAAAAAGGCACATAAGGATCGAATTGAGTAACCAAATCCTTTTTGGAAGTCGGTTAAAAATATCATAAGATTGGTTAATTGTTAAAATAAAAAATATATAAACATGACCTTTTAACTTAAAATATATAAAATAGACAATTGAGAAGACACTCTAATTGACAATAACAAATAAATAAATAAACAAGTAAATAGACAAATATTAAGGTATAGTAGACATATTGCAAATTGGGCAAGCCACGATTGTTCATATAGTAGCATTACACAACAGAGTATGCGGCAGAAATTGACAAACGTAGGATATGTTGCACAACCAAAATTTTTCAAGGATTTCATAATGAGTTAAAATGACCGAAAAAAATCGAATAGGAATCGATGTACTTTTGAACAGCTTATGAGTCATACTCCATTCTTAGCAGTTTAACTCGTATTATTCTTTTCAAGACCTCTTTAATTTATAAAACTGGATAAGAAATAAGTCAGTTAGAGAAATGTTACTTCATTATATACATTTTAATTGAAAAATTATTTAGTTGCAGTGTACACATAAAAGAATTAGAAAAAAATGGTTAGGACATCAATTGCAAATTAAATAAACAATCTTTTTGTTTTTTGTTCAAAAGATATTGAAATTTTATGTTTGTTTTTTTTGTTTTGTGGATTCATGAAGGCAAATATCTTGATTTTAATTGAAGTCATAATTGTTTTTTGCAATTATATTTGCATTGCAACGGAATGTTGCAAAAGTGAACAGGCAAAATTATTTATCTGGAAATTTATTATTATTATGCTTAATTAAGTAACTTAAACATTAGCAGTTCAATGAGTTTTTTTGTCATACTGTTGTTGCAGAAAAGGTTCCTATAAGTAAAAAAAAAGGAGATAAAAAGTGCCCTCTGCAAGTACCATCTTCTTGATAAATCGGCTAAAATATTTGACAAAGAAAAGCCCAAGGAGAACAGGCGGGCTGACCTTCACCTTTCGCATTGTATTCGCTAAAATATTTCCAAATATTTTGTTTATCGCTTTCTTCTCTTCTCATCTGCTATTATAGTTCAAGGGGATATTATTTCTCTCGTCGCCGTTTACTGATTTCACATCCTGACATAATCCACCGAAACGAAGTCCTGGTGGAAGTTAAGGATTTTCTCGCCTTTGACTTGGTATTACAGAAATGGTTCTTGAATAATGAACATACGAATTCCATAAAATGTTAAAAGTAATGGGACTACATATAAAACAGTCTAAACGAAATGGCAAATTTTAATTAATTCTATTTTATCAATCATCCGGAAATAAGTGCAGAAAATGTAATATTTTTACTATTAAATATGATTTAGATGATTCACGTGATTATGTCCTCTAGCTGGAGCCTTTGGTATGCAAGTAAATAAATCGAACGCAATATAAGGGTAATGGGTGGGGATTCCACATTTATGATTCGAACTCGAATTGAGACTTCAAGGATTTCATCGTCAATTTGATTTCATGTTTCCTTTAAACGTTATCGTTTATATTTACATGGACCTATCACATTTTGGTTATTCACTCGAGCGGTTGTTAGCAACGGTGAATGTTGAAAATTCTGTCATATAGCAATAAGTTAAGGCTGAATCGCGATAATGAGTAAAGAGAAAAAAGTCGGGTGGTTATTGCCAGTGAATTTTAAATTATGCGAACATGATCTAACCATCTTAAAGAACATAAAAAAAAAAAACGTTAAGTCCGTGGAAGACTGTAAGTCTACTTCAAAAAGCAGTAAGAAAAATGAGCAGTATACAGATTTAGAATTTTGTATGATTATGTGGCTTCGGGGAACATTCCCCTGAGCGGGCCTCTTAATAATAAAAAAAAATTATGGTTTGGCTCTCAAATTTCAAATTTTTATTCATTTTTTTTCTTCCTAGTCCCTTCTTCGTTTTTGTAAAATGGCAGGCAGACATGAGGAACTTCTATATTGCTATAGAAGAATTGTTTTTCTGCACAGGGCATTAAGCATTTTAAGAGTGTTTTGTTTCAGTTGAATTTGTTAGGTGTCAGTCAGTCACAGGTGATGTGACTCACCAGTTTTGCTAAGTCAGTTGGGTTAAGTAACCAGTTCCTAAGTTAAGTTGTTAGGTCAAGACTTCAGTCTTGCTTTTCCCAAATCAATGATTTGATCAAGTTGTTACACTTTTGAACTGAGGGGACGATATCTGATCCGCTCTGGTTAACAACGCTTCCAGAAGAAGGTTAAATACTCGGAGTGTTGCACCATGGGGCTGAGAAGTATTAATCACAATATCTAGGTCTCCCAGCCCCTTTCTTTCTATTAATAATGCCCTTTAGTATATCGGCCGTATCCTATGACCAATGAAATAACCCCTTCTCGGATTATTGGCCACTGTCACGTATTGTCTAATTAATGGCTTACAATTCACTGGCCTAGTTGTGAATTATTGGTCGTGCAACTCTTCAAGGCTCCCAGGCAGATTTCTCAGGATTAATCTCCCTTAAGGACAAAGCTGATTAGGTGAAAGTGAGAAGTAATTGAGTTTTATGATTTAAATCTCATTTGCAGTTACTAAATTAAAGCAGTTTCTTGTTTCTCAAGAAAGACGTTTGTTCTATGTTTCATTAATCATTACAATATGATAAAAATCAGTATGATAGTAATGACCGGATTTTAAGCAACAAAATACACTCAATATAAAATTCCCTGAAGGATTAGAAAATATGCAAATTATTCTTTAAATCTGTAATAATGATTAAATATTGTGATATGCATACATAAAATGGCTAAAATATTAATTTTATTTTTTATAAATAGCGAACTCAACAATAATTGTTTTTATATAAATATATATTATTTTTTATGCATGTATGAATTTAAATCAATATTTTAATAAGGTTTTACAAATAGTCTATTGTAAACTTATTGCATACTGCGTAAGGGCAACCTAACATAGTCGGGCAGCATTGCCTTTTTTTAATAGTGTTTCTCTCCTCCATAAATGCATGTTTTCTTAATTAATACTTTCTACATCATCGTATATTCTATTATTTCATCTTAAAATTGCAATATAAACAAAATATTATCATGAATAGTAAAGGTTAAAAAATATATATAGGCATTTTAAATAAGCTAAATCTTTTTCTGTTAAATCAACACAGAAAAGCAACTTACTATGTATCATAGAGGGAGAATTTTTCTGATATTTGAAATTAGTGTGTTTTGTTAATTGCCACTTCTCAAAGACACATTTTTTCACATTCATTTCTTATTTTTTCTTTTTGTTTGCTCTACAAAAAATACTAGTTTTTTTATTATTAAATAAAAGCTTGTGGTAATTCGGCAACCATAATACTCCAAGTCGTCTGATTTTATAATTCTCTATGTAGTTGTTGAAAACTTCATTTACCATGAAACAATTTTGATGAAATTTTTACAGTCATATCTCGGGCATATACATACTTCAAATACCCAGTTTGATCAAAATCGTTAAAACCGTTTTTGAGTGAATAAAAAAAACACGTGAAAATTATTTAAAATTTAATAAGTAAAGTCCCACCTCCGGTTGATCAATTTTGATGAAATTTTTACAGTCATATCTCGGGCATATACATACATCAAATACCCAGTTTGATCAAAATCATTAGAGCCGTTTTTGAGAAAATCGAAAAAAACTTAAAAAGTTATTAAATAAAGTACCCGCTCCCTTTGAGCAATTTTGATGAAATTTTTGCTGTCTCATCGCGGGCATATACATAAACTAAATACCCAATTTCAGGTTCGCAAGGTTTATAGTTTTTGAGCTAGTCTGTTCACACACAGACACACAGACACACAGACACACACACACACACAAACACACACACACAGAGACCATTTCGCGGGACTTGATTAATTGGACTCAGGGGACCCCAAAACGTGTATTTCCGTTGAAAACCGGAAGTCGAAATTTATCACGATCGCAATACTTCCACTTACTATATATTTCATAATAGGTAAGTGAAAGTAAAAAGAAAACGATACCAGCACTTTATGGAAGCTTAAAAAAAAATGACTAGTATATGTTTATATATTAATTCAAGGACAAGGTAGGTTAATTTTATTCTTTTTTTTAACAGTTTAACAGTAAATGAATAACTATTTGCCACAGATGTACTTACCCATTATAACGTTACCGACAAACAGGCTTAAAGTAACGGTTGTGAACGTGGTTAGCCTCTGAAACAAATAAATAACAATGAATACCTTGAGACAGATAAAAATAAAATAAAATAGTATACATTTTTTTTCTGTTCTTTAAAAAATGACCTATATTTGTTTATTTATTGAAGAGGAAAGCAAGGAAAGAAAAAAAAAAAAAATGTAAATTATCTATTATGCATGCAAAGATTTAGTACTGATTTCTGTAAATGTTATTACCAGACTATTATAACCAACTAAGCCCCTGTAATTGTTATAAAACAAATACAGTACTTTATCTATAAATCTATAAAAATGAAAGGAAAAAGTGATCTAACTCTCCAACAATTAGTCATGTAATACATGTCAATTTATTCTAACATAATGGAAAAAAACAAAACAAATTTAGAAATATGTCCGCTTGAAAATAACGATACAATTATTATCAATCTTATTTATAAATACAGTCAGATGATTGCATTTTGCATATTTTTCCAGGAACATGCAAAAAGTTATTTTCGGTTGCACTTCCATCCAGAACTTTGTTTATGTGTTTTCTTAGTCGATTGTGATAGTTTCTGTTGATATTTTTTCATTCATATACCTAAATAAGATATATATAGTAAGTTCATATATGGTATATAGTAAGTTGGCTATCGTAAAAAATTTTGACCTCCGGTTTTTTAACTGAAAAACACGTTTAGGGGTCAACTGATTTCAAATAACAAAGTCCAATGAAATGGTCTGTGTGTGTCTCCTGACTAAATCAAAAAAGATTAGTCTTACGAACATGAAATCAGGTATTTGAGGTACGTAAATGCTCGTGATGTGACAAAAAAATTCGTCACAATTGAGTCAAAACGGAGGATACACTTTATTCCATAAATTAAAATAAATTAAATCATCATGCTTAATAATTCTTATTATTTTATGTGAGGTAGATTTTATCAACATAGAAATGTTTTGATAGAGCGAAATAGCTAAATATAAAATAATTTGATAAACATATACAAGAGATTCAGAGAAAAATGTTTACTGATATGAACCTTTCAATGTCCGTTACTTAGTGCAATTATATATACATGTATGTAATGGATCATTGAATAGCTCAGGATTTTAGAAACATTAATATTTAGTTTGTAATGTCATAAAATTTACATATGAATGAGAAATTTATAATTTTTTACTTTTATATTAATTAAAGGAAACTATTTATATTTGCGCGCAACACTCAACTTTCTCTAACCAGCCTATTTAGAGTAAAATCGATGAAGTTTGTTAAATGTGTAAAAATCATTTAGCACGTTCAAATGAAACAGCTTTTTCTATACATATATATTTAGTTCATTCTAGAAGGAAGTTGTCAGAACTTCTCGATTTATCAATATTAAATCGAATAGTTTTAGCTAATATTTTTCTATAGACATAGAAATACTTAATACCTGATATAAAAGAATACTTGATTCTCATTAAACTTGACGAGTTTAATCAAAATCGTTAGAGCCGTTTTTGAGAATACCAAATAGCAGGTTCTTACGGTTTATCGTTTTTGAGATTGTCTGGTCACACACACACACACACACACACACACACACACATCCACACGATATCGCCGGATTAGGTTTTTTGGACTCAGGAGACTCCAAAACTTGTATTTCCCTTGAAAACCGGAAGTCGAAAATTGCAATACTTTCCCATAAAATATATAGATAAATGAAAGTAAAAAATACTTTATCGCAACCATCACTTATGGACTTTCAGTTCTGACTTATCAGCACAATCAATTATTAAATCACTCAAAAACGTCAACTGATGCTTCAAAATTTAGGATGACTGTGGTTTGTTTTATTAGAATTGGATTCATTAAAAGTCTTTAAATGATAAATCGAATAAACAATAAGTAGGTATTTAAACAAAAAAATATATTATCGCTGTATCATAGCGTTTAATGTAATTTTTAAGAACCTGGATAAATCGAATAATCACGTTTATCGTGAGGTCATACAATTGTTCTTTTTCTTTATCTCTTTTGAAATCTTTTGAATACGTTTTTACGATAGCGATAGGTACCAACCTGCATTGTTATGTATTTGATTTTTTTTTCTTAATTTGTTCAAATGGGCAGTCCATAATTTAAAATCGAACAAGATTATTTTTAAAATTATTTTGAAGGATATATTGCATATTTCAGTCTATAATTAGTAATCAACGAAATTTTATATTGAAGAAAAGAAGGGATTTAAAAAATTAAATAATTTAAGAATAAACTATTTTATATTTATAATATATAAATTATAAGTTAAATATAATGGTTATAGAATAGTAGTTGACAAAATTCAATAGCTCCAAACATATAAAGTGAAGAGGAGCAAAACGGTTAAATTTCAATTCCATTTGCTGCAAGCTCCATTTGTTGAGAAGAAGAGCCATTTTCATACCAAAACAGTTTGAAAAAGTCAAAGGTTATTGAACCGAGCGATAAGGTGCAGAGAATTAATGACTCAGTGTCGTTGTGACACTAGGGAAAATCCACGACAAATTATATTTAAAAGTGTAGAAGTAATTCTATTTTTTAAGGCTGTCGGAAAGTTGACCTTTAGTAGTCCCCATGTTTCAAAATTTGCCACACTAAAAGCCTTAGAATTTATATAATTAATAATTTTTTCTTACATATTATTTATTTTATAAAAACTAGTTTAAGGTTAATTGAAATTACCACGGTTCTCGAATATTATTTATCAATTCATATCACCGTTCAACACTGACTATACGGTTACTGAATTGCCTTCTTACCGATATAATCGATATAAAAAAAAATATCAGTAACCTATAAAAAACATTAAAGAAAAATGCATCTCCACTTTTTAATAAATTCCTATTACCTAATTCATATAAGCGTCAAATCAAGATAGAAAGCGTTTAGAATCATCAGTACTGAGCCCATATTTCGGTGTATATATGCAATAGTATAAGTAGCGATATCGGCCGATGGGAGATAAAAAATAAAAAGACAATTGTCTTCGTTTGGGGTCAAACCCACTTTGGCATTACAGACAACGGAATAGCTGACCAGGCAGACGTGAAGACGGAAGTAAACTAAATAAAGTTGCACTAGATGACAGGATGTTCCATAGAAACAGATTGTAGGAAATGGACATCAAGCTGAAGAATATGAGGGAGGAAGGATGCTGAGCCGACTGAGGGTTGGACATTGTCATACATAGCTACCTACATAAAGGGCTAGAGGCTCCAACCTGTGAAAAATGTGATGATGTTCAACAATCAGTCCAAAACGTGCTGATAGATTGACGTCAGTTTCAGAAACGCAGGAAAAAAAGTTGTTTTTCAAGGAAAATATGAGCGATATGAATGTAAAGAGCGAGTCACTACTTTTTTTCGACTACCTTAAATGCACAGAATTATATAAAAAGGATGTAAACTGCTAATACTACCCCTTCGGGGTAGAGGGGGCAACACAAGTACAAAAAAAAAATCTAATGCAAAAAAATATTCAGATTTCAGAAACTATACAGTTTTTAAAATTTAGTGAGAAAAGAATTTCAAAATAAGCTGGAATTAGATATTAATACCAGATATTTAATACTAAGATAATAATGTATATTACTTTCTAACATTAGAAGGCGTATTAAAAACATAGCACTTCACTCATCCCTCACACAAAAGTAGCCTTTTAAGAATATTCGCATGTGTGCTTTAAGCGTTTTAAGATTGAAATTACCAGTTAAGGACTTGTTGATTGTTTCTCTAGCTTCTGAGAACTGCTTGCTCGAGTGAATATATCAATAATGATTGAGTAAAATTATTTTTCATATTAATGTGTAAACTTTAACATACTTTAAGTAACGTTAACATGAGTTGATTTCTCAACCAGAAAACTCCTAATCTTAATCCTAGTCGAAAAAACCCGAAAACTGAAACATTGATTGCTAATTGAGACTATCGATTGTCTCATTAAACAATCGATCGATTGCAGACACATAGACTACTAGCATTTCTAAGACAATCCCGCACAGGATAATCAAGATATATTATAGGTACTAAACATATCGTTGAGTGCTAGAGGCTGCGATCCGTTCTAAGATAGGCTCCACCTGCTCCACAGTCGGCTCATTGCTCAAGGTTGCTTCTATCATTAACCAGCCAGCTCAGGGGTATCGGGGCTAACGGTATCAGGTGTATTACAGGGCGTTATAAGGCTACAGATTATTCTTATATTAATAATCGTGACGTTTGAAATGTTTTGTAAGGGTATCTATATCGAGTAAGGGTACATGCGTGATTCGGAATAACATTGCTTGAATATGAACAGTGTTATATAATTGAATCAGCTATTTGGGTAAATATAAACTCTTTTTTTTTATGTAAGACAAATATACCACTTCGAACTTGGAATTGAAAATATGCATAATTCTATCTAATTGATTGTTGCCATAATACAATAAGGAAACTATAGGAAAACGGAAATAATTCGAAATAAATTATATTAAAGTACTTTCATTACAAAATAAATGGTTACTTTATTTAATATGATTAATATAACATTAAAACTGACCTATAAAATGATAAAGAATTAAAAAATATCAAAGAAATATTATAGATAAAGTAGAAATAACAACAAAGAATAGAATTTAAGTACTGTGAAGGGGTCACCTGTGGTGTTGTGGTTAGCATGGCAACCTACAATACTAAATATCGCGGGTTCAATTCCAGCGGTGGCCCTAGGATTTTTTAATGGGAGTAAAAAATCCTTAGCTATGCCGTCCCTCGGATAGGACGTAAAATGGAGGTCCCGAGCCTGTACGATGTCAGGTACTCGTTAAAGATCCCTATCCTAATTATACCTGGATAGGCAAAATTTAGGACTCCCACTGTAGCGTCGTCCGATTAGCCTAAGCAGCATAAAAATGGACGTTAAACAAACAAACAAACAAGTACTGTGAAAAAATTTACATTGAAGAAACTTAATAAAAAACAAAAAACATCTCAAAACCAAAATAGTACAACATAAAGAAAATACAAATTTCAAAGCTTCAGCACTACACCTTATAGGACAAAAACATTCGATTTTGAAAATACATAATAAACGAAGAAAAAAAAAAACACAAGGAATAGAGAAATTCTATAACCAATATA
The DNA here is from genome assembly GCA_911387785.2 of Aelia acuminata. NCBI lineage: Eukaryota > Metazoa > Arthropoda > Insecta > Hemiptera > Pentatomidae > Aelia > Aelia acuminata. Next base: position 137,049,275 of record OU426979.1, read on the forward strand.
AATTTCTGAAAATATAAAGAAAACTTTTAATTTCATATCGGAAACCAAAAACATAAAAATCTGTTGCGATGCGCGCATCACACAACTTTCACTTACCAACTTACTAAGATTAGAAATTGACTTTTTTTTTCAATTGCCATTTCTCTAGGTCACATATTTTTACACATTTGTTTCTTATTTTTGTTTGTATCTTCTCTCTAAAGTACACTAAAATTATATTGTTAAATAAAAGTTATTACTCTTAACAATTCGGCAATGCAAGCATAATACTCCAAGTCGTCCGATTTTATAATTCTGTATGTTGTTGTTGAAACCTTCATTTATTTACCATGAAACAAATAATTTCCATTAAACAAACAGAACAGTCTTTAATTTTAAACAATGTCCTTTCTCTAAAGGCGGACTGCGCATGCATCGGCTCATGAGAAGTCTTTTATGAGTTGACGGAATATTTTTCTTTTTTTCTTTGTTTACTTGATTTCTTTCATATTTCATATTTCTTTCTTATTTTTAGGCGAAACGAGAGGCAGATAATTTCAGCATTTAAACAAATACAAAGGTACTTTTTAGGAAAACAAAAAAGTCCCCTTCGCCATTTATGCTCCCTCAGAACATGTTAATAATGATAAAACTTACCTGATATTAAAGAAGACTTGATTTTCATTGAATATGACGAATTTCATCAAAATTATTAAAGCCGTTTTTGATATAATCGAAGAAAAGGTAAAAAATGGAAAAAGGGTTATAAAATAAAGTGCCCCTTGCGTTTGACCAATTTTGATGAAATTTTGGCTGTCGAATCTTGGGCATATATATATATATATATATATATATATATATATATATATATATATACACCAAATACCCAGTCTGATCAAAATTATTACTGCCGCTTTTGAGTAAATAAAAAAAAAAAAAACACGCGAACATAAGACAAAATTTATTAAGTAAAGTGCCCCCTCCAATTCATCAATTTTGATGAAATTTTGACTGTCCTATCGCAGGCACTTCTATCAAGTTTAATCAAAATCGTTAGAGCCGTTTTTGAGAAAATCGTAAAAATTAGATTATTTAAGTAAAGTAACCTTCTTTAAGTAAGTAGATAAAATTCTTTCAACAAAGTAACCCCTCCGTTAGACCAATTTTGATGAAATTTTTGCTGTCACATCGCGGGCATATTCATACACCAAATACCCAATTTCAGGTTCGTACATTTCATAGTTTTTGAGCGAGTCTGTTCACACACACAAACACACCGGAAGTCGAAATTTTTCACGATCGCGATACTTTCCCCTACTATATATTTCGTATATAGGTAAGCGAAAGTAAAAATAAATATAGTAATGTTGTTAACGAATTACCTAAATAAAACTTGAAAATAATGTTAAATTTGAAAAAAAAATTCTATATTGAAAGAAGACAATGGGTGAGAGAGAAAATGTTAAAATGAAAGTATTTAATGGACTATATGACAATAAAAAATATTTAGATGTACTGAGCATAGGATAAATTGTATGGTGAATTCTATTTCAGTTTATCGGTTTATCGGTGACCGGTTTTCTGCATATTTTCTCCAGGTTAAATAGTTATGGGGTTACAAGTTTAACAGGAGATGGAATATTATTTAATTGTGCCGCGAAATAAGCATTTTCAGCATGTATTTAAAAATTAGATACATGTCAGAGAATATTCTTATTACTAGTGTTGACCAGTTAATAGTAGTAACTTTAGTATAGCATCGATTTAATATAGATTGAAAATTATTATTTTTTAAATTTTATTAGTTGTTATTTTTTTTTTAAATTTTATTAACTCGTCATTACATTATTTATTTATTATTGTACATCCTCCCTTGCCTTTGAGGCAATACGGATTTTGCAGCAATGAGATGTTTCGCACACGCAAAACACCTCACTGCCGCATGTTAACAATTATATACAAATCTGACTTTTGTCTGTGCCAAGTTTCCTGTTCTCATTTTTCCTTCACTCCTCGTACTTAGTCCGGTGGTCTTCCTGGGACTGCTCCAGTTCTTCTTCCCAAGGCAAAGTGGGAGCGACCAATGATGTCCTTCCACCCGTACACAAAGGATTTGAAGTACGGGTAGTTCTGCTCACTCATCAGCAGAGGAAGATCGCTCTCCGCCAGAACATACAGCCCTGTCTCTCTCTGCAGTTTTGCTCTCAGTGCCTCATAGGCGGTGCAAGCCAGTAAAATGTGCTCTGCTGTCTCCGGTACCCTACAACTTGGGCATAGGGGATCGATGTCCTTACCATATTCTACCAGTTTTGCACGGAACCCCCCATGCCCCGTGAGGAATTGAGAAACCCAGTAGTCCGGTATGACCCAGGAGGCATCTAGCCTTGAGGTGACGGAAGGAAAATACTTCCTTAAGGTTGCCCCCTTTAAAGTATCAACCCATCTTCGATTCCAATTGGCTAATGTGTTCTGCCTTATTATTGTCTTCCACCTCCGTGGGTCTTCGCCGATCCTCTCTCGAAGATTTACCGGCAGATCTACCAGGCCTTCTCTCTTCATCTTGTACCGGAGGTAATCTTCACGCAAAAGGAGATCGATGGGAATGACTCCCGCTAAGACATGCACCGCCTCATGAGACACAGTCCTATACGCCCTAGTGACTCGAAGCAGAGCCATCCGCTGAATCGTCGCCAACTTTTTCTTCTGATGGTGCGAGAGATGTTGACTCCATGCCGGGGACGCATATCTCAGAATACCCAGAATCACTCCTTTGTAAATTGTTAATGTAGCTGGGTATCTGAGACCCCAAAAGGCGCCCCCGATACGACCTAGTCCGTTAAGGGCTATGGCCACCCTGTTTCTTAAATAGTCCAAGTGAGGTGTTACATTGAACTTTCTTCCAATCTTTATGCCAAGGTAAGTTACAACCTCACTTGGACGTATCCTCTCCCCTTTTATAACAACAGTAATAGGATGGGCCCTATCGGTTTTACCCCTCAATAGGATGGACTGGGTCTTGGCAGCGGCCATCCTCAACTTCTTCCTCTCGCACCATCTACCTATTATGTTGGCACACCGTTCAGCTTCATTTTTTAGCATGGCTCTGCTATCTGAAGCCACTACAACGGCGAGGTCATCGACATATGCCGTGGCGGGGAACCGCTCCTCTTCCAGCACACCCAGCAACTCGTCGAAGACCAATTTCCACAGGGCAGGGCCGAGGACAGAACCCTGTGGACAACCTCTTTCTACATCAGCTTCTACCTCAAAGAAGCTTCCTTTTAGCTTCAATTTACGGTCCTGGAGGTAGCTTCTTAAAAGGGCAAACAAGTTGCTGGGAGCTTCATATTTGTGCAACTGCTGAAGTACGCTCGGCCACCACACGCTATCGAAGGCGGAGGATATGTCAAACAGGAGAAGCATTACATACTTCTCCGCCTTCTCTTCAACGTCGCGGCGTACTCTCAGCAGGGCATCTGCAGTTCCCCTGCCTTTTGCGCATCCATATTGCCGTGGATGACTCGCCCTTAAAAAGACTGGCCGTAGGCTCATCATTATTAGGTTCTCTAGCACCTTGCTCAAAATAGGGAGGAGACATATTGGCCTGTAAGACTTTGCCAATTGCTTGTCCTTGTCCCCTCCCTTGTAAAGGAGCCTGATCTCAGCAGTTTTCCATAGTTGAGGAAAGTATCCCCTGTCTAGGCATTCATTGAACAAGGTTAAAAGACCTCCTTCAATAAAGGGAATACTGTTTTTAAGGATAGCAGCGTCGATCGAGTCTAATCCTGGAGCACGACCAGTCTTTTGCCTGTCCACGGCAATACGGAGGTCCCATAAGTCCCATGGTGGGCACAAGTCTGTGCCGGGTGGGTATACCGTGGTGCGTCTTATGAATGCTTGCTCTTCATCATCTTGGGATGGGTCATCCCTGGGGTAAGTATCTGCAATAAACATCTTCATGGTCTCTTCCAGAGTGGTTGCCTGGTCAGAACCGCGTTTCAATGATGCCATCACCTGCCGTGGAGTCAACTTACCCAGGGCCACTCTATATGGGATACCCCAGGGGTTCTTTGACGACTCTTCAACGATGAATTCATCCCAAGACTTCCGCTTTCGTAGTCGCACCTCGTTTCGGTATGCCCTGGCCTTAGACTTGTACTCGTCACGAAGTATGGCACGCCTCTCATCGCATCTACACCTCTGATACGATCGCCGAGCCTTGTAGAGCTCTCTCTTTAGCAAAGTTAAGGCCGGCGACCACCATGGGACGGGACGAGCTCTCGCCTTCCGGTGCTGGAGGGATTCTTCCGCGGCATCACGAATAACACTTGTGATCCTGGACACCTTGTGATTCAGGTCGTTTGCCTGATCCGTCTCTGCCGCTTCCCATTCTTCATCGATCAATTTTCCCTCCAGCGTTGAACGGAAAACTGTCCAATCCTTCCTTCGAGTTTTGTAACCCTTAAATATGTCGTGAGAACTCTCCACGTTTTCGGTAAGTCTAAAGACTAACGCTTGGTGGTCGGAACTCGTCTCAGATCGGAGGGTCCAATCGATGATGCGGTTTGCAAGCGTCGGTGAGACGAGCGTCACATCAATCCAACTATGGCCCATTCCACTAGAAAACGTAGGGATTGTGGATGGAATGTTCATAACGACCAGTTGGCTTCTGGCAATAAACTCACCGAGTTTAAGGCCTCTCCGGTTTGTTCGATTGGACCCCCAGACCGTGTTCCAGGAGTTTGTATCTGAGCAAATAATCACGTTCCTGGTGCAAGCCGTGATCATTTCCAAGGCGGATATGTCATTGTCAATATCATTTCCATCAGCGAGATACGATGAGACGAGTGTAAACGCTACACTACCCCACTTGATATGACAGGCTACACAATCCGCCGTGGTATATTGCCTCAGATCCATCACATCGAGGTTAGGGTTATTTACCACTATGGCAGCCCTGGGCCTCCCCACTCCACTGCTCAGGGATATAACCCTCGACGTGAGGCCAAACCCCACCACCTGGTTCCCACGACAGCTCGGTTCCTGGACCGCCATTACATCGTATCGCTGGGAGAGATGACGAAGTTCATCTGCCACGATACGTCGGCGGCCCATGTTGAGCTGAAGGATGGTCAGTTTATTCATAAAATGTTCTATTTACTACTTCCTGGGACCACTTAACGTGCACAGGGCACTCCCGACTTCCTGCCTTATGCTTCCTTTGGCTAGGTGCGACATTTGCCCGTTCACAGTTTACACAGGACGGGCCTGTCAGATCCTTTTTTCTGGGACATTCTTTCACTAAGTGGCCTCCAGTCCCACACCAAATGCATACTACGGCTTCCGCCTGACACGTGGCCTTTGTGTGGCCATAGCCCTGACATCTCATGCACCGGGGGGCGTCTGGGTAGTCCCTAAAGGTCATCGACCACCATCCTCCATCCAAGCTCCCCGTTTCCAGCAAGAGGAAACGAACCGTGGGGTGTACTTCTAACACCCAATTCTTGCTGAACCCGTTCCTTGACACAGAGGAAAATAGTGGTCGAATATCATCAATCACCAGAGGCATATTGGCTGATTTCGCTGTTATCTTTCCCCAAAGAAACCTTGCTAGGTCTTCTGAGCTCCATGCATGCGGAACTCCCCTAACCTCCCACTTGGGTTTTTTTTTCAAAGCTAACTTAGCCTGTAATCCTTTTTCTCTTAGCTCTTGCCAACCAATAACTTTTGTAGCGTCCGTTTTCTCTTCTATTCGGACTAAAACAGATCCTGCCTTGGTCGCACGAACTACTGCAGCTTTCACACCTATGTCTGAAGGGGAAGGTAACCTACTGATGATTTCGACCGGGCTCTGGCCCGCCCCACTGATAGTTATGTAAGTAGGCTTCGGTGTAGTGGCCGGTTTAGATGGGAGAGCCTTAACTATATCAGCCATGGTCCTAGCCTTGCATTGTAATTGGGCAGCTCCTGAAGTGGCATCTTCAACTGGTGGCTCATTTCCTTTTTTCTGCCCCTCAGTTGTCTTTTTGCTAGCAGCTTTCAATTTTCTTTTCGCTCGCTTGCTTAGGACCTTTTCAAACTGCTCGGTAGGATTTCCCTCTGGTCCTGTTTTTTCTATAGCTGTTTGCGCTGGTTCAGATTCACTAGAGGGTCCAGCCTCGGCCTCTAGGCTATTACTTGGAGAACCCACAACTGTTATCGGTATCGTATTTTCTTTCACAATTTGTTTTATCATATCCTGCACACAACTGGAAGAAATTGTTTCTAAAACAGCCTTCCTGACGAGAGCAGTGATGTCTTCACTTCTATTAGCTTCTTCAATAGTTTCAACTATATCTACAAGTTTTTTTACACTATTATTAACTTGGTTTCTTATATATACATTAACCCTTCCGTCACTGTTACACAATAAGGTGCGCAGGTTCTCCTGTATACGCCTAGCTTCAGGAAGTAGGCTACAACCCCCAGAACTTTCTGCCTCCCCTGATGAGCCTCCTCTAGCTCTTTTAACAGAACGCCTGGGTGCTTTTAAGGCATGACCTTCTACTGACCCCTCCTCCATTAACTCAGCATCAGTTTGTTGCATATTTTACTAAGTTTGGGTATCTGATAATGTTATCAAACACCTATAACCTTCCGATGTTAGTAACTTAAATTCACACACCTTTATCAATAAACTTGGGGTTTATTGATAAACCTTGTTTAAAATAGTCTACTGGATAATGTACCTAGCAAAGCCTCTAGACTTATGCCTGGAACAATTACTGTACAACTGTTTACAAAAAATGACTGATAAATTAAAAATTAATTCAACACAATATAAATGTTCAATAGAATTACCTCACCTGAATTATCAATAATTCAGACTGTTCTGCAGCTTGCTCTTACCACTCAATCACTATTCAAGCTAGTTAGTCTTTGTCCTCACCTAACCTTCCTAAGTGATTCACTATTTACACTTATAAAACACGAATTTACATATTAACTAATTAAACTAAACAACGAATAACGAAACAAACAAATAAACATAACAGGTAAACAAAATTAAACAAGACAAGACACAATTAAGATACAAGGCAAGCAGAGGCACTTTTACACTGTAAACAGCACGTAACCTCCTATCAACTCGTCATTACATGATTTTTAAGACATTCCGTAAGGATACATACTAAATTTCCATTTAAATTTAAAATATTATAAGCGTGATGGAATCCTACAAAAGCCCAAGGCAGATATGTAAGGAAACAACGGCCTTTTAATAAAATACGAGAGATGATAAGGTGTCCTCAGGGATGGGAGATATCCTTGGGCTGGGAGAGTAAGTGGACAATGTTCAATCCACCTTTTTAAAAATAGACGGCCCACAAAAGCTGCGACACTCTAGTCCCAGCATCTTTATGATGACATGATTTACCTCAACTACCTGATTTTAGGTATACTTAATGTTCAAATGGTTAAACTAGTTTAATTCAATTGGCCCAATCCGAAAATGTTTGGATAATGGCATTTGACCCAATTGATTGTTTTAAGAATTATGTTTTATATAAATTCATGTGAAGGTGTACACAGATTATGCTGGCTAGTCTAACCTTTAGTCTTGAGTTTCATTTTAATTTAGTTATTAATATCAAAATCAATGCTCCCCCAGTAACCGTGTGGACATGGGCGGGTTCGGGGGGAGGGCGTCACACGGGTCTTGAACCCCAGTAAAATATTTTGGCTATTTCAATTTTTAAACGAATAATACAATTGGGTAGTTACCATGCCCTAAAAATAACAATTTTGGTTGTTTAGATCGAAGTCCTTCTTTACAAAAGGTAATAATCTCATACAAGAATGTTGCTGTCAGCCAGGCGATTATAAGACAGGGGGTCTTGACTCCCCCCCCCCACCAAATTTCCAGCTAAATCCGCCCTCGCGTGTGGATTCGATTCCTGATAGAAAAACTAAATACGTCAAATAGGGTAATACTATGAAAGTTGTGATGACAGGATGGTAACCTGTATATTTCAGTGGTTGGTGAAAATGCTCGATCAGCTAACTGGATAATTTGTAAATATTTTAAAAATTAGAATTAGTTAAATTTGAGTTATTATTAGAAAACAAAAATCTGTTTCTAAATAATTTTTAGCAAAGTGCTAAAAAGAATTTTTAAATCAAAAATTTTGATTGATATACGATAGTGCTACAGGGATTCTTTTAGAATCCATTGTAACATTGTGTTTATTATTAGACGCCTCCTTAGCTTTCAATGAAAATTTATGCCAAAATAGACACTTGTGAAAAAAGTAAAATCTTGTTGAACTGCTTGATGTAAGTTTATTAACAAGTTAATCATACGGGTCAAAAACCTATTCTTAACTCGATACCTATTTCTTGGTTCTTGTAATCAAATACATGTTAATTCAATCCGATTCGATTACATCAGCCTGTAAGGAATAAAGTATAAATAATCTCCATCGGAGATATGACGCAAAGGGAATAATTGCGATTGGGAAATAGCCAATATAAATGACTATAGGTATATAAATGCCTACTATATTGTATTGATAAAGCAAAGGCTGGACATTAGGCAGAGGGCAGGCCGCAGGAGGCGAAGAGCAGGCAACCCCCAGTCACGACGGCCACCCCTGCCTTGGCATTTCCAGGGGCGGCTCCATTATCTAAACCTCGGCCATGGCTACTGCCTCCGGGTTCAAGGCAGCGTCGAGGGTTTCTTATATCATTGTCTGATAATAGCGATAACTTGTTGGGAATCTTTCGCGTCGCTATTTCGTCCGATATAGACGTTGAATGAAAGCAGAACAATAGAAACAATTTTTCCTAGGCGCTTACAGGCATATCAGTTTTATTTTTTATTTTCAGTTTCATTTTATTTTGTTTAGCATACAATTATCCGAGATTAATGACTAACAAAGACAATGGCAGAATTTTCATTTATTCTTTAAAATTCCTTGTCTTATTTTTTTTTTGAAACCCTGGAATTATTAATCTGATTTATTAAATTGTTAAATTATTAACTGGAAATACTAAACTGATCAGTTTAAGGACTATATTGCCTATTATAGTATAATATTTATAAACAATTTATTTTTTTGTATTATGTATAAAAAACAAACTCTATGTTTCTCTCTCAAAACGTACGGTTTAGAATAGTTCTAGACCTTTTGTTGGAACGAACTAACAATTGGAACAAATTGTCATAGTGCATGTTTGTGACTACGATGTTCGAGTACCCTCTACGCTGGCCAGAAGGTTCGAGAGAGTTAGTCTTGTTCTGAAGCTCAAGTGGTTATTACCACAGGTGTTACAAAGTGATAATTTTTGTAAGCTGTTTGAATATTTGTGTTATCATAATTTGTGTGGCATTGAAAATTGTTATTTTTCTTTGAATATAAATTGTTTAACCCACATAGTTGTTACAATATATACAATTAGAAATGTAGGAAAGGCAAAAAAGAAAAGACGAGTTATTTTCCAGGAGAATGAGACGACATATATAACGTAGTAGGAGTCATGATTACGTTGGGTTTTCCCACGGTGTATGTAGTGATTGTAATTTACGTCAATGTACTTTAAAACACATTGGGGATCAACAGAAAAGATATAAATAGGGTGCGAGAAACAATTGTCAAAGATCCATGATACACTATAAACACGGTATAATTTCGCCAATTAAGGGCGTGAATTCAATTATTAAAACCTGGTTCAAAAGAAAACCATTATTAGGTCCATTATAAATAAAAACTATTTGGGTTCAATTGGTTAGGCAACCTAACTAAATGGATATTCCTTCATAAGAATCTAAGGAAAATTTGGATGAAAGAATTTAGTTAAGATAAGAAAACCAGCAGCCACCAAGCAGAAAACATCACAACGTGTAGGATTTTAAAATTAATAACAGCCCAATTTATGGTTGCATAAAATTTCATATTACGACATTTACCATCAATTGTACTTTTTCTCATCACACCGCCAGGATACTGGTACCAGCATCATGTACTAAACAATTCGCCTAGATAGACAAAGGGAAGCCAAACAAACCATGGGATTGCACAATTGGAGGCCTTGTTAAATTTAGGTAATGGTGAGGTTCCTCCTAATGCCCCTGTGGCAAGTGATCTTTATAAAGCCATTACATTCACATGGCCATTATGGGGTACATACGGTAGTTTCACAACGGCTACTGTGTATTGAAGCGGTTACAGGGTTGAAACAGTCGTTCGTTTTTTAAAAGTTTCAAAATGCGATTTACCGCCGGCATTGCAATCCTTTTGTAATTGACCTATACGACACAGGGGATTCCATAAAGGAAGGCCTTCATATGATCTTTCCTTCGGAAGTAGAAAGGTAATGAGAACAGACTGAACGTTATTTCGTTTTTGAAATTCTACAATATAGTTTCTTTTCAATTTTCGTTAGTGTAGTAGAAGGAAGGGTTTGAATTTAAAAAAAAAAATAAAGTAACATTAAGTGGAGACTAAAAAGAACATTGTCAGGATATATATGTCAGAAGCGATTACAGGGCATTATCACGTATTAAAACTAACATTCCTTTGTGCTAGAATTAATAACATATTGAGGGAACCCGAACACGATTCAAGAAATCGAAATTGGGCATTAAAGCAAATCAATGTAAGATAAAATTATGAGAGGATTGACTGATAGATTAAAGCTTTTTGATTTTTGTTTTCGTATAAATAATCTGTTAGTCTGGGAAGTTGCGGTGTGAAGTATTAATCTTATTTCAATCGCAGGTGGATTATCATTTTCTTTTTTTTATGATTCTTTTTTGTGGGATGATATAGCTTTTACGTTTATGTCTGAATCCGGAAACTTCATGGTTTGTTTACTTCCATTTTGAAAACTACTTGGAGAATTTTTTCCAATCTTAATAATAAATAAATTTATTATTAAAGGATTAAAAAACTTAGTAATAATATAAATGGTCATAGAATGTAGTTGCAAGAAGAAAAGAGGCTGACCATATATCAACCACATGGAACGTATAGGGAGACGCAGAGGAAGGACAATGGGAGTAAATAAGGAACATTGCTGGAAAAAGAGACGCATGGCACAAATGGCTGGAAGTACACCCATGCTGTTAAGCAGATGGGTGGGAGAAAATAAAGTTTAAAACTGGAAATATTATCTTCATGGGTCAAAATACTATTTATACTGACTCTATGATTTTGTTTTCGCTTATTTTTTCTATTTGGAATCTTTTAGTTTCTTTTTTACATAAAAAAAACAACACCTCTCTTAATATATAAAAAATAAATGAAATAATTACATCTGGGCCATTCCACGTCAAATCATCCAGCCAAAGTTCAAAATTTTACCTACCCCCCTCAGATTTTGATAAAAATTTATAGGTATTAAGTACATACAGAAATAAGAAAAAATGCCAAATTTTACCCAATTCCAACAAGTATTTTCAGGATTATGGTCATTTGAACTTTTGAGATATTTGAAGTTCCGATGACGACTTGAGCTCAAAACCAACTTGTAGGTGTTAATACTTTCCTCTGTAGAATAGGCATTAATTGAACTGGAGCTTACAAAATTTATTCATTAATTCTGCATTTCATACAAAATAGGGTGATACCATAAATATTAGAGAAATCATTTTCCATCATGGAAAAAAAAATTCTTAAACATAAAAAATTTAGATTTTTCCCAAGTTGTAAAACATTCATCAAAAAATGCCATGGGCAAAAATCTCTCTCCGACCAGCCTAACAAACTATATATCAATAGAAAGAGGATAAAATTCTCTATCTAATGATGAAATAATATGAGTGGCTCTTTGACGTATAAGGATTTTATGTCGATTTGAATCAAATATTGTAAAATTTAATTTAAAAGTGGCGCATACAAATTAATACAGTTGAAATATCTCTAAAATATCCTCATACAAAGATATATTATTGAAAAGGGTATCTAAAAGGGCATTTCCTTTTAAATGATATAATGATATAGGTGGGCTTTTGAGTTGGAAGTGTTTCATTACCATTTAAATCTAATAAAATTAATTCAACTCAGTGTGATGTACATTTCTCTATGGCTAAAATCTCTCTCCAACCCTAATAAACTATTATATATCGCTAAAAAGTAGATAAAATTCTCTATGTAATGATGAAATAATATGAGTGGCTTATTGACTTATAAGGATTTTATGTCGATTTGAATCAAATATAGTAAAATTTAATTTAAAAGAGGTGTATACAAATTAATACAGCTAAAATCTATTTCCAAATGTCCTCGTAGAACCATATTTTGAAGAATAAGTACTCTGCTGAAAAGAATAAGTACTCACTTTTTATATAATTTAAGAATTTGTGCGGGCTTTTAAGTTTAAAGAGTTTTTTTATAAGTAAAATTTAATAATATGAAATCAAATCACAACAATGATAGGATCAGATTGTCTTCGTCGCAGCAACTATTGTTTCTACGCAAACCCAAATGTTCTCCGTTTTCTAGAGCATACTTTTTTTGTACATATTGAATTTTGACAAGAAGAGTATTTCCAAACATCTTTTTATCTTATCCAAGAATAAGATTTTTGTTAAGTGCTAAATTTTTACTGCGTTTAATTTAGTTATATTCGTTAATATTGTGTAATGTTATGGACGTGTTAGATAGCTTAAACCGTTTAGTCTTATAACCATTGAAATTATGGCGTGTAGCGGTGAGCATAGAATGAAATTTATTTGTAGAGTAGGCAAATATTTTAACTCTTCTAGTGAAAATTCAATATTTACAAAGAAAAGTTATAATTTATAAATTTTTTATTGAATTATCTCATGAAAACGTAGAACATTTGGGTTTGCGTAGAAACAATAGTTGGTGCGACAAAGTCAATCTAGTCCTATCATTGTTATGAGTTGATTTCATATTATTAAATTTTACTTATAAAACAACTCTTTAAACTTAAAAGCCCGCAAATATTCTTAAATTTGTAATAATTTGTATGCGCCACTTTTTAAGTTAATTTCACTATATTACATTCAAATCGAAATGTAACTCTTATGACTCAATAACCCACTAATATTATTTCATCATCTGATAGAAAATTTCATCCAATTTAAGCGATATATAATAGTTTATTAGTCTTGGAGAGAGATTTTAGCCTTATAGAAATGTACATATCACACTGGGTTGAATTAAATTTATTAGATTTAAATGGTAATAAAACACTTCCAACTCAAAAGCCCACCTAAATCATTATATCATTTAAAAGGGAATTAGATGCCCTTTTCAATAATATATCTTTGTACGAGGATATTTGGAAATAGATTTTAGCTGTATTAATTTGTATGCGCCACTTTTAAATTAAATTTTACTATATTTGATTCAAATCGACATAAAATCCTTATACGTCATAGAGCCACTCATATTATTTCATCATTAGATAGAGAATTTTATCCTCTTTCTATTGATATATAGTTTGTCAGGCTGGTTGGAGAGAGATTTTTGCCCATGGCATTTTTTGATGACTGTTTTATAACTTGGGAAAAATCTAAATTTTTATGTTTAAGATTTTTTTTTCCACGATGGAAAATGATCTCTCTAATATTTATGGTATCAACCGATTCTGTATGAAATGCAGAATAAATGAATAAATTTTGAAAACTCCAGTTCAATTAATGCCCATTGTACAGAGTAAAGTATTAACACCTACAAGTTGGTTTTGAGCTCAAGTCGTCATCGGAACTTCAAATATCTCAAAAGTTCAAATGACCATAATTCTGAAAATACTTGTTGGAATTGGGTAAAATTTGGCACTTTTTCTTATTTCTGTATGTACCTAATATCTATAAATTTTTATCAAAATCTGAGGGGGGGAGGTAAAATTTTGAACTTTGGCTGGATGATTTGACGTGTAATGGCCCATCTTTAAAATAATTTTATTAGAAGAGAAAAGATTGGCCACGTCCAGGAATCAAACGCAGGTCCTCTTCATCTCCTTTGCTCTTGATTAGCTCCAGTGAGTTCAATCCTAGCTGTATCAATCTTTTCTCTTCAACAATCCCACCCGCTAGGAATAAATAAATAAATATAGATACTATGGGTCTTACCTCTTTCCTTACTCCTGGAAATATGATGAGGAAGGCGACATAGAGGGTTACGAAGACGAAGCAGGCGGCTATAGAAGGGACATCCCCGGTCACGGAGGTCCTGTTGGGCACCGAGTACAGAGTTGGTCCGGTGGGTTCTCCATTCCACCAGCCCATAGCTCAGGATCTGCAATACAATTAATTGTGTCAACATTAGCTTATCTAATTTTTTTTTTTTTTTTTTTATTTGCCTCAAGACTTGTCAATGCAAGTTTTATTTCTTTAATTTATTGTTTAATAGCTAAAAATTAAACAGTGAATTTTATTATTTCATTTTATTTTAACATGATTTTATGTATAACAATCTCTATATACCGGTTTCACCCGGAGAATTCCATTTTTTAAATCTATAAAATCTATAAACTGAGACTTTTATCGACTTAAACGGTGGATTTTGTAAAAACCAATGTAAAGCCAGATCAAAACGATTATTATAACAATAAAGAATATACCCAGAGATCGGCTGAAGTTATGCAATTTTAATATGGACAGGTGTTCGCACCTGGTCTGAAAGAACTACTGAGCGAAATTTGGAGAATTTAGGACAAACGGTATGGATTTCTATAAAGGAAAACAGAATTTCATCTTTATATACATAGATTATAGCTGTCTATCCCGGTTTCATACGGGGAATTTCATTTTTCTAAAAAAACGGTCGATTTCGTAAAAAAAAACATTGTAAAGTGAGATCAATACGATTTTTGTAACTATAAAAGATATCAGCTGAAGATCGGCTGAAGTTATGCAATTTTAATATGGACAGGTGTTCGCACCTGGTCTGAAAGAACCACTGAGCGAAATTTGGAGAATAAAGAATATCAACTAAAGATCGGCTAAAGTTATGCAATTTTAATATGGACAGGTGTTCGCACCTGGTCTGAAAGAACCACTGAGCGAAATTTGGAGAATTTAGGACAAACGGTATGGATTTCTATAAGGAACAAATAAACAAACAAACAAACAAACAAACTGAATTTCATCTTTATTTATATAGATTTTATATTTAGCTTTATGCATGTTATAGCGGTATATCCAATTAAATTTATAATATAATAGATTTTGCAAATAGTGTGATATAGACAATAAGAATGTTGTGTAATAGCAACCCAATATAATTATATGGCAATTATTTCCGATAAAATGTTTCTCTCAGCTAATCCTCTGCCCCTAGAATCGAAAAAAATTCTCTTAGTTTCAGGCATTCACCTCACCAATCCGAAAATATAAAGTTTGAAGGTATTTTATAATGAAAACGGCAAGTTTTTTTTTTTTTTTTTTTTTTTTTTTTTTTTTTTTTTTTTTTTTTTTTTTTTTTTTTAGGATGTAAGTATAGCTTGATTATATCAGACCATGCCGTCTCATACTTCTTTATAATTGATATAGTCCTTGTAAATAAATTCCAGAGGCTCTATAGACCAAATATGGTAAACTACGCCGCCGTCATCGTACATCGTACCGTGTGATTTTCAAATCAATTGACTTATTTTCAGTATCTGATAATTGGCCATTTAGGGTTCAGATTGAAACATGATATATTCAAAGTGGATACCGCCGAGTATAAAACAACGAACGTGAATACAAATAATTACATATTTGTAATATAGCATATAAAAAGAAACCGAAAATTGGTTGTAAGTAGATTATCAGTATGTCAAAGCACAAATGATTAAGGGGGTTATCATAGAGAAAATACTGTAACACTTCTGTGGGTAGTACAATATTTATTCAACGAAAATATAGCAATAGTCAATGCCACATGAATTATAAAAACACAAATATTAAAGCAGGTTACAAAAATTATCACTTTGTACCACAAATCATATGGCTTGAGCTTCGCAATCAAGACAAAGACTAAGACTAACTGGTCCAGTCGCTCGCTCCTTATATATAGTCGCAAAAGGACTGGCATGGAAGGTTTGCGTGGATTGAACTCGAACAATCTAGTCCCAAAACGCGTACTCTGACGGTTCGCTCCAACCGCTAGTTCGTTCCAATAAAAGTTCTGGGATTTTAAACCATACGTTTTTTTTATTAAATGATTTAACGTTGCAATACTTTAAATTGAAATCTGAACTGTAAAAAATAATATGTTGGCAGGATATTGGAATCAACTAATTAAAGTTACACAATCAATAAATCTAATCATTGAAGTACTGGTTGAATGCAACAGATAAGAAGCACACGAGGGCCAGCTTATTGCAGCGGTAAGATAATAATATAATATAAGATAATAATATAATATAAGTTTGAAACGTGTATCAACCTTTCTCATTGCAGAGGTTTCGAAACCTTTTTTCTCTTGTTTCCATTCTTGCTTCCTCTTCTAACCCGACAATCCACTGAGGAATCTGAGAAGATGGCGTCAGGACCTCATAATTTAAGTCTAATAGTTATTTTTACTTTCACTTACCTATATATGAAATATATAGTAAGTGGAAGTATTGCGATCGTGAAAATTTTCGACTTCCGGTTTTCAACGGAAATACACGTTTTGGGACCCCCTGAGTCGAAATAACCAAGTCCCGCGAAATGGTCTGTGTGTGTGTGTGTCTGTGTGTGTGTGTGTGTGTGTGTGTGTGTGTATGTGAACAGACTAGCTCAAAAACTATAAACCGTGGGAACCCGAAATTGGGTATTTAGCGTAGGTATATGCCCGCGATGTGACAGCAAAAATTTCATCAAAATTGCTCAAAGGGAGGGGGTACTTTATTTAATAACTTTTTACGTTTTTTTAGATTTTCTCAAAAACGGCTCTAACGATTTTGATTAAACTTAGTATTTGATCTATTTATATGCCCGAAATATGACTGTAAAAATTTCATCAAAATTGATTAACCGGAGGGGAGACTTCACTTAATAAATTTTGTATCATTTTCACGTGTTTTTTTTATTTACTCAAAAACGGTTTTAACGATTTTGATCAAACTTGGTATTTGATGTATTTATATGCCCGAGATATGACTGTAAAAATTTCATTAAAATTGATCTACGGGAGGGGGGACTTTACTTAATAAATTTTGTATCATTTTCACATGTTTTTTTTATTTACTCAAAAACGGTTTTAACGATTTTGATCAAACTTGGTATTTGATGTATTTATATGCCCAAGATATGACTGTAAAAATTTCATCAAAATTGATCTACGGGAGGGGGGACTTTACTTAATAAATTTTGTATCATTTTCACGGGTTTTTTTATTTACTCAAAAACGGCTTTAACGATTAACAAAAATAAGATATGAATGTAGAAAAATGTGTGACTTTGGGAAATGATAATTAGCAAAACACGTCAATTTCTAATCTAAGTAAGTTGGTAAGTGAAAGTTGTGTGTTGCGCGCACGCACCAGATTTTTTTTTCTTGAATTTTATTGAGATGATTTCAATTATTAACAAATAATTCTAAAAAGACGAACTTATATAATTCATACCTATAAAATTTGTTTTATAAAAAACAATATCATTTAATGATATTTTTATTTAAATTCATATTAATTTAATTTAATTCATATTGATCCAATAGTAAATTGGATGCAAGTACTTTTATATCAAGTTCGAATTTCTTTATCTTTAGTGAGACATGCCGAACCAGATTTGTCAGTCATTCCATATGTAGAAGAAGAGATTGATAAAATAGCCATCGCTTATATTTTTAAACAACTAAAGGTTTTTAATGACATGTAAAATGTCATGAATTTTGAAAGAGGTCCAATCATCGATCTTTTTCAGTTACTTATATGCCAGTCTTCAAAATTTAGCTACTCATAAATCTCCAAATCGAATTTATCAGATGATGATGAGTCTAGATATAAAATAAATTTTGATGTTTCTGAAATTCTTTGAATTGGTTACATGTCTGTACGAGTCCTAATCCTGACTGAAGTCACGTATACTTGTAGACTAGGACAATGAAAAAATTGTAAGCGTGTAAAATGATTCACGTGCCACTAAAATTTTCATACGCTACCTCTGGCAGGGGTGCCATAGGTTCTCCACCACTGCCAATATAGCGTATATTCGTTATTTTTGTGAATTTTGGTAGTATATCGTATTAAATTATAACATAAACGAGCAAAATCACAGGATTTAATTTCATTCCAAAAAGAGAACTTTGACATGAAAAAGCTAATTCCTAAATAGAAATTCTAATTAACATAATGATATCCTATTTAGACTTTCACTTACCTATAGTAAAGGAAAGTATTGCGATCATGAAAAATTTCGACTTCCGGTTTTCAATGAATTGATTTTTTTATTTTGGGGTCCAAATAACCAAGTCCCGCGAAATGGTCTCTGTGTGTGTATGTGTGTGTGTGCTGTTTGTGTGTGTGAACAGAGTAGCTCAAAAACTATAACCCGTACGAACCTGAAATTATTTGGTGTATGGATATCCTATATTTATCCTTCAATATGAGGTAAGCTCTATCATTATTAAAATGATATCTGTTTTGTTATCTGTGTTATGTTCTGAGGGGGCATAAATGGGGAAGGGGCCTTTTTTGTTTTCCTATTAAAGTACCTTTGTTTTTGTTTATATTGAAAAATTATCTGTCTGTAGTTTCGCCTAAAAATAAGAAATGGCTAAATATATGAAATCAAATATGAAAAAAATCAAGTAAACATATACTTGTTTTTTGTTACAGGAGAAAAAAGAAAAATATTTCGTCAACTCATAAAACACGTTGAATACATGCATGCGTAGTACGCCTTTATTTATTATTATTTATAATTAAAGATATTCTGTTCATTTAATGGAAATTATTTGTTTCATGGTAACTATATGAAGCTTTCAACAAATACATAGAGAATTATAAAATCAGACGACTTGGAGTATTATGCTTGCATTGCCGAATTATCACAAGTAAAAACTTTTATTCAATAATAAAAAAATAGAGTAACTTAAAGAGCAAATAAAACAAAAATAAGTTGACGAATGTGGAAAAAGTGTGTGACTTTGAGAAATGGCATTTAACAAAGCATGTCAATTTCTGATCGAAGTAAGTTGGTAACTGAAAGTTTGTGTTGCGCGCATCGCACCAGATTTTTTAATAGGAAAACCTAAACTTTCAATTGCTGATAGCTAACCCTTTTACAAAGTTTATAATATAAACTGATCCATTTAATTCAAGTTTTGTTTATTGAGTTAGATAACTTTCAGAAATGAAATTAAACAATTCGCTAATGTTCATTAGTCAATAACGAAGGACTAGCATATGAAATTAAAATGCAATTTAACTTACCAAGTTGTTTATTATTATGTTTGACAGAAATATAAATGAAAAATATTAAAGAAAATAAGCAACGATTCTACACTTGACGTATGTCAAAAAAAAGGAATGTAAGAAAAAAATATGAATAAAGAAAAACTGCCTATTCGAAAAACGGTTAATAGGTACTTAAAACAATATAAAAATTGGACATGATGAACCGGTTAAGAGCAAAAATAATAATAAAGAAGTGATCTACAATCCTCAATCAATTGTTGGGTTTAGGAAATATCTTTGATGCGCGGTCATAAGGGCTTAATTCAAATTTTTTAATTTTTCAGGAGAGCTACAACAAAGTTTAAAATATTCTGTAAAATCTAATTTTTGATATTATTTGTGATTGTCATTTTTATAAAACAATATAATAGACATTCTATCTGAAGCATACATTTATTTCTTTACTGATTAGGTATTTTGGACTTATTTTGACTTAAGCTCTTTTGACCGCAAACCTCTTGAGTTTGATGCGCGGTGATTAGGGCTAAAGTAAAAAATTTGAATTTTTCAGGAGAGCAACAGCAAAGCTTAAAATATTATGTAAAATCCAATTATTTATATTATTTCTTATTTTTATAAAACAATATAGTAGTAAGTCTATCTGACATTTACTATTACTATCTGACGCCTACATTTATTTCTTGTCTGATCATTGACTGACTGCACACCTCCCTCTTCACTGCACACCCTTTTGACTGCACACCTCTTCATGAAGTACTTTGACTTAGTTGTGCCTTATGTTACACAAAACACTAAAATTTCAATCGCAATCATAATAAATTTATTATAAGAAATAAATTAAGTAGTACTTATAAAAATGATAGTAACTCATTTCTTTTTTAATTTTGGAAAAAATAAATCATAATAAAACATTAGAATATTGTATTAAAGTTTTTTATTGACGAAGTGTGAGAATTAACAAGGATTTTATTTGTTTAACATTTTACCCTTTATAATCGCTTAAGCATGTTAGGACATACATAAAGCATAGTTGTGGTAGAGAATAATTATAATACAAAATTAACAAATCTCAAAATTCCATTCCTTTTATTTGGGACTACTCCAGCTCAACTTCTAGAAGGTCAGGATCCTCCGCTGGGATAGTAGAATCTGTTGGGAGTTGTCTATAAAAATTGTGAAATACTGGTGGTATCAGAGGAAGTAAATCCATGAATTCTTTTTTCTTGTACTTTTATTGAACCTGTCCTATGAAAGACCTCCCTCTTTTTCTAAAACTCATTGACTTGAAGAGTTCTTCTTCTGTTAAGAAGTTCTTCTACAACAGTGTACCGTAGTCTTGAGTGTACTGAAGCCACTGAACATTATGCCAAGAAAATAAATCCACATCTGAATTCTTCTTCCTTAATATTAAATCTGTCTTGAGAAGCTCTGAAAAACCAAGAAAATCTTTTTGTTTCATTTCAATTTCTTGAAATGGCATTTTCTTTCCGGTTCCCCTAATTAGCTGAAACCAATCGTGAGGATGATAAATTGGGATTTTTAGCTGTTTTTTTTTTCTATCATTGAGTGGTCAATATCACACACATTGAGTGGTCAACAACACCCCACGATGTACGTCATCTCCATTCATACCAGCTGAACCACTGTTTGAGTAGTCGCATAAGACTACAGCGCCAATAAATTGATTTAAGTAGTGAACGGTATTAAGGGCATATGTTGACTTAAGACCTTAATACCTGGAAGGAAGTCATAAACTTGACTTAATGCTATAATATCAATTGGTACAGCTAATCGATTTTTGAAGTTTGACTTGAGACCTTAATACCAACCGGTAGCTCTGATTTCGTGCTATAATATTACGACATAATCTCCAATTCCTCAAATAGTGACTTAAGCCCTTATGACCGCGCATCAAAGATATATAGATAGCTGGAGAGATAACCCCCAGTATAAGTATTCAGGATAAAACGGTACTAGACGGGTTATTGGGGTATACTTCGAATTCTACATCTAGTATTTTTACCACAATATGTCTGTAGTGTCTTCTGATTCTTTTAACTTTATTAAGGATCCCTTAAGTCAATTGAAAGAGGAACAGCTCAAATAGAGGAACCTAAAAGGGTTAAAAAGCTAAGTTCCAATGAAACAGGTTGAGCTTACAGAGAATGTGACACAGAACAATACTGTTCTCCGTTCTGGAGACTTGGAAACATTCAGCCGATTTGAAATTAATACTTCAAAACTAAATATTTCTAAATAAAAATTGAATTATAAATAACGAAACTTCATCTGAGATCGTAAAGAGAAGCTAGAATGGGCAAAGAAAATATGGCATTGTAGAAGTAGGCGCGTGCGACAAAATTAGAGACTGGCAAATTTCATGCTAAATTTTTTCAAACATCAGAATTAAATATATATCTTTCTTTTGGTTGTTTTGATCTCACTTGATTGTGTTTCGCCGTAATTTTGATGACCGTTATGATACCACAGTTATTAGGACCATCTTACCTGGTCGAACCGAAATGTTAAATTTAAATGTAAAACCGTGGGATCACGAAAGTAAAGATGACTGCCCAGTAGGTCATGGAGGGGAGAAAGAAGTCAAGTGTCACTTCCTGGGGACCTGCCAAGTTTATACCGAGCTGAGGAAAACAATATTTTGGACGGGGGTTTGTGCACCTCGTGAATTACTATGAATTGGAAAAAATTGGATAGCACTTATGTACAGCAGGCCACATTGAGAAGAGCCCAATAGACTATCAGGTAGGGGATCATTGGGACAACCTAGTTCTTTAATTTTATCCATATTTTTTTAATTTTATTGTATTCATATAAGTATTCATTATATTTATTATGCTTATTATTTGTTGTTAAACTATTAATTATTTATTATGCTTTTGTAAGACATTGATGTGTATTACAGTATTTATTTATAACTATAGAATAGAGGTCTGAAACCCAGACCTCTACAGACAGAATTTTCCAATGTCTATGTGTTTTGTTGATTACTCTACGTTATGATTTGTATTATGGATTTTAAATAAACACGTTTTCATTCATTCATCTTACTACGTTCATTAAACAGAGTTTGTAGTAAGAGAGAATTGAGTTGTTGTAAGAGAGATCCATTACCTAGACCTTTCCAAGCCCCTGTCACTAAATTTAAGATTTTTCGAGATTCTTTGATATCTGAAAAATATTTCAAGAGCGAACAGCTGCTGATCATTATGAATTCCTTCGTGGATATACAAAAGAGTCCATTGGCTATTTTTTCAATAGATAATTATTATTCAAACAAGATATAGTTAACTGTCAGGAATTTCAGTCAAGAATATTTTCTTTATTATAACAGCCTACATTTTAGTAGGTCGAAATCGGGGGGTTAATAAAACAAATAAAAAAAACTTGAAAAGAAGATCCAACTAGTTTACGTTTAAATAACATGGATATCATAAATTGTAAATTGTAAATTAAAATTTGTAAATTATAAATAAGAATTATGGACATTAGGGATAGAAGAGAAGTGACATTTTTTCCATTTTGCTTTTTGAGTAAATAAAAGTTAAAGATTAAAAAAATATATTTATCTGGATTTGAATGACTAATTAAAAAAAAAAAATCGTAATCAGGTCTTTGACTTTCAATATCAGCTCTGATATTTTATTTAAGGCATTTTAAAAATCTATGGTAGATATATATGAAACAAAGTCGGGTTAGTTACACCGTTATCCTATACAGACAATAAAGAACGGCTAGATCGATTTTATAATCTTTACAATCTACTATTCAATTCAGAGGTGAGCCCCTCCACTGAAAATAACTCAGAAACTGAAATTCACAAAAAGTTTCAAAAATACACTTTAAATGCACTTTAGCAGTATAAGGGGGAACTTACAGTGCATAAAAAACTCAGAAACTCAAGGAAGAAAAGAAATTTGAAGGGCAATTAGAAAAAAAAAAAAAATTGTATTCTAAACTGAGCTGGTTTTTAAATGAAAGAGTCCACTCAGCTCCGGAGGTTAGGATTGGTCTAATTTGCGTTTTGTATAGTATTTTGATTTCATCTTATTAAATATTTGATTTTAAATAAATTAATATATGCTTAATACGAACAGGCCATTGTTTTTATGTAAACTTCAATCAAAAATTTATTGTTTTCGTTGCACGTTGAGCATAAAAATACGAAACGTTTACTCTTTCGAAGGAATATATCATTCTATGTCTCGCCTGCTACTGTTATGCCCTAAACCGACGTTCACGTAGTTTTTCCCATATATACTCATCATTTTACTTTCTTCGCTTGGTGCCTTAAATGTTCGAATTTCCTGAAATTTGACAGAAAAAACAATTTAATCATCAATTTTGTTTTATATTTATCATATTCTTTCCACCTATCCATCTCATTTATTCACAATTTATCGGTAGTAAGTGAATTGATAGGATGTGTAGCGCTTTGTAAACGAGAATAATGAATTTCAAAATACCTATATGTGGTATTTGGGATTTGTTCCGTAAGGTTTCAAAATATCACCTAATTATTCGATTGTAATACTTTTCAAAAAATGTTGTTAGTGCCTATTATTTAAAAGCTGCCGGTATAAACTGGTATTGGAACGGAACTATGCGTTGAATAACACATGGTTACCATAGATAGTATTTTGAAAACGAAAAGAACATAATATGTTATTGAGTTAGCTATTAATACATAAAGGTAATGTACGTTAGGATAATGACATCTATAAAATTCATCGCTAAGAATAAAGTTAATATAATTAACATCGGCCATAAAGATTAGATCTGTTCCTACAGACTGGTATTTTTTTTTCAGTCAAATTCTTTAGCTGCGAAGTCCGAGTATGCACTTAGATAAGTTGTTAGGTATGATTATAATTTCAGTCAGTATGCATTTCCAAGTATTTGTTATCGGGTTCCAAAAGGGGTGTCGTAAGAGAGGGTTATTCTCTAAAAACGTGGTAATAATTTGTTTTATTATTGCTGTCGATTTTAGATAAATTCTCGGAAACTCGATTTCTGTGGTTGACCTTTGTAATTTTATAATGGGCAATATTTCTGTGGGATAGTGCTGTTTCCTAGCTGACAGACAATAATGGGGTGTTTGTCACTGTCGAAGATGTAAAATAGATTTCCCTTAGACTATTCAATAATAAACTAGCGAGCAGTGAAAGCTAATGGCGTATAAATCATTCTTGCTTATCACTTAGGATTGTAACATTGCCCATTGTTAATAAGTTATTTATATTCAAATCGACTCATATGAGTGCTTTAGCTCGTATCTTCTAGGCTTCTAAGGATGTGGAAACGATTGGAATAGAATCCTTTGTATTACATATGATGTTAGGGTGTTTATCAAACTGTTGGATTGGTGAATAATTTCAGGAGTAGTAATATCAGTCTAGTAATGTGACCCACTAGATTTGTTGGAACAGTCCAGTTCTTCCGTTATCTATAAGTTTTAGGCATGTATTCACCAACGCTATACTAAATCCTATATTTCAATTTATTCACATCACATATATGTTATGCAGTTTGAAAGAAAACTCCAAATGACGAGATCTAATTTTTTTTAAGATGATTTTGACAAACACAATGCAGGGCTGGGATAAGGGGCCATGACCCTTTATGATGAGGTAATGTAACCCCAAATATTTTAGCTATTTAGAATTTTTTTAAGGGAATCTAATATAAAGGACGATTACATGGCTACTAAATTAATTTAAACGTAAAACAAAATCCAGTTGTTTACGTTGCAGTCCTTACTGATGCAGGGGAATAACCCGGCATTCCTGGAGAACCCCCAACGCCCCAGTAGTGACCCTCAACCAAACTGGCTGTTAAATCCATTCTTGACACAATCGATTCAATTGGTTTGTAGACTTAAAATGCAACATTGCGGTTACGGCTTGGTCAGAGCTGCACTTAAAACGAACAACACGAAAAATAATTAAAAAAGCAAATCAACCTTCAATTTCGGTGTCTCCCTATGTGTGAGGAAAATCCAACAAACTGATAAGAGTTAAGGCTCGAGCTAAAATATTTATCAGTAAAGAGGATTATCAAAATATCTAGATGATCTCATTTATTAAACCAACATGATATATCGATAGAAAACAAGGTTTTTGTAAATACAGAACAATTTGAAATCAGATAGAACAAAAATCACTTTCGCTTCGGGTTTCTGATACACGCGGTCACACATGGATGGACAATGGCTCGCCGATCTCCGGGGAACAGAGGAAAGTTCAAGGCCCTGGAAGGCGAGCATTGAGAAATGAAGTTCTGTTACGCTCCAATAACTGCCCTTTTACTTTCTGCCCAATTAAGCAACTCAGGTCTGGAGCGCGGGCTTTTCCAAGTCGAAATACTTATCTTAACTCTATTTTAAGTCAATACATAAGAGATTTCAGTTTTATATCGATCCTCTATCACGCTTAAATAGAAATCGAACTCAGGATCGTCTATGTTTCCTGAAAGCAGATATTAACTAATTCCGATTGTGCTGGTTTCCAATCCATATTTGGCGGGACTTGGGTAATAAAATTGCATTATAAAGTGAAATGACTAAATTTATTTGCCTCATTTTATTGTTTTTATCCTTACAGAGATAAAATCGTGGTAAGTTTAATTTAAGTAGATCGGACTGTAATTGTAGAGCAAGGTTGTTTCTATTATCCCGTTCGATCTTTGATCCTAATGGATTCTTATAATAAATAAAGCTTATTATAATAAAAAAAATATATTGATTAATATTAAATTCAAAAATAGGTAATCTTTATTCTGTTCCAAAAGAAATAGAAAGTTGAGAGGATAAAAATGATAAATATGACTAATTATACAATTTAATTCCGGGAACAAAACCACTTATTTATCCATAAGCAAACTAATATTAGAACATATTTTAGGAAATTTATATGGATAGCAATAGGAAATATTGAAAAAAAAATCCTTTACTAATTAGGAACAGTCTAACCTTTCCATTTGATGGTATAATATCATTAGCAATGACTAAAATGTGTCTAAAAGCATTATTTTTTAAACATTTATTCCAGAATCATTTGCCTTTGCCACTAACAAACTGTCGCGTTGATGTGTAAACAACTCTTGAATATTAGAATTAGTTTCAAACCTGTCAGATATGAACTTGCTTCAAAGTTGTCAACATTTGAGTACTTACCTGCAAACAAAAAATAAAAAAAATTAATAAAAATATTATAATGTTTCAAAAGAGATTATTGATATTATATTAGGACAACTCCTTCATTCTGTGACTTGATTTGTCTGTAAAATGTTTCTATACAGTTAATATTGTGTTGAACAAAGTTCTGCGCTACTTTCGGAACTCAACTATCGAACTATTTTGATTATTAAAAAAACTATTCCTTATAGTTTTAAAGATCAAATCCAGAGTACACCATGTGCTATCCGAGTGTGCTATGTAAAAGTGGGTATAAATAAGGGCATGGGTATAACCTTTCACTTTCCCAAGGAAATAAATGAGAGAATAAAAAATATTTTAAGGTTTTTAAAATAAGTATCATCATCCTCATGATATATCCCAAGTAACCTGCACCTTTTAGGATTTTTATAGACATTAACTAAGAAATCGTAAGTGAACATGAATGGCAATAGCCGCCTTCTTTCGGCATATATATTATGTATATATGTGTCGATAATATGCTGAACATGTTCTTGAAACTAGCCGCTATCTTGATATCGTATCTTCTTTTTTCTTAAATATATTTAATATTTTACAAATGTATATAACTAATATTGTTATGAAGATATATAGATTATTCACCAGAATAATAGTTTAAATAAAATATATCATAATTTTAATCATCCTTGTTTCGAAACGATTACAGATGTATAATTGAACTAGTAATTTATTTTTTTAAGAATACGTTCGGGGAATTACAACAAAGAATACAAATAATAATGAATAGTAATAATTTCTATATTGTTCTTATTCAACGAAATTGATAAGTAAAACATGAAATGTCAGAATTTTTATATCCAGAAAGACAGAATAATCTGATAGAAATATCACTTCTAAAGAGCATTTATGTAAAAATGTGTTCTCTTGTAGGATAGCATAAATCGTTGCTTTTATTATTCCGACAATTTTAAATCAACCTAAAAACTGAATTTATACAAGAAACATGATCCTTATCTCTCGGAAACCCTTATACGATCCTTGATGTATAAGATATGCGCACCCACGGAATGGCGCACACAAAAATAGCCAGGGTTAGGTAGGAGGAGGCATAGAGGCGAGGTATGGGGCTGCAAACCATTTGCAGCTGCCTACATTATAGCTCTTTCAAGGAGTCGTTGCAGAGAATAAGGTTGATCTCATTTTGTTCTCCTTTAAGATATAACCTCAATTTGATTTCGATATTTTCAATAAAAACGAGGTATTTTTAAATGCAGATTCCCTCTGCATTCAACATTATGGAAATGTGGGGGAATGCTTTATTAAGTCCAACAGAGTTTTAATAGCTATCGGGAAGAAAATTAAATAAATCGATTAAAAACATTATTTATTTTTTGGACAGGAGAGGGGTTTTTAGTGCTTTCTTTTCTTCATAATTTAATGATCAGCCTTAGTATTTATGAATTAATATAATTGTTTTCTGTATATTAGTCCTAAAAGGTGTTTTTTTGTCCGTACGCCATAACTTTCTGGATACTTAATCATATTCGATGACAGAGTTATCATTTTGAAGATTTACTTCACCTCCCGCCAGAAAAATGAGTCAGGCATCCCAGAAAACTTCAAGAAAAGGTATACGAAGAGAAGAAAACTTTATTTGCGCATCACTAAAAAATATATTTTTCTTGTCAATTGTATAAATGCAAAAATGAAAGTTTTTACAACAAAATAAAATAAAAAATAATGAATATTGAATCATTAGTTTCAAGGTTACAGCCTTTTGATTCCTGTGTTTGTTTACTAAGCGAAAAAAAAATCTGAATAAAGTTCTGTATAGGAGATCATATCCCGTAACGATTAGGAAGCCAGGAAGATGTTATCTTTTCCTCACATTGAGCGACGATAAATCAATCTTGTGTCACATTATTGTTGGAATGTCAATAGCAACAAAAGTATTAATCCATTTTTCTTCATTTCTCCATCCATAACACTTCACTTATCACAACTATCGATGAATAGAAAACAATTAAAAGATTAATATGAATTCTAAACGAGCCCAGTAATAATCGATGAATTTTTACTGTTGGATAGGTTCGTACTATATAATTTATGGTCTAAAATTGTAATAAAAAGTTTAAGGAAACTACACGTTATTTATAGGATAAAACACTAGAAAAATTTGGGTTGAATTAGTCGTTCCTAATAAATTTATATGTATACATATTTATATGTATGTTTCCCCAGAAGCACCCGCCATCTCCTAGTTTCCTCTCTCATCCTTCCTCATTTTGATTATGGATGCCTGGTATACGGAGGGCTGTCTGGTGAACTGGAGATGAGATTAAAAAGATTAATGAACCGACTTATCAGATTCATTCTCGATCTTCCTAGGCACTCTCACGTCTCCCAATTGTATACTGAGCAAGGCTTTCTTCTTCCTGAACCCAGACGACAATATCTCCTTGGTTCCTTCCTATTCCAATCCTTCAGAACAAAAAAACCCACCTACATCCTCGACCTCCTTACTCCTCGTTCGACCATCCACCTATTAAACACAAGATCCCATTCCACCGACCTGTATGTTCCTATCCGTAGAACAGCCTCCTTTGAGCGATCCTTTACAGTACGTGCAACCCACCTTTGGAATTCCCTGCCCAATTCCATACGCAGCGCATCCTCCTTGGCAACATTTAAACACCATTTATTCAACCATCTCCTAGTTAATCAATCTTCCTCACAAATGTAAAAATGGTCGATATTTAGAACAATGTGTAACACCATTTGTATTTTTATCATCCTATATATAATTTAGGATAATGTACATATGTCATATATATAATTTCATCCTACTGATTTAATTTTAGTCAGACAAATGTAATACCATATGTTTCCTTTTTGTTATTCTTAGGGGACTAAAAGTCCCAGAATAAAGTTATATTTTCATTTCATTTCATTTCATATTGGTATTACAAATAAATTATTTATAATAAATTTATTTAATTTAGTATATATATATATATATATATATATATGTATGTATGTATGCGTTTATTTATGATATGAGCTAATATAATATATATTTCTTTTCGAAACCTTTAATTCATCGGGGCAGCAGAGGGAATGCCTACTCAACAGCTGTTCTACTAACCCCCAAGACAGTAATGTAATTTGTAGTATCACTTTCTAAGGGGATCATGTACGTTTTGCATTATACAAGGATGCGTGTAAACTATATACCATAACAGAAGCACTAAATTTTTTCTTGATTATATTTATAAAATTTCTTCGTGATCTCAGGCATATTTTCATAAATTTCATATATTTTTTTTTCTGTTAATAATTTAAAAAAAATAACATTAAACCTAGTATATAACTATAATATCGTTTTTAAATAAAATAATGAACATAAAAAAGCAACTAGACAAAAGACAAATAGTATTGCGTAAAGATTTATTGATTGCGAGTAACAGAGTTATAAGCATATAAGTTCTGACCTTCAATCTAAAATTCAATTTATTTGAACAGAGTCTGGTGTGACATTAGAATGTTTCTCTTCTTAGCTTGAAATTTTCATTTACCATATTCTCGTGAGTTTTTTGGCAAATTCTTATTCCTTCCCCGTCTTTGCCTTTTATACTATACGGAGATTATGCAGGGCTTGGGAGATGGGCGAGGATAAATGCTGAATCGTTAAAATCACCCATGCACAATCTAGAAATATCCTGACATGTTTATATAATAATTACATGCATACGGGGAGTGATGGTACTTCACTCTTCATTCCTTAATATACTTCATTTCACTGCTGTTTAAATTGCTTTGGTTTGTTAAGAAAATAGATCTGTGATCCAACGCTTTTTTAATATTTTCTTGGAACTCTTGGGTATTTTGTCTGCATTTGTTCATTAGGAGTACACAATATTTCTTATTGATCTTTTTTTGCACATCCTTGTAAATTAGTGTGAAAATCTCATTCGCATTTTTTAAGAGCTTTTTGAGAAACAATGAATGGTACATTCTTCGGTAATTTACCAAAGCCAAAGGTAATTACCAAATTATTTCGGTTATTAGCCAGTTACATAATATGATTTTTGTCTCAAATCCTTTGGCAAACAAAGTTTTTGAAACGTGATCTTTTTTATAAATATTTTTACAACCCTTCAGGAATATCTTATAACTCCAATTTAGGATACCCATAATTCAAACTGCTTGTCACCGGTCTATGTTTTTAGGAAACATTCTAGCTCGAAGATAATTTGTATTTCCATAGTACAACGACCTACAATATTGCTACATTGTAAGATAGCTCGAAATTAATTTGTATATACATAGTACAAGGAGCTACATTGTTTGATATTTTTTCTTTCATTACTCTCTATATATACTTTTTTATACATTTATATTTTATGCGCATTTTGTTTTTAAATCGCAGGTGTTTTTGATTAATTATGGTTATTTTATTGCGAGAAATATATTTTTTTTTCATGTTCACGATGTAACATAACTGTACCATGGAGTTTATACCATGTAAATCCGTTTATTAGAAATTGAGCTTCCTGAGGAGGAAGATATCCTCCAAGCAATTGATAAGCTCAGAAATAACAAGACAGGAGCTGACGGAATTCAGGCTAAGCTTCTTAAATGTGGCAGAAATGAGCTGATTAAAGTCCTTCAAGATATCATGATCACCATATGGAGAGATGAATTAGTGCCCGAAGACTTGAATCTATCAATGATATTCCGCCTACACAAGAAAGGGGATCGATTAAAATTAAAAAGCCCTATTCACATCAGCGTACAAGGTATTTACAAAGATTTTATTCCAGTGTATCCTTTCGTTTTCTGAAGAATAAGTTGTGTGCGTTCAGAAGAGGCAAGTCAACCCTGGACCAAATCTTTAGTCTCCGAACGATTTTGGAAAGATGTCGGGAGCATAAGATTAAAACTCACCACCTGTTCATAGACTTTAAAGCCGCCTACGACAGCAGAGAGGTGGGGATACCTAAGAAACTGATTAACCTAGTCAGGATCACTATGCTGTGTACCCGTTTCTCAGTCCAAGTTAATGGTGACAGTTCGGAGGAGTTCCCATCGATAAAAGGTGTTAGGCAAGGGGATGCACTGGCCTGCCTTCTCTTCAACCTTTCCCTAAAAAACAATTAGAGAATCGGGAACGTGGCTAGGATGGGCAGCGATGAGCTCCCAAAGAAGCTGCTGATAGAACCGCTGTATAGCACAAGGCGCCGAGGAAGACCCAGAGTGAGATGGGCTGACTGTGTCTCGGAAGATGCCCGTTAGCTCCTAAGTGTTAGAAATTGGATGGCGGTCGCACTTGAGCGTGAGAATTGGCGTAGAGTCGTAGAGCCACGGTAAGTAAGTAAGTAAGTAAATCCGTTTATAAAATTGTATTTTCCACTAAGAATTAAAATACCATAAGAAATACTTCCAATTATTTATCTACAACTGTAACAGGGTGAAAAAAATTCATTGAGCTGACTGAAGACTAAACTGAAATCATGTTTATTACACTGATCTTACTAAACAGTCATTCTTAGATTTTCAAGCAAATCTATTCATTTTATAGAGTCGTTTTATTGTCAGGTTATATTCATTTGTAAAATGATAATCCTGATTAAATTAATCTTACTAGAATGGTATGTGAATGTTGGGTGGTGTGCGCTCCAGTCATTTTTTTCATTACATTGATTGAATAAATAAACAAAATAAATAACAAAGATTGCTATATTCAAACAAGATATAAAACGGAACACAATGCGCCATTTGAGCAATAAAGATGGTGAGAGTAAATGTATAGATTATCGACAATCTTGTTTCGCATATCTTATTTAGAATGTTCAAGGCTTATTTAAAGAACTTAAAGAACACGGCAGTAAATGGATGATAAACTTTATAGCTTATACCATTTAACGATTAGTTGGTCTGAGAGCCTTCCCGCTGAACATATGTTAACCTTTAATGCGACCCAAGGGGCCAAAAGGTCATATCAAAGACCACGGCTTTTGATGATAGAGACGGTTCGTTAAATATTATGTATCTCATCGTATATTGTATATCACGGCCCAAGCTATTATCCATCTCCTTGTCATGAGCTCCCGCCGCTAACTGATATATTGCCTTAGCTATTTATAGAGCCTGCGCATCGAACTCTACGATGAAGTAGGTAAGTCTATGTCATCGCTGTTTATAACAATTCCGAGACTCAATTTTTTTTTTCTTACTTTATGTTTTTATTTGTATTTTTCACAGTTATGCTACAACCAGCAAATTTCAGGGTACCTAAAGTTACTTCTGGAATTTTCAGGCATAGACAATGCCCAGATTATTCGGCATTGATTCAGGAAAAGAAGTTTCTCAACAAACTCCATTTTGTCGCCTTCAATAAGCCTTGTCAGTTGTACCCACCGCTAATAAGTTTGTTGTTATTTCCTTCAATTAAAGATGAAAGCCGGAAAGTAAAGTTCGTACACGTTGATCGGCAGTTGGTTGTCGTGATTCGGTATGTTGAGTTTTGTTACTTACTTACAAAAGTGCGTCTGTTACCATTGTTATAAGACAGGATCGGTACTTTGTCTGTTTGTAAAATTTGGCTGGAACCGATTTATATTAGTTAACACGTATCTCTTCGGAATTTAAACGTTATCTGCTGTGCTGTAATTATCATGACTAAATTTCAGTTTCCAATGTGAGTAATATTTTTAATGTAGTAGGTCATTTTGTAGATTTAATTAAGGCAGTCAGGGGTAATGGTTTTTTTTTTTTTTTTTAACTGTTGTTACGTCTGGGTAGATTTTTGTCGAGGTCGGTGTTTGCACAATTATAATGTATTGTATAATGTGTTGTACAATAGTTATGATTAGGATTTCTTTAATGAAGGAGTCTCTTACATATTTTTGTTGTATTATATTTAATTATCCCAACGTTTCGGGCGGTTGGCCCATCCTCTGGGCTCATTTTTTCTATAAGTTATTTTTTCTATTGCCAATTGTCATCAATACAAGTTGCTATATACATCCGCGTTCCCACTTTAACATTTATTTGGTCACACCTTTAAAACTATAGTGAAAAAAAGAAACCAAGTAGAAAATAGTTATGATACGTATACAATGTATATTAGGGGAGCAAGTTCTCCTGCTAGCATTGGTCGTATTAAAGAAATATTTGAGCCGTGTTGGATCGATTTTACTCTCCCAGATTGAATTAATCGAGCCATTCTAATCTTTCATGTGCGGTTCATTTATTTAATATTTTTTTTCAATATGTCCGTACCATATGAGGTCATTTCCACGACGATTGACTATATAATTAATAGTTTCAAAGCTATAACTTATTATAGGCAATAATTCATTTGCAGCTGAATGGTGTTACAGCTAAGAAAATGATTATGTAATTTCATATATAATCAGTAATAAGAGGAGATAGGTTTTTCATGTTAAGTAAGGTTCAAATATGTATGTTTGTATAATTAATGATTTAAGGTAAGTAATGCAGATTTGAATGCAAGTTCAAATATGATTATAATTTACATGTTTTGAAAAAATAATACAAATATATAATCCATAAGGCGAAGAGCAGGATGGAGGAACGGTGTTCTCCATGATATGGAAAAATATGGCCCATCCATCACACAAGGTAAACGTGTATCCATCAAAAAGTGATTTTGTTAAAAAAATGAGAAGATTTCTACCAAAAATGACCGATTCAATTATACCACTTGATTATATCAGCCTTTCCCAGTACTGAGGTATAGTCACTTTATTATTAAACAGTTGGAATTCTAGGTAATATTATTTATAGTATCGTTCCAAGTTTTAGAATTGATTGGCTTTGCAGTATTCAAAGATTTTACATTTACTTTCTGATTTAAAGATTTCATAATGAAGTATTTATTCAATCATCACCCTGCACGCTACATTTTGGTTGGAAATACGGCTTTTCATTATTAAAAAAATATATATATTTTTTAGTTCATTTATTTTATCTATGATCTTAAGGATATCTTGGAGTGATAACTTTCCGATTTCAAGATTAGACCTACCTTAAAGTATGGGTCATTGAATTAGTGCGGAATATTCAGCAATCCATCTCTTCATGAAAAAAATATCAGTGGTGACAAAAAGTACTTCGTAAAAATATATTTTTAACAGTATTAGGAAAATATATTTTTTTTTATCCTTAATGTTTTTCACGAAATTTATTAATTGGCTTTATTAATTGTTGTATGATCATCATTGTATATACTAATACGGAGTGATTAGTAAAGCTTCTATATTGCTCTCTGAAGAAGAAAACTAATTTAATTTCTTCAACGGGCTTTTGCAAAAGATCTGCTCTTTTGATTATTTTTCGCTTTATTTATCTTTTTTTTTTAATTTTTAAATAATTGTTGCGTTTTTTCTTCTCAAGTTAGTATATATTAGTTCAAAGAAATAAATTGATAAGGCTGAGGTTTCTTTTTTTTTTCTGTTTATTATATAATTTTTTTGAAGAATATCGAGAATTAAATGCTGATAACGATATACATCTAAGCCATTTTATGTTTGTATATAAATATATGCCTAAACCATTTTATAATTTTTTAATCTCTAATAACGAGGTTATTCTCGGATCCTTCACGGAATCAAAAAATAATAATGTAAAATAAAGACCAGCATTGACCGGAATGCATAATTCACAATTGGAGATCCACAAATGGTGTTCAGAGCGCATACGTATCTCTATCCTCAGCCGAACACGTCACGAACTCACCTTGTCCGATCCTCTTGCTCAACTCCTCATTAGTGCATTAATTATCAAAAATAGTTATGGTACTCGCTAGAGGCTACTACTTGAATCGTTCATTTTATTACCGATTTAATTGTTATTTCGTTCCGCTGGTTTGGAGTAATGGCGCCCCACATAAATGCCATGAGGATAATGAGTACCCATAATTAAATGCTGTTGAATTATCACGCAATACACTAAAAGGCGAACATCAACATAAAACTAGGGCCATTACATATACCTGATTATATGTGGACCGTAGAAGGTAAAGGGTCTAAGCAACATTTTTCCTATGTTAATTATTAATTTTGTATTATTTCATCATCGTAATTTTATTGACTAATTTTGAAACAGATTTCATTCTATGGTGTTATAGTATTCCTTTTTTTTCGATGAGTACAGAGAGCCTGGAGGCCCTAACCTCCTGTTTCCTCAAACTATAGACTACAGCCTGCAGCTGCAGACTGCCAATGG
Organism: Aelia acuminata; assembly: GCA_911387785.2. Classification (NCBI taxonomy): domain Eukaryota; kingdom Metazoa; phylum Arthropoda; class Insecta; order Hemiptera; family Pentatomidae; genus Aelia; species Aelia acuminata. Next base: position 137,085,021 of record OU426979.1, read on the forward strand.
CTCCATAACCAATTCCCCCGGGGCCAATTAGGCAGGTTACACCGATGGCGCCAACTCTTTCAGGTTCGAGGACAGTGAAAAACTGGCCAAGGTTCATGAATTATGGCCCCTGAGTCCATGCTCAGAGTCAGCTGGCCCCGGAGACCTATATTTCTTTACACAAAACAGACCGTGGCCCGATCCTCCGGGAGGCTATTGACATTCTGGAAAACCACACCGCAATTCTCAATATGTATGGTATACAGGATACACGGCGCGTTTTTACTGTTATATTCCGAATCTAAATAGATTTATTCAAAAATTTACATAGACCATTGTCTTCTGAGGTTCACATTCATACCTAATTGTGCTCAACGTCTGAGCTAAATTAGGTATTTATCTGGAAATGCTAGAATTGATAGATTTACTTTTTATTTAACTATTATGTGTAAAATTTATATTAAGTCTTACCGTTGTCGCAGATGCCGTCACGCGTAAGAAACTATATCATTCCTATTTATATTTCAAATATTTAATCATTTTTAAACTTCCTTGAGGGGTTGGGAGGGAGTGTATAATTAAAATTAACCAACCATCAAGCCAAATTAATCAAAGGATATCAAAATTTTGATTAATTGTAGCTCTTAACTCTAGACTGCTTGTTTTTATTAGGTATTAAACAAAACAAATAGATATATAAAATGACATTCGTTGCGTTGCACAATTTTAATAATTTCATAATATTGTTTTTGATAAGTTCTTAGAACCAATGAATTTGACGAAAAAAAAATTATGCATCAACCCAGCGTGAAGTATTTATGCTCTCAAGCTACAGTCATTTCATTTGAACTATATTCCTTGGCTGGATAGGACGAATGTTAACTGTCCACTTTGCAATATTGCGAAAAAAAGAGGATCTGTTTCACTTCTTGGCCGAATGTTCTGCTCTCAGTGAGATCCGTTCCGAGTTTCTGGGTGCCCCTTCAACACCAGAGTGCCTTAAGATGGTGAATTTTGTTCGTCGTGCGTGGACTCATCGATATAATCTCCTTAATCCAACGTAGGCAGGATCCTTATGATTTACTTAACATTTACAGTTTCCTTAAAATTTGTCTTAATGACTTAAATTTATTTATTTATTTTTCTCTTGTTTTATTTCAACACAGTATTTTTAAGAATTAAATTTATTTATTTTTTAAATAGGAATTATTGTATATTTTCTCTTGTATTAGTAAATATTAATACGTTTTTTGTTTGGTTATTTCACGCTTACTATACAAGTAATGAATTGTATAAAATTAACCGGCAGACAGTTCGCTATGCCGTAAAATGTTTTGTTATTTTTACAATTTGGTATATATTGTATTATATTTTTCGTCCAATAAACATTATTACTACTTCTCTCAAGCTACAGTCACTTTAATAATACCAAGAGTAGTGATAAGTTTTAATGTGGTGTAAAAACATTATGCTGCAGAACTTGTATAACTATATCTCGTAATTGTGTGGGTAATGCATATTGAAGTTATGCAAAATTGTAATTAAATTGCAAAATTATGTTTCGATTTTATTAGATTTATTCCGAAGGAAACCAATGTAAAAAAAAAATGCAAAAGTGACTGAAACCTTTGAATCGGATCAGTATCTATTATTTTCTATAGAGATAAAACATCTATAAATGAAAAATGAAAGTTGGAAAGAATCCATTAGAATCTCCAATACATAAAGGCTATATTCATGCACATGACACATACTGATAGTAGACCATTCATTGACTACCTAAACTATGGATTTGGATTCCGTAGTTCCGTTAAAATAACCAAAAATCTATTTTCACTATTTACATTATACGTAAATATTTAAGAAAACATTATAGTGTAACATCCTATCCAATCTATACCATACATCGAGGAATCGAATCTAAGCTATCTGTTGTACTTAACTCTTTTTTTTTTAATGCATGATTAGAGTTATCCCTGATAAAACCCATCTAATCATTCTGCCAAATGAATTGTAAAATAATGAAAACATCAATTATAGTTACCTAGTTACCTGAATCTATCTATCTATCTATCATTTTTTTATTTTGTTAAATTTCGTTCATTTCTGGATCAAAAGTTCAAAAGGGATTCAAATTCCCAAGCCCGTTTTTCCTTGCCCATGGAATCGTTTATTAGAGACACTTATGTATCTTCTTGCGACCTCTGCCTGACCTGACGATGACATGCACTTTATTTATTTCAACATTTTTTAAGAACTACAACCTGAAGATCTTTAGCATGTTTTATTACTTTCATTCAATTAAAATGAGAAATTATGTAGCCTAATTTTTTCGGCCAGACTTCTCAAATGATGAAGTCTTAAAATGTACAACAAAGAGGAATTAGGAGGCTGTTCCATATCTTTAAGAGAACCCAATTATCCTTCAATCTACTACTAGACAAGATCTAGTTGCGATACTGTACTATACCTACGTGTTCAACCTTGTCCTAGACAAAGTCTGCTACGTGTTCCCACTTACCGTAGGACGCGTGACTGAGGCGGAACAAACGCCTTTGTAGCACATCAGTTACTACCTTTTGGCGGCAGCTGTATTTCCATGTTATGCCTATGCGAGCATAGCTTTCGGGCGAAGGGCAAAACGTTAAAGATTTATCACAGGAGACAAATGCCGTAGACGTTGACTAACAAATTACCCTGCCTTTCCTAGATAAACTAATATTTCTATTCTCATAGTGACAAAGATAAAACGACCCTGAAAAAGTATTCTACTCTATGACATTTTTCAGTGTTGATCTACTATCTTACCTTAAAGTTTTTCCTAATATTTCCTTGAACTCAATAAAAATGATTAACAGACAATAGTTGGAATTCACGACTATTTGAAATTAAATCCTGAATAAAATCACCTTACCAATGTTCAGCCTTGCTACCATACTAAAGTAAAACTCTAGAAAATTATATACAATTTTTAAAAAAATACACTGGAAACCAATCCATGTTATTTAGAATCTCTATTAATTCTCAAAGGTATCTAAAATGACAATAGAAAAATAACCCGCTTTTATCATTATTACGTACAACAAAGATTACGTAAATAGAAATGGACTTCTTGTGGTTAAATATTACAATATTTTTAAAAATTACTTAAATTATTTTTAATATAATTAAGTAATTATTTAAATATTACTAAAAAACCGTCTTCTCGATTCAAATTCGTCTCTCGGGCGGAAATCACACAATTTAAATCAAGCCATGATGTTAAAAAATAAATAAGCATAATTTCGTTATGTAAATCTTTAAAAAGTTCAAGAACGATTTTCAATACCGATATATTGTCAGGTTAAATTTTCTTTAAAGATCTACTCAGGATTCTGATAAAGGGATGAGAAAAACAGCGATTCATTAAATTAATTTGAACTTATCAAACTGATGTCACTAAATAAAGGTAACCAGTACAGGATTTGAAGAGGATAAGAAAATGAGTCAATGATGAAAATTAGAACTACGATCGTTGCAGCGAACATGAATATTTCGCGATTATACAATGGTCATCAATCTAAAGTTAAAATTATATTATAAATTAGTTTATTATTGGTTTAAATATTGATGATTATTTACACATCTTTACATAACTTTCAGTTTACATATAATTACTACATCCAATTTCAACATTTTTCAAAGAAACTTTAATACTATTTCTCTCTGGAAAATTCATTACACTTTATTTATTATGTGTCTTTTAGTAAACTAATATAGCTAAATATTGCCCCAATCTTATAGAATAAAAAAAGTAAGAACTTCTCAAAGATAAATATTAATAAAAAAGATATTCTGAAAAATGTTGAAATTGGAGTTTGAGCTCATATAACACCAGCTGCCTAATGGGAAAACTTCCATAGGATTGATATGTGCCTTTTTTGCCTTTGTGTTTGATCGGTGACTTAATGGTAATTTAATATGTGATTAAATAAAAATGTAGATATAGGGGAAGGTGGGGTAAGATGACGAGTTTAAGCTTTCATGTTTTTTTTTTCTGACCACTCTGAATGAATGAGAGAACTGAAAATGTAATGAAAAGTTTGTCAATATATTACCTGATGTAAACCTTGTTTAAAATTATGTTATTAAAGTTGAATGAGAAAATCCAAATTTGTTTTTTTTGAAAAAGTTAATCGTACCCATGACCGGGGTAAGATGACGAACAAAATTTTTTTTATGAACACATTGAAAACTATCTTTATTTTAAAATGAAACATTGAAACATCAAACTTTATTTTAAACATTAATTATAAAAACATTATTTATTAACACAAAAGTCACAATTTTAAGGTGTTTGGGCTGCTTGCTTTTGATCCCAATTTGAACATTCGGCGTGAGCCCATTTGAGGCACTTAAAACAGTTGTACCAAACTTCATATTTTCTCTCTTCCTCACATATGATACAGAAATTATCCTCAAACATCCTAAACATCGAAATCCATATCATCATCAGTGTCTACATAGAAACTCGTCATCATAAGATGAAGAGTAGACAAATAGACGTCTGGTCTTGATTTAGGTTCCTTTCCTTTCTATGCCAACTTTTTCTATCTTTTCTGCTCTTTATCTTCTTTCACCTTCCTTTTTGGTTCTAGCGCTTGTTTTACAGTTGTTCCCGATAATAGGAGGGATGGCAGTTTCTTCTTTGGTTTCCTAGCAGTAGCCTCCGCGGAAGCGGTGAAGAAGTAGATGGAGTAGGCTGTGTCACCTCAAGAAGAGTTGTGGGCGGTAGAGACTGGGGCTGAGGGGATGGGTCTGTTCGTCATCTTTCCCCGACTCACCATTTTTATTGAGCACATTTTTACTATCGACTTAGAGTCTAGATAGAAAGAAGGATCCTACATGAATTAGTAGGTCCTTTAGTGCACTTTCGTAACATATAAGAGAATATCTTAAAAAACATTTCTTAGAGTTGTGATGGCTTGCTCTTCATCGGGTGGAAATTTCTGTTTATCACAATGTAAACAAGAAAAAGGTCGCGGCTACCTGCTGAGAGCTCGTGAACAACTGGCTCGGAAGTTGAAATCTCCCCTCTCCTGTGGCAACCATTTCCTTCCTAAAGCGTGCTGCTTTTTTGGATTGGCTGCGAGAACTACTGAATTCGTCATCTTTTCCCATCCGTCATCTTACCCCACCTTCCCCTACAATATATATCAACTAAAAAAGAGAAACATTTTTCCTCCGATAGTTAATCATTATGAACGTAAAACCAATTTCTATATACAAAATTCAAAAAAGGATTTTTTTTTTCCAATTTCTTTTGTGAGCTTTTTTCCTTATCAAAGGAAATCTAATAAATTTTAATTTTTCATGTACATAAAATCAAAAAATACATAGGTTTTGAGCTACAATAATAATACAATAATGTCTTTTCTATACATTTTTCCTGTCTTTATCTGGCCCTCTGACTGAGTTGGACATCTTCAAAATGATTCCTAAAAAAATATAAATAAATAAAACTCTAAGGAATAATATATAAAGGTGTATTACATTCTCCACTGCCCTGTAGACACCCATATAGCCTACACGGTAAGGGGGAAGAAATGTGGAAAAAGAGAGAGTAAGTAATATCTCCTCGTCACATTCTCGTTTTTATTGTCATATACTAAGAGACATACTCACGAAAATTTAACTAAAAAATGAAATAAACAGTAAAGAATTCAGTGGTTGATGTGGTTATGTCAAAATAACACCCATGTACCAAAACTTTTTCTGAATCAAGCCATAAAAACGAAAGATGCTAAAATTATTGTCCCTGTAGTAAGTTTAATTTATGTCTAACAGGATTAAACGTTCTGATATGTATATATATTCACCACTCTCATTCAACACTGGTATTTGCATCGTTCTTTTGCTTGTGTTTCTTCATGGCAACTTTCTTCACATAAAAATTAACGGATAATGTTTTTGTTTTTGTAGTTTAAACAAGGACAGATATACGTCCTTTTTTGTTTGAACTGTTTTTACTACGGCAGTAAAACTTGCATTTAGTTACCAGACATTTATAGCAATGCTGTCTGTATAGATGCTTGAGACATTTATTGCTTTCAAGACCTTTCTTATAGGATACATAAACGGACTCGACAAATATTTACATATATATTCAATCCTTTAATATTTCTGTAATATAACTGATATGACATATATATACATGCTGTATTTAACGGTATAAATACTACTTATAAAACTAAAATTTATTTCATTTTTTTTTTAATTTAAATTAAAAAAAATTAGTATATTAAATTTAAAATAAGCTAGCTGAAAATGAGGTTCGTAATTTCAAAATTTAAATCATTAGAAAAAGTTATAACCTCTTGTTTTAAATAAAGTTGCGAAACTACAGCCAGTTTAATATAGATTGGATGAATGGTAGATTTCACAATTAGCAGGAAATGGCATCAGTTAATCGAATGTATTACACCAAACTCCAAAAACTGAGAGGTTAGCCAATTTTTATCGATATATATCAATTAGAATATATTGATATCTTCGAATTTATCTGAATATTAATACAAATTTATTCATGCTACATTATCATTACCATCATATACAAGTGTATCTTTGTACTGACATGCGTGAATACTAATACAATTCACTTATATTAGGCAACATTGTTCATAAGTCTTCCCGTCAATGATTTTTTTTATTATTTTTTTTTTTTCAAATCCTATAATACATTAAACTATGTGCTGACAGTATATTATATATATTAAGAGGCTTTCATTGTAACACTGTTACAATTTAAGACTATCTGATGGTTTCTATAATGTTTTGTTGTTTACATTTTCTTAAAATTATTAACAAAGAGTGAAGGGCTCACCCATTTTTTGTGTTGAATAACTAACATTATACTTAATCTAATTGCTTTACTAACTAAAAATAAATTGCTAACTAACTTATGACCAAATGTTCAAAAACAAAGCTACTTTGCCAGCGAATTGGAGCCGGTGCCGTAGTCAGTATTGAAGAGAGGGTTTGAAATGGCATGCAAAGAGCCCAGAAATTTGATATGTCTTTTCTTGATGAAATATGCAGTTTTTTCAAGCTGAAAGATATCACTCAATTGTTCAGCTTTCATTTTCTTCATTGAAGTCGATCGTATGATTTTCTTCAACATGATATTCTGGAATCTCTGCATGTGTTTCTGCGTGCCCTCAGAGAGATGCGTGAAGAGAGGAGCTCCGTACATTAGGGAAGGTCGTAGGATGCTTCTGTAAGCCATCAGATGCAGTCTGAGCGACAGAGTTAGGAGGTTTTGAAGTAGTATGATTTAGTTCTGACTGACCGAACTTCATTATAAATATGGGCCGACAGTTTCACGTGTCAGAGATAAACAATAGAGTGTGATATTGGCTGAGATTTGTTAGTGATTCGGAACATTTTCGGTAACCGTGCTCTTCCCTTTCTGGTGTGCGAACACGACACATTGGTTTTGGTCGTATTTACATTTATTGTAACAGCACTAATTTCCTTATTGTTTGGCTAACCAATTCCGCTTCTTTAATGCTCATGTTGGATTAATGCAAGAGCTGCATGTCATCCGCGAAAGCTGCGATGGTTGCTCGTTGCTAATAATGTCTGCCGTGTATATTGAGAACAGGGGGGGGGGGGTAGGACTGCCCCTTATGGGTCAATGTTGTACTAGTAGGAAACATTATAAATAATTAGTTATCAGCGATTCCATTGTTGGCTACGTTTGTTTCACAGATTTATTTATATAATATATCAAATATTATAATGTGAATATTAATACTTTTATTTAATATTTTGTATCATCATATAATTACATAATATTGGTATAATCTGAATGATACCAAACATGTGAATAAAAAATAATGTTCATAATCACAAAAAATTAAATAAAATTATGCCCTGATCTAATTTGAGCTATATGGAAAAAAATTAGAGGATATTGAAAACAAAATTGATATTAAAAACAAAAACGTAGCCAAGCAAAAAGTGAGTTCAATGCTATAATGAAAGAGATAAAAAGGTCCAAAAGAATTTTTTTCTCAATGATATTGAGGACAAATTTCTTTGGAAAATGTCATGATCATTTGTAGGTAATCATTGAATTGCGTGAGTTCACCAATATTGGTCAATAGGTCAGAATAGAAGAGAGACATTTGAGATGCATCACTGACCACACTTGAAAGGGCAATTGCTAGTTTTATGTTAACACAATGAAGAAGAACCGTCCTCTGAGAAAAATATGAAACTTTCAACTTGATTAATGCCTTTAAAAAAAATAAAATAAAAAAAACAGCCGAAGTAAAGGGTGTTGGATTAAACAGTTTTAAATTAATAGATTATTTAAACAAACAAATAACATGAGATTTTAGTTTAGTTGTAAGTCAATTTAGTACCGGGCACTTTTCGTTGCCTCTTGTTCAAAGAATTCTACAATTAAATACAATAACAAATTAAACAAGGATAAAGAAAAATATATTGTTTTTTTTTTGTAATTTAAAATCAACAATTAATATATACAGCGAAGATATCCAAACACACTTTGATGCGACGAAATGCAATTTTTTTAAAACTAAGATTGTCTATTCATAGGACTCTGCTATCCATACAAGCTTGATTTTTTTGCTAAAACGTTCCCTTTTTGATAATTCTAAGCTTTGGCCGTCTTATATTGGGCACCCTGTAAATGTATATCTATGTGTAGGTACGCATTGTAATTAAAAATATGGAAAAATCAAGTTGGCAGGTTATGTATGTGAGTCTGGTATCCCTGGTAAATGCTTTTTTAATGAGAAACAACAACGAACAAGGAGTGACTGCCATAGGCGATGCCAGCACTCAGAAGCTGTATTATTCACTAAACCCCAGCTCATATTTCAGGACCAACGGGATATCTATTGCCGCTTGCGATAAATATCCTGCTTAATTACCCTATGAGCACCTCGGATCTGGAATGACCTATCAGCATGAGATTTCCAGCAGATCGTGGTACCCCGGAGGCTACGAATACATTAAAATATATTTCCAAGGACATCAATATTCGGAGAACGATTATGTGCGTTTCCCAACATCATTAAAATAGATGTAACGATTTACGGTCTTAGCTGAGCATTACTGGTGTCCTTTTTCGACCCCCACTCCAAGAATCATATTTCAGCAACGAATTTATTTATTTATACTTAGTCAAATATCCCAGCTTTCCAACATTTGATTCAAGAAAACAATCACGTTTTAATAAATTGCCTTTGCCTAAAAAGGAACCCTCATTATATACTTCGTCGAGATTTCAATCTCGTTCCTAAATTTGGAGTGTGCGTACGTGTGTAGAGCAGCCAAAGAAAAAAAACAAACTTAATTGCTTCATTAAAATTTTTGCTAAAATCCGATAAGCTGGAAGCTTTTAACATTAACAGGTATAAAACTGGGCCAAATGCCAAGGATTGTTAAAAACTTAAGAAAATCGTTAAATTATAATGCTATAAAAATTCTTCCGTAACATGCAGTAATTTTTGTGATTTCGAAAGAAAGCTTAGCATAAAAGAGTCTGATCAGTCCACCGTAAACTCTCTATACTTTTATTGATCGTGAACTTTGACGTGGTTTTTAAATTACCAAATATATATTGAATCTCGTGATCTTATTATTCATTAGTAACCAACTACTTGAGCAAATTCATAATGCTTCAATAATGGGATACTTGCAAGAAAAAATAACAGTTAATAAAAGTCGTGTTGTATCATACTTCAAGTGATGTGTTCAAGTCATGTGATTTTTACATATATGACAATGTTTCGCAGAAAGAGCTGTGCATATAGCACATAAGTGTCGCATTAAGATGAAAAATTATTTTACTTATTTGGCCTTCCAGGAAAGACTGTAGTTGGTGGTTCCACAAAGAATACGGTTGCCTAGTATGCCAAATAAAAATTCAAATTTAAATTTAGAAACGTTTAGGAGAATGGTGGACAATATTGAATGCTTAGTGATTTATAAAATACATGTTATTTAAAAAACAAATTGTGAATTTCTATCTATTTATCGGAATCATTTTTTATTTATTTATTTAGTTTAAAGGCGTAAAACCCTGAGGTCCTCACCCTCAGCCTAAAAAATGGTCAGAATCTTCTTCTTTATTTTCCTCTGTTCGTATTTCTTACAGGGATGTCAGTTTCTTCTCCAGTTTTTTTAGTCAATTTCCATCATCTACAGATCATCTAAAGTTCCTCGTCATCGCTTCTAACACAACCTGTGGGATGCATCTCTATATTTTTCCTCTTATTTAGCTATTGAAAAGTTTCAAGTATATTTAATAACGTTTTATTTGAAAAAAAAAATAAAGAAATATTTTTAAAAAAAATCGGGACAGTTAGATATATGCTATGTATTCGAAATAATCTTGAGACAAACAGAGCTAAGGCGATATATGAATTTCTTCAAGAAATTTGAAAACCATTCTGTCTGAAGCCTGCAAGCCACCAATTAAAGAAACAATTATAAATTTGGAGTTAATCCGTTTTTAGTCATTGAAGGGAAATAGTGAGGAAATTTTACAAAAAATTTGTCTAACCGAAAGAATAGCGTCTAACCGTTCGGCTCGAGCGTGCAACAACGGGTCGCGCTCCTACACGCTCGGCTATCCCGGCCCCAGTTTGCACAACTTATTGTTTTCGTGCTATACTTTTCACGCACACGCGAATTAACTTTTCACGATCTCGATGCCTTCCCCTTACACTAGTGTATTCTTCCCTTTCCCTTATACTCTATAAGCTATACTGGAGTAAGTAAAAGTAAAAACCTGTAAATATAGATTAACGGGCATTTATGACTAGGCTGTTATACGTCCTAAAATCCAAAAAATCGTGTGCGAGATATTGAGGTTCGACTACATTTAGAATCTAACCAATATTTTTATATTTGTTCAGTTATTTCGCAAAGTTAACCTAATCTTTACGAATATTGCGGAAATATTGTGTCGTAAGTTACCTGATTAAAAAGAGCTCTCTCTTATTTAAGTCTCATTACAATATTCTCTTTAATTATCATATAGATTCCAAAAAAATATAAATACTGAATGATTATTTTATAATTCACTTTTTATAATCAGGTTTTATCACTTATGCAACTCTAGTTGACTTAAATTGTCGAGTACACAAAACAAAACGTTTAAACATTAAAAATTAAATTTAATAATACGTATTTCTTACAATATCTTTTTTTACAATTCCCTTTGGAAAAACAAAAACCGTTAGGTACATCCTAAAATCACATGCATATACAAATATATTTAAACAATCTCAATAACTATTGACTTCTTGTTCTGTTATCTCGAAAATTTGACCTAATTAGGTTTAAAAAGCAAAATTTAATTTGTATGCGAAAAGATTAAGAGTTACACATACTTGTATTTGCTAAATATATCAAATAACCTTGAACCTACAAAACCTTGGTTAGAAATGATTATCTCTTAACATTACATTGTTCCTCTTTGAACATGCATGATGAATCTATTATTCTTTTCCAATAATAATATCCTTCTCATGAGCATTATCATACGCTATTACATGAATTATTAATATATTAAATCTTAGAGCTTTAAGAGTGTTTTAGTGCAAAATCGGCACAGAACCTTTGATGGAATAGGTCACTGTACTTTTCTTCTTGATGAAACTATCAGTGTACCGATTGAAGATATCCGCTACATCACTCTTACCAAAAGAGGCCGTCGACTTCAAAATATCACGTTTTTTTACCAATGAATTATATCGGAAGAATGAGTCACGAAATTAGGGCAAATGTTGCAAAAACTTGTTAAATTTGCTGAGAACGTAGAATTATAAACAAGGTTCCTCTATCGTTGGTTATTACAATCCGATTTCGGATATTTCGACCAATATCATATTGGTTTCCAATTGAAATCAAGCATAACGCTAATAAAAAAATAAAAAATACATCAATATTCTAATTAATTAAATATAGATTCACTACAAAAAAATAATAAACTCAACAACTTTTAATATTTATTTATTATTAATATTTATTTTAATATTCCCTTAATCCCCTTCCCGGACTTACGTAGGAATTTCCACTTCATTTCCAACGCTTTCTACATCAGCTCAGTGAGTGGTGTATATGAAAATTAAACTAATTGCCCCATTTATAACATAAATAATATTTCAAAATACCAGAGCCATACAGACTGAATGACGATAAAGTTGTAACTTAATGGAAATGAAGAAAAAAAATTAGAAAAACTAACTTCATCTAGGAAACCGTTGGTGTCCTTGCAAGGCTCCAAACATTTTTTTCTCAAATGTTGCTGAAACTTAAATGCTGAATCAATCTGATCCACGTTAATAGCTTTATGCGTTCTAATTAATGCTTTGAAACGGGACGAATTATTTTATGTTTTTTTTTTTTTATTTCAAATATCTTTAATTGTTTAACAATCTTCATTAGCGGATTGCTACATTTTTTATTTATGTTTTTTATGAAATCATCAAGCGATATAGAAATGAGGTGCTCACCTTTAAGCAACAACTTAAGCCATTAATTGCTAATGAACGACCTTAATTAAAGCTGATTATAATAAAAAGTTCAGTCAATAAAAAATGAAGTAAACTGATTCAACATGCCTTGTCTCGCATCAGAGATGTTAGGTAACTATTATTAATAAAAATAAAAAATAATAAAAATATCTTCATTGAAGTAAGTACTACTGATACCTTGTATTTAAACTAAGGAGTCCCATGAAAAGTATATTGCTTATATTTAATTTCGAATTTTTATTAATCCAAAATTAAATTTACCTATGGCAGTTAACAGTACTCAAATGAATACTTTAAAAACTAGAAGAAAGATGAGTGAGGCCTTAACGAACAGTGGATTATCCTTTCCTCAATATTCAGTGGAGAAAAAATTGCGACTAATAAAAATAATTTTATACAATGTTATGTAATGTCTAAAACAAGTAGGCAAATTAAAAATATATATTATTGCAATCATAAAAAAAAAAATCATCAATGGCTTATTACTAGAAATACAAAAACAAAATCTAATTAAAGAATTCAAAAGGCAGGGGTAATAGTTAAAACAAATTATGGGTTATCCAAGCGTTCAATAATTGAAACGTTTTACAGTTTTTAATTACCTATTTGTATTTTTATTTTGAATAATATTAAAACACTAATTATTTCATTTTCATTCGTTCATTTAATTATAAACACTCCAATTATTTCTCAGAAACTGCATCTGTTAACCAGTAAATAAATCCCTGTTAGTACATGTTTCTATACTGAGAGGCTCCATTCGGATTTGTTCACTAAGAACTATTTTACCCTGAATTTCAATTAACCGAATTTTCGATTATCCGAACCATCCTTGAAACTATTTCGGATTATCGACGATCTGCTGTAAATTCATTTGTGTGTCCCAAAAACGGACTCTTCAACTTCACAGTTAAGACCAGTACAAAATTAGTTAGAAAATAAAGATAGGATTATTTTTTTAAATTTATATTTATCTATTTGTATTTTACTAATGTACATGCAGTCCTATCTATATTTTTCCCCCTTGGCTCTACAGCCCTTGCTGGGCCTTGGCCTCCTCTACAATGCTTCTCCAATCCTCCCTCTTTGCAGCTCGGTTTCTCCAACGACATATTTCCATCCTCTGCAGCTCATCCTCGACGTCATCCATCCATCACAGTTTGGGCCTTCCTCTTCTTCTCTTGCCTCCTGGTTTGCCATATAACAGTTTTTTGGGGAATCTGTCTTCTTCCATCCTTTCTACATGTCCTAGCCATCTTATACGGCTAGATTTCAATAGACTGACAATGTCTGTTTCATTTTAGAGTTCCCGTAGCTCTCTGTTATTTCTTACTCTCCATTGGCCATTTATAAATACTGGTCCAAATATTTGTCTCAGTACCTTTCTACATAAGTAAAATACTTTTGAAATTCCCAAGTCTTTTTCTTTAAAAAAAAAATAAATAAATAAATTTAACAATCTTAGATCAATGGCATTGTCACTTAACTTTAAAATATTAGAATCAAAAATAAAATGAGCTGGAGATAAGATATAAGTCTAATTATCTTTAGGAAGTCGAGTTCTTCTCTTCCCATTTTTTTTTTTTTTTTTTCTCTCAGTTGGTCGATGTAAACTGTTTGGCGCTTTGCCAAACACCGTAATTTGAGAAAACTTAAGTTAAAGTTGAATTATCTGAAAGTTTGATTTTTTCATCTTCTATCACTTTTGAATTGCAATATATATCACTTTGCCTTTTATATTATTCAAATATAAAGAAGCATGATTAAAAAACTATAGGTAATTTTTAAAAAAAATATTTAATTGGTTTGGCGCTTAGTTTACTATGTTTTTTTAACTACCAGTTATAAGACTAATTCGTAACCTTTCTCCCTATCGTTTTAGTGTTTATGCCCTACAATCAACCTAAAAGTATATCAGTTTTACCTTTATAGTAATCCGTTTTATACAAACTTTGTGATGCCTTGATTAAAATGGGCATAATTGATGGATGAGTTCTATAGCTAAGAAATAAATATAGCTAAAAGGAATTGCATAAGACATCAAGTTATTTCTTAATTCCGAAAAACAAGATGCACACTTGAAGATGATTAATTGTCTTCGCCTGAAGTATTTTATTTTTTTAAATTAATCATTTTTCTCTAAAATGCAAAAGGTCGAATATAAAGAAGATGCTACTTACTAGGAACAAAAAACACTTAGTAGTAAACAAGAAAGAAACGCATTGGGGTCAAGGGCTCGCAACGGAGAGCTCTGGGCTTCTCTCGAGTGTCGCAATTTTATCTAATTTTTATCTTATTTCAGATAATGTTACCTTTGAGGGAGCTTATACACCGGGAAGGATGACCTTTGTTTCAATCTATATTTCTCTTTTGTCCATGGCTTATTTTTATTGTTTTCCTCACCGTATTGGCCTTCGGATATGAGAATTGTTCTATGAATCGGTTCCATCATGAACGTATGATGTTACATCACGGAGCAACGCTAGATATTTTAATATATATATTTTTTTTGGGATATATTTTTATTCTACGAATAACCACATCTGTAAAAATTCCCCTATCTATATATGGTTTCAAATATAAATTATAATTGATATTACCGTCCACATTACCAAAGGACTATTTCAACTAAATTATTGATAGAGTGGTATATACCTCTTCCTTTCACCGTTATTAGTTTTTTTATGACCTGGGCAAGAAGTAATAATACAAATAATAATGAAGTCAATTTGAAGGCTAAAAATACTATTGGTATTTTATATAACTACATGACATCTAAAAGAAATAATCCTTTCTCTTTCTTTCTCTCTCTCTCTCTCTCTCTCTCTCTCTCTATATATATATATATATATATATATATATATATATATATAAACATCTGTATCGTACCACCGTATCTTTGCTATAACCTTAAGCTGTGTCGTTAGTTTTTATTTATTTTTTTTATTTTTAGTTTTGATACTTTTCCATTGCATATGATACGATTGGAAACAGATAAATGCTAATAACATCTGAGAGATTAAAGAAATATAGAAGGAATTTAAAAACTCGCCGTTTTAGAAATGATTTAGGTGACACCATTATAAGTTTTTTTTTGTTCTATCGTTCTTTCAAAAAGTACTTTGATCACATTTCTAATTTTTTACTCAATATTTCGTTAATTTTTAAAAATTTATCATTGTTTCCATTTATAAACATAATTTAATGTGATATCTTACTCTTAATAGTATACCTTTAATTTACTGCAAACAAGTTTTTGATATTCTTCAAAATGAATACAAATACGAATATATCAAGACTACATAGCCTTGTTTAAAAATATACAAACTAATTAAGAACTATTTTTTTCTTATAACTTTAAAAAAAAACAATATTCTTATTTATAAATCAAATAATATTTTGAGTAATCAATTATCAATTGAGTTTATGGAAGCAAGAGGTTACCTATTAACACATATGTTAATTTGGCGTCACCTGTGGTGTAGTGGTTAGCATGGCAAACTACAATACAAAAGTTGCGGGTTCGCGTCCCGAGGTGGCCTTAGGATTTTTTAATGAGAGTAAAAAATCCTTGGCTATGCCGTCCCTCGGAAAGGACGTAAAATGTAGGTCCCGTGCCTGTACTGTAGGATAGGCAAAAATTTAGGACTCCCACTGTAGCATCGTCCGATTAGCCTTAGCACTAAGGGACGTCAAACTAAGATATGTTAATTTTTACTTTTGAAATATTCAGAGTCATGTGCACTTGCATAACTAACTAAGCATTTTATGATTATAACTATTGTCTAGCTAATATTTGTCTTTTCTATAAAATAAAATAAATTCCTTAGTCCCTTATACAACAGTATAACAGTATAACCTAATAATAAAAGGTAATATTATTACTTAAATATGAACAAACGAATAAGAAATTTTAGTCTGCCAGAACGTATATGTCTCCCAACACAAGTCTTATTCAAATATTATACATTGGTATCCGAACAAATGCGAAAATGGCACAAGTTTTATTCATAATGTTTTAATATCCAATAATTTTATTTTAGGTTTAAAGAATGTTGCCTACGAAATTAGACTCCTCTCCTGAAAGTTAGGCGATTGCACAGTAATTTATTAATATTTAATTTTAATATTCATTCGTAGTTTTTCTTCCATCGAATTGAAAATTTATTATTCAACAATTTAAAATATTATATGTTATATGTTTCAAGTGTATCTTGAGTTATATTCATACTTGGAATGAGACCTTCATTTAGCTAATGTATTACTTTCCTTCATTTGAGGTACAGTAAAAGAAATCAATACTGACAGTAACTTTAAATATGGAAAATTCACATAGCCTAGAGAATGGCTTATAGTAAAGAATAACCAGCTTAAGTTTGACATTGGCACACATGAGCAAGTTCATAAAACTAAATAGTCAAGTTTTCTCTAATTATAATACTTTTGACTTAATAAATTTTTTGGACTGAACTAAATTACTTCTTTATTACTCGGCCTCTCTTTTCAGGACATCCTCTATCAAATGGAAATTGGAAATAGAGGAGATGAATAAGACAGTTTCCGACCTTGATAGTACTGTTTTGCACTAACGAATGTTCCTGTCTCAAAGGGAAGTTGATGCAACTACATGAGCCATCGTTCTCTGGATCTGAGAGGCTGTGATTATGCGAAATGAGATTCAGTTCCGTGTCGGTTTAGCTTCCTAGGATCAGGAAATCCTTTGAACTCAGATGCTAAAAGTCAGGGGTGACAATGTGGTTTTCCACGACAGCTGAGAAATAAAAAAGAATAAAAAAAATGTTTAACTCAATATAATAAATAATAAATAGAGTTAACTTTGACATGCTTCGGAAAAAATAAAATCTGAAGCATGATGTACAATTTTAATTCATTAATAGCCTCATTGCGAAATTAGGAGAAAAAGATATTTACTAGCAATAATTTTTATTGTACTGAAATTTAAAATTGAATTAAGTAAAGATCAAGTAAATGTGAGTACTAAATGAGCCTTTCAGTTGACCTAATGACTAACTACAATTTTAAATTTTTCAGGAAAGAACTTAAAATTATATTTGTAATGAGAAGTAGGATTCTCTTGATCGGTTTTTTACTACTATTGTTTACATTCTACAAAGATTTTTACTTTCTAACAATAATTCTATTCTATTCTTCTATTCTAACTGAGGCAATCTTCTACTCGAAAACTCAAATAAATAAAAAATTAAAAAACTTAAATGAATCTTTTATAATTTTAAACTTAATGATTAAACTGGTGATTTGATTTTGCTTGGCGACGACGTGGAAACGATAGAACTAATAAACTAATAAACATTGATGAAAGTCGGAAAAGAAGTAGGGCTAGAAATAAATACGGAAAAAACAAAATATATGATTAGTTGTAGAAACGGCGATAACTTGTCGATATTGAGGTAGAAGAGGAAATATTCGAAGCCGTTGAGACGAAATCGAAGAGGAAATCAAGGCTAGGTTAAAGGCGGGTAATTGCAAAATTACTTAGCTCACGCCTTCTATCCCGAAATTTAAAAATTAGGATTTACAAAACTATAATTCTTCCGACTGTTCTTTACGGATGTGAAACATGGCCGCTTACAGTAAGGGATGAGAAACGCCTTACGGTGTTTAAAAGTAAGGTGCTGCGTAGAATATTTGGGCCGAAGAAGGATGAGTCAACAGGAGAATTTAGACAGCTACACAATGCGGAATTGCGTGGGCTTTACCCGGTAAATTTAATCGAGTCTATAGCTGCGCGTCGGTTAAAGTGGGCATGCAAAATGGCGATTCTTTGTAGCGAAAGAATTCCTAAAAGATTGATAAACACTTTGCCGACTGGAAAACGGCCGAGGGGTAGGCCTAGGCGAAGGTGGGAAGATTCGGTGAAGGCAGATCTTGTGAATTTGGGATTGGACGGGGGGAGGTGGATGGAGGTATGTAGGGACCGATTGGTGGTGTCGGCGTCGGGCCTTCGGGTCCGTTAAGCCTTATTCTATTCTATTCTAATTATAATAATAAATTTCTGGATTGCCTCTGCGTACTGTCTGTAGAAATAAGTCAAGTTTAGGAAGGTGAAGCATGAGCATGAGAACGCATTTAGACTGGGGTCATTGACGAACGAAAACTGGACAAAGAACGGCAGTGACACACTCCGCTTTAACCGCGGTAGGAAGAAGAGCAGAGAGTACTTGACCGGGATACTTCAAGTATGAAGTCAATGGCGGAGGCAACCAGCCGAATCTGGCACCTCTTTATAATAACAGGCCCCGGCTCTCTCAACTGTAAACGTGGAAAAAACCAACACTTTACAAGTTAATTCCCTATAAAACAAAACATAGGGAAAAAAAGATCTCCTTAGTGTAGAACGCTCTTTTTATTATACAAGTTCTTTTTAATATTAAATAATATACCTACAATGTTTTGGTTTTTTTCCCCCTTGCCCGACATGCCTTTGTTATTTTTAATTTGATAAGCAATGATGAATTCTATACCGTGGTTCTAAACTAATTTACTAGGTTAAGGCTAAAATGTTTGTGGGTCTTTTTCATTTTAGGCAACCTGTTACTAAGTTACGATAACGTGACCGAGGGTATAGCGTATCCGACTCCCACGCTGGCGGTGCGGGTTCGAATCCCGCCCAAGCCCGCTCGATTCTGTTCGGTGACGGCCTCACTGAACAGACTCAGCGGCTTGCCATGGATTAGAAGAGGTTGGTTACCCGTAGATAACCCGTCCCGATTAGCCCTTGTGGCATAAAGCGGACGTTAAAAAAAAAAAAAAAAAAAAAAAAAAAAAAAAGTTACATCATTATTGAAAAACACATGATTTACTATCTAACTTATTAACAAGAAATATTGCAAAAAAATAAAAAAGGTTATTGATCTGGAGGTCAATAGGCTTCCTATTTTAGACTATATTTGCTGCACAGAGTTCCCTCATGTAATTTTTCCAATCTGTGATAGTAGCAGCTGACATACCTAACTCTTTCTTACAAAAAGATGTCGTGTAACCTATGTGTAATTAGCCCATGAATATATAAATAGCATGGCTTTAGCGGCTGAAACCCTGCAGTTTTCGAATCATGTACCTTTATATACACTTCTGGATTGGTTACATCCCTGTCTTATCCTACATGTCTGTCCGGCATCTACAAATCGGAACGCGTTTCTTACGGTAAATTATTTTCATGTAGTGTCTTTCTCTGCATTTCATTTTTCCATGTAGCACCCCGATTCTTTGTAAAAATTTTAGAGCTATTTTATTTTACTTCAAAACTGAATATAATTCTAGCACAGATTAACTTTATACACCAACTTTATACACTATCACTACGATACTAACTTTATACACTCACACTTCGATAATAACATTTAGAGAATTTCAAATGTGAAATCATATGACTTTATCTGATATAGATAAATCACTGTTTAAATTCATAAAATAACCGTTATCATAACTTAGTAACAGGTTGCCTAAAATGAAAAAGACCCATTTTTGCTTATAATTGTAGAGTCCATTTAGTTTTTTTTAAATTCTACTAAAGCATTAATTAATTTATTAATAAAAGGACATATTGTCATATTAAATTTTCAATCTGCAAAGTACTTGGCAAAGAGCGAATTTTGATGAGAGCTTCATGGGGATGAAAAAAAAAATAGCTCAGCAAGTCTCTAGGCCACCGTATGAGTAATCATAGGGGTGGAATTTACGGGCTCCATGAGCATTTTAAATGTTATGTCAGGGGAGCGTATTGTCTGTCTTTGCTGAAAGTTATTATAATCGTCTTTTTGCATTTTTAACTTCTCGTATCATTAGTAACATAAAGAGGTGCATCGACTATTCTTCCAAACATTTTTGACTTAAAATAATGTATTCTATGGATGTTGGGCATTATTGCAGGTTCCCACAGTTCTATCCCGTAATTCCATTTAGGTTGTAGTAAAACTTTATACAATGTGAGTTTATTGAATTAAATATAACTTTATTGATTAAAAATGATTTTGGACGTATATCAAGTAGTATAGATAAAATACTGTATGTTCTGTTTAGTTCTTTTCGTTTAAGTTTAATATTAGTTTTCCAAGTATGACTTTTGTCCAGATAAAAACCTAAATGCCTAACCTCATCAGATCCCGGAATAGGGACATAATAAAATATATTTGTTTAAAATGTCCTGAACTCTCGGATTATTTGATCGGATTCTGCTCTGATACACAGCAGGAGTGCCTACCTCAGTGCCATTTCTTAGGTATCTTATGCGATCTATATGTATATTATTCGAACACTCTACTAGCTAATTTTGCTGACGACAGAGAAAGTTGCTATTAACTTTAGTCAGAAATACGATCCTTTAAAAGACTTCAAATCATCCGGAGGATGTTGCGGATCGGGCGACATGGAAAATTGAAATGAACGAAAAGAAGAATGTTCATGGAATTTTCACACAAAAACATTAAAAAAAAAAATTGTATCCTCCATTAAAACTTTTTCAATTGTATTTTATTTATTCAGTGACTAGATTTCGTTATATTGCAATTCCGAAGAGAAAAAAATAAAATAAAACCAAAACATAATAAATGTTTTCAATCCATGTGTTGTTTAAAACTATATTTTACTTACTCAAGTTAAATTCGGTCCGCTAGACCAAGAAGAAAGCACAGAAGGAAGACTTACCTGTAAAAAACAAAAAATAAAATATATAAATAAATAGATACAATAGATTCATAACACAAATAATTGGTCGGTGTAAAACCAAAGTGAACTAAGCGCCGAACTCCATATTTTAAGAAAAGTGAAGTTAAAGTTGAATTTACTGAAAAAGGGTTCGGTTTATTTTTACAACTGAAGTAGAAAATATTTCACTTTTTTTTTTAATTATTCACATATAAATAAGCAAGATTTTTAAAAATAACAATAGGTAATTTAAAAATAAAAATAAAAACTTATTAAATCAGTTTGGCGTTTAGTTCGATATAGTTTTGTACTGAACAACTATTATATTCAATGTTAAAAAATAATTAAATAAATTACAGATATACATCGGTAATATCGGGAGCACAAGAATCTTCTAAGTCATGATGTCGTGAGTTAAAGAGGCATGAAGACCAAAATTGGAGAACGGTAGGTTGCATCAAGGTTGCACGGAAGCTTTCATTGCTGAAGATGGTTCTTACGGAAGCTCTTTACCTCTTTGTAATGTTAAAGTGAAGCAGAAAATTAAGGTTAATGTTCCCTCGGATAATGGTGATAGTAAAGAATCAAATAGCCGCAATCTCTAATAGGAGGAATCCTTCCGGACATTCAGTATTGAGCAAACTTTTTTTTTAAGCTAACCGTTTAAAATATGTCTACATAAAATAAATAATATTTGATAAAGTTTGAGGAATACATAGACTGCCAAATAGAACAATTTAAGTTATAGATCTGTAATTATACTAAAAACTTAATACTTTATTAAATAATTTAAATTATAACCTATAGATCCTTTTTTTGCAAATGTAATTACAACATGCGGTTACAATTTAAGATCAAAAAAGAATAAAGAAATCTAAGAAGAAGAACCGGAAGAACAGAATCGAAAAAACCATGTTCAGAAGGGGACATACAATGGAAGAACTAATTTCCAGTAAAGGTCTAACTAATTTTCAGTAACCTCTGGGACACCAGAGTAAAGCTCTAAAAACACTCAGAAGAAATTTCAAGAAATTCATAAATCGTAAAACAAATGCTGCCTTTGCCAGTTCATTATTATAACTCATGTAAGTTATTTGTTCAATAGCTCAGTTTAATAGTTTTACTCTCCCTTAAGTGGTCTAGTTAGAGATCTCAAACAATTAACCTTACTTTATTAAACCAAAGAAGTAATTGAACTACGTAACAATTGTGTTTGACATTTTAATATCTATAAAGACTATCTATGAGTATTAATATTATCCAAATTTTCAATATGGTAATAATAATGGAAAAGAAAGATAGATAAAAAGCAAGAACTAAGTCCCTGTATAGATAAATTTTACTACGTTTTCTTTCTAGAATGACTATTACTTTAAAAAAGGAACTCACAAAGTACAAACTAAAAACAATTACAAAACAGACAATAAGACAGAAACCCAGTTAACTGAACATGATCGACCACTTATCGTAAAACGTTTTGCTAAACGGTTAAAATAACCCGACGACTGCATGTACTGATGTAAATTGTTCGCTAAAGTGCACAGCCCAGCCTTGAAACGTCGCTGTGAGGAAGTCAGTAAGAAAATTGACGTTTGAAAATAGGAAAGGTGAATGCAACAGCCTTGTCTGCGTTCTATCCAGATTGGATAACCTAGACTCAGCAGCAACAATCTTTTAATTATGTTTAGTTTTTACTCTCTTTGACAACTTCTTGTCGCCTTTTTTATGGATATGAAAATTTTCTATTACTCTACCACTATAATAATGATACAGTTAAGAGAAAAAACTAGCAATCGGATGAGGTAAAGTGAGACTGAGATTACGACAAAAAAAACTCAATTATGAAAGAGGTTGAAAAAGGTGATAGGTATATTATTCTTAAAGATTTTCTTTTAATCATTTATTTAAATTAAATAATTATTCCTCAATACTTAAATTAATAAATTCCTTTCATAATAGTGAAGAAGTCTAAAAGACCACCATGGATGGATGAGGTTGTAAAAGCTGATAGGCCGTCTCAATATTATTTTTTCATTTACTTTTATTCAGTCATAACATTAATATTATTCTATTTGATGATTCGCTTATGACGTTTCTTGCCTCGATGTTTTCAACAATTCCTATTTTAAATTTTTTTCCCTTTTTGCAATAATTAATAATGGAGTGTTGTTGTTAAAGAATTGTTAATTTTAGTTTTGATAATGCCGTTATAAACGAAACGTCACCAATATAATATTAATGCCATGACTGAATAAAAGTCTATCAGCTTTTTCAACCTCGTTGATCCATGGCGGTCTTTTAGATTCTTCATTGTTGAAGATTATAATCAATTATGAAAGGAATTTATTAATATAACTATTGAGGAATTATTATGTACTTAACCTAAAATGAACGATTAATCGGAAGGTGGAAAAATCGAGTGTATTGAAATTGAGTGATAAATTTAAAAGAGATGTCGAAAATTCTATAGGAAGTTGTTGTGTTGTCTGTTTGTTTGTTTAACGTCCCTTTATGCTACTAGGCTAATCAGACGATGCTACAGTGGGAGAACTAAATTTTGCATATCCAGGTATAGGGATAGGGATCTTTAGCGAGTCCCAGGACCTCCATTTTACGTCCTATCCGAGAGACAGCATAGCCAATTTTTTTTTACTCCCATTAAAAAATCCTAGGGCCACCACGGGACACGAACCCGCGACCTTTAGTATTGTAGGTTGCCATGCTGCTAACCACTACACCACAGGTTACCCCTGTTTTGGGAAGTTATGACAAATATAAAGGCAATCGTTAAGTAACTAATACGTCAATTATTTCGTACCTATTCATTCAGCAATATGGCGAATTCAGTGAATTATGCGTAGAGCACCAACCAGTTCTGTTTATTTCTAAAAATAACTAAGAGAGGATGTGATGTATCGGAATGATAATTGGGAACAAGGAGCGCAACACTCTCTCCTGGACCAATTACCGATGGATGTAGTGTTAATTAGGAGGTCCAGTATTGGCTGGTGTTAGGAGCTGGTTAATTGAAGGCCTTGTAGCCGAGCGGACCTAGGAAGGTTCCCCGTCACCTTATCCGTTTGATGAATGCTTCAATGCATTTAGTATACTTTAAAGGTGAGTGAAAGTGCGAAGTAAACACCAAACTACAAGCATTAATCAGGATAGTGGTGAAGTTGCTGATAAAATGAAATACGGACATTAACGCAACTGTGAAGGATGTATTAAAATAATTACAAAATGCTTTTAGAACTCAACGGCGAAGGGCAAAGTTGCTTGAATGGTGTCAGTGATGGCTCGATAACATTTCACCTATTATTATTGTTAATAGAGAGCAAATGATAAATGTAATAGTGTCTATATATAAATATGAAGTGAGCGACAGAAATAGAATTTTTTTTTTTGTTGGGGAGAAGGATGAAGCCCTACAGGTTACGGATTCTCTTAAAAAAATTTACCCACATACATTAACTTATCAGCCCGATGATAACACAGGTCTACGGTCTTGGTGCCGAGAGTTTTATAGCTGATTCTGAGTATACAGTCGACTCCGTTTTATTGGGCCATATAGGGAAAATTGATTTTGTCCCAATTAGGCAGAGGACCCAATAAAACGAAGATCATGAATCCACGTGTAAATGCAAAGAAAAAATGCCTAAATACGCCTAATAATGGGCTTCCATAGAAGTACGGTACTTTATGCCATAAGTCGGACATATTTGTGGGAAAACCAAGATTATGGTTGCATTCAGGCGTGTGTATTATCTGTAATTAATTTAATGAGGGTGCGAAATAATACGATTAATTTAACTGTTAAAATTTCTTTTTTTTAACTCGGAGTTCTGTAATATTACAATATAAAAGAAATATACAAAAGGACACATATTAAAATAACTATGTATGTATGATATAAATTATACTTATGAAGAAAACATTTTAAAATAAAAAATAAATCAGAAATATTTTTATGTAAATTTTAACAGGAATGAATCAAGTTTACATTGTCCCATTTACTTGTATACTTAGGAGCAAAAACATTAGCACACTTTTTAAGGGGTCTTAAATGGCTTTTGGAAGTAACTGCGACTTAAGACTTCGATGCGATTCCTCGCTTCTAGTTGAGAGACAGGCATGGTCTCAGATTCTTCGGTCATTCGATTGACACCGGGGCTCATAGTTTTTTTATATTAAGTTGCAGAAAGTTTTGGTCCAATTACCCGATGTGTTTTCCCAATAAAGCGGTGATATTTTACCTATATTTGATTCCGTTTTATTAAAAATTGCTCAATTAACCGGTGGTCCCAATTATCCGATGACCCAATTAAACGGAGTCGAGTGTAATTGGGAGGCTGAATCCAAATTTGCCATCAGTTTTCCTCTATCATCTCAAGTTTTTGAGATATACAAATGGCGTGAATTACCTCTTAAAACATAATTACTCGAATGCATATGCCGGTTAATAGCAGGTGGAAAAAAACAAAGATATTAAATTTCTTTACACAAAATATTTTAAATCAATTAAAACCGTATAAACACACACATTATTTACATAATCACTTAGTAACTAAAGTTAATGTTGTTTTTTTTTTTTTCTTGAGAAACCAATTATATTTTAAAGAGACTCTATTTCACAATTCGGAAGCTTCTTTTGCGTGACATTCTTGTATAAAACTACTGTTAAGATAAGCTGAAGCTAAAAAAGTAGAGCTGATAGAAAAAATCATAGTTAAAATCAGCTATAAGATTCTAGGCACCAAAAAGTTGTTTTTTTTTTCTGTAGGGCTGAGTAATTAATCCATCGTTGAATCCGACCTCATATCAGTCAAAATTTCGAACGTTCCAAATACTAGATGATATGAGCTCACAAGGTACGTCATTATGACCACTTCGTTGAAAATTAGGTACTCCCAGCTAGGTCATTAACCTTATATGATAGTTCTGTCAATGGTGACAAAAAAAAAAAAAAAAAAAAAAATCCAGTTACCACTTCATTGTCAAGAAATTATTGTATTTATTTTATTATGGTGAAGAATCAAATTTCAACAAGAAATTAATAATGACTTTGACAATGTTTTAAATTAATTTAAATTTTTCGAGCAGAAAATAATAGTAGGTTATTATCTTACATATATTCTACATATATTCTACATTACATATATTATCTTACATTTTAGCACTAACATAAGACTGGATATTTCAGTGAGACTAATTCTAGAAATTGGAGCAACACTCGAATTATTCAGTGTCAAATAATTCTAATTAATTCTTAAATATTCCAATTCATTAATTATTCGATTAAAAAATAAATATTACGTTACAGATTCCAGATGTCTTCATTCAGAATAGTTTTTAATTTGTTTGTTTGCTCGAACGAACGTGATAACAGCAGGAAGTTTTTGTCAACAAATAATTGAGTTTACACTTTTTGTAGTTAAAGGAAAAAAGATGATTTCTAAGAGATTTATGAATTAGTTGTACAATTGAGGAAACAATTAAATTATTCTTTCACAATGCGTATATCACTATCGGACGACCCCCTCCTAAAAAAAAAAATATCAAATATTCCGTTTTGTTTCCATGGTAAAAGTTTCTAAATGGCAATGTCAGATGAAGACTTTTCGAATCCCTTTATACTGGTATAATCTTACAATAGCTATGTTCAAAAACTTCCTATGAGTATAGGTTAAGTTCATGTTCTTGTTCATGGCATCCTCGAGTCATATGACCCAATCTTCTATATCTACATTATTCTTTTCGTCAACATTATCATTGCAGGTGACTACAATAGTAGTAGCATTATAATATTTTGGATAAATCAAATTCAGACACTAATTCTCCCTATTTTTTATATTTAAAATTAATATATTATAATATAAGTTATTTAAATATATTTTATATATTTTTAATTTACCAAGCAATATGAATAGTCCACCACCTAATGATTCTAATATAAATATTCCTGTTGGTTATATTGGTTTGAATGCGGGTTGCTCCACTAAAGCCCTAAATCTCTCATTACATTTTAAAATATATCTCAGTCAAATCCGCAGATGATCTTTGTAAATATTTATTCTAAAATAATTCGATTGCATATATTTAAAAAATGAGAAGGGTCGTTCGGGATCATTTTGTAATATTTGACTTTAAAGTTAATTTTACATCTAGGGAGCAAAAATTTGTTCCAAACCATTGCCAAATTTTCCAAAATATTATCAATTTTCACTTAATATAAATTTCATTGTATACCTCTTTACACAGAAAGAAGACTAAACAAAAAGATTTCGACAAAGCCAATGTTTACCTCTCGTATTTATGTACAATCGTAAACCCCTATTCGACTATTACGAGTGAGGTCACAAATAAAACAACATTCCTTAGTTTAATTATCAATTGCAGAAACAAATTTATTTTAACACTAAAATTAATGATCACATATATCTCTAGGAACATTTTAAATGAAATATCAAGAACAAATTTAAATACTTGATTTTTTTTTTATCCCTTGAAGCACTGTGCCGCGCACACAAGGTCAAATGTCAAAATTATGACGACAAAAATCGAAAAAAATATTATCTTGAAACCAGTTAAAAATACCTTCAATACAATCTCTATTAAATAGTCTACAACATAACATAAATATTTTTTAAGTTTACGACAGGATTAACCCAGGGCATAGGTATAAAGTTGTGTTATCTTTCACACGTTGATACAGGCCAGTTGCTCTTGGTTTGTTGACGGATTAACTACCCCATTATTAATTTCATAAATTTAAAATCTCACTTATTTCGATATAGATATTCAAGCGTCAGGTACGTACTTTACAAAACAATCATCGTTAACATAATTATTTTACATAGTGCAGGTGTAATAAATGTTTTATGAAATGTTTTTTTCGATTAAAAAATATTTAAATGCTAACTTCAGCTAGTCCTATAAAAAAAGTTCCGTATAGAGCACCGCCTTCTCATTATTAATTTGAAAACATTCCTTATGACAGATATGAAAATGTATGTTACTCGTCCCCCTGTTTCCCCCTTTAGTTAAATAAGTGTTTTCTTTTCAGGAAGTCGTGGAGACCGCGCCTTGAAGGAAATAAAGATTAAGAGAAGAGAATTATTTTTAGCGTTGAAAAATGAGCAGTTTTATAAATTATGATCATCAAAATGTAATAAAGTAATCAATGTATGTAATGTAAAAATAAAGTATATTTTAGATAAATATGGTGATAATGTTTCCGAGCAGGTATAGGACAAATAAAACTTTTAGTCAAAATCTTTGTTAAAATTATGTGTAGTGGTGATCAGTAGTCTGATTGTGATGATGATGGGATTGTGGATGAAGACGTTGAAGATGATGACAATGCTTATGATCATATGGATGATGAGGATGAAGATATAGATAATTATTTTCAAAATAGTGGCTGAGTACACATCTCACTATCCATTTCTATAAGTACTTATTTATTTGATATATTTGTATTTTCTAAAGTTAAACATTTTCTTTTACTTTAGCTGAAAGAAATCTTTTGTTGCTCTTTATACTAGTATTTATAATACTAGAATATTTCAGGAATATTACATTATACTATATCGTGTTTTTCATATCATAAAACTGTATAAAAAAAATGTAATCAAAAGATATTGTTAACATGTATCTTTCTGTTTTTGTTTTTAGTAGGTACATATTTGTTTCATTTTAAATCTCTTGTCTTATAGTTTACTTAAATATTTTGAAAGAAAGGGCATGGAGGCCACCTCCTTGCTACAAAGTGTAAAAACTTTGAAGCAATAAAGAGTACTATTATTATTATTATTATTAGTTATTAGTATTATTAATATTTATTTGATATATTTAAAGTTTTTAGTACTAAAATAGTCCTTTTATAACATTACTTAATCAGAATATCAAATAAAATCCCAATTTAGATTTTTGTCGTTGTAAATTGATTATCTCTCCCTACCTATGTGCGGCGGAGGGAAACTTTTATGCAGAATGCGAACTCATGCAACGCTAAGGTCAGAAGCGTCTCAGTTTAAAGCGGCTAAAATTTCTCAATTTCACAAAATTTCTCAGTGTGTATTTTTCTACTGGAATTTTTTTAATAGAGGTTGCTTCATCTCAAAATACCACATCTTAAGATTCTTAAGATATTCTCAACAGTGCTAAATGCCATCTGACCATGGAGGTAGTTTCTAATGAAAGGAAGCACTTCTTTAGAAATTTCTTTTCCATGTAGTAAAGTATATAAATTGGATGACTCCTCGAAGCTCTTAGTAATTTCGTATCGAAATCCATTATTTTTATTGATTAATTTATATATAAAATATAATATATAGCGCCCGTACCAATAATACAAATAACTATAATAAAATAATTAAATAACTGCTCTCATATATGTTGCACTTCCCATGTTAATACTTGTTTATTCCAAATTGAAATTAAATAAGGGGTGGAGATACAAAAGGAGGTAAATCCAAATTTAAAATTTTAGGATTTAATAATATTATATTTTCTATATTTATATTATATTATATTTAATATTTACTTTAATGATAAGTAATTGGCTCAGAGGATTTTAAACACCAGAAATACGTTAGTAAAATATACTTCAGTACAACCAAATACCATATTTTTAAAAGAATTGCAATAAATTGGTTTTAACCCATTCTGCAGTTGAAAAGAAAAACAAATTAAGTAAAACAGAAAAAAGTAATAACTTTTTGAGTGGTTTCGTATCTATCACTATATGTATAGAGATTTATATGTTGTAAAGAATAAGAAATAAAATAAATATGGATAAATTAAATTTATTTTTTTAAATTTGTATTTTCAAAACTCATATAGTAGATCTATGTATAGGATGTAAGGATCAGAACGTTGACGAATTAATAAATGGCGAAACCGTAAGGGAAGTTAGATTCCACAAGTATTAATGTTATAAATATTAATATTAAACATTCTATTATATTTATGAATTAATATAAAGTATACCTCACTTAATTATTTAAGAAATTAACTTAACAAGAGCTCCTTTGTTGCTCGACCTCAAATAACTCAGCCGCTTACACCACTCGAACTCATGCGCTTGTCAAGTAATAAATGAAATATTCCTCACTAGAAAAGTGCGCAAGGACATCAAAGCCTTGCCAATATTTTCTAACAAACGATAAACCTTGACATAATCCGAATTTTAATTACAACTCAGCCGAAAGTACGTTTCGATAAGATAATATCTTTCTATCTCTGTGGGAAGCAGCACCTAATTTGTACACTAACTGCCTGTCATCGGATAATGAAGAGTAATTAGCATAATTTCCACCTCAGGATGTAAAGATCCTTTTCCGAACCGGCGCACAGTGGGGAAAATGTCATTTAGCGGCCAAAAATCTATAACTCCTGATTAAATGACGATAATCAGGACGAATATAATAATAATAATAATGACGATAATAATGACGAATATTTTTTTTCATTAAAGAGCATGGGATTTCCTTTGTCAGTGATAATAAAAATAACATCGCTCAAAGTATTTCAAATTAATTTTTAAATGAATTCTTTCTTCACTCAAAGTTAAATAAAATAGTTTATTCGGTACAGGGTTAGACATAGAGAATGAAATGAGTCAGGATTATTACCTATTGAGTTTTCTGCTTATGAACATGTCTTTTTCAGGCACATGCTCCATTTGAAAGGTGTTTAAAAAATTATCGTCTGATGAAGTAAATATCCAAAAAATTAAATTAAAAATACCCTATTTTTTAGGAATTTTAACGGAAAAAAACATTCTCCTATAATTCAAGGATAAGTATGTTTTATGATTTAGTCTAATTCGAGGCCGAAAATATAATGAAGGTTCAAATATAGGGATTTAAATCTTAAAATCGATATATCGCCGATCGATCGCATTTGATCGATCTAATTATATTAAGGTATTTTAGTACCCCTCACCCTCTACCACTGTGAAAAAAATCAGAACCAATTATTGCCAATAATAGAAGTTATATCAATTTAAATACTTTTTTTCATAAATTACATACTCATCGGGGATGAAATTAAAACGCATTTTTATCAAATAATTTTACAGCCATTCTTCTTATTTATAAAATTTGTTTGGTGCATTAATATAAAAAGTAAAGCTCAATAGAGAAAAAAATTTAATTTATTTTAAGCAAACTCTATGCTCATCTCTCTGATATTATTTATTTATTTATTTCTATAGAGCTTTATCTTTTATATTATTGCACCAAACATATTTTATAAAAAAGAAGAATGGCTGTAAAATTATTTAATAAAAATGGGTTTTGGTTTCTTCCACATTGACTATGTAATTTATGAAAAGAAGGTATTTAAATTGATATAAATTCTTTTATTGGCAATAGTTGGTTCTGATTTTTTCACAGTGGTAAAGGGTGCTAAAATACCATAATAGAATTAGATCAATCAAATGCGATCGATCGGCGATAATACCATCTTTTAAGATTTAAATCTATGATTTAAATTTAATATTTAATTAATAAGATTTAAATTTAAGATTTTAAGATTTAATTTATATTTTCGGCCTCTAATTAGACTAAATCATAAAACATACTTATCGTTGAATTATATGAAAATATTTTATTCCGTTAAAATTCCTCGAAAAAAGGGTATTTTTAATTTAATTTTTTTTTTTATGTTTTTCTTATTTAGACAATAATTATTTTAAAATCTTTTAAAAGGAGCAAATGCCTGAAAAAGACATTATATAAGCAGAGAGCTCAATAGGTAATAATCCTGACTTATTTCATTTCCTATGTATTGTATAACCCTGTACCGAATAAACTATTTTATTTAAATTTAAGTGAAGAAAGAATTCATTTAAAAATTAATTTGAAATACTTTGAGCGATGTTATTTTTATTCTCACTGATAAAGGGAATCTCGTGCTCTTTAATGAAAAAAGAATTATTCGATTATCATCATTTAGTCAGAAGTTATAGATTTTTGGCCGCTAAATGACAAAACTTTCCCACTGTGCGGCGTGGAAAGCTGAGGAGTAAGGCGCTCCTGAAGTGAACTGCTGAATAGAGTTCAAGTTCACAAGGAAAGTAAAACCGCTCATTCACTAATGAATCACTCATCTAGCTTTTGCCGCATCATCATCAAACTGCTGAACTGTTCGGTCTTGTTGCATCGAACAAAAGGTTTTATTATTCAAGTTCATTTCATATTTACTGATCAACTAAATATGATATTTGTTACAGAAATGTACTATAATTGTAGTAAAAAGTTATATTTTTCGATGATCAATCAATCAAATCATTGTTGTTGTTTTTTTATGTATTTGTTTATTTTTCTGTTAGTTTTTCTTGTGTAATTTAAAGATATCTAGGTAACAACCGACTCGTTTATCAAACTTATTTATATGCATTTCTTATATGGCCCTAAGATTTTAACTAAATCCTATTCAGCCAGTTTACTTCTTTTCAAGTGTTAATTCAGGTCTTATTCTTTTCCGTGAATTTGGTGATGTATTATTCGCAGTAAATGATTTTCTTTATCAGTTTTATAATAAAATTTTCAACTGTACTGTTTCATGATATTCCATCCTAGGTCCGAGACATTTACACTTGAAGAATAGCTCTAGCTATTTACGCCGTAGTAATAAAAGTTACGCCGCTATGAAATATGCCAATGAAAACACGTATATGCATCAATGCGTACATATCAATCCGGTGCAATTCAAGTGAAAACTATTAAATAAAAAACTGTAGCAACAATAATGACTAAAATATCCTTGTAGCTACATAGCACTCAACATTTCATACATTTATTTTATTTGATAATTTTGATATCCTAAATGATTCCGGAGTTCTAAAACCAGGCTGACGTGACACATAATAATAACAAAGGTTAGCGAACCTGGATGTGAGGAGCTAACAGTAGTTGTCCATTGAACCACGTCTAAAGGGTCATATCTACGAGATGAGATAATCTTCCCATTTACTTTTTGGTCATTTTGCTATAAGCATTACATAAATATTTCCTGAGAAAAAATCATAGTCGTCGAGGTCAATATTATTATAATTCACGGAATTCTCCTTATCAAACGAATCAGTATTTCTTTAAACTCTGTCTTATTTCAGAAGTAAGTGATTACGAACAGATAATGACATTTCTCGAACAACTAATCCATTCAAATGAAGTTACTTTTCGTTTTTAAAGGAAAGAAGGATTTTAAAATAACGAAATATAAAATAGCCTTTACTGAGGAAATATCTTCACCTGTTCTGTAGGTTGAGGTCAATCCAAAGGCCAAACCGTTTTTTTTTTTTTGTTTTTTTTTGTTTTTTTTTAGTAAAGGAAAATTGTGATTCTTCACGGATAAGGGTAATTTTTCGGTTATTATAGCATACAATAGAGTACGCAAAAATCTTCCAAAGTATCGCTTGAAACAACTGTTGATTCTATTTATCCGAAATGGTTCCATTCAACTAATTTATTCTAATCTTTGTCAACTACATTTCTTGATTTTATGAAAATGATTCCCAAGAACTCATCAAATTAACACTTTTTGTTTTAAATTAAATACAAATTAGGTAAAAGTATCCTCATACTATTTTCGTAGGACTTTCATCGCATCCTTTTCAGTTAAAAAGTGCCTAGATTAGCTTTATTAGATACCAGATTTCACTCCAGCTCGCTACGCTCGCTCTTCAGAAATAAATAAACCCCCAAATGAGTCCTTTTCATTGGAGATCGGAGCAACACTAAATGGCGCCATGTTGGATTAGCCCAGAAGTATTATCGGAAAACTAGTACCAACTATTAATATAACAAATCCGAATAGATAGGTCATTGATGTTGTTATATAACTTCAAAGATCCTTACCGAAAATTCTGTGCACAATTTATTAATTAAAAGCAATAAAAGGAATTTTATAAAAAATATCAATAGGAGGTATGGT
The DNA here is from genome assembly GCA_911387785.2 of Aelia acuminata. Classification (NCBI taxonomy): domain Eukaryota; kingdom Metazoa; phylum Arthropoda; class Insecta; order Hemiptera; family Pentatomidae; genus Aelia; species Aelia acuminata. The sequence continues at coordinate 137,119,184 of OU426979.1, forward strand.
GAAAAATAATTTTAAAAAGTGTGCTTACATCACGGGCGTCACCCCCGGGCGGGACAGGGGGGACGCGTCCCCGCCAATATTTTGACAGGAGGGGACTGCCCCCCCCAATATTTTGGCAGAAGAGGACCCAATGTAAAAAATTAAATAAAAATACGATTTTACAAATTTATCCGAGTTTAACCAATAAAATATTAATATAAAATATTAGTTAATTTCAGCACACATTTTTAAAAGTTAATCAGGCGTATTGTATAATTGATGAATTATATATTTTTTATATCAACTTGAACTGTTTTATTTTTTTGCTCTACATTTCTTTTTCAAACTAAGCAGCTTGATCCAACTTTCTATCAATTTGACGAAGCTTATAGAATTTAATGGAAAGCAATGAAATTAGTGGGATCAGAATCAGAAGAAAAACTTTGATAAAATTCAGTCAAGAAATTTTATTTATCCCCCACATCCTTCAACATTAAGCCTTAACAATTCCCTATTTTAATGTATAACTGTGGCATAAATTGACAAGTTTTAAGAGACTATTAATACCTTTAAAATAGAGCGTTAGAGGATGAATTTAATTGCCCCAACAGTTGTTTTTAGGCGTTATTATTTCAACTTTTAGCCCCTAGAATTTCTACCTACCCTATCTAGGAAAATATTGAGCCCCCCCCCAATAATTTGGTGTTGGTGACGCCCATGGCTTACATTATAAATTATATTTAGCCGGAAATTTTGAGCATAATTAGTTTTGTATATATTGACTTTACATTCATTTTAGTTAAGACTTTAGTTAAAGTAGAGAATTATTTATATTAAAATGGAAAAAATTCCACCCCCCCCCCCGTTTAATTCGCGAAAATTGCGAGACCGGTAGGAAAGAGGTCAGTGGGGAGAAGGGATTTACTTGACCGGGGTATGTGTCTGGTAGCTCAAGTGGCAAGAGCTCCTTACTAGTGATAAGGAATTCCAGGTTCAAATCCCGGTCAAGACCAATCTCTCTATTCTTAAAAAAAATAATTTAAAATTACAATGAAAATTTTAATTTCATCATGACAAGAAAAGAAAATATATATATATATAATATATCAAAATCTATTGATCTAGGTAGGTACCGATGTTTAAAAGCTGTTGAGGAAGTAAGAACGTAACGCAATGAAACTTTTTTCGGTATTACATATTTTTTTTTTCAGATCAAACTACATAGTTAATTTTTTTTAATTGAGTCCGATATTAAATTTGACATTCCAGATAACGACTGGGGACACAGTTCTAAAAGCTTCTAACCCAAATTGATTTCCAAAAAAAAATAACGTTATGCAAGGAATAATTCTAGTACAGGTTTCCTTGTAAGGTAACTCCCACTTATTTTTCAACTTTGAGAAAATTTCTCTATTGATTATTTTATCCTTTACAGCCCAATGAAGTACATAGCCGAAGTACACACACAAACACTATATATATATATATATATATATATATATATATATATATATCCGCTTCAAACAACCTACTGCTCATATATATACACAATCGATTTGCTGTCCTTCAAATAAAATAATCTTGTGAGCAGTAGGTTGTATGAAGCGGACATAATCTGACGTGCCTGGCCATGACCAATGCAGTATCGCATTCAACAGATCTAGTAATAGCAGATTCTTCCACCTCTTGTGTTCCCAGTTCTGGCTTCAGTAGGATCTTATCGTTTTTATCTGTGTTATTTTCTTGAGTGGAAGTCGTGATCTTCTGTCTTTCCATGTTAGATATGAACCTTCTGTTAGTTAACGAAGTCTACAACTGAAGGTATCTATTATTAAGAAAATAATAACAGAAATGATAATTGGTATTAGAAAAGCTATATCTGCACACATCACAATTGATTTATTAGATAAATATTTATTCGAAAATAGTATGATTCTCTTCAGGTTTTTCATCAGAGGCCATGCCAACATTCGTTTTGAAAATAGCGTTGTCCGCATCAGATTGACTATTATTTTTGAATTTTTTAGGACATTAGAATTTGAATTTTTTTATTTTTTATTTTATTCTTTGGCTCCAGTCAGTCCCGGTAGTGAGACTTTCCCCATGTGTCAGAATTTACAATATGGCAAAATATATTCGCAATCAAATTAAACAAATCATTAATCCTGCATTTTTATAGTAAAAAATTCAATTCAGGTCTTATGTTATTTCAGTTCAGAAAAATTTTGAATACGAACTTATTCTGTACCTATTTATGGTTTATGGAAAGGGATGGTCAATATAATACTTAATATAATATACTTACTTAATATAATATCTCACACTAGAAGAAAGATTATAGTTCTGGTCATGATTCACACTGGTCATACAGAAATGAAGACCGGACATCAATAACGGGCTGAATATTGAAGCTCAATACCATTTACATCGGCTAAATCAACAATCACTAATACTGATTGATTCTTTTAACTATTTCGGAACATAGCCAGCTTTTTATAAGCGTATTACAATGAAATTCCATCTTTTTTCTAACAACTGTAAACATCAGGTGATTTCGTAAAACATGGCTTCTCACTGCTGATGAAATTATGCCGAATCTGTGACTTATTATTATTTATTTTTATATTTACTTTATTAGAGCTAGTAAAAAAGAAAACATACCCATCCACAAATGTAGTAACATGAGGTATGTTTTAATAAAACATATTTTTTTAAAAACTGAAGAGTGAAATAAATCAGATATAATTAATGATAATTGATCCATAAATTCCAATCTCTCAATGCATGAGTACTGTTTCACGTTTCTGTTCATCAAGTAAAATGTAAAGTAAATCCTGCTGAGTATTTATTCTTATTTTCGCAATAAACTCGCTAGTATATCTGATTAAAATATTTTTTCAATCTTTGAAAATTCTAAAATGCCATACATTTTCACAATATCATATGAATTATTCACTGCTAAAAAATTGAAAGTATAGGTATATACTATTGGGTTAAAAATATAACATTTCCATGCTGCGTCCTGTTACATATGACCAGTTTCTTCAACGTTAAATCCTAATACCGTTGGCTTAGCAGATAACTTTCCGACATATTTCATCTCGATGGTGCAATTTCGCAGCACTAAATAACTTCTTGAGCACTGGTGAAAACTGGTTTTTATTCATAAGAATTTAAAATGTTATTAGACACTTAGAGTTAGAAGTGTTAACTGTTCCAATTCCCAGAGACCTTAAATATTTAAATGCTAACTTAGAATATTAATATGGTAGAAAGACAGAATTGGAATTTAAATACTAAATTTTACACCGATAAAATAAATTAAGTCAATAGTTGAGTGAAAATAAAAGCTAAAAATGAACAAAATCTAACCATTGAAAATGCAAGCGAAATTCCTCCGGATTTTTTTGAACTTAGATAAAATGACCTCTCAGAAATCATAAATTAAATTTCAAAAAATAGCCGTCTGCCGCAAGAAGGCAAATGGCTTACGTTTAGTCATTTGACAAACTATTTTTTTTTTTTTTGCGTGGAAGGTTTCAACGTTTTAACAATATCCTATTTCGAAAAAATACTTAGATTAGAAATTAATGCGTTTTTTTCATTGCCACTTCTCAAATTAACAGAACGGCATTAATTATGAACAATGGTCCGTCAATAAAGACGTACTGCGCTTGCGTGAGCTCAAGTGTTTTATGAGTTGACCGGACATTTTTCTTTTTTCTACTGTATATGTTTACTTGATTTCTTTTATATTTCACATTTTACCATTTCTTATTTATTTCTCCTATATATATAAAAAAAAAACAAAGGTACTTTATATGAAACAAAAAAACAAACAAACAAAAAAGGCCCCTACCCCATTTAAACCCCCTCAGAACAGTTTAATTATGATAAAGCTTACCTGATATTACAGAACACCTAATTTTCATTAAACATGACGAATTTAATAAAAATCGTTAAAGCCATTTTTGAGATCATCGAAAAAAAGGTTAATATTGGAGAAAAAAAATTATGAAATAAAGTGCCCCCTCCGTTTGACCAATTTTGATGAAATGTTGGCTATTACAGTTTTGGCATATACATACATCAATTATCCAGTTTGATGAAAATCGTTAAAACCATTTTTGAGTAAATAACACGTGAAAACACGTGAAACTGATACAAAATTTATTAAGTAAAGTCCCCCCTCCGGTTGATCAATTGTGATGAAATGTTGGCTATCACATCTTTGGCATATACATACATCAAATACCCAGTTTGATCAAAATCGTTGTAGCCATTTTTGAGTAAATAAAACAATAAAATAAGTGACAATGGGAAAAATTTATTAAGTAAAGTGCCCCCTCCAATTGATCAATTTTGATGAAATTTGGACTGCCACATGGCGGGCATATATATACACCAAATACCGAGTTCGGTCAAGATCGTTAAAGCTGTTTTTGAGTAAACAAAAAAAAAAAACACCCGATAATGAGGCAACAATTACTAAGTAAAGTGCCCCCTCTGTTTAACCAATTTTGAAGAAATTTCGGCTGTCGCATCGCGGTCATGTACATACATCAAATACCAAGTTTGATCAAAATAGTTAGAGCCGTTTTTGAGAAAATCTAAAAAAACGTAAAAAATACACAAATTTTTTTAAATAAAATACCCCCTCCGTTTGACCAATTTTGATGACATTTTTGCTGTTACAACGCGGGCATATACATACACCAAATACACACACACACACACACACACACACACACACACACACACACACACACACACACACACACACCATTTCGCGGGACTTGGTTATTTGGACTCAGGGGACCCCAAAACGTGTATTTCCGTTGAAAACCGGGAGTCGAAATTTTTCACGATCGCAATACTTTCCTTACTATATATTTCATATATAGGTTAGTGAAAGTAATTTCAATAATTCACTTAATCATGCAGATTACATGCCAAATTTTCACCTATTCAGGCATCTTCAGGGCTACAAGGGTTTCGCAAACCTTATCTATATCTCATCATATTAATACATCAAATACTCAGTTTAATCAAAATCGTTAGAGCCTTTTTTTTAGAAAATCGAAAAAAATTTAAAAAGTCGTTAAATAAAGTACCCCCTCCCTGTGAGCAATTTTGATGAAATTTGCGCTGTCACATCGCGGGCTTACACATACACTAAATACCCAAAACGTGTATTTCGTTGAAAACCCGAAGTCGAAATTTTTCAAGATTGCAATACTTCCATTTACTATATATTTCATATATAGTACAAATATTTTAGTAAGAAGTACTATTTGGTGCGTCCCTGATGGCCACATTCGGTAGAATCAAGTGTAATGAGCAAGAATTTACACACTTCTTAAAAACTGTTCCAAAAAAAAAAAAAAAAAAATGGGAACAATTTGTTAGTAAGGTGAGCTCAAAGCTTGTTCTAAACACAGATAGTTACAATATCAAGTCCAAAGAAGCTGTAAGCGTTATCGTGAAAACTTCCCACATCGCGGTTCATTCCAACACACTTTCAGTCCAACGATTAACTGGACATTAATGTAGTCGAATGTGCTTACAAAACAGCGTAAGGGTGCGATGCTCTGATTTTGTGGAGGTTTATACAGACAATACACTATCATTTATGTTATTAAGAAATGCGTCAGATTAAATATGAAAAGTTTTCGAATATAAAAACCAACCACCAAATGATGATGAGTGTCAAGTTTTAAAATTTTTAAACAAATATTCAAGAATATATAACAATGAAAATCACACTAACCTTACTGTGGAAAAAATTGTTACAATTCTCTGAAAGAATTCTGGTCAGATTGGAACAAACTGATTTATAAACAAATGACTAAGAAAACAGAATATCTAGAGCTACCGATTCAATCTATCAATAGGATTCAATATAGCTACCGGATATAGCAATATTGAAACCTATAATATACTGTAGACTTCTGTATTACCAATGTTTTAATTAAATTATTTATATATATGTGCATATATATATACATATATATATATATATATATATATATATATATATATAAATATGTTATTGCATTTATTTTAGTCAAAGTAATATATATATTGACTTTGTTTCCAAGAATTTCGATTGGTAAGTAAAAATTTATAAGAAAACGATTAATAGAAACAAACGTCACTAAATCATAAACAGAAACAAAATTTATAAAATCATCCAATAATCAATAGAATTATCCGAATTAAATAACGTTGGCCTGTTTTTTTAGTGGATTATCAATAAAAATGAAATGAACGGATATAATTTTTTATTTATTTAAAAAACTCGCGTATTTTTCTCTTGAGTGGTCTCAACCGACGTTGCGTTCAAATTCAATTTCGGCGAACCACAACCGAATCGGGGATATAGGATGGTCATGTGGTACGGCGTTAGTTCTTCGAAGCTTAAGATTGAGCCAAGGACACGTCCTTATTGGAGTACATTCATAGGAGCTTCAAGATTTTCTGCCCACCAAAGGCTTTTTTATGGTTAGGTCAAGAATGGCACATTTCACAATCGAAGTATCTGAAATCGATACCTTCTGAAACGTTCCAAAGTCACTATAAGTCTCAAAGGAGAAAATATGTAGACATTCATTGTAAATAAATCAGGAAAATGGTATTGTGCTAGATACTAAGTCAAAGAAATTTTATGATATTTAGAATTAAAAAAAAAAAAAAAAAATCTGTTCCTTTAAAAGAGTTTCTTACCTTTATCGAACACCAGTTTAGCTTAAAACATACTTTTAATCTATCATCGTATTGACTTTATTTATTTTTTTAACATAAATTTATAGAATATGAATCTATTATAAAAAATATAATTTTTTTTTTCAAATATCCTTGTTCAGCTAAAATATCGCTCAACAGTAACCAGTCACTACAAAAGGAAACCTAATTACAACCTTGTGCTACCCTCTTAATATTCGTCCTTCGACAGTAATGGAAAAGTATAGGCTAAAGAGCCAATAAGCTACATTTCCGGAAAGTAAACGTGAACCTCAATCCATCTTCCGACGTCATAGCAAATGGTTAAATAATTGGCGGTGTTTATGATCTTATCAATGGTAATTTATGATTAATACTCAAAACCATAATGGGACTCTTGCAAGAATGAATATGTGAGCTTTAGGGAGTTCCGCTTAAGAAAAAAAAAAATAGGTACTGCATAAATATCAAATAAAATATTAAGTGAAACTTCACAGTATTCCTGTTAAACTCCGAGTGTTACAGTTTGTACCCATAGAGTTTAGCGTCATGTAGATGCAATAAAACAATCAAGAGGAAAAAGATAATTTTGAGAAAATAAATATTTTGAGTACGTCAATGTATCACTCTGCTGAACATTCCTCAAAGTTATATTAATAAAATTTAAGATTAATAATTTGCATTACTATACTTTTATACATAATTTTATAGATTTATTTACTCATTATGCAAAATCAACTTTTAGCTGAGGATTTTGAGAATTCATTTATCATTGTACAAAATTAAATAATGAGCAGAATAGAAAAAAAAACAAAAGCAAACAAACTCATTCACTATTAAAAAAAAATAAAAATTGATCCAAGCAGCCAAACGAGGTACCTAATGAACGTGCCTTGTTCTTTTCCATTTTTCACGGAATATGAGATGAAATATAGTATAGTACTAATCAGAAATGCGAAAGTAATAAAAAAACGGTAAACAAGAACATCAATGAAAAACAACAAAAGTTTCTTATCATTTAGGACGACTAGGATTTAGGTGCTGTAAATTAATTTAAAATCAAAACCAATCATAAAGAACAGAGAGCTGATAAAATATGTATTTCAGGTAATGAGACCAATGGTTCGATTATCCAACAGCTATATAACCTGAATCGCTGTAAGAGAAAGAAGGAGGTTGTTGATAGTAGCCCCAGGTCACGGTGGATGGAAGATACTGTGACCAGGCTGCGATACCTGGAGGCTCGTGACCCGGCCATCCTAAACAAAGAGGACCGGGGCAGCAAAACAACCTAACTAGGTCCCAATATGGCGAGTCTACCGTGTCAACGATCTTCAACAACCCTGCTGGATCCCACCTACGCAACTCCTCTTGTCTTTAGAAAGAACCTTCGCTATAATTTTTTATTTATTTCTAACCTATGGGAATTCATAAGATTAAATTATTAACAAATAACCTACATAAATCCATAATGCTCATAAATTTTTTTTCAATATCAATTTGAATAATGGAGGTAACAGAGTTTTACAGCCTATTGTCTAATAAAGTAATAACGTTTTGTTTAATGGCAAAATGATACTTAAAAAGCAATAGTTATCTCAAAAATAGAAAATTTTTCATTACAAGTTAATTTAATTGTTCATCATGAGTGTCTTAAATCATATGTACCTGTTAGCCCTCCTTCCATATTCCAGTCTGTTTCTAGCTTGTTTGCGAAACCCTTGTAGCCCTGAAGATGCCTGAATAGGTGAAAATTTGGCATGTAATCTGCATGATTAAGTGAATTATTGAAATTACTTTCACTTACCTATATATGAAATATATAGTAAGGAAAGTATTGCGATCGTGAAAAATTTCGACTTCCGGTTTTCAACGGAAATACACGTTTTGGGGTCCCCTGAGTCCAAATAGCCAAGTCCCGCGAAATGGTGTGTGTGTGTGTGTGTGTTTGTGTGTGTGTGTGTGTGTGTGTGTGTGTGTGTGTGTGTGTGTGTGTGTGTGTGTGTGTGTGTGTGTGTGTGTGTGTGTGTGTATTTGGTGTATGTATATGCCCGCGTTGTAACAGCAAAAATGTCATCAAAATTGGTCAAACGGAGGGGGTATTTTATTTTAAAAAATTTGTGTATTTTTTACGTTTTTTTAGATTTTCTCAAAAACGGCTCTAACGATTTTGATTAAACTCGGTATTTGGTGTACGTATATGCCCGTGATGCGACAGTCAAAATTTTATCAAAATTGATTAATTGGAGGGGGTACTTTACTTAATAAATATTGTCCCTTTTCACGTGTTTTTTTTTTTTTTTTTTATTTACTCAAAAACGGCTCTAACGATTTTGATCAAACTTGGTATTTGATGTATGTACATGACCGCGATGCGACAGCCGAAATTTCTTCAAAATTGGTTAAACAGAGGGGGCACTTTACTTAGTAATTGTTGCCTCATTATCGGGTGTTTTTTTTTTTGTTTACTCAAAAACAGCTTTAACGATCTTGACCGAACTCGGTATTTGGTGTATATATATGCCCGCCATGTGGCAGTCCAAATTTCATCAAAATTGATCAATTGGAGGGGGCACTTTACTTAATAAATTTTTCCCATTGTCACTTATTTTATTTACTCAAAAATGGCTTCAACGATTTTGATCAAACTGAGTATTTGATGTGACAGCCAACATTTTATTGACCGTATTATGAAAATAAAAACTTTTATTTATTAATAAAAAGATTAATTTTACTTAAGAGAGTAAATACGTGATGCTCAAATTTTTGAAGCATCGCAGGTGTGTAAAAATATAGTTTAAGATAATAGTCTATAATTAATATAGGTATATTTTAGTCTAGAAACTTTTGTTCCAAAATAACTTTTTTAAAACAATATCAAGCGATTTTAGAGGAACAGTAATCGTTCTTGATTTCAAGAAAGGCATAAGAGACGTAAACACAAACACCTATCGTTTCACGATGTACTTGCAAAAAGCAACTCTTAGTAAAAAACAAGCAAGCAGTAAAAAAAACTCGACTGTTGATGAAATTAGTCCCTTCATAAATAAATTAGCAATAATGAATCGAAAAGTGCTGAGAACTACCAAATTTTGCTATACAGATACTCTATAACTTATGGAGATATACAAGTATATACTTAAATGAGGAAAAATGTGTGAAGTTGAGGAATGGCGTTTACATAATATCGAAACACGTCGATTTCTAATCTAAGTAAGTTCGTAAGTGAAAGTTGTGTGTTGCGCGTATCGCACCAGATTTTTACTAGTGCAGTCGGTCAACTAACGCATTATTTTTTATACTAGCGCAGTGATTTAATACAGTATGACTATTGTGCATTAAAGGTAAGAGGTGAGGAGTTAAAAACAGGAATCCTAATGGGAGCGGGCGCTAGCGACCTTCCACTGGCTTCCTCATACCTCTGGGGACTGGGTCCTCCTTCCTCGCCTCTTTCTTAGCTCACTGCTGATCAATGAGTAACGGCCCCTGGGTTTTCGAATTGCATCCTTAACTGAATAAAAAAAATATGTTTCCGTTGATTTTACGATCCTTCCTAAGCCTGCAGCACTAAAGGGTAAGTATTTATGTTCAATGTGTAAATGCGGTTTTTCGGTCAGGCACATCATAAAAATAACTTTTTCAAAAACATTTATAACAGGTTATAATGGTTTGCCAACATTTTATATAATAGACTTTTTTTAGTATTATATCCAACAGTTAATTTTTGTTTCAATACCTACCAGTAATTTTTTCGAAATCTAATAATTTTTAAGGCTGTTATTTGAGATGGTGATGGATTAAAAACAATTGTTCGAAAAAAATCGCAAAGAATTATTGATTTACTTGGAAAACTAAAACTTAATACTATTCCAAAAATCAACAATTGTTTTGTAACCATACAGTACAAAAATAACTCTTGTATTTGATGTAGGTTGTACCTCTGGAAAACTGAATGAATGTACAGAGAAACCGAAGATGATTTAAGACACTCATCCTATAGTGAACATGTTTCTTTAAACCTCTGTTTTTGAGATAACTATTTCTCTTTGAGTATGATTATGCCATTGAAAAAAAACATTATATTACTCGACGATAATAGTAAAACACTTTAGTACCACAATTATTCAAATTGATAGATGAAAATCGTGATTTTCTATTTCTAGAATCCAACACACGCTTAACGAATTTTAAAATAATCGGTTAAAGGTACATTAGTCGTTAAATCTAAGCGTTAACGTCGTGTGCAACGTTGATGATAAATCAAAATAATAGGCATATCGTTGATATGCCTATTAATAATTTAATATGTATATCTTATGAATCATGTTGTGAAATTATAGTTTAAGAGAGAGAAATAGGTAGAGAATGATATTTTGAGAAATTTATATAGGACAAACTTTGCTAGGCCTTTGAAAAATTTACATTGAAAAATTCTAAATTGAATTTATCATAATAATTTGAATTCATTCATTTAAAAAAAAAAAAAAAATGATATAGATAAAACGACTGATTTCACTTTCTACGTATTCTACGAATTGGTCGGATGGAATCCAATGGCAGCGACTAGGTATGTCAATATCATTAACACCGGTGCCATGATCTGCATATTTTTATAAAAAGTGATTTCTCCTTCGTGATTCACACCTCAGGACTCTCAATGAACTGGGGCTGTAGCGGCCTCGCCTGACGTGGTAACGTTCTTAGCGACGGGGACAAGGCAACTGCGATTTGTGATCATAGTTGGGTATCAAGCAGGTAGCCTGGATACGATACTCATAAAAATAAAACATAGATAGTAAAAAATAAAATGAAGAAACCTAATGTGAATATTAAAAATATGTACATCAAGATGTGTTCACACTCAGTTTCTTAAATGCACTCCCGAAACTTTTGTCGTTGTTTAAAAATGTAATTTTCAATTTTTAGTTAAATAAAAAATCCTTGAATTTTCTTCCAACAAAAGGAAGGTACCATATGGACTTAATAAAAATAGAATAAAATATTATAATCGTATCCTTTCAACAAATCCTAATATTCCGTTAAGTGGAACGTAACTATCATATACCATTTCTTGACTCATTAGAACATAAAACTTTGAGCCATTAAAAATTCCAAAGATTGTAAAACAGCTCTATTTAAATGAACTAAGTTTATTTATGTAATGTGAATCTTCAAGAAAAAAAAAATGAACTAGGTCCATTACCTTGGACTTGACCTTGAAAAAAAAGGACCCGTGTCCAAAACCTTGAAAAAAGTAACTTAACAAATATTGCGTAGAATAAACATTAATTTTAAATAGGCCAAGTTTATCATATAATTAATCATCACAAATAAAGGCCGTTATGGGAAAACTTCAACTCAGTTCATTGCAAGAGCAATTAATATGCTAAGTATTCTTATTGTGGTTGCGTATATATAAATTTCAAAGTATTGCAGATTAATTCTAACTGTCTCAAAAAAAGTGCCCAAGTTCACTAGAAATACACAAAAACAAATCTTTTATATTAATACAATTTTTGAAATATTTCTGTTTTTATTTTCAATACTTTTCATTAAATGCTATTCACTCTTAATCATGCCACATTCGCTGATTGTCGCAGATTAGTAACAGGCGTGTATCAAAGTTTGAAAAAAAAAAAAAAAAAAAAAAGATTACTGCTAATACCTTTGTTACATTTAATAAAGATAATTTACTTATATCGATAATTTAGCCCCTTCTTTTTACTTACTAATAAAACATATTTCATTTTATGTGAAATTCAAGAATGTGGAATGTGCTTCTTCAAATCGTAAGCGACCTAAGACAATATTTTTTCTCAACGAAGTTTGTACATGTCAGGCATTTATCCGTAAGCACAAAGAACAATCGAAACTAAGCAAACGTCAACCACCAGCCATGAACTATTCTATAATGAAACAAGTTTTAATTAATTATTAAAGCTAACAATTAGTTCTAAGCAATTATTAACATTATTATATTTCCGATAATCTATGATCCAGGAAGGATCTATGTTTGATCTTGGTCGTCATGATTATGAAGTCGTGCCTTGTCACTTAGGTACGAATGCCTGAGAACAGGCCTTCAGGTAATTACCTTAAAAAAAGAAAAAAGAATTTGCAAAAGTCCCATAATTTCAAAATCCCCTTTGATTAAATGTTTTTTATCCTGTTAGGTTTTTTTTCTACTTGATATTCTTGAGAAAAGTATAGGTTTCTGAGAAAATCACCAGGGTCCGACCATAATTCCGATCCCTAGATTTTAGCTAACTAAAGAGCCGATTAGTTTAGATTAAAAAGGATCGAGGTTCAGATGCCATCATTATTTTTTTAAGCTACAGTTTTTATCTCCAATTTGAATATTTCCCGTATAACGAAAATCGAGAAGATGTAAAACTTTTTTTTCATCACTCCTCATTATAGTTCCTGTTCCTTTTGACTGGCATGACTCAGGTACCGCCTACGTTTTGAGGGTGTGAATCATTCTCTTCCAACAAAACACTAGTCCCTTCGGGGATATGTAGTGTTCAGCAATATTGTAAACATTATTTCGTTTTTATATGAACCGATAACAATCATTTTAGAATTTGTCTTTTAATTTTTTGAAATCTGGAACTATTATAACAGGAAATAAAAGTAAACGGACGGAGTGGCTGGTAGGCTTGTATGGAAACTAACCTTTCTTAGGTCTCAAATAATAGTTCTGAAATAGGACATTTTTTCCTCAACGCAAAGAAACTACAAACTGCAAAATGAATCTGCAGTTTATAGTGAAAACGTACTAGGGCTGCCTGAATATTGGGCCAAAGTCACAATATAATTTTATAATCAATTCAATTCCATTAAGTTAATAGAAACATTCATAATTATAATTATTTCAATAAATATTTATTTTAATGATGAATTCCAAAAGAGCGTTTCGTGAGATTTCCCTCCCCCCACCACTAAAGCTGAATGTAACGAAACCAAAATAAAAATGATGTGTAAAATAATTCATTTGTCACAGAAGATATTTTTTTATATTTTTTCCATAGTGTTTGTAAACAATATTATATCTGATTTACATAAATGTAAAAAAAAAGAATAATAATAAAAATAAACTGTTGTTTGTCCTAATTACTAAATTTGGTGAGAGTTAAACTTAAATATTTATAAGAGAAATCCTCGACAATGGAGAATCTATTCATCTAGGCAAAATGAATTGCCATAGCAGTTACAAACGGCAAAGATAACGTTATCGTTTCTCAGTTGTGACGAATACACTACGCTAGGCTGCTATCAAAGCTGGGCAGTGACATCAAAAGAGTAACAGAATTCAACAAGTTACTATAATATATAACGTTATTTTTATTTTCATATTTTTTTTTTATATCACCTCCTTTATTTATGATATCAATATGTTATGATTATCAGTAAAAATACATAAAATTAAAAAAATACAGTCAACCGATTTTCATTTAATTCCTTGTTTAAGTTTGAAAAGAACAATTTATTCCAAATTATTCCATGATCATTTAGCTCCGATAGTCAAAAATCAAACTCGAAATGAAAAATAAATACTAATTAGGTCTTACTTATTGTAACGATTAATTACAGTTTCAGGCAATTGATTTATAACGAACTATGATTATTAGAAAGGAATAACTAATCGTAAGAGAGGTGAAGACTAAATAAATTAGATTTTAAACATTATATTTATAATTCAATATATCTTTTCAATGTACTATGACTATTATAAATAATGTCTGTTTGTTCTTCATATTGAGACGTTTAATATTTAACAGATAAGGGATACCTTACTGTGTCGAAGCTAATTATTTTCACAACAAAATGCTAAATGCACAAAAATAGCTATCTTTTTATTTAGTTATGTTACACAGGCTCTTAAAATGTGATGTTTTATAAACGGTGATGTTAATGGATTTTTTAATTTTGAGGCAAGATGTTTCGATAAAATTACAATTTAGAAAAGGTTAATATTTTTTTTTTGCGCTATATACCAAGGATTATACTCCTTCAGTGAAATATATTACATGGTACAATAATTTTTGGACCAAATTTATTACTGCGTATCCTCATATACAGGTAAAATTCTAATTATCATACGTCAATGCACCTATTTTTTCGAATTATTATATCACCATGATTGCTTAAACAGGTTCATGACACAAAGAACTTAATAACCACACCCTATTATATACCGGCCTGGGAGCAGAAGATTATTGATACCACAACACTTTTCCTAGCTCAAACACCATTACCTCACAACACTCCTACAACAAAACATGTTAGTGAAGATAGCATATCCAACTCACTTTTTGGTTAATTGAGCGGGGATATCGTAGACACTAACTGTACACTGTACACCGGAGTACACACTGGATCAGACGCGGGCGAAGACTGGGGGCAATGGGACAGGGGCCACCAAGGTTGGCATTGGGGTGACTTCCGCTGCCCCCTCTACCGCACCAAGGACTGTACTCCAAGGACGAGGGTGACTTCGGCGCCCGTCCCGATCTAGGAGCCGCAGGAATAACCGCTTACCTATTAATAGCCTATTGTTACCGTTACGTAACAATCGTAACAGCGACGATATCTATTTTTAACTTTTACAACCTGCCTCGAAGAAAACAATATTCCGGTAAAGCTCCTATCAAGTGTGAAGGATGAAAATTCGATGCCTCTTCTGTTATCAAGAGTTCAATAAACTTTCGGAAAAGTACTTTTAAAAATATATAAAGCAAAATATTTATTCCCACATTAAGAGGATTCATCGAAAGAGATAAGTAAATAATTTATTAATAATCTAAAAGTTTAAATGAAACCTTGCTCAGAAGCAATGCCCAATGAACAGGTTCACATTAAAAAACTCACACTATTAACGTTTCAAAGGTTTCTCACGTTGACATGTTGACCTTCATATGTCAAGTCAACTGTCCTATAACAAACGATTCTATGAAGAATTGCAAAAAATTTTAGCACCTTAGTCCTCCTTTATCTCACAATCAGTAATTAAGTACTTGCAATGAAACTTATCGTTGAACATAATCCAAGAATAGCGTACGGTGTGGCATGTTAATTTAACGTATAGTTAAATTGAACGTTCAAAACATTGGTTCGGTTGAGTACAAAATGACATTTCAAATGCCTATAATTATAAATGAACTTGAATATTGTTTTAAATAATAGAAGAATTCTCAAAAATGAAACGTCAGCAGGAGCGAAGGAATTGTATTAGTCCGTTGATACAGCTCATCAATTATAGTACCGTTCGGCTGATTCTTCTTGTTGTTAGAGTCTTATGTCCCAAACACTTTTCAATTTTCGATGGAAATGCACGTTTTAGTGTCCTCTTAGTCCAAATAACCATGTACTGCAAAATGGTCTGGTACAGGTAGCTCAAAAGTTATAAGCCGTACGAACCTGAAATTAGGTATTTAATGAATGTATATGCCTCTGTGTGTGTGTTTGATGTGAAAGAAAAAATTTCATCAAGATTGAGTTAACGGAAAGGGCACTTTATTTCATAAATTTGATCACATTTTTAGTTTTTTCCTCGATTCACTCAAAGCAGATCAACCGATTTTGATCAAACTCGTTCAAGTTCAAAACGAGTTTGATCAAAGTTTTATCATCATTAAAATGTTCTGATAGCGCTTAAATGACGAACGAAAATTTTCCTTCGCCTATAAAATACGTTTGATTTTGTTTATTTAGAGAAATATATGTCTCTCCTTATGCTAAGCTATGAGAAATGGCTAAATATGAAATATTAAAAAGTCTAATAACCGTATGAGAAAAAAAGAAAAGAGTTGTAAACGTGGATTAAAGTGCTTTTTAGAAGATACCTATTAAACGGAGATTCTTCAGAACAATTGTTACAGAGACATAAAATGTTTCGCCGTAGACCATAATGTTTTGCATTGCCGTAATGTCACAAATATAAATAAAACGTTTTTTTCAACAATAAAATATTTCATTCTTCTATAGAGAGTAAATGAGTAGAAAATACCTGTTACTCAATTATTCAAAGCTGTTTTTTGGTGTGAAAACTTATGGTATGATAATGTTTAATAATAATCTTTTAGTTAACAATTTTAGTCCCATAATATTCCTTCCCACAAGATATTTTCATGGAGAAAGTAATGTTATAAATCCGATATGGAATAAAGATCTAAAATAACAACTTTCTTACAATTTTAGGGCTCGTTACTTTCATAGATGTTACAGGATTTCAAGAATTTCACATTTAAGCTCCGAAAATTCAAAGTATTCAGTTCAGTAATAGATCTGATTAATCCGGATAAACGGGGTATAATTTGAAACATGAAGATTGAGAATGAACATTTGTTTTTTCGGAACGATTTAAAAAAAGAAAAAATGATTACTGCAATTTTGATATTATGTTGTTCTTTGGTGCTTCTTCAGCAGTGTTGGAACTTGAATAACTAAGGCAAAGGCGAAATGTCATCGCCTGGTTTATTATCTCCCTAACCAAGGACGTGCTGTTCGCTCATCTCTGCTCTACTAGTCCTTTTCACTATCTCAACATCCAGACTGTTACTAATCATCTGAGGAATACAGTAAACCCTCGATATAGCGAACTGTGAGGGGGTTTGATTTTCAGAGTTCGCTATATCGAGGTTCGTTATAACCGAGGATTCTTTTTTTTTTATCTTTTTTTTTTAGCCAATTCCCGCACTAATTTGATCATATTTAGAATGAAATTCATTCATTAGAACTAGTTAAATTAAAACGCATTTATGTAATTTATTTTTAGTTAAACTACATATTAAATAAACAATGAGATTCATTAATTTACCTACCAAGTTCACTTGAGAGTTCTTTAGCCTTAACTTATTATTCGAATAATACAGAATGGTTAATAAGAGGGTCTGAGATTGGTATTTGAGATTTCATTTGTTTAAAGCAATTTATCAATTTTTTTTCCAAATATTCATGAATGCAGAGCGCAGTCGTTTATTTAATGCTGAAGTTAATCCTTGGACTGCGGTTGAATCTATTTTATCTTTGTTTTTTATAATGGTTGACAATGTTGATTTGTGAATTACATATTTTTCTGTATATGGTTTTCTTACTTAGAATTCCCGATTAAATATCCAGGAGAATTTTAAATTTTTTCTCGATTGATAAGGATTTACGTTTGTGACACACGTCTACGAACGATTTCAATGTGTATTAAAAATAAAAAACAGTATAAACGACTACAGAACACTGATTCGAATAATAAAGAACTCCAAACGGAACTGAGCTAGTTTTGAGAAAAAATTCAATGGAATCAGAGTGAGAGAGCAAAATGAAATCGGATTAGTTAAGAGTAAAAAAAACACCTCAATTCTAGAAACTGGTGCTACTTCGTCTTCCCGCGCTCATTCTACATAATACAGTAAAAAAAAAATTAATAACAATTCTTGCAGTTCGTTATAACAGAATATAATAATTCTCAGGCATCAAATTTAGTTCGTAGTTCGCACTAACCGATGGATTTCGCTATAACGAGGGGTTCAGCAGAAATACAACGGTAATTTTAGGGGGATAGTATTTTGGTTCGCTATATCGAGGTGTTCGTTATATCCGAGTTCGTAATAATGGGGGTTTACTGTATTATACAACATTTTTTAAGCGTAAACAACAATAAACAATTTCTGTTATAAGAATGTTGGTTGTAGAAGTTTATATTCAAAGCGATGAAAAAAAGTTGTGGATTTGTAAAGCATTGGGACTGAATCAATTTCGTCGAATTAAATTCACTGCTTTCGCTTGTAATCCACTTCTAAACTGAGCGGTGCGGTTATGTGTGACCAGACCTTTACCCTGAGTTCAGGTCTACCCTTACTAATTTATTAAGTGATTTTTATTTCACCATTTTCTTTACTATCTTGAAATGGCGCTCCAACCAAAGCGAGATACACCAATTACGTCATATTCAATTGATTTGGTCTGTTAGGAGTAGTAACTTAAATGTTCATTTAATAAGTATCCGAATCTACTTTTCAGGCAGTAAAGATAGTAAAAATAAATAAATAAAACTATAGTTTATTTTGTCTTGATTAAATGATAGAAATATTGAGCTATAACACATACTGACCTCACTAGGTAACCGTTTTTTTTTTTTTTTTAATTTAGTATTATCCAGTTAAATAAAATAATTATCATTGAGTAATTTATTCTGGTAGAGCATTAAGAAATTAACATTCTTTATTATTTAATTAATTTGTAATTTTAGTATATATTCTGGGAATATAATCATTCATCCATTCTTAAGTAAGTCCTTAACGGGGATAACTATTTAGTTATTAACTGAAATATATTATGAAAGTTAAATAAAACAATTATCATTGAGTAATATATTGAGGTGGAGCATTAAGAAATTAACATTTTTTACAAATGAGATTTAAATATATGCCTTATACCATTTTGGGGAAGATGGTTTCTTCAACAAACGATGACTCCGAGTTCTTATAATTTCGTAACCGGCTGAAAACCTAAACATATATTCTTCAATCCAGGGCGACAGTTTAGTTGGAATGTTAATAATTTAAAAAAAGAAATATTTATGTTTGTATGAACACCGGTTCCCATCGGATCCAAATAACCTGAAATTAATTAAGCCTGGTTATTCTCAATGAGTACCATTTCAGTAAAAATGTTGTAAATAACGAAGTTTGCAGTTTTCAAGGTTTTCTTCACACTACAACATGCAATCCATATTGAATTTTAGTGAATTCTATTGAATCAGAAATGACTTCTGGTGGTTTTTAATTTTCTTTCAGCACACTTATTTCATTCAAAACTTTTTTTCCCAATCAGCCCAATCTAGCTGAGGTAGAGGGCGGTATTATTAGCTCCAGCCCTATTCAATAAAACATTAGTTAAAGGATAATTTTTTGGGGATGATTGAGGCTTGTGTGACAGGAGCATTAAAAGGTAATAGAACTAACATTGTGAAACTCCTCCCTCTTTTAATTGCCTAGCTAAGAAATAAACCTATTTATTTTATATTCATTATTATTTATATTAATTCTACTGTAAAGGAAGATACTGATAGCTATTTCTTTAAATAATAAATATCTCACTTCTTGATCATTTTGTTAAGTGTTTCGTAAAAAAATCCAACACTTAAAATAATTGTATTTGCATTTTGCCGATGTTTATTGTAGAAGACCAAATCCTGTCGTGATCGTTTCGGGATTGTACACGAATCCTTAGGTGCAGATCGGTTGTAGAAGACTCAAGAACCAAAACTGGATCCCCGATTGCTTTAGCACCTTGATCAGTGAACGGATTGCCAACGAGCTACAAGACGCGCAGTTGTAATAAATGCCATGAAGCGCTCTAAACTGTCCTTAGGGCTTGTATTTTTTTCGAAAGTCATTGTCGTGCGATCCGCCTACGTCGTGATCCTCAGTCCGCGGAGGACGAACATGGGCGTCCTTTCCCTCGGCCGGACAGCACCCAGGCCCTGTCGTTCGTTTCCTTATCCTCCCATGTTTCCTGTTCTTAATCAAGGTTCCCCCTCACTGCTAATGGACGGATTGGCTCAAGTGCTTGTTGAATGTTCCTCACGAATAAAGCTAATATTTTAAATTATATCTGTCTAATGATTTCCGTTATAGATAACATTACAAGGTTAGAACATGTTCATACTCTTCGAATATTAAATAAGAGCCTTCTCCTTGACACGGAGGTTTATATTAATTAACATTGTTTCCTTACAATTTGTAAGGGGAACAATGAATCACTTAAAATGTCATACAGCTTGGATAAAATAAGATGGTTCAGGTGATATGAATCTCAAATATGTCTTATTTAGGAGGGGCGGGGGTAATAAGTATATATTCTACATACTAAGTAAGATATATATCATAATAAGGATAGGTGTTTTAACAATTATAATTTATTTAAAAAATAAAATGAATAAAAATTAAAAAAGGAAAAGAAAAAAGCCTAAGTTAATTTTTGGTAGGATATTAAATGTTTCGCTTTAGTTCCAGTGATACAACTGTAAAATAAGAATTTTGATCATCACAAAATAAGTACTACAAACCACAGTTTAAGGGATATTTTGTGCAGGTTGATATCGGAATGAGAACAATGAATTAAAAAAAAAAGAAAATTAAAAAGAAATCGTGGCATTTATTGATTTATTTACAATAAAATGATCCAATCATATAACGCAAAGGATGAGGAAGAGCTATTAGATAGTGAAGATATATAAATAGCAATCGAGGAATGTAACTCGTAAGTTTCTTTTCTTCGCCCTCAAATATAAAGGCTACTGATGGGCGAGCTCTGAAAGAGGGGTGTGATATCTATAGAATAAAAGAATGGAGGAGTGGGGGTTTATCCTTGGATTTTTAGCCAAAGAATTTGCTATAATTGCTAAAGGAAATAATTCGATATTTTTAGCTTTTAGATAGTATTCGTTCCCTGGCGTTCATCATCAAATAACGTATATTACTGTTGACAGTGAGGCGACCTACCTCGAAGAAAAACAAACCATTCAATTGTTGGGGGCTGTCGTAATATTTCGACAGTAATGTATTTTCTCATTCTTCTCTTTGCCCGTTGGCTGTCTTTAGATTTTTATTAGCCGGAGGCAAAAGTTTCATGTCGTGCCTGGTTCCGATCGTTACTTCAACAAAATTATAGGTCTCTGTTGTTCCTCCGAGGCGCCTCGGAAAGACATGACTCGCGGGGGTATAAATAAAGAAAAGGGTTGCCAAAGGATCCCGCCAGGTGCTAGATAAGGGAATGGAGGAGCCACCCTGAACGAATCGCACACATCCGAACCTGATTGTCTTAAAAGGTGGAATCCCGAATGCCTCGCATGGAGCATTTGAAGGCCGCGCTTGTGGTAATCTCCTAGGAGGCTATTTCACTATATTGCTTAGGCGATACTTCTTAAAAACCTCTACAGTTCAAGCTTGAATGTATGTATTAGTAATGATTTTGTTGAATCGGTCCATATAGTAGGTTATCTAGTTCTCAATCTGAAACCGTGTGTTTTTTGACTATCCTTGTGATTAACTTCAGAATTACTTTTACCGCAATGGCTTTATATAAGTATCAAGTAATTTAGATCCAAAGACTGTGCTCTTTTTAATGTAGTATGTCTTACCATATGCCTCAACACGCCCTTCTATACTACTAAATTGTTTAGACTTGATTACCTATATGTTTTAACAGCCCAGAAAAAACATAGTGTAAATAAGAGTTAGCTCCATGGGCGAATCCAGCCGATCGGAAAGGGGGGCTGCAGTCCTAAAGGGGGGGCTGCAGCCCCACAGCTCCTTATTTGGATCTGCTAATCAGCTTTTTTACCTTTATTTTCCTTTCCCAAAACTAAAATTCTACTTGTTCTGCACATTATTTGTTCTTTAACTTGCTTCCTTACATTAAGGAAAGTCAAATTCTATCTTAAAATGACGAAAAATTTTCCAAAGGGAGGGGCTGCAGTCCCCACAGACCCTCCCCTGGATCCACCAATGGTTAGCTCTAATTACACTGTTTTTATACTTACTTGGAATGTTTAGTCTAGTCAGTCATAAATAATTCAATATTTGACTTTGTCTCTAGCATATGCAAATAATGTGTAACGGTTGAGACCCGTTGTATTATCCGTCAACTGTTGTCGTCTCTTTTAAGCGGTTTCACTTTTTTCAAAAATTTTAACATATTTTTGTTATCACACTTATTTTTGAGGCCGTTTGAAATTTTCCGTACTATAAATCACTTACCAATCTGATTTTGCCTTAATTTTGTTAAGGTGATTAAATTTAAAATGACGGTGTGTTCTGTTAATTTTCTTCTAATATTAAATAATTAATGATTTATTAAAGTAAACATTTAATATTAATTAATTAATTATTTATAACAGTAAACATTTATAATTTATATCAATAAATCATTAATTAATTAGTATTTGAACTAAAGTAATAAAACCGATCATTTTAAATTTAATCATCTTATAAAATTAAGAAAAATCCATTTGGCAAGTGCCTTATAGTTGTAATTAATAATCTATCAATATAAAGCATAAATGTTGATTCTACCAGGAACATTAATACTGTCAATTAAAGACCCTTGAGGGTAGGGGTAAACAAAAAATAAATAAAGAACATTAATTTTGCAAGTAAATCTTATTAAACAAAAGAATATATTTAACATAACGTAAGTTGTACCAACTCAAGTTTAATATTACATCATTGACATTATAATATTATTAACAGTAAATAAGCTCTGATGATGACCTAATATTGGGTCGAAACGTTGGAAAAAATAATATACGTGTTTCTCACATATTAGTGCTATTTATTTTGACCGCACCTCCAACCGTTTCCTCTTCATTTGCGTTATAATTTATTTCCAGCCTATAATAATCCTATAAGAGGGATGTATTAATAATTGAACGTAACTTGTGTTTTATGTTGGATTCCATTACGTTAATATGAGAAGCAAATATTAATGTATATAGCTATACAGCTATACACATCAAAAAGCAAAGAACAAATACAAAAACGAATAAAAGAAATTAAAAAAAAAAAAAAAAAACCGAATAAGAAACAGAACAAGACTAAGCATTCATAATTGACTGGATAAATAAAGTTCGATTATGAGCACATAATAATACTGAATTGTATATGATAAAAATGAAGATGAAAAAAAAAATTAAATAATTAAAATGAAAATCAATGTTCACTACGATTTAGGTATGTCGTAAAAAAGTAATTGTTATGAAATAAAACCTTTACATATGGCGAAAGCAATATAAGTAATAATAGTTGTTGTATTTAATTGCCATTTTCTGATTTTTATTGCCCATTTTTCAGAGCTTTTAACGACACTGAGTTCAAGGCACTGGCCTACCTTTTCATTAATTATATGCCATAGATTTCAGATGGCGTTGTTTCTCCCTTTGAGGTAGGAAGCTGTGTTCCAGGTATTTAGGTCAAGAAAAAGTAGAATCCTGTGAAACCTTCAATCAGCATATGTCAACCTGAGGTTTGGTTTAAAACAACCACATTATATTTCATGTTTCCTATAGCAATATTTACAATACGTTGACAAAAATAAGGATTTTTCAATACTGATGACCTACTTCCTTCCCATGTTTATTTTTTCGTAGTTATTAGACGAAAGCAATATAATTTGCAAAGATTTTGTTAATCTATTTGTGAAATATGTGGAATAAAAACTTTAAAAATTTTGTGATAATACATATATATATATATATATATATATATATATATATATATATATATATATATATATATATATATATATGTAGGTAAAAAGAAAGTCATTTGAGATATAGTAGATGTAATATATAATTAGCTAACATAATCTTTTATTCTCACTTTATTTAATGGCGAAACAACAGAATTTTATTAGTAGTATAGAGATTTACTTCCTTAGTTTACGTTCTTGAAATGTCTTTATAATAAAATATATACCTACTGTAAAATATAAAATATTCAGCTAAAAAGGACGCAATAATAACACAAACAATAAAGCTTATTATTACATTATTATTTTCTGATGACTGGTTAATGTAAACAGAGAAAGAGGCAAAAGTTTTATGAAGGGCGTCTCCAATCAATGGTCCTAGCTACCGGAGCTCAACACACAACAGCTCATTAGAGAGCTCGCCTTTCGTTTGCTCTGGGACATATAGCTTTGAAGGTGATCGAATGGGGGTTCAGTCATGTTTTCAGACAGTCTTTTACATTATTCGCTTCAGTCCGCCGAGTTGGAGTGAGAAGAAGGAGAGAACCACCTCTGTGTCGTGCAATGTTTGCAAAATATGTATTAGGCCCAAAAAAGGCTTGGGACCGAATCATTTTAGAGGCGAGGACTGATCTTTATGGATTCCAGATGCTTAACTTCACACTAATATATCACTGATGTCATTGGATTCTTTGGAATATAAACACCTTTGGCCTCTAACACCTTAGGACCGTAATAGTGTAAGAGTGCGACCACTTTCTACCAGAAATGGTATCCGCACTCATCAGCAACATGTCAACCAAGATGAACGAGGGTGATGCTATATCCAAAGGAACGCTTTACAAGTTGATAGTGAAATAATTTCATAGTGTCAAATAGTTAAAAATTGACAACGCAGAATAAATTTTTTCTTAGTTTTGAATGACAGTAAATTTTTATATGTACTCAAGTATTGATTATTTTCCTTGAATTGAAACATTAAAAAAAAAATAAAAATTAGACTCATTAATGACGGCAAAACAACCAAATATCAGGTGCGCCGGTTTTTTGTTCATAATTTCATATTAAAAGCTTTTAGGGGTTAGAAATGCTTTTAGGGGGAGCGAACTTTAAGGACATAAAATATTACAAACTATTATAACTTTTCACATAGAAATAGTAATAGCTTATTTGTGTCCTTACCTTTTGCGGAGTGGTCGCCCCTCGCCCCTTCACTGGAACCGATGGTGCTGCTGAATATAAACTATTTCATATAATGACGTTCAATGAGAGGATGTTTACTACAGAACATTACTCCTTGCAGAGTACTTTGGACCTAATTT
This sequence comes from Aelia acuminata, assembly GCA_911387785.2. Taxonomy (NCBI): domain Eukaryota; kingdom Metazoa; phylum Arthropoda; class Insecta; order Hemiptera; family Pentatomidae; genus Aelia; species Aelia acuminata. The sequence continues at coordinate 137,144,455 of OU426979.1, forward strand.
AGATGCGAAAATCAAACAAAAAAAGGAATAACAGAAAGATTTAATGCCTCACAATCTGCTTTACATATGAAACGAAGCTGGGGAAAACCTGGAAGATGATCGCGACATCCAGGCATGGGATGTCCCCGCCTACGTCCCGGAACTGACCTGTCAAGACCATAAAGTACAGCCTTAGAGATTGAAGTAAGCGGGAACCCCCAAGGACCGAGCTTATCAACTGATCGGTGCAAAGTTAAATAAGAGCTTGCAAGTTGGCATTATATAGTTTGGATGGACCAATCTCCTCGTTGTAAACACTTCCCAAGCAATATATTTTTTAGGGGGAGCAAACTTTAAGGACATAAAATATTACTTTCCTTCCAACTTTTCTTTCTGATAATTTCAATATCCTTTTCATTCTTCAAGTATAATTACGAAATAAAAGAACTCTTCATAAAGAAATGGTAATAGCTTATTTGTGTCTGCCCCTCGCCACTCCACTGGATCCAATGGTGCCCAAACATAATTTTCAAAATTTTTGTCGGAATCATTCTTACTCGAATGAGGTAATATAAGTACTGATACGTAAGTAAATCTAAAACACGAAATCAGGACCGAAATATCAAATTCTCATTTCTCCTTTCCTTCCAACTTTTCTTTCTGATAATTTCAATATCCTTTTCATTCTTCAAGTATAATTTCTTCGTTCTTCACTTGGTATATATATTTTTTTAAGTATGTTACTTTCCTTGGTTTGTACAATGTTTTTTGATAGCCTGCCTGATATGATATGTATAAATAATGCATATACAGCTGCACGTCCAAGATATCATAAAACCTGGATAAATTTATTTGAAAATAAATTGCTTTGCGAAAATTATCTTTCAAAGCCAAATCAGGTCAAATACTTCTTCTCTTGAACTCTTCTGGCCTTCGCCTGATTGAGGTGTTATGGTTTAAGATGAAACCACACTAACACCGTCCCTAAACTGAGGTCTAGATACCTAATAAAAGGGCCTGGTTGCACTTTTATGCAATGCCTGATGTTAAGCACTTTTATACTTTTAAGTAAAATTTTTAAATGATACTAATATAAGATTTTGTCCCTAAATGAGTAAGTAATCATGGGAAAACAGTGGAACAAAAATGAGTAAATCTCTCAGTCTGGATCCTGGTGGTGGCTTCAAGATATCAAAATATAGCAGAAACATAAATAAAGTGTTAAGAGATTTTTCGTTATTATACATTTGCAGCAAACATGTGTTGTCCTCAAATATACATCTAGACTATGACCAAATTAAGTTAAATAAAAAATAGATAAAATGACTAAAAAATAGTTTAAGTACACTTATCATCAGTTAGAAACAGCTGAGTCTGACGATTTGGTATTTTAAAGTATGTTTGATTAATTCCTATTGAAGGTAAGATTTAAAAGGAATTTATGACATGATTTTTTTTAGTAAAAAGAATAAAAATAAGTATGAAACCAAATAATAATCGAAATTAAAAATTTTAGGGTATTAAGTGTATATTCATTCTAAAAAATCACAGTATTGCAACTTCATTAGTACGCCAAAAACACATCTTTTAAATACTTAACAGTCCTTTAGTACAGATTTCACATTAAATTTAGCCCAATATTATGATATTACAATTAATATTGTTATCAGAACGGTTACTATTTTTTCTTTTTAAACTCTTCAATTTCTTTGTTCTGATAGCCGATGGAAGAGAAATTGAAAGTGAACTTCACGAAACCGGTCTTGAAGAACTTGCAACAGGAGCCAACTTTCCCCAAAAATATTTGAGGCGATGAAACATCCAGAAACGACCATGATTAATGTCTTTCTCATAAGAAGACTATCTACTATGCCACTTATAATTTTTTATCATCATCATTTTAATTAGTCATATATAGTCTTTGAAAAATTTGAATAAAATGTTTCGTTTACAGTGACAGTTGACTTTATTCCCATTAGATTTTTTTCTATATTTATTTTATAGATTATATATTCATAAATTATCTACTCCTACAAATTATCTATTGTCGGCTATATTTATAGAAATGGGGCTATGAAATTTACAAAATTGAAAAACATTGGTGACAGTTTAGGTTCACGATTGTTATTCTGACATAAAAATAGAAGAGGTAACGATTAGTTAATAACAGATTTGTGCCACGTAAATTACATGCAATCGTTACGTCTACGTCGAGCTTAAAGAATATTATCCTTTACCTTGAGCGTAAAGAAACAAATTTTTTACAAGACTAAAATACAAGAATAAAACTTCAAACTATGTACTTGAATTCGAATGAGTGGTATGAGAAAAACTACATTTCCACAGTTTTCAATTTGGGGAAATGTGAAAAAAATAATTCTACATTTGCAAAGAGATTTCTTGGTCTTAAATTATTTTCTCCGTTATGTATTCCTTATAAGAACTTAGAATTAGAATTCTTTCAGATCAGATGCCTCGACATGCCACGGACCCAAAACGAAATAAAAAAGAGAATAGCTTTTTTTTGGACATGTTTCTCAAACGACAGATCGAGTTATAGATAGGCATTTTTTTTTTTTCAATATTCATCATATAATGGATTTTGAAGTTAATTATTTAAATTAAATTAAAGTTAATTTTTTACCATTTTTGCATTTTCGCATTTTTACGAGCACTTCAAGCTCTAATTTCGAATCCATCAAAACTGTTTACTAATTACATTGTTTACTAATCTTTTCCGTAAAATGTAACGATTAATAATTTATCCATAATGGCACATCCCTGGTTTAAATACTTTAATTGTAAATTTTATTTTCAATGTTACAGTTTTCTATTATATTACTACAAAAAGACCCAGTTTCTACATTATACGAGATTGAAACATGATATTAATGAATATCCCTATTTACTTACATCGTTGAGTTTTCCTAGTTCATGATATCTGTCCATTTACCTTATCTTTATAATTTATTAAGATTTTAATTTTAATTTTTCCAACTATTGCAGATAAAGATGCAGTTTTAGCTTCAGTCTGTATTGTTCTGCAATTTTATCAATTTGAGTGTAGATTATATTTGTTCTTATATATCACACACCTACGAAAACTAAGACCATTTCTATTGGTTGTGATTTAAAATGCCCTCTCCCCCAACTCCGATGACCTTAGATAAAATGTAAATGCCCACTATTATCGAGAAAAGTATATTATTTCCTCAATGTGGGTTAAAATTAATTAAAGTTAATTATTAATTCGCAACAATGTGATGTTCCCGAAAATATAATTCACCATGTTATGTTCTTAATTGTGCTACACCAAGAATTTTTGTACAAAAGTCAATGCTTGATAAATTACATAGTTAATTTTTTTTTTGAACAACTTCATTCTCATATTTCACAATCTAACTCCCAAGTTATTTTATTTTATTTTTGAAGTTATTTTATAGTGCGACTGGAAACCGGTATTAAAACAATAGAAATAGAAATAGTCAAGAAAAAGTACATAGATCGCTTTATTAAAAATGCCCGAAGATAAACTGCCACGGATTAGTTACAACAGATTAAAAGACCTGGACAATACCAACATGATCAATAACTGGTATTCACAACTAAAAACAAAACTAACGAAAGTCGGATCAGTAACAATCTTGGAACATAATAAACCTAATCCTGACGTTGCCCAACTGTATTTTAAAGACATAATAAATAGATTTGAGAACCACTTTTTCTGTAACGAAATAAATTCAGCCATAAATTCGAAATATAACTCAGAATACAGAAATATTATTAGCTTTAATCAGGTAGAACAATATCTAAACTTCAGAACTAATATAAACAAACTAAGATTAGTAAGTCAGCTTAGAACTGCCAATTTAACACAACCATTCACACGTAATTGATATTTGACTGATGTTGATATTATTATTTTTTTTTTTCTTATTCGTTAGTATATCTATTGTTTTTCTATTATGATGTATTTATATTTTAATAAGTTTTATCTATTAATTAATATTTATTTATAACTTATTTTCCTGTCTTTTTATTCGACTTAACGTATATTTAATTTTAATTTGTTCAAGATGGAGGCAGACCTCCTAAAACTAAAAACTATAAGCTCTTAAAGGCTTAAATTTTATTGTATATACCTTTGAAAACTGTAAACCAATTGTTTATTTTTTGCTTTATAATTACTGCATTAACATGTGTATAATGTGTATACAGCCAACTCTATTTGTATGGGGATAAACCCCGAAAACAAATAAACAAAAGAAAATAAATTCATTCATTCATTCATTCAAGTTATTTTTTTTCAAGGCTAGTCCCAAAGACCCTCTGGTCAATTTTTCCCATAAACAATGAATAGTTCGGAATAATAAAAAAACCGAAGGCTCGATAAAGAGGTCATTTAAAATACCGATGACCAGATGAATATATTCCATGACATTTGCATGAGGCGATGGCAAGGGGATGGGCCATATGGTTGAAATCCTTGTGGATCCCACAACCTCTAAACGAAAATAAGCATCTGCCAACATCAGTATTCGAACAATGGAGAGATAAAATAAAATGATATTGTGAAACGACTTCTGAAGGACAACAATGTTATGTATCAATATAACATTTATTGAAATGAGTGATAGGGTCATGATATGATGGTTAAAGACCAATTATTTAAGCAAATGGCCTCAAAGAATAGATATTCTGTAGACAATCCGTCTATGCCTTTCATTAATTAGCTTCCAAAATTATAAGAAGTTAATATGCAACTGTTCCTTTTTTTTTTTTACTACATATATTCACCATTTTCATGAAATACACGGCATATATGGTGTTTAGAAGCCGAAGCGAATAGTTGCTCCTGTTGTGTCCCCGTTCTTCAAACCGATAAGTTCTAGTCTTAAGTTTTTTCTTCTTCTTAATTAGTAGTTTATTAGTCTTAGAACCAATTTATTATAAACATATAAGTAGATTATAAGGAAATATTTAGGTTTAAGTATAGAAAGTAAGATTAGGTTAGCTTAGGTTAGGTAAACATGTGCGATCCACCCGCACTTATGGCGAGATTTCGGAAGAGAGGGCGTTTAAAACTATCAACAGAAACATTAAATTTAACATTTATGCCTAAAAGTAGCCCTAACTACCTTATCATAAAGAGAATTGGTGAAGATTATTTTAAAAAAGTTTCACCATTCTTTATTCTTAAATTTATTGTTAATTTAATTGGGGATGTATAAAACATTAAAAAGTTAAGAGATAGTACATTATTAGTAGAGACAGCCACAAACAGACAGACAGAGAAGCTATTAAGTTTTAAAGACTTTGGAGGCCAATTTCAAATTGAGGTTAGCCCTCATAAATCTCTAAATTATTGTAAAGGCGTGATCAGGTGTTACGACCTTCCGTTTGTTGAGATCGAAGAAATAAAAAAAGAACTCGGTGATAGAATAATTGATATCAATAGAATCAAAATGAAAATTAACGGCATTGAAAAATATACACACACATACATTGTAACATTCCCGGTACCAAAATTACCCGAAACAATACAGATAGGATTTCACACAATACGGGTTCAACCATATACACCGAATCCGATGAGATGCTACAATTGCTTAGGGTTCGCTCATCCCACTATATAATGCAAAAAATCAGCAATTTGTGCCAATTGCAGTGAAGAAAAACATTGTAACAATAATACGTGTAATAAACCCCAAAATTGTATTAACTGTAAAGGGAATCATCACGCATTAGATCGTAAATGTCCAATATTTATAGCACAGAAAGAAATAAAAGCTATTCAATTCAGTAATAAAGTCCCCTTCCATGAGGCAAAAAGAATTTACATATTTCACAAAATCTTTTGCAGATATTGTAAAACCCAAAATTATTGAAAAGAAAGCCAATGTTTTGTTTACATTTTCCGAACCCAGTTGCTACCAGCAACTAAACATAATCAAGCAGCAGCAGCCCGCTACGGCCGGGTCTGCCCCGTCCCTCCCCCCTCCCGTCGCCTCCCTCCCCCTTCCCGTCGCCTCCCCTCCCCCTCTCGTCACCTCCCTCCCCCCTCCAGTCGCCTCCCTCCCTCCTCCCGTCGCCTCCCTCCCCCCTCCCATCCCCTCTCCACAGACCTCGGCTAGCTCTGTCGCTAGCCCAGCTCCCAGGCCTCGCTCTCCAGTAGCCTCGTCTGAGAGCGACTCAGATCTCGATTCCGATCTTTCTGCTCCACCGGCTCAGTTGACTGGATGCACTGAGGAGATGGACATAGAAAAATCGGAAATATATATAGTTAAAAAAGGAAGAAAGAAAAATAAGTCTTCAAGTAAAAATCTAATAAATTGTTTTATAACATAAAATATGCAATGATAATATTGTCTTCCACAAATACTAGAGTTTCTATTTCTTCTATTTCTCATAATGCTTTTTTCAATTATTTTGGTCCTAGTTCCTATTTATCTTCATCTTTTCTCCTCAATAAACATCACTATCAACCATCAGTAACATCTTTCTCACCATGACCCTCGTCCAATGGAATTGCAATGGCATTAAAAGTCATTTCAATGATTTGAAGATCTTAATGAAAGATGAAGATCCCTTCGGAATATGCCTCCAAGAAACCCATCTAAAACCTTCCGACAAATTTTCCATTAAAGGCTTCGACATCTATAGGACAGACTGCACTTCAGACTTTGACCTAGCGTGTAGAGGAGTAGCTATAGCGATAAAGGTTTCCGTTTATTCCCACCATGTATAAATAGATTCCCCACTTCAAGTAATAGCAGTTCAAGTTCATCTAAACATTTCCTTTACTATTTGTAATATTTATCTTCCTCAGGACAACGCCATAGAGACAGGACACCTTCTCCACATCCACAGACAATTGAAGAAACCAGTTTTATACACCGGTGACTTTAACGGCCACAATCCACTATGGGTCTCTCGCGATATCAACTCCAGGGGTCGAATTATAGAAACTATTTTAGATTTAACTGATCTCTTATTATTGAATTCCGGCGATCCAACATATTTAAGTTCCACCTTCGGCTCTTTATCATCCATAGACCTATTCTTTTGCAGCAGTTCCCTGATTGACTGTATTGACTGGACAGTTCTACCAGAACCCTTTGGAAGCGATCATTTCCCTATACGTTTAAAATGTAGGAGTGCGAAATACGAAATTTACAGGGTGCCTAGATGGATATTAGAAAAAGCAGACTGGCCGCTATTCACTTCTTTAGCTAGTCCGCCAGAATATTCCCCTAATAGTATGATCATTGAAGACGGATGTAAAGCCATAACCAAGACAATCCTGTCAGCAGCAGAGGCCTCAATCCCAAAAACCAAGGGCAATTACAGAAGACCGCCTGTCCCCTGGTTTAATAACGACTGTAAGGAAGCTACCAAACCAAGGAGAAAGGCTTTCAAGAGATTTAAAAATAATATGAATCAAGAAAATCATATAGAATATAAAAACAAAGGGCAACATGTAGAAAAATTCTTAATGAAAGAAAAAAAGAATCTTGGAAATCATTCGTTGAATCCATTAATTCCTCTACCCGTTCCAAAGTTGTGTGGGAAAGAATAAAGAATGTAAGAATAACAAGCTCTACCTCTAGGTATACCCTAACGTGTGAAGGAAAGTTGAGCGATGACAGCTGTAATATGCAGAATTTTCGCTAATTATTGCACAGGAGTATACAATGAAACTTCTAAAGACAATAACATCGATATATTAGACTTTTCCACTACCGATTCGAGCATAAATTATAACGCTACATTTTCTCTTTGGGAAATGCATACTGTACTAAATGGTGTCAAGGGATCTTCACCTGGACCAGACCTAATCCACTATGCCATGCTCCAACATCTGCCTGAAAATACCTTGAAATGGCTGTTAGATTTCTACAATCACATCTGGATCTCTGGTTATTTTCCTAATGATAGGAATCAATCATTAGTGGTCCCCATTTTGAAATCAGGCCAAGATACGCGGAATCCATCCAGCTATAGACCCATCTTCCTAACAAGCTGTTTGTGTAAAATATTAGAACGAATGGTGAACAAAAGGCTTACATGGATCATAGAGAAAAATCAACTCAACAAATTTCCAGTGCGGATACCGAAAAGGGAGATCTACTATTGATCATTTAGTTCAAATGGAGGCCGAATTACAGTATACATTTGTCCGGGAAGAGCAGGCAGTAGCTGTATTCTTTGATATGCGAAAAGCTTTTGATAAAACCAGTAAATTTTCCATTTTATAAAAGCTTCATTCGTTAGGATTTAGGGGTAATCTTCCTAAATTTATCCAAGAATTTCTTTCTTGTTGCTCCTTTCGAGTTCGAATTGGTACATCCTTATCTCGACAGTGCAGGCAAAGGAGTGGAGTTCCACAAGGGTGTGTTCTAAGTACGACCTTATTCGCCTTGGATTCCTCGAGAAGTAAAAACGATGCTCTTTGTCGACGACCTAGCAATATTCTGCAGAGCAAAGTTTACACATTCTATCAAAAGTAAACTGCAAGATGCGCTCGATCGCATTGATGGATGGTCTAAATCATCAGGTCTCCGTTTCTCTACTGATAAAACAAAATGCTTACATTCCCATAGAAAACGGAAATCACCGCCTCCACCAGAACTAAGTCTTGGAAATGTCACTCTACCTTACGTCAACACCTGCAAATTCTTTGACAGGCGACTTTCCTGGCAACAACATATAAAATCACTTCGAGAAAGATGCTCAGTAAACCTCAAGGTATTGAGAGTACTCGGTGGAACAAACTGGGGATCAGACAGGACTACCATGCTGAAGTATATCAAGCCCTAATATCTTAGAAAATTGATTATGGTAGTTTTATTTTTAGCTCCGCTTCTAAAAGTACTCTAGCTATGCATCACACAGATATTCGCCTAGCTACCGTAGCATTCCGAACCAGTCCGACCCTCAGTCTTTGTGTAGAATCCGGCCTACCACCGCTTTCTTTCAGAAGACAAAAGCTTGCCATTAATTATATCATGAAGTTGTACACCAATATCTCGACCCCTGCCCACAAATACGTATTTCAGCCTAAATTTTCGACAAGATTTCAACAAAAGAGCAACGTAACACTCCCGTTAGCAGAAAGAATGGCCCATGCCGTAAATAGATTAAAAGTCGTCACTTTAAATGACGTAGAAAATAACATACCCCCGTGGACCAATGTACAACCGAAATTAAAGTTAGATCTTGTCAAATTCAAAAAAGACAATACAGATCCAAATTAATATAAAGAACTATTTGATAAAATCATTCATTCATTGCACGAACACCTATTGATATTCACCGATGGTTCCAAATCGGATACATCAACGGCTTCCGCCTTTGTCACACCCGATTCTGCATATAAATGTAAGCTACACCACCTTTGTTCGATATACACTGCAGAAATTAATGCCATCGCAATGGCTCTACGACATATCATGAACATGCCAGTTGTTGAGGCAGTGGTAGTATCAGATTCCATAAGTGCCCTGAGGCCGATGAACAACATGCTATGTGGAGTCCGACCACCCAGGAATAAACAGGGTTCTAGGGCTAATAAAAATGCTACACCATGCTGGAAAATCTATATCTTTCGTTTGGGCTCCAGGCCATACAGGAATTAGAGGACACGAAATGGCTAGTAAGGCGGCGAAAGAAGCTCTTGCTCTTCCAGGACGAGGCAAAACCTTCCTAACAGCGTCGGAATTAGCGCGACCGCTAAGGAAAAACATACTTCAAGATTGGCAGACATTGTGGGACAACAGCCCCGCCCCGAATTGAAGGCTATCAAAAAGGAAGTTAGAGCATGGAGCAGCTTCTGCCGCAGCAGTCGCAGGGATGAGGTGGTTCTAACACGACTGAGGATAGGACATACGAGGCTTACGCACATCCACCTCATAACAAAAAAAACTCCGCCCAGATGTCCTAACTGTGATGAAAGATTGACAGTAGCTCACATCTTCGATGCTTGTACTTACTACAAAAGAAGACTACAAGACCAGGATATACCAGCAAATATATCCACCGCATTGGGAAATGAAGAACAATTCTTAAATAAAGTCATTTCTTTTCTCTCCAGGGAAGGATTTCTTAAAAGCATTTGATTTTTTTTTAAATTTTTTTTCTTACTTTTATCCTTTTTAAATTATCTATCCTTTTCTTCTTTTTTAATTAATTTATCTTTAGGATTTTCTTTAATGAATTTTTCTAACTCAGATATCGCTCTTTCCGTCTCCTATTCTGATTAATCTTTTTCTCAATCTTTATTTTTATTGCTTATTTATTTATTACCAATTCTATTTTTTGAAAGCATGCTTCCAATCTAAATAACCAAAATCTTAAAATCAATAAATTTAAACAAAATAATATAGATATAAACAAGGGCGTATATGACCAAGGGGTTTTACGCCTTCATACTAAAACAACCAACCAACCATGAAATACACGGTGATGGAAAAAAATATTTGCACATCACGTTCTCATGGATAAATGAATTCAAGGAAACAAAATACTTCGCTTTACTTAACAAAAATGAAAATTACATTTATTTAAAACTCTAAAAACCCTCTTAAAAAAATAAAAATAGAAACACATCTTAATTAAACAAAAAAAATAATACAATAAAAGTGCTTTGAAAAAAGTATTTGTACACTTTGTCTACTATGATTAATAGCTAGTGTCCATATATTCGTTTTCTAACATCTTTAATCCTTTAGTAACAATATTCTCTGGTCTTTCAATCAGTTTCCTTCCGTCAGTTATCATGCCTAATACATACATTGTGTGCCGCGACTCTTGAACATATTGTTTTACTAAGGAATCAGAAAAAAACGTATCGCCAGAACGTTTCTTGGGGGTGAATTTTTCTACAGTGAGAAACTTCATAAAAAAGTATGAAGAACGTGGTTCAAACAACATGGTTAAAAGTAGAGCAATATAATAAGAGAATCCCTGAATTAGGAAGGGCTCCTTGGTAGTGTACCGAGAAAGAAGCCATACATAAGTGAAACAAATTGCCAAAAGCCCCTTGCTTTTGCTAGGGAACACATACAGAAACCTTTAAGCTTTTGGGAAAATGTCGTCTCTTCTGACAAACCAAAAAAATAATTTGTTTGGTTAAGATGATCGGAGGACGATTTGGCGACGTCGTAATAAAGCACTAAATAAGCAAAATGTTTAAGAGACTGTAAAGCATGTTGGAAGGCATATCATAATTTGGCGTGTGTTTCCTACCATGGAGTTGGAAATCTAGTGAGTATTGAAGGCCATGTTAACATTTTGCGCCGTAATTTGCGTGTTAGTGTCGAAAAAATGGGAATCCAGGATTAGTATTACTTACAGCAGGACAATGACCCAGAACATACTGCGAGGAAAACAAAGGAGTGGTTATTATTTAACGTTCCAAGACAGCTTCACACTCCTCCTCATTCGCCAGCTATAAATATAATTGAAAATCTATGGCACACCCTTGACCAAAATGTAAGAGAACACCATATCACAGGAGGACATCACCTTAAACAACTTCTGGATTAAGAATGGGAACAAATCAAACTAGATTTAATAAAAAACTTGGTACATTCAATGCCAGTGGTCTATAAGCAATTATTGATTCGAATGGCCTCTTTACAAAATATTAAAATTAATAAAATTGAGTTTTAACTTGTAAATGTGCAAATACTTTTTCCAAGTACTTTTATTGTATTATTTGTTTCTTTAATTATTAAGTTATTACTTATTTATTTTTTTTTTTTATAAAAGGGTTTTTGAGTTAATAATAAATGTACTTTTCATTTTTGCAAAGTAAAGGGAAGTATTTTGTTTCCTTGAATTCATTTATTCATAAAAACGTGATGTGCAAATGCTTTTTTCCATCACTGAATCCATGTTTCATTTCCTAAATCTGAAAAACCACACCTTCTGAAAAAAATTTAATTATTTATTTAAAGTAGATGTAGCTAAGCAAGTAATGGGATTAAAACAACTCAGCGATGCTCCGCCGCCATTTATATAAATCATCCCTTATATCAAAGAAATGCGAAAAGTTATTATATAATAAATAATAAAAGAGCATTGCACAGTTTCAAAATGGGTAAAATATTTGTTATTAAGGGGAAGGTAAACCAAATGATTCCATATCACAAACTGGAACTTGACCTCTGATTTTCGAAACTAAAAGTTTAGTAAATAGATTAAGGAAACACAATGTGATTTCAAAATTCTTACATATATTCATTGTTAATTTAATAAATCTACCATACTTGTATCAAATGGATTTATTAAAGAGGTTACATCTATTTCATACCTTGTATTAAGTGGCCTACACAGCATGTTGAACACTAGATGTTATTTATTATGAGGGTACCCGTATGGAAAGTGTGATTGTGATTGGAAGGATTTTGTAAATAATGAAAGCTGTTGGAATAAACACTTTCCATTTCGAGATAAAAAAATTTATATAAATGAAATTTGACCTAAAACATGTAATGACTGAAAAATTTCGACGATATTATATGCTGAATAGGTGATATGAACAGAAAATGTATCTGGTAATAGATCATGCTAAATTTGTATGTATTTTTTAATCGTGAGTGTGAGGAAACCTTTCATTCTATAAGAAAAATACCACCACTATCAGCAGTGCTCCGTAAAAAGAAGGAATTCGAAATTCGAATATTTTAAGATTTCAGACTTCTTAAATTAATAACTTGTACAGTAAGTCTTGGAAAAACATCGAATCTATAACAGTCATAGTTATACAACTACCCTCGATGTTATTGATCTTTTAAAACTATTGAAATAATAAATATTATAAAATATGAGATATACTTTTATAATTAAAAAAGATCAATAAATAGATGTAACGAATAAAAAAATATTCGCAATAGTTGATAAGAAATAAACGAAATAAACCATTAAAAAATGTAAATACTTGACAAAGCAGGTTAAAGGGTAACGTGCCAGAGCGGTTATTTATTATTATTATTATTATTAACAAGGGACCGCCCAGTACCTTTCCTAAGGTCCGTCCCACGTAATACTTCGCTCTGTAAAGATAAACTTTTCCTTGTTAGGCCACATTTTAACAATATCCTATCCGGTCAGTTTACATGTAGTTTAAAATTTGGTTTGTTTGTTTATTTAACCTCGCATTATGCTACTAAGGCGAACGGAAGATGCTGCTATGCTGGCCTCTCACTAGAGACCTCCATTTTACTTCCCATCCAAAGAACGGCATAGCCAAGTATATTTTTATTTCTTACTATTTCCTAATTAGTCATTACTAAACAAAAATATCACTGAATTAATTGAAAATTATTTGCGTACAGTTTTATTTCAGTTTGTTTTAATTCAGGAGAAGCTATCGCTGCCGATGCATTACTCGCTGATTTACAATGCAGACATAGGTGAAGGATTGCCAAACCTATAATTATGGTATAACGATATTTAAAAACAAATTAAAGGCTCTGGTTTACAATTCTAGTCACATATAACACCCTAAAATGCGTTATGTCCAAAAACTGCATTGACCTCATTAATCCTCGTAAACAAGTTCTACTGTGATTAAAATTCTAATATTAATTAATAACTTGATTGTTTTGGGAATTTGCCGACACCTTGTTCCAAATTTTAATCGCACTCACCTGAATCGTTCGTGGAAAAACACGCCGGATAAACAAAAACATAATTTAGAGCTAGTGGATCTGAAGCCAGCTACAGAGGCAGGCCTTGGCCTAGACTGGGACCTGTAATGAAGAGTTCAGTAGCCTATCCCTTCTCGGGTCTGAATGACCAGCTTCATTAGGATCGCGCTTGCCTCAGGCACAGTTAATAGATGGGATTCGCCACAAGATCCATAGGGGCGAGATTTTCATAAACCCCCCAGCCAATTGAGAAACCTACGGCTAGATCAAATGTCCGTTGGGTTGCGGGTAAAACTCACGTTGCCACTGACAGAGAAAAGATTGAACCCCGGCCGAGAAGCTAACCCAGGTCTTCTGTACCTCAGCTGCAGCGCTATAACTACTGAGTTGGGGCCAGGGGAATAATTCGTGGGGCCATTCCCAGCTGAGTCAATCCTTTCTCTTCAGTGATCCCATCCGCAAGGTGTCCCTTGTTTTACTGTGACGGTATGTTAATTAGATCAGTATTATAAACAGATAAGAGCGCTGCAACGGAGATTCAGAGGACCTCGGTTAGTTTCCCGGACGGGGTTCGATCTTTTCTCTTCCATTAAAATTATTTAAAAATTGTAAATCAATTATTTAAATATGAAAAGTGACTAAATAATAATAACCTATATGATATTTTTTCATAGTTTAAATAATTCAAAGTCTGAGGTTAAATGCTATCAATGTGATGAGGGCTAAATGCTATCAATGTGAGGGAGGGGAAGTTTTGAAGTAAAATATTGAAAATTTCAAATTGAATATCCAAATTGCTGGATTCAATTAAAATGGACTAACGAGAGGGCATTCTATCTATTGATAACAATAAACGAAAAAATTATTTAATCTATTTATCAACAGATAGGAAGGAAAACCATGGATGAGTAAAAACCATTAATTCAGATCAATTCAATATTAATATCAAAAGAACAGAAGTGTGGATACAAAAAAAAAAACAATAAAAAATAAATAAAAAAAATAGTATAACATGAATAATATGAAATACAATATGAAGTATAATATGAAAATGATGTTGATAAATCCACAATAAGTGTGTGAAAAATGAAAATAATATGGAAAATAACTGCTCATAATCATGACAAACGAATCATATCAGCTTAAAATTCATAATTTTTAAGAAATTGTCAATGCTTAAATTATTCTTTATTTTATGTCGTTAAAAGTCCAGAAGAAGATAATTTCAAATAAAATTTGGCCATTGCGCATTTTAACCAAACCAGGATATGTGTCTCTAGGATGTGTCTTCGCCAAGCCTATTGCAACACTGAAAAGAGAGAACTGTCGTAAACTTGGTGGGCTACTTAAATATTCACCGGAAACTTCAGAACTTTGTTCAAGTAGCGATCATGTTAATTCTCATGAGTTTTAAAAAATTTTATTCGTCGTTCATATGATGGGGGCGCTGAGTCTCCTAGTAAATAAATACTATTGAAAATAATTCAATAAATTAGTACTAGTAGAAAATTTTAAGTCAGAAGTTATTATGTTATATCTTGGTTATTGCAAATCCCAAAACAAAATCTAGGTTAATTGTTAACAAACAAATTCAATGGACTGATCACAAACGACAATTAGATTAGAATGAAATTCAAGGATGCAAAAACACTTCTTGTGACCAGATGGTCCGAAATTGTTTTGGAACACTGATTTGAACAGCTTGCATTTACGATCAGAACCATCCACAGTCACAGGCAGAGAGCCTCAAAACATTTGCAAGATGTATAATATTAGACCTGATTGGAAAAACATGGTTATTGCTATTGACTTGTCAGCCATTTGTAATCAAGTCGATAGACATTAAATCAATGCTTGACGTTCTAAATACTCGTAATACCTAGAACTACGTGGGAGTAAACACAATTTAGATATATTGGAAACAGAAAGCTAGGAAATGCAATGAAATATTACAATAAATCATTGTCTTCGAGCTGGTCAGTTTAGATTGTTTGTAACGAATGATATATTTCTGTCAAAAATCATTAATATAGTATTCAAGATAATATTTAACTATTCAAAATGTCATTGGAACAGACAATACTTCTGTCCGAATAAAATTTATTGGTAGAATGTAAATTAAGGTTTACTTATGATTAATATTATTCATTACTTCGTGCTTTATTAAGCAATGAGGTGGATGAATTTATTAATGATTAAGAGGCATAATTTTATGTGTCAAAAAAACGTTTGAAAGTCACGCATAGAAATTATGATTACAGAAAAAAAAGATTATATTTTAGTATTGCGTTATTGTTAGAAAAGCAAAAAAGTAAGCACGGTAATTAATTGGCTAATGTCAGGTTGTTTGTTCTGCTGGTATAAAATTCACATCTGAAAGTCCTATTTTTTTTCTTTAAGAAATGAAACAAAGCCGGATGTGAAACAGGTTCCTTCAGCATAGAAAGTAACTGTTTCGCCAACGAAGTTACCTCACTTTTTAATCGTTAATAATTATACTATCATATACTATACGATACTATAATATTAATTTACTGTTATTATATAGGTAATATAACATAGCATTTGGTTATTCTATTTATCTTTTCCTATAGCTTAAATATCTATTTAGAGGGAGTTCCGACAAGCTGTTTGAACCAATCTATTTTTAATCTCCTCCTCGTATTCAGAGGTTTTATATCAGGTATTAAACGCCCATCAAAATTAGTAAATAATATTCATTGGGCCGAATTGGTCAACAGTTACTAGGTATAATCTAGAATGTAGAGGTTTGATAGTCGTGTACAAAGGTGGAAACTACATTATAGAGACCATATAAAGAGACGAATCAGTTTTTGATTTTGAATTATATATCTCCTTATTGTGATCTTCTTTAACATACCAGAGTAATTGAAACAAGCCAGGGAAGAGGCACTGCTGGGTGCCTGCTGGGGGCCGTTAGTGGCAATGCCTGTCATGCTATGAGATATCTATTAACAGCCATCAATTTTGACAGGCGCAGACTCATAAATGGAGTCAAAAAATTAATTATAATTAAATAATAATTAAAATAAACTGATCGGCAATCTAATCTGGCAATAATTTAAATAGATTCCTTAATTCCTGGATTTCCTTACATGAAATAAAATTGATAATAAAATTAATACTAAGGAATAAATTAAATCTTACTTGCTTCATAAGTTCTACTTTCCTAGTACTTATGAAGCAGTAATGTTTTATTAACATTATAATGTTAATAAAACATAAGTAATGTTTTATTTTGTGGTATGTCTTATCCAAAACATCTTATAATAAAAATCTTACAAAAAAAAAAAAAAAACTTTATAATCTGTACGTACAATATGAAGTGCAATATATTTTTTTAATTGAGTTCCGATAGCATTCAATGCAATTCTTGTATTGCTTAGCTCTACTAATAAACATGAACAAAATTCGGTATAAAAAAGTAATGAAATATAATGTTTGACGAACTGCCAGAATAAACTATATTTTACTTCCTTTATTCGTGACACTCCAAAGTATAATAATATAATGTAAAGTTCTCTTATTTTGTTTGAGGATGTTTAGCTTTGCAGATAAGAAACTATAATTGTCTGTCGATACATCTGAAAATATAAGCTCAACACTAAACAGACACGTTACCGCGATGTTCGATCTACCTTGGAGCCAATAGGCAAAACATTTTTTTAAAAAGTGACGGGCACGAGACCTCCACGGTAAATGTCCTTCCAAGGATGGCTAAGCGGACGTCCGGGACCTGACTCAGCGACTATCCAGGAACTGTTTCAGAGGAAACCTTTCCGAGGTGTGAGGTGTGAGGTGTGGCGAGGACGAACGCCGACACAGGAGTTAAAGATGACGCCTTCGTAAATCGATGACATCAAGGTGGCTTATTATCTCTAGTAGTTTTATAATATTTATTGAATTTTTATATAGTGCAAAGAAAGAATTGATGAGTCATACCATTGATAGAACTACAGCAATGGGTAGGGAATGTCTAATGCTTTTTGGTAAAGTATTAAATATTGCATTGATTTCAGCAAAAAATGTGAAATAATTATTATGAGCGCTAGGAATGGTGGGATAACAAAAATCGGCAAGCATTTTTGGAAGGATTACAGAATTGAAAGGAGCTTTAAGTAGGAATGACCCACAACCATCATAGTCATGTAGTCACACGATTTCGGGGCAGCTGCTTGCCAGTATCTAATTATAGCAACTGATCTATTCTCCAGAGAAATATTAAGCTCTTTTATGATTACATGTCATGATGGAATTAAAATCATTCGTATATAACGTAAATGCCCTCAAAGACACCTGTTTTACTTTCTCTTTTTTTATCGTTCTACTTCTAAGTATATATATTTTTTAAGCTGCAGATCATTTTGAGATCCACATGTGTGTGTGTGTGTGTGTGTTGTATAAAAATAACGAGTTTTTGTAGCATAAACTACGTCAATGAAGACATATTAAGTTGTATAATACAGATTCCCTAAACTAATTTTATTTTTTTAATTTCCATTGTGGCACAACTAGATTTATGATGCGATTTCTATAGCATATTTTTTAATCGTTACCAATTTTAATGCTGAGG
This sequence comes from Aelia acuminata, assembly GCA_911387785.2. Classification (NCBI taxonomy): domain Eukaryota; kingdom Metazoa; phylum Arthropoda; class Insecta; order Hemiptera; family Pentatomidae; genus Aelia; species Aelia acuminata. Next base: position 137,162,683 of record OU426979.1, read on the forward strand.
AATTAATGCTTCGTGTCTTATTTAAAAAAAAAATGATATCAGTAACAGGTTTGAATGTTATTAGTAACCAATAAACAAGGTACTATGCCAACCTCTGACTAAGAGTGGTGACTTCACTTAGTGTTCTTACAGCAAGAGACTTTAATGATGAGGACTCACTGACAGCCATCATCTAATGCAGAAGAGGACGGGACAGTACAGGAAGAAGTTGAGGAAGGTCAAGGCGGATGAAGTGGGGCGAGGTCACCAGGAAGCTGGGCAGGAACCTTTCACTCCTTCCTTCCGTTCCTGCGCCACGTGGGAACGCCAAGGTCGGGATCCTCTTGCTGTTGTTGCCTCCGCTTGGGGATGTCTTCAGGGGAGGAGGCCTAAGGATTGGAGATGCCATGTAGGGTAGGGTAGGAGAATTGTACCCGCAGTGGAGAGGAAAGTTTGTAGAAGGCGATATTGGGAAGTTATGTTTGAATTCCTGTTACTAGTGAATGGTCCGCTTTTCATCCTCCCCCTCCCCGTCTTACATTGGTTGCATAAGTTGCCATAGGGTGTAAAGTAAGTGTAAAACAAGGCCGTTGTATAGAATCGTTTCCATTACAATATAGCACAGACTAGTTTTCTATTCCCGGTACAAGATGAGGTATTATAAAAATTGCTTCTTTCCTATGTTTAATAAGTATTTTAAGCTTATTAATCAACAAGCTATAGCAAGGCATATAGCTATGGTTACCAAATCCAGAACACACTCCTAATTACTGTATAAGCTGTTTGAGCGTTGAAATATGTAAATGTAGCTTTAATATAAATCATACTGTACATGTTTGTTTGTTTGTTTAACGTCCCTTTATGCTGCTAAGGCAAATCGGACGATGCTACAGTGGGAGTCCTAAATTTTGCCTATCCAGGTATTATTAGGATAGCGATCTTTAACGAGTAGCTGACATCGCACAGGCTCGGAATTTTACGTCCTATCCCAGGGACGGGATTGCTAAGGATTTTTTACTCCCATTAGGGCCACCACGGGACGCGAACCACTACACCACAGGTGACGCCCAAACTGTAAATGTATAAGTAATAATAATAAATATATAAATAAAGTAATATCCATAGAATTTACTATGGAAGTCTATCGAAATTTCTTGTACGACGGAAAGATATTCTCGGAAAAGTTGACCAAAACTATTACGAATTGAAAAAATAAAATAAAATATTTATATATTTTTAATCCTTAATTTAGCAACTTGAAAAATAAAACCATTTGGTTTCTGCTTTCTTTTCTTTTTTTTTCTGTTTTTTTTTTTTTTTATTAGCTTGAGTTTCCTCTTGATCTGCTAATGAACGTAGATTTTTGGAGAATGAACTAATCAGCAGCGGTTGCTTCAGAATTATCTATAATTTTGAACAATATAATAATGTATATTAGCAATTCCGTATATAATTTTAGATTAAAAAACGTCCCTGATCCAGACGAATGATATAATTTTCAATTGGTATAATTATTAAATAAATTGAAAATCAAAGATCATAGATCACAATAATGTAGAAAATTGTTACCTTTATATACTTTCATTATAAGAGTTTTATGAGGTGTTTCCAAAAATACTATTTAGAATTTTGAAAAATTTCAAACCTTAATTATTTTATAAGGTATTAAATCCAATTAAACAACTCGACCTTAAACTAACATTTATTTTATTCTTCATTTTAAATTAACTCTTTTATTTTATGATATGAAAAGATTTTCAAGTTTAATGAGCTGCGAAAATTATTTACTAATTAATGATAGAAAAGGTTTCAAGTTTCCTCTTGTAATGTCTTATCTACATCAGTTCCACACACTACAGTCGTTTTTTCCCAGAACATGTCGAGAATCTTATCTACCATCATTTCTAGATTCAGGTTTTGTATTTACTATGAGTCGAAAGGCGCAGTGATTTCACATTTCATCGGAACAAGCAATTCATAAATCTTTTCTTAGCAATATTAATATTAAATGATCGAATTCCCAAAAGGTCAGAATGTTTCTTAGACCCATTTACCGGAGTCCACTCCTTCTATTTCTCAAAAGTGTAAACATGTCAAGGTTAAGCGAATCAAGTCCCTAATAAGATCTTGAAAAGTTTCCATTTTGACACCTTTTATCATTATTAAAAACCCTCAAATTCAGTCCTTGTTTGAAAGGTTTAGTAATTTTGTTGAAAACGCTGCCAATTTACAGGAAATGTTAACCCATTTGTTTTAATATCTCGAGATTACATATTTTTTTTTTTTTTTTTTTTTCACTTTTATTTTTTTAATCCGCACCTGTTAAATACAAACATTAACAATCAGCAGATGTGCTGGCATATAAAATAAAACAGAACAAAATGGCTTGATAGGCATGAGGAAAAGCAGTACCCAGCGGCACCCCTTCCGCGGCTTTAATTTACTTACGTGCTTGATTCCTTACGTAAGTAGGTCTCTCATCCAGACCCTTTTCAATCGTCTTCTGGTGTTCTCTGGCATGCCAGTTGTGGCCATTTCTTTTATTAATTTGTTGGTATGTTCCTTAAACTTATCGTGAAATCGTTTGTAGTACGTCCGTATGTGTTCAATGACTGTAGGAATTTGTAAATCAGTATGTAAAGTCTTGTTATTTATGTACAATGGAGCTTGGGTAATTAGTCGTAGTATCTTGGACTGAAAGGTTTGGATTCTATTCAGGTGTGATTGTTTTGCAATGCCGTATATTTGTATTCCGTAAGTCCAGACAGGTTTTATTAGGTATGTGTAAATATTTAATTTCTGTCTGGCTTTTAATTTGGAATGTCGTCTGAAGAGTGAGTAAAGTAGTTTTAGTCGTATATTTAACGAAGCACGTTTTTTTTGGACATGTGGACCCCATGTCATTCTCCTATCAAATGTGAGTCCAAGGTATTGTACTCTGTCCGTTTGTGGGATCGGTATATTGTTTATGTAGACAGGTGGACATGTTTCTTTTCGTAGAGTAAATGTGATGTGTTGAGACTTTTGATAATTTATTTGAGTCTTCCAAAGTTTACACCAATCATGTAATTGTAGTAAGTGATGTTGTAAGTCAAGTGAAGTGTGCTGTAGTGCTGTCGAAATGTAGTCGGTTACCCTGTGTAGTTGTTGTGATGTTGAGTGTAATTTTCGAAATCCAAATTGGTGGTCAGGGATTATTTGTCTGTCAGTTAGTATTTGTAATAGTCGTGGATACAATAAATTTTCGAATAATTTAGAACATACTGGAAGCAAACTAATTGGTCTATAAGAGGAGGGACAGTTTGAGTCTTTGTCAGGCTTTTTAATCATAGTGATGCAAGAGTATTTCCACTGAACAGGGAATTTGGTGGTCCTGAGAATGCAGTTAAAGATTGTGGTAAGAAAAACTAGAGCTTTCCTGGGCATTTGCTGGAGCGCCTCAGCGTTTATCAAGTCATATCCAGGGGCTTTTCTTTTCGGCAACTGTCTAATTTCTTGAGCGACTTGTGATGGTGTAAAAGGAGGTGGTGGTAGTGTGAGCTGTAGTGGTATGTCTAAACTATTGTGTATGAAGGCCTCGTGTTCTGAGTTAGTGGAGTCCGTATGTGGTTTGAAAACAGACGAAAGGTAGTCAGCAAACAGTTCAGACCTTTCCTCGTCCGAAACAGCCCAGGAGCCATCCTCTCTGCGGAGTGGTGCTGACACCTCACGATGCTTTAAGAGATTCTTGGTGTGCCTCCATAAACTTCCATCGTCTGTCGTTAAGTTGCTAATGTAATTGTCATATTTTGTGCTTTTGAATTTTTGGATCTGTCTTTTAAGTTCGTTATTTAGTTTATTGAAAATCTGTCTGTCTGAAGGAAGTCTATTCGTCTGCCATACTTTACGAGCTCTCCTCTTTGCTCTGATCAGGTCTCTTATATAAGAAGGGTAATGAGGCAAGTTCTGTGCTTTTTGTGGCCTTGGTGTTGAAGAGGTCCAAGCTGCTTCTTGAATACTTGTCGTGAAAGTTTCGACAGCCTCTTCTAGTTCATATTGGTTTTTGATCGATAGTGGGACAGAGAGTTTTGAGTTCAAATGATCTCTATAAGCGTCCCAGTCCATGCAACCTTTTATGAGCTTCGGTCTGCTTCGTGTTTCAGAGGGCTCGTCGAAGAGGACCATGTGCACTGAGGAGTGATCAGAGCAAAGATCAGAGCTCGTACTGACGGTAAATGGTACTGTTCTCAGTCCTTTGGTAATGAAGAAATCTAGTAAGTCGGGTGATTTTCGTCTGGAAGTGGGCCAATAGGTCGGTGAATTCGGAGTTATGGTGTCTAATGAAAGTTCATGAAGGGTGGACCATAGATTTCTGCCTCTTGGCGTACACAGTCTCGACCCCCAGCATTGATGTTTGGCATTATAGTCACCACCTGCGATGAAGCATCTGCCGAGGCGTTTGAAAAATTCAGAAAACATCGTGGGAGTAAGCTTGTACCTAGGGGGACAGTAAACTGAGGCAAATGTTATGTTGTGGTAGGTCGTGTATAATGTAATGCCTGTGGATTGAATGTCAGGAGTAATGGGTAGATGTATAGGATTGTGTTTAAGTGAACTCTTAACGAGTATCGCTGTTCCTCCATGGGCAGTTTTATCTGGGTGGTCGGTTCTATAAATAGTATAATCTGAAATATAAAGTTTTGAGCGTGGTGTCAGGTGTGTTTCAGTAATAAGTGCTATGTCAATCCGTTTTTCGTGTAGGTATAAGTCAAGTTCAGTGCTGTGCTGAGCCAATCCGTTAGCATTCCATAGGAGAACTGACAGGGAGCCTACAGTCAGGTGTTCACGGGGCATAAGTAGGGCACCAGACCTGCGTAACCTGTGATAGTTGCTGAAGAAGATTGAAAAGGGGCTGGATTAAATTATTTAAACCGTTTATAATATTAAATAACTGGGTAGAGCCATTATCAACCGTAGGTACCGGCTGGGCAATGCCTCTCCTCATACCTGAACATGATTGCTGGATCTCGGGTCCTGCTCTGGGAACTGGTGGGCTGTGTTGCTGCTGTGGCTCGGGAATGATGTGTGGTGTCGTTTGGTTGTGGCGCTGTCTGATCGGGGGGAACTCATGCATGCCTGGAGGTCCCTGAGCTGGCTCTGCCGCTGGAGGATGCTGATGGAGATGGTTTCTTGCCCTACGTTGAGCCCTGAGCAATTTCAGTGTCTGGCAGCCTCGGTAATTTGCTGGGTGCTCACCGGCACAGTTGGCACACTTTGCGGGCGTGTTTCTAGTTTTTAGACATGAGCTACTTTCATGAAACTCCCCGCATTTCACGCAACGTGGTCGATGATTGCAATATGTTCTAGTGTGCCCATATTGCTGGCACCGCACACATTGAGGAATATTTTTCTTTTTCCTCGGTTCCTCGATTTTTATACGAGAATAATATAGGAATTCTAATTTAAAAATGTCATCTCGGAATGTTTCTTTAGTTATGTCCACAAAGAACATAGGAAGAGGTTGCTTGAATCGTGAGATGACATTAACTACGTTTGTGACTTCATAACCTAGTTTGCTGAACTCTTCTTTAATAATGTTGATAGGTGTTGCATGGTGCAGATGTTTTAGAACAATCCTTGGGCATCTATCTTGTGGTAACTGATAGGTATGAAAGTCTGCGCCTTTATTTCGCAGGCTTGAATTGAGTTTTCGATAGGTTTCAGGAGATTTAGGGTATACAGTAACACCTTTGATGGTAGTTTTGGTTATAAATGAGTTTGGACCGGATTCATTTTCGAGAAAGGAGATGAGTGCTTGGTAGTTTTCAACGCCATTAATAAAAATTGGTGGAATTTTATCATTTTGTGGGGTTCTTTCTGGTTCCTGAGTTTGAGAACTGCTAGGTTGGGTTAGGGTGGCAAAACGGTTATATGTTGGAATGACATTTTCTGATGGCCTTTTTTGTTCTCTTGGGTTGCTGGCATCTGACATTGGTCTTTTACGGCTAATAACAAGCTCCCAGGAACCTACGGCATTATTTTCGTCACAATTGTTAGTGTCCATGTGGCTTACCTCATGTTGGGATGATTCCACCATCGTAGATGGCGAAATCTCCTCAATCTTATTTTGTGTTTTGTCCTCGATGTTGTAATTTTCTTGAGAAAACACTTTTTCGGTTAATATGAAAGGTTTTAACACTAAATTAACGATTTTTCACACAACTAAAACAAACTAACCTTTTCTCTTCATTAACATCAACTGAGATTACATATAATCTTCATTTTAAATTAATGTTATAATGGCTGTAAATTTGTTATTTCCTTCCTACCATATAGAGAGATCTGCACTCAAACCCTGTCGTAATTCAAAATGATTTAGATTGGAGCGAAATCTTAAAGCAAGCTGTGCTAACACTTACACTCATAACATTGAGTATCTAGTTGATTATTGTTGAGTAATTGATACGACAAACTAATAATGAGTATTTAACTTCTCAAACAAAACCTATTTGTGACTTCCCCATGTAATCTAAATTTGGGATCGCCAATGTTTTGTATAACGGAACAATACCTCCTACCGTAGATAAATGGTGAAAATAAAATATCAATACATCGAGAGTAAAGAGACATAACAAATATTTAAAAGAAATTCTTCTGTTATTTTAATGGCCTCCTTTATTGGCGTTGTGATGAAATATATCTGAAATCTAATTTAAATGAAGTCAATTTTTAAATTTAATAAATTTTCAAGGATGATAATGTTGAATTCACTATTGAAACGGAACAACAACTATTATTATAGCGTTAATATTTATTAAACAGTTAACCGAAAAATTTCCAAATTAATTTCCTGTTTGGGTAGGGTTTTTATATGGTACATCAATTTAATATCTTTATGAAGTTATGATGGAGTTGCAGCACTATCATTAAAAAGTAAATAAATAAATTGATATGCTGCAGTAGTGATTTTTATTTTCACTTACCTATATATGAAATATATAAGGGAAAGTATTGCGATCGCGAGAAATTTCGACTCACCGTTTTCAAAGGAAATACATGTTTTGGGGTCCTCTGAACCCTGTGTGTATGTGAACAGACTAGCTCAAAAACTATAAACCGTACGAACCAGGAATTGGGTATTTGGTGTAGGTATATGCCCGCAAAAATTTCATCAAAATTGGTAAACGAAGGGGGCACTTTAATTAATAAATTTTGTCTCATTCTCACTTCATTTTTTTTTTTTATTTTCTCAAAAATGGCTGAAACTATTTTAATCAAACTGGGTATTTGATGTATGTATATGCCCGCGATGTGACAGCCAAAATTTCATTTCCTGTATTATCACTAATGAAAAAACAACTTTTATTTAACAATAAATATTTTATTTTACTTAGAAAGTTAATAGGTTGCTCACATTATTTAGGTTGTGCAATATAAAGTGATTTTAGAGGAGCAGTAATCGTTCTCGATTTCCAAAAAGGCTTTACAAACTTTATGAGACTTAAATACATCTTCTATCGATTAAGCTTCACGATATATTTATAAAAAGCAACTCGCAGTAAAAAACAAGCAAGCAATACAAAAATAAAAAACTCGACTGTTGATGAAATTAGGTCCCATAAAAAAGCAAATAAGCAACAATGAATCGAAAACTTCTGAGAACTTTCAAGTTTTGCAATACAGATACTCTATAAATGTGGGAAAATGTGTGAAGTTGAGGAATGGTGTTTACATATTATCGAAACACGTCGATTTCTAATATAATAAATTGGTATGTGAAAGTTGTGTGTTGCGTGCATCGCACCTGATTTTTCTGTATTAGTGTCATTTGGTCTAGAATGATATTTGTAAAGGTAAGTTCTAATTTGTAATTGAAGGTTAAAGTGGATGAAGGCGATAATCGACATTATGGTAAGAATTTAATTATATATTAAACTATTGACTACCAGAATATACCTATTGACGATATGTTCCTGCCTTGTAGTGAAAAGGTGGGATTCAATGCAGTTTTATTACAAGTCCAATAAAAATATCACTTATCACCATCGACTTGACCATTCAATTAAAATTAAACTCGGAAATCATAAATAGTCAGCTCAAATAGCCTAGTCAATTTAGTCTTAAAAAATATGGTACCTTGAAAAATCCCATTTTAATGAAACTCAGGTACATCCATGTATTGCACCCAGAGAAGCTGCAGTACATTTTTCAAAAAAAAACTTGCTGAAGGATTCTTGGGGAGGGAGAAAATGCCCTACTTGTTTTCATCTTTTGCTAATAACTCGAAAACCAAGCATCGCACGGCAAATTATATTTAAAATGAAAGATAATTAAATTGAGCGTAGAATGACATACTCGGACTTAAAAACGGTTTAGCCGTATCCTCAAAATCGATTACCAAATTTTACCATTTTTTTCAGAAGCATGAATTACCTTCATGTTACAATGCTTCCAACTTCAAATGAATAACGTAACGGATGAAATCAGTAGAGAACTAAAATCTGCGTAACAAATAAGGCATTGAGTGCAACTAAAATTTAGTCGGGAATATTTACTGCAGTTAGATTCTCTTGGTACCAATAGATGATATAACCGTGTTTTATTAAAATGGTAATATTTGCGAGGTCCAAAGTACATATGGACTGGGCTACAATGTAATATTGAATATTTAGTAACCTATATTGGGAATAATGGCAAGAAAAAAATACCTTATTTTTACTTTCACTTACCTATATATGAAATATATAGTAAGTGGAAGTATTGCGATCGTGAAAAATTTCGACTTCCGGTTTTCAACGAAAATACACGTTTTGGGACCCCCTGAGTCGAAATAACCAAGTCCCGCGAAATGGTCTGTGTGTGTGTGTGTGTGTGTGTCTGTGTGTGTGTGTGTGTGTGTGTGTGAACAGACTAGCTCAAAAACTATAAACCGTGGGGACCTGAAATTGGGTATTTAGTGTATTTATATGCCCGCAATGTGACAGCAAAAATTTCATCAAAATAGCTCAAAGGGAGGGGGTACTTTATTTAATATCTTTTTACGTTTTTTTCGATTTTCTCAAAAACGGCTCTAACGATTTTGATTAAACTGAGTATTTGATTTATTTATATGCCCGAGATATGACTGTAAAAATTTCATCAAAATTGATTAACCGGAGGGGGGACTTTACTTAATAAATTTTGTATCATTTTCACGTGATTTTTTTATTTACTCAAAAATGGTTTTAACGATTTTGATAAAACTGGGTATATGATGTATGTATATACCCGAGATACGACTGTAAAAATTTCATCAAAATTGATCAACCGGAGGGGGGACTTTACTTAATAAATTTTGTACCAATTTCATGTGTACATATTGTTTATTTACTCAAAAACGGCTTTAACGATTTTGAAAAAACTGGGTATTTGATGCATGTATTTACCAAAGAGGTAAAAGCCAACATTTCATCATAATTGGTCCAACTGAGGAGGCACTTTATTTCATGACTTTTTTCCAATTTTTACCTTTTTTTCGATTATCTCAAAAACGGCTTTGACGATTTTTATCAAATTCGTCATGTTTAATGAAAATTAGGTTTTCTTTAATATTAGGTAAGCTTTATCATTATTAAAATGTTCTGAGGGGACTTTTTTTTTTGTTGGGGGCCTTTTTTGTTTGTTTGTTTCTTTCTTATAAAGAACCTTTGTTTTTGTTTACGTGGAGAAATTAACTGTCTCTCGTTACGCCTAAAAATAAGGAAAGCCTAAATATGAGATATGACAAAAATAAAGAAAACATAAAGAGGAGAAAAATATTCAGTCAACTCATAAAACTCGTTGAGCCCACGCATGCGGAGTACGCCTTTAATGACAGACCATTGTTCATAATTAAACACGTTCTGTTCATTTGAGAAGTGGCAATTAACAAAACGCATTAATTTCTAATCTAAGTAAGTTGGTAAGTGAAAGTTGTGTGTTGCGAGCACGCACCAGATTTTTTTTTTTAAATTTCGAAAACTTAAGCAGCTCAAGTGGGGCAATTCAAAATTAAATCTTCGTGACGTGAAGCCATTTGATAATATGGTAAGGACAAATTTCGGCATCACTGTATAGTTTGAATTTCTCGGAAATTATAAACGACTTCTGATTAGTAAGCTATAATTTACGTGTATTAATTAATTTACCCCTCCCCCAACTGGGAAAGTTAATTCTTAAATACTACATCTGAAATAAAATTGCAAGACTAATATTGTCCTTTAAGAAAATTACAAACCGAAAATATAGGGTGTTTCAATAATTGAAAATTGAATAAGTATGCTGAATAGCTTTTTTAAGAATGTTGAATTAATATTCCAAATTTGTACTATACCAATTTTCTCAAATGCTTTATCATTTTGATATTAATTAACTATCAATTGGATAGATTACATGTCGATTAAAACTTTTGTTTTTGGTTGATTGTCTATAAAAATATATATGATAAATATATGATTTATTTAGCAATAGAAGGTAGGCCTTTTCTATGAAGAATGCATTAATTATTCCCAAGTTACAACGGCTCAAGCATTGCGGACACTGAGATGGTAATGAGAGCTGTAACATATAAATTAAATACGCTCTGAGACCGAGGGTATGATATATATTTAAGATCAATTTGCAGTCATTTTGACCTAATGTATAGTATATGTACATATATACTATATACACTTCATAAGCATATTAATAAATCAGAAAAATTAATAAAGATACATTACAAGTAAAAATAGGTGCATCTTAATTAACTACCAATTGGATAGATTGTATGTCGATTAAAATTTTTACTTTTTAGTTGATTGCCTATAAAAAATATATGATAAATATTGTACATTGTCTGCAAAAGAAATGATAGCAAAATCTGCATCCTAATGCATCCACGTTTGGTTTAATCAGAGCTATCATCTGGTAAAAAAATATACTCGCATAAAACACCTTGGTTACATTAAAATACAAGAAAAAAAAATGGACACCCAGATGTTAACATATGTAGCCACACTACGAAACTAGACAAGCGAAGACTAATGGTGCGACCGTAACCTGTAACGATATTTCCCTTCCAAAGTGACGTTCCAAGATGAAAGATAAAACAGGAGCAGAACGTTGTGAAAGGTTTATATAACTTAGTCCATTCTCCAGAGCACAACTTTATATCAAACGAGCCTTTGCAACCCCCGAGGTAGCGAATCTCTTCTACAGATCGCAGATCTTATCCGCCCGCACAGTGCACGAGTTGCTTTTTTTGAAATATTAATTAAAATATACGAGTACTTCGTGCACTAGATCAAAATGTGCGGGAGCAAATGGACTAGATCTATCTTACGGCTTCTCATTAGTTGAAGTGGAAGGTCCGATTGACCACATGCCATTCCACAACAACTTGCATAATGGTGTATCTCTTTTTTATTAAAAAAAAAAATATAAGGTTAATTAAATTTTAAAATGTGGGATAGGTGTTCATGGCGTGTTAAAGCATATTTAATTGATGATTATCTACCGTCCACTGATCGAGGCCCATGCCATGCCATGCGATCAGGCTACCTGGCGAAGTTGCTTGGAGAATTAAATAATCTCACCGGAGAACTTCCTACCACCTCTACTACATAATTGAAGGAAAAATTGGATAGTTTTGAATCAAAATATATGCTGACCAAAACATCAAAATTTTTACAATGAAAAATATACTGAATTTGTTCGGTGGTTTTTATACATATTCTGCTAGTTGACCAAGAAGTTCTTGAGTTATAAATGGTGTAAATAAATTTAGTTATTTTATATAAATGTGGATTACAATAACCGCTTTTCTATTTACATTTATTGACTTTAATCTACTTGTTCTAGATCCAATGCTCTTGGCTTAGATCACCAGAAGTCATCTGATATCTGGAAAATTTGGATACCTGCTGGAGAATATGTTTTTTAATTTATTGTAAATTGTCTGCAAGAGAAATGATAGCAAAATCGATACTATACTTTACAAATACATTATTTTTTTAAAGGTTCTAGTTACTTGCAAAATATACGGGACATATGCTAATAGTCGGCTGGATATGTTAATTGATCGACGGTTGTGTAAGCAGCACATGGAAGTTTCCAAGAGGGAAGTTTGGCATCGGGTCAAGGAGTATTAGCACTTGGTGACCGCTATGTATTAGAGACGCAATAACCCAAATGGCCCAATTTTCGGCAATATTTTATAAATTAACTGATGCTATTTAAAATAGTATATTCCGGCTTCTAAATTTTACACCAAGAAATAAAATATATATCGTATCAACGTATAATAATAAAAAAATATCTAGTTATGAACCGTTAAAAATAAATTAACCGGCTCACACACTGGTACTCATCAGGAAAGTTAAAAAATATATAATCTACAGAGGAAAATTGAGGGAAGATATGACGGTAAAAATGAAACCTGACTAAAGCAATTTATTGTTTATGGGAAAGTTTGGACGGATGAAAAAACCGAACATGGAAGTCCACCTTAATAACACTCAAAAATGTCACCGATGTTGGTAAGGTATCGCAGCTATTCCAAGCTTTTCTCACACTGGGGGAAGAGCTTGTTCGTCGCTTCTGCTGCATCTTTTGAAAATTAACAAATGATATCAACTTTTAGAGAGTGCATTCTACTTTTCAAAGCAGCGACTGTCTTATAAATCACTTTTCATGATTTTATTACCTTCAACTCGTTGACTGATTTACGCAGCATATGCAAGTGCATCAATTGGTACATTTTTCAGAGATCCATTATTTTTCGTCCCTTTGAGTGGTCACACAATTTGCCGATTTCTGTTATCAGTCTCTCTTTTGTACATGTGAGACTGACAAATCAAATAAACGTCTTCACAATTCCTTTTAAAACGGCTATCTGTATTGTTACAATTAAGCCATATCTTCTTGTAAACAATCTTAAAACTATTAATGATATTTTTCGTCTAATAAGTTCTTGTAATTTTCAGTGAGTGGGGGGGGGTTACTTAACCGCTATATGATTTATTTCCAACTCTTTGAATTTCAAATCGATCAGAATTTCTGTGCTTTCTGTAATATACATTATCTGGTATTATTCGTTTGTTTTAGATTTTTACTGTCTGCTTGTCGTCTTTCTCGTTTCCTTTTTTATCCGAACTCTTTCCAAGGTTTAAATTTTTTTTTTTTTTTAATTCTTGCATGATTGAGTAACTGACCTAACTACGTTGCAAATATTTAGTTACAATATAAATTTCATGTTGGAAGTTCGAGGCCCTTCTACTAACATGTGTGGGAGAATTCATTTGCTACAAATATGAGAATGAGAAGACAGTTTCCTCTCTTAGAGAATTCTTATTGAGGTGGTCCATTCGTTGTAGAACTTAAATCAAGAAATCAAGAACCAGCAATGTGGAGGACGAAATACAAAATCTATATCGAACCCTTTCTCCCTTGATTGTCACCAATATTTCTGATCTCTATTTTTAATGAAGTTTTGGGCCTGTTATTTTCAAGGACCAACATTGTACTCATAGAGTCATTTAAACGGCCCACACCCCTTTGCCTCATAAACCGATTTCTTGAAGTGCTTCTTTTGTTGCTGAGGTTTTCTCTCTTCTCTTCTGAGGTTTGGACAAATTATAAAAGATTAGCCCAATTCGTTCTCAACTTTGGATTCTTCAGTATATACGAAGTTGTATTTGCATATTTAATTTTTATATTGCGTTTACAATTTTATATAGGATGTTTTCGACATCTTATCCCCCTTCGTTTCTTTCTCCCACGATGATCAGCAGTAGGCTAAATAATTTGCTTTAAGCTTTAATTGACAGGAAGAATCTTCTTCTTCTTCTTCTCTGAACCGCCAACTTCTAAATACGATTTTACTAAAAATTATCAAAAATGCATACAATTTCAATTGTGTTTTCAGATAAGCGAAAACATGTAAAATAATAATAGCAAATAATGAAAATTCCTTCAATCACTGACTAATCATTACATTAGCATTTATTAACTCATTAATATATCTATGTTTTACAAAAAGTTTCTAAAACTTCAATATTTATCAGCCATCCTTAATCATGCCCAAATTATTCTATCTGATGTTTTTTCATAACATAAATTACATATTAAGTAATATTGCAAAACCATATGTAAATATGAGTTAACTATCATCGGATCAAATATATTTTGAATCCTAAAACACATATCACTACGAATTTAACATTAATTGGGACTGGTATATACCACTGTATACAACATATATTGTTATATACTATTTACAAATTTTACATCGGTAAATACTATAAATGTAAAGTACCTCTAACATCTTGAGTAGTACTCACGACAGCGAAACATTATCTGCTATACCTCCAAAATCCATTACAGTCACGCATTTATTTGCATCGACTTCTCTTTATTGGATGAACATTATTCGTTTGGTCATTCTAGCATCAAGTGATGACGTCGTGCAACCTGTAAAAGCATCTTGGCATTAAGTACCTTACGTTAAGATGGAAAAGTACTTATATAGCCGTAACGCTTTGGAAGTTTAGCATAATGGGCATAATAATGGGCATCGATAATTTGTATAATTTGTTTAGTTCAATATGTACTGAATATGTAAATCATCGGACATAAATATTGAGAATAAAATGGTTCTATGAGCACACATAAAGGAGTAGAATCCAGTTCAACAAATGTAGTCAGATTGTTTCTATCTCATTTTTGTATTTTCAAAACAGCCCACTGATTTTTTCGACTAAGATAATATTGTAACCTCCATTACCGAGGTATGTGCAGATACAACCGTCAGAATGTAAAAATACTTATTGATGAAATATTAGTTCATAGTTTGGAAATAAGTTTCACTTATATTCGCATAGTAATCATTTCAAAAGAATAAACTAATCTTTGTTCAAAGAACCTCGACCGAATAGGTCCAAACCAAGAGTCAACTAAATTAAACAAATAAATTTGAAAGTTTTTGAATTAAACATATAAATAAAATTAGTCATTTTGTCAGTCTATTTTAGGTTTTTTTTTTTTGTTTTGTCTTTTCATTTTTGTATATTCGAATTGGAATCCAGTATATAAGTAAACTTATCATAGAACGACATTGTTTAACTATATTTTTTCGTATAGGCATTTCGGTCCTAAAGTCGACATATCCATGTATTTTAAGCAAAACAGTTCTTGGCGAGGAAAATATTGTTAATGGTTAAATTCATGAAGAAAAAAGGTATATTTTCATTTTGACACGCAACTTACTTCAAAGTAAATAAACGATCGCCTACAGGATCTCCCAAAGAGGTAAGGAAACAAATAAACTAATACTATTTCTATGTAAATAGCGCTTTTAATTCTTAATATTTTGTCCTAAAATGAAAAAAAAAAATTTAGAAAATTGAATTGTGATTTATAACTTTGCTTTCTATGTTAGTTGTGTCATCTTATTTAGATACATGGGACGCATTCTTGAAATTTCAAGCCAGCTTATCAAGAAGTCAATCTCCCTAGATAGAACTTCTTGCCCTGATTGTTCGGATTGCTCTAGATTCCTACGTCAAAACAAGATCATATTCAACGAAGAAGTAAAACCTGATTTGCTGTAAATGTTTTCTCACCGCATCGTTTGCCCTAGAAAAGTTTCTTCAGTACATACATATATATATATATATATATATATATATATATATATATATATATATATGTGGTGGGTGGAGAGGGTTGGCTTGGAGTCAAAAGAAGAATAAGATTTTATTCTAATATAATTTTAGGCCATCTTCAGGGGTGTTCATTTAACAACATTAAAATGCCATTTCTTTTTGGTCTTTATTATTCCAATTTTATAGAACAGTGAAAAATCCCATCTTCCTTTATGATATATATATTTTTTTTTCAATACATTAAACTTCACAACGTTTCGAGGTTTATTGCCTCATCTTCAGGTGTACAATACATATATTATAACCATACAATACATCAATTCATTAAAATCTCGTCAATAAATAAATAATTTTGTCAGATTACACTTCTTTCCTAGGCCACCTCACTGTTACTGGCTTTAGGCAATTGCTACTTAATCCTGTTTATACTTGTTCACCTCTTGTTCTAATTATTATTATTTTATGATATATACATACACAACCTATTCATGCACACACACAAACACACACACACACACATACACACACGCAAAGTTCTTACTTAGTAAGAAAAAAAACTGAAGACAAATTATTAATTTGCTTAATTAAATATGATTAATGATGCAGTAAAATAAGAAAAATGCTATGCCCATAAATATTACTCAGGGTGTAATTAATCATGGGCAGTAATAATTCCAGTAACTCGTGACATGTTTATTTAGGAAAGGCTAAGTCAGCGAAGCGTGGAGCATGCCTCGGCTCTTGCGGGATAAGCTATGCCTTCTTTGGTAATGGGAGGGATTTTTAGATATTCAACAACTTCCAATACATTTACTAAGCATTAGGTATTAACCTCCAGTATTGAAATTTCCTAATCTATTATTCAGTTATTATTACATCTGAAAGTTGCGGATAAAATCAGAAAGTGGTATTGAAATGTAACTACCTACCGTATAAAGAAAGAAAAAAAACAACTATCTCTACCCTACCATTGTTATTTGGGAGGGAGATGAAAACAGTAAATGATAATAACAAATATTCTTCATTGAATTATATTACAATGTTTCCAAGTATAGGGAAATGGTAATAAATGTGAAATTGGATGAAATAGAAATGGAAACTTTAAAGAAAAGAACAAACTGTCATTATTGCATATTATGCGCTAACAGCAGACAGCTTTTAGTGCAGACATCCCTTATCATATACTTCTGGGTCGCAGTTCAAGGGTTAAGAACCGTTGTTCCTTCACCTCCAACAAAAGGTTATATCCATTTTACAGCCTCGTGGCCAACCAAAGAGACGATAAATTCACGTAAACAATTACCTCATAAACTAAAAAATAACTGAGGGTTTCAGTTAAAAGGCTGCCAATCACTGGAAGTGTATTTTTGCAAACGCTGTCATTACATGTCAGGATACCCGACGTCACTTATGTCAGCTCTGGGATCACTGGGACCCGATGGATCTGCAGCAAGGAGGAACCTGACATGCCATTAGACTAATAAGGCCCCTCAGTCAAGGGGTGCCCTATTCAAACGTCTGTAGCTTGACGCCTCCAATCTCCGAGTCCGGTCGCTCGTGATATGCCGGCAGCAAGTTCAGATCGGACTCGGAGCATTTAT
Organism: Aelia acuminata; assembly: GCA_911387785.2. Classification (NCBI taxonomy): domain Eukaryota; kingdom Metazoa; phylum Arthropoda; class Insecta; order Hemiptera; family Pentatomidae; genus Aelia; species Aelia acuminata. The sequence goes on from OU426979.1 coordinate 137,179,901, forward strand.
CACCTTCCAAGATCTGGGTCCGGTTTCGCCGAGCTACGAGAATGGATTTATAGTTCACGCTCCTACCCTCCGGTAGATAGGGATCGATCTGCACTGCCCAGCACTCCATATCGTTCATATCATTCCCTGTCACATTTCATTATAATGGAAATTAACAAACTCAAAACTTCAACCGGATACTCTTTTCATTCTGCGTTTTACAGATATTTTTCCAGGAAGTAAAATCGATCGAAACTTATTAACTTTTTTTTTTCGTGGATTTCATATAATATTTCTATTAATCGTATCACTTGTTATTAAGATGAATTCGCACTATATGTCAATTTCATAGAATGAAAATTGCGCTCGTTCGGAAGAAGACTACCGTAATCTAAAAAACTAAAACTTCAAAGGAAGTTTCCCTGTCACTATTGCTATCTCTCAACTTTATGGAATTCTGTTAATCTCAGGCTTTAAATTTTGAAAATAAAAATCTGGAATTTTCCTCAAGATAATGTGAGGTGAATTCTTAAAAAAATATAAAATAAAGTATTGTAGTCAAACAAGCGATATGTTCATTTTGACCCTTACGTTTTGCCATTAGATATAAGCGTTAATCATATATTAACTTCCGATCAGAACTTTTCTATGATGATAAAATCAACCTCATATTAAAGAATACTTGATTCTTATTAAGCATAATGAGTAAAATACCTATAGCCGTTTTGGATAAAATATTAAAATAATTGATGTTAAAAATTGCCTGTTATATTCCTGTTACTTATTTTGCACTCAGAAACTTCCATCTAATTCCGAAAAATCTTCCAAGAAGGACATAAGAGATCCTGCTCCATGATCAATGGATACTGATTTCATTGAAGAGGACTTCAGTATGCATTGACCAGTTTGTATCTGTTACTAAGCACCACAATCTATCAGGGAATTATTATTGATTAAGCAATAGAAAAAATCAAAGGAATCAGAGGTTTATTAATTAGACCATAAGTATTTTAAAATCTTATTCAAGCCCCATCAAATATTACTTTTCATGTATAGTAAGTACCGTTCGTTAAGGATGGAACCACGTATCTTATTCTGAGTATAGTTTTGTATGATTATTGATGAGAATTAATCTTCGATATTTTATTTATTTTAAATTAAAGGACCCAACAGGCATAGAGATCGTATTGTTTTTTTAATAATGACAATATATATTGTCATTATTAAAAATCACCTTAAAAATCATCACCTATCGTAGGTGATAACTTATAGATGCATACTACTCAATCCATCATCATCCACCTTCCTCGTAGTCATGCTATTATGGGTAGAAGTTATGTAAAAACCCTTTATAAAGGACGGCAAACGAATTAAGACGTCGGCTATGAAGACAAGCACTCAAGGAGGTATTCAAATCCTCGAGAAGATGATGTAGGACCCGCTCTACAAAAACAAAATTCCACAGATTACACAAAGGTCCGAAGATTGCACAAGACACTTGAAGGGTCACGGGCTTGCGCCACTGTACCATCTGTAAATATCAGGGACGAAGAAGACCCGACACGTGTTACACCGCCGATGGACACGTGTACCTCTACTTTCTCCCTGGGGATTCGCCCATCGGTAATGTCGATATCCCTTTAGTAATTATCGTAAGATAGGGATTTGTTTGTTTGATGGAGTTTTGAAAAAAAAAAAATCGGTTTATGTGTTAAATCCAATGAAACAATAATTTCCTGGACTGTGATATTTAGAGGAAAATGAAATTTCTAGAGGAAAAAATTAAAAAGATGGGGTTAAGGCTTGAATTTTATTTTTATCTGCTTACACTTAGTGAAAAAAAAAATCAATCAGCAAATACAAATTTATCAACAAATAGTACAATTCTTAAAATGGGGGTTGGTCCGTGGAAGGCCGATAGGGAGTAACCCTATAGTTATTATTAATAACTATAATTAGTGAAAATAAATCTGACTTGTTTTCGTTTTACCATGCCCATAAGTTAAAAATTCCTTGATTAAATGATTAATACAATTGGACGAAGATTGTGTTTACAAGTATGATATAATGTTTATTGCATTGTAATTTGTTAAAAAATAGTTTTAAAATGCTACCCTAAAAAAATTGATTCTTATTCAATCGTGACTTGTATATCCTTCTTAGCATCGTAAACGGCTGTTAAGAATTCAATCTAGTCAAGAAGCAGGTTATTACTGTAGACTATGTGTTAAGTTATGCCGATCTATTTTAACGAAATTGGCTTCGTGACGAACACACCTTTCACATATTTAAACTATAGTGAAGTGAAAAAAAAAAAAAAAAAAAAAAATATATATATATATATATATATATATATATATATATATATATATATATATATATAGAAGTTATAAGTAAAACTTGGTCAACTTTTTGTAACGGGTCTGTATTCAATTTTTCAACGGCACCGAACTAATTTGATGAAGTAAGTTATTCGGAAATATCTCGATAGTGTTAAGGTATGTTTGTGGCATATCATTTCTTTTCATATCAATTTTATTTACAACGAACTGACATGAAGATGTTTTACCAGCAATAATTGTATGTCCCTATTCAGTTTCAATATTTATACAACATTTATCAACATTATAATCCAATTTAAAAACAAATCTGTATTAAGTCACAAGATATATTTACATATTAAAAATCTATTTAAACGTTTTTAAAATTTTTTCTTGCTGAATAGGATTTGGATAAAATCTTAAAGCCAAAAAAAAAAAAAAAAAAAAAAAAAAAAAAAAATGTTCTTTTTAATTTTGGTTGAATTGCAATGTTGAAATTGACAACACAGAAGAGGCATTCCTTGAGTATTATTATTTTATTAGGTCCATAAAAATCAGCAGTAAAACATATTTTATAATTAAGTGAAATATTTCCAGAAGCCAGCTATAAAAAATAAATGTTATCGTAGTTAAATTAAAAACCTGGGTTATTAAAGTTATTAATAATACCGGTGTTATTAAGCATCTCAAAGTAATATATGAAGCTATAACTAATGTATTTTGGCTCCATTCGTTTATATATAATTTAACATCCGTTTTTTACTTCATCAATGAATTCCCCTAATAAATAATTACAAAAAATAAATTGTATTCGCTAAAAGTCATTAATATTTTTTCTTTGTATTTAATTTTCACGTCCCAATACCTTTATCACTTAAATCAACCAAATATTCTTCATTCACTGCAATTGTATGATTAACACTGAAAAACAGCTTTTTTGAAATGATATATTAGATATAATAAATATTAACTTAATTACTGCAGTACTGTGTAAGGAAATATTGTTTACATTATACTGCTTATAAAAGTATTTCTTTCTACACTGTTAGCTAGCCTAGAAAGTATATCATAAGAATTATCATTATATCATTACATTACTAGTAGTGTAAAGGAAACATCTGTTTTCTTTACTGTACTAGTACAGTAAAGAAAACGCATGTTACTAAAACTCTTAAAAAGCTTACTAACCTTTTTATCACTTTAATTTAAATATATCTGAAGTTAGTGCTGTCGATATTCCCAAAACTATATTTGATCAATGAAATGAAGGTACCGAAGAACTTCCTTTAAAATCACGACACAGATACGAATTCGAATATAATAAACTACAGGAATAAAGAAAAGTTGATGATCTATTTAGAGAATATCCATTATTTAATATGAATTATAAAAAGTATACTAACTCCAAACGTGACATTCAATTACCATTTGAAGGATTTAATATTAGTAATAATACTAATTGTACATTTAATGTAAATATAAATATGTAGATTTTTTACGATTCATCAATAGCTCCTACCATATGATTTTCTTTCATTATTTGTTAAGGTTACACGTTTTATTAAATGTTACCCAAAGTATAATTCTTATGATATACTGTATTTTATTTTTCGGTATAATGTAAAATAATTTACATGGCTTGTACAGAAAGTGTCCCTACAGTAGTCAAACCAAACCTCGTACTGTAAAAAGCCACTTTCTGTACTAGTGATGTAAATAACTATTCTTGGTCAGTGGTCGTTCAAGGAGCTTGTCCATGCTGAACACCTGGCAAAAGGCCTAGCCAAACACTGAAGGAGAAGAATATTATATGAAACCCTTTGGTGGGCTAAAATGGGAAAATGTGTGACCAAGTTAGTTCACTTCCACGATTATTCAAGCCTTGGGTAGATAATATCTAAGGGAAAAGAAGACCCGTCATGCATATGTTTACATTCGTTGTTAGTTGGATGAATTACTTTAATATTACATTTGTTATTTTTTTTTTTTTTAAAAAAGATACTTTCAGTGATAAAAAAAATGGTGGAAAATCTCATATTTGTACCCTTTAAAAAATCGAAATTTGAAATTTCAAAACACGCCCATAATTTTCACGAAAAACCCAATGCTAGATTATGGTAGGTACAGATAAAACTCCCTTTAATTGAAAAAATATTTTTTTATGGTGACCCTAAAGCTGAGACGTTTAAGGATTTTTATATTCATAAGAATTCATTGATGAAGTAAAAAACTGATGTTAAATGATATATAAACGACTGCAGCCATAATAAATTAGTTATAGCTTCATATATTACTTTGAGATGCTTATAATAACACCGGTATTATTAATAACTTTAATAAGCCAGGTTTCTAATCTAACTACCATAATACTTATTTTTTATAGCTTGAGTCTTGAAATATTTCACTTAATTATGAAATATGTTTTACTGCTGATTTTTATGGACCTAATAAAATAATAACACCAAGAAATGCCTTTTCTGTGTTGTCAATTTCAACAGTGCAATTCTACCAACATTAAAAAGAACAATTTTGAAAACGTTCAAATAGATTCTTAATATACAAATATATCTTGTGACTTAATTCAGATTTGTTTTTAAATTGAATTATAATGTTGTATAATTATTTTTTTTTAAATTATGAAGAAAGTAAACTAAATAATATTTAGTAAGACTTAAATATGTAAATTTTAGAATAAATATTTCCAATCAAAGAGATTTTTATCTTTAACTACTGCAGAAACCTAAATTGGATTTTAGGCATTGGATTTTTTTTTAACTGGAACATTTTTGGCGTGTTTTGAAATTTCTAATGTCCATTTTTAAACAGTAGGAATGTGAAATTTTTCTTGTATTTAAAAAAACAAAAAACAACGCGAAATGTTTCGATATCACATTAATTGATGTTACTATGAGCCAAGTTAAATACAGATGTATTCCAGATCTTCCTTTCCTTTGGGTTTTCTCTCTCTCTCTTCTTGGGTTGTAGTGGTATAGGATTTTTTGTGTGTATTAAATCATTTATTTTCGTTTAAACAACCACCTTCGAAATACAGATGTGGCCTTTGCTGGGATTCGAATTCTGATGTCTTGTTACTACTTCGTACTAGTAGTACGTTTCATTCGCTTTCATTTGCACCACCAGAGCCAAATCCAGATAGCAAGATATACTTCAAAAACCGTTTTTTAAATATTTATAAATTTAAATATTTTCGTGCTGATAACTTGGTATTATACTGGGTGTCCCAGACCTAGTATAAACAAAATGGGTAATACTGCATGTAAAACGGGGTAGAATGGCGCAGAAACGAGTTTCCTATCTCAATCTGTTGAGAAGATAGAATTTTTTTTGTTTTTATTTTTAATATCTTACTTTTATCTACTTCGGTTTAGTGTAAAAACAAAAACGATGACATTTTCTTAATCAGCATTAAATTTCATAAAAGATGAGTTAGGTTTGGTTATTTTAAATCCACTTTCAGTGGGCCTTTTAACGCGAAAAACACAAACATTTATTAAAACTTAAATTTTTAATAGTTTTTGAAAATTCTTCGCTCCTCACTGGAGAAGCTAAGAAGCTGTCAAATCTCCTAAAAACTGCGAAAATGCCGAACTTCCCATGAGTTAGAGTTAGTTTTACTTTTTTAAGACTAGAAAGAACAATATATGAATTCTAAATAATACAATAAGGGTACTAATAATAATCTATACTCCTTAGTAATAAAAAAAAAAAAGAACTCCTTAGTTTAAATTTAAAAAATACTTTCTTTAAAATAAATAAACTTTTTTCTTCTTTTCTACTAAAATTAGAAAAAATTCTACTTAAAAAATTTTAAAGATAAGCCTGTTGAATTTTTTCTAATTTTAGTAAAAAATAATAAAAAAGTTTTATTTATTTTAATTTAAACTAAGAAGTTCTTAGAATTCATATATTGTTCTTTCTAATCTTAAAAAAGTAAAACTAACTCTAACTCATAGGAAGTTCGCCATCCATTACTTTGGATGCAGGCCCTAGCGCGCTTCCTCAATGCCCCAGCAGGGACATTCTCTAGCTTGTTTTTCATGAGAAAAACTAGTTTTGGACACAAAAGGTGAAGTGCAATTGTATCATGGGTTACACCATTAAAAAGTTAACTAAATTTCGCAGTTTTTAGGAAATTTGACAGCTTCTAGGGTGCTCCCGTGAGGAACGTAGAATTTTTCAAAAACTATTAAAAATTTAAGTTTTAATAAATGTTTTGTGTTTTTTCGCGTTAAAAGGCCCACTGAAAGTGGACTTAAAATAACCAAATCTAACTCATCTTTTATGAAATTTAATGCTGATTAAGAAAATGTCATAGTTTTTGTTTTTACACTAAACCGAACCGAACTAAACCGGATAAAACTGCATTTTTTAGAAAAAAAGTAAGATATTAAAAATAAAAACAAAAAAAAAGTTATCTCCTCAACAGATTGAGATAGGAAACTCGTTTCTGCGCCATTCTACCCCGTTTAGCATGCAGTATTACCCCTTTTTTTACACTAGGTCTGGGACACCCAGTATAATATTTTAATAATTTTAAACATATTTATTTTGAATAGAAAACATTGCCTTCCACCGGGATTCGAACCCAGGTCTCCCGTATTACTGCCACTTGCGCCATTATAACTTTTCTCTTTTTTCTGCATAAAATAGACCAAAAGAGGAAAAAGGTAGGTTCTTGACCGGATAAACGGTCTCGAAGCTATTGCCAGTTTTAGGTCAGAGTAGTGAAGGCCTTTTGTATTATTCATGCCTCAAAGAAACAAAATTAAAGAAAAACAATGGGGGCTGTTATTGTATATGGATATTCTGGCTCATTCAAACAGGGTCATCGGATAAAATCTTGTTTCTTCCAGGTGTTTTATATGATTCATGGAAATAAATAATTTCTTACCCAGTACCTACATAAAATAATTTATCTACTTAAAAATTCCTCAACTGAATATAAAAATGAAAATAAAGGACTAAATGAACCAAAAACCGTCCTGCTAAGCATACTTTCGAACATGAGCATATCTTTGATTTTGATAATTTTACGGAAAGTACGTTCGGAACAAAAATTTAAATATCTTGATGCCCTTTATATAACCAAAAACATCAGTAAAATGGTTAATCATAAACATGGTGCAGAAAATTTGAGAAATTTATTTTTAGATTCACGAAAAAAATTTGAAACTATATCAAACTAAAGTAGTATTGGCAACTAGGAAGTTATTAACTTAAAGGTAGAAGCAATATAAATGTGTAACCAAAAGTCATGGATGGATTTTATGTAATAGAAATGTGACCGACCATCTCGACTCCGAGGATTCCTGAAAATTTCATGAAAATCGGACTATTGTCATTAGGTGAAATCGCATGTATTTGAACATAAACAATAAATCTCAAAACCAAATTTGTTTCTTTCATGTCCAAATATTTTATCAGACTATAGTAAGTTCGAGTATTATTCGATTAGGTATATGTAAGATTCTATTATATCTTGGTTTTTGAAAGAAATTTTATCTTTTATGTTAGTTTCTCTAGAAAAGTAAACAGAAGAAAGTTATTACAACAGATTGCATTGATTGGGCATCTCATAGGGTCGAGTCAATATACTGGCTCATCGCCTAAATATAAAAATAATGACAAGTGACTAATTTGAATAAACATTAAGTATTGACAACATTAGTTAATCAGATCTGGGCATTATTTTAAATAAAAGTAATTTCATTTGTATTTTAAATAATTAAATAAATTAAATCTTAAGTAGGTTGTTTGAACAATTTTCGCAATAGTATAGTGTAGTCCTTTGCACAAAAGCTCTCACTCCTAAATATTAAACAAGTACATTTGAAGCGTGGAAATGCATAAGGGTCTAAGTGCCAAAAAAATAAAACAAAGTTTTTTTTTGCCAAATTGTTATATGTGCCAAAGCCATTCTACAGAAATGGGTATAAGTATGTTTTGTTGTTAGAAAAGAGTTCATTGATCGTAAGAAAGATGGCATGGGTGTAAGCACTGAACGTTGTTCACCCTAGAGGGTATAGGAAGTCACATCATTTCTGTAAAAATATCCTAAGGCACTTATACCCGTATGCATTTCAACGCTTCATTTATTTCAGTTTGATTTTGTTGTTTTTTTTATGGGGGGGGGGGGCACAATTATTAACTTTGTACCAATTCATCCGATTTCAACATATTTTGTCAAATTGGTGGTTGTTGATTATCTAAATAGTTCCTTAATGAATTCATTTCATAAATGGTTTTATGCATAGGTTTTGAGGTGGAGGGTTAAATATTTACTTTTTACCGCCATATCCGATTGTCACGAAATATGAAACAAAGATTGTTCATAAGTCAAATAACTAGGCCAATTCTTCATAATTTTAACAATAAATAGGTTTTTGTTTTAAAGTAAAACAATCGAAAATTAAGTTGGAGCCAGGCATAAACAGGATCCCAATTTGGAAACAATACCAAAAATGTTAGTAAACTTAGTAAAAATGTGTATGATTGATACATTCAATAAAGTTAGAATCGGTCATTATTTTTCTGAGAGGTTGACGTTCGTTCGAAATTGAAGAGAAAATTCAGGCAAGATTAGAGGTTTGAAATGCTATTAAGAAATTACTTAGCTCACACCTTCTTCCTTAAAACTTAAAAATTCTAGTTTATAAAAATATTATTCCTCCTTCGGTTCTTTAAGAATGCAAAACGTGCACCCTAATATTGAGTGGTGAGCAAGTGAGGTGATAGCAGACAGATAAATAAAATTGGAGTGTGAAATTGCAAAACAGTGTTGAACGAATTCCAAAGAAATTAATAAACTCGGTGACGAATGGAAAACGTCTGAGGGAAGTAAGGGCTAAAAAGTAGATGGGAGGATTGCGTTAGGACAGATTTGCCGAAATTCCTATTGGACGGAGCGAATAGTCTAATGGGTAGCCCGATTAGTTTAAATAGGTTCCGAATCAGATTGAATCTGTAGAAAAATAACTTTGATTTAATAATTTCAATAACCGAAAAAAAATTAAATAAAAACTGTTAATTTATTAATCAATTGCAATGCACTAGCTAATAGGTTTTAAAAGTATTTCGTATTTTCATTTTAATACAATGCTTTAATACATATATATAATTAATACTTTTTTTATTTTGTATTTTAAATACTTTTATCGAAAAGTATTTTAAATAGTTTAAGGTTAAATGCATTTTATTTTAAAAAACAAAATACTTGATATTTAAAATAAAGTATTTTAAAATAAAAATAAAAATATTTTTTGCCCAGGTATGTAGTTAATTTATAATCAGTTAGAAATCGACTAAAGTATGGATATAAAAATATAAAGGGATTTGAAAATTGTAAAGCAAATCTGCAAAACTATTATTATTATGTCTTGATGTACGATGTAAGAAGGAATAAGCATAAGCGCTTATGAGTTGAATGGGGTGTAAATGTTTGTAAGAAGTGAATTCCAAGTGATACCATCCAACAAAATAAATCACTTACGTACTGACAATCCAAGTATTAAAACTACTATAATTTTTAAGGTATTCGTGTTTACGACACCTAACAAACACGAACGCTACAAATAAAATGATTTCCGAAATTCGCCATTAGATAATATATGGCTGATCAGTTTTAAGGGCGATGGGGCCAGACACCACTCTGCAGGCTGGCCAAATGAAATATCAGGGCGTGTAATTGCAGGGTAGGGTGGCGTACCGATGTGAAAATCGCCGCTTGTTAGGCCGCTATGAATCAAAAATCCTAAAGTGCAGACAAGTCGTGATCCAGGCTCTCCTCTTGGGCTACTGCCTTCTCAGGATGGGCTTACATTGTAAATCTCACCCTCACCTCTCAAGCTTAAATTTATCTTTCTAATCTGACCACAGAACCATGGCCAACCATCTCACTCTGTGATTAACATCGCGAAAATTTACAATCTAGGTCAATACCAGCACTTGATCATAGTACGGCATGGATTCAAGAAAATGGTTAAACAATATATTTGAATATAATGAAAACCAAGATTATTTTATCTGCAAAATTTAATTTAATTCCGAAGAGTGTACTAATCTATAACAGAAAACCTAACTTTCTAAAAACAGAATCCGTGACTCACTGCTCTAGAAAAAAACAACTAAAATAAATCCATAGATGTCCATTGCTCCCCTCCTATGAGTAACTTTGCATATGGCACGTACTTTTATTCAAACCTTATTATTTTTATGGTATAATTATCCAATCACACAAGTGCTAAACGATATGACAGTTTAAGATATACAATTCAAGTTATTTAATTTTTTTTTAACTTGTTAAATATAAAGTATTTAAGTATTTTAACATGTGCCAATTTTGAATCCTTTATCTAAATTTTATCATCATTGGACCCACCTTTAGTTGTGGTCTGATTAGCTCCTTGGTATTTTTCAACATCACTCCACTATTTCTTTTCTGAAGACGATTAACAATCCGAAGGCCCTCACCTGGAAAATAAAATATATTAATAATAATGAATAAATCATTTTTATGGTCGGAATACTTTTTTATGTTAAAGGATCAATTCATGCATCTAAATTTGTGTGTTATCCAATTTCAACAGCGTGCAAATTTAAAAATTATTATTAAGTAAAATTTTATAATTTTAAAAAGATTTGAATTATTTTTGTGTGGTTAACTACTTTATTATGTTTTAATAATTTTAAATATATTTATTTGAATATAAAACATTGCTTAAACCTTAGCAGAAATTCGAACCCTTAGTACTATTACGGAGCGCTGCCTTTTGTGGAGTGCTGCTATATTAATAATAATCAATATATATTATAAAGCAAAGTGTACAATGTGCGTGCCGAAAAGGCTCAGAAACGACTACACATACGACTAAGAGATTTATGTCAGCGTGTAACTGTATGTCCCCTAACGGAGAAGGTTTTGTTTTTCTCTTAAGGGTGTGAAATTGAAGAGAAAAGGACTGGAATTTTAAGCCTCTCGCAACATTTAATTAGCCTACCTGAGAATGACATACGAGTTTATGAATGAAAAATTTAGTTCGAGCTGCAGACCACCAGGAAGCGCTAGGGTGTGTTTCACTCAATGTTTATTGTTCATTCATTCCGTTATATTTGTATAGGTTATATATTTTGTCAGCTGTTCTTTTTAAATTACTAAATAATCAAGCGAAAATAATTAGTTCTTTTAGAATAAATTAATGATTTTACATATCTGCAATCAATTAGAAAACCGACTGGATACTTTACAAAATTAATTTTCTCATAAGATGGTTGATTGATTAACACTTTACATTTAATCAATATCTAACATATACTTAAGTAAATTTAATGCAATCTGAGTGAGCGAATAAAAACAGACATAAAACAAAAAAGAAGTGCTGAATAGACTGATTATAAACCGAAAATAACAAGTTTGAAGTGTTCTTATTGTATGTAGTTATGAAAAATGGTTTTATTACTATGTATGATGAGCATTCCAGTTGACAAAATGATGATTCGACTCCAATAATACAATTTTTTCAATAAGATTTTATCACCGCTCATAGTTCAGGATAAAAAGAAATATGATGAAAAAATTGTGCCTTCATGATATTTTGGTTTTCGCTTAGTAACAGTAGTAAGATTGGAGAAGTGCAGAGTTCGGCCAAATTAGGGTGGGGGGGGGGGGGATATATTAAGGGAGGTTGAACTGGAAGAAAGGTCTTACAAAAATGTTTCTATGAATCTTCGGTATTTTCTAAACTTCTGGATCTAATGGGACCATCACAGTAGTCGGCGCTTAAGTTGTACTCCAAATATAGTTTTTTAACTAATAATCTAATAACTTATTATCTGCTGACTGATTGGAATGGGCTTATAGGACTCGTAATCACAGAAACCATCAAAAACGATGCATGACTCGACAAAGTTGCAGCAAAATTAATTGTTCATTCACCATTGTTCATTCAACACCCTATAAAGTATACAGGGTTCCTTATTTGGGCAGACACTGCAGATCTCGAATCTTAATATTGATAAAATGTTAAAATTTTCAAGAAAGTGCTAATTTTGTTCTATATTTCCTTTAATTTTAAAGTTTTTCTGTTATTGAAACTGCCATACAAATACCGGAGCGAAGCCGGGCACACTAGCTAGTAAATGAATAAGTTTTATGGTCGGAGTATCCCAAGGATCAATTCATGCATCACTGTTATACATTGCTCACACTTACGACATATACGGTAATGATAGCACTTTCTCAGCCATTGAGGCCGAAGGAACTAAGTCAAAAATTCCGAAACGTGCTTCTAAGACTTCTTAAAATCCATTGCCAACACAAGTTCATCAGCGAAACACTGCACTACGCGTGACTTATTTTTAAAAGAATGAATAGCGCTATCTATTAGACTACGTTACTTACTACAAACAAAAAATAGATTCGACAGAAAGAAGTTGTGGAACCCGCACATCAATACGATCCGTGGAAATAGATAAGTGGATGGGACTATTATATACACCCCCCCCCCCCCAAAAAAAAAATGACAAAAAGTATTTATGTCGAAGAAAACATTCTACAAAATCTTTTACACGCCATCAAGATCACCTCGGTAGACTCATTCAAGTTAAAATCACAAAAATTATGGTCAACAACATCCGTTGAAGATTAAAACAACTGAATGGGAAAAAAAAAAAAAAAAAAAGTCACACTGGATAGCATTCTTAGTTTTTTTATGTTAAAAAACTATTTAACTAATCACTTTCTTAAGCAGTTAGTATGCACTGGCAGACCAAAATTAAATTTTAAAAATAATGTGAAAAAAAGAAGGAGAGATAAAACCTAAATATTGTAAGTAACAATTGCCTATTTTGCGGAGCGATTTTTAAATTCACAAAATCTATATCTTTATTCTTCGTATATTAACAACTTTACTTTTAATGCAAGTGATAATGACTAAAAATGTTTCTGTCATTCGCCCCCTTTTATCCAAATAGTTCTGGTTATCGTAAATGACTCTCTGTAATCAGAGCTTTAGTGAATTGAATGTCGAATTAGTAGAAAAAGAAGAACAGTATCAATTACTTGTATTTTAGTGTTTTACAAAGAGTACTAGTTTTCCACTATGTCCAAGATAATATCAGGTTGATAGAGAAAAACACAAATATAAAACCTTTAAATGTTCAAATTTATTTCGGTTATGACCATTTAAAATATTTTAGTTCTTGTACACCTACCCTCCCACAGATAGCAGACAATCAAATAATATTGAAATTACATTTCAATCACCTTTTATCGATAAAAGGAGAACAAAATAAGGTTGGGAAGCGCAGAGCATCGTTGGATAAACAATATTATCAATATTTACTTATTTATGGCGCAACCGCAGAAAGACGGCGCACTGATACAGTAAAAGGATTGTTAGGAGATTATCTTGAAATAAATCTAGATCCTTATGAACATCTTCACTCTCTCTATGGTGATGATAAGATCGCTTCATCGGGCCTTTGTCCTTATGATATCTTATTTAAAGCTATTTATTTCTCCTTCCTAATACTCTCACTTCTTTCGAAACACTGCTGTATTCGAATATTTTTCCTCCTATATTAAACTACATGTATTCTCACTTGGAAGGGAATTTTAATGGAAAACCTTTGAAAAGGTAAGGTACCTTTAATAGAACCACTTAATTTAGACCGTAATAACGAAATAATGGTAATTCAAAATTAATTAATTATATTATATTTATATCAGGAAGAATGATATATTATTATCATCAGGTATCTGGTGAATCTATCATAAATTCATTTTGTAATATATGTTTCTTACAATTCCAACATTATTCCAACATTATACAACAGCCTTGGCCAAAAGTATTAGGCAACTTGCAAAATTGTCAATTGCACTTTATTTAATAATTCAATATACATTGCGACTCCCAAAACATGTTTACAAAAATGGATCCCTTAAATGGACTATTTTCAATTTCCAACTCCTCATTAACATTCTAGAAAAACATAATGAAATGTAAACAAAAGTTTCCGGTACAGGGTTAACTCTCTTATTGGTAGCAGTGGAGATTTTATTTTATTTTATTAGACTTTATTATAAAAAAATTAAATTTTCTTTTTGTTTATAACTAAGAATGGTAAATAAAAAAAAGAACTAATTGAGATCGAACGGGCGAAAACTGTTGTTATGTTGCCAGGAGGATAGAGCCAATTAGAAATTAGAGCCAATTCAAGATAGCAAAAACTATGAAGTGCTCTCGTTGTGCTGTTCAATATCCTCTTCTTCGACATCGGACGCACAACACACTTTCCTCTCTACCTAGAACAGGAAGAAATAAAATAACAGGAACAAGTGAGGATAGGTTTTTGGTGAGAACAACTCTTCAGAATCGCAAAAAAACATCGAAACAGCTGGCTGAACTGTTGCTCGGACAGTAAGAAGAAGACTGGGAGAGAATGGTCTGAACGTCTAGAAAGAAACCCTGGTTTAATGAAGCCAATCGCAGGAAGAGGCTTACCTAGGCAAAATTTCACCAAAACTGGACTGCTCAAGATTAGGTAAAGGTGGTTTAGTTCGATGAAAGCAACTTACAGGTAAATACATTTTTGTAAATTGAAATTAAAAATTGTCAAAATTTCCTAAAATTAATAAAAAATATACGAGTATAGTTATTTTTAAAAATACATAAAAATATCGGATTTTGTACAGATTTTCGGAACTCTTGGTGTTGTTTTCGTACGAAGAAGGGAAGGCGAAGCCTATCATCCAGATTGTGTTGACCCTACTGTGAAACACGGTGGAGGAAACATAATGATTGGGGCTTCAGGTGTTGGAGAAATGTTTTTATGTGAAGGAAGAATGAATAGCGATAACTATATTTCCATCTTAAATCAAATTTTTAAGCCTTCGAAATTTGAAAAAATATTTATACAAGATGACAGAAAAAACATTGTTTTTCAACCAGATAATGCTCTATACCACGTTTCACGTAAAAGTAGAGAAGGGTTCGAAAAAAAAACAAAAACATTAAGGTGCTTGACTGGCCTCCTCAGTCCCCAGATCTCAATGCCATTGGGCACATATGATCTAAATTATAAATTTAGTTGGTATGCATAATTAAAAATGCAGTTGATAAACGTAACCCAACAAAAGAAGACAACATATTTTTGTATTCAAAAGAAGAGTGGGAAAAATTAGACAAAGTCGTTTGTTCAAAACTTGTGATTTCCATGTCAAAAAGGATGAAGGTAATAAAAGCCAATGGATTGATGACGAAATATTAATTTGACTTTGTTTTATCTTTGAATAAATTATGTTATGATAGTAGATGTTCTTTTTCCCCTCTTGACATTTTTTTAAGAAAATATGTAGGTGCCTACTTATTTATACTTTTGGTGAAGGCTCTATATATAACCAACGTTTCCGAAGTTTCTTCCATCTCAATTAATTCCTTTTTTTTTCTATTAATAATATCACCAGCATAATAATAATTTAACATTATACGTCATTTTATATACATATGTATACACACCACCACCTTTTTAAACGCTTTTTACATTCATAAAACTATCTATTCCCTTTATATACAGTAATCTGTTTAATTAAGGGGCTAAACGTTTAAATTTTTAATTAAGTGATTTGAATTTCACCATTCGATATTTTTGAATGGATCAATTGATGATTTTAGTGATGTAAGAAAAATACAAGTCATTGAGATATGAACAATTACATTATATGCATCCTAAAAATTATAATTAAAAATTCGGAAGAAAAAATATATATATTTTTTGTATGAAAATCTCGTGTCCCGATGTTTGTCGGAGGTAAACTCAGAAACTACTCAACCGATTTTGATGAAATTTGGTTCATTGTGTGTAGTTTTGTCCAACTTAAAACATAGGATAGTTTATATCTCGATTATTGGCCTCAATATTTCTTTTATTTCGAATTAAAGACTTATTATAAGTATTTATTATAAGTAAGATTGAGTGTGATTATTTGCAAGTTCTATAAATTTCCAACAGATGGCGATGTAAGTTTATTTATTGACACAACACTTATTTTTTTCGATATTCAGTGTGGGAAGCATCCAGTTGCCAAATCTATTGTTTGTTTGTTTAACGTCACTTTATGCCACTAAGGCTAATCGAACGATGCTACAGTGGGAGTTCTAAATTTTGCCTATCCAGGTATAATTAGGATAGGGATCTTTACGAGTACCTGACATCGTACAGGCTCGGGACCTCCATTTTACGTCCTATCTTTTCTCCCATTAAACAATCCTAGGGCCACCGCTGAGCGCGAACCTGCGACCTTTAGTATTGTAGGTTGCCATGCTAACCACTATATCACAGGTGACCCCGCCAAATCTATTTTTTCAAGCGTGGCTGTAGAAAATCTGCGGTTTTCCCATGGGCAATTATTTGTCGCCTTTTCACGTGTGGGGAAAAGATCGAATCTATTTGTTTTAGGAAAAGACCGGTTAACCAAAATCATAGAACAATGCAAAGAAACATGTAAATTATTATTATAAATGTTATAAAATATCTCATTCACAAAATGAAATTTTTTCTTTTGATAAGTAGTACTATAAGATGTGGTTTTTCACATGGTTTGAGAACTTTTCATAACCTGTTTCAGGTAGAGCCATGTTTTATTTACTGTTATACTTAATTAATGTGTATTTTGGCAAAAGATTAATTCGGTACATTTTCCCTGTCTATTGTGATTCTATTAAGCTTTATTCTAATTATATTCTTTATTAATTCACAATAAAATTTTAACCCTTCTAAATACGTTACCAAATAATTTTAAATTTGGCCGAAAGTTCTATTTCAAATCCCGTTGGTTTTTAGATTCGCTGAAACGTTTTTATGTTTATCAGTGAATTTTTAATTGACTGCATTAAAAAGAATATGGTATAATTAATTCAACGCATTGCAGCTACTGCAAACTTATAATTTATAAGCATGCAAATCTAAATATTTCTTGCTCATTCTTATTTTTTTTTTTTTTTTTTTTATAAAGTTTTTATAATAATAAACCTTAGCTATACTCTTTTAGAAGATTGTATCTTCATTCTAGGGTTAGTTATTCATTTTAATATTAATGATACTAGAGGATATTTGTACACTAAAATCGTCATGGCTCAAGGTAAGTAACCTAGAAATAGAAGTAAAAGTGAGGATGTTGCAGAAGCCAGGCTTTTCCGCAATTATAAAGATTTGAATCTTCCCCGCACTGATATATCTTAAGATGGCTGGAGCAAAGCAGTCCCCGATTTAAGCCGAAGGTCTCCGTTATTGTTAAGTAATTCGCTACTTTTCACGCTGCATTAGGGAACCCTTCAGTCACTAACGAGTCATTATCTCGTTCATAAGCGCGATAGGAGATCGCCCTTGGCAATCGCCAGGGAACCGACTTCCCCACTTCTGTACGGTGGCGCAATCTACTTTCGGCAACGCCAAGCGTGAGAACTATGTTTTCTTCTAATAGGGGCCTGATTGTCGGGAATTTCGCCAAAAGCAGCTTAAGAAAAAACTGCAAAACTTCAGAGTGAAAAATTTTGTATTATTAAAATCTTAAAATTGTTTACAAATTAGCATAAACATGACCATTGCCTCAAAATAACAATAATAAAAAATTAAAAACAAATTTTTAATTTCAAACAACCTACAATTGCTTACCTGAACTTGCTACAAATGCTTACTATCACTACAAATTTTTGAGAGTAAGGAAGTCAAGAAGGTTTTTTACTTTCACTTACTATATATGAAATATGTATATAGTAAGGGAAAGTATTGCGATCGTGAAAAAAGATTTCCGGCTTTCAACGGAAATACAAGTTTTGGGGTACCCTGAGTACAAAAAACCAAGTCCCGAGAAATAGTCTGTGTGTGTACGAACAGACAATCTCAAAAAGTATAAACCGTACGATCCTTAAATTAGGTATTTCATACATGTATATGCCTGCAATATGACAGAAAAAAAATCGTAGAAATTGAGTAAGCGAGGGGGGTACTTTATTTCATAAATGGTATCACATTCTTATACTTTTTGTAATTTTCTCAAAAACGGCTCAAACGATTTTGATCAAGTTCGTCATGTTTAATGAGAATTAAGTATTCTTCAATCTCAGGTAAGTTTTATTATCATTAAAATATTCTGAGGGGGCTTAAATGGGGAAGGGGCCTTTTTTGTTTTCCTATTAAGTATCTTTGTATTTGTTTGTATGGAGAAATAAACTGTCTCCTGTTATGCCTGAAAATAAGAGATGGCTAAATATGAAAAAATCGAATATGCATATACCTGAGAAAAAAAATAAAATTATTGCGACAACTCATAAAACACGTTCAGTCCTCGCGTGCGCAGTACGCCTTTAATAACACCATTGTTTATAACTAAAGACTGTTCATGGGAAAGAGTTGTCAACGTTTTTTGAAACATAGATATTTAATGGAAATTATTTGTTGCCATGGTAACTAAATGAAGTTTTCAACAACTACATAGGAATTTTATTAAATCAGACGCGATAGAGTGCTATGCTTGCATTGCCAAATTATCACATAAAAAACTTTTACTAAGCAATAAAAAATTTAAGTGTACTGTAGAGAGCAAATACAAACAAAAATAAGTAAATGGAATGAGTGAATGTGAGGAATGGCGTTTACATATTTTTCAAAACGCGTCAACTTCTAATCTAAGTAAGTTGGTAAGTGGAAGATGTGGGTTGCGCGTATCGCACCGAATTGTTCTCCTAAAGATATAGTCTAAAATCTATAGTATAACTGCCACTGTGTGCCAACATAATAATATAAATCTTCTGTCAAATTTCAGACTCCAGGCTGATAGACATGAAAGTTGAGAAGTCCAAAAGAATCATTACTTGCTGATTTCTCTATAAATATTAAACACCTAAACCTGTCTTGAACTAAAGTTTTCTTTTGACTTGCGGACTGAAAAAGCATATTTGTTGATAGTTTTTATTCCCTTAGATTTTCTCCAACTGAATTAATTCTCAGCAACCATGTATCATTCATAGTTTTATACAGATATCGTCTCGTACCTTTTACTAAATATTCCTCTCCCTGTTTTAACCAACATTCGTCTTATCCTAAAGAATTCACATAGCACTTTATGTATGCAGCATGATTTTACTTTTTACACTGTTTCGGTCCAGCGGCCCAGCCTTTCTGAACCAGATTTTTCCAACCATCGTGCTGAGATCTTTCCTTTTACTTCTTTCAATTCGCCTTTCTATAGTGTCGATTGGAAATCAGCAGGTTTTTGTTGATAGAAATTGGACATTGTGTCGAGTTATAAATGTAAACTTTTGCCCTTGTTTCTACATTCTACATTAGCAAAAAAACTTATCTCTTTCAATGACAAAACGATTTTTGAAGACCAACCAAGCTTTGTCAATCAATTCACTCACACATCGGATAAGACTGGATAAAAATGAAGATTTCCACTTGGAATGGTTTTTAATTATAGAAGCAGTCGCCAGACAGATGTCAATGCCACTGAAACGCTTGGCATTTTCCAATAGAACAGATGGTTGCTAGTTATGGCACAGCATTGCTATAAATATAATTTCAAGAATAGAATGTGAAATGTCTTTAAGACTTGCCTTTTTATAATAATCAAAGGACAACCAGCGGCCATAGTCGAGATAACCCCAGCAGCTAGTGGTCAAATTCAGTCCCTAATTCGTGAATGCCAGAAGCCATGAGATAAAAGTGTACGTGTTCCAACACACGGAGGAAAACGTCACGAGCTGTTGGTCGTGCATCAGCTCACACGACTACCGTAAATTCTGGGCCTTTGCACCACTGAAAATTCCTTATTGTTTCAAACTGTGATAAGTGAAGGTTTCCAGCCGACTGCAACTGTATCCACCGCCTGCGAATTAAAAATAGTTAATAATATGGATAACATTTTGTCTGCATTTTGCAATAAATAAAGAGCGGTTTAAGCGTAAATTTAACGGTAGCATTGGCCCCCAACTACTAAGGCTGTGAATGCCTCACAATATTTTAGACTACACATTTAACCAAAGATATATAAAAGTGATGAAAAACCATTATATAAATAATTCTGACCGCTGAGTAGCATTGATATTGTTTGTTCTATAGATACGTTACTGTTATTTTCCTACTACATTTACTTATTTTTTTTCTATTTTTTTAAAAGGGGAGAGCGGGGCTGGTTGGCATAGTGGGTAGGTTGGCCATTGGCTTATGGTTTCCGTCACACCTGTTGTGAAGGCCCCACCATTGTACCATGTGACCCGCTCGACCTCGGGAGTCTTGTCCTGAGTTTTCAATCTGATGCTAACAGAGTAAAGAAGAGCATGCTTCATTGATTGATTTTACAACATGTAAGTAAATTTTTATATTTTCAGTAAATTTGGTTTAAAGGTATGGCAAAACATTTGACTCCGATTCTGTTCACATAGCTCCAAACTCCTTTGAAAAACCTAACCTTTCGCCTAACCAGTTTCTTGTTTGATTGTTCTTCCCTGTACTGGCAGACATCTTTCATATGATTTCTCCTGTGGGGTTAGTTGGTTCTCTTCAACTGAGATTTGTTGGCGCAGTAGCAATTCACAAAAGCAAGGTAAACACAAACAGAGGTGAAACTACCAAAGTCTTTAGTTCCAGCGAGGAGGATGAGAGCAATATTTCCTATGCAGAAAGCGATGACAGAACTTCTATCTTCTTCTGACTGAACTTCTATCTTCTTCTATTGTCATTCTAGTTTCCTTTAAAAGCTGTTAAAAACCGATTCAAATTTATTATACCATTATATTGCAGCTTTTAATAACAATAATATGTGTCAGGCAGTACTTGAATGAGATGGATAAACAACTCCACCTTCTAGGCCAACCTGCCCCACATAGGGGGTTAATTTGCATACTCTGAATTGACGAATTCTTCCATTTTCTATGATCTTAGTATTGAATATTATGCGTTGAAAATAATACTTGAAGTACTGTAATACTTGGAGTTTACACTGATATCAGCCATATTGGGATTGTATTAACAGGAACGACTCAACAATCAAAAAAGTGAAAACTGTTGCCAACCAACCCCGCTCTCCCCTACTAATAATTACTACTTTTTTATTTTAGTCTATCTGTTTTAGCTACCCATTTATATTTCCCCTATTTTTCCCTAATATGCCTACTTTTGATGCAAATGTCATGCCATGCTAATAATACACATCCTCCCGATAATCTCTTTCTTATTAATATGTATAAAAATTAATATCTCTGTTTCAGCTTTATCAGTTTTTGTATTGAGCTCCTCTTCATTACATAAAAACTCAAGGCGTTGAATGAGAAGCTAAACAAAAAAATTTTATATATAAAATATTTAGCCATTTATTATTACTAGGCATAATGAGAGACTCTTAATTACGCCATATAAACAAAATTTATGTGGTTGCTTATTTTTGACGAAAACTTTGCGGCCATATCAAGGGCATATACCTGCCTCAAATACTTAATTTCAGTTTCAGTTTAGTTATAGTTTATATACTTATAGTTCACTGTTCACACACACACACACACACAGGTAAAAATACGAAGAGAACTTTTTTTTCATATCTTTTAAATATTATTACATATTTTTCAATTTAAAAGAAAATCTTACCATTATGCTTTATTGCCATCTTTATCTCTCATTATTGTTTCTTTTTTATTTCCTTTTTTTTTGGGGGGGGGGGGAGAGAAGGCCTCTTCAGTACGGAAACTTGAACCAAGATTTTTTCAGAACCCATTAAAAAAAAACTATCAATCTCACCTGAGAAATCGTTTGTAAAAAACAAAGAAATCGATTGAACAAAAAAACGTTATTACATTTCTTTGCCATTGAAATTGGAATAAGAGAAACATTTTTAAAAGAATGGATATCAATGATATCAATAGCTTTCTAAACACTTATTTGCTATCTACTTATTTAGTGAACTAATAATTTTTTTCAGATAGGTTCATAGCAAAAAGACGGAATTAACTTAGTAGCCATGATGGGCAATAAAAAGGTCATGAATTCTCAAGTCATCAATATGATGTGATGTATTTCTCTTCCTCAATCTAACAAGATTGATGATCATACCGCACCGCTTACTCTCCTTTCAAGTATAGATCAAGACATGGCTACGTAATTCACGGCTTAATTAGCTAGACTATTTCCCAATCCATTTACCAAATAAGAAATTTAAGTAATCATTTAAGAAAAAAATAAAATAAATAATTGCAATAAATGAAGGTGTTACATATATCTGTATCCCGGATGTGAATAGCGCCGTGTCTATTTCGTTATTGAATAAATTTTCCACTATGAAATTTGTTTTTTCTGTACTTATACAGGCTACTTAATGAACGTTTTGCATATTTTGATATACGTTGGTTAGTAATGGAAAATATTCATCATGGTATTTAAATCCAAAATGGAATATTCAAAATGGAACATGGTATAGAGAAATAAATACAGGAGAAAAAAATCTGGTGCGATGCGCGCAACACACAACTTACTTAGATTAGAAATCGATGTGTTTCGACAATATGTAAACGCCATTCCTCAACTTCACACATTTTTCCCACATTTAAGTATGTACTTATATTTTTAGTTTTTATTTTCATAATATGGTTAGTTAAATTTTGGCAGTCACATATACATACATCAAATACCAAGTTTGATCAAAATAGTTAAAGCCGTTTTTGAGTAAATAAAAAAATAAAACAAGTAAAAATGGGACAAAATTTATTAAGTAAAGGGCCCCCTCCGTTTGACCAATTTTGATGAACTTTGGGCTGTCGCATCGCGGGCATATTCATACATCAAATACCCGGTTTGATCAAAATCGGTAAAGCCGTTTTTGATTATATAATAAAACACGTGATAATGAGACAACATTTATTAAGTAAAGTGCCCCCTCCAATTGATCAATTTAAATGAAATTTTGACTGTCACATCGCGGGCATATAAATACACCAAATACCAAGTTTAGTCAAAATCGTTAAAGCCGTTTTTGAGTAAACAAAAAAAACACGTGATAATGAGACATTTATTAAGTAAAGTGCCCCCTCCGTTTAACCAATTTTGATAAAATTTCGACTGACGCATCGCGGTCATATACATACATCAAATACCAAGTTTGATCAAAATCGTTGTGCCGTTTTTGAGTAAATAAAAAAAAAAAAAAAACGTGAAAATGGGACAACATTTAATGAGTAAATTGCTCCCTCCAATTAATCAATTTTGATGAAATTTTGACTGTCCTATCCCGGCATACACATACACCAAATACCGAGTTTAATCAAAATCGTTCGAGCCGTTTTGGAGAAGATCGAAAAAAAGGTAAAAAGTAGACAAAATTCTTTAAATAAAGTACCACCTCCGTTTGACCAATTTTGATGAAATTTTAGCTGCCACATCGCGGGCATATATATACACCAAATTCCCAATTTCAGTTTTGTACGACCTTAAGTTTTTTATCTAGTCTGTTCACACACACACACACACACACACACACACACACACACACACACACACACCCACACACACACACACACACACACACACACACACACACACACACACACACACACACACACACACACACACACACACACACACACACACACACACACACACACACACACACTCACACAAACACAGAAACACAGTCCATTTCGCGGGACTTGGTTATTTTTAACTCAGGGGACCCCAAAACGTATATTTCTGTTGAAAACCGGAAGTCGAAATTTTTTACGATCGCAATACTTTCTTACTATATATTTCATATATAGGTAAGTGAAAGTAAAAAGAAAAATGTTAAATCCGACCAGTTGAGCCCACGTATGCACAGTACTCCTTTAATGACAGATCAATGTTAATATGTAAAGGCATTATTTTTTGTGGGAAAGAGTTGTCAAAAAGTTTTGAAACCTTCATATTAAATTGTATAGTAACTTAATCCATAGTAACTTAATGAAGCTATCAATAACTAAATAGAGGATTATAAAATAAAAACGCGGTAGAATATTACGCTTGCATGCTCGTATTATCACTGAAAACAAAAACTTTCATTTAACAAATAAAAAGATAAAATACGTGTACTTTAGAGAGTAAATACGTGATGCTCAATTTAATTAAAGCAGTTTACGGAGTGAAATACATATGATGCTATTTAATCTTTAATAATTATATTTTAGTTTACAAACTTACTTCCATAATAGATTTCTGAATGAAATATAAGGCGGTTGGTTTTAGAGGAACAGTAATCGTTATCGGTTTCCGGAAAGGCATAAGAAACAAACATTTGAAAATTAAGTTTTAAGTTATTATGAGCCGTAAATACACCTTCTATCGATCCACCTTTACAAAAAGCAACTCGCAGTAAAAAAAACACGATTATTGATGAAATTAGGATATTTTCAGGCCCCAAAAAAATAAATCGACAAGTTTTTAAAACTTAATTTATGGAGAAAAACAAATAGATATGGAAAAATTTATTTTCTGTGAAGTAGCTAAATGGTGTTTAAACAATTATCAAAGCGTCGTTATTTCTAGTCTAAATAGGTTGGTAAGTGAAAGTTGTGTTTTGCGCTCACTGCACCAGATTTTTATTCTGTTCATTGATTCCGTTAAAGTTTCCTAGATTTCTTAATTCTAATACAGTAGTAAATATTAATAAATTTAACAATTGATATTTACAACTCAATAATTTATCACGTTTTTAAGATCACCAAAAAAGTCAATTTACGGTTGGAGTTCCTAATTATTCGCATATTATCCACTTCTAAATTATGAATAATAAACCGATTAAGAATAGACAGATGATGTTTGTGGAACAGCAAAAGAAGACGTAAATTGGGCCAGAAAAAAAACCATATACTTTCGAAAGCAATCCTTAAAAATGTGCTGAATGTCAACTGGAAGGGGAGGTGATTCCGCAGGGGTTGGGCAAGAGCTCTCAGCCGGCATCCTTGTCTAACACTATTAGTGCTAATTATATTCATCATTGCGAAGTTTTACTACCGCACAATTCTGAAATCCAAACAGAATATTTCTTACACGCTATCATCATTTTTGGAAGGAAATCTACAATATGCAAGGGTTTAAAATATTAATGAAATTTTATTTTCCCCTGAATGCGCTACCATGAGAATACAATACGATTGCCTTCATACATAAAACAGGAATTTAAGGCGATTTGTGCGAAATTTTATTATCGATTAATAAAAAACAATAAAAATCTTTTTATGGCACTAATGAATCTTAAATCCAAATCAATGATGAGCTATATGACTTCACTTTGAAGTTATGCTCAGAAAAATTCAACAATCAACTATGTGAAATATCCTATACAACATAGAATATCACATAGGATAGGGCGAGAGATTAATATTATTAGATAAATTCCCCTGTCACCGGGTCTTGACTTCGTCAGGTTTCCAGGCAACTTATATTGATATCGTGTAAGCCTCGTCCTACCCGCCTATCTTTTATTTATTAAACAACTTTTTTTTTAGGAACAAAGGCCTCTTGAGTACAGAAACTTCAATAAAGATTCTTTCTGAACCCATTAAAAAAAAAACAACTATCTATCTCACCTGAGAAATCGTTTGTAAAAAACAAAAAAATCTCTTAAAAAAAAAATCCTAATTCAAAATCTATTTCTTTGCCATTTAAAGTGGAACAAGAGAAATATTTTTAAAAGAAACGATATCAATGTGATCGATTGCTTTCCAAACACAATTTTAATTGTTTTCTATTTACTTACTGGACTAATTAATTTTTTAGATAGGATCATAGCAAAAATGAACGAAGACCGAATTAACTTTGGTATTTTTGTAACAAGCCTATTGCTAATTACATCAAAACATCGTAATATCGTAAATTTGTTGTGGTTTGTAGATTTTCGCCTGTAACCCCTCCCCACATCAGCTTATATAAAATAATTCTGGCCAAGTGTAAGTATGTCTAAGCGGAATAAAACAGGGTTTTAAGTCAAGAAAGGACTCATATTTCCTTCCGTTTCTGAAAGAGAGCAGAGAAGGAACAACTCCCAACTGCGTATCCTCTGGCGTTTTCTCGATCCCAAGACCCGACGAGAAAATAACCCATTGGCATCAGAAAGACCGGTGGACCAAGCGCTGTAATGGGCATTCTGCGACATGGGAAGGGAAAGCTGCTCGATGCCTTTTCATCGGAATTAATGATGGGCGGGACCCGTTATCATCTGATTATGTCCCCTATGCTACGGCTATTTACTGGCTATCTCGTTCTAACGAGCTCCCTTTTAATAAGTTACTCCGCACAAATGCCAAATTGGACCTCGTTATCTCTAACGACTCATTCAAAATTTAGTTCAAAATGTTTCAAGGGGTTGTGGATTCACTCCTTGGTCGAATCATATCATTTAGCGAGTGATTTTTTGGTGTTGTATGTGG
This sequence comes from Aelia acuminata, assembly GCA_911387785.2. Taxonomy (NCBI): domain Eukaryota; kingdom Metazoa; phylum Arthropoda; class Insecta; order Hemiptera; family Pentatomidae; genus Aelia; species Aelia acuminata. Next base: position 137,206,665 of record OU426979.1, read on the forward strand.
AAGCATTCAAATAAAAAGGTATCAAAGCTCCGTAAACGTCCCAATACTGGGCATATCAGATTGACATTTAATTTTAGGATTACGTATTAGAATTAGAGTCAACTCAAAAAAGTGGTTACCACATCACCGATTATTTATTAGTAAAACCGATTCCCAATAATTGACAGATCTTTTAAAGTTTTTGTTAAAAATGTTCATATCTTTGTTTAAACTGAAGAAAATAGGAATTTAAATGGGCTAAAAAAATAGAATATTTCGTAGGTACTTGTAAAGAGGTAAGGGTGGCATTTTTATTTTTTTTTATTACAAAAAGTTATAATAATAAGTTAATAGCTCTTCAATAGGTACATCTAAAAGTTTACAGAAAAAATATCCTGGCATCTGGTAAAAATATAATGCAAATGTTAAAAACCTAGGCCTATCACTTAATGTGTTAAAATTTGTTTTTATTATTTACCTTTTTTACACCAGTGTGATAAAAACAATTTTAATGGATAAAACAACGTTTTTATGGGAAAAAGAGAAAACTTATGATGAATTAAATAGATTTCTTTTATTAACATTCATATTTATGTTTTCAAAATGAAAACCTATTTTTCCGATGACAAATTATCATTGGTTGCACAAGTGTTCCCCCGCACAAAAAATTGTAATTGTAATCCTTTGTCTGCAGAAATCAGGAAGTGAATGATACAGGTGCCACTTTGATCAATATTGGGCGCCCATAATACGGGTACAAAGGATGCACAAATGGTACAAGTGGTAACTTCATATGACGAATACGAAACGATGACCATAATAAAAATATATTTTTTCTGAAACACTCTCCGACTTATTCATCTATCGAAACAACATTGTAATCGAATAATGTTAAAAAACCTTAAAAATTTAAAACAATCAAGAACAACTTCTTTAACTAAAGATTAATAACAAAGTAAGGCTTGTCATTTTATAAACAAATTTATATAACAGTTTTGTGGTTTAAAAAAATATTTTATACAAAGAAAATAATTTTCAATGCCACACAAATTATGAAAACACAAATATTTAAACAGGTTACAAAAAGTTTTACTTTATAACACAGAAATAATCATATGACTTGAGCTTCAGAACAAGAATAACTCTCCAGTCCATCGCTTCTTATATATAGTCGTAAGAACGGTCAGCGTAGATGGTACTCGAACATCGTAGTCACAAACATGTACTATGACAGTTTTTTTCACCTGTTAGTTCATTCCAACAATTAGTATAGAACCATTCTTAACAATATGTTTTTGTTTAACGTTGCAGTAAAAGTGATCCCACACACACACAAGGTAATTACAAAAAAAAAAAAGAAAAAAATATTTTAAAAAATTACAAAAATCTATTCTCAATTATTAGTTAATAAAGATTACTTGTATCGGAATTGACCTGGAAGAACTGTTCACGTTTTCACTTTCATTGAACAGCAGTTACAGAAGCAGGAACGTTTAGACCGGTTTTGTTAAAGTAAAGTTTCGTGAGTCAGGATACGCTTGTTTCAGCAATGGCACATTGTTTTTAGAACAACTTCTGGTTCTCAGCAACCACTTCTACTAATTAAGACACTGGAATTCAGTGACCTACTTCAACTCTCGAGTTTTCGAAGTATAATGCATGGAACAAGAGGAAACACGCTTGAAGTAGCATGCAATAGTTACAATACACGAATCGACAAGAAGTTACTGGAGTGGTTATTATCAATCCCATTATTTTTATTTTATTTTTTATAAAACTATGTTTACTTTTTCAACATCAAGAGAATCATTTATAAACCCTATTAATTGAACTAAAAATGAGAAATTTTCCATTAACACCTCTTGATAGTAGTGACTGATTGCGTTTAAGAGTAAAAGAGATGTTTTTTTTCGGAGACAGCCAATGATTGCATGAGCTAGTTTTTCTCGAACACATTTGCAGCAGAGGGGTTCCGGTCCTCCGATCCTTGGAACTACACGATGAGGAATATCTTATACTTCACCCCTTAACTATATATTGATAAATTAATAAAGGATTATAACGTGAAAAATCCTTATGCTAAAACATTAAGCAAATATCCTTTAAAGAACCATTTTGCTGAAGACAGATGTCTATAATCAATTAAGGAAAAGAAAATGGTCATATGCGAATAAGTCAATAAGAGAAAAGTAAGTAAATTAAGTCATAATCCAAGGGCTATGTAAATAAAATAAAAATCTAACATAAGTACAACTCCTCTCGGAAGTAAAGAAACACTTTTTGATTCAACTTATCAGTAACAAAAAAAAAACACTAAAACATATTCAAGAAGAAGAAAATACAAACCTGCCTAGGCTAAATAACTTTTTTTTCTAAATTGTTAAACAATGCACCATAGATCACATACTGCCAGTATGTGATCTATGGGGCAATAATTGAAATCTATACAATTCAATCTATGGTATAATTAAAAAGTTATACCATCCGAAACCTGATAGCCTGAACCGAAGGGAGGGGTTAGTGACGAATGCTATGGACCAATTAAAATTAAGGTGGGTCTATTTCAGGCAATTTTTCCATTTTTATGTATAACCTGTGTTCACATACCACTAACTTTTATTTAAACTTTTCTCAGAACAATTAAATTGATTTTCACAATGGTCGCCTCAAATTATCCAATACAACATCATTGGAAAAGGATGACTCGTTTGAATGCAAGATAACTTTAATTATTTTTGATTCAGGATATTTGTGAAATTGTTTGAAAAACCACATTACGATCACAGTTAAATGGAAACGCAGCCGGGGCAAATTATGCTTCCTTCGTCGCTCTATGAATTTCAAGGCATTGCGTTCCTTTGACCGAGATGGACCTGGAGTATAAGACCTCGACTCCAGTAATGATGGGCATCTTATCAAGGCGAGCCGTGCCCGAACATCGCAGGAGAGAAACTCCAAGCTCCTTGCGCATCCTCCTGAGCAGGCGCTTATATGGATGCGCGTCCTTCTGTTTGGCCCTGGGTTCGCTCGTGCCTTCGTCGCGTGCCGGACAGCAAACGAGGCTTCAGGAATTCCTTACATCAGGGGGACAGTCATCGCTCAAACATTTGAGCCGGTTTTCCGTCAAAGAACCAAAACTAGCTAACTATTTAGCCTCATTATAAGAGTTATGAGAAATGTTCTTGAAAACTTGTTGAACAGTGCATAAAGAAGTTGAAAGTTGCTTTTCGGTAACATAGAGTCATTTTGTGGTTTAAAAACCTCTTAAAATCTCTCTTAATTAAATTAACAAAATTTTAAAAATTAAACCTCTCGCCTTTTGAATAAAAAAATTTAAATTATCAATTAGATGTACTTATCAGTGTACATTGTGAATATAAATACATTTTTGCGCCCTACCTAAAATATAAAAACATTAGTCTAAACCCCTCTACCTACCACTACCCAATACTTACAAATTACAAGCCTGATGACTTGAATAAAAACTGGTAATACTAATATTCAGGTAAAAAATAAATGAAAACTCTCATTGGGTCTTTGTACATACTGATGATTTTTATTCAAAATGAGACTTTATTAAGTACTTAATAGGTCAACAGATTAGTTGGTTAATTGTTATTGTACAATAATATTATGCATAATATTGATATTTTACTCACATTAGATAAATTAAGAAACTCTACAAAAGATAAAAACATAAAATAGCAAGGACGAAGTTACACCTCATAACTAAATTGGTGTAAATGCAAGCGAAGAGATCTCCATTATTATTTTATGTCCAGCTTGATCACACATCGACTATAATTACTTTTAGACTTCAAATTGTTACGCAAATTGTAATTAACGTTTCTGCGGGAATCAGGTCACTTGCAACAAACCCAAACACATGTCCGATTTTTAGGTGTTTTTCATCAATAAACAGATCTCCATACATTAAAAAAAAAACTTAAAATAAACTACCGTTATAACAATTAAAAGTAAACTGTCGCGCTGATGGTCAAGAGTAATCCTAGAAAAAAATATTCAAGTTTTTCCTTTATTTTTTTTTTTTTGAGTTATTTTATTATTATTGAGTTAGTTTAATTTCCAGGTTCTTAAATATCCATTTTATCTAATAACAACATTTTACTAGTGGTAGTTAGTGTTCTTCTCAATGAACTTAAATTTTCACTTGTGTGCTAAGATGGATAAGATTCTAGATAGAAAGGAATCATGTTTAGATAGATAGATAGGGACAGAAAAAGAAAAATGAAAATAGTAACACATAAATAGACTCAACGCAAGTATATGTAATACAAAACAAGACTGATAACACAAAAAAGTTTGCAGAGCATTAACTTATAGTTGTTTATGGACTTTGCAGAACAGTTTTATGACGAAAAGTAAAGGTAAATTTTTTTTTGTTACAATTCATGGAAAGTTTCCACATTCCAGTTTCCACAAATGTATTCAAAGGTTGCGATGAATGGTTGGAGAATTCGGAATGGGCCGTTATTGACTAATATAATAACTGTCATTTGTTTTTTTAAGACTACATTAGTGAATTTTATCAAATTACACTTAACAGGTACTAAATCTTCTGGTGTATAGTCAGTGCATCGTAAGGTATTCAAATATTTTTAATACTTGAACCAATACATATTCACTTGACTATTTTAATCCACTTGAAATGTTAGCTTTAGATTAAAGACTAAAAATTCGTTTGGAACTTACACTCCTCTTTTTAATCGGGTGAAATTTTAGTGAGTTTGAAAAACCTTTATTCATAAATAAAATCTATCTAGTTAAATAAAGTTAGAATAAATTTAGACATTTATTTAACGGAATACATTTTTAACCGATTAAAGCACAACTCTCAAATAAGGCAAGCCCTATTAGAAGATATTAACTGTCAGCAATACTTAGCTGCCAAATATACTGTTAGATGAGATAATTTATAGCAAGGAAACACATTGAAACACTGCTTGGTAAGGACAAACTCTTACAATATGTAGTTATATAAAATATTTATGAGGCATTGAATCATGCAAAGGTTGGCATGAGCAACGATGCCTCTATTCTACCGCAATCATTAAAGAGCACATAAGCATTTAAAATGAATGAAAAAAATAAATAGTTTTCTAAAAATAGATATAAAGTTTTAATATTTAATAATATTTTTGTAGAAAAAATTATTATCAATTTGATAAATATTGTAAAATAGACTCTACGAAAGTTTATTATGCTGAAGGAATAAGTTCTAATATCAATGAGTTGTTGAGTTTAAAAGCAGTTATAAAAGAACTAAATAATCATACATAATTTATATATATATATATATATATATATATATATATATATATATATCCATTTATCATTCATTCGTCAGCTGTATTATTGACTAAATTCGGTTCGCCAAGTCAAAATATACGTGACTAAATATTTCATCCACTTAGCACTACATCTACTTCCCTCAGTTTTCAGCCATAGATATCCAAACCCTTGTTTACGGCTAGACTGAAATTCAACATAAATCTTAACGCATGTTCAGAGTAAAGAATCTCGACCACAAAGATTCAAGGGTTCCGTTGTGTTGATCTTAGATCATCCATGTTAAAAACGAAAACAAAAAAATAACATTGTCTCACCGGATACGAAAAAGACCAAGGTAAAAGGAGATGACTATCTCGAAGGCAGTGCTGTCAATGATCCATATCGAATGACAAATGGCTTTTTCAAGGACTCCCAGCGTAAACCATCTTCCTTCCTTTTCCGGTTGAAGATGTCAAATCATTCTTCAGTGAAAAAGGGAAAGAAGTTAGGATTTGGAAACAAATCTTAAAAAAGAGAAAGAATAGAAACGAGTTTGTTCTAGGCCTCAGGCTGGGTTTGCCGCACAGGTTTTTCCGAATATATATAATATGTATATAAATATCTGCGGCAGAATATATATTCAGAATAGGTTCCCTGTCATATAAAATAAATTCGACTTCGAACTAGGGACTTATATTCTTTTAGGGGTATATTCTTGTAACATCTTTTACTCAATCAAATTTTACTCGATCAAAGGATCATAAATGATATTTTTAAAAAGAACATCATAAATTCAAATAATCAGTTTACAACGAAAATATTTTTTTTTCTTATTATTCTTCAAACAGAGAAAAGGAAGTTTAATATTATCTATATTGTTACGGGCTACCGGTTCGATAAAATGAACAATTAACTCTAGAACAATAATTTATTAATCAATAGTCACAATGATAATTACTGCCTTATTATAATATACAGAGTAGGATGTGTATTTAGACTCTAATCACTTATAACAAACCGCACGGGTTAGAACTAGAGTCTTTTCTATGACAGTACCACAATAACTTGACATAATAAGGCTTACCACTTATCACACTAACTTATCACTGTTTACTACGAAGTGCACTTCATGGGTGTTGACTCTCAACTCCCTGAAGCTTGTTAAAGCCGGTATTTATAAGTCTTGGATAGATTCTAAAAGGTTCGGGGTTCATGTAGAACAAAGTCTTTGATCTTCGCCGGCAATAGTCCCGCACCGAACAATAGACGTATTGTTCTGCATAGGCACTTTGTCTGACCCCGCTGGCCGCAACAATATCGATCGGTTTCAAAATAAAAACTTCAATCGGAGATTTAAAAGTAATAAATTAAAACTTCAGATCAATGAAATCGTGTTTTTGAGACATGGCGTTGTTAAAAGTAGTGAGCTATATGATTAACTTTATGATTAATATGATTAATTACTCTTTTGGTCGAAATTAAAATATTTGTCTCTAATGAGGCAAATTTTTTGGGTTCAAAATTAAAATTATTACTATTTTAAAATCCTTCTCTTGTATTTTAGCTCGTGTATCACAAACATTTTCATTAACTTAGCAAAAGGTCGTCTTTGAGGTTTTTAAAATTAATACGCACACTGATTGTTTCTCTGAAACAATAAGTCTCAGAAAAAAACAACAGAATAATTATTAAGTAAAAACCATTAGGGAAAATTTTCTAAAAAGGAAATATATGTGGTAAACAAAATAAAATAAATATAAAAAAACATGAAAAAAAAGAACCAATAGAGATATGGAGCTTAAACAATTTAGGTCAAACTCAAAAGCAAAAACGAAGGTTAAAATCTGAATTTTAAATGCTTCTATCTAAAAATACAGATGGTGGAAATAAGCCTGAATATTCAATACTTTATTTTCAAAGAACAGTTGGTTCCTTCAACGTTACTTATCACCATAAATAAGAAGGACACTTTACACAGCATTTTTTTTTTAAAGCTTGTGTTACTTTAAAAAGCTTTTTTTTCACTTTCACCTATGTCCGATCCATTTTTACTCATTTTGTCAGTGGCAAAGAGATAATAATAATAGATTGTGATCTATAAGAAATTTGAAGGAAAGTAGTTCTTATTTATTTATTATTATTTTTTTTTTTTTTTTTGTCCATAAACAGCCATCGAATGTTCAACTAGTACCAAGTTAAGTAATCATGTAAACTTTTTCTTTTATACTTAGTTTAGCCTAAGCTGTTATAGTAATTATAAATTTATTGACAATAATGGGTTAATAAATTATAAAAGACATTTAAAGAAGCAATTTTTTTTTCAAATATTTTTATTGAGCTTCTTAATTTACAGAAAAAACATTTTATTTATCATGAGCTAATTATATAAGGTTATATTGCAGTTGTTTAGTTTTTTCCTCGTTTTTAGTTCTTTTTTTAATCTCTTACTTCATCACTATTTTTTCCTTATTTTGACTGGTTTTTGTTTTATTTTACAGGTTTTATATTAGGTCATCAGTAATATACTTTACTAGGCAACTATAAGTAAAATAAATATTTACCATTATGAAATATCTAACATTACTATTTTATTTTACAAATCGAAACACATTCACACCCACTCTCGATCACAATCATTACTCATTCTCAACTGATCAGACAACACGAATAACAACCAACTCAGTAAATATTTACAGTCTATTATTCAATCAGCAACTTGAATTCTTAAGAAGGTAAGAGTTCAGAAGTGAGTTTGGGATGTCATAGAGTTCGTCAGACCACTCTTTGAGATTAGTGTCATGTCAGCATAGCTCGAGTGATGTGTTCGACATGTTTTCCTTCCCTCTTGACACAGGGCAATGTTATAAAAGCCCAAACATCACGCCTAACCACCGCCTACCATACCTTACCTGCTATTTCTAAAGAGGAGAGGATATTAATTCAAATGTTAACGTTAATTAAAAAAATTAAATACATAAAAATTCTCGCTGTGTCCTACAGCTGATAGAGAAGTGAAGAAGGTGGTAATTATTTGTTAATCTTAGGATCAAGAAATAGAGAAAACTATAATATGGCATTCGTTTTTCACGTAATACATAAAACATAGTAATTGATTAAGAATTAAATAGGTTGAAATTTTAACTTGGTATTTAAAAAATAAGCCCTTTATCAGAAATGTTGCTAAATAGATTGGTAATTAGGTATCTCACACCAGATAAAAATAAACAACTTTCAATGAGATAAAACATTGAGGAAAAAAAAAATTATAGTAAATTTTTTTCGTACTTGGCTTAATCAATTATTCACAATTTCTCCTTGGTTTTATTTATTTATTTTTTACTTTCACATACCTATATGTAAAATATATAGTAAGGGAAAGTATTGCGATCGAGAAAAATTTCGTCTTCCGGTTTTCAACGGAAATAGACGTTTTGGGGTCCCCTGAGTCCAAATAACCAAGTCCCGCGAAATGGTCTGTGTGTGTCTGTGAACAGACTAGCTCAAAAACTATAAGCCGCACAAAACTGAAATTGGGTATTTAGTGTATGTGTATGCCCGCGATGTGACAGTCAAAATTTCATCAAAATTGATCAATTGGAGGAGGCGCTTTACTTAATAAGTGTTTTCCTATTTTCACGTGTTTTTTTTTTTTTATTTACTCAAAAACGGCTTTAATTATTTTGATCAAACTGGGTATTTGATGTATGTATATTCCCGCGATGTGACAGCCAAAATTTTATTAACCGTAAATATAAAAACTCTTATATATTAATAAAAAAAATTATATGACTTTAGCGAGTAAATACGTGATGCTCAAAATTTTTATAATAAAAAATAAATGTGAAAAAATGCGTTGAGGAATGTTATTTACATATTATCGAAGCACGTCTATTTCTAACCTAAGTAAGTTCGTAAGTGAAAGTAGTGTGTTGCGCGCATTGCACCAGATTTTTTTTAAGCTATAATATTCCCCATTCCTTCTTCCCATTAAGCCTGTAAAATTGTTTTTAGTAACACTATGGTAAAAATGTTTTTCAGCATTATTGATTCATCGGCATTGCTTGTTATAATAAAAGGGTTATCTGGAAGTTTTAAATTTTCAACATAAGCTGCTCGATCTTCTCACAATATTGAGCTTCATTCTTCTGATAGAGTGAAAATTACTGCTGCAGTCTCTCGAGTGGAGTCGTTTGATTTTTGATGACAAGAACCCCTTTTTTGCCATTTATTGAGTTCAAACATAGAAAACATTTTCATTAATCACAACAGATGACTTTATTTTACGCTGTCCTCGTACAATATACGAGTAACCGCATTTTTGCGATTCATCCTCTCTGGAAACCTCATCAGTGTTTTCCAACTTCTAATCGAGGTTTTCCAAATCGACTTGACTTAACCGTCAGCAACCTGGTGAATAAACGAGGTTAGTGTTCAGCGAATACCTGAAATGTGTTCCAGCGCCTGGTACTTCCTAGTTGTTTATTGGAATAAATATTCTACACAAAAAGGGGTACTTTGGTAAGTTTATGTAATAAATCGAAAACATTAAATAGATGAAATGATGGTTTCAAAAATTCGTACAAAGATTCAGTAGCTGACGGGCTTATGAGCTACTTGCAAAAGCCACCATATATTGTTATAGTACTGACAATAATCAAATTTTCCTAATCCTTCAAAAAAATAAAAATAAAATAAAAACTAGAAAAATATAAGCCCCAAAGACGAATTAAAAACAATGTGGAAAAACAAAGTATTTTAAAAGAAGAAAACCGCAACCTGGTGGCCATATGAGTAGATGCTTATTCCTCTTTTGCTAAATCGACTGCGAGATACTTTCTAAATAGTGAAATTATCGTTATGGCTACCATTGCAACAAAGACTAAAGCAAGGCAAACATTCCAGGAAAACATAAAAAAGCCCCAACATCTTTAGAGGTCAAGGAGATCCAGAAATCTTATCATTCCTCCTATTATTGCCTTTGAAGAGTGTCACGTATTGATAAAAATTCAGCTACAAGCAGCATTTAAAATTAATAAAATGCAATTTATTCTTACTCTTAAATGAATTATTTAGTCGTCACTCCCATTCCGAATATACTTACTACGTTTCATTGATAATTGTTTTCCTTACATAACAACGGTTCGAATAGATTGCTTTCGGTTATTCGTGCACCAATTTAAAACAATCACGATCAATACTGCAACATCCGCAAGAGCAAATTGCTTTAACCAACTCCTAAATAGAAATCCAAAAGGCATTTGAAAGCTGCCACTTCAAAAGGAGGTTATCAAATCGCTGCATTAATTAATAAGAGACCAATGACACCATCACAAACACTGCTATAAAATTATTTGCAACTAAGAAGTACCAAATTTTTGATCCAATAAAATATATCCATGAACTCCAACAAATAAAAGAAAACTTAACTTTCCAAATTGTATATTACAGCGTTTTTAGCACGCTAATATGACGACATTACATTTAAATTACAATTTATAATAATAACTCACCAACTCCATCTATTTATTTATCCTTGTTAACTGATAATTCAAAACGGCTTTACAGCATTGGCCCTAAGACCCGAGCAAGACCAAATTTTTTTTTTATTTTTACTAAAACACTATTGTCAATAATATTAGTTCTGAACCAAGTCAAAGTTAATAGTTTTAATTAAAAAAAAAAATATATATATATATATACAAAAAAGTTTTTTTACCCATAGCACCCTACCTGAGACTTTATTTTCATTTTTTTTATTTTTTCCATGATACCTTAGGATCTAATCTTTAAACATTATTTTATGCATCATGTCTGACCGCGAGCAGTAATTTTCCAAAAAAATATTTTTTTTTATAGTGCCCTATGCCCGGGGTACAATGAAACAGTTGAAAAAAACAACACTATAATTAACAAAAAAACTTTATTCTGCTTCCACTCGGTTTTTCGTTCGTCTGCTTTAGGATAGCCAAGAAATTTTTCAGGAAAGAGGAATGTTTGACTTTGGAAGACAGTTGTCATGTATTAATACAATTTTTTTTGTGTTCCGCTCTAAATTTCGCACCAATCTGTAAGAATATGAAAAAAACCGACTGCTTATTGGACAAAGAAAAACCATGCGGCACGATGAAACACTCGTGGGACTCCATGAAACATTTCATAATGCCCCGAACGCCCCTGTTTCAAGGAACCCCATACGAGCCATATTGATGTTTTTAACTTCCTACAATGAACGTGAAGAGGTAGGAAAGCCAAAGTCAGGCAAAATCTTAAGAAATACATGCATAATAAAAAAAAGTCGTAAGAGCAGATCGAATAAAATAATTACTCATACCTAGAGACTAAAATCCGTTCGACAAAAATTTTTAGTTTTCCCGCACAAAACCGCACATCAGCACGTGGAGTCGGTCACGAAACAATTCGAAAGGGGACAATATGCTGACTTTGGAGCCACCCTAACCGCTTGCTGTCTGATTTAGGTTGCTTTAGACTTTTTGGTCGCCCAGTGCACCATATGCACTGGCGGTGCAATATACAATGGTCGCCCAGTATATATATATATATATATATATATATATATATATATATATATATATATATATACTTAATAAATATTATTAATGATTATAAAATAAATATTCATTTATATAAATAAATGTTTAATTTATTTTTTTTATAGAAATTTAGTGATTATTTTTTAATTAGAAATATAAAAAATTCAAAAACCTGCATTATTCAGTTAAATATACATTACCTAATGTTAAAATTAAAATGTTAAATTGATATCCGTAGGATTATAAAAGGTTCTATTAATAGGAATAATAGTATATTGATGTATAGTAATGGAACCCTAATTAAAATTACCACAGAAGAAGAATAATCGGTCACTTATGAACAATTAAAATAAAACCTAAACATCTTATCAATCATTGCATTCATTGCTTTATATGATTTTCCATATTAGAGAATTAAGCATGCAATACTAACACTTCAATACCTTATTTTATTTATTTAAAATCAAATGGTCAAGCACACCCTGCCCGACAGTAGGCGATTTCAACACACATTTCCAACTTGGTCGTGACTTACAGAAAGTTATTGTGCCGTATCTTTCCTTTTTATTTGGAGCGGATTTTAATTTAAATAAAATTGCTAAATACATTTCGGTAACATTAATTATTTTTAGAAAAAATAAATTAATTAAAAAAAGGATTTGTAAATTTGGAGAACATTTATATAGACTAGGCCGATCAACAAAAACGGGGCAATCAATGATGAAAGTTTTCTAAGCTAGTTTTATGTAATCTTAAACTATTAATAATGAGATCATAAAGTATAAGAGCGTAGGTTTGTGTACAATTAAAATTATAATTAAAGGGGTCGGGGCAAAATAGTGCCAAGCAACAATTTTAACAAAAATAAACCGTAGCTGCCGTCTCATGTATATTGTGTACTACTATGTCCAAGGAAATGAGGAATGCAGAAGTTTTTTTGAAGGGTGGGAGGAACTGCCAGTTGGAAAAAATACCCTTGTGTTCAGGTAAACTGAAGCGTATCTCATGTACCCACACATATTTGTGTCTTCGTTTACCTAAATGCAATTGTTGAAACATTATGACATATTTCACGCTGCGTATTCTCAGCTCGTTCCTACTCTCGCTAAGTACGTCGCTGCTGCCACCTACGGCCCTCAATGGAACTACGCCGACTTGAATGTGCAGGCGAGGAACTTTGAAGCTAGCCAAGGACCGCATGCGGGCCAAACATTTTTTTTTTTTTTTCTTCTTATGATTCACCATAATTTTCAAATCATGGAGAAGACCCAGTCAGTGAATCCAGGAAGAGGGAGAGTAGGGAGTATGAGCTCCGGATATGAACCAGCGACCTATGGATTATGTAAACTTTAATATGTAAACTGTAATGTAAACTGTAAAATTTAAAGTATAATGAACATATTGAAGTATAATGATTGATGATTACTTTTTTTGTAATTAAATAAATTATCCGGCCCGGAGGACCATAATTATGTTTGATTTATAACATCAACATTGCTTGGTCTGTTGAACCTTATTGAATGTGGGCTGGTGTGGTTTGAAGTGGACTATATAAAGGCAAATTATAAGTTTAAATTAAAATAAAATAAGGAAAATAAATGTATTCTTCTAAAGAAAATAATCTCTTGGGGTGGGCCTGAAGGTTTTACATTATTGTTAGTGGTTAGTTTTAAAATTTGGAAAATATGGTGACATAAAGATTTAAATAAAGATGAGATGATTGACGGGTCGAAATTTGGCTGAATCTCATTCTGAGTTGGTTTGAAGGGATGAATTTCTCTTTTCTCTTGATGATATTATTCTATGAATAAATTATGTTACTCACGGTTTGTCTGCCGGCCAGCTCATACTCCCTACTCTCCCTCTTCCTGGGTTCACTGACTGGGTCTACTCCATAATTTGGAAATTATAAGAAAAAAAATTATAATTGGTAAATCATAAGAAGAAAAAAAAAATGTTTTGCTCGCATGCGGTCCTTGGCTAGCTTCAATGTTCCTCGCCTGCACATTCAAGTCGGCGTAGTTCCATTGAGGGCCGTAGGTGGCAGCAGCGACGTACTTAGCGAGAGTAGGTACGAGCTGAGAATATGCTGCGTGAATATGTCGTACTGTTTCAACAATTGCATTTAGGTAAACGAAGACACAAATATGTGTGGGTACATGGGATAAGTTTCAGTTTACCTGAACACCTTGGCTACAGATAAAATTCTAATAAAACGATTATCCATATTGTAAACTACTTAAAATCGATATTGCTACAGACATAGAACAGCTTTCTTCCTAATGCTTTACTAAATGGATGAATGATTTATCACATTTATTTAAGGTGCATTGGTTTTAGGAGATAAATTGTATTCACAACATTTTTTATTTTTATTTTAAAAGAGCTAAGGAACACAAAACCAATACAGAAAATATAACTTTAACCGAATTAACCGTTATAATGTATTTAGGGCAGCACTATATGCATATAACCAATAAAATAAAAATATTAAAAAAATAACATAAATGAAAGAATAACACACATAGATGGATGTAATAACGAGATGATGAGATAGAGATGCAATAATGTATCAAGAAAGGAGAACAACACATAGAATCCATAAGGGCAAGGAAACAGCAAGAACCTTGTGTATTAGAATGTAGAATATGGCTAAGTAACATAAGCATCTTAATTTTAATTTTTGAATTTTTCTTTTACAATAATTATGTTCAAAATTATTATTTTGAAAGAATTTTAACGAAAATTTTAACCGAAATTTTTACCGAACAAAAGAAAAAAACAGATTCAGACGATCATTTCAATAATGAGAATGTTTTTTTATGTATAGTAAGTAGAAAGAAACATTTCATTTTGGCTAGATCTCAATCTAAAAATACAGAGTAAAATTATTATAAATTGATGTAATAAATAAATAGTTTACAGTTATTTATAGTTTTTAGCATATGGCAATGAGGATGGTACTCAAAAAATAAAGGAAATATTAAATTATTTTTTGTTTTCAGAGCGGCTATTGAACACTTTTCCGCTCATGTTCATCGTCCACTAAGCTTAATATTCATGTCAGTAATGACGCCATTTGTCTTCGAAAATATGATTTTGTATTGTTAATAATGGGAAACGAATCTTTGTTAAATGGAATTCATTTTATAGTAACCGTCTGAGAAAAATTCATAGGAAAAATTTATAGTTATGCTATCTATATCGCGCAAGAGAAATTTTAATCTTATGACTAATATTTAGAAGAACCACTGATAAATTCGCACTCTATTAATTCGAAAATGTTATATTTCCAATGGCTAAGACCGAAATGCCTTGCACTGCCACCGTTATAGGTGGCTTATAGGTCAGTCGAGCATCGCAGGTTGAAATACGGCAAACATCATGACCATCATGAGGCGATGTTAGATAACCCCACGTTGGCACGCCACTGGCATCATCAGGTCTGGATAAAGGTCGTCCCATATTGGACCTGGCAAAGAGGCTAAAGCAAATAAATAATATTAATAAAAAAACGAAATGAGAAATAAACCAGGCACTAATCAGCATTCAACCCAGATGAAGAAATAATCTTGGCCCACATCTTTTCGCATGAGATATCTGCGTGCCTCCTCTAGAAGTACATTCATCCTAACGAGAATAATATAAAACTCAGTCATAACTCGATAAAGTGACCGATTTTAAAAGTTTTGGAATTGATAAAATAAGAACGACAAATGTTTTATTTAAAATTTTTTTCTTTATTAACTTGCAACACATAATTTTGATAAGCAACAAGCGTTAACGCAATAAAACCAAGAAAAACATATAAAGACAAGTATACTCGTTTGGACAAAGACTGCCACAATCCAAAATCTAAAATTTTAGAAGATAAGCATATGTTGTGATCAGCATTGCTATCTATCAACTACATGGAAGATTGCCTTAACTGCTCTCCAGCGTTAAACATTGGATTTGAAAATCCGGCCTTTTTCTGAAAATTTTCGTAGGGTGGCACCGTATGCCACACATAGCCAGAAAAGGGTAATGAACAAAATATAACCTTAAGTTGAAAGACAAGTTAAATATCCATTCGAATATAACGTGATTTTGATCGAATTTTTAACGTGTTTTTTTTTTTTTCATTATATTATTTTTTATATTTTTTTCCGCAACTGTGTGGCATACGGGGGAGGGGCTACTCTAGAGGTGTTATGAACCTGTTATATACCATGGTGAGAAGGTCGAAAGTTATTCCGTGGGTCCACGACGAAATAATATTCAACCTGTCCAAGGCGGATTCGAAAAAGGCTTTCGGCTCGATACCACTTTAACACGCTTGACTACTGAACTACTTATATACATTATTATTATTATTATTATTATATACATAAATAAAGATGTGATGAAGTTGCAAACAATCAAATCGTGAAAAGGATGAAGATGATATAAAATAAAAAATTAAAAATTAAAATATAAAAAGCTGTTGAAAATCATACCGAATTCACACACAAATGGATTTTATTTATATTCCAACTGGATTCTAGACTTTTATGTAAGTGGTCTCACATAAAACATGCAGTAGAATTTTATCACGAATATATTTTTTTTTTTATCAGATGGGGACTTCTGTTTCTTACTACTAAACCCCCTACGAGTATTTTCGTGAAGGTGCAAAACTTTATAAATTATTTTTTATTCCTGTTTTTGATTAATTTGCCTGGACGACTATCAGGGTATAGGCTTATAAAAATATTTTTTTTTGTCGTCACTCATCTTTCCAAATATATCATCAAATTCAATGTGTAAAAAAGACATCATTGAATATTTCTTTCCTGCGCCGAAAAATATTCAGATCCCACAGAAAATCCCTAGAGAAGAAATATAAAGAAAAGAAAACTTTAACCCAAATTCTATTGTTTTTATCTATTATATAACTATGAAAGTAATCTGAATTCTCAAAACACATCAAGAAAATCGGACCATTAGTATGTAAAGTTAAAACCTTTCAGCGTATGTTCTGGTTTCCGTTTTAATTCAGGAAAAAAATTCACTTCTACATAATGTGATCTGTTTACTTATTATCATTCCAAATTATAATCCACTATTACTATTATAATCACACGGTTACTATTATAATCCATTCCACATCGACATGGCTGTAGATCTCGTGCGCTGTTGCCAAATCTTCTAATCTCCGATTTTCATGTAAAAATTCTGAAAAACTCCATTTCATTTTTTCGAAATTTTATAATGTGCAGAATTTTATTCTATATCAGCCTAAACTACATATAAAACACAAAAGATAAATCTACATTCGCAATAAATTGCTTTTGGTAATTTCTTTACTTGAAAATGTTAATGGAAATTCTTGTTTCTCTTGTCCCTGTGCCCTTATGTTTAGAGATATTGCTTTGAATTTTTTTATAAAGACACCAGACGTTGCCTCCACTCATAACAAAGAAAAAAAAATGGTTTTAATGTTGTTCCTTTCCTATTGTTTGGCAAAATGAAAATAAGAAATGACTTTTTCGATTTTTAAAAAGTAGCCTGCGAGGAATTTTCATATTATAGCAGTCTATGCAATTTTGGCATATCCCTTATAAAAAGGACAATTCAAATTTAATTCTAAGCCATGTCCAACAATTGTGGAAAGTATACAGCTGAACTAATTAATTTTTAAATGAGAGCGAACGGTACACCTCATAGGTGTGTACCACTGCAGGCGACTAAATAAGATAATTTATTGCGATTGTAGATTTATCTTTTGAGTTTTATTTTTAGTATAGGCTGATAGAGAATCAAATTCTGCACATTATAGAATTTTTTCCGAAAAGATTGGACGAAGTTGAAATTAGTGGCAACGTCGCACGGAGGAATAAGGACAGAGTTATCTAGATCTGCGCGTTTCAGAGAGAGACAGAACTCCCTAGGCAAAACACATACTGCCATCTTGACATGGAATAGACTATAGGTCACTTTCTAATAGACGGTGTCTATTGATGTTGTTATCGATAAAATAAAGTATTAAATACCACTTTAATATTCCAGTATATCAAAATATATAAATTTTTATTTCAATAATATATGAAGTAAAATAATAAATATGAAAAAACATGGATGCTTTAATTGCTTCATAATGGTGATTTCACCACGTTCATAGAATCATAAGATGGTAATTGTCAATGCTCTTAAACTGTATTATTATTCGTACAGTATTTTTCCTGTCGACATACGCTCATGATTTCCAGTTTATGATACGCCCTTTAAAGCAAAAATATAGATTATTATGTGTTTGGCATAGTTCAACGTCTAAAATTGGCGTGGACCCATAGACGATAGACCTGGACTATAATCCTCGACAGGTTGAGGAAGGTTATAACGATGACGGCGAGGCCCGGTGCTGATAGAACCACTTTCCAGTGATGTCATGCACTTTCACTCACCAGCAGCTTTCTAGCTAACTCACTCTCGGCTACCTAGCACGGCTATCCGTCCCCAGCCCCTCCTCCGCAGATTAAAAGCTTTTGCGTGTACCACCCGGAGCCTTACCGTCGGAGGGAGGACCGTTATAGAGTACTCCTGGAGGAGGATCGAGATGTTGGCCAACTCTTTCGTATTAAGATCGTAAACAAGGCTTGATATCATCAAGCTGCTTAGTTTAACCCAATGTTAGAGATAAGCCTCAAATTTTAATTTCAGCTAAATATATATTTATTTTTGTGGGAAATAGTTGACAATAATGAAGTAGATATGGGTGAGGGTACGTTTATAAAAAATAACATACGTGAAATTACACATAATGGTGCCCGAATTTCCGAAAACATCAGGGCTGAGACGTACTTTCAATTCAACTTCAATTCAAAACGACTTTCACAGGTTGTACTTGTGACGATGCATGCCATAAAGATTGGAAGGTCGGTTCGAAACAAAGGACACAATAATATCTAATCTCACATAAAAGCGTTGTGTATAGCTAAAATGGAATTGGAAAAACAATTCTGGAGCCCAAAAACCGTACATGGTATACATTCCACTGGGCCATTCCAAATCAAATCATCCAGCCAAAGTTCAAAATTTTACCTCACCCCCTCAGATTTTAATAAAAATTTATAGGTCTTAAGTACATACAGAAATTAGAAAAAATGCCAAATTTTACCCAATTCCAACAAGTAGTTTCAGAATTATGGTCATTTGAACTTTTGAGATATTTGAAGTTCCGATAACGACTTGAGCTTAAAACCAACTTGTAGGTGTTAATACTTTCCTCTGTAGAATGGGCACTAATTGAACTGGAGCTTTCAAAATTTATTCATTAATTCTGCATTTCATACAGAATCGGGTGATACCATAAATATTGGAGAGATCATTTTCCATCATAAAAAAAAAAATTCTTAAACATAAAAATTTAGATTTTTCCCAAGTTGTAAAACAGTCATCAAAAAATGCCAGGGGCAAAAATCTCTCTCCAACCAGCCTAACAAACTATATATCAATAGATAGGGGATAACATTCTCTATCTAGTGATGAAATAATATGAGTGGCTCTTTGACTTATAAGGATTTTATGTCGATTTGAATCAAATATAGTAAAATTTAATTTAAAAGTGGCGCATACAAATTAATACTGTTGAAATATCTCTAAAATATCCTCATACAAAGATCTATTATTGAAAAGGGCATCTAATTTCCTTTTAAATGATATAATATATAGGTGGGCTTTTGAGTTGGAAGTGTTTTATTACCATTTAAATCTAATAAAATTAATTCAACTCAGTGTGATGTACATTTCTCTATGGCTAAAATCTCTCTCAAACCATAATAAACTATTATATATCTATAAAAAGTAGATGAAATTCTCTATGTAATGATGAAATAATATGAGTGGCTTATTGACTTACAAGGATTTTATGTCGATTTGAATTAAATATAGTAAAATTTAATTTAAAAGTGGCGCATACAAATTAATACAGTTAAAATCGATTTCCAAATATCCTTGTACAAACATATATTATTGAAAAGGGCATCTAATTCCCTTTTAAATGATATAATGATATAGGTGGGCTTTTGAGTTGGAAGTGTTTTATTACCATTTAAATCTAATAAATTTAATTCAACCCAGTGTGATATGTACATTTCTATATTGCTAAAATCTCTCTCCAAGACTAATAAACTATTATATATCGCTGAAATCGGATGAAATTTTCTATCAAATGATGAAATAATATTAGTGGGTTATTGAGTCTTAAGAGTTACATTTAGATTTGAATGTAATATAGTGAAATTAACTTTAAAAGTGGCGCATACAAATTATTACAAATTTAAGAATATTTGCGGGCTTTTAAGTTTAAAGAGTTGTTTTATAAGTACAATTTAATAATATGAAGTCAACTCACAGCAATGATAGGACAAGATTGACTTCGTCGCACCAACTATTGTTTCTACGCAAACTTAAATGTTCTACGTTTTCATGAGATAATTCAGTAAAAATTTTATAAATTATAAATTTTCTTTGTAAATATTGAATTTTCACTAGAAGAGTTAAAATATTTGCCTACTCTACAAATAAATTTCATTCTATGCTCACCGCTACACGCCATAATTTCAATGGTTATAAGACTAAACGGTTTAAGCTATCTAACACGTCCATAATATTACACAATATTAACGAATATAACTAAATTAAACGCAGTAAAAAATTTAGCACTTAACAAAAATCTTATTCTTGGATAAGATAAAAAGATGTTTGGAAATACTCTTCTTGTGAAAATTCAAAGAAAAGTTATAATTTAAAAAATTCTCAAGAAAACGTGAATTATCTTGAATTATCTCAAGAAAACGGAGAACATTTGAGTTGGCGTAGAAACAATAGTTGCTGCGACGGAGACAATCTGTTCCTATCATTGTTGTGATTTGATTTCATATTAATTAATTTTATTATAAAAAAACTCTTTAAACTTAAAAGCCCGCACAAATTTTTAAATTATATAAAAAGTGAGTACTTATTCTTTTCAGCAAAATTAGGTTCTACGAGGATATTTGGAAATAGATTTTAGCTGTATTAATTTGTATGCGCCGCTTTTAAATTAAATTTTACTATATTTGATTCAAATCGACATAAAATCCTTGTAAGTCAATAAGCCACTCATATTATTTCATCATTACATAGAGAATTTCATCTACTTTTTAGCGATATATAATAGTTGATTAGGATTGGAGAGAGATTTTAGCCATACAGAAATGTACATCACACTGAGTTGAATTAATTTTATTAGATTTAAAAGGTAATAAAACACTTCTTTACTGTTTTACAACTTGGGAAAAATCTAAATTTTTATATTTAAGAATTTTTTTTTCTATGCTGGAAAATGATCTCTCCAATATGTATGGTATCACCCGATTCTGTATGAAATGCAGAATTAATGAATAAATTTTGAAAGCTCCAGTTCAATTAATGCCCATTCTACAGAGGAAAGTATTAACACCTACAAGTTGGTTTTGAGCTCAAGTCGTCTTTGGAACTCCAAATATCTCAAAAGTTCAAATGACCATAATTCTGAAACTACTTGTTGGAATTGGGTAAAATTTGGCATTTTTTCTAATTTCTGTACGTACTTTATACCTATAAATTTTTATCAAAATCTGAGGGGGTGAGGTAAAATTTTGAACTTTGGCTGGATGATTTGACTTGGAATGGCCCACTCCAAATATTACCAGGAAAATCATTTAAACATTTTTATTAATCACTGATTAAAGTATCAATAATGAGCTTTTTTTAATCTGATTTTATTTTAAATACCTACATTAGCCTCTTAGGGAATACAACAGCTAAGCTAGGTTTCATCAGAAACACAAAAAACCTATTTTCTTAGTGAAATTATTTAATTTTTAGTCCTCATACTCAATATCCATGGCATCAATTCATACAAAAAAATTGATCCCTATGATGTAAAGCCATTGAGATGAGTTAATTTTATAAACTTCAAGCGGTGCAGAAGTAATGAAATTTTGGAAGGTCGCTAAGGTAGGTTCTTACAATATACAATGATATCTTACAATAGGAAGGTTCTTTCAGTCTAACCTCAAATTCTATTCTCTGAAAAATATGTGTACTTAAAAACAAAAGGAAACTTAGACTTTATCTAATAATGTTAATATTGATTTGGAAAAACCATATATAATCAGTTCTCCTCCAAGGCAGTGAAAACCTAAAGGTGACCCATTTAGACCTGCACAAGCCATTGCTAGGGAAAAATCCTTGGGATTAGTGCCCTAAGAAGATCGGTAACGATGAACGCTAGAGAAAAATGGAAATGGATAAGACACGATGATGCAATAAGTTAATAATAATGAATTATTATTTATCACTATAAATAGAATGTATATATTTCAAAATATACAATTTTGAAAACGTTTCTATCTGTAATGATTCTTCATAATCAAATCAGTGCTTAATACAGGGGCAAGTTATTAGTCTCTTGAAAAATCCATCACAAGTCGTCGGGGAGAGGTGTATGTATATGTTCGAGGTAAC
Organism: Aelia acuminata; assembly: GCA_911387785.2. Classification (NCBI taxonomy): domain Eukaryota; kingdom Metazoa; phylum Arthropoda; class Insecta; order Hemiptera; family Pentatomidae; genus Aelia; species Aelia acuminata. Next base: position 137,228,999 of record OU426979.1, read on the forward strand.
TGAAAAGATGTATTAAATACTCAGTGTTTGACAAAAGGTGCAATTTCCGGTCTAATTATATTAAATAGGTTCTATCTTTTGTAATTTCCCTTAAATATCGATTGATGTCATTAATATTTCTTCCAGTTCATAGTGCTGGAAAAAAATCATACAATATACATTTTCGTGTTGAAAATTCAAGACTCCATTGTTATTTTGATTATATTATTATATGAAGGTAGACGAATCTAATTACATTGTCTTATATACTCATAAATAAACTGAATTAATATAAGCAATTCTAAATAGAATTATTTACATTTCAGGCTACATTTCCTGGCATTAATTTCTAAGCCTTTCATAAAAAAAATACTAAATCCCAATTAGTTCTAATATTTTAATCCGAAAAAGAAGTCGACCTTCTCGAGCAATTTCGAAACGGTCAACCCAACAAACGGCCAGATACACGTCATTGAGGCAGACTTTCCAACGGAACATGATTTGACCGCATATCATCAGGCTCAGATCTTAATAAATCCTTTCCGCTGTTGATTCAAGGAGTTGATTCACATTCCTAATGAGCCTAAATTCTTCAGTTCCTTGACCTCTTAATTAAACTATAGTCAAATTGTTTTTAGTTAGCTCGCAACTAATTTCAAACCAGCGGTTTTAAATTTTAACCTATTGTAGAGTTTATCCTCCTATCCCAAAACTAAAAACGTTCTAGTGCCTGTTAACTGTGAATTTCTTCCCATTATTATTTTCTGGAGGACAGTTAAGAATCCACTTTAATCCAAAGAGAAATGTTCCTTTTAAAAAAATATATATATATTTCTATATTTATTTATAAAAAATATATTCTATATACATATATTATATTTACTTTCATAAAGAAATATTACATAAATTATAATAACATGAAAAAAACATGAAAGCAAGCTTTTTTAATATACAAAATTACCTTTATCTCCGGAATTCTTAATTTAAAACATTCACGAAATATGGTTTTCATTTAGGTTATTAGTATTTCGTCGTTGCCGCGGTGAAAACTCCTATGCGACAAAAAATCCAAAACGTGATTTTGATAACATTGGAAAGAAGATTTTACTCTCCGTGTGCTAGTGAAAAGCACTCATGAGTTAAAAAATCGTAACACGATTTAAATTGATCAATAAGAATCGTCCTCTGTTTAAGAGTTTACCGCATCGCAAAAGGTACCATTAGAAATCACATATTTTTTATTGCTTTGACTGTAAACTTCCGTGGTAAGAATTACTATAAGATTTTGTTGTGTTGGTATGTATTGAATTGCTGTGAAAAAGTGACAGTTATTTGCTTCTCTTGTAAAATCAAGTGTTTGCCACATAGGAGGTTTCACCGCGCCAACGACGATATAGTATTGTAACATAAAACAAAACACAAAATATATGGTTTAGAATAGTTCTAGACTTGTTGAAACAAATACTTGTTTGGAACAAACTGTCATAGTACATATTCGTGACTATCATGTTCGAGTACGATCTTTGCTGTCTTAGAACCTTCCAGGCTGGTCTTCTTACGAATAAAGATAAGGAGCGATGGACTGGAGAGTTAGTCTTGTTCTGAAGCTCAAGTGATATGGTCATTTCTGTGTACAAAGTCATAATTCTTGTAACATGCTTAAATATTTGTGTTTTCGTAATTTGTGTGGCATTGGACATTTTTATTTTCGTTCAATAAAAATTGTTTAACCTACATAACAGTTACAATATATACATACAAGAATAAGAATGTACCTACATATTAAAAAGAAATATAATAAAAGAAAGAAATATAACATTTTTTTAGAGAATAAATCTCTACCCCGGAGGTAAACGTCCATTTTTTATTGAACTAGATTGAAATTTAGAACGAAAATTTGAAATAAATTACGACGATAAATACTTGCAATTACTAATCAAGGTCGATGACAACGTAAAGTCTGTATAGGTAACGAGAAGACAAAGTTTAATAGATTAAAGTTCTGAAAAATTGGCTTTTCGGATTAACACGTTAGATGCGGCGGCGTATTTCAAGGGTATCCTGAATTGGACGGTATCGGTCACCGGGGTCCGACTGCAAGCATGAGCCACAGACGATATCGGACGTCGGGGTCCGATGGGAATACTTTGACGAAAGCGTTATCTTTAGATTAAAAGGGAATTAAATGAGCGTCTCAAGGGCATTATCTGTTGGTAAAGATTGGAACTAGACATAATAGGCGAAGGACAAGCGATACAGGATTTACGCCATTCTTTATCGAAAATCGGACCTCGGAGTCCGATTCTAAAAAAACAACAGAATTTCCACTGTTAGCAACATTTTCTGCACTAAAATGCAATAATCTCATTAAAAATCGACTAAATTGAGTATTTGAAGTGTTAGGCCTTTCGTACATTTTCATGTGAAAATCGGCTGTTAAGAAGGGAATGTAAGGCATCGGACCCATGAAAAATATGGTTAAAAATAGAATTATCGATCTCTAATCCTTCTTATTGGGTACGGATATAATCTAAGTGACGATACCCCATCTCCGGAACAGAGCGCTATAAGCGAGGCGGAAAACAAAGTAGAAAGCAAAATTGTACAAACAATAAGATCCCATTTCATTATTTCGAAACGCCTACAATTGAAAGAGAAGCCTAGCATGTAACATTGCTGAGTAATATTAAAGAGACAATATAATCCCCATTATGCAACGAAGAATAGAAACGACTAGATGCATCTGCTAAATCGGTTAACAATAAGTCGGACGAAACCAGCCATTGAGGGCGCCGTGATGAGCCTTCGATTGTCCATTCTCATACTGTTCCCGTTTCCTTTGATCTAATTAAATGGCAACTAACAATAAGTAATTGATCCATACGATTGCCATTTCATTTGTTAACTCCCCACTTACACAACTTCCTCCAATCGAAGAAGTAAATACGTTTCCAATTTAAAATTCGAAATAGTTATTCAAGGCTAAAATATTTTAATCTTTGGATATTTTTGAGGAAAATAAGGAGCCAACCGAACGATTGACTTCATCGGCTAACCAGGACGATTACCCACTTTCGTTTATTTACTTATTTTATTTTTTTATTAAGTAAATCATACTTTATGCTGAATATAATTTAACATCGCTGAATAATAACTATTAACACACCTCAATGTCAGGTACGCTTTTGTTTCATATATAATATTCCATGAAAATTTTTGAATGTATATGAATACTTAAAACTTCAAAGAGCTTTAATGCAAATACATAAATTTAATTAAATAAGCATAATTTTTGCGGAGGCACTCAAGTTATATAATTAGGGCCTAGTTGGTAATTTTACATAAAAAGGAGACTATAAGTGTAAGACTGGATTCTAAATTTCAAGAAGATAAAATTAAAGTAATGTCAAACGCAAACTGTGCTTAATCCATGTCTGCACATCTATATATAAATAAAAATGGTTTAGGCTATATAATGAAGTATCTCGTGTTATAAATTATTCTTTAAATAACGGTGATGTCACTTTTTACATAAATTCCAAAATAATGAGGGTACAACTATAAACCTTTTGGATATTAGGTAGAGCAATTACAAAACTATTATGTTTTAATCCATTAATGGTGATTCTAATACTGAAATTGTTGTATAAACAAACGGACTTTGCCTTCATTTTCGGAATAAATGAAGCTAAACATTGCTGAAATTTATGTTGAACATCACCATAAGCTCTGATATTATGATGAACAAATGTACGAGAAAATAGTCTTGTTATAGGAACGTATATTAATAAACTTTGATTTTCAAGACTAGAAACGGGAAGGAATGTTTTTAAGTTTACATCAGGTGTTGGAAAATACGTAAGAGGTACAGTTTTCGGTTGATTTAATTTGAATGCTATCGTATCAGTTTAAATTAAACACTAGTTGATTATTCATTTACATAGTTGACTATATGCGCCAGGATGGAGGCATTGCTATTAAAATTCTAAAAGTATGTTAAAACTTTCTCTGATACTTTCGGTTTAGAAAATTAGCATTGAGCTTTCTGTGAGTGTTGAGAATATTAATAACAAATCCTTTCCTAGCCCAATAACACATAACATTTCTTTATTTTTGAAGGGTATATACTACTTACAGAAAATAAAGGAAAGCTTCCTATCTATCTAAACGGACAATTAAATATAAAATTCATGAAAGAAAGTTTTAGATGAGTTTTTATGGTACACACTATAGATGAATGAGATCCATTCGTTATTGAATCTAGCTGACACTTAGTTATATTAGCCGCATCTATGCTGTGCAAAAGCTTTTTGAATAACAAGTTTGCGTCGTCAAAAAGTGATTCTGGAACAAGTTTTTTAAAAGTTTACCTCTCCTCGATCTGAATACCAAAGATTAAACGAAACATTTCTTACTGAACTACTGAACGGGTGTTATAAATGTCTTTAATATTCCTCTTTGACAAAAGTAGTCCCTAAATGACAATTTAGGGAAAAGGATTGATGAATGAGTGTAGACTATGCACAGTGGGACGAATCGCCACTTTAGGTGGAAATAATTCTGGAAGCGATTTATTTCATTTTAATTTTTCTAAACGATTAAATTAAGTATGAATTGATAAATACAAGCCAGCACAATGTTTCAGACGAAGGATTTATTAAAATAAAATAAAATGTATAAATAAAATAAGAAAAAAATAAAATATAATTATTTAAGTAAATTGTATATAATGGAATAATAAATTTTAAATTGTTGTATTATGCTAAAATTATAAATTAAAATACACAAAATAAATTTTGTGAATATGTTAAAAATTAAATATATATCAAATTCTCAAAAACAAATAACCTGATCACGAACATGAATCATCGTTCTGATTCATTCAAATCTGAAAAATCTTAACCAGGCTACATTCTTCTTCACAAATTACCAAGGTAATGCCGGCAGTCTCTTTTGAAAAAAGTAAAAAAGTAACTAAAGGTCTACAATATCGACTAGACAAAGTTTCAGGGTTGAACCATGCGAAATTAGTATTGTTCCTTAACTCGTGTATGTCTCACTAATGACAAATTTACGCCTGAAATAAAGCACACACCCCATAAAAAGGTAATAGCAAATCGTATAGAAACATTTCTTTTTTTATTTAGTGTTGATTATACTCTATGAAAACATCAACGTAGGTGTATGTTAGTGTAGATTTTTGGTGACCCCATTTTTTAAATCATAAAATAAGTAGCTTACCGACTACTGGAAATAAATGAGTTTACTCCTCATTTTAAAAGCCAAACACAGGTATTAACTTCCTTGCCGAATTGCTTTTCGTAGCCTGGTATAAATTAGTTTCCAAAACCATTTATCTATTTTGACACACTTGCAATAAGATGTGGTATTTAACTGACTTAACATCACGACAGATTTTTGGTGTTAAAACTTTTTTTTTATTCTTTTGGCATTTGTTTCAGGAATTTATAGTTTTTGAATGACTCGGGTAGACTGATATTTCATGAAACCGGCATGATTTTTTTCATTATCATCTATTCATTGTTCCTAAAATAGAAGAAATCACATTCGGAAAAAAAATTGCTATTTGCTTTTATTTCTTGTACTTATGGCCGACGAATCTCGTTATACTATACCTTTGGAGATTTTCATACTGTATTCTAATGAATTTGGATCAATATATTATCATAAATTTCATTTGCACTTCTGTACTGTTTCCGAATAAGAAAAATATAGGCTCTCAACAAAGAGAGATTTACACCTTTAAAAAAACCGTAAACCTTTATTAACAGGTATTAGCAATTAATAATGAATGATTTATTTCTATATAGTGTGGACTATATTCTGTTACAATATCTGGGTGTAGATTGGTGTAGATTTTTAGTAATCCCATTTTTTATAATAAAGAAAAATAGCTTACCGGCTGTTGAAAATAAAGGAGGGTACTAATTATTGTTCGAAAATGTATTAATTTTATTTTTCCATAAGACTGAATATTTATAAAATTTTCTGACAGAACTGCGGCAAAAATTGGAAGCAGATTTCAGATTTTGAAAATATAAATATCACGTCATTAATAACATATTTATTTTTTTCGGATTATGCAACCAAGGTCACATTCCAGTCCTCATGACGCAATTTCTCCAGACGTCCCTATCTACGCTGTCCTCCTCGGTGAGGCCTCTGGCAGCCATGTCTTCTCTGACATCTTCTATCCACTGTTTGCGTGGTCTTCCAAGTAGTTTTTCAGGAAAATAGTTTAGCAATCGAAGAGGCCAACGTGATTCGTCCATTCGCAAAAAATGCCTGTACCACATCAGCCTTCTTTCACTGATGTCGTTGAGAATGTTTAATTATGCTCCTAAATACTTTATTCCTAATCACTTCGTTTGGTATCTTTTGCAGCCTGGATACAGCACAGCTCCTTCTCCAACAGTCCATCTCTAGGGCCAGTAATTTGTTCCCATGTGCCTTAGTCACTGTCCATGATTGTGACGCGTAAAAAGTTGTGGCAATGAGGAAAAACTGGTATCTTCTTTTCTTTATATGGAGAGAAACTTTTTTGTTCCGCAATATGCTGTTTAAGAAACCAAAATTTTCTTGTCTACGGTGATCTTCTTTTCAATGTCTCTTTCTACAGTACCATGGCTGTCTATGGTGGCCCCAAGGTACTTAAAATTAGAACTTAGAAGGATCGTCCAATCCTTTATGGAGAGAAAAGAACCAGAATAGTTAACAGCCATATATTCAGTTTTCTCAGTATTTATTCACCCCATTCTCTGTATGCCTCAATGAGTCTCATCATAAATTCCATATCATCTTCATTTGATGATATGACAACTTGGTCGTCTGCAAATTTAAAGTAAACAAGACACCATTACCAATCTCAATACCCATACCTCGGCACCTCTGTTTCCAGGATTTCACTGCCTTTTCAATATAGATATTGAAAGTGTAGGCAAGCAACCTGATACTGAAATGAAAAGCAACATCCCTTTCATTCAATCAACCGTGTCTCAATTTTTACTCTTGATTTTGCTCCAATGTACAAACTTTTTATAGCTTCTATAAGACCTCTGTTTATTTTAACTCCTTCCAATGCTTCCCACAGTTTCTTTAATAGAACACTGTCGTATGCTTTTTGTAGGTCAACAAATGTTTAGTGAACTTCAATATCATACGCTATCCTTTTTTGTACTGTACCAACTGAGTAAGGGTAAAAATGTGGTCACTATACGATCTTCCATTTGTATATTGCTGTAGAAATATACTACAGAATATTGAAGGATTCGAGGAAAACTTATTTGGGAACCTGTATATCAGAATAAATTTAAGACAGCATATTACTTTCAAATACCTCTAAAGGTGTATCGTCCCATTATTCTGTAAAGGACGAATTTAAATAAAAATGTAATATTCTTCTGTTTTTTGAACGGTGTGGGAAAAAAACTTTAATGATTATAAATACAATTAGTTGATATAGGCCAATGTTTAGGCTTCATGAGATCTAAGGAAAATTATATACATAGATAATAAAAAAACTGAGGTATAAATATAACAGATTAAAATCCGGATATATGAACAAAATACTAAACAGTTCGTATACAAGATTAAAATATGGATAAATAATAAATATATGACTTGAAATAATACATAATGCTGATTGTAATCGCTTGGATAAAGAAGGGTTAAAGAGGAAAGTTATCATCAGATTAAAAGACATAGATAAAAATTAGAAACAAAAATCAAAAGGTGAGAGTGGTATAGCAGATATGTTCTTTATATAAATTATAACTTTATACCTAAATTAAACTATGTATAAACAAAGGACATCTGGTTGTATTAGATTTGAAAAAAAAAAACTAAAAAAATTTTGTTTTTACACCATAAACGTTTTTACACCCCTAAAACCTTGTAAAACGCTTAAATTTTGATAGCATTTGTATAATTTTAAACCATACTTCCTTAAATCAAAATTGATACTCTTCTTTAATCAACAATTTATTGGCCAAAACGCTCTAGACAAATCGTTGAACCGGTAGTAAGGATTTAGTCCGGCGCATACCCTCACCAGACATGGCACAAGATTATATCAGAACCTGTTAGCAGTTTGGATGAAGGATGCCTTGGAGTACTGACAGGAATAGTGAAGAGGTGAGTCAAGAGTTGTTTGGTTTTGTTTGAGTTGGCCAACAACAGCTGGGATTGACAAATAACATGGCTAAGGTGTTTTCGGCACGGGCTGCGTGTTTTAAGTAAATTGAAATTCCGATTAAGTAATAACCGTTAGCGGCATGTTTTACAAGACACCTGATGCGAGATTTCACGTATATATCTTTCCCTAGGGACAAACAACAAATCTTTAATTATAAAAAAAAGAAAAGTGTCAAGATAGTGAAATGCTTAATTTCCTTTAATTTATATTTGAAAAATTATTTTGAACAGATCCTTTATCGTCAGTTGAATATCGATTGAATGTTGCACATGTTTTAAGCAAAAGAATTTAAAGTTAAATAGGCTTTAACGCCTCAAATATTTCAAGATATATATATTTATGGTTAAAAACATAAGCATCGTATCAACATGTTATAGTAAATTTCACTTTATAAGTAAGCTGCATTATTGAAGGTAAACTATAATAGCACAATATTATATCTTAATTTGAAAATAACAGTTGGTTTTTTTTACTTTCACTTACCTATATATGAAATATATAGTAAGTGGAAGTATTGCGATCCTGAAAAATTTCGACTTCCGGTTTTCAACGGAAATACACGTTATGGGGTCCCCTGAGTCCAAATGACCAAGTCCCGCGAAATGGTCTGTGTGTGTGTGTGTGTGTGTGTGTGTCTGTGTCTGTGTCTGTGTCTGTGTCTGTGTGTGTGTGTGTGTGTGTGTGTGTGTGTGTGTGTGTGTGTGTGTGTGTGTGTGTGTGTGTGTGTGTGTGTGTGTGTGTGTGTGTGTGTGTGTGTGTGTGTGTGTGTGTGTGTGTGTGTGTGTGTGTGTGTGTGTGTGTGTGTGTGTGTGTGTGTGTGAACAGACTAGCACAAAAACTATAAACCGTGCGAACCTGAAATTTGGTATTTAGTTTAGGTATATGCCCGCGACGTGACAGCAAAAATTTCATCAAAATTGCTCAAAGGGAGGGGGTACTTTATTTAATAACTTTTTACATTTTTTTCGATTTTCTCAAAAACGGCTCTAACGATTTTGATTAAACTGATTGTGAGTATTTGATGTATTAATATGCCTGAGATATGACTGTAAAAATTTCATCAAAATTGATTAACCGGAGGGGGGACTTTACTTGATAAATTTCGTATCATTTTCACGTGTTTTTTTTATTTACTCAAAAACTGCTTTAACGATTTTGATCAAACTCGGTATGTGATGTATGTATATGCCCGAGATATGACTGTAAAAATTTCATCAAAATTGATTAACAGGAGGGGGGACTTTACTTAATAAATTTCGTATCATTTTCACGTGTTTTTTTTATTTACTCAAAAACTGCTTTAACGATTTTGAAGAAACTGGGTATTTGATGTATGTATATACCAAATATGTAAAATCCAACATTTCTTCAAAATTGGTCCAACTGAGGGGGCACTTTATTTCATGACTTTTTTCCAATTTTTAACTTTTTTTCGATTATCTCAAAAATGGCTTTAACTATTTTTATCAAATTCGTCATGTTTAATGAAAATTAGGTTTTCTTTAATATCAGGTAAGATTTAACATTATTAAAATGTCCTGAGGGGGCTTTTTTTTGGGGGGGGGCCTTTTTTGTTTGTTTGTTTCTTATAAAGTACCTTTGTTTTTGTTTACATGGAGAAATTAACTGTCTCTCGTTACGCCTAAAAATAAGAAATGGCTAAATATGACATATGATAAAAATAAATAAAACATAAAGAGGAGAAAAAAAGAAAAATATTTAGTCAACTCATAAAGCTCGTTGAGCCCACGCATGCGGAGTACGCCTTTAATGACAGACCATTGTTCATAATTAAAGCCGTTCTGTTCATTTGAGAAGTGGCAATTAACAAAACGCATTAATTTCTAATCTAAGTAAGTTGGTAAGTGAAAGTTGTGTGTTGCGAGCACGCACCAGATTTTTTTTTATAATTTTAAATTAAAACTATAGGCATTCTAAGCATAATCACACATTGTGAATTATGTGAATCATTAAAAAGTTCAGTAAATTATATATAATAAGATTCATCACCTATTATCTCTAGCAAGAACATTAGAGTTTTTATTAATGATTTGGATATGGAGTTGTCAAAAATTAATTTTATTCTAGATTTCATCAACCACAAATGTATTCATAGATTGATACAATATATAAATAGATTGATTATTATTTTATTTTTTCAGTAGAAGCTACATAGATTGCAAAGATGACCTACCCGAGGTAGTTCTTTTCTGTTTAAATGAAAATTTAAACAGAGACATAGGAAACATGAACATCACCAACTGAGGGTACTACTTAATGTTCAAGTATTTTTTATTTTTATATATATTTTATAATGCATTTAGTTATAAAAATAACGTTGGTGGAAGAAAACCACGAAGACGGCCCAGGAAGAAACGGCAGGAAAATGTCAAGAGTTCTTTGATAAGGGATGAGTGGACTGGTGAAAGAGGCGGCATACAGTCCTTCGATTAGGTATATGGAGTTCTTGGACAAAAATCTTTTGACTATGGAGTTTAATAGGAAATGGTGTGCTGAGTACCAATATACTTTAGACTGTAAATAAAAAAAGTAACTATATTGACTAAAACTCAGCTAAAAATATGGATATAAGGAAATTTATTGGAGTTAATATTTATATTCTCTATCGACTTGAGTGTGAAAAATTTTCCCGTTAGAACGGTTAATCGAATCGGTGTGAATGCGGCTTTGTTTTCAAGCAACCGCTAAATCCTCATTTCATTAGAAAAAAATTGTCTAAGCCAAACCTTCAGATTATCTTTGTACATTTTTATTCTGATAGCAAATGTAGTTAGATTGCAAATATTTAAAAAATGGAAAGGGTCGTTTGGAGTCATTTTGTAATGTTTGACTTTAAAGTTAATTGTACATCGAGTGAGCAAACATTCGAGTTCCGACCGATAGTTTGCCTTCTAGTTTCTTCGTTTAAGATAATTCAGGAAGGATATGCTCTGCTGTTTCTTCTCCATTGCCGCATTCACACTTTGACTGTTTTTTTTATTTCTTGACGATATGGGATATAATTCTAATGCCGTATGTCCTGAGTTTAAATAAGGCCACTTGTTATTTTCTAATGAGCATATGGTAATAGCCCTGTGGACCTGGACGTTAGTTCAATACGCATACTAAGTGAGGTTGGCCCTAGGGAAAAATAAATCGATTAAACTATTAATCGTACGTTTTTAGGAGGGTTTTCGGAAACCAGGGGTGCTCTCGAAACTGTCTCAATAGATTGTAGCAGTGACCAGTAAAAGCTACAGCTGCGGCGGCACCAGAGGTAGGGCAGGGCGCTTTCTACCAAGCAACTTGCTTCACAACTTGCTGCTATCAACTTTCTTCTTCTAACTCTGCCAACCTCGCTGTAACTATACATGCTTTCTATCAATTCGAAAATAAAAACTTCTTTCTTATTGTGTTATTTCTTGTCCTCAAATCCTTATATCATATTTTGTCTTGTGAATAGATTTTCTCGTACAAAACAATAACTGAGAATTGACTCAAAATAATGGTAATGAGTAGGTTTTGTTTGATTAACATTTAGAAACTGTTTAATTATAAATAATTTTTACTGCAGATGGAATAAAACATTCTAATCCTTAATTCTTAATTATCAATTAAACTCCTCACTCTTACGTTACAGAAAAGGAAGTGACAAAGTTTTAATTTAATATATTTATTTTTTTTTAATGTAGGTAGGTTGTATAAAAATTGTAAAATTACCTGAAAAACTTTTTCAAATTTTTATTTATAAACTCAAAGCAGAAATCGATATTTAAAACCACTTAAAAATGATTTATTGTAAATGCTAATATCGCCTAATGAAAATGTAAGTGAGTGCTAATAGCTCTTCGAGATCGTTAATCTCACGTCCTCTCGACCAAAAATGAAACAGTCATTGTTATTCAGGAACGATCTCCCACATGAATTATTTAATATTGTATGAGTTACATTCATGTAACGTTAACCCAGATAAGGAAATAAAAAAATTAAAAAACAGGAACAATTTAAAGAAACATTAAAATGTTATGAATTTCGCAAATACTAAGCACAAAAATTATCTAAGAAGTTCAGTTACTAGTACTCGTATTATGACTAATGAAATAATCATTATTAAGTTATATTATATTATCAGGGGCGGATTCAGCACGAAATTTGGGGGGGTCATGACCCCCCTATCTCATAACCACGTGGCTGGCAGCCCCTTTTGTTTACTGAGATTATTACCTTGTATTAAGAAGGAATGCGATCTAAATAACCTGAATATTAAATACCTAATTGCATTATTCAGTTAAAAAATACAAAAAAATTCAGAAGCCAAAATATTAGGAGGGGGATCATAACCCCTGTGATTCCCACTTGATGTATGACTATAATCTGAACTGAAATGAAAAAAAAAAATCTAGACCCTAATGTTATTTTGATTTCAATAATCGTACACAGATATAGTCACAAAGATTTAAAATAAAAAAATATTGAATACAGAATTTTCAATAAATTATAAGTTGTCCATTCTCCAATATGAAGGTGAATAAAATTGATCGTTGGATGAAGAATCTGCTATCATCAAGTTGCTACTTGCAATAACTTTCCCACTCTCCCTTTGATCCGAATGCTTTCAATCGGAACTGCAGAAAGGAAAGTGAGAGTTGCCTTTTCTTCTCATGTGTCTCACTTTTCATATCATCAATAGTAAAAACCACGGATTTCGTCTTCATCTTCTACCTCCCCCCCTTCCCCACAACCATCCAATGAGTTCCGCTGTCACGCAATAGTGTCTATTCCCCTTCAACCCGGATGGCTTTCTTATATGATTTCTGGGGTCCTTTTCGGATTTAGGATATGGATTAGTTCTTCTTCAACGGAAAGTAAGTTCATAGTATGAGGTCATGCATATACAATGTACCTACTTGCATATACAATATAACCCAAAATCCATACAATATAACCTTACCTAACTAGTTTAAATTAAATATAAAACAAAAATAAAATGTATTAAGATCCTAAAAAATAATAAAATTAATACAAGTGGTCATATAAAAATTAACACAAATAATTAAATAATTTGTATTTCTTAAGATTGTTATCTATATCTACATTATTATATATTTTTAACAACCCCAAAAAATAAATGATTAACACTTTTTTCAAATATTAAAGAATTTTAATATTAATTTAGTATTGAATATTAATTTAGTATTTAATATTAATTTAGTAATAGTATTTTAGTATTTGAAATTATATATTTTGAAAAGCAAATTGAAATACATTTTTTGTTATTATAAGTTTAAATTTGTTGGCCATAAAATTGGGTAGAATTAAAAAAAAAAAAAAAAAAAAAAGATAAATAAAATATGCGGCAATCTAAAGTCTTGCCTTGAGAAGAATACTAAGACTTTCCAACCTAATTTTTAATGAACAAGTAAAGTTGGACTATTGACTGATATTTTGTAGAGAAAAATAGGGCTATATATACATGTGAAGTTCATATGATAAGGATCGACAACTTGTATGTATTAAGTACAATCCAGGGAATTTTCATTAGACATGCACGTGAAGTTACATAAGGAGATAAGATGAAACTCAGTCACTGTCACATGACATACATATCGTGGCGTTTCGAGTTCAAAGCATCAAGGCTTTTTCTTCATTTTTTTTTTAATGTATAATAAGTAGATAATATAGTGGTTTCGCGGAATATCCCTAACAACACTTTGATGTTCCGGAGAAATCACTTGAAAGTAAATATGTTTTCTAAGGGAAAAGGTGTAGCAGTACGCTGAGGGAGTCAGGAGCTCGAAGGAGGTTAACAGGTGTGTGATGACCATATAGGCCACTGCTTGCCTTTTCACTCCACCGCATACACATAAATATGTAAAGTATTCCGATCAAAATATTTCCGTGATCTGATGAGCCTAAATATAAATATTATAAACTACCTCATACAATAGCCATTTATTTTTTAGTGGGATATGAGCCTTACTCAAATTATTTAAACCTCATAGTCTTATACATTTTTAAAACTATATGATTCATGAAGAAGCGTGCGTTGGAGGATTTAACTCGAATAGATTGATATATTCTCGTTGCTGAATATCTTGTCTTTATACATTAGATTATTCAATTTCATTCGCATAAATATGCTTTTTAGAAAAATCCATTTAGGACGTCCTATATAAATCCATAACAGCGATTCAATGGCGTAGAGTAAAAGCGAGATTACGACACGAGGTAGTGGGCTAGAAGTGGCTTCGCTCGTGGCTATGGGCCGAAAGATAAGATAACTCCGAGATCCCAAGGTAGCGGCGCTTGGAGGTGCCTCATCTCTAGAAATCATCTCCGACGGAGGGTAGAAGATAATTGATTTCCTAACACCTCTTCTACGTTCTCTGGGTCTGATCAACTTGATAACCTCGGACGTGAACCCTCAAAGCCCCTTATCGCATAAATTCCCCTCCATATGAACTTCTATCATTCGAATACACCTATGATTTTTTTTCCAACACTAATTAAGTGTTTTTATGCTTACCTATTTCCATGCTAAATGGAACATAGTTCAAAGGTGAATCGGTCATAAGTATCTAAAATAATTACGATACAAAATAGTGAATGTGGTATATAATAAAATTACATGACCCAATGTTAATAAATACATTGAGAATTTTCAATGTTCAATATAGGGGGATATAGCAACTATAAGTCTTTAGTCTTCTAGTATCTCCAATCGAGCCTTCATCGGGACAGAAATAGGTTATATCATATGAATTTTATCGAAGGGGCCGAGCGGGCAACCGCACGATAATATTAGTTCAAATCTCGAGCGTTTTTCACAACTCTGCATTAATCTCCTGTCCTCACCCATGGCCCTGAAAACCCCCATCCCCCTACTTGTATAGGTTTGGAGGGGAAGAAAAATAATGCGGACCAGAGAATGTACAATGCAAATAAAAATGCCCAAAACACTTGTCGAAATCAACTTATTTACCGAACAAAAAGACAGAGGCATACCAAGAGACCTGGTGCTGAATATATTTTTGAGGTCTCTCACGTTTTTGTGGGAGTCCTAGGTTTTTCGAATACCTACCCTGTCCCGCTTAGATGAAAAAATAATGTAACCATAATATTTGTGCAGCAGAAGAAGACTATACTAATACATGTGATATGCGAACATCATGTCATATAAATGCGTTCACGTTATTTCTTTTGATTTTCCGTTAAAGTTTAGTTACTAGTTAAAAAAGAGATCTCTATGGCACAATAAGTTTCTGGCGGGCCGGGTTGAGGAGGAATTTGACAGGGCTACTGGATTTTTATTACAAATCGTCGAAGAGAGAAATATTTGGTTACAAGTATATACCGGTTTTTCTTTCCGCTTCACAATAGGTTGGTCACCTTGGACAGCGTAGACCATTACTCCCCCAAATAATAAAGACTATATTATAATTCTTATTTGTTATAACTAATGATATAGGGAATAAGGCCTAGGCACAAAGAAGATAAATGTTCATTTAATTTGTTAATTTTTATTTGTATTTATTCTTTGTTTGTATCTAATGAAAGGCTATTATTATTATTGTTATTATTATGTACCGGTTTAGTGTTACCAGGTCCATGTCGTACCAGATAGGATTTGAACTGAACATATGTAAGTTATATTTTCAATTATTAGAGGGGGTATTTTCAATATTTGGGGTGAGGGTAGAATTGTACTAGAGGTTACATATTAAGCTTCCTATTCTTACAAATGCCCTGACAGTAGTATTTATGTATTTGAATTAAATAAAGTTCTTATTTTCTTTTTAGTCAATTAAGAAGTATGCTGTTTTTTCGCTTTAAGTAACTTTTTTGGGAGACATGGAGGACTCGGTGGAGGTAGTGATGTCTTTTTTAAAGAAGATAAAACTGTACAACCAAGTTTGAATCGAAAGCGTTTTTGCCAATGACCCTACCGGGTAGAGGCAATAATAAATAAATAAGTAACTTTTTTCATAAAAATCAAATACAATTATTTATTTATGCAATTATGAAAAATCCAAAACAGTTGCTTTATTATGTTTATGAGGTAGTTATTAAAATCATCATGGTTATATAGAATATGGAGTAACCAATTAGTACCAACATAAAGTAAATTAAAATAATATATTAATAAGCATAATAAATGGTAGGTATACTTAGTTTGTTATATTCCATACTCAATTATAATACATATTTTTATTTTTGCCGAGCCAATAAACGCCTGCAATAGCAGCTTCTATTCACTGCTGCATTAAGATATGTCACATTACTATAACTGAATTATCATTAAAGTTATTTTTTTAGTCAAATGTTTGGTATAAGTAACCGTCCTCAGCCCTGTTAATGTTATCTCCCATTTCCTTTAGTACATTTTGAATAGTCTAGGAATAATGTGATATCGCCGGTTTCAGTTTGTTGATTTGAGATGGTCATTCTCTGCTCTACATGTATTTGCTTGAGCTTATTCTTTCCTGGTGTTGCCAGAAATGACGAAACGTTGAATGTCAAGTTATTTCATTTTTTCTTTGTTATTTATATTCCTGATCAGTTCACTTATGGTTATAACTATTATTCAGTTTCATTATATTTCTGGATCACTGGACTTATTAAAAAACTGGATAATGCTAACAATTATCACACGTCACTGCTATAAGCACATTTTGAAATGTGAAAACAACCTTTCTCTGAAAGTTCGTTTGTATTATGTTACTTTCGAAACATTTCATGGAATGCTTGTTAAATGTAGTTTGTAAAGATATAACATTTCTGGTCTGTGGGATTAAAGTTCTTAAGTGTAGATAAAATACTCTGTAATCAATATGGCTGTAAAACTGAACGTGTCGATCACGATCCAATTTGATACACGTTCGCGATAAAGGAGAACGCTGAGTATAGCCATTTCTGAAAGCAACGTGAACTTTGCGCCAACTGTAGAGTTCAAATAGCCTACAATGTAAATATTATCAGAACATTTTAGCGATTTAAGCTAGAGACAAGGTACAACTAAAGTGTTTAAAATAAAAACACATATTTCCTATAAATGACATGTTATTGGTTCAACAGAACATACAGTGCTCAGTTCCCACAACGTTTATCGAAGTAATCCTATCTTTTGAGTCGGCCTGGAGAAGGCCGAAAGAAAATAATTTCTGTTTCTCAGTAATCATTATATTGCTCTTTCCGCCGCACTACATTGAACATTAAAAATGTGTAGATATATACGTTTTCTTGATAATTTTACCCTAGATTAAACCAATATTGAAATAAATGATAATGGCTCAATATTCATTTCATCGTTAGGTAAGTGAATATTGACTTAATATTCGATGCTTGACTTGAATTAAGTACCGAAACTTCATTCCATCACGTCATACGTATACCTATGTCTTCTAAGTAAAGTGCTCGTCTCTTAAACAGGCATATGATCAAACAAAAAACTACCATAAATAATTAAACGAGTATATTGATTTGAACATTATATGTGCAATATGACATTATATAGTTTGGAATGTATACGGAACAACATTTAATTCTTGGTGATCAAAACATAGTATTTTCTCGAAATATGATACTACTTTTATTTTGCAGTCATGCAATAACCAGTTATTTTTAACTACCGCAGGATATTTTTTGTAATTTACCCATGTAAATTGTAATAACACTACTGACCTTATCTTCTCTTATCTCATCTTTTATTAAAATACTTAATCAGACTGCTGTTACCGACATACAGTTAGGTCTGAGATTGAAGTACCTATATAACACCATCCAAAAAATGAAAAACGTACAAATCAAAAAAATAACTCGAACTCAAACTCACTCAAAGTTCCTGATTTTTCATCTAGGTCGTCTTTTTCAAATCATCATAGCTTAACTAACCGCTGTTTTGTTAACAGTCATTCTAAATAATATTGAAATGGCTTAATGCATGATAGCAAACGGGATACAGGTCTCGGTCCACAAAGTTTTCTATAAAACTTTATAAACCGATTATTTAAAAACATTGCGTCAACGAAAAGTAGGTTCTGATTATGTCCAGTACAAGTTTTACAAAGCCCGGCTATTGCAAAATGTTCCTAGTTATGTTTACAGGGCTTGAGATCTGAAGAACGCGAGCGAAAAAATTAGACAATCATCGACCGTTTTTAGAATATCTATTCGAGCATGACATGAGTATTGCATGACACTTAAAAGTTATCCTTTCAATCTGCATCATTCTGAGATCTAAATTTCATACATTCCTAATTCATTTTATATCATATTCAATAAGTTGATTAATAATAGTTGAAGGAGTTTACATGTTTTATTTGGAAGAGGACAGGAAAATTACAATAAAAAATCAAGATATTGTTTTGAAATCGTGCATATTAGCCACAATTGATAGATTAAAAATCTGGTGCGGTGCGCACAACACACTACTTTCACTTACCAACTTATTTTGATTAGAAATTGGCGTGTTTCGTTAAATGTCATTTCTCAAAGTCACGCAATTTTCCACATTCATTTACTTATTTTTGTTTGTATTTGCTCTTTACAGTACACTATTTTTTTATTATTAAATAAAAGTTTTTACTTGTGATAATTCTGCAATGCAAGCATAATATTTCAAGGCGTCTGACTTTATAATTCTGTATGCAGATGAAAACTTCATTTAATTCCCATGAAACAAATAATTTCCATTTAAATGAACAGAACATCTTTAATTATAAAGCATTGGTCTGTCATTAAAGGCGTACTGCGCATGCGTGAGCTCATAGTGTTTTATGAGTTGACGAAATATTTTAATTTTTTCTCCTGTATATGTTTGCTCCTTTTTTTTTATATGTATTTTATATTCAGCCATTTCTTATTTTTAGGCGAAACGGGAGACAGATAATTTCTTCATACAAACAAAAGCAAAGGTACTCTATAGGAAAACAAAAAAGTCCCCTTACTCATTTATGCCCCCTCAGAACATTTTAATAATGATAAAGCTTATCTGATATTAAAGAATAATTGATTCTCACTAAACAAGACGAGTTTAATCAAAATCGTAAAAGCTATTTTTGAGAAAATGGAAAAAAACTTAAAAATGGGAACGAATTTCGATGAAATTTTTGTAGTCATACCTCGGGCATCTACATATACCAAATGCCTAATTTCAGATTAGTAGATAGATCCCCGGAAATTTCCCAATAAAAAGATTAGTGGAATAAATTTGCGCATATAATTTTGACAACATTTATAGTGTATCAGAATTCATGTATAAGAATTCAGTAAAGTTCTCATTAGTTTTGTAAATAAATAAGTGTACTATTGGCACATTAGTATATCTAGTATAGCATAGCATGGTGGGTTTGAGGTGTACAGGCATTTCAAATACTGATAAATTTTTCTTTATCAACAATTTTTTTTATTGATTGATTCTCTTGCCGACGTGATCAATAGAACTAGATAATATTCGAAATATATTTGGAATTATGTAATGTCATTTACATTATAGTAGAACAGCCGCATTAGAAAAGCGGAAAGCCAAAAACGTAGTGCTGTTAACCAAGGGCTTGTTCATTTGTTGTTAATGTAGAGAAAATGTCCTATATTACACATCAATTTTTTTACTCCTGTAGTTTGATGAGTCCTTATATAGAGTTTTTAATATTTCTGCAATTTTGTAATTCTACTAAACAATCACAAAACTAACCGTGAAATAGTCCTCCTTTACTGGTTCTTGTCTTTTTTTTTTTGGTAAGGTGGGAAGGTCTTTGTACAATTAATAAAGTTTTTGATGTTGATTTCACGTGTTTTAGATCCTAAACGATGATCCAAATTCATAATTCAGAGCAAATTAGTCAAGCATTGTTTTTCCACAGACACATTTTATTGTAGGTTTAGTATGAGAGGTCTTCAAAGAATCTTCTTATGTACCATACAATAATTTTAGTATGATATTAAAAGAAATTTGTGGGCTTCTATAACCAATTTATCGACCATTCACGCGAGGCAACACATTTACAGTTCTGTTACATAACTTCTTTTACTTTTTTTTTGTATATATATATATTTATTATTTTACTGAAAAATAAATAATAAAATCTGCCACACTTAAGAGCGTTTAGTATTAGTGATTCATTATTCATACATTAGGAAACGAAAAAAACATGGAAATACAAAAGATAGAAGGAAAAAATAAAATAAATACAAAAAGAAAATATATTTATCAATGTAAATGCATTCTATGTACAATATTTATATTCAGCCGAGAGATCTCCGACTGGAGCCTTATCCCCTACATATGGGAGGCAAAGCAGTTATCAAGGAGATCCCAGTGCCTCTCGCCCTACCACTTCACT
Organism: Aelia acuminata; assembly: GCA_911387785.2. Lineage (NCBI taxonomy): Eukaryota > Metazoa > Arthropoda > Insecta > Hemiptera > Pentatomidae > Aelia > Aelia acuminata. The sequence goes on from OU426979.1 coordinate 137,249,534, forward strand.
GGTAATAAAAACCAGAGGAGACAGAATGAGGGAACTAGAGCTACATACGCTCAGCGCTTTACTACCACGTATGTTATAATTGATATCACAAATTCAATTCACATTATACACACCATGATAGATTCCTAATGACCTTATTTAATGATAAAAACTCCACTCATTGTGACCCGCCGATTTATTCCAAAGGAACTACCGTTCCCTCTACAATGCACACCCTCCTGCTAAAGAAAACCTCGACAACAGTAACACAGAGAGAGGCAACAAGCCAAGCGCTCATTAGACCCGGAGCACGACGACCCTACGTGACTATGAATCAGCGACCCGCGGCAGTGCCTAGGATGGGGCCTTGGTCCAGATCCCCGCGGCACCGGGGCTCGTGACTGGGTCCCTTATTGTTCTCGGCCCCGGTCCTGTGGGCAGGGTCTCTCGTTACCGCACAGCCTCTTCTTAGCGAACGTCGTGTCTTTCTCCTTTCTATGGGTAATTAATTTGTACTCTTTCTTGTTTTTATCACTTGAAGAATGGACGGGGAGATGAATAGAACGTTCAGGATCTACATGATAAAACCTCTTAATTTTTTTTTTATTATTATCTTTTGTATGGATATTTGAATATACTCTTCGATCTTAAGTTTTGTACATGTTACATTTGTTAATAGGAACAAGAAACACAAATAAACAAAGAACATCCCGATGTTGAAATAATATAGTCCTAACCCTTTCATTTCAGTAATGCTTGCTTGCATATTGAACAAGGAGGTCCCAAACTATGGTAAGCTTATCATTTCAAGTTAGGAAAAAAATAAACCAATCAATATTATTTCTTAAACACGAAGAATGAGGGGTTAAAAAAAATGAAACAGTAAATAGAGACTGGGTAACTAATTAATAGAGGCTGTCGATAACTAATTATTATCTGTTAGTGATAACAATACTCCTTACAAGAACTTCATATCTCAAATGAGAGTGAGGGAATTTAAAGTTTTGATAGTAACTAATATGTGTTCAAAATAGATATTAAGCCTCCAATGAGCATATCGCAGTGAAACATTGACTTGTTTTCTCTATGTTATGAGCAGCAAAATAGAGTTTTTTTTTAATCACTCCCTTTTGATTTTTGACATTTTTGTTAAACACAGTTGTTGTTCGATTATAATACTACTTTCGGCACAATCAGAACATCTATTACTAACATTGCCCGTTTTGGGATACGACATAGTTGAAAGGAGTTAGAGAATAGTTTAAATAATATCATTCAATGCATCGAATGAAAGACATTTGCCAAAACGAAAGACAATCAATGGCATAGGTATGGTGACTGCGCCCCCGACCAAACTTGAAAGTGTCTCATATAACAATTGTAAAACGTCTTTGGTTTTTTTCAAAAACTATTTTTGATTTCATTGAACTTTGAAATTCAAATATTTTCTTTAACAATTTTCATGTCATCCTATAATCTAATAAATATTTATGAACTTAGAAAATAATTAAGTATTTTCTTTATCAAAACAGACGGTCTTAATCTAAGATCATAACTTCAGTGAATGATGATAGGGGTATTTCATCTGAATGCTGCGTGAGGTACAATCGCACAAGGTCCAGGAACATCGATGTATAATCAGTTACTAATACCACTTAGTTTATAAAAACTTAACTTATTTATTAACTCATACTCATCGAAAAATAGATCGTCAATTTTACGAGATATACGTTTTAATCAACAAATCACCCATTGATTGTTTTCGCTAATTTGATGATTAATTTTTTGGATCCTCACATTATATTACGCTCAATTAAATTATGTCCAAAATATGCTCCAACATTTACCTATAGACTACAAATACGGTAACATTACCACTATGATTTCCCACCTGATGTAAAAAAGTATGTTTGGAGAAGGAACTTGTAATTCACTGCGAAATGAGCCTACTTTTTTTTTCTTTCCTCAAACCAGAGGCCATTCTCTAGTTTAAAATATATTAATGATTCACGAATGTAAAAAAATAATCTTTACTATCGGTAACTCGCTCACCTCTTGTATAAAAACTACTTTTCACAACCTCACTCACTACACTGATTCCCGAACGTCATTTTTCGTTTTCATGAGATAAAAAAGATGTATAATTTCCACTATTTCTGTCTCGTCATCCAGCAAACCGCGCACAAGTTGCATTCATATATTATCAAACTAGTCCCTTGGGGAATTATAAATAACCTAAAAACCTGGAATATATTCCAGGAAATGACATAACAATATACAGTAATAAATTATTTGACATAAAGCATGACTGTAGATTAATTCACTCCAGTTGAGTAACGATTACGTCTTTTACAACGAGCCCTGGACACACTTCGAGATTACAAAGAGTTTACTCCTTGGAACGGGATTCACTCATCCTTGCCAGAGAGTCTGAGGGGCTTGAATTATTGATAACAAGTGCGTTTTGAACTGTTTAATTGTTTGAAATGTTGGAATATCGCGGCTTAATAACTATTCACAACTGCTGATCGAATATTTTCTCTTCGTTCATTGTTTTATACTCATTAACTGAAAGGAAAGCCTTCAGAAATTTATTAAAATAATAATTAAAAACAAGAACTGTTGAACATGATATCAATAATTATACGCAATGCAAGTGTATTGATAACATCTTGCACCGGTGGAGCATGCGTAGTTTCATTATGATTATGTCTAAATATGCTTCTAGGTTAGTTTCATCATCACTGCTTGACCGTTAATGATGATAGTATGTTTGCTCCCCATGGGCGGATTCAGCCGGCTGTAAAGCAAGGGGATGCAGTCCCAAGGGGTGGGGGTTTGCAGCCCCACAGGTCTTTCTGGATGTGTCATCAGCTTTTTACCAATAAGTTCCTTTCCTACAATTAAACTTCTCCTTTTTCTGCATATTATTTGTTCTTTACCTTACTTCCTTACTTTCAGTGATGTTGATTTCTATCTTTATATGACAGAAAGTTTTCCAAATACTTTGGAAGGATAATTGAAGGAAGATTTGTGGCATGTTTCTCAGACGAAATCCTTCTTTTTCGAGGACATCAGGAAGCTTGTGCAATGATGGACCAAATGAAAATCAAAGTCATTTTTATAAAATAGATTGATGCAGGCTTCCTGTTTGCTTAGAATAAGCTTGATATCTAAATTGCGGATAATTATTGACCAACTCAAGTACATTTATAACAATACATTTTATATTTAATTTGATTACTTGAATCAAAAGAAATTCGCACATCCGGAACCCAATATCTTAATTCATCAATCTAACAGACTTTCTTTTCTATGTATTATGTCCATTTTTTTATTGGTCATTTTTTTATAGCTTACTAAGATGTCAACGTTTTTACATAGATTGCACTTAAGTGTTTTTTTTATCAGAATGATGAGCCTGTAAATTATTTAAATACATATCTATATTAATAATGAAAAACTCTGTTTGTTTGTTTGTTCTTTATATAAATCCATACAGTTTGTCCTAAATTCTCCAGTATTTGCTCCGTGGTTCTTTCATACCAGGTGCGAACACCTGTCCATTTTAAAATTGCATAACTTCAGCCAATCTCTGGCTATATTCTTTATTCTTATAAAAATTGTTATGATCTCGCTTTAGATTGATTTTTTTACGAAATCGACCGTTTGAGTAAAAAAATGTCTCATTTTATAGATTTTGAAGATAGAAAAGTGAAATTCCCCGGATGAAACCTGGATATATAGCTACTTCAAAATAAATTCAAGTATCAACCCACCTACAACATTTTACTAGCACAGCGTTCGTAAACAGTTGCATAAAAAATAGGTCAAGAACCACTAGTCACAAAAAACATTATCATATGAAAAGCTCTCAACAAACTGCAACAAAATCCTTAAACATACGAACTGTATAACAGCATCAATGATCCAAAGCAAGCACAACTATGTTTCTGTTTATTTTCCTGCCTCCGTAATCCCGAAACCTTAATATGCACAGAAGCTGGAATGAAAATGAAGTTTCAGGTTACTGTTTACATACTGGTTAAGCCTTATATTTATGGTAATAATAAAAGAGATTTAAGCATGATTTTCGAATCTAAAGGGAGAATGCTTATGAATTGTATAGAGGCCGACTTCATAGTAGAGACCTTCCACAGTATAATAATACACATACATATCTTCTTAGCTACTCTACAGATCAAGGAAGGTCTTTCGTTGTACATATGTACAATGTTAGCTAACACATGAGGTTAAGGAAGTTAAATAAGAATTACTTAATCGAAACTTTTAGTCAACAGAGCACTGGAACCCGGACAAATTAAGGCAGTTGTGTCGGGGCCGAGAATATGGCCTGGTTCTGGATTGTGTGATCAGGACGTCACGAAACCCTTTCATTTCTTGGCCAAACACCTTCCAGGTTCTCTTGTACGCACTTCAGTATAAAGTACCTTATCCTGACTGACAATTTAACCTTTAACGTAAAAGCGGGTTTGTGAAACATATATGGCGAAGTAAATGTTTTTTTAAGAATAGCCTACTTCTTGCTGCAAAACAGAACCACTGCGTTATTGAATCGTTCTGGGCTTTAGGTTTTGGAGTATATTCTCTAATAGATGTTTATAATTTTATGAAATCAAAATTATAATACATTTTGTTTCCTTATGAAATGAGGAACCTCAGTTGGTATGAGAATGTATATAACATGTTAAGCCTTATGAGTATAAGTCGAAAATTCAAGGGACATTTCAGGGACAAAGTTGAAGGGTTCGTCTTAACTTCTTTTCTGCAAGTAAATGTACCCTCTATTGGGTTGATCGAAATTGGATAGTTTTTTTTCAGATTTCTTGAATATTTTATGAGTAATGTATTATTACACAACGTTTTAGTTTATCTATTTATGTTTTTTACTTTCATTTCACCTAAATATTTCACCTATAAATGAAATATAGTCAGGACAAGCATTGCGACCGTGAAAAAGTTCGACTTCCGGTTTTCAAAGGAAATACACGTTTTGTGGTCCCCTGAGTTCTAATTAACCAAGTCCCGCGAAATTCTGTGTGTGTGTCAACAGACTAGCTCAAAAAAATGAAAGTCTGTCATGGGTCAGGCAGCGTGCATCGCACCAGATGTTTTTAATAGATATGTTTAATTAATTATCTTAGAACACACTAAACTTATATCGTTTTATAATTAGAGTTTAACTATCATTAAGGGCTTTCGAAACTCAGTAGGTATATTCTAGAAACACATCTTTTTTTTTTTTTTTACCTATAAGCCTAACTAACACGTTAGCTTTTTCCGAAAAGTAGGTGACAGAATTCATTCAGTTTTCTGTGAATTTATTTTTAGCTTTAATAAAAAGTTATTTTTTATGGTATTTGGTCTTCAATTGAGCTACGTAATCTCCTGACAGATGCTATTCATTTTGAATTGTATAACCTAAAATATTGTAATATATCTGCTGTATTTGTAGGGGCATGATGAAGTGGCATAAACCGACCTTGCCCCTTCTTAACAGAATTTTTGTCTCAGCCCTGGTTTCACCATGCTAATTGTCAAATAGTGAACTGTATTGTCGGTTAGTTGAATTCTATTTCTTCATTTTAACTATTGTCTTATAAATTAGAACTTAGAAATGAAAATGCAAAAAAAAAATCAAAACAACAAATTAAAGTTATCAAGGAAATCACATTTAGGATTGAATAAATATTATAAAGTATTTCGTAATTATAAAAAATTTTATTTTTAAAATAATCTGTGATAAAGTTTTAAAGTATCTTAAAGGTTGTTACAGTTATAAAATCGACTTAAAAACTAAAGTTAAGAATACAAACAGTTACAACATCCAAAAAGAAAAGTTGTCATTATCTCGCTTTGATTTACAATCACCAATTATTTAAATGGATACGTGAGCACAAATAATTAAATTCCTTAGTACGGTCACGCATGCTATAAAATATTTACCAATAGGTGGCTAAGGAATTCCAAATGGACCACTTTCCATTTAGAAATTTATGAGGTTAATAGTATAGCAGTTAATGCAACATTACAAGCAATTAACTGTAATGTAATATTTATTAGCGGCTTGTAATGGATTATTTGTTAACAGGTTATAAGTGAAACGCGTGTTGGAATTCACCTATGTAATAAATAATAAGAGAAATAGATTGGCACGATGTAGAGGGCCATAATAGACCCTTGCAGTTCTAATTATCAAGTGGATAAATAACTCAAATGAATCTATGAATAAATAAAATCAATTTGTGTCAGCCAAGTTCGCTCGCTACCTGGAGCCCGCAACCAGTATTAAAGGAGAGGCTTTATCCCATTTTATGTATTACATAAATATGAGAGTACTGTTTGGCCGAGCGAGCGTTGACGCTTGCAATAGGTAAAGCAAAAAATAAAGTAAAGCAGCGTCGAGTCTGGTTGTAGTATTAGGATGGGTGACCGCCCATTGGGGAAAGTCACGTAGACCGAAATAATACAGCTACTTGGGGCGACTCACATCGACTGGAGAACTGATGACCGAAGTCCGGAGGTTTTTTTAGTTCTACAACAGTAACTTACTTTATATCGCCTTTTTTTTTTTTTTTTTTTTTTAATGTAAGCAGCAACCACTTGGGTCATATTCGCCTACAATCATTTTCTGTTATATTTTATTTACTTTTTTTTTTTTTGTGAAATTATCAGTAGTTATATTTTATTATATCTATTATCAATAGTTATATTTTATTATATAGTTTTGCTAGTTTCAGAAATTCAAATATTTTGTCGGTTGTCTCCACACTGTCCTGCAATGCTGTTTGTAGGTCAATAGGTATTTCTAGGAGGTCCCTGTATGTGTCGTATGTCCTGCAGTCCGTTAAAATGTGTTTGACTGTAAGTGAACACCCGCAAGTCTGGCAGTCAGGTGGAGGCTCACGCGCCATAAGATAGCCGTGGGTTACTCTAGTATGACCAATACGCAGCCGCGTTAGAATGACTTCCTCCCTTCGTTTACCTCGGACGGATGATTTCCATTGCGATACAATACTTTTTATTTCTCTCAATTTATTTTCTGTTGTTCTAAACCACATCTTTTCCCATTTAATCTTTATTTTTTGCTTTATAAGGGAAATAAAGTCGTTAACAGGGACCCTCTGATGTGCAATGCCTTCCGTTATTGCTCTTTTTGCTGCCCGGTCAGCTTCCTCATTTCCAACTATTCCACAGTGACCAGGGACCCAGAGAAATTTAACTGAAATATTATTATTATGCGCTGATCTCAAGGCTAAAAGTATATTTTGAATCATAATGTTTGATGAAAAGGTGTTACCTTAACTGATTAGGGCTGATAGTGAGTCAGTACAGATTATTTGCATTTTTTTTGTGGAGTGGATAACATCAAGACTATTGTAAATTGCAATTAATTCTGCTGTATAGTTGCTGCATATCGGTGATAATGAAAATAGGTTCTGTTGATCATTGCACACCACCGCGGCTCCCACCCCCATGGAGTTCTTCGAGCCGTCTGTATAGATATAGTCAGCCTCACCTATTCTGTCTTGTAGTCTGTTAAATTCGTATTTGTATATGTATGGCATGGAATCGTTTTTCAGTAATTTTGTAAGGGAAAGACAATGATTAGGAGTGGGGAGTCCACACGAATGGATCTCCATGCTCTATCAAAGGCATTCTCTATATCAAGGAATACTGCAAGTACTTTTCTTTTATTTTCGAAGGCATTTAGAATATCGGATTCCAAGCGAACTAGATTGTCCCTTGTGCTTCTGCCTTTTCTAAACCCGCTCTGCCATACTCTGGTCTCCCTTCAGAACGAATAAATCTTTCGCCTTTTATATCGCCTTAAAAGGTGTGTAAATATCATCACCACCTCTTTAAAATAAGGATTACCAATATAACAATTTATAATAGATCCAAGTAATATTTTTTTTAGGCAATTTCACTTCTATGAATAATAGATTTGTATATTTAAATCTATATAAATAAAGATGAAATTCTGTTTGTTCGTTTGTTTTTTATAGAAGTCCATACCGTTTGTCCTAAATTATCCGAATTTCGCTCAGTGGTTTTTTTATATCAGGTGCGAACACCTGTCCCAGCAAATCTCTGGGTATAGTCTTTGTTATGATCTCGCTTTACATTGTTTTTTTGTTTTTTTTGCGAAATCGACCGTTTGAGTCGAAGAAAGTCTCATTTTGTAGATTTAAAAAAATCACCCCGGGGTGAAACCGGTATATACAGCTAGCACTATAAAATTATTCTAAATGGTTAAATATTCTATATTTTCATCACACTAAATTTTAATGTACAAATATTCAATGTCTATTTGTGTTATATATCTAATAAAAATCTGATATGTTACATTTATCATTTAATAGTACGGGTTTACTAAGTTTACAATGTTAGTCCTAAGCCAAGTTGATTTACTATTTCACGATTGATCACTGATTCACTAAGCTCAGAATAATCAAAACATGTTTTCTGTAATTATAAAAAAGACTTGTCTTTAAGCCTTTTTCCTGGATTGTCACCTTCACCTACCAAAACTATTACTACGATCTGTATTGTATGAATTTTCAATTAGCGAAAAAATTCATCCGCGAGGGGCGGATTATCGGGAGTTTAAATATATAAACTCCAATGCACATGATAGTTGTTAGGAAGATATCATTGGCCTAATTGATGCGTTATCAACCGAATGGAAAGTGGTGCATGCGTGGACCAAGAGTTTGCCCAAGAGGCTAGGGGAGGGATGTCTCAATCACCATTGTCTCTAGGCACAGACCGGCTAGTTAACATCTCTATCTCAGATAGTCTTGAGGGATTTCCTTTTATCCCCTCCATCTTGATCGTGGTCTTTAATCTGGATAAGTAGTCTTCGTCGGTGGGTCCTTTCTAAACGGATTTATGCCATAGTCTTCGGTCAACACGTGCCAAACTTTGGAGGTATTATCTTTCGCGAATTATCTTTAACACAATTATGATTCGAAACGTTAGAGGCTTATATGTACTACCAAAGTCATCAACTACTTCCGCTTAAGCATGCACAACAAACATATATGACTCTTCCAAGAGAAATTAGGGATTATTACGGTAATAATATTGAATTTCTTGTGTTTAATGGTATGCCTCAAGCACCACGATGTGGTCTCATGCGTTTTACCTTTATGGAGAGCTGAAGTGACTCTCCATCCTCCTGCCGAAGCTTTCCTCGTTTCCTAACGAAACTAATCGTGCAACTCCAAGCAACATTAGATCTACAGCCTTGAATAATTTAAACGTGGTTCATACACAGAAAAAAAAAAAAAAGAGCCCCAACTTCTGACTTCGGTAACCTTTTTCACATTACTAAAACCTCATCTTCTAGAATTTCCCGCCAAGTAATATTTGCCATCATTCTAGTCTAAGATCCTAAATAAGGTCGACCTCGCCTATCTGCTTCCCAGATAAAAAATATATCAAAATGAAGGAAATTTTATTACGAATACAGTGGCAACCGTTATTTATGACCAGATTTTGCAAGGCAACCCTTCACCACTGTATTCGTAATAAAATTGCCTTCATTTTTATACATTTTTCATCTGTAAGCAACCGGTTGTCGACCTTATTTGGGATCCTCTACTATTCTACACCTTCCTCATTCAAAGTCTCTTTTTCCTTTACCATCTCACATCTCAAGAAACTGTCCTACTATCATTATCTTTAATCCTTTTATATCCGTCGAGAACGCATTGTGATTGTTAGTGAATGGTAATTAGTAGAGATGGGATTTTCATTTAGTTACATATTTCTTCTGAGGCATAAAAATGCACGTATGTGCGTTCTAAATGGTTTTTACCACGATATAAACTATTTCAAACCATTTTTATTTTACATGTTTTGTCGTTTTTAAATATTTTTACATATATTTCGATAAGTACACATTTTTGTCCATATTTTACAACTTTTAAGGAATTTACTTAAAAATTATTAGTAGCCATTTACTTGTTTTATGTATATTCAATCGATACGTAGAATAAATAAAGTTTATAACGTGGATAGATCGTAAGGATTACAAACTTCTTGGAAAATCAAAAGGCACAGAGCAATATCGGCAGTTCTCAGAAATTTTGATCCCCCTCTTTTCTTAGGATGATGCTTCATCCTTGACAATGCTTTATAGCTAGTGTGTGAAATCCTTAGCCCGTCGCGAAGTTTATTAGTATTGTTTGTTCTGCCAAAAAACATTTCAACGGATCAATGATTTTTGGTTTTACAGCATTTGAAAACGGCGAAACATGTAGAAAATAAGTCGACTAATGCGTCAGTCGAGGTGGAAAGATCGTTCAGCAAATACAAAGCTTTACTTCGACCGAATCGTTGTAGATTTTCTGAATAAAATTTTAGAATGCATCTTATTTGCAACGTTTTTGATGGTAAATATGAGGAAGTTTAAGATGTGTTTTTACATTTTCAAAAATTTTGTTAAATACATTTTTTTTTAATTTGATATATCATAAGAATTTTAAATGTATATTTTTTATGTCAATACTGTAATTTTTAAATATTTTAATTTTCAGTCCATATTTACATTTCTTTTTTTCGTCCATATTTTTGTTACATATAATTGCTAATATATGTTCATATTTATGTACATACTTTAAAGTTTTTATTACATAAAAATTCTATCCCTGGTAATTATATATATTTTGTTGAAATTCCAAGAAACAATAATTAGTGTTTTTTTTTCTGTTCTATTGTTTGGTCTTTTATTTACTCTTTTTCGAGTTTTTTTTTCAATTGCTTAACAATATTATTAATCCATTGTAACAGGTATTACAACAGTAAATTGATAGCTTATTGAACCATAGTGACAACAACAGTCGCGCTGATGACCGACTGGTTTTACACATTCAGATGAACAACCACAACAGTCCGGCTTATATTATAAATGTGAGAGTATTGCTGATGGTATAAACGCTAAGTAAGGCACAGCAACTTTTCTTTAACTCCTATAATTTTATGGTTGTTTTGTGTTATTTTTTAATTGAAATCTAACAACTTTAAAATACAGATGAAAACAAACCTTAAACCAACAATCCGCTAAAAATAATGAGAATTAGTATATGAAAAACATATTGGCAGGGAAGATATCCTTTTATATGTCTTCAAGGATATAGGTATGCTTCCATTAACTTCCGCGTGATTTAGATGGAGAATGAAAGATAAAAAGCAGTTTACGTCACAATGAGCTACCTCAGGTAAAGCAGAAATGTACTCTCTTAAAGGTAAGAGTAATTTCTAACAGGTTGCCCAACTTTTATCTTCTGTCACGAACCTCCGCCTCTCCGATAGACTTGTCGCGTTTTTTTTTTATCAGAGCAGACATAAGTTTTTTTTCCTGGTTTTTCAATTTGAAATATTCTTCTGAATGTGACCATCGATACGTTCGTTTGGTCATTTAACCTGATGAATCTCCCAATGATGAATTACAATATCGATAAACATTAGTTATCAGTTACGGAAGCAGAGTGTAACGCTGTTTTGGGTTTAAATAATTTGTATTCACTATGTTAGACGGACAATAAAAACTCAAATACGAGTAATTAAAAACGTTACACAAAAGTAATCATCACAGCCAGAATAAACCTCTAGTCGGTTTCTTATAATATTTAGTCCGAAATGGAATATTCTAGAATGGTGTAGAGCATTCTCGAACGTACTAGAAGATCCAGAACATGAACAGTTAGGTGAATGTTACAACACAAAGTCTCATACTCTTTGTAATGTAACATGAGGAATAACCTCTAGTCTACCTCTCATTTTTTTTTTTTTTTTTGTCATCCTCAGTTATTATACAAAAAATTTATCAAAAAACCACCCTGAACGTATTTGTAGTCACACTAATGAAGAAAAATAAGGAAGTGAAATAACAGTACCGTATCTAATAACACTGGTCTGCAATGAAAAAATTGTTTTAAACAATTTAGTGATTTCAATGGTATTTTTTGCACTGATTATAGAAAAAATAATGAAAAAAATCCATCACCCTCTATTCACCCACAAATCACACATTAAATTATTTCCAGGTTTCTATACAATGGCAACCAATGTGCATCTGTGCAGAATGGCATTCAGCTCACTTGAAAGAATTTTATGAGAACCTCGAATTAGTACTTAACAAGCTTAAGTACTCCAATCATGTATGGACTGTTTGTTGAGATTTAAAAGTAATCTCTATCTTACTAGGCCAACAAAGTGGTTACACAAAGTTTCCCTACTTCCTCTGTGAATGGCATAATCGTAACCGAAAACAACACTACGTAAAAAAAAAATGGCCAGTAAGAAGCCCTTTGATTCCTGGATTTAAAAATGTTGAGAAAAAGCGTTTAGTGAATCCTAAAAATGTTCTACTTCCGCCACTTCACATCATATTGGGACTAATTAAGCAATTCGTCAAAGCATTGCTAAAGAAGGAGAGTGTTTCAGATATCTCTGTGAGCAGTTTCCCGGTCTTTCTGAGGCAAAAGTTAAAGAAGGGGTATTTGTGAGTTCGGATATAAGGAAAAATATGAAGGATGAAGACTTCGAGTTGAAAATGGAAGACCAGGAAAAGAAAGCAAGTCTTTTAAACAAGTGGTAACTGGCTTCCTAGGAAGTAAAAAAGACCCAAACTACAACAATATTGTTGCCATCTGCTAAATAACTACAAACTTTTGGGCTGTAACATGAGTGTTACAGTTCATTTCATACATTCTCATCTGGACCATTTACCGGAAAATCTTGGAGCAGTGAGTGAGGAACAAGGAGAACGATTCCATTAGGATATAAAGGAAATGGAAAGCAGATATCAAGGACGCTGGAACGTTAACATGATGGCTGACTACTGCTGGATATTAATGAGGGAAAATCTTCAATCCCACAGCAGGAAAATTACTGAACGAAGTTTTGAAGGACAAGGGAAACGTTACTACAAATACTTGTAAATGTAATGTAGTAAAGTCTTATTAACTTTTCTTACTGTATTATTAAGATTTAGTTATGTTTAAAGCAATTTTAATAACATTGTACTTAAATGTTTCACCACATTTTGTAGACAAAACTTAAAGTGATAGAAAAAACAAAACAATATTATTACTGAAATCAGCACTAAAAACCATACAATGATCAGTCATCAGAACTGAAAAAATTTAAAAAAATATTTTTTTTGCAGGCCTGTGTAATCTGTGCCTACAATTATATCATTAATATATTAACCATAATATTAAAACAAGAGAGGTTGAATGATTAGTTTGAAAAATAAATAGTTTAAAACGGTTACTGCTGGAATATATGCTCTAAAAGCCTACATAAAGCAATAAATTATGGAATATATTAATAATAATAAGAAAGATTTATCGTTAGATACTTGAGCAGAACCTTTCTTGGCCGTGAGCCATATCAGAGCTATATCAGGGTTTTAGGAACCAGCGCGGGCTAACACCTCCCCCTCTCCCCCCCCCCCCCCCCCCCACCGCCAACACACTACTTTTCTATTTACATGCAACCTACAGAAAATAAGATTTGACTTTTATTTCGAGACGGACCCACAGAATCACTCTCGACCTACCTACCATGGTTAGAATAGGTCGGCTGCATCTCTAGAGTAATCCAAGTATGCCAAATATGGATAGGAAGAGTAAGCGAACAAAAAAAATATATATATATATCATAGAAAAAGTAGGTAATTTCACTTATGAAGGTTCATAAATATTTAAACTTTAAAGTAACTTCAGTATCAAGATATATTTTTTACCTTCCCGATGGCTACAATTACGAATCCATCGCTGATAACATTTCCCATAGCTTCGGCATGTTTACGACATTTGCTGAAAGATAATTGTGGCGTTACACATAAAGGAAACGTTCCTGAAAACCACTCTGTAGGGTGTTGCTAAACGAAAAATGGCGAGAAATTAAAGCACTTGAGTTGCTGAAGTTCAAAGGTTGCAGTAAATGTCACCCCAGGCTGGCAAACAGATTATGGTAATTCTTAATAATTAGTGAGATGTCCGTTACAGGAGGATGTTGTAAGTTTCTATAACAATCATTCGATCCTTTTTTTTTCTTTTTCTTTTTTTCAGTTCTAGCATCAAAAGCCAAATTAAAACCAAGTAGTGTGAAAATATTTATTTATAGATTCATTTACGAGATCCATTTATTTTTTATGATTAAGCATAAAAATTATAAAATTAATTAATTGAAGGAGTTTTTTTTTTCTCTTCATAACTTCCTAAATACTTATCTGATATAATGACAATGAGCAAACGTTTATATCAATACTGGCATCGCAGGTATGGGAGGAGGTCTCTAATATTATGAAGATGTGTATAATGAGAACTTATGTGATGGTCGATAGCTTTTCAATTACTTACCATACGGACAAGGTTATGTTTTGATTATGAAGTTTTAATTTAAAGTGGTTGATAGGTCGCGAGTTCGCGTCCCGAGGTGGCCCTAGGTTTTTTTAAGGGGAGTAAAAAATCCTTGTCTATGCCGTCCCTCGGATAGGACGTAAAATGGAGGTCCCGAGCCTGTACGATGTCAGGTACTCGTTAAAGATCCCTATGCTAATTATACCTGGATAGGCAAATTTTAGGACTCCCCCTGTAGTCGTCCGATTAGCCTAAGTGGCATAAAGTGACGTTAAAACAAACAAACAAAAGTGTTCGATGCTATGTTTAATTTTGATTGAATAAATATAAAAATTCGTTGAGAAAGTTATTTTAAAAAAATAAAATTTCTTTTTTTTTTTTTAAATCGAAAAGATTTTATTTTAAGCTGTTTAATTTTTAGCTGAACCAAAAACCCGTAAAATTTATTATCAATTTTTGTCTGATTTTCAATTTGCAATTCAATGGAAAAAATTGATTTTTATTATTGCTGGGTTATGGTGAGATTCAATATTTAGAATACTACTAAACATAAATAGTGATTTTTCATTTAATATAAACGTTAATTTTCATGGTTGAAAAATGGATGTTACTTAGTTCTCCGCGTTATCCAACAGACAAACACAGATTCAATAAGCTAACTAGACTATTGCACGAAGAAATAAAACGTACGAAGACTGAAAGATTTGATAAATTCCTGAACAGTTTAGCGACCGCCGACAAACCCATCTGGAACATGACAAAACGCATACTAGGACACCACACCGTTTCGGTTCCTATTCGACAGTCTGATGGCACCTGGGCGAAATCAGACAGCCAAAAAGCTGAAATTTTTGCATGCCATCTAGAAGAAACATTCCAACCTCACACAGACATTAACGACCAATTCACCGAAGAACTTGTAACATACCAACTTAACACACCATTGCCGATGACATTACCGCCTACTGCAATCCATCCTCAGGAAGTTCAAAATTTTATTCAAAATTTACCAAATAAAAAAGCCCCTGGTTATGACCTTATTACAAATTTTTTGCTGAAAAATTTACCTTGGAAAGCAATCCTTTTTCTGACTAATATCTACAACTCTATTTTAAAAATAACATACTTCCCGGTAGCGTGGAAATATTCTGAAGTTGTTATGATATTAAAACCTAATAAACCTTCCGATTGCCTAAATTCCTATCGTCCTATTAGTCTTCTTCCTTCTTTTTCCAAATTGTTTGAAAAGATTCTTTTATATCGTCTTAATTCTCTTGAAATTTTGAAAGCTATTCCAAATCATCAATTCGGTTTTAGGAAAAATCATTCTACTATACAACAATGTCACCGATTAGTGGATTACATTTCAAATGCATTAGAATCAAAAAATTACTGTCCTGGTGTTTTTCTTGATATCAGTCAGGCTTTTGATAAGGTTTGGCATGAAGGATTGCTTTCCAAGCTCAAAATTTTGCTTCCTCCGACTTACTATTTAATACTACTCTCCTACCTGACAGACAGACACTTTACTGTTAAAATAGACAACGAAATATCTAGTATAAAAGATGTTAAAGCTGGAGTTCCACAAGGTAGTGTACTTGGACCACTACTCTTCAATATTTTCACAGCTGACTTAACCGAAAACGAACACACCCTACTGGCTACATTCGCTGACGATACCGCACTACTAACATCACACAGAAACCCCGATATAGCATCTTCCATCCTTCAAAACCACTTAGACGATATATTTAGTTGGGCTACCAGGTGGAAGGTAAAAATGAATGGGATGAAAAGTGAATTTATTACCTTCACCCTCAACCATGGCTCATGCCCACAAGTATATTTCAATGATACACCGATCCCTGAATCCCAAGCTGTAAGATATTTGGGGCTCCACCTGGACAAGAGACTAACATGCAGAACCCACATCGGACTGAAAAGGAAACAACTTAACAAACTATTTGGAATGTTATCTAGGTTACTCGACAGACGTTCGAAATTATCAATAACAAACAAACTTACTATTTACAAAGTACTAATACGACCAGTATGGACATACGGGATAGAACTATGGGGTTCTGCAAAACCCTCAAACATCCAAAGAATTCAGTCATTCCAGTCCAAGGTATTGAGGAAAATAGCAGACGCACCATACTATGTGACAAATGATTTACTACACAAGGACCTGAATATCCCAACAGTCATCGATACAGCCACACAATACTACAAAAACTTCCACCAAAGACTAACATTTAACATGAACCCCTTAGCACAGACACTAACATCAAACATAAACCCTTACATTCCACCCCGAAGACTTTTGAGGCGGTGGCCGAGAGATATGCTAACTTAGTATTAGTAAAGTTAGCAATTCATCCAACAGGATTTCAACGTATTTGCTTATTGCTAATTAGCAGATTGCAAATCACACAAAATGACATAATAATAATATTTGTACATAAAAAAAAATAATATTTGTACATAAAAAAAAAAACTTAGTTCTTTGATTGCTCCCCCACCTGTTTTTTGTACCTACATTTTTAGTCACGGTCTTGAAAGAAATTTAATTTGTAAATAACAATAAATTATCTTGTTTACTATACTTTTCTTAGCAGAGCATAAATAGAACAATGATTGATAGTAAAAAATATAAAAACAGGAGCTTTCCAGAATACATACAAATGTACCAGCCATTTGGCATTGTTACAGTTTCGAATGTCAAAATAAAAAAATGCCGCTTACATAAGGTGATTTACATGAAGGACCCGTAGGAAGAACAAGAAGGCATTGCAGAAAAGAAAGCAGTGACCTCAGCGAACGTGGGCCGGCTGGATCAGGGTTCCTCTTCGGCATCGCCACTAGCAGAAGATGTGCGGCCATAATGAAGAAGAATAAAGAAATTTATATCGCCAAGTGCCAAGAGGACAATGGGCTCAGTGTTTCCAAAGGATGTATTAGTTATTGTCTTGCAATAACGCTCAAACTGTAGGTCGTCCACAGAACGCAAAGAACCGTGTCCTCATTTTATACAGGAGACGAAAAAATTGATTCTTAGCCACCGCCGGTTTGGAACTGAATTTGTTTAACGCCACCTCATAGCTGTCATTGCCACAGTAGAAGTCATAAATTTTGCCTATCTTAATACCTTATTTAGGGGGATATTTAACGAGTACCTTTCATCGTACAGGCTCGAAACCTCCATTTTACGTCCATCCAGAAAGGCATAGTCGAGGAATTTTTCTCCCTTTAAAAGATCCAAAGGCCACATGCTGGGCAACGAACCCGCTACTCTGTACGTAGAAGTTGCCTATGCTAATGAACTACGTTTGTCAGAAGCTATTATGAGCTAATTTATAGCCGTATTTAATACTATGCATGATAAAATTAGAAAACAGTGAGAAGCATGCCTTTATAAATTACTACTAGCTGCTCCTTCTTCGCTCAGGGAATTGTTTGATAGTTTGGATAAAAGAATAAACTTTGAAATACAGTAATACAGAGAAATTAGACCGAAATTATTGATAGACCATGATTAGAACAAAATTTGTACCTTCCTGAGCAGTTTAATTTTCTTAACGGGTTCAGGTAATTATTGTATTCATAAAACAAATTTTTACTTTATACTGCTTAAGAAACTATTTCTTTCTAGACCGTTAGCTAGGCCTAGAAAGTGATTCATTTCACTACTAGTAATATAAAGAAACTAGTACAGTAAAGAAAACACAGGTTAATAAAACTCTTAAAAAACTTACTTGTTTTCTTCACTTTAATTTAAATATGTCTGCAGTTAGTGACGTGAATATTCCCAAAACTATAATTGACACAGTAAAAAAAAATAGTATTCCTCAGACATCAAACACAGAAATGAAGCATGGGCATTATATCAATAATAACATCAATATCGCGAATAACAACGATCAATTCTTAACGGTTGATGATCTATTTAGAGACGATCCATTATATAATATGAATAATAAAAAGTATACTAACTCCAAACGTGACATTCAACTGCCATCTGAAGGATCCAATATTAGTATTAATACTAATTGTACATTTAATATAAATATGTAGAATTTTTACGAGTCATCAATACCCCCTACCATATGCATTTCAATCATTATTTGTTAACCTTACACTTCTTATTTAATGTTACTCAAAATAAAATTCTTATAATATACATATTTTATTTTTCAGTATAATGTAAAATAATTTACATCAGTTGTACAGAAAGCGTCTCTACAGTACTAGATCTAATTAACGAGCTCGGCTGCGCTTTGCTCGCCAAAACAGACCTTGTACTGTAAAACCCCACTTCAGTACTTGTGATGTAAGTACTCCTGAATTACTATAACTAGTAAATGTAGTGAATTACTAAAACTGCAAGGAATGCATAAGTTCAAGAATAGTCCCATCATTGATTTTTTAGTCTACAATAGATACCTCTATTGAGTAAAAAAAAGTAATCGTATTCTAATGAACGATATTTAAAATACTAGACCATCGAAACTTCGGGGAACGGTATTGAGATAGTACCCACAAAAGTTACCTGACCCGATTCAGTAAGCACTATTTACGATCATTATAGCACTCTTGGAGGCAATAAGTCAGACCTGGCAGGCTTTAGGACTGACTTCGCCGTAATGGAGGTGAAATTACAGCAATTGCAGTGTTTTTTTTACTACCTTAGGCAAAACCGCTGCAGAATATCAGAGGTGGGTGTTCTGAAAACCAGCATCATTTCCATAATCCTTCAGAGCGAATTGCTGGCATATGGGCTAGTTATTGAATAGTAACTCTACAGCTCTAAATAACTCTGTACAGCCGTTCTTGTCGAAATGATGAAGGGATTGGGTACAGTCCGATTGTTAAGGCATTGCACAATTTTAGTCGGTCTGTGGCAAATAATATAGTAATTTGGTAAGGTCCACCGCGAAGCTACTCTGGAGGCGAGGATTCTCCCAGATTCTCCACGTATATACTTAAAAGAAATACTGCCTATAACGGATCAGCAGATATTTTCGCTGAGCGGTCGACGGCCTCCTCTCATTTGTGGTCGAGTCCCCGCTGGTGAAGACTGCTTCTTCTGGAACTTCATTAGCTAAGTATTTTATAGATCCTTTCTGATGCTTCTTTCAGATGAAAATAAAAAATGAACAATAAGTGGCATTTCAGTTCATAGTTTGAGATAGAAGAGTCTTACTGTGATGAAACTTTTGATTAATCCAGGCATCCATATAGAGTCGCTTTCGAAGCCTCCTATTGTTGCGGCCAGCGGTAGTAGACAAAGCGCCTTTGGTGAACAATACGTCCGTTGTTCGGTGCCGCACTGGCTGTCGGGGAATATCAAAGACTTTGTTCTAGATGAACCCCGAACCTTCTAGAATCCGTCCAAGACTAATAAATACCGGCTCTAACAGGCCTCAGCGGAGTTGTTTGGCAACACCCGTGGTGTGGACTTCGTAGTGAACAGTGATAAGTCTATTGTGATAAGATAGTGTGATAAGTGGTAAGCCTTATTGTGATAAGTTATTGTGGTGATAGTGTATGTCGTAGTAAAGACTCTTGTTTTAACCCGTGCGGTTAGTTATAAGTAATTAGAGTCTGCATACACAGCCTGGTTTGTATCTGATAATAAGGCAGTAATTACCCTTGTGAGTATTGATTAATAAATTATTGTCCTAGTGTTAATTGTTATATTTTATCGAACCCGAAGCCCGTAACAACTGGTGTCAGAAGTGGGATTATTTTTAGCATTAGCGTATTTATTTAGTTTGTTTTAAATAATTTTTCTGTTTGTTATTTTAGTTAATTATTGTAATTTAGGCTATTGAAAATTTGTTTGTCTATATTGAATATTGTTTATTTTATTTAATATTTGAGTTTTATCTAATCTTTTTGGTTTCTTTTAATAATTTAGTTTATTGTTTATAGTGTTGGGAATTTCATTTGTAATTTAAATCTTAGTAACTGTGTATAGGATTAGATTTCTTTTTTTCGTTGTTAGTTATAATCAAATTATTGTTGTTAGTCTTTAAGTTTTGATTTGTTAATTTTAATTTTGATAATTGTATATAATATTTAAAATGTCAACCGGTGGCTTGAGATTGTATGATTTGAAAGTAGCAGATTTAAAAAGTGAATTAGAAGAACGCGATTTGGATACTTCTGGGAACAAGTCTATATTGCAACAAAGGCTCAGGGAAGCTTTAATTAGTAGTGGAGAAGATCCAGATCACGTTCTTTTTGAAACAGAATTTAGTAAATTGAAAAATGAGTTGTTAGAAAATCAAAATGAGTTATTTTCTACGTTATCAGAATTTTTTACTACTTTAGAAAATAAGTTAGTTGATAGTGATATTCCTAAGATTTCGGTTAAGAAGGTTCTTAGTGCTACGCAAGTTGATGAAGTGTTTCATTTCAACGAATCGAAAGGTGAAGGGGAAACTAATGATAAAGAAGAAAAAGAAGAGCCCTTCGACCTTGATCCTCAAGTGAGTGTTGAAGATGTGAAGGTCCCGCTTGGCGGATTGAGAGAGGTGGATGCTCTTGTGTGTGGATCCTCTTGTGGTGTTCATTTCGAGGAGGAGTTCATGAAACCCAAGCCTGAAAGAATAGGAAATGCAGGGTTAGCTGCTGTACAGACTGTCATGGATTCTAGTACTTTTAGGTATGCTAAACCTGACAAGGAAGATTGCGATGAAGGCGCTGAGGAAACGCCTGTTGAAGTGGGAAGGCTTGTTCAGGTGGATTCGACAAGAGAAGTCATGGAAGTTGAGTCAACCACTGGTGTTGAAAAAGGAAGGGAGGATATTGAGAACTTGAGAGATCATCTCGAGGATGGTGATAGCTCCCAAGATAAGGAAGAAGAGTTTGTTGTTTCCCGTAGGTTCCATCCAGGAAAAAAGCAATACGGATACTCCCTTGGATGGGAGGGATGCCCTTCTGAACAGAGTGGCTGGGAGCCGGCTGGAAGCTTGGAGGCTTGTCGGCGTCTGTTTGGAGCATTTGAGGAGAGTTTGGCCGAGCGGTCTTTGAATGGACAGAGGTCAGCCGTATCGAGGAGGGCCGGATACACCCTTGGATGGGAGGGATGCCCTTCTGAACAGAGTGGCTGGGAGCCGACTGGAAGCTTGGAGGCTTGTCGGCGTCTGCTTGGAGCATTTGAGGAGAGTTTGGCCAGGCGGTCTTTGAATGGACAGAGGTCAGCCGTATCGAGGAGGGCCGGATACACCCTTGGATGGGAGGGATGCCCTTCTGAACAGAGTGGCTGGGAGCCGGCTGGAAGCTTGGAGGCTTGTCGGCGTCTGTTTGGAGCATTTGAGAAGAGTTTGGCCAAGCGGTCTTTGAATGAACATAGGACTGCCATATCGGGGAGGGCTGGAAACGATCAAGTGACAAACTCTGGAACCTTTTCAATCAGTGGTCGGCTAATCAGGTACAGCAAGCAAGGAACCTTGAGCTGGAAGGAACCTCAGGGAAAGGCTTGGTGAGGGTCTATGAAGCGTGATGATGCGGAACTTGAAATGTTAAACAGGAGAATGCCTTTTACTGATTCTGATGAGGATGATGACCCCTTAGCAGAGAAATTGAAATTGGAGAGAGAAACTGACAATGAAGTGACAGTGAGTGGCATCATTCGAGGACCTGATCGGCCTCCTCCTAAGCCAAATATTACCCATGGGACTACAGAAAGTCCAACAGCGGTAGTAGGACTCGAATCGAATGGTGATGAGAGCAAACCATCAGCTGCTCATGGTGCTGTTAACGGAATCTTAGTTGAGCAGAGCATTGGTCTAGACCCTCACAACCAACAGGTGCTGGTTTCCAAAGCAAGTGTTGTAAGGATTGATCCAAGCCAGGTCCCGGACCCAACTTCTGGTGTTTGTGTAATGTCAAATGCGTTTGGCATTGTGGAGCTCGACTCTGTTGCACCGGCCAGTGTCCTTTCGTTGGCTTTGCCTGGTAGTGTCAAGAAACTCGCTGTGCTTCTAACACTCGGTCAGGAAACAGGAAAAGTCCTGCTGGAAGCTGAAGAGGAGAAAACACCTGAGTCTACTCCATCCCATTCACAACCTGATCTGGGACAGATCAGCATTAAGGAGGGGGTAGTGTTGCGGCCAGCGGTAGTAGACAAAGCGCCTTTGGTGAACAATACGTCCGTTGTTCGGTGCCGCACTGGCTGTCGGGGAATATCAAAGACTTTGTTCTAGATGAACCCCGAACCTTCTAGAATCCGTCCAAGACTAATAAATACCGGCTCTAACAGGCCTCAGCGGAGTTGTTTGACAACACCCGTGGTGTGGACTTCGTAGTGAACAGTGATAAGTCTATTGTGATAAGATAGTGTGATAAGTGGTAAGCCTTATTGTGATAAGTTATTGTGGTGATAGTGTATGTCGTAGTAAAGACTCTTGTTTTAACCCGTGCGGTTAGTTATAAGTAATTAGAGTCTGCATACACAGCCTGGTTTGTATCTGATAATAAGGCAGTAATTACCCTTGTGAGTATTGATTAATAAATTATTGTCCTAGTGTTAATTGTTATATTTTATCGAACCCGAAGCCCGTAACACTATATTAACTCACCATATCGAAGTAATATATGTATAATTGAACCAACAGTTATATTTTACAAATTTAGTGCTTTTACCTTTTTCCATTCAGGCCATAAAAAAAAATTTGTGTTTTAGTGGTTCTTCACACCATTGAAATAAATAAAGTAATATTTAAATTCCGATCATAGGAATTGTTTTTAACTATGAAATTTTATATCTCAGGCCTCTCATATATTAGTGACAAACGGTAGACTGATTAATATAAGTATAATATTTATGATCGTATCCCTTAGTGTGGCGGTCCAGAGGAAAGGCGCGTATCCCTGAGATGTGAGTATATCAATCAACTGTTACTTCTGTATAAAAAGGTATATCATTAGTAATTTTTTTAACCCCTTAAATAAAAAATGGAATGTATTTAAAAGTTGAATAGAAATTTTTAGCGTAACTATGCACTAATATTTTAAATTAATTCCTTTATAAAACTTAAAAAAATAAAAAGTGTGCCCCTCAGAAAATCTCTGGATCCGGTAATGTCACATCCGCCGATAAAAACTTCACAACTACATACCTTTGTTTGTGTTTACCAGTGGTAGACAAGTAGTCAATCATACCTGCAACAAAAAAAACATATATAATTAAACTTTATTCTATATTTTCTTACAGTTACAAGTTACTTATTAATGATTAATATAAACTAGCAAACTACATGAAGTTAATTTTTTTTAGTTTTTTGTAAATTGTAAAAACTAAAAAAAGAAAATGGATGAATAACAAAAAAAAAAAAGTAATAGGCCTGGTAGGTAACTGTTTATCAGGGAAAATATTGAGAATCGGACAACCCCGATCACTTTTCTATTTCAACAATCTGGCTGTACAGAGCTTTAGATTTTTTATTTAATGACTAGATCATTTTGTAGCACTTCGTTTATATAGGTATGCAAAATAAATCTATTTTCGCCTATTCTGTGTCACAGTATTTTTTTATGCAACTGTCCTATGTCACAAAGTTGAACTAGAAAAGCAAAACATTTATTATGCCGGGTCAAGCCCCAGAAAGATTTTTAAGTGCTTGATGTAACATAACTTTGTTTATTTATAAAATATAACTATGCTGAATTTTCGGGCATAGAAACGTTTACTTTACAATTTTGTAAACCAAATATTAAATAGAAATATTATTGATTTCTGCCATTATTTTTTTGTGCAGTAAAATTACTTATGAACTACAAATTTTCCACCTGGTGATGGTCCCTGATCTATTGAAATTCGGTATGAAGACCTCATATCATAGTATTATTATTTATGGAGCATCTACAAATAGCAATGATTTAAATGTGTTGTGTTTTTGTTAAAAACAAAAATATAATAATTAATGTTTTTCTAAACTTGAAGGAAACAGGATGGTTATTTTTGTGCCGAATTTGATGCTCTACAACTTTTATCTGTAATTTTTTTAATTTAGAGCAGCAGTTTTTAAGTAGCTGGTGTTGGAACATGAGCTTAATTAGACTGTCCACCTTTATGGAATTTTCGTTTTTTTCTTGCTATAAAAGTTATAAAAAAGTTATAAAAAAACGACCTTATATAAGCTAAACAACACGTTTTTTATGTAAACACTTTTCTCTAAAACAATCTGTTTCTGAACTTTAACATATTACCCAGTATTAATAATTTAGGTAATTATCCAAATTATCTTAACTATAAACAAATGGAGGAAGGTGGATTATGTGTAGATAAAGTTTTAGCAGGATCTAACTGATTCAGGTTTTTATTTGTATCTCTACAAAAGAGTGAGCTACTCTACAACTTTTTTTTAAACAACTTGCATTTGTAGGAACAGTTTTTAAATTTTAAGCCTTGGATCCTGAACTTATTTTATTTTTTCCCTAAAAAGGTAAAATTTCAACAATCGATTTTTTCGAAACGAATAAACCAATTCTAATTTCATCTATGTCATTCATAATAAATTCTTAACTTCATTTAATGTCCTTTAGTTTTAAAGAGTATACTTTTGGTGCGAATAATTTTTTCGAGTTCTTTCTAGATAAAGGGCTATTTTAAACGCTGATAATGCAACACCGTTCGACATGGCTCAGAATCAAACTAAATGCGAAGACGACAACCAGAGCGACAATGTGGCGGGGCATAGTCTGCAACAGGAATCCGCCGGGAGTTTGGGCAAGAGTCTAGGGCAAAGAGTCTGAACAAATAATACTCTGGTATTAGGCTCTAGAATTGTGGGCTGCAGTTTCTTATTTTATAATTTGTAATAAAATAAATACTTTAATAATGTACGATTAACAAATAGTTTTATCATATTATATTTGGTAACGAGTTACTTGAATTTAATTAGGTGATGTACCTATTCTAAATATTCTAATTATTGCCGTTACAGTATAACAGTTTAGTTCTCTTCATGATATCTATCTTAACGTTATGAGAAATAATATTCGGTATCATTCTAAAAACGTTTATTTACTTTGAATATTTTTTGCTTAAGCACTACCGTAAAACGAGGTGACTTTGTGACTAATGGGGTGACTTTGTGACAAGCCTATTTTTCTACAGCTTTTGAATTTCCCTCCTTAAAAAGTATCAGGTTAGGCAATTCAGTGTACTTGTTCTTTGGTCAGTAATGTACTGCAACCTACTGGCCACATATAACTTCTTTCATTCCATTTACCATGGTGCTTTATTTCAAATTTTCAAGTAAATGAAAACAATCAAGCATATATGAAATAAAGCACAATGGTAAATGGAATGAAAGAAGTTATATGTGGCCAGTAGGTTGCAGCACATTACTGACCAACTGACAAGTACACTGAATTGCCTAACCTGATTCTTTTTAAGGAGGGAAATTCAAAACTGTAGAAAAATAGGCTTTTCACAAAGTCACCCCATTAGTCACAAAGTCACCTCGTTTTACGGTACTATTAGACATGTTACATTTAGCGGGCAAGCAATACACACAACAAAAAAAATCCAACAAGGGCATCTGGATCTCCAGTGATAGATACAACCTGTTACAGGATCATCTTAAGTTTGATACTATCCTGAGCGAAGGCAGGGGAAGGTCAGTAGAAACCTCATTGGTAGCGTGGGCACGCGCCAGGAGCTCATACTGTCCTACTTAGCCGCTGGCTATCTCGTCCTCTTTGATGCCCTAGCGTTGATAGTGCAACTCAACTCTGGCTGATGCTAACTTGACGTAATTTAATGAACAGAGGGAGTTCAATTTTAGTTAAATTATTTTAAATAGACTTTTGTAAGTCTTTGTTTGATTGAGCAAACACTGACCAACCTTCCGAGAATTTTAGTGAGGATATTGCGGCTCGATTATCTTTTTTTTATTTTATTTTTTAACCATAAAATAGACCCTTTAAATATAATAACAACAACAATTTTTTTATTACTGTCAATATATTAATTTTTTTTTGTGCTTTTTTTTTTTTTTTTCTATGTATGTTCACCGATTACTCAGAGATGGGTGGACCAATTGGAACGAAACCTTTTGCATCTTGTAGAGTATTTTCCCAAGGTGGTCCCATTTAAACCTTTTTGGGGTTCCTAATTTATTTAAGAAGTTATCGGGAAAAAACATGAAAATAATTATTTAATTATCGCTCAAATTGTTTACTTATTGGAAAAACATATGGCATATATAACATAAGGTATGCTCCAACAAGCTATTAAAACTAATTGATAACTAATAAATCCAAATATTGTATTACTGCTGGATGAATCAAATGGGAAAACCAACCAATCAAATTCAGAATCAAAAGAGTGGGGGGGAGAACCTGAGCAGTCTGTCAGTTATCGATGTGTTTTACGTGCTTGTTGGAACAAACCTGTACATAACCTTAAGTAATTTTTTAACATTAGATTTAAATGAAGATTAAATATCAGCAGAATAGGCGGCGCAAAATTTAAAATTTTTTACACTAGACATTATGAAAATCTTCTTAATGGATCTTCTCTTCCCAGCTATTGATTTCAATGCCCTCTAATGGAATTGTATCAGTAACATGTTATTTCTATTTTACGCCGCCTCCGAAAAGATTGTGTTGTATTGAACATAGGATTTAATATTTAAATTTAATAATTTTTATCAACAATTAGTGTGTATTTGTATAAATCAAAATAAAATTATTCGTCTTATTGCACTTTTCCACTTTTTATACCATTTTCAATTTTGCTGTGTATTCATAAAAATCAGAACGTAATTATTTCATACTTTTCAGTGAATTTATTTTTACTGGTTCCTAGTTTTCGAAGTCGGTTTAATATTTTTTTATAAAATGTTTTTTATCGAAATATGATTTTATAATACACATCTTAATCCTTCTCTAATAAGTAATGTGTGTATCATTAATGATAAAAAATGGCAATATTAGCAATATACATAAAAGATAATATTAATTTTTTTTTTTACAAATATGTAGTATATGACGGATTTCTAGAATAGCACTCAAGTTATCAAGACTAGGGATTTAGATTTAGAACATCTGGGTTTTTACAAATTCAGTTATTTCATTTTAAATTTATGAAATGTAAATACATTTCATCATTTATCAGATTTATACTTATCAAATCACATTATTACACATTTATGTGCCCATGTGTAAAGGCACCTCGACTACCGATTTCTCTCAAATAAGGCAGATCATTATACTCAACAAAAAATTATTAAATATATTATATTATTAAAATAAATAAAAGTAATTTCGCTATCCTTCCTCCCTGACTTCTATCCCAACCTCTTTCAAAAGGTAGCACTAATGAAGAGCGCGGGTTGGCTAAGACAGGTGATTTCCCTGGACAGATGATCCAAGATGATCCGCAGCTTCTGGTCTTGTAAGCAATTGTTGCAACAACAATGACTCTTGAATAAGCTCGAGCTCTGATGCAACTTGCGGCAGACTTTTGGCCTCTTTTTGAGCTAGCACCTATTGGTCCGAACAGGCTTCTATAAATCCTTAGAACCACAATCACATATTGTTAGTTCAAACTTTTTCATCCAAAACTGTTAGGCGAAAAAATATAAACGTTCTCAATCATATAGAAACAAAAAAAAAATCGAAAAAATCCTTCACTTTAGAATAATTTGATATGCCCATCACTTCCAAAACATAACTTCAGAAGTTAAACTTGTTAAATTAATTAAACGGGATGATAATAACAAATTATTTCATTTTAAGCCAATGTTAAAGTGATGATGCAAGAATTTATGAGTGATAAATCAATTATAAAACTTATTTTTTTGTTTAACGTCACTTTATGCCACTTAGGCTAATCGGACGATGCTACAGGGAGTCCTAAATTTTGCCTATCTAGGTAAAATTAGAATAGGGATGTCAAAAACACCTAGTTTAAATGAAAAATATTTTAGATGAAAGTTGCAGAGCATCAAACTTAGCATGAAACAAGCTCCTTACACAAAACATTAGCTAAACACTGCGTGGGAATACAAATAAAAACGTGAAAGAATTCGCAGTGGTTACTTCCTCCTAAGACTTTGGTTTTGTATTTCCCCCAGGATTTAGCTACTGTTGTGTGCAAGGAGCTTATTTCCAGCTAAATTTGATGCCTAGCAACTTTTAACTAAAACATTTTTTATTTAAACAAGGTGTTTTTGTGTTAAAGGCGTTGGAACACGGTTTCCACCAAATTCTTAAAAATCACAGAAGTATGATGTAACGAACCCGGCTTAACCACCGATTTAAAAAAAATCGGCTAAAAAACCGATTTAAACTTCAAATATATTATTCTATTTGCTATAGTATAGCCTCTTATAGTAAGAAGAAAGCAATACTTCGTGATTTGTATTTGCCGAGTTATATGCGAGAAACTGAAAAAATCCCCAAAATTTCAGGGATTTTAGACAAGGAGCTAAATACGTCCGCGTTTTAATTACTTTGCCTCCACAGGAGTGGGCTAATTTTAAAATTAATGAGCTCGTTTTACACAGAATTTGATATTCTACAACTATTATAGGTAATATTTTTTATTTGGAGTAGCCCTCTTCAAATTGCAGGGTTTGGAACATGAGCGTAATTCATTTTTCCGCTGAAGTGACTAAATTGACAATCGGTTTTGGCGAAAAGACAACCAATTTTAACTGTGTGGACCTCAGTCGACGCGAAATAATGCCCCCTTATTTTAGAAGGAACAATATTCTCTGCGATAAATCGTTTTCGAGTTATTAGCGAAAAATTGAAAAAAGTTAGAAAATGTCGATTTTGTTCGCCTATAAAATTTGATGGCAACCGATCAGAGGTAGTTGACGTTCAGATTTGTTGTTTATGAAATGAGTACTCTCAGCCTATATGATCAAAAACTTTCTTCAAATCAGGCACCTTTTTGGCCCTCAGTTCCCGGACTATTACGCTAAACTTGAGGTTCCGCAGCGTTTTAGTGTGGTCAGCACTATATGGACTAGCAATGTCGGGCAACACTTTTCTACAGAAGACCTCGGCGTTCACTTCATACTCGCAGGCGATGTGCGGATCTTAGAGCGGAATAGACCATGAACAGTCTATTTAAAATTAAATTAAAGCCATCCAGGTGCACGACAAAATTGCCTTCATTCATGGCCGTAGACGGTCTAACTGAAACACAACTACAACTGCGTTAAGGATAGTTATTGACTTACCCTCGTATAAACAAACCAGCTCAAATCTAATGTCAGCACTGATCAGCAGTTAAGGCTACGCTGTGAAAATAGAAGAAAATCTGTAAATCATCACCTCTTCTCAATTAAAATTGAAAAAAATAGAAAGGAAGAAAAAATAGAAAGTTAATAATTATTTCGGTCACATGATCCACTTCACCATGTTACCAATAGAAAAATCATGAGAAAATAAACGTCAGACTTCAATTGCAACTAAAAGCAATTATCTTTCTCTCAGTCGTTTCCAAATGATAACAACTTCAATTAGCGAGCACATAATGCCTCAAGATGAAGGTAACCGTACAGCCATTGTAAAACTGAGCATAGAGGAGATTAGTTACGGTATAATAAGAAATTAAAATGAAATCGAAGAGCAGTAAATTAAAATATAATTGACACTTTATAGGGAGCTGTACTACAATATCCTGCTACGAGGAAACAATTTTCCGCCTGGTATGACAGTAGTGAAGCTTTTAGAATAGGAATAAAAATAAAGGCTTTACAGACCAGATGCAGACATCACTAATCGGCCCTACACCCCCCCCCCCCCATCTCCCCCCGTCCAATCCCAACTCCACAACATCAGCCCACACCGAATCCTCCCACCTTCGCCTAGTCCTATCCCTCGGACATTTTCCAGTCGGTAAAGCGTTTATCAATCTTTTACATATTCGTTCGTAAATAAGACTTGCAATTTTTCACTCCTACTTTAACTGACGCACAGCAATAACATCGATTACATAAATGTAAAGCTCACAAACAATTAAAGCTCGAATTAATAGCAACGTTACAAATCAGTAAACACAAGTGACAGACAGCGACTCAAAAGTAACTTTATGCTTTGATGTTCAAGACAAGACCAAGGCCCTAGTCCACCGCTGCTTATATTTAGTCCGAAATGGAATACCCCAGAAAGGTCTTGATCATTCCCAAACATGTGGTCACTTATTAATACAAGAGTGTAACGGTTCCAGAAAATTCTAGGAACTCTTTCAGTGTAACAAAAATAATCATTTGTTTTTTGTTTCACGTTACAATATTGATAATACAATGTCGGTACCCATTTATTTTGTTTGTTGATTCCATTATAGGATTTTTTCTAATGTTTCCTAAAAGTATTTTTTTTAATTAACAAGTGAGCACGTCTTCTTCACATTCGCCATTTGACAATATATTGTCACATGGAAGATCTCCATTGAACCTAGGAGACCCTGAGAGAGAGGGGGAACTCCTAGAAGAGGCTGGCCCAGGAGAGAGTGGGGCAGTCTGGGAGAGTCTGAGGCAGTCAGTCTGAGAGGAGAGTCTGAAGCAGTCAGTCTGTGAGGGGCAGTCTAAGTCTGGGACAGGCAGAGTGAGCCTGGGGCATAGTGGGACCCGAAGTAGTCAAGTACCCCCAAGTGATTTATGAGTCAAGGTACCCCCCCTCCTTGTGTAGTTGGGACGTGTAGAAACTATTGTAAATAATAAATTATGTAAATAGTACTTAGTTTGATTAATTACCACACAACCCTTGCCCAAAGATCCCAGTGTCACATTAGATTTGTAGATTTGAGAATAGGGGTGACACAAATTTGGTGGAGGCGCCGGGCAAGGGTTGTGTCGTGTGGAAGAGGGAGCTTCGAGAGACGCCGAGAGGCATATGTAGAAGATGGAGCAGCTACGAAAGAATTTCGGATGGGCGAAAACCGCTGCGTTCCTGGAGGAGAGCGGGGACAAGAATACAGAATCAGCGCTGCGGATCAGCTGGACCAACTCGGAGAGCTACGGAGCTGAAAAGAGAGACGGGAGCCACCCGAAGTATTCTTAGCTCGCCAAGTTGGCATCTTAGGTAAAGAAATTTAAGTTATTTTTGTTTTGTAAAAAATGAAATAAAATGTAGACATAAGAGGAAACACTTGTAGAAAGAATCCCAGCTATAGTGTAAGATAGAAAATAAGAGAGAAACTAGAGGTTTTGTAATTTTAAGATACGGGTATGTATGTAAGAGCTCGGGTATGTATGTAAGAGCTCGGGTATGTATGTAAGAGCTCGTCAATGGTTGACGATTTAGGAGGAAGATTAAAAGAGGTTGAGTTTTTAGTTTAAGTTCCAAGAGGAACTGATGGAAAAAATTATGGAGTTCTTTCTACAATGTTTCAACTAGATAATTTAATAATTTGTGATAATCTTATTAATGTGAATAGTCTTTGTTTATAAAGTATTGTGGGTTTAGATTTTTTAGAAAAATATAAGTCAAAAAGTAACTTTAAGCAGAATTTTTTGTTAGTGAAAATTTTCAGGTCGGAAGAAAAATCATATCGTGACCCTTTGATTGTAATCTCGGGATTAAATGGGATAAGGACAGACGAAGATGGTAAGGAAATTTAAAGTCGAGACCATACACGTAGGGCGTACAAAACGATTTTTTGATCGTTGAAACAAAAAAAAAAATGGGAAATTTCGTTTCGTAGATTATAAACAAAAAAAAAAAAATTATAAAGTTTCATTAAATTGTTGAATATTCTTTTTGCTTTGTAGATAAGAGTGGAATCTAAAGGTTAAAGAATAGGAAATGCTAAATTTGCGTCTGCCAGGAAACAATAGCACTGAGCAAGCGGTACCCGGGAAATACGAACACAAAATTGGGCATAGCTAATTGTTAGCAAAATGCTAACAATTAACAATTGTCATAACTAACGAACAATTGAGGATCCTGCAACGTCCAGGAAATATCCAATTCGGTTGCAAGCTAAGGAGTCTTGGTGTCGGTTGCAGTCATTGTGTTTATCCCATCTTTGATTTTTAAAGGACTTAAGCAAAACATTTTATCGGAGCCAAAGATTTCAATAACTATCGCGGTTTTCTGGAAGAAAACAATAAGCGTTTGGGTTTAGGAATCTGGTATACTTTGTAATTTCAACGGTCTATTCAAGCGACTAAATTTCAGTAGGGATTTTCGAAATATCGCGTATACTCCCGGGGATGTTTACAAAACTCGATTTATGACAAATTCCACCAATGATTGAACTTAAAATTTAAATTTTCCGATTTGTCGAATCTCACAGTACCACATATAAATTTGAGTCCATGAAAATTAATACCGCCCAATTTTAGTCAATAATTTGGTACGGGTTTTTAGTATCATCTTTCAATTATCATTGTTATTTTATTTCGTTATCTGGTTTTGATAAGACGAATGTAAAACCGGTAAATGGGTTTATTTCGGGGGTAGTAGCTCATTACTCGGTTTCGGTTATTGTGATCGAATCGATGACGCGTGGATAATTCTGATTTTTTTTTTATTTAATAAAGAAGTCAATTAAAAGAATTTCATTGAGAAGGCCTAT
Source organism: Aelia acuminata (assembly GCA_911387785.2). Classification (NCBI taxonomy): domain Eukaryota; kingdom Metazoa; phylum Arthropoda; class Insecta; order Hemiptera; family Pentatomidae; genus Aelia; species Aelia acuminata. Next base: position 137,282,471 of record OU426979.1, read on the forward strand.
TGTCGCGGATACGGAAGCAGCGCCAACAGCTTCCCAGTCTAAGTCGGCGTCCAATTCCAAGAAGGGAGACTAGAGTAAGAGAGCAACCATAGTCAGCGATAAAAGTAGGTCAGTCGGTGAGGTGTTATGCAGGATAGGCAAAACAAACGATCTTTTAAATCCCTTTATCGAGATTTTTTATTGTTTATAGTTTTATGACTTATATTTTTCTAGTTCTTTAGTAGTAGGTAGAAATTGGAAATGTGTTGGAAAAAATGGAATTTGTAAGAAAAAGTATAATTTTTAAGTAAAATTCTTTGAGGGTATTATTGACTAAATTTGTATCTTTTATGGTTAAAGAATAAATTTAAAGTTGCAGAACAATGGAATTTATTTTTGTTTTGTTTTTTTATTAAGTCAAGATATAATTGTAAAGGAATTTCACTGCATCTTGTAGATGTTATCATGGTTCTTAAGGGGAAAATTAAATGAATGAGACAGCCGGCATCCCACACCCCTTTGAGGTTCAAATAGAGTAAAGTACTTGAAGAGGGTAGTAAAGTACTTAAAGGGTATAGTAGAGTGCTTGAAGAGAGTAGTAAAGCACTTAGAGAGTAAAGTTTTTGAATTTGTTGTGGAATCCTACGAGTCAAACGTAGAAGGCTTAAGTATGCAACAAGTTTCTCAGAGTCAAACTGAGGTAATATTTGGGTATGTGCTAGTCAAAAGCACGGTTTATCAGAGAATGAACGATAAAGGGGTGAGCCGATGATTGTCGAATCCAAAAGAGAAAATGATGCAGTGAGGTTCCTCGATTTTGAGATTTTATTTGGTTTATCACCTTTTTTGTTGTTTCGAATTTTGGTTTTGTTTTTAACAGTAAGTACTTGGTTATTTTGTTTGTAAACTCTACAGTTAAGTAAATTATGTAAAAAAAAAACATTTTTCTGCCGCTTTGTTTATTTTTTGTTACAGGTCCCAACTAACCAACGAGGACGTTGGTATTCAGGGGAGGGGGGAGTTGTCACATGGAAGATCTCCATTGAACCTAGGAGACCCTGAGAGAGAGGGGGAACTCCTAGAAGAGGCTGGCCCAGGAGAGAGTGGGGCAGTCTGGGAGAGTCTGAGGCAGTCAGTCTGAGAGGAGAGTCTGAAGCAGTCAGTCTGTGAGGGGCAGTCTAAGTCTGGGACAGGCAGAGTGAGCCTGGGGCATAGTGGGACCCGAAGTAGTCAAGTACCCCCAAGTGATTTATGAGTCAAGGTACCCCCCCTCCTTGTGTAGTTGGGACGTGTAGAAACTATTGTAAATAAACGATGTAAATTGTACATAGTTGCTTAATTACCTCACAACCCTTGCCCAAAGATCCCTGTGTCACATTGGACTGGGTAGACTTAAGAACAGTGGTGACAATATGTAATTTCATAGATTTGTCTACTTTATTACAATAATTTCTTAATTAGATTGAAACTGATTGTTGTTGAATGTGTCGGGAGGTAATTATTTTATTTATTTTTTCTTTCTTTTTTTGGCTGAAACATATTTATTTGTTTGTCGTTGCACACGACCCTGGTAGCTAAGTCATGCAAGTCAAGAAAAGCTACATGTAACTTTGTACGTTATTTAAATAACAAAGAAATATTATGAACGCCGCCTGATTGATAACCTGTAATTTAGCCCTAGACAGAATAAAAAAATTGGTATTATCAATGGTTAAACACTTTGAAGAAGAAAGAAATTTAAAACATTTCTACTCGTATAAGAATAATGCAATAGTCGTTGTATTACAAGAAGTTACATTAATTACTCTGCAATAAATCTTTTGTGTCCTCGAGAATATTTATAACTGCCGTTTATTATGTTTCGCTAAATGGAAATTTTATGGTTGTTAAAATATAATCAAGCGAAATTTATGGCGCATTAATCCCAATATATATCCAGGAACAATAATTAATTATAGAAACATTAACAAAAGCTTTGTAATATAAATGACTATTTTAAACGTGGTCACGAAACAGAAAATCACGACTGACCGTTACACGAGGTGATTGTTTGTAGGACAATACTAATAGAATACAATTATTGTTATCATTGTAAATATATTTCCTTAATTTTCGCAATTTGAATGACTTGGTCTATAAAGGGCATTCCTTGTGCGGTAACTATTTAAAGAGATAATTACACACCATGAAGGTATCTTAATCAAGTTTAATACATAATCTCTATTTAAAAAATAATGATTGAGTATGTATAGAAATTAAATGAAGCTTAAAGACTAAAATAAAATATTAAAAAAATTAATAAATGACGGAAAACAATTTTTAATTTACATAACCATAAAAAAGGGCGATAACTAGGTTAAAAAAAATTCTAATAAAAAGTTATGTACAATAGCTAAGAAAAAATAATCTTAAATGTACGAAAATAACGTCAATAAACCTCAACAGGAAACCCTCCAAGAATTTTTCATTCTCTCATTACTGTAAAAAGAAATTTTGACGACCACAGCTTAGGGCTGGGATATCGAAAGCCCAATATTGATATTTAGATAGATAGAAATATCGGAGGCACTAACTATTGGAACGAAAATTAGAAAAAATCTACTTAAGGGCGACCTTTGTGCAAATATATCCCAACAAACACATTACAAACTAACATAATTGCTGTTAAAAACAAAACATTATTAGAACCGCTTTCACCTTGGTAATACAAACCCTTGTGACTGTGACTGACAAACCCCACAAACTTTGGAATATATCCTAGATAACTTTCTTATTGATAGAAAATACTTCTGTTGGTTTTAATTTCACAACCCAAGTATCCCGTTTGCCCCAAAAGTGAGTACAATTTTCCATCTCCATTCTTTTAATGGAGGGTACCAGGAAATAATATGTCTGCTGAAAATTCAATACTTTTTGGAAAGAAAATATTTACGTTTATAACTTTTTAGCACCATTATTAATGAAAGGAGGTCTTAAATGGTTTGTGGCTTCTCATTTGCCTACTATACTGTTTCTGATTTCTAGTTCCTGTAGGAAAAGCCTCAATCAACTATTAAACTCTTGATATATACAAAAAAAGTTCCAGTAAACACATCTATTTAATCAATAGACACAGATGACTTCTGCATTCAGAGTAAATGATAGGGCTGGTAAGGCATCAGACCAAGAAAGACACATTTAGGATGTCCTAGATTTCAAGACCAATAATGTTACTTCAGTGCTACCGACATAATAAGTGATGCGTTATGGACACAAATAACATAACATTTATAAATAAAACTCATACATAATTCGACAACCTCTCATAGTTTCTTGAAACAATTTTGAAAATAAAAAAGAATTGATCGTAAGAAGTAGTACTGTTTTCATGCCAGATGATAGATAATAAATAATTTCCTGCTTTGACATAATTATTCTGTTGGTTTTAAAATTCACGGAGGCCAGGTAAATTAAAGACTAGAATAAAAACAGCTCTTCCTTCAAACCTTCATCTACTGATCTTCAATTAGTCATTACATCAACATTAGTCATAAATTTGGAGCCTAATCCTCACATCTTATATCTTATATATTGGTTTCGATCGACAACTAGGACTTTTGCCGTATTGGAACTCTGATTAAAAAAAATAAAAATATTAAAAGTAAATATAGGTATAGCTATAGCTATAACTATAGCTATAGCTCATTGAGGTGCACCATCATGCAATATGCCTAATCTCATTCTGCACACTATAGTACGTCCAGTCCTAAGCTATTTCAGCAACGCCATCAAAATGCTGTGTTTTCAAACTAGCAACTAATCAGAAATTCCCCATAATCTGTTTAATTTTACGGCTACCATCCAAACAATCATATATCATAATTATCTTTGTAATATGGATTGTGATGATTCGATTCATGAATTTTTTTTATTAGGCTTTTTGAATAGATCCTCATCCTGAAACATACCCTGGCTGGATCGACAAAAGTTTGCAGAATAATGTGAACCTACTGGTGGATCCACAGAGCGTCGAATTAGGAATCCCAACAGCTTGTCTCGGGCATCTTCGGCTAATTCAACAATAGAAAGATCGGGCAACTTCGGCTGGTCGGGTACGTGGTTTGACGCTTGTAAATCCAGCTAAAGACATCCTCGTACTTGTAAAGTTATGAAAGAGCCTGCGTAGTGGCGTAGGCAGGTCCCTTTAAGACCCGGTAACGGCTAATTACTGAGGCCTGTCTCCTCCCAGACTGGCAGATCGTGCTGCCTGCCCTTCGGCTTACCAGCACTGACGTTGAGCTTCATGATCGGCGCCGCCTATCTCTTAGCCAACCTATCCTTGAAAATCTAGTCGTGATCCATGGTTATTGAGAACGAAATTTCGACATAGTCATATTTATATTAATTCAAAATATGTAAAAGATTTCTGAATATTAGCGTTCTTTCTGAACAACCAGGTTTAGCGAGTGATGAGCGGTGAACTTGAGGACATAACTTTTCTGCCGGCAAACTGTTCAGTTGCCAAAAAGAAATATCATATTTTAAAGAAACTTGAGTATGAGGCTCACTAATGATTTCTTCATACATTTACTTTCATTTTCAGGGGAAGGTTAAATTGATAATACCTTTCCTGAAACATTCGAGTAATCTAAATCAATTTCAAAGTGGGAAGTGATTCGTTGAATTTGAGTGGTTCTACTGTGTTTAGTAGAATATAACTCCAATCTCTTTTTAAATGACAACTAATAAATTAAAATAAAAAATGTCCATATAAAAATACAACACGTTGGTCAATAAAGAGATGTAAGAAGTAACCAAGATTAAAAGAAACAAAAAAAATTCCAAACTGCACACAAGCTGATAATAAGAAAAGCCGTTCAATTTGGCCCAATCTCCACTGAAAAAGATGAAGGTTTGATATCCGTGAAGAGCGAGCGTAGTGGGCGGGAGTCGAAAGCTTGTATCTAATAATTCATAAATAAGGTAATTCCGTCCTCGAAACAACTCGGCTGATACGAGTGACGACTGGATAGGTTGCGCCCGGTGAACAGTGTTCAAAAATCAGAAAAATCAAGTTTGAAAAAAAAATTTTTAGCACTAATATAAAATTTAGAATCTTAGAAAAGAAAGAAAACATCAATATTTCAATATCAAAACAAAAGCTCAAAGCTAAGGATTAACTTGAATTGTTGATAAAGAAATAAAGTATAATACTGCTTCGGTTAGTACATATATACTTCCCCTATAACCATCTTATTACTTAAACTTTTTAATTCATCTTTTCACCTGTTAAAGAGCCATTCTTAAGTGAATTGTTCACTGACTAATCTTGACCAAAAGTGCAATAATGGGTAAGATCTATTGTTTAATATATATATATAAGAAATTTTCATCATTTTTTAAACTTTGGAAATGATTTTCTAAAAGACGTAAAAAAACGGTTTTTCCATACTTTAACCATAAATAGTTCATTTCTTCTTATTTATTTTGATACCTAGTTTATCTGCTTCTGGCTGCTCTTTACGGTAAACACCATTCCTCAACTTCACATATTTTTCCACATTTATATACTTGTATTTCTAAAGCTCTATTAGTTACACAATATTTGTTTAGCAAAACATGAAAGTTTTCAGTACTTTTCGATTCATTATTGCTTATTTCTTTTTTTAAAGGACCTAGTTTCATCAACAGTCGAGTTTCTCTTACAGCTTGCTTGATTTTTAATGCGAGTTGCTTGTTGTATATACTCGTATATAGGGAAGGTGAATCGATTTTGGAGGTGTATTTACCTCTCGTAAAGTTTGTCTCTTATGCCTTTCTGGAAATCGAGAAAGATTACTGTTCCCATAAAATCACTTTATATTGCATTAAGAAATCTATTATGAAACTAAAGTTTCAAAACTATTATCATAGACCATATTTTTTCACACCTTAAATGCTTTACATCCCATACCCAGTTTGATCAAAATAGTTAGTCATTTTTGGGTAAAAAATAAATAAGTGAAAAGGCGAAAATGAGACAAAATTTATTAAATAAAGTACCCCCTCCGTTTGAACAATTTGTATGCAATTTTGGCTGTCACGTCGCGAGCATTTAAATACATCAAATACCAAGTTTGACCAAAATCGTTAGAGCCGTTTTGGAGAAAATAAAAAAAAAACGTAAAAATTAGAGAAAATTCATTTAATAAAGTACCCCCTCCGTTTGACCAATTTGGATGAAATTTTTGATGTCACATCGCGGGCACATACATACATCAAATACCCAATTTCAGGTTTGTACGGTTTATAGTTTTTGAGCTAGTCTGTTCACACACAAAGACCATTTGGACTAGGTCATTTGGACTCAGGGGATACAAAGCGTGTATTTCAGTTGAAAACCGGAAGTCGACATTTTTCAAGATCACAATACTTTTCCTTACTATATATTTCATATATAGGTAAGTGGAAGTAAAAAACAGCCATGTAAAAAGGTCTACTTCGTCCATTTTTCTGTTTAAACATCCCTTAAGAGATGGGAGACTTATATATAAAAAGTATACAAATTTATTTTTATATTGTAATATAAAACAGCATAATTAAATAATCTCCTTTCTTAGCTGGATAGGCACATCATACAGCGGTTCCAGTTTTATCAAGTTCCAGCTTATCCATCTTCTGTCTCTATCACTTACATGCAATATAATGAATTTCATCTGTCGTGTGGTTCTGCGGCTTATGTGCCTTCCCTCTGATAATTCCCGCAAAATATCTTCGGTAATCTACTTTTTTCCCTATTTTCATTTGACGTCCAAAGTATTTTACTCTGGGACCTAATTATGAAAGCGATATACAGGTATTTCTTGTACACCGTCATATTTCAACATCACCTATTCGCCCCAAGACGTCCCCAAGCATCCTCTCATAACCGGTCCAGTTATCCATGATACGGGTTTAGCTGCCACAGGTCACCACGATCTATATCACTGATTTGTTCATAGTAATGTAATGGGGGACTAATGACCAGCGTACTCTAAAGAGAATCTTCAGCAGAGTTAACGATAGATAAAAAAAAATAGCTTATCTCTGAAATATTAAATAAAATTTACCAATATTTTTATAAGAAATGAGACTGACTACTTTGGTTCTACATAATGTCTGTTACAACTACGACGCTGGATGCTGTTATCATCATTGATAAAAATATCATACTAACTACCTCTCCCTAATCCTGATCTTTTTACAATTGTCATTTGAGTGTTCTTATTTATTATTATTTTTTTCAATGCCTATAGAAAAAGGAATTATGCTGATTTAGTGTTTTTGAGATTAATTATGCGTTTATTTATTCTAATGATATATGTAAATGTGATTTAAAAAAAAATCACAGTAGGCATATCATATACAAAATAATTCTATAAAGCCCATTTCAAATAAACGATCTGATTTTTACTGTTTAAATTCTTCAAGTTAATCGTGCTTTTTTTTCTCTGTATTTTAAAAATATAAATAAAATAAATGTTAAACGAAATGCGAAAATGTTAAACGCACAAGTAGATTAAGTTCATCCATCCATCCAGATATCTCTGTCCGGCAAACTACGACGTGATTGCATCAAATAATGAAATCCAGTTCGTACAAAAACTGGCCCTGATGCCCCCGATTCAAAAAGGTTACAGTTTCAATAAAACAGAGGGGGGATGATTTGGAAAAAATTATAACCGAAAACAATTATTGAACAATTAATAAAAAATGATACAACATAAGTTTCTTAAATACTAGAATTTAAACTTAATATGAGATAATATTAAAATCTGAGAAATTAGACTAATGACAATAAGAGTGGTTTGCCAAAATAATACTAAAATATGGCGCGATACATGCAAAAAAAACTTTAACTTACGAACCTAATTAGAATAGAAGTCAACACATTTGATAAATGTGTAAACGCCATTTATCAACATCAAAGTAAATAGCATTCTCCATTTTTATTTACTTCTTTGATAAAAATAAATACCTATATGATTTTGAAGGTTTAGCCAAATGTTCGAGTTGACCCTTTAAAGATGATACCATTTTGATATATGTCTGTGTGTGTGAAAATAGGCTAATTGCTCCTAGCTAAACTTCGGATATAAACCTGAGGATGGATGAAAACCATCTGCATATTAAGGTTCCAGAACAAGATTCTTAATAGATTTATAAGTTTATTCTGACACTAATGGGATTTATAAAAAGCAGGTTTGAGGTTAATGAAGGATAGTTGAATTGTTCAAATTATCTAGTTATAATAGAATAAATAGTTTTACAAAAAAATGTATCTTTAAATATGTTTTAGAAAGGTTGAAGAGACTGTTCTTCTAAAATAAAAAAAAATTCTATCTTCGAAAGTAGAAATTATTTAAGGATCTTTCAGTCAGTTTCAGTATCTTTTAGATTGGTTTAATATATTTATTAAATAATAGATTATTTACTTCTGCATCCATTCGTCAGTAAGAAATTATTGAAATGTATGACAAGCTTTATTTTGATTTCAAAATGAGGCTGAGAAGCCATTTCATGTAATAAGGCCAACATTTATTGCTAGCCAAAAATATTTCAATTACTTTTTGGTACTTTTATTTGGAAAATATTTAAAATATACTAACATAAACATAAAAATATATGGAACTTTTTGGACCAACAAACTTTACAATATTTGATGAATATTAACTTTTCATTATTTTTGAATAACTTTATTCGAAGAAAGAGGATTAACCATGGCCTGGAATCGAACCCTGGTTTCCTAACCACCGTTGCAGCGCACTTAACCATTAAGTCAATCGCTGGCTCAAAGCAACGCTTATGCAGGGAGCAATCTTTTTTCAACAAATAAAATTATTTAAAATTTTCAAATTTCTTATGTCTATAAGGGAAAATAATTCAACCATAATATGTATGAAACAATAACATAGGTGCAGTAACTATGGTATACAGTATTTAAAATAATTACGTATCGTAATTAATATAATTACGATCATTATATTATAATTCTTTTTTTTTTCTTATAAAAACCGCTATTTCTTCTATAAGAGCTATAGAATCAGATACTCACAATTGAAACAACTTAACTATTTTTTAATTAATAAACACCTTAAATTAAAATTAATACCTCAAACATGCTTGTTTGTTAATATTATTTTTACGCACATACAAACATATAAATATACACATATACAGATGCTTTAGATCATAAAAAAAGGAATGGATATTAAGTTTCAAAATTAAATTTAAGTTTAACACGGATTTTAAGAGCTCTTAATCAGCAATTTCAATACAACAGGGTAACAGATCATTTGTTTATAATCATTATTAACTTAGGTCTTTTTTTTATTTTTTTTATATTCAGCTGATGTTCTAATGACACTATATATCATTTAGTATTTTTATCGTTTGCCAAAAATGAATAAACATTTAGACACCAAAACATATTTTTTTTTAAAAAGAGAATAACATATCTTAACTTATATTAGGAACTTTTAATAATTAATAATAGTCAAATGAAATATGTTGGTTATACTTTTTTTTATTATATTAAATTGCAGGACTATTTTAATGGAGTGTTGAGTATTACAAAGCAATATTTATACATCTCATATAGTCTCAACGAGGAGTCACGTTTACTTTTCACTATATTTGCGCTACATTGTGTATGTTTGCGTGCTTTTGTGTGGGTTTGTGTGTGTGTGTGATTATTTATTTTTATTGCATTCGGCCTAATGGCATTCAATGCGTATAAATCCTCTTCTGCTTTTACTTTATATATTTAATGAGTCCAGGGTAAATTTTTTTCACTTTACTTTTCTACTAACAAAAACATTTTTTTTTTTTTTTTTAAGATTAGAGAAGAATCGGTTCTGGCATTCTCTGGCTATCAATAAGATTATTTTATTAATTTATATTAAGGGTATACCTATTTTACGCCTGAGATATTTATTTAAACAAAATAGGTAAATTAGTGACACAGATATCTTCTAGCCAGACATACTCCTACCTTGGATATAGCATGCCGATATACGCCGATGACATCCTCGACGGAGACACAGAAACGTAAACTACGTACGGTGAGAGTTAAGCAGCCGCGCCGGCCCCAAGTCACACACTGGTGAAAGTTCCTCCCCTCCATGGCACCATCCTCTTTCGGGGGGAACTTCTCCAGGACTCGGGATTGCTGTAATATTGCCAGGATGTCTCTTGAGGTGCCGAAATTGAGGATGTCAAATGAAAAGTTAATGTTATATCTGCAATTCTACCTCTCACAAAAAAACAAAGGCTGGTGCTATGAGAGCATCACACAGCTTTCACTTACCAACCTACTTAAATTATAAATCTAAGTGTTTTGGTAAATATGTAAACGCCATTCAAGCAACATTTATTTTCTCTTATTTGTATGCCTCCATAAGTTATAGAGTATTGTCATTTGTACTTGAAAACTTGAAAGTTCTCTAAAAAAAATATGAAGTTAAGAGAAAGTCCTAATGCAAAAGAAAAAACATTTTCTTCGCTTATCCATAAATTTGAATTTATGGATACGATTGTGGTTTCTCAGACGACAGATTGAATTATTAATTAAAACTCGTACAAAAATTAATTACCCACCAGAAACACGTTGGAAGGTAAGGGATCGAGGGGCGTTGATAGAATAGTTGCCGCGTCGCCAAGAGGGCAGTTGGCAACCAGCTCACAAACATGGGATATCCAGCATTCCTAAGAGTGCTTTCAAAACAGTTTCATAAACCTGCTTTATCAGCTCATAGGAATTTATTATTTTTTTTTTTTTTTTCTGTTGCTGTAATTGGAAACTTGAAAATTAAACAATACTTTCGTTATTATCCATTTTTTTATTTTTGTTATAATTGAATAAGTTATTCAGTGTAACCTACTCAATCAAATCATTCTAATTTTTCCTCTTTTCGTATTATTTCATCCTCATTACCAATTTTCTTAGTGTACCATCACACTCTATAATAATGGTGCAATAGTGAAGCTTAAGGGACAAGGAAGACAATAATTGTCAATTTTAGATTAGGTCACTTATTTTTTTACGTTTATCCATGACAGAAGAGAGTGTGGAACTCAGATGCTTACACTACCAAATGCCGCCAAATGAATTTCCTATTCCACCTACACCGTGGACCATTTCTATCATACCAAATATTATAATTAAAACTATTATTACCTTTTTTTTATTATCTTGCCCTTCCTCGCCGTTTAGGCTATGTGGGGTTTCCCGGGCCAGGGGAGAGGGTGGGTGGGGAGATTAATGCGGAGTTTTATTAAATGTCTCAATCATATGTTGTGAGGGGCAACGCTTATTTTCCAACCGTTGCCCACTCGGCCATCCCGCCACCCTAAACTATTACTATCTATATTTCAATCAGTATCAACAAATTATAAAAAAAAAAAAAAAAAAAAAAAAAAAAAAAAAAAAAAGCCATACGCAAAACATACCGCTTCAAACTTTAAATCTATTCCTTAACTTAATTTTAAATGTATAATATCCAAATATTTTAAATGGTGTTTCAACAGGCGCCCACAGCGGATATGCTCTCAGGCAAAATCCCAAACAACATATCATGTTCAGCACTCTTCAAATGAAGCGGCATTCATCAAATAGTAAGGAAACACATCGCCTCGGGCGTGACCTTTCCGTCAATGCAGCCGCAGCGGAGGCTCGTGGTAGTCCGATTTTAGTAGGTACTACCTTGCGGTCTTATGTTACATCAATGCCCTTGGCATATCTTTGTAGATCTTTGCTGTTTTAAGAAAGAATCCGACCCAGGTGTCCTTCGGGAAGTCGGTGTACCAGTATCGTCCCGAGTGTACGATGTCGGTTTTCTTAAGAAACTTCCTATTCGAAGGTAAGCGGTTAGGTAGAAACTAGTTTCTGGGTAGGGGTGGCGGGAATGCCGAGTGGGCAAACGCGTTAAAAAATACGCGTTGCCCATGGCAACGTATGATTGAGAACCGAAAGATAGCAAGTTCAAAACCCGGAGCCAGGGGAAAATTTAATAATACTCGGCATCAATCCCCCACCCTCTCCCCTGGCCCGGGAAACCCCGTATAGCCTACAAGGCGAGGAAGGGGAGGACCAATAAAAAAAAAAAAATAATAAAAAAAAATAAAAAACTAGTTTCCGAACCAATAAATTTTTATCATTTATAATCCTCCAATACTGACAATGGGACTAGTCCCCTCAAGTACAGCGGCACCTCACCTTAAGGTTCCCCAAGTTTATAAATATAATTTCATTATCTCAAATATACGGCTATAGTATTTCTGAAGTATTTCATTCATCTCGGTAATGATTATTTATTCATAAAATACTGAGATTAAGAAGGATGTAATATACAGCAATATTTCAAACCAAACGTAAAACCACGCTAACGTTATAGTATGCAGATATGGGCCGCGCAAAAGGAAAATCGTGATGTAAGGCAAGAATCGGACATCAGGTAATTTTGAGAATTTAAGGATAAGTCACAATATAGCGTGAGGATTATAGGTTACTGACCTAATAATATGTATAAATAAATACATATTATAGTATTTTGTAGCTTCTTTCATTAACTTTTAGAAATTGAAAGTCAAAATAATAAATGTAAGTAATGGATGTGTAGGAAGAATAAGAATTATTATATTTCAATCTATGTAGCAGGGTTTGTAATGCGTCATTTGCAGTGGTTTGTAATAATTCTTTTTTTAGTTTGGTAAAAGTCCTCTCTCCTAAAACCCTGCCAGAGCTGCGGTATGCTTTAAAAATTCTATTCCGAAAAATATTAGATCTAACATGAAGATGTACACATCCGGGGGCGGGGTAGCCGAGTGGGCTACGAACAAATAAACGTTGATCCTCTACCCTATCCTCTGGTCCGGGAAAACGAAGGAGAAAGGAGGAAACAATATACAACCGCGATTATGGATTATAAAGTTTAGGCAGTGCAAGCAATAAGCCGCAACGCGGAGCCCATTGGGGCACGATACACAAACTGGGACAACTTCGCAGGTTTTGAACAACATTATTTTGGGCTCCTCAGAAGGTAACCGATTAAATTACTAGCGAATGCTATCATGCCATGGAAATGACCTGTTTGTGTATGTTCCGTCTTGAACATGTTTCTGTTATATATAAAAATGCTTTGTCTTTCCGTTATCACTAAAAAAATAAAAAATAAATTTTTTCACTTTAACAGTAAATAATTCTTTTTAATACTGGCTTTAAAGTGTGAAGTTTATTTCGTATTTCGGTTGAATATGATAAGTTACCCAAGTTACACCAGGAAGCTGTAGTCCATTCCACGTTGAGATGGCAGTAGATCTCGTGCGCTGTTACCAAATCTTCAAATCTACCCGGTTTAAACGTTAAAATTCTGAAAAACTTCATTTTATTTTTTTAACTTCCATAATGTCCAGAATTTGATTCTCTACCAGCCTATCCTAAAAATATAACACAAAATATAAATCTACAATCGTAATAAATTAGTTTTTTTATTTAAAAATTTTAATGGAAATTCTTGTTTCTCTCGTCCCTGTGTCCTTATTTTTAGAGATATTGCTTTGAAATTTTTCATTAAAACACCACACCACCACCATCATTAAAACACCATTCATTTTTCATTAAAACACCAGACGTTACCCGCACTCGTAACAAAGAAAAAAGTGGTTTTAAAGTTGTTCCTTTCCTATTTGTTAGCAAAATGAAAATCAAAAATGACATTTTCGATTTTTAAAAAGTAGCCTGAGAGGAATTTTCATACTACAGCATTCCATGAAATTTTGGCATATCCCTTATAAATAAAAAAATGACCAAAAATAATTTCTTGCGATTGTAGATTTATCTTTTGTGTTTTATTTTTAGGATAGGCTGATAGACAATCAAATTCTGCTCATTATAGAATTTTTCTCGAAAAGATTGGACGAAGTTGAAATTAGTGGCAACGTCGCACAGTGGGAAAATTTTGTCATTTAGCGGCCAAAAATCTATAACTCCTGACCGAATGGCGATAATCGAATAATTCTTTTTTTCATTAATGAGCTTGGGATTCCCTTTATCAGTGAGAATAAAAAAAATAAAAATAATATCGCTCAAAGTATTTCAAATTAATTTTTATATGAATCATTTCTTCACTTAAATTTAAATTGAAAAAAATCAGAACCAACTATTGCCAATAATAGAAGTTATATCAATTTAAATACTTTCTTTTCATAAATTACATAGTTAACGTGGATGAAACTAAAACGCATATTTATCCAATAATTTTACAGCCATTCTTCTTATTTATAAAATATGTTTGGTGCAATATATAAAAAGTAAAGCTGAATAGAAAAGAAATAATAATATCAGGGAGATGAGCATAGATTTTGCTTAAAATAAAATCAATTTTTCCCTATTAAGCTTTACTTTCTGTATTAATCCACCAAACATATTTTATAAATAAAAAGAATGGCTGTAAAATTATTGGATAAAAATGCGTTTTCATTTCATCCACGTTAACTATGTAATTTATGTAAAGAAAGTATTTAAATTGATATAACTTCTATTATTGGCAATAATTGGTTCTGATTTTTTTCACAGTGGTAGAGGGTGAAGGGTGCTAAAATACCATAATAGAATTGGATCGATCAAATGCGATCGATCGGCGATATATCGATTTTAAGATTTAAATCCCTATACTTGAACTTTTATTATATTTCCGGCCTCGAATTGGACTAAATCATAAAATATACTTCTCGTTGAATTATATGAAAATACTTTATTCCGTTAAAATTCCTAAAAAATGGGGTATTTTTAATTTAATTGTTTGGATGTTTTCTTATTTAGACAATAATGATTTTAAAATCTTTCAAAAGGAGCAAATGCCTGAAAAAAGACATGTATATAAGCAGAAAGCTCTATTGATAATAATACTGACTCATTTCATTCTCCATGTATAACTCTGTACATAATAAACTAATTTATTTAAATTTAAGTGAAGAAATGATTCATATAAAAATTAATTTGAAATACTTTGAGCGATATTATTTTTATTTTTTTTTATTCTCACTGATAAAGGGAATCCCAAGCTCATTAATGAAAAAAGAATTATTCGATTATCGCCATTCGGTCAGGAGTTATAGATTTTTGGCCGTTAAATGACAAAATTTTCCCAATATGCGTCGCACATAGGGGTATTTCACCCGAAAAGCTGGCCAAAACTATTTCCTTCCATTTTATTAATTCAAAAGTCCTCAAAATGGCTTCTATATTTGTAATATATATAGATTAAAATGGTTAATATTAATGGTTAATTAAAAATGGTTTTTAGCAGTTAAAAAAATACTCTTAAGGAGAAAATTTTCATAAAATAAATTTTTAAATAACTCCACCGACTGTGAAATAGGCATCCATGGGTTTACAATTTATGTTCATAATATTTTCTCTTTATGCATTGCAGCCATGAAATATGTTTATAACTAATTAAAGATTTATTATCATTTATCTGTTATTATTATTTTAAAAAATGAAAATAAAATAGGTGATATAAAAAGTTATGGTTAATATGGATAAAGAAAAAAAAATGTGTTTTCCTAATGCATTAAGAATTGTTTAATACTTCTTCGAAACACAACTTATATCCCAGGAAGAAACGCAACAACCTTTCTTAAAAATGCATATTAAATTTAATTATTCATTATTCACTTTCCTCGTCACTTCATGAACTTTCGGAATCACCACTATCGGTTAAGTTGGTTGGGGGAGACATTTCTAAAGTTTCCTTACAAAACCTGAAACCTTTTTTTCTTGAACTTCTCATACCTGCGATAACTGGATCTGATGTCAATATTAATCTATTAATTACATTCAGATTGCACTCTGTCCAGGAAAATTTTCTGGTCTTATTTTCTCTATAAACCCGGAAATGGTTATTTCGGGTTTCTGCTGCTTCCTCAGATAAAAGACCAATATGAAGCAGAGGGCTTTTTATCACTTCAAAACCATCCCTTAAAAATTTGTGAACAGATGGTGTCATAGCATACCATTGATAAAGTTTCTCCGTACCCGTTGTAAATTTGGAAGTAACAAATGATTTTTCAGAACGTCCACCAGATCTTGAGCTTTTGATTGATATCGTCCCACTTAGCCATTTCTTGTTGCTGTTTCAAAAACATTTCTTTGCCTTGAAGAAGCATTCTATCTCACTTGGAAATCATGCCTCAAAATGGATATTTTTGTTTTAGCTCTTTCACATGCTCTAGGTTATTAAAATATTTCCCAATGAGAAAAGAAACCAAAAATTCCTTCTTTTTTTTAAAAGCTAATTTTTTTACTTTAAAAATATGTCAAATAATTCCATTCAGGTTACAGTTATTCTTCCAGAAGATCCTAAAATACAAATAAATGAAAATATAACAAAATTGAATTTTTTTTATTATTTAATGAAATTGACATTTTAGTAATAAAAAATCTGGTGCGTGCGCGCAACACACAACTTTCACTTACCAACTTACTTAGATAAGAAATTGACGTGTTTTGTTAAATATAATTTCCCAAAGTCACACATTTTTCTACATCCATATCTTATTTTTGTTAATCGTTAAAGCCGTTTTTGAGTAAATAAAAAAACCCGTGAAAATGATACAAAATTTATAAAGTAAAGTCCACCCTCCGGTTAATCAATTTTAATGAAATTTTAACAGTCATATCTCGGGCATATACATCCATCAAATACCCAGTTTGATCAAAATCGTTAAAGCCGATTTAGAGTAAATAAAAAAAACACGTGAAAAAGTTACAAAATTTATTAAGTAAAGTCCCCCCTCCGGTTAATCAATTTTGATGAATTTTTTACAGTCATATCTCAGGCATATAAATAGATGAAATACTCAGTTTAATCAAAATCGTTAGAGCCGTTTTTGAGAAAATCGAAAAAAAACCTAAAAAGTTATTAAGTAAAGTACCCCCTCCCTTTAAATAATTTTGATGAAATTTATGCTGTCACATCGCGGGCATATACCTACACTAAATACCCAATTTCAGGATCGCACGGTTTATAGTTTTGGAGCTAGTGTGTTCACACACACACACAGACAAACAGACACACACACAGACCATTTCGCGGGACTTGGTCATTTCGACTCAGGGGACCCCAAAACGTGTATTTCCGTTGAAAACCGGAAGTCGAATTTTTTCACGATCGCAATACTTCCACTTACTATATATTTCATATATAGGTAAGTGAAAGTAAAAATTATAAGTCTCCCAATCGCAGCTATTCGCAGAATTTTTTTCAAGAAACATAATCTACGATAATTATAATAGGTTAAATAATGGTCAGGATTTTCAGTTTACAATGATATTTATTATGGTAAGCCAACGTTTCGATCCAGCTTGTGGATCTTCATCAGGGCTAAAAGAAAACAAATATATGAGTACCTATGCTAGAGGGTGACAATAAATGGATACATTACAGAACTGATAATAATATAAAAGATGGTATACATAAATATTAAAATAAGAGGCTGGTTAACAAAATAAAATAGAATCTGATATTTACCTACTGAGTCCAGGTGGATACTAAGACTAAAGGTAAAAATAAGGTGAGAGGTAGTGGTAGGGGGTAGGTTTGCCGACTTCAAAGGTTTATGGCGGGGAAATCCAACGCTTTTGAAGTGAAGGCACATGACAACTGAGTGAACAGAATATTTAAAAACTAACAAAATATATGGTACTGTATACAAATAGTTAAGTCTGGACTGAATAATAACATAAAAATGAGATAATACATAATGTAACAATGCATACAAATTTGGAAAAATATATAGAAAGAAGCATACAATACAAAAAATAATAATGGTATAAGAGGTACAGAGATAATTGCAGGTACATATGAAATCAAAACTAGGATTTGAGGATGCGGAAGATGTTAGAATAAGTGGATTTGGATGGGACATCCACTTATTCTAACATCTTCCGCATCCTCAAATCCTAGTTTTGATTTCATAGGTACCTGCAATTATCTCTGTACCTCTTATACCATTATTATTTTTTGTATTGTATGCTTCTTTCTATATATTTTTCCAAATTTGTATGCATTGTTACATTATGTATTATCTCATTTTTATGTTATTATTCAGTCCAGACTTAACTATTTGTATACAGTACCATATATTTTGTTAGTTTTTAAATATTCTGTTCACTCAGTTGTCATGTGCCTTCACTTCAAAAGCGTTGGATTTCCCTGCCATAAACCTTTGAAGTTGGCAAACCTACCCCCTACCACTACCTCTCACCTTATTTTTACCTTTAGTCTTAGTATCCACCTGGACTCAGTAGGTAAATATCAGATTCTATTTTATTTTGTTAACCAGCCTCTTATTTTAATATTTATGTATACCATCTTTTATATTATTATCAGTTCTGTAATGTATCCATTTATTGTCACCCTCTAGCATAGGTACTCATATATTTGTTTTCTTTTAGCCCTGATGAAGATCCACAAGCAGGATCGAAACGTTGGCTTACCATAATAAATATCATTGTAAACTGAAAATCCTGACCATTATTTAACCTATCGTAATTGAAGAACAGTTGACCATCTCTCATCTCTACTACGATAATTATACATTATCATAAAAAATATTTTGTTGCCCAGAAATGCCCAGAAGTATAACTTTTTAACCTTCAAATTTAATTTTTAGCTCTAAAATATACCAACCAAAAAAACAAAAAGATATTGATACTAGTATTGTATCAAAAATTATAACTATCTGGATAACAAGTATAAACCTGGCCTCAAACTATCCATCATATGATAATGCCGATACTTCAGTAAGAACAAAGAAAATTAATATATTTTGTAGACCAATACTTATGAGCACAGACGAGTTAAAAGATAAGGTCAGATTTGAATTAGAATAGCCGCCGGATTAAGGTCCTGGAAGAGATAAAAATCATCTTACATGATCCAACAGTTCCTCTACTTGAACTTCCAGTCATTATTAACCAGAAATTTCAAATTTCAAAAAATGGGTTTTGGCCCACTTTTAGGGCCAAATACCCCTGTGTGCGTCGCACGGAAGAATAAGGACAGAGTTATCTAGAGCGACTCGTGTTAGAGGGAGACAGAACTCCCTAGGCAAAACACATACTGCAATCTCGACATGGAATGGACTATAGTACGAACGTGACATATTAGCCAACCTGTGATTTCATTCCTCTCTGATTGATGTGCCGACTGCTTTCAAAATGATTTTTTTTTTGTTTGTGGAAAACATAACCAACTGAAGAACTTAAAGAGGAATTTTCTCTCAAGCAGTTTTTGTATCCAAAGATATGCAGGTCCCAACAATAGAATACCTTGAGAAAATAATAAATGTCAACATGGCCCCAGAAAATGATCCAAGAGATTTACTGTTACAACTGAAATTTAACACATACAACGCCGGCTCCATATTCTCTAGGTGAGCCAGGGAGGAGCCAGAGGGTTTTACGTCATCAGTGAGCCGGTACGTCCCCAGGACGTAGTTGGCCATCAGTCGCCAAAGAGTTTGTTAACCCGCAATACACCAGTAAAAAGCGCTGTTACCTTTCATTTTCGTTTTTTTTGTTTCATTTACTGCTATCAAAATAAATTAAGAATTTAGAATTTAGAATGATCTAGTAAATTTATAATTAAACAATTCTGAATGAATTTGAAGTAAAATTGAAGAGTAATTTCTTTGAAAGTTATACTAATTGAGGGTATGGGAATTTTCAGTTGAAAAAACATCATCAAATTACTGTAATACATTATTATTTTTTTAATGAGATTATTAATGAGATTATACCAGATTTTACAAGATTTTAATTAATTACACAATTGTAATCCTATACCTAATTATTTTAATACTAACTATAATTAACACTATTTAAAATTGCTTTGTGACATGTAATTCAAATAAATTAGTATTTACAAAACGAAAAAAAAATATTCAGTTTGTAGTTGCCCAAGCGCAGTTTCAGCATCAAAAAATCTCCTTGTTATTGTCCCTAAAAATTTGTATATATAGTTTTTTGTTCTTTTACTAATCCACTGTAACTGGTTAATGTAATATAATATAAGTAGTGAGAATAATTTTAAAATTAAACATAAATTGAGTGAAAACTTTAAAAATCCACTTTGGCTATAAAGCAGCTAGGAGGAAACCAAAAATGCCGAAATGACCGTCATGAACCAGTGCAGGTGGCTGACTAACTAAATTCAAAACTTTCCTACCTGGCCATCGCTTTTAAGTGGATAGGATAGAAAATACCTGAGTACATCCCTGAGACATAGTTGGCCACCTGGGCATGCCGAGTGTTACGTCCCTGGGACGTACTTGGCGTTGAATGTGTTAATTAGATACAAGGGTCATTCATAACGTTTGGTAAAACGCTGAATCTAAATTTGATATAGGGTTTTCAATTGCGCCTGTGGATTGAACAACCGTTTCAGTTATAGTTTTGATGGATGGTGAATTCAAATTCCTTATTGGATTTTAATTTGAGCATACGCATTCCAAGTTACTCTTACAACTGAAATTTAATTCGATACAAGTTTTGTTCATTAGGTTTTCTAGGATGTTGAATAACAAAATATAAGAATTTTACATCAAATTTACAACCAAAAAGTTTGTATATAGATACAGTCTAATTTCCTCTATTTTCGATTAATAGCAGTTGTTGAGATTTTTAAATTGTTTTTTTTATTTTCACGTACCTAAATATCAAATGTATAGGAAGGGAAAGTATTGCGATCGTGAAAAATCTCGACTTCCGGTTTTCAACGGATATACGTTTTGGGGTTCCCTATATCCAAATAACCAAGTCCCGGGAATGGTCTGTGTATGAAGAGAATAGCTCAAAAACTAATCCGAAATTCGGTATATGCCCGTGATGTGACATCAAAAATTTCATCAAAACTGATCAAACGGAGGGGGAACTTTAGTTCATAAATTTAGTCCCATTTTTACGTTTTTTTTATTTTGTCAAAAACGGCTCAAATACATATTTTGATTAAACCGTTGATGTTTATTGAGAACCAAGTATCCTTTAATATAAGGTACATGTTTTATCATCATAGAAATGATGATAAAAATCAACACAGAAATGTTCTGAGGATTAAATGGCGAACTAAATTTTTCTCTCTATAAAGTACCTTTAATTTAGTTTAGATGGAAATGTTGAGTGTCTCTCATTATGCCCTGAATTAATAAATGGCTAAATATAAAATATGAAAGAATGTGATAAACATGTACAGGAGAAATAAAGAAAAGTGTTTCCACAAGATGAAAATTTCCATTTCCATGCAGTAATATTTAAGTGCCGTAATATATGTGTATAATATATCATTGGAAAGCTAAGTTTATCAGAATGAATAATGTGTAAAAAATTTGGCATAAACACATTTCATATATAAAAAATATTAGGTTTATTCCAACAAGCTCTTAAAAAATGTTGACACAAATCTTTTTTCATGGGCAGTACATCGTCCTTACATTAACAGCAACAGTACAGTACATTAACAGCATATTGTCAACAAGTAAGACATAATACACATACAAAAGAGTTGTCTAGATGTATCAAATGCTTGTAGGAACAAACCTATTTAATGGATATCTTTTGTTTCCATGGTAACTAAATTAAATTTTCATAAAAACTAAATAGAGAAATAAAATTAGAAGCCATGGTATATTATTTTTATATTGTCACATGGTAGGGGGCCGGGATGGCCGAGTGGACAAGGGCGCTTGCAATAGGTAATCAAAGTTGAGCAACGTCCATCGTAGTTAGTACTTGGATGGGTGACCGCCCACCAATGAACGCCACGCAGTCCAAGTCTACCCCCACCCCCGGGTATGTGAGGCCCGTCAGCCTACTGGAGGCGACTCACACCGACCGGGCGTAGGAGTGATGAACCTTCCCCGTGTATCTCATCGAGAATCGTGGTGTGGTTTTCCAGGATGTCAGTAACCGCCCGGAGGTTTGGTTCAAGGATGGTATGCTTCGGGGAAAGAAATATAGGTCCTCGGGGCCTGCTGACTCTGAGCTGCCATAATCCTTGGACCTAGACCAGTTTGTCACTGTCCTTGAACCCGAGAGAGCTGACGCCATCGGTGGGAAGGACACTGCCAAATTGGCCTCAATGGGATTGGTATGGAGCTATGGGCAGTCTGTCGCTGCACCATGGTGACCATGGCTTGCAGCAACGTGAGGTTTGGGCTACCCCCTCCAGGCTGTCTGTTCTCCCGCAAGAAAAACAAATATCTGTAAGAAGACCACACTGCGCGGCCAAAGGTCTCATTAGGCCTAATGCGCCAACCGAAAAAAAAAAAAAAAAAAAAAAAAAAATTGTCACATGGTCAAATAAAAACTCTTTTACTAGTTCTTCAGAGAGTGAATGTGTAGAAAAGCACATAATGCTAAAAATATATGAAGCTTTTTTTTTTTTTTTTAACATAGGTGTAATATAATCCTTAGTAATTATATTTTAAGTTAATACTTTGGATCTATAATAGATTTCTGAATAAATATAAGGTGGTTATTGCTGGAGCAATCATGTTCATCGGTTTCTGTTAAGGAAACAACAAAATAACAAAACAAAAAAAAATGAATGAGGATAAAGATATTTTTCGTGAATTTTCTAAATTGAGTTTAGACAATTATCAAAACAGGTTGGTTTCTAATCCAAGTAGGTTGATAAGTTGTGTGTTGCGTTGTTAAAAAAAAAAAAAAAAAGATATTAAAATTTCTGTCTTTATCACTCTATACAGCTATAAAGTTTTATTAAGACTGGCTATCTAGTTAGTAAAAGTTATATTTAGTGTTCAATAATATTGGATGTTACAAACTTTTATTTGCTTTCAATCAACATATAGTTTTTATTACTAAAAAAATCAGAGAAATCAATAAGCTATAAAATAATATAAGGTGTTTTTCTTATTTCTCAAGTTTTCGTAGAATCACGGAAACTTAGAAGGTTTTAGAAATAACAAAAGAGAAAAACAAGAGTACCATCCAGTTTTAAAAATATTTTCTTCAATTTTAAATAATACTTTATTCTTTTTTATCCAAAAATTCTCTAGTTAGAGGTATAAAAAACACTTGTATGAGGTACATTGAGAATGATGAGAACTGTCAAATTTAAATTTAATTGAGTTTAAAGATTGAAATACAAGAAAATATTTTGGAAAGAAGTTACTCTTAAAACTGTAATTTACGCTCATTTTTTGTGAGAGTACTATTTTTTTTTAAACTTTTAACTTTTCTGAGTGAAAGCAACACTATATAGTTGGACTTTCTTTTTCAAAGAATGTTTTTTCCCTCTTTTTATCTGTCCACTTTTGAAATATTAAAAAATTAGAACACCTCATATAATTTAAAAGCTTGATTTCTTCATCTTTTACAGGTATAGAAACAATGTGTTGATTCAATGAGTTAAGAAGTTATGTTCCCATTAAAATTGGATAGCATTTTTTTTTTTTTTGTTTTAATAACTAAAAGTTTTTCATGTCTAATATTAAAAATTAAAAAGCACTTAATATAACATTTTTTTAAAAAATAGATCACCAGTATTTATAAAAATTTAGAACTTTTTTTAATGGTAAACATAAAATTATCTGTCTGTTATTATGTAAACTATAACATATTTTCAGTTGAAATACAACTACTAATTAAAAAATAGTTTTGTAATTTTTCAATTAATTGTATAAATAGTTTAAATTTTTCAGGGTTTTTTTTTCTAAACTTGTCTGGAACACCTTGTAAACACGAAGCATAAAACTAAAACTAGCCATCATAAATATTTAAATTAATAGTCTTGAACAACAATAGACTCATTGCTATAAGGTATTGAAATAATGTAACATTACTGTTTGTAACATTGGCAATTCAAATATATAATTGTGACAAATCAATTATATTGAAGGTATGCATGAAATAATTTGTTGATATAAAATTAGATAAACCGCTAAAATCAGTTGTAAAAAAAAAGTAATATATGAGTGGGTCAGTTTTAGGTTTATGGTGACGATATATGATGTAATAAAGAATACACATTATAGAAGCATTGTATCACTTTAATAATTGTTTATAATAATAACATATGTATCTTTTATCAACTAAAAACACAATAAAATTTTTACAAACATCGAAATATACAATAAAACTGAAACAAATGTAATAACTCACATTTCATATTTAATAATTTGAATTATAGGAAAAATAGAAAATTATAACATCAAAAAAAAAATTGTCTTTTTACAATTATAAATTAACTCGTTTTATATGTACAAAATATTTACATACAACAAACTAAGGGCCTTTTCAAATAAAACTAAATTCGTACTGAGAATAGAACAGATCTCAATCACTTTGGTTCTCATTTACTGACATGTTGTAATAACTTAAGTTTAAATTCCTAGGGCTAATATTTGAGTACTTCGGAGTTGCAGGAGCTGAAGATGACTCTTCAAACTAATGTAAAAATTTCATATCAATTAAATAAATAATTATAAAATCTACAAATTAAACACAGTAAATAGAATAAAATGTCTTCATTAATTGTTGGACAAGAGATAATAGTTCTTTTTTAAATAATTAAAAAATATATAGATGATTACTTATATGAATACACCAATTAAACCAGGTAATAAACCAGCATCTATGCCTTAAGCATTATTGAAAACCCTAAGCAAGAGCAGCCACTGACCCTTCAAATCATATATAACTGTTTGTAATTTGAGGTTTACTTGGTCATTCTACATTTAGATTATTTATTAATTTGGACATTATTATAGACTTATACATTAAACAATGAAACACATCCTTATATACAAGGAAACCCAAAAAAGAAACAATGCTCATAATTTCTGGAAGGTTGAAAAAAGTCAGAGAGGGACCCCCCCCCCCAGGTAAGGTATATAAGTAAGATAGATATCTGTATTGTATTGCCCATTGTAAAGCAGAACAACAAAGCTGGTCAACGCCAGTAAGGTACCTTCAGTTTCTTAACGAAACTTTAAGAAGATATCAATAAAGTAAGCTCAGTTATTTATTTGAGACCGAAAGTGGAATCACATCCTTTGCCTAAAGCAGGAGAATCGTAAGAAACCCTGATCCATTTTGGAACTAACTTTTTAATGAATTTTTACTGCCAAAAATATTTAAAAGTTGGCATATTATCAGAGCATTACCTACTTAAGCTTAATCTATTGAATTAAGAAGTTAATTCAAAAATTCATTGCTTATTAGCATTCATTACTTATTGTAACATTTGTAATATTTTGTAACTTTCACACAAATTGGTAAATCTGTCATTCACTTCACCAGACAATTTTAAATAGGTAAATTTATCATTTAGATCACCAGACAGGTTGGTCAGCTTGTCATTAAGCTCAGCAGACTGGATGGTCAACTTTTCATTTATTTCAGCCGACAAATTACTTAAACCAGCCTTTGAAGAGCTATCCTCAAACTCTACTGTTTTAGGATCTAAGCCCTGACTCAAATAATAATCAGGTAACCAATAGAAAGGTTCTCGAACAGTCACGAACATGTACTAGAACAGTCACAAACATGTAGACAGTTGGTAATTGTTCAAACAAAAAGTCTAGAACTCTTTTAAATCGTATGTTTAATGTTTCATGTTACATTATTTAAGTTAAACAGACAATCAAAGTTATGTCAAATTCTGATCAATAGTTAATCATTTTTACAGTTCAATTTTTCCACTGATATTTTCCCCTGCCAATGAATTAGAAATTTTGGATAAATCTTCTTCAGAAGAAAACTGTTAACTAAACAAACATGTTTAATTTAGGCACTAGGTAGAAAACAGCATCATACTACCTCAGCTATTAAACTTTTCAGGCAGTAATGATGGATTAAAATATTTTTTTAAAAGGACATCGGGGATGATAACCCTCGATTAAGGCAAACTATGGCTGAAATTTCATTCACATTTATTACATTATTATTTTAAAATGAAAATGAAGATTGAATTGGCTGCTTTTGGAATAAGCAGCCAAACGCAAGATTATTTGTTCTCCTTAAGGATACAGGCAGAAAAGAAGAGTAAAACTTGCACAGCTGTGTTTAATTCAATTTCAGAAGATATCTGAATTCCTTGGAATAGAGAAATATTCCACCAAATTTGATAAACATAGTGTTCAGAATATCAAGACCCAAAGGAATAGTTTGTTTCAATGAAACATGTAAGATGAGTTACTGGATGTGAGGTCTGTTAGCAAACTTCTGAAAAACTAGCTGGGTTAGTTTGGTGGTATTTGTAGGATGGGAGGTGATCAAAAGACCTATTAGCTATGTAGCTATAGCTAAAATTATGTAATTTAGGCAGCACAAAGTTGGCCAGGACAGCTAGTATTACTGTAACATAGTAAATTGAAAACCAATTTTCAATTTGAAAAACAAAATTAATTCCGTATGTGAACATATTATACAATTAAATAAAAATGAAGAATAATAAAATGAAATCATAAATATACATATTAGTCCTAGATAAAGAGATATTAGTAAAAAAAAAAAGTGCAAATGAGGGTAATAATTAATATCAGCCCATCCATAGTCCCCTTCTCTGCCCCCTAAATTCCCATTTTTCCAAATAGTTAATATTTTGAAGAAATCTGTTATTTAAAAAATAATCCGAAGATAATTAGTTCATGCTAATTAGCCAAAAAACAGCAAATGGGGGAAAATATTTATAAACTTTTGAAACTTTGTGGAAATACTTATAAGGGGTGTAGTAGTAATAAATATCTGGTGCGTGCGTGCAACACACAACTTTCACTTACCAACTTACTTAGATTAGAAATTAATGCGTTTTGTTAATTGCCACTTCTCAAATGAACAGAACGACTTCAATTATGAAAAATGGACTGTCATTAAATGCGTACTCCGCATGCGTGGGCTGAACGAGTTTTATGAGTTGAATGAATATTTTTCTTTTTTTCCCCTCTTTATGTTTTCTTTTATTTTTATCATATCTCATATTTAGTCATTTCTTATTTTAGGCGTAACGAGAGACATTTAATTTCTCCATATAAACAAAAACAAAGGTACTTTATAGGAAACAAAAAAAAAAAGGCCCCTACCCCATATAAGCACCCTCAGAACATTTTAATAATGCTAAAGCTTACCTGATATTAAAGAACACCTAATTTTTATTTAACATGACGAATTTGATAAAAATAGTTAAAGCCGTTTTTGAGATCATCAAATAAAAGGTAAAATTGGAAAAAAATTATGAAATAAAGTGCCCCCTCCGTTTGACCAATTTTGATGAAATGTTGGCTGTCACGTCTTTGGCATATCCATACGTCAAATACCCAGATTGATCAAAATCTTTAAAACCGTTTTTGAGTAAATAAAAGAAAAACGTGAAAATGATACAAAATTTATTAAGTAAAGTCCCGTTTTTGAGATCATCAAATAAAAGGTAAAATTGGAAAAAAATTATGAAATAAAGTCCCCCCTCCGGTTGATCAATTTTGATGAAATTTTTACAGTCATATCACGGGCATATAAATAGATCAAGTACTCAGTTTAATCAAAATCGTTAGAGCTGTTTTTGAGACAATCGAAAAAAACTTGAAAAATTATTAAATAAAGTACTCCCTTCCTTTGAGCAATTTTGATGAAATTTTTGCTGTCACATCGCGGGCATATACATACACTAAATACCCCATTTCAGGTTCGCATGGTTTATCGTTTTTGAGCTAGTCTGTTCACACACACACACACACACACACACACACACACACACACACACACAGACCATTTCGCGGGACTTGGTTATTTGGACTCAGGGGACCCCAAAACGTGTATTTCCGTTCAAAACTGGAAGTCAACATTTTTCACAATCGCAATACTTCCACTTACTGTAGGTAGGTGAAAGTAAAAAACAGAAAAGTTCCAAATATGAGCCAACCACAAAAACATTTATATCCCATATGTTATAATAAATCCATTTGAGAGAGCACAATCAAAAAATTGATATCATTTTCATAATCAGCACCTTAATTAACCATATATCCAACCCCATAATGTTTAAATTGGACAAGTTGTAATATAAAAATCGATACCTGAGAGAGCCTGAGATTTTAAATTGATATTTTTTTTTAATATCAGCATCCTTGATAAGCTAATAATTGATCTTAAGATCGATATACGGTAATTTATTATACCCTTTAAGATTTTCATAAAAACGGTCAACTCAATCATGTATACCAATAGGGATAAATCCAAAAAATGAGCTAATATATTTATATTTAAATAATTAAAACCAAGCTTAGAATGTTACGTTAGGTATATCTGTTATAAAGATCATACCATGACTTTTATTTTCCGGTCTGAAATATAAAAGTCATGATGTAATTTTTATTTATTTATTAGAGCTACACAAGCAAGGAAGAGAGGACGTCCACCGACTGATTGGGACCAGGAGATAAAGAAGAGTTGGGGAATACCTCACTTAAAACTTGCTTGGGATAATTTTTGTGCAGAATTTTACTAAGGAATATTTTTTGTGTTAAAGAAGTCTACAAAATATAAACAGTTGTGTCAAAAAAATGTAAAAAAAAATTGGATTTCAGGGGGTGGAAAAGGGGGGACACGCCTCCCTAGTGGTGGGAACTTCACTGTTTCTTACTACTACATACCTTAAGAGTATTTTCCCTAATGTTTCAAAATTTTATAAATTGTTTCCCCCATTTGCTGGTTTTTAGACTAATTATCTTCAAACTAGATATAATAATTTTATTCATTATGTTGAACTGGCTAGTAAATAAATGAATACTGCATAACATCCCAATAGTTTTTAAGAAAAAGTACAACCATAAAAAAATCCTACAAAACAATGCATGAAAACAAGGAAACAACCTCAGATAACCATTAGCAAGAAGCGATGGGAAGTGTAAATTAATGGGATTGTTAAGGTTTGTTAAATTGTAAATTAATTTTTTTTTTTCAATTTAAGGCTCCTTCCATTGTATTGTCACATTTATTAATTTGTTTAGTTCTAAGTTGTTAATCTTGTTTTTCTTGAATGTTAAAAATATAATTATATAAATGAAACAGCACACTACACTTTTAATGTAGAGACTATCACAAAAACACACACTTATATTATGAACACACATGTTACGGGCTTACCATCGAATACTGAAGAAAACATCCAACAACAATAATATGAAGAAGAAAGGGGAAAAAAAGATACAACTACCCTTAATTTCAGCAAAATTAGAGCACTACCTGCATTTCTTTATCATCCTCGTCAAGTCCTCTTTTTTGCGCTATTGTTCTCAATAAAGCCTTCCCTTCTTCTTTGGTCTGTTAAAAATATTTACAAATAACAATTAAGCATAAACATATAGTCTAGAATAAAATTTATAAAATAAATGAATTGCACCTGTCTTCTCATTAATTAATTCTGTTTTTATTCTCACTGATTCAAATCTATAGATTATAATACCATACAGAAATAAAAAAATCAGTATATAGAAGTTATTAAAATAAAGACAAAAATTAACCCAAGGTTTGTTCTAATAAGCATTTCAACCAGTACCTCTTTCGCAACTCAGTACATCTTAACTAACAACCCAGTTTTACAACAAGAGCCAAACCACTGATTCCCTCAAGTTTCTGATGTCCTGGAGAGTAAGACGTGAATCCAGGTATTGCTCATAATTGCATCACAATAAAGTAGATATGAAGGAATTTTTCTGACAGGCCTAAGCGATGATATGGCCAGTAATAAATGTGAAGCAGGCAACTGATTGAGCCATTGTCAGGTTTTGAGGGATGCAGCCATTCTTATTACTTGCAACAACTTTCCTTCACACTTCCTAGCATAAGACAAATCTATAAGCAGAACTACAGTATAAAGGGGAGTAAGGTTGGGAATTTTGTGCACCTTCTGCTCTGTCATTGCCAAACAGTCCTCACCATCCTTGGATCCATTGAAAAGTCACCTTTGTACCATGTTTCTTTAAAGATTTTATTAGTTTCTTCGAAGTCCAAGTTTTTCTACTTCTGATTACCCATTATGCTGGGATTTTAATACAGTGATATATATTAGGGTCTCAATAAAAATAGGAATTCTGCAATTTTTTCCGATCTCGGAGCATATGTAGTTCCGGAGATATAGCCCCTAGTTTTCCATCATACTTCGGTGCTACCAGTTCTGAGACAGTTAACTCCCTTGAGTAGACTCCCACTAATATATTATGCTTTGAGAAAGCCTCGGTGCATGGGATTCCACTTCTGGTTGGTCTTAACCTAATGATGCCTAATGATCTACTTTTAAGTGACATTCCACGTCAGTCACTTCTTACAATTTACAAGAGGAGGATGTCTGAGAATTCTAATCCGTTCAGACATAACATTGTAAAATTACAAAAAATAAAATAAATAGTGATTCAAACATATTCTTCCAATCTCAGTTTGCGGTTAGATGTGCGAATCAACCCTTAATTTTTTCCCCAGCTTCTATGTTAGGTTTATCTCTCCAACATAAAAAAGCTTTTCTCTTCTGCTATAGATATTACTACTGCAGTCTGACTTTCTTTCATCCAATTATTTTTTTTAAACAAATGATTTTTCCCAAAAAATCTTCCTCTACTTCCATTACTACTTCTCATCACTCTTGGGATCCTCTTCTTTTTCATTTCAAATTTCAAAACATCTCGCAGGAGGAGTTTTAGAAGTAAGACTTGCACTGCCTCTTGAGGCACAGATTTCTAGGCCCTGGTGACTCATAGCAGAGCTAACCCCTGAATCATCACCAGCTTGGTTTTTCGGCGTGAGGGTTTCCTGAACCAGATAGGAAGGGGTATCTCAGAATAGCCAATATCGTTAGCATTATCATTTTTATTTATGAATAAACAAAAATGAGAGATAAATTGATTAAGAATTTTTTTCTATTATAATTTTAAAATTATTTAGTTCCATATATATTATCGATCTTTCTACATCAGATGTCAGCTATAAGTAAATGTTCAGCATACCAATTAAATAAACTCAAGGTCAATCTAAACATTACATCCATGTCTATGGATGATTTTTGGAATTACTGAAATAAAATTACTTATAATCACAAACTTCTTTGTAAAAAATCAAAAATAAATAAACAACACTGAATATGTATAATATTATGCCCTTAAACATCAGAATTTCTATATATATTTCCGTAATAATTGGTTTAAAAAGCGATTATTATAGAAGATATCGGATTGTTTTTATAAAGACTTTGAAATACATTAATTTTTTATTAGGTAATATTTGCTATATTTAATATTTAGTTATATTATTTGACTTTTTGAGGGAGTAGTCCATGCTAAAAGGCCCAATTTTAAGAATTCCTTAAGATGAAAAAATTGTAACAAATGTTAGAATCAAGCCACGAACAAATTGTCAGTCATATGTTAATAATACGACAAAAAAGAAACCTGTACTGTTGACCATGGTTTTCTAAAGATATCATATCATGTTTACGGAAAAATTATGTAAAGCATGCGTTTTCAAATGAATCTGGGCATATAAGTAAATTACCTCCTCATAATTCAGGCATTTCTGAGCAAAGGTATAAGCCAATTCTAGTTGATTTTTTTTTAGATGAAAATTGGCAAGATATTTGTAAGCTTGACTCAGCTCAGATTTATTTTCCATCCCCGAATTCGTATCATTTTCATTGACAAATTCTGAAAAGGCAGAGGCAGCTTGGTCGGGATTTGATAATTTGTCAAACAACCTAAAATCATAAAATACAAACAGCTATTATTTACATTTAAAAGTTCAAAGTTAAAATAGATATAAATGTTTACTTGGCAAGTTTTAAAATGGCTGAGCCTTCGACATCTCCAACACTCCTAGCTTTATAAAAACACTTAAGAGCCTCTTGAACCTTATCTAATTTTTCATACGTTTCGCCAAGGGCAACCAACATACGACTGTCATTTGGCCTCAAGTTCTGAGCTTGTTTGTAATAATATAAGCTATAACTTGGCATTTTCAATATTTCGTAGGTCTGTCCCAAACCATACCAAGCTCGGTAATCACGTCTATTAACCTCTAAAATGAATTTTAAAAACATTAAAGTATTTTTAAGAAAAAAAACAAAATAATAAAATTTAATACAAAATAAACCTATTGCTTGTCTATAACTCTGGATAGCAGCGTTAGTATTCTTCATTTCCATGTATTCATGTCCCATTAACGTCCAGGCAGCAAGATATTGAGGGTTTAGTCGAAGTGCCCGCTGAAAGTACAAAACAGCCTTGTGATGGTCTGAACGAAGACTGTAATAATTTCCTGAAACAGATTATAGAGACTAGTATATTAAAAAAATAAATAAATAAAATAAAAATGTCGAAACATATTAAATTAAATACCTATAACACAGCATGTTTCGATTCTATATTTATCAATTTCTGAGACTTCCTGAGCTAAATATGCCAGCTCTACTCTCATCTCTTTAACATACAGTAGATTAGAAAGAGTATCCATATTGTCAAGATTATACGGATCCATCTTCCTTAACTTCCTAAAAGTGGCTATTGCCTCAGTTACCTCTTCAAATTAAAAAAAAAAAAAAAAAAAAAATTAAAGCAAAGTAGAAATTAAAAAAAAAAAATTAAAATATATGTATATATATTTATATATATATTTCATTAAATCACCTCTTTTGTTGTGGAAAACAATAGCTTTTTGTGCCAAAAGATAACTGCTACCATTAAATCCAGCATTTTGAAGTTCATTATAAATATCTAAAGCTTCATCATTCATTTGCTGTTCTAGGTATGCATGAGCAAGGAAAAAATGCTTCATCCAATGGTCAGGAAGAGAGAGTGACCTTAACTTTAAAAAATAAATAACAATCACATAAGACAAGTAAAATAAACAATAATTGTGAAACAAAATAATAAGAAAAATACTTTTGCTCTATCTGTTATAAGATTCACCAATTCCAACCAGGCCCCCCAATGCAATGGTTCTAAAGTTACAGATTCTGAGAGGACTTGCCTCGCTTCATCTAATAAATCTAATCGTTTTAATACTACTCCATATAAATAAAGACAAAAAGCATCTAAGTTTCCACGGAGGTAATCAGCACGGAGCTCTGTGCAAAGTCTTTGAAGCTCTGATACAAGTTTAGGATCTGGTCCAGCAAAAAGCTCATTAAGATTGTCAATTTTTTTTCTTTCTAAAGAAAAATATTTCGCATACATGTTTAAAAATTTAGCACAGTTTGATTTACAATTTTCAATATAAAATGCACACCTAAAATAAAAACAATTATAAATTTTAATACACCAAATAAATATTCTTCATACATCTAACATTAAAAAAAAATTATATAACCTATCATATTCCTTTAGGTCAAAATAACTCTTAGCCAACAAATAGCTGTCGTATTCTTCTAAGTCAACAATTGGTTCTCTAGGAAGGTAACTGCTAACTTTGATGTGGCTCAGGCAATGATTTAACTCTGATAACCTAAAAACAATAAGGAAGACGTCTACACATTTAAGCAAATCAATTTATTCTTCTCAGACAATAACAACTGATAAATTTTTAAAAACTGGAATGTAATTTAATTAGGAACAAATACATTAACTGCATGCAAGTAGATTGATTAATATTGCCTTAGCTTTATTGAAAAGCTAATGAGCTAGAAAGTGAGGGAATAACTAAGAAATGACGAGGAAAGATCTTGGACCAAAGGGGTCTTGAAGCTATGATTCCCCTGGACTCCAACAATAACAAATTTCCCCTATTCACTTAGTTTCGCAAAAAATTAAAAGTATTTCAAGATAGTAAATTTTAATTATACCAGGTGTGTAAATATGAAACCGGAATTCGCCAATGATAGGAGTTAGCAGTCAATATAATCTTCTAACTAATCCGTCAGTGGTGTTATCTGCTTTTGCCTACATGTAATAGAGATCCAATTGATACCAACATCAGTTTCATTCTATAACCGTGTTTTTAGTGGCGTTGAACATGTCGACTTTTGTGCCAACAAATCAAGATTTGCAGACAGCATTTATTTTCCGTTTCCTTCTGAAACAAATTGGAGCATTATCACATAGGATGCTTGTTGAAGCTTACGTGGAGCATGCCCTAGGCAAATCTCAATGTTTCGATTGGTTCAAAAAATTTAAAGATGGGTTTCGATAAAAGAAACAAAGACCGTGGAAAACCACAAAAAAAAAACTTTGAAAACGCAGATTCGGAAGCGTCTGTTGGACAATTATTACATGTGACACCGTCTCCATTTGTTTGAAAGGCATGGAAAAGATCCAGAAGGTCGGAAAATGGGTACCTCACCAACTGAATGACAGGCAGCAGGAAGCTCAAAAAACCTCATGGCAAATGCTGCTCGCCAGGTACAGAAAAAAAGTCATTTCTTCATCAAATTGTGACTGGTGATGAAAAGTGAATTTACTTTGAGAATCCTAAGCGTAAAAAATACTGGGTAACTCCTGGTGAACCATCGGCATCGCTTGGGGAGGAAGAAAATGCTCTGTGTCTGGTGTGATCAATGGGTGTTACCTACTATGAGCTGCTGAAACCTGGGGAAACTGTTAATACGGAACGCTACCTACAACAGATGATAAATTTGAATAAAGATTTGCGCCAAAAAGTCCCAAATATCAAGAAAGGACACACAAAGTGATCTTGCTCCATGACAATGCCCCATCACATTCGGCTAAACGGACCAAGGAAACGATCCAAGTGTTTGGTTGGTAAATTCTTCCGCATGCGGCTTATTTACCAGATTTGGCCCCATCCGATTACCACCTATTTGCATCGATGGGACACGCACTAGCTGAGCAGCGCTTCACTATTTATGAAAATGTACGAAATTGGTTAAGTGATTGGTTTGACTCAGAAGAGTAAGCATTATTTTGGCGGGGAATCCAAAAATTGCCTGAATGATGGGAAAAATGCATAGATAGCGAAGGACAGTACTTTGAATAAAAAAGTATGTATCATTTTTACACAATCAACTCTTATTTGCTATTTGAAAAATTCCGGTTTCATATTTACACACCTGGTATATATATACTAGCTGTATATCCCGGTTTCACCCGGAGAATTTCATTTTTTAAATCTATAAACTGAGACTTTTTTCGACTCAAATGGTCAATTTTGTAAAAATCAATGTAAAGCGAGATCAAAACGATTATTATAAAAATAAATATACCCAGAGATCGGCTGAAGTTATGCAATTTTAATATGGACAGGTGTTTGCACCTGGTCTGAAAGAACCACTGAGCGAAATTTGGAGAATTTAGGACAAGCGATATCGATTTCTATAAAGAACAAACAGAATTTCATCTTTATATACATAGATTATAGCTGTATATGCCGGTTTCACAGGGGGAATTTCATTTTTCTAAAGAAACGGTCGATTTCGTAAAAAAACATTGTAAAGTGAGATCATTATGATTTTTATAACAATAAAGAATATACCTAGAGATCGGCTGAAG
Source organism: Aelia acuminata (assembly GCA_911387785.2). Taxonomy (NCBI): domain Eukaryota; kingdom Metazoa; phylum Arthropoda; class Insecta; order Hemiptera; family Pentatomidae; genus Aelia; species Aelia acuminata. The sequence continues at coordinate 137,317,955 of OU426979.1, forward strand.
TTATGCAATTTTAGTATGGACAGGTGTTCGCACCTGGTCTGAAAGAACCACTGAGCGAAATTTGGAGAATTTAAGAAAAACGGTATGGATTTCTATAAAGAACAAACAGAATTTCACCTTTATATGCATAGATTATAGCTGAATATCCCGGTTCCACATGGGGAATTTCATTTTTCTAAAGAAACGGTCGATTTCGTAAAAAAACATTGTAAAGTGAGATCATTATGATTTTTATAACAATAAAGAATATCAGCTGAAGTTATGCAATTTTAATATGAACAGGTGTTTCCACCGGGTCTGAAAGAAACGCTTAGCTAAATTTGGAGAATAAAGAATGTCAGCTGAAGTTACGCAATTTTAATATGGACAGGTGTTCGCACCTGGTATCAAAGAACCACTGAGCGAAATTTGGAGAATTCAGGACAAACGGTATGGATTTCTAGAGATTTCGTAAAAAAAAAAAATTGTAAAGTGAGATCATTATGATTTTTATAACAATAAAGAATATCAGCTGAAGATCGGCTGAAGTTATACAATTTTAATATGGATCGGTGTTTGCACCTGGTCTGAAAGAACCACTGAACGAAATTTGGAGAATTTAGGACAAACAGTATGGATTTCTATTCTAGAGATTTCGTAAAAAAAAAAAAAAAAAAAAAAAAAAAAAAAAAAAAAAAATTGTAAAGTGAGATCATTATGATTTTTACAACAATAAAGAAGATCGGCTGAAGTTATGCAATTTTAATATGGATCGGTGTTTGCACCTGGTCTGAAAGAACCACTGAGCAAAATTTAGAGAATAAAGAATATCACCTGAAGATCGGCTGAAGTTATGCAATTTTAATATGGACAGGTGTTCGCACCTGGTCTGAAAGAACCACTGAGCGAAATTTGGAGAATTTAAGAAAAACGCTATGGATTTCTATAAAGAACAAACAGAATTTCATCTTTATATACTTAGATTATAGCTGTATATCCCGGTTTCACACAGGGAATTCCATTTTTCTAAAGAAACGGTCGATTTCGTAAAAAAAAAAAAAAAAAAAAACATTGTAAAGTGAGATCATCACAGTATGATACTCAATGATCAACAACATTCATGATGAAACTAGTTTTCACAAACCATTTCAAAGGAACATTCATAAACATTATTACAAACTCACTAACCATTTGGTACTATGCATTAAACCTCTAATAGAGCATTGGTAAATTCCTTTCAAGAGATCAGCTTTAACTTCTTCTAGATTTAAAATAACTGAAGTTTCCATCTTCAGAATAACTCACATTTGTTTTCAATTGTAACAGTAATTTGGAGGTAAATTTCTTCAATTTTGAAATCGATTTAGCTCTCGATTAACAAACTACTGAAGGCTTAATCCAATAAATAAAATTATTATTTTTTAATTTTGTTTCTCAAAGCTATCAACGATAAAAATTATTATATTTTATTATTACTATAATCCATAGCGCAATATTGCGAAATAGACCCTGTTCAAACGTTAGATTAGGAAATCTAGTCAGTGTTGCTAGTTGCTATTTGTATTTACATCTACAGTGGAAGGTTATGTATACGTTTCGGTGTTATTAATGAGGATAGGATTGAGTGTGACAATGATTTAAAAATTCTTAAATTATATCTAGACAACATACTTTTTGGACATGGAAGCTGTCGTAGCTAGTGTAGACAATATTAGATTTGACATAGAAATTGCATTAGAGCAACAACATGGAGCTTTACCTTTGCCTTTCCCTGGCATGGATAGTAAGTAAATTATTTTACAATGCTGAAGCTTGGTTTGGCAAAGTTTTAACTGACATTTTTTGCGAAAACGAAGTATTTACTGCTCCTAATTCTTCTTTTACAGAGCATTTATTGTTTTTAGGAAACAGGTTTTAATTCCAATCTCATCTCTCAATTAATTTTGTTTTCCTCTAAGATTTTAATAAAATCCTATTCTCTTTTTCTACTGATTGTGCCCCTGAAATTATTTTAATATAACTCATATAACATCTATGATGTATTTGGACTTCTTAAACTATTTTCATTTATTAAACCAATGTTGTGTATAGAATTAATACTAGGCTTGTTAAATTTCATTGATTAAATAAAAAATATATGCACATCAAATCTTTAAACTCGTTTTTCTTAAAATAAAGCTTAAAGTAGTTAGAACCTTATCTAAATAATGTGTGAATTTGCTGATTATGGTAAAGACAATGTGACTTTCTTTATTTTATAATAATGGTATATGCGCATGTGGCTATTAGTAAGGAACAGTTATTGTTCAAACAAATTTTCATTTAAGTTTATTTTTGTATTTTACAGAATCTATTGTGGCTGTGTGTGAATTTTATGCCAAAGGAAGTTGTGCGAAAGGTACTGCATGCCCTTTACGACATGTCAGAGGAGATAGAACTATTGTATGTAAACATTGGTTGAGAGGTCTATGCAAAAAAGGTGACCATTGTGAGTTTTTACATGAATATGATATGACCAAAATGCCTGAGTGCTACTTCTATTCACGATTTAGTAAGTTATATATTTTCTGTATACATACAATTTTGAACCTCTTAAATCTTATTAAACTGTTCAATGATAATTAAACTGTGATAATTATCTATTATCACAAATCTAGTTTTGGTAATAATTTCAGAGCTAAATCCCCTTTGTTACTTCTTGGTTTGACAGCTCACGTGACCATGATAATAGTTTTGCTATCTCGTTGCACTTTTGTGAACCACTGCCCTTCCTTACCTACAAATGTCAAATTTATGCTTAGGTTATACTTAATTTTGTGTTGTTTTTTGTATTATTTCATGGTGACGTCATCTCATTCCTCACCACTTTCACCTTTTTTCTAATAATAAAAGATCGAATAATCCTTACTTATTATTTTTATAAATAAATCCTTTTGAAAAACCCGCATCCCCCCACCATTGGGTGTACATACATTTTTCATATTTTGCAGTATCAGTACTTAGGAGTTGCTGAAAATATTTTCAAACCCAAGGAAACTACCATCATCTGGGAAGAATTTTGTCCCGGGACGATTTCATCTTCGGCCAGAAAAGTGATGATGCGTCCTATTTTCCTGTATCTGGAGCAATGTTTCTCATACAGGAACACTTGATATGTCTGAGCTCCCCATAGCTCCAGCATCAATACTGGTCTCCATTTCCAGGACTCTAAAGCCTTTTAAACCAGTTCATTATGATTAACCATCTCACTACAGCTCCAACACCATACTGGTCTCTTTTTCCAGGAATCTAAAGCCTCCAATACCTTTGAGATCACATCTTCCAGGTCACTATGGTTCACCCCCCCCCCACTGTTGGTATTGTTTATGTTTGGGATATTTGCAAGGCCACAAGAAACCTCTGTAGTTGTCGATAGGGCATCCACTAGCAATTTAGGACGAGCCAGATGCATTGCTCTCTGAAGCTTCAAGTCCGACAGATAGCTTTCGGGTATCTTTGACTGAACATAAACATTATATAATCAAATAAGAATCACATTCAATTGTTGAAGCTTTGAAAAAGTGGCAACCATTCATTATGTCAAGCCATTTTCAACTTATTATAGATAACTGTAGTGTTGTTTGATAATAATGATGTGTGATAATCATCGAACAACAAAGATCATAAGAGATAAGATATTAAGATGGAGAATCAAACTTGCTCCCTATAAATATGACATCATTTACTTACCAGTCAAAGCAAATATTTCAGCTGACACACTATCAAAAGTTTCTTCTACAACAAATACAGTTTTACTGCATGAATGGCATGTGAGAACGTGATACCCAGTTTTACGAGGATGTGTCTTTAAGTGAGACTACAAGGTTTTACTGTCTCCAGTGATTTTTCTAAATTCAAGTAATCTCTTTATATTCATTATTACCTTTTTTTGCTCACCTATCCCGTCTGTTCAAATATATCAGGTTTCCTATGCCAGAGTTGGGGGGGGGGGGATATTGATTTCAAATTATGAAATTTAACCCTGGGACTCAAACTCATATTCTTTAGGTTGTATTAGGTTTTAGAAGCAACATGTAATTTTAATGGATTAGCCCTTTCGGCCAACATGTCCCCTTATATTAACATTATTTTATTAAACTACTTTATTACCCACCTGCCCTTTATATTTGGAAACAATTAATTCACTTAACTTAGCTTAGCATTTACTTTTTTTTTGTAAATTAAAATTCTTCTTTTCCAAATTTTCAGATGCTTGTCACAACAAGGAGTGCCCTTTTCTTCATATTGATCCAGAAAGTAAAATGAAAGACTGCCCTTGGTATGATAGAGGTTTCTGTAGGCATGGTCCTAATTGTAGGCATCGCCATGTCAGGAGAGTACTGTGTATGAATTATTTAGCTGGTCTATGCATTGAAGGACCCGATTGCAAGTTTATGCAGTGAGTAGTTTAGAATTCTCAATGCTAACATATACAGTTTTTTTTAAATTTCTTTTGCTGTTATAAATGATATTTAATTCATTAATTTTTTCTCTTCAACCTTTTTTTCCTTCGTACCAAAGAAAAAATACAGTCGCATGTACCATATTTTTTTTTCTTGTTAAACCATCTAAGATAAATAAAATAAAATGTTAAATTAACTTTTAAAAAAGTTTTCATAGAGATCTCATTTTATTTTAACAGTTAGGGTCCCTGGAATCCAAAAATGTGATTATTGAATAAAAAATGTTCTGTTCTTTCTTATTCATAAGTGGCCCCCCATTACAGTCAGCGAAATATATGGTTAATCCCTGTTGGCCGATTAACTTGCTTCATGTATATTTAATTAGTCTTTTTTAGCTTGATTAATGCACATTAAGTAACCTTACTTGACATCAACTCTTTGATGTAAAACTGTATATCAGGCAAAGAGTCCTCTCATAGTTGACTAAAAAAATCCGCTATCAGACCTAATGGTTGAAAGAACTCCATAAGTTCTTACACCACCCTGGTAAAGCCTCCCTGATTACACATTGTCCCCACATAGTTTTATTTGTTTGTTTAACATCCCTTTATGCTATTAAGGCTAATCGGACAAGGCTGTAGTGAGAGTCCTAAATTTTGCCTATCCAGGTATAGTTAGGATAGGAATATTTAACAAGTACCTGACATCGTACAGGCTCGTGACCTCCATTTTACGTAGTAATCCATTAAAGGGGACCTCCTATCCGTCCCCACGTAGTTGAGCATGAATCAGTGAAGCTCCTTAAATTATCCATAGATTTTGGCTGCTTTTAGTAACTTTACTGCATGGTACGGATAAATCCAGGTGATAAGCTGTTATTGTAGCGTTCCCTAAGACCAGATATATCTAGTAATTTCTTTTAAATTATTAATAATATTCATTACCTTAAAATATTTGGTTTTTCATTTTAATAAAAAAGTTTTCCTATTATTAATATCGTAACATGGCTTAAAATAGTGTTAGACTTGTTGTTGGAACGGACTAACAGCTGGAACAAATTATCATAGTATATGTTTGTGACTACGATGTTCGAGTACCAGCTATGCCGACCTAGAAGCTTCGAGGCTGTTCTCCTTACGACTAAATATAATGAATAATGTACTGGAGAGTTAGTCTTGTTCTGAAGCTCAAGTCATATGGTTATTTCTGTTTTATAAAGTGATAATTTTTGTATCCTGTTTAAATATTTGTTTTCATAATTTGTGTGGCACTGAAAATTGTTATTTTTCTGTGAATAAAAATTGTTTAACCCACCTAAGTGTTACAATATATATTTTTTGCCTTGGGTGAACTGTTTTAGATCACTTCAACACTTGCTTCATTGGCTTTTCCTTATTTAGAAATCTTCTTTTCATTGATGCGGAAATCATAGGTCGTTCGCTCCCCTGTATGTTCGTACATCAAGGAGATCTGACTTATGCTGGAGCTTACCAGAGTATGGTCTAACTGGTTGACAGTAATTCCATTGCCATCTACCCTTGTCAATGTGGTGCGGAAACAAGGTGCTGCCAACAATCTAATTCTGATTTAAAAATTTATGAGATGGTGGCCATTATCACCATTTATCATTTCTTATGTCATGAAGGCTATGCCTACCTAATATATTGCCATAGCAACTTTTTTTTCCAACTTTAGTATTAAAGTCACCTGCTATAATCTTAATATCTTCTCTTGGACACACATTGATTGTTTTTTCAAGCAAGTCGTAGAAATCCTTCTTCTCTTGCTCCTCAGAAGTCTCAGTTGGTGAGTGGCAACTTATCAGGATGTAATTAAAGAGTTTGTCCTTAATTCTAATTAAACAAATCTGCAGGCTCACTGGTCTGAAGTCCATTATTAAATGTTTACACCTTGCAGATACCCCAAAGCCCGTTACTTAGGTAAGCAGCCTATCATCGCAGCTGTAGAAAATGGTGTGGTTTTTCCTTTCTCAACCCATCTGATTTCCTGAAGTTCAGTTATGTTGGTTTTGTATGGGTCGTAGTATCCCAGATCTGTATAAGGTTGGAATATTCCAGTATCCATTGGTAAAATCCATTTGACAAGAGCCGTAATGTTTCCCTTTAGACAGTCCAGCGAGTTTTCATAATTATTTAAGTTTAAGGGGAGATGATAATTGGCTCAGTTGCCCCAAGTCAGGTGGAGGGGCTGTCTCCTCTAAGCCTGCCGACATGCTTTCCCATCCGGGGGAGTTACCTAGGGAAGGTAACCTTAGATTGATTTGAGTGTAGTATGCTGTAATCAGTTCCCACAGCCTGGAGGACCATTGCTTATCTGCGGTATTTATACCGGACGATGGGGCCGCCATGGAAGGTTTGTATATATCTCTGGGATATTTGGACTGGATCAAGACAAGATCTATTTGATTGTGTTTCTTTCCATCTGGAGAGCCCCAAGTCACCTTGTGGATATCTTTGTGCAGGAAGTAATTGCTGCTCACTGCCATGCTACTTTCTTTGCGTAATATTTAAGCTTGAAGCTGTTATCATTGGTTTCCTCATTCTTGATGTGGAGCACTTTCCTAGGTCTGACGAATTCTTTCTTGCCTAACTTTGCATTAAACTCTCTTATAATCGATATCATCGTGACTTGGCAAGCATTGTTGTTCTGCCTGTGTTTGCTCTTAATAAGAAGGTACTTCCTCAAACAGACCATCTATATGCCCTTCCATCTGATCTGGATTTCCTCATCTATCTTTACTTAATAATTCTTCTTAGAAATTGTGACTTGCTCAGACCTAGAAAAGGCTTCTTACATTCTTCGTTCATAGTGTCAAGGCAACATTCAATTTTGCTATTTTCATACATCTTGAATATTATTTGAGGTTTTATGGTTCATATTAGACCTATTTTAGAACTTGAAATCAACTTTATTTTTATTTTTTAGCCCAAGGTTTGAGCTTCCTGCAGCTGATGCTACCCAGAGAGATCCAAAAAAGTTGTTAATAGTTTGCCATTTTTGTGGAGATCCTGGGCATAAAGCTCTCTTCTGCCATAAAATGCCCCAAGAAATGAGAGAAAATGAAGCTCGTTTGCAAGAGCAAAGAGTAAGTTTTAAGTACTTATCTGATTATCCTCAGTGTTCTATTTGAAAAATTAAGTGGTATTGAATTTAATTCACTATATCGCACGTGGGTAAGAAGATATCTACAACTCGAAAGTTATCAATTTTGAGTTTTACACATACCATTTAAATCAGAATGACTAAACCTAAAATGCCAGAATATGGTCAAATAGTATTTTTTTTTTTTTTTTTTTTGTTCGATACCCCTACCTGGCCATGGGCTACTCTACAGGTGTAACCAACCTAACCTAACCATGGAGGTTAGGTCGAGATTTTTTCCATGGGGCCTCCACAAAATAAAAGTCAACCATCCCAAAGCGGATTCGAACCGCCGCCGTTCAGCTTGAGCATGTTAAGGCGCTCTAACAAGCTCGGCTATCCCTGGCCCGGGCAAATAGTGTTAATAGTTACATACAAGTAAGGCAAAATTTACCAATTTTTTTATGAAGGGGATGATCGTGTTAACGCAAGTAGAGTGCAACTTATGATTTACAGCCCCAATGGTAGACTATTTGTGATCAAAAACTATTTACCCTAGTTCCTGTTGGTATTTACATAGTATAATTGAGAATACAGTGGAAACTTCACGTGTGATTATCCAAAAAATAAAAACCAGTTTTTTGAGTTTTAACCACCTTCTTGCTTATGTGCGATATGATCAGTCTTAAAACATATTTACAAGTATAAATAAAGTTCTTATAACTATTGGTCATTTTAATAAATTAGCAAGGAAACTTTCTAATGAAGTTTCTACTTAAAAAAAAAAAAAGAATAAATAGCTCCAGTTTTTATGATTCTGCTAAAACAAAATCTGGTGCGATGCATGCAACACAACAATTTGACACAGAACACAACTTTTACTTACAAACTTACTTTGATTAGAAATTGATGTGTTTTGATAATATGTAGTACCATTCCTCAACTTCACACATTTTTCCTCATTTATATGCTTATCTTTGTTTGTCTCCATAAGTTATAGAGTATTTGTATTGCGAAACTTGAAAGTTCTCAATACTTTTCAATTCATTATTGCTTATTTCTTTTTTTTACTGCTTGTTTTGTTCTTTTACTGCGATTTGTTTTTTGTTAATATATCGTGAAGGGGAATCGATAGAAAGTGTATTTACGCCTCGTAGTAAAGTTTGTCTCTTATGCCTTTCTGGAAACCGAGAACAATTATTATCCTCTAAAACCGCTTTATATTGCATTCAGAATCTATTATGGAACTAAAGTTTCTAAACTAAAATATAATTAATTAAAGATTATCTTATACCATATTTTTTCACACCATAAATGCTTTCTATAATTTGAGCATCACGTATTTACACTCTTAAGCAAACTGAATTTTTTAATTGTTAAATAAAAGTTGTTATTTGTGATGATACAGTAATGCAAGCATTATACTCCATCATGTCTGATCTTATAATTCTCTATTTAGTTGATAAAAACTTCATTCAGTTACCATGGAAACGAATAATTTCCATTATGTTCCAAAGCACTTAGATAACTCTTACTTATAAACAATGGTCTGTTGATTAAAGGACTAATGTGCATGCATCAGCACAACATATTTTATGGGTTGTCGAAATATCTTTCTTTTTTTCTCCTCAATATGTTTACTCGATTTTTTTAATATTTTATATTTATCCATTTCTTATTTTTAGGCATAATGAGACATTTAATTTCTCAATTTAAACAAAAAAAAAAGATAGTTTATTGGAAAACAAAAAAATCCCCTTCCCCATTTAAGTACCCTCAGAAGATTTTAATGATGATAAAACTTACCAGATATCAAAGAATACTTGATTCTCATTAAACTTGGTGTTTTAGATCAAAATAGTTACAGCCCTTTTTGAGAAAAAAATGTAAAAACGAGACAAATTTATTAAATAAAGTGTCCATTCCATTTGACCAATTTTAATAAAAATTTTGCTGTCACATTGCGGGCATATACATACATTAAATACCCAATTTCAGGTTTGTAAGGATTATAGTTTTTTGAGCTGCCTGTTCACACATACACAGACCATTTCGCGGGACTTGGTTATTTGGACTCAGGGAACCCCAAAATGCGTATTTCCGTTGAAAACTGGAAGTCAAAATTTTTCACATTTGCAATACTTTCCCTTACTAAATATTTCATTTATAGGTAAGTGAAAGTAGAAAGAAAACCTTTCAAATTTTCGCAAATAACATGATGGTTTCAGTAAAATCAAATTTCCTCCTTTGTTGCTTTGTAATTAACAATTCAAATTAACATTTTATCAAGTGCTTATTTGTGCCCACTTATGTGAATTAAAAAAAAAAAAGATATAGAGAAAATCAGCAATCAGTGAAAAAATCAAATTCTTTATGTAACAATAGAATAGAGATTCCTTTTACAATATGAAATTGAGGATAGTGTAGATTAAAGAAAACCAAAATTTTTCAGAACCAAACAAATATTGTTGGGAGATTTGGAATGAATAAAGTACTGGTCACTAAAATTGGAATGAGATTGCAGTTTATAAGAATTTTCTATTTTGCTCTATTAACTTGGGTTACAGGAATATGAAGTACTGCATCTTGCTAATGTATTTTAAGTTGGAGTAGTCGTCATTAGTCATGTCTGATAAGAGCATCTTCTCGGTTTTTTATTTTTATATTCCATAATTGTTTTAGTCAAGGAAGGAGAAGAGAAATGAAAAGTTATAATCTGCAGAAAGGCATTGCTGTGATTCAGAATAGTATAGAAAACCTGTTTGTACAAAATTCAAAGTCAATTTCAAATTAAACATTAATGAGCATTGTGTAATTTTCAAGCAGTCAAAATATGCTCCAACTACAACTATTTATATGAGTGCTCATATATCAGTGTTTCGTGAATTCATTATAAACAAATTTAGCTGGATAAGTAAATTATAATATTATTTTTTACATCACTATCTCATACCAAAACTTTCTTAGGAATTAATGTCTTATGGAACTATGATTTTACTAGATAATTAAGCGTGTTTTTTCTGATTAAAAATTATTTTTGGTTAGTGTTATCAAGAACTTATCATGTAATGAAGCCATGCTCATTTTATTGTATATTGGTGTTATAACTGAGAGTATTAGATTTGACTTGTATTTTTTCATGTAAATTGATTCTGACAATTTTCTAGTTGATTAAAAAACAAATTTATTTTAATTTTTATATACATAGGCAGTATATACTTTATTTTTATGCTTATTATAGGCTGCCAATGGAGAAGATGGTCAAATTCCTGCTTCTTTACTGAAATCGGGATTAAAACCTTTGGAGGAAGTTACATGTTACAAGGTAAGAAGAAAATTCAGAAGGTTTTTACATATTAGTGTCAAATTATTACTTCATTATTATTTATTTTATTATTGTTTGTTTATTATTTAGTGTGGCTGCAAAGGGCATTATGCTAACAAGTGTCCTAAAGGTCATCTAGCTTTCCTTACACTCAGTCAGGCTCAAAAGAAAGCAGCTCAAAGCTGACCTGAGAAAGATGTGTAAAAGAATTAGCATTGATTAAAATTGATGATCAGTCCATGGTGTGCAGTGTCGGTCCATGAAGTACAGTTCCCATGATTTTTTACTATTTGAACCTTGGGAACTCGAATCACTTCCAAAGATTTAAGTACAGTGCTTTTACCTCAGATGGCTATTAAGAGTTATTATATATTTATGTAACATTTTAGCATTTGGCCAGTAATACAAAAATTTTGAGGGTGTGCTGGCAGCATTACTATGTGTAAATATTATGAAATAAAAATAAATCTTAGTTCGAAAATGAGATTGGTTATTTCAGTGTAAACAAGGGAAACATAAAGAAAAGTTTCAATCTCCAATGTTCAATCAATTGTTATCAAGCTGATGATATAATCCACTGATCTACTGGTATTATTTATACACTCATATGATGGTTAGTATTTAAAACAACTTAATTAGTTACAAATAAGAAAATTAGTTGCATGTTTAGATATGATACTCATAACAGCATCTAAATGTCATATTAATGAACACTTTCATCAAAGAATTGAATAAATCTGAAACAGTAAAAATATATTATTACATCATTGAAGATAGTAGTAACTGATGTTTATGAACTCCTATATTACTTTTTATACTGTATTTGGTTAATGGGTTGATCATCAAGGATTGATGATTAACTGGTAATCGATAATGTTGATTATAAATATGAAAATCAAATGTTGATGCAATAATTTTCAATTTTTTTTACTTCTTCTGATTCCTTTGGTATTGTAATCATTAACCTTTCTTAATTATTAATAAATTATGAAGTTGTTTTATTACCTGACCTTTTATATGTTAAGTATTAAACTAATTATTGTATATTTTTGTTTTAACAAAGCAATGCATGTCACACTGTGATATAATAACTCATAACTTCCAAAATGAGAATTTTCAGGATTTGATTAATTCTTATGGATTTTTAATAGCTCTTGTAATTGAAACACCGCCTTAGCTCCCATTCTTTACCTTTTGAAGCACTATTGGCCAAAAACCAGTTTTCCCATTACTCAAAATATGAAGTTGCGATTCTTTTTATCTCATGGTGCTATCATATTTAAGATTAAAACTGAAAATTTATTTATTGCACAGTACCCCAAAAAAAAAACGATGGTATCATGATACATTAAGGTAATGTCATTAAAGATATTGAAAAGGAAATATTATAATAATCTGAACAGGGCTATAAAATAAAACAACGTAGTTGTTACAGTTCATAATCAAAATAAGCAAACATTTTTATTTTCTCTAAAAGCCTCATTTTAAGTTTAATATCTTTCTTTTTTTTTTTCTCTCTCTCTCCCTTTAGCATGCTCTGTAAACCCTTTTGATCAGCTAAATTGGCAAAGTGATTATTAAAGTGAAAACTACAATTTTTTTAGTTTGGATTGTTTCTATTTCTTTTCCAACGTGTAAATCATTTGCAATTCGGTTAGTGATTCCCTTTCATCGTGTCTAAAACTATGCTTAAAAATTTCTTCATTTTATTTATCATTTTCATTTTTTTACAGTAACATTTATAAAAAAAATTCAGTCCTTGGCAATTACTTTTTTATTATAACCAACTCAGTAAAGCCCAACACACTTGTTAGAGTATACCTGGTTGGCAATGGTTAGCTGGAAAGTTTAATGTTTAGGCTGGATCACATGCTATAGTTAACCAGAGGATTTTAACTCAAGATTTAACTTTAGTTGGAAGATGGCGAACATACTAGACAACACTATCACTAGGTGGTTTGTTATTGGCCATAAAATGAAAAAAGAAGCTAAAACACAAATCCTATTATAAGGATTTTTTCCAAGAGAAATGAATACACTCATTATTCATCACAAGATTACTAATTACAGGTTATGGTAAATGTTTTGGCCAAAAAAAATGTTATCACTTGCTACTTCTCTAATACGTAAGAAAAATACAAATAAGGGAACTTATATTTTTATCCTATGAAAGACTGAAGCTACTGAGCTGATTTTGTGTTTTTTTGCAACTGGTTGATCATATGAATGTCTGAAATGTTCTACCATAATAATGACCCAAGCTCTGTGGAGATATTAAAATGCAGGAGAGACACACACAAATTCGGGTCTAAACAGATAGACTTAAATTTCATTTCTACTTCGATTGCCTGTGCAGTGGCTGACACTTTGGTTTACCTGTGCCTTTACCAGAAAGTGTGGGGTGGGGCCTAAGTCAAAAACTTTTAATTGCCAACAAACCAACTAATTCCATTAACAATTTTTTTTAGTTTAATTTCCTCCTTTCTGATTAACTTGATGTTTGGACAAAAAAAATGACCCCCCCCCCCCTCTCTTAAAAGATATAAATTATTGTTCATTAGTGTCATTTAAATCTCCTATGTAGTCTGCTGATGGCACTCCTTGGATCGAACTATTTCTGCAGTACTAATTTATTAAAACTCCTATAGCTAATTCAATAGGAAATCACTAGAAATATAATCATTGGAACCAAAAGTTCTGTATTTATTACTAAGTTTTTAGAACCGGACCCCTGAAGAAATAAAAGCAATGATTGTGTATATTTCTCTCTTACAAGAAAACATTTATAAAAAAAAAAAAAAAAAAAAAGTTCATCTTTTATATATTCACTTTCTGTACAAATTATAATTTGTAATATAATAAGAAATGTTCGTACAATATCATTATTTTCTTAGTTTTGTAAATATGTAAATAAACTTTTATGATTTGTGAATGTTAAATAAACTGAAGGATGTTGCTGTTTGGTTATATTCATTTCCTTATGTCTCCTTCTAGTCAATTTTTTATTATATTTTATACCTTTTTTTTTGCTTAAATAATTAGCTTTCATTAAGTTGATTTATTGTCATTTTGGCATTAATTGTGTTTTTACATTATTATCAACTGTACCCTAACTGGCCAAATGTGGCATGCGGGGGTTACTCTAGAGGTGTAACCAACCCACTTGAACCCAAGGTGGAAAAGTTGAGAATTATTCTGTAGGTCCTACACTAAATTGAAGTCAACCGGCCCAAGCCTGATTCAAACTGCTGCCGTTAGGTTCGAGAATGCTTACCATGCCATTCTTGAACTTGCCATAACTTATGAAATATATAATAAGGCAAAGTATTAGAATCATGAAAAATTTTCAGCAGAAAAACACATTTTGGGGTCCCCTGAGTCCAAATAACCATCTTGCACAAAAAATGGCCAGTGGGCATTTGTGAACAGACTAGAAAAATAATCTAAATAAAACTGAAATTAGGTATATGCCCACGAATATCAAAATTAAGTTATCCTTAGTAACCATCAATGATTTCACATGTTTCTCAAAACAAGCTCTTGTTAAATGAGACTAAAGGATTCTTCAATATCAACTATGTTTTATCATTATAGAATTGGTCTGTTCCTACTCCTTCCTGGCCTCTGAAGGTGGAACCAAACTATTCTAAACATGATGAGAGGGTCGATACGTATTCTGTGGGGACGCCAAATCAATTAAACCCATCCAAGGCGGATTATTCAAACTGCCACCGTTCGGCTCAAGAACACTAAAGCTGATCATGCTCTAGGATGCTCAGCAATCATGGCCCTTAAATACTACTATACAGAAAATTTGTAGGAAATAAGGAGCCTACATTGATTGCTATTTTTCTTCTTACTTGAAAATATCAGAGGATCTATACTCAATGTCCCTCCCACACACTTAAAATAACATGCCAGGGTGTACAATGTTTCGAATAGTCTTACCGTCAGATCAAAAAAACAAACTATTTTGTAGTTATTTACTGAGCAAATCCAAAACAATTACAATAATAATATTGATCAATACTAAAATAGGGCATTGAAAACACAGAAATTTATAATAAACATTTGATATATTTACAAGTAATATTATAACTTAAAAGCTCAGAATATACTAAGATTTTCTAATTAATAATTTAATAATACTCAGATTCTATTCATAAAAAAAAAAGCCATTCACACTTAAAAATTAAAGTATTAATATCATAAATATTTACATATTTTGGTGTAGTATGCAAACTTCTTGTTATTTATCAAAGTCTATTAACGATAAATAGTTTACAATTCTCAAGAGCCAACTTAACAGCCTCAAACTATTAAGGTTTGCACTAATTTAAACAAATTGTATAGGAGTAATTAATCACAACTAATTAACAACTGTACATCACTTTATTGAAAATCATTTATGGTAAAAAGAAATAATTAGTAATGCATTGCATACTTTAACTATTTCATTAATTTAAGCCAGTAAGAAATTATGATGAACTTGTAACATTAAAAAAATTTTAAGTTTAAATATTACTTAATTTTTAAGGTTTGATGGTTTATAAATTTGGCAATAAATGATATCCATGAGCTTAATTGCATAAATAAACACTGAGTGCCTTTCAATACTTATAAGAATAAAGTGACACGAATAAAATGAACAATAAATAGAACTTTTAATAGCCCTTATGAAGTCACTTCTTCATGTGAACTACCAAATTCTAATTTAACATCTTCATGCATTCCTTCAACATCAACTTCAGACTCTTGAGCATTCAACATATTCAATGTGACTTCCGAAGACTTTCCCAACATTCCTTGAGATTGTGATGAAACAATTTGCCTCACAGGAATTCCAGCATCTTCAAATGCCTTTTTCTTTAATGTGGTCCGAATCTGCGAACTGAAAACAACTGCGTTACGAATGACAGATTATAAAATGAAAATATATCAATCAATATTGACACACCTTAATAGATATTGTGTCTGACTTTACATATACTAACAACCCAGAAATCAAACACTGCCTACCCTGTCTGCTTATTTTTATTAAATAATTGCTTAAGGGAGAGTACTAATAGATTTCACATACTTCACTATACTTATCCATCTTGTAGAAAAAAAAAGACTGTTTTAAATTTAATTTAATTAACTCAATGATATCAAAAAACTAATTTGTTTCATTACTTGAATGAAGTCAAACTGTACTTAAATTAAAAACTTACACAGTCTTTCTTTTGATGTGGTCGCTGACCAGATTCAGGTCTTCATTAAACTTAAGTATTGCAGATTGCAGCATATCTATGTCTTCTTCAGTCCACTTTCCCCTAATGAGTATTCAAAAGCAAAAAATTAAACATAAGGTGTGTCAATAAAAACTTGTTCCGTTTTTGACTACTACTAGATGAAAGCTCAGTATACCCTGATGGAGAATCAGCAGTAGGGTGAAGTTGTAAGGTAAGCTCCGCCAATTTATTAAAAGCAGCTCCAGCAGCAGTAAATATCTCCCCAACCTAAGACATCAAATACTATGCCTTCAAATTCATAAATAAGAAATAAAAGTTTAGAAATTAGAGACTATTGCAATATTATAGTTTAATAATCGAACTGACCTTGCTAGCTGAATTCATCGTCATTTAGAATGTTCGTTATTAATGAGGAAAAGTAAATTTTTCTTTTAAATGCCTTTCAACACAGTAGTACTTTTCAATTTGAAAACACCAGATGACGCTCTAAAACTTGTTATCTGAAGAATGCATTACAACGAAGTAGAAGATACCAAAAGTAATTACGGCGAGAGGTAACCAAAGAAAACAAGCCTGATAGCCTTACTTCAACTTGTAGGGAACCAGTCTTAACAATTAACCAAGGATAACGGGAATTGCAGAAAGATTTAATATCAGCTTTACGATATTACAGAAATCCGAACGGAAACAGTCTACAGATTAAACAAAGCGTGCTTGTCTGTCAGGGGTGTAGAGGGGGAGAGGAGTACAATGATCTATCCAGAGGGCGGCTGTGGGGACTTCAGCCCTCTCCTTAGTTTTATCATTAAAAGATAGAATTTACTTTACTTAAAGTAAAGGAGTAAGGTAAAGAACAAATAATATGTAGAACAAAAAGGATTTTAGTCATGGGCAAGGAATATATAGGTAAAAAAAGTGGTTGGCAAATCCAGTGGTGGGGCTGCAAGTATCCCCACACGAAGAAATCTAGTGGCTTGAGGTCCGGAGACCGTGGAGGCCAAGGCACATGCCTGCGGTCAGCCCTTAATGTGCGCCAAATGGTTACCCTTGGTATGCCAAGAACTGAAGCAGCTCTCCGGACGCTTTTACCAGGGTTGGTATTGAAGTGCCGCAGTATTCTCTCCCTCCGCCTCAGGTCGGCTTCCATCGGAGCCTGCATACGGTTTCCACCACGATTCGATGAGAAGGACCCAGTATCTCGACGCCTTCTGAAAGCGCTGGCAAAAACACTGGCTGACGTGCATTGCCATCACAAATCCGTAGAAGTAGACTATGTCCGCGTATTCAGCGTTGGTAAATCTAGCCATATTTGTTGACTTCACTGAACACTACTTGCAACACCACCTAATGTGAGAATGCGAGACTGGATTCCCCCAAAAAACGATTAAAATGATAGTATAATGGCTAAAATTTTAATCCTTTCTTTTTAAGTTTAAACACTCAACCTAGATGTTTTATTGATAACGTGAAAATATTTTATGAAAGCGAGAGAAATTCACTCCTCGTAAATTAAAAAATTAAGCTTACTCAAAAAACCAGTATATTTTTGTAATTTAAATACATTATTGAAAAAAAAATTAAAATACACTTTTTGCACAACTATTTTTATTTTTTTGTGATTTTCTTGAAAACGAGGCATATGCCAGAGAACTTTTTTCTTAGTTTTTCGATCCTCTCTCGATCCCTGAAGTTTGGCCGTTTGGTTTGGGGACACCCTGTATAATAACTTTAGGTAATAAAAAAATCTTACTATTTACAAAAATAAAAAGTATATTTAATGCTAGTTTAATACATATATAAAAGAATAAAAATATACATAAATAAACATAAAATAAAAGCTGGAAAAAATTATTTGCACATCACACTTTTACGCTTTAATTTTATAATTTATGTAAATTTTTATGTTTTGTATAAAGTCCATTTGCATCGATAACTGTCTGTAGACGTCTTGACATTGAATGAACCAGGTTTTTAATTAAATCTGGATTGATTCTTTCCTATTCCTGGATTAAAAGATTTTTGAGATGGTGTCTTCCAAATACATTTTGTTTTCTTACATTTAGGTCCAATGTGTGCCGTAAATTTTCAATTATATTTAAGTATGATGACTGTGGAGGGCTGTGCAGTTGTTTACGAACGTTAAAAAATTGCCATTCTTTTGTTTTATTGGTTGTTTTTTTAGGATCGTTGTCCAGTTAAAAAATGAATTGATCCTGGATTCCCAATTTAGCTCCACTTGCTACGAGGTTACGGCGCAAAATCCTCACAGAGCCTTTTGCATTTAAAATTTCCTCGATCGGTACGAGAATTCCAACCCCATTATAGGATACGCATCCCCAAACCATTACATTTCCGCACCCATGCTTCACAGTAATGGACACATTTCGCTTCTTCAATTATTCTTTTTTTCTTCACCAAATTGTCCTCCCACCATCAGATCCAAACAAATTAAACTAGCTCTCATCAGAGAACAACACATTTTGCCAAAAAATGGTGGATTAGTTAATTTATTCCCTAGCAAAAGCAAGCCGTTTTCTGCGATTCGTCTCGCTGCTGTTCTAAGGATTTTTTTTCTTAGACCCTAACATAAAGCTCATCAGAATTTAAAACATTCCTTACAGTTTTTATGCTTAAACACTTGAAGCTGATTCGACCATATTAGCTTGGGCACCTGCAATTTCAGCTGGATTTACAGCACTTCAATTTCAATTTTTCTTTTCCATCTTTCAATTAATTTCCTCGGACGACCTTTCCGCCGTTTTTTTTCCAGTTTTATCTCGTTCTTTATATTCACTACCCACGCACAGTACTGTAGAAAACTGAAGACACAACAAATCTGCTATTTCACTATTCGATTTTTGATGGCTGCGCGATAAAATCACTCCCTCGTGAGTGGCAGCTAGACATGCGCGCCACAGAAAAATCTTCGGCGGCGGGCCGCCGATGATTTTTAACCGGCGGCGGCGGCGCATACCGGCGCGCCGATGCTCGCGAGATTTTTGTATCATGGGCGTACGCAGGCGAAGGCAGCTGCCCCCTCTACAAATTTTGAGAAACAAAAACAACCAATAAATAAATTCGTATTCATTTAATATGTTTATAAAGCATTACATAAAAACTTTTAATAACATTTAAATATCATTAAGTTTTATTTTGACAATTAATTGAGCCTTACAAGGTCAGAACACCTCGACCCTTTCGAAAATTTTATCAGCCTGCCCTCCCCCTAGAGGAAATCCTGCGGACGCACCTGGGAGTACTCGTTTATTATTTTATTTGTTGAATTGGATTGTTAATGTTAAGGCCGTACATTAAAGGAGTTTCACTTGTAAAAAACATACTTAACAGTCTTGTGAGATAGATAATTAGTTTTTGAAATGAAAACAGATAAGCTGAATGGGGTTAAAGGTCATTGTTTACTTATAACAAGTTCTTATCTCTTTAATTCCACCTTTCAATTCTGGTCAGTTTCTTTCCGACTGTTGTGAGTTATTGGTCGATTTAAAAATGTCTAATTTTGAATACCGTGCAGTGATAAAATATTTTGTAAAAAATGGGATGGGGCCGACATATTTGCAACTTTGTGGGACTCTGCCCCATCGTATGCCACTATCAAAAGGTGGACCGCACTCTTCAAAGCTGGCCGAGGAAACCTGGAAGATGATGACCGATCTGGGTGACGTTAGTCTCGGAAGGAGTTTTGCTGATCGATTTTCTGCAGCATGGCATGACAATAACAGGGCAATACTATGCAGACTTCCTCGTGAAACTGCGAGAGGCCATCAAAGAGAAACGCCGAGGAAAGATCACCAAAGGTGTGCTGCTACTGCAGGAAAACACTCCCCTCCACAAATCAAGAGTTACCACGGAGACGGCCAAGCTGCTCCCGCACCCACCCTACTCGCCAGACCTGGCCGTCATTTTTGGCCGTTTTTCTTGAGACTTCTATCTCTTCCCTAATATTAAAAAACATTTGTGTGGGAGAGTGTTTTCGTCAGACGATGAGGTGATCTCTGCTCTCAAAGTCGTTTTGGAAGGTTTCGAAAAAAAAAATTTTGGCCGGGTTACAGATGTTGGGGAAGCGGTGGAATAAGTGCGTTGCTGTCGTGGGGGACTATATTGAAAAATAAAAATATGTAAGTTGAAAATATATTTTTATATCTCTATATACATATATAAGAGGCTTTGTCCTGACTGACAGAATCAACGCTGAGCAAAAACTACTAATGATAGAAACTTGAAGTTCGGAATTTAGATTTTAAATGCGATTTAGGTAACCACTAAGAAGGGAATTTCAAAAATGTAACCCCTAAGGGGCTTAAATGGCGAAATTGTCGCTTAACTCTAACGGAAATCTATTTTTGAGATTTTAAACCATATGTTTTTTATTTATATCGATTTAACGTTACAATATTATTAAAATAGACATTCACATAAAATATGGCTACTGATTATTTAAATATTAGTGGTAATCAAATTATGCACACTGTGATTCCCATGATTGGGGATGGTGCGTGTTTATTTCGATCTCTTCTCCATATATATAAGAGGCTTTGCCCTGACTGATAGAATCAATGCAGAGCAAAAACTACTAATGATAGAAACTTGAAGTTCAGAATTTAGATTTTAGGTAACCGCTAAGAAAGGAATTTCAAAAATGTGACCCCTAAGGGGTTTAAATGGCGAAATTGTCGTTTAACTCTAACGGACACCTCTTTTTGCACTTCGACAAAAAAATATCTAATTTGGACATTTTAAAGATCTTGATACGACAAGTTTAACTCGAAAGCTCTTACGGGGCTTAGTTCGAAAGTTTTCACGAGGAGTAAGCAAATTTTTGTTTCGGCGGTTTTAGTGAATTCTCCATTGCGCGCCTCTCTTCTACCGAGACGGCAGCTTCCCCCTCCAACATTCCACCTACATGGAAGCTCCGATTCCACTAAATCTCCTTAACATCAGTTAACATATTATATTAAATCAATACCAAAAATGATCACAGAATTGATTTGAAAGGTTCGCGGGCGAAGCCGCGACGGGGAATGCTAGTATATGTATATCAGGCTTAGAACTTTCTTTACCCCCCTCGTACTTCTAAAGATCCATCGTGTTCCTTCAGTGATCAGTTGAATTGAAAGTTGAATAGGATCTCGAAGAGGAGTGATTTGAAAGTGGAAGTTAATGGAGCGTGTCGGATAACGGAGATAATAGAGTTCCAGAGGGATGTTGCTTGCATTATGAAGGATTTGTTCATGTATAAGTTCGATAGGGTGGAGGATATATATCGGACGTACGGGATCTGGTTTGGCGGGATTGGATGGAGGATTTAAATTGTAGGCTCTGTAAGATATAGGAGGGTCGTTGAGTTCTGATGGTCTAGTATAAGAAGAAAGCCAGTTGATACCGACAGCGGTAGGACTGGCAGAGCCACTTCATCTCGGCATAGTACTGGGTTTTATGCGTATCTCTTGGGATCCTAAAGACAAAACGTATTGAATATTTTATTAGGCGTTTAAGTTTGGCTTCGAGTGCCTCAGACAGTCCGCTGTACACCATACAGCCGTAGTCAATGTGGGGAGAGATGAGAGAGAACGGTTGAACTGTTTCCGGGTAGAGATAGTGCGACGGGAAATTTGTGAGATATGTGGTTTCCAAGAGGGGGATTGATCGAAGGTAACGCCAAGGTTTTTGACAGAATTGTGGAATGAGATAGATGAGTTGTTCAGGACTAGATTTGGAGCGACAGGAGTTGATTTGAGGTGAAAGGGAGATCCAAGGTGGCTTTCGTCTGCTTCGCGTTCAGAGTAAATTCGTTGAGGTTTGCCCAAGCACATATTCTGTCGATATCTTCCTATAATTTTAGGATATCGTCGGAGGAATCAGCGGGGCAAAGGAGAGATAAACCTGGGCGTCATCGGCATACAGATGGTATTGACAGCGATGGGTGGAGGATGGAATTTCATTGATACAGGTAGAAAAAAGCGTGGGGGACAAAGAGGAACACCTTTAGATTGGAGTTGTTAGAGACAAATTGAGTGCATCGGTTTTGAGTGGGTTTACCTATTGACAGTTTGCTGAGAATTACCTATTTTGCTTTGGAGTCGGGGGTACTGGATAAGGATTGCTGGAAGTAGTTGGATTTGGCGCGGTATTAAGGATTGAGTGCTATTTCGGAGGAGCTTTATGGTAATCTTCAGAAAGTCAGGTGCCCTAAAATCTTCTTCTAGCTGCGTCTTTTAGTTTCATAAAATTCCTTAGCGTAGGTGTTAGCCAGGGTGCTCGAGGATGCTTAACTGTCTTGAACTTGAGAAGAGCGTGACGGTCTAGGATGGTATAAAGTTAAGTGGTAAGGGTTTCCACCATGGAGTCAATGGCGTTTGAGGTGTGTATGGGGTCCCATTGGATCATCTCAAGATCAGGCGCTAGGATTGCAGGTGATAGGGAATCAAGGTTTCGAAAGGATTTAGTTGTGGGGGAATACAGCAGGATGGGAAGGTTATATAATTGTATGAGGTCGTGGGAAGACTGTAAAGGAACCGGATGCTGTGATAAGGCGAGGAGTTTTTTAGGGAATCGAGATCATAAAAGACAAGCCAAGTGATGGAATGCTGGGTGTTAAGAATCGGGTCGTAAGGGACTATAAATAAATTAAGGGAATAGAGGATATCTGAAAGATAGGGATGGTTAGGAGAAGGTATCTGGAGATTGTTATTGAGGTCTCCGGAGAGAACAATGTTGGAATATGAAGGGATCGTGTTGTAATGGATGGCTTCGAATGTTTCATCAAAGGTAACTTTCGGAGGCAGGTAGATGAAACCA
The DNA here is from genome assembly GCA_911387785.2 of Aelia acuminata. Taxonomy (NCBI): domain Eukaryota; kingdom Metazoa; phylum Arthropoda; class Insecta; order Hemiptera; family Pentatomidae; genus Aelia; species Aelia acuminata. Next base: position 137,340,853 of record OU426979.1, read on the forward strand.
AAGAGTACGGATGTGGGGAGGTGGATATTTCAGCAAACAGGTATTCAATGTGCGGGGAAAGGGAAGTGGGGGAAAGAAGGGAAGTGCTTAAATGGTGGAGTATTATAGGATTCATCTGAAACATACTGGATCACTGAGATGGAATATAACAGCACTGATGAAATAGAAAGATTGTTTAAGTAGAAAGCATAATAAGTGGTAACAGTCGTTAAAAAATTAATAATAAATAAAATCAATGTTTTACTATGTTTTGAGGGGGAAAATGTATGAAGATAAAAGAAATAATGGAATTCTTTATCAGTCCTTTAAACAATAACAAGGACTGGTAATAATTCGATTAGGGTAATTATACCGCAGAAAAATAGAAACAACTTTTGTTGCAACCAATTGTTGCTGGTACGATGCGGCGGTTGAGGAATGACTTGATATGTCCTAACAACGTTTCATATCCGCTGATCAATTTTTCTCGTAGCTTTATGAAGGTCTGCTAATAGGCCTTAAAGAAAAACTCTGTTGCCAATAATATCAACGCCAAGCACAAAAACACCCTGCTCTGAGAGTGTTGTACATGCGGCGCGCCACCTTCATCGGCGGCGGCTCGGCGCAGTTAAAATCATCCGGCGGCGGCGGCGCGGCGCGGCGGCGCGCACGTCTAGTGGCAGCACACAGTTCACTTTCTTTTGGCATCAGTAATAGTCAAGCAGTTAAAAATAGCTTTTACAAGTTTGAAATACTTTAGGTTTTCAAATTTAATTTTAGGCTATGTCCGACAATTATGGGACGCATACAGATGAACTAATTAATTTTTAAATGTGAGCGAACGGTACACCTCATAGGTGAACCACTGCAGGCGACTAAATAAAGATATCATACTTAAATTAAATTGCCCATGCTTTTTAGTGCATTTGGGCTAAAAACAATACTCAACCGTTCTTGAATTCCATGTATTTTGCGGCATTGTGATTTTAATGTGCATCCACCTATTATACTGATGCGCTATAATCACTTATGATGTATTGTAATCGTTATTTTCTAATGGTTTTAATCTGTTTAAATGAAAAATGATCTTTTGAATAATTTAAAAAATGTTCTTGAGTACCATTTCTTAGCAAATAAGTTTCTAGAAAGCTTAATTTAGACATATATTTTTCACATCGAGTAGGTAACGTTGCTATGCCGTTATCGTAGAAGAAATAGTAAGAGGATATGGCTGAACATATCTCCATCTTTAATAATTATACTCTGACAAGGGAAAGAGAGGTAGAGAAAAAAAACTCCTACAATCAGTACCTTGAGATGGCATATAGAAGCCATACCGTCATATGACATGAAAATAGCGCGTGAAACTGAAAAAGAAGCGAAATTCAAGCCTGTGGAGATCATTGTCTGCATAGCCGTAAAACAATCATGGAGAAAGGCTCATAAATATCTGTTTCGGGAACTTTTACCCTTTAACCGTTTAAGCCCACTCGACAGCCCTGATGATGACCTGAATGTCGGGTTGAAACGTCGGCACAATATATATGTTATTGCACATATAGTGTTTCATTTGACCGCACCACCAAGCATTTCCTACACATATTTTAAGTAACATTTACGGATAGTGTAAGTGAGAGTTTACTCTTCCTTGACAGAGTTGATTCTCCTTAACAATCTAGTTTTCCTGTAAGATACTCTTTATTTGTGTTAGTTACAGAGAACAGCAGAGTTTTTAAAACTACAAGGTAATGGTAAGCGCGAAAATCCCTGAAATACTCTGACTGCAGATGAATCGTTCAAAAACATTTAATTTTTAAACCATTGTATTCCAAGCTTTTTGTTACATTGTTTTATTAACTTGCGAAATAATCAATGCTCTACTAAAAAAAAGGAAACCATAATTTACGTCAAAACCTAATTTCATCGTTTTGAAATATGTATGCAGAATTTTTTTTTTTTTCAAAATAAGCTAATGTAATGCCAGGAGCATGACATAATCATAATTTTTATTCATAGTCCATACTATGACCAATCCCTAGAAAGTGTATCCATAGAGGTATCTGCTTACTTCCTAATTTAAATTTCATTCATACTTTGCATAGAATAGCTTGAAAAATAGAGGGGTAAGTGCGGGAATGGCGGATATAATAATAACGGAAATGGGTGGCTCTATATAACAATACGTTTGTAAAAGTACTTATTAATATTAGTAAATTTTAGAACTTTGCATTATTAATCTAAAACTTGCATAAATAAAACACATAGTTTTTCGTTCTTTTTTTCTAATTTACTTTGAATTATAGTAAAAGGAAAATATGGCGGTCGTGAAAAATTTCTACTTCCGGTTTTCAACGAAAACGCTATGCGTCTGTCGGACACTAAAGAAGACTCGGGAACACACAGTAAGAAATCAGAACATTTTTTGTTCGATTTGATGGGTTATGGAAATGTGACGATTTAAGCTCTCGTTCTTTTCGCCTCCACTATAGAATACTAGCATTCCCCATCGCGACTTTACCCGCGAGCCTTTAAAATCAATTCTGCGATCATTATCTTGGTATTGATTTAATATAATATGTTAACTGATGTTAAGGAGATTTAGTAGAATCGGAGCTTCCGTTAGGGGGAATGTTGGAGGGGGAGCCTTTAAAATCAATTCTGCGATCATTATCTTGGTATTGATTTAATATAATATGTTAACTGATGTTAAGGAGATTTAGTAGAATTGGAGCTTCCGTTAGGGGGGAATGTTGGAGGGGGAAGCTGCCGGCTTGGTAGAAGAGAGGGAGACGCGCAATGAAGAGAGTTTTAAAACCGCCTAAACAAAAAATTGCTTACTCATCGTGAACGCTTCATTTTTCGGCTTTAAAACATGGTTTTCGACGCCCCGGAGGACTTTCGAGTTAAACTCGTCGTATCAAGATCTATAAAATGAGTCCAAATTAGACATTTTTTCCCGAAGTGCAAAAATAGGTGTCCGTTAGAGTTAAACGACAATTTCGCCATTTAAACCCCTTAGGGGTTACATTTTTGAAATTCCTTTCTCATTGGTTATCTACATCGCGTTTAAAAACTAAATTCCGAACTTCAAGTTTTTATAATCAGTAGTTTTTGCTCTGCGTTGATTCTGTCAGTCAGGACAAAGCCTCTTTTATATATAGAGATACTGTAGTTGTACTTCATAATTCTTTTATGTCCAACCATCAAACCTCATGCAAAGCCGCTATGTTAGGGCCACATTTCTTGAGCTCTGTTCTCAATTCATGAAATATTAAGAATGTTCTACCCTTTCATGTTCCAATTTTGTAAATCTTATTCTCTAAACCTAGTCATTTATGCAAATCAGTCTAGTTCAATACGAGGCTTTGTTGAGTGTTCATAACGCACGGTTTTTTTTTACGGTGATAGGCTGTCAACCAAAGACTCCAACTCCTTTATTCGGGCTTGAAACAGGCTGTTGTGTTAAACAAAATAACTCCGCACATCAACTGACTGGTTAGCCACACAATAATACAATATTAGTCGTTGCCTTAGAGAGAAGATGGTGTTATGATTCAATGACGTTGAAAACATTGTTGGACCCTTTGGACAACTTCTTTGTGATCAGCTTCTGACTTATTTTCTAATAAATGACTCCTGATTCTTCATTAGCATCTATTACACTCTGTACTCTCCGTTTTTCCATCTCTTAAACTTATTAATATAGGTATATATATATACATGGGCGTACCCAGCGGGGGCCTGGAAGGCTGGATGCAATAATATTTTAAGCTTTTAAGGTGGGAGGCAGTAATAGAATAATTTTTAATTAAGCAAAATGTTCTAGCTAATTCTAGAGATTTCAATGTGCATATTCTCTTAAAAGCAGGAGACCAAGAATGAAAAAGTGAAAGATCTCAGGACAAAATAACGTAAAATGCACAAAAGTATTGTAGTAGCCATCCCGGGGGAGGGAAATTTGGGATTAATCCCCTGAAATTTCGAGAAAAAATTAGTAAAATAAATGTTATCATCTATTTCTTTGATTTGTTTTCATTATAGTACTATTTATGTTAGTATATGAACTTAATAAAGTTCCTATTGTTTTTGTAAATAAATTAGTAAGTTCTCCCTAAAAATATGGTTTTTATTTTTGTATTGTCACATTCCTCCCTCCTATTTTTTTTTTCTGAGACCATGCCTGCATAAGAGATAAGATGCATCCATACTTTTAGCCATATTTGATTTTGAAAAATGAAAATTTTTTAGCTAGAAAATCGAAAAGAACATAAAAATGGGAAAAATAGTTATGAAATAAAGTACATCCTCCGTTTGATCAATTTGATGAAATTTTTACTGTCATATCGTGAGCATATTCGCGGGCGCAATCGACTATAGGGTGCGCTAGTAAATAGTTTTGCAAAATGTCGGAAGGAACGGAGACGGACATAGTTGATGTGATAGAGATAATTGGTAATTTTTAAAGACCATTAATTGAAGGGCAGGCTATCCTTGATGCAAACCACATAATTGCATGTGGAATAATAACTAGAAGTAAAAAAGCAGTTATTTTACAAGCCTTGTGCGTTCAAAAAAGCGATCTTAAAGGACTGCCCCATCAAATAAAAGTGGAAATCAAATTTATTAGATAATAATAAGCAATTTTTTTGTAAAGCTGGCAGTTCTGGTAAGTGCAAACATATCATTATAACTTTACTCTACGTTTTTCGGTTAGTAATAACATTAATTACCTATTCGTAGAATCATTGTTATGGCAGCTGTCATTTTCAGGACAGCTTAGTTTCTTTGTCATATTATTTATTTATTTGTCAAAACTTTCAGGCATCGCATTGAAAACTTGGAACAATTAAGCACAACGGATGTAATACAAAAATGGGAAAAATTAAAAAAGAAAAACAAATCTATGACACTATGGTCCTAATGTCATTTGCGTAAAACTAGCACTTTGGAATAATAAAATGTCAAATACTAATATTTACCTGGATAAATATAGTCACTTTCTTTAAAATGAAGACTGCATATCGTCAGTGTTTCGAAACAGGCTTATCTATTCTTATTCTTAATTTTACAATCCACTCTTAAAGAAGTTTTTAATTTTTTGGAAATAAATGGAATGACACGTCTTTTGATTTTCTAATTGAACACTGAGGGACCGAGTAATACCGATTAGACATTTTTCAAATAGTTTTTTCTAAAAATCATTCGGAGAGCCTTTCTTTCCCTAATCCTAATGACTTGTTCGTTTTCTTTGGTCAATACCCACGCCTCGCTGCCATAGTTATGGAAAAATAAATTAAAAACGCCAAAAAACCCTATGAATCCCAGATGATGGCCCGGCTTCTATCCCCGTTTCTCTAGTTCCTGTAAAGAAGCAGCACCGTCGCTTGCCCCCGCCTATACATAGATCAAATACCTAGTTTTATCAAAATCTTTGAACTAACTATGGTGAAACTATTTCGGGCGCACCAAAAAGGTCCATTAACTCCCTATTCCTCCAAGGTCGCCACTGCCCTGACTCACATACCGGTCCAAAAATCATTCGGAGAGCCTTTCTTTCCCAAATCCTAATGACTTGTTCGTTTTCTTTGGTCAATACCCACGCCTCGCTGCCATATGTCTCAATCGGGTTTTAATTATGGAAAAATAAATTAAAACCGCCAAAAAAACCTATGAATCCCAGGTAATGGCCCGGCTTCTATCCCCGTTTCTCTAGTTTCTGTAAAGAAGCAGCACCGTCACTTGCGCCCGCCCATACATAGTTCAAATACCTACTTTTATCAAAATCTTTAAAGCTATTTTTGAGAAAATTGAAAAAAGGTAACAATGGGAAATAAAGTGCCCCCTCCGTTTGATCAATTTTGATGAAATTTTTACAGTCGTGTCGCGGCCATATACATAGATCAAATACCCTGTTTTATCAAAATCGTTAGAGCCGTTATTGAGAAGATCGAGTAAAAACGTAAAAAGTTATGAATTAAAGTACCCCCTCCGTTTGACCAATTTTGATGAAATTGTTGCTGTCACATCGCGGGCATACACATGTGTGGGTACACCAAATACCCAATTTCAGGTTCTTACGGTTTATAGTTTTTAAGCTAGTCTATTTACACACATACAGACCATTTTGCGGGACTTTGTTATTTGGACTCAGGGGACCCCAAAACGTGTATTTCCGTTTAAAACCGGAAGTCGAAACTTTTCACGATCGCAATACTTTCCTTTACTATATATTTCATATACAGGTAAGTGAAAGTAAAAATAAGGAGGACCTCAAGCAGAATTTGAACCAAACTATTTTGTCCCAACCGCACCTTCCAAAAATCCAAACGTAATCACTAACAGATGATGCAAGATGTCAAATGTACTTTTTTTATTGGCACTGGTAGTACAAGGGTGGCAGTGGTTACTCGGTACTTGGTTATTCCAACAATTGTTTCATGCATTAAAAATGTTAAAGTCAAGTCTTGAAAGTAGAAAAACTAGATCAATCAATATAAGTATACCTACCACTCTAGTTGTGTTGGGTGGTTAGGGAGCTGAGAATAGATTCTTCTAGAACTGTCTTTGCATATTTAATGTTAAACGTAAATTATTTCTTTGTAAACTTTTTGAAATATAAAAATTTAATCATATATTAAAATTATTATTTCCCTATATGTATTAGAATAATTCTAGTTAGTACTTTAAAAAACAACTGAATTTTGGTATCACTGATATTTTCGTTTTATGAAACCTTTGTTTAGGTTACATTAACTACCGAACTGTTATCATCGAGTTTTGTCAAACAGGATTTTCCTGTTAGTTCATAATTATTGAAGCTGAGAAAGATTATCATTGTGCTGTAATAACTTTTAAAGGTAATTTTAGTGCTTTATTTATGAATGACAACTTAAACTGTATATAATATCTTGTTGTATAATTGCGCAATTTTGAATCACTTATGTTAATACTCATTTCATTCATGACATCGGCTTTGAGTTTGTTCTATTTTTCAATAACGTTTATTACTTCGCTTTATTGATTCAAAGAATTAGTAAACACATGATTCATTTTTATATGTTAATTATGATGTAATTTAGCTGCTATTGGCATAATCTTTTGATACTTATAAGATTCAAGAAAAAAAAAAAAGTAAATTTAAATCAGTACTGTTTAATACATTCCTGGGGAAAGGGTGATACCACCTAGTGTTTATACATTTCCATATGAATTGCTACTATTCCTAGTTTTGCTTATAATATTTTCAGGCCAATGTTAGCTGCAAGATTTGTTGTGGGTGGATTGACATCCCCTATGTTGAGATGTTCATTCACAAAGGTTAATGCTGTTGCAAAACCAAACTCTTTTAGAAACGTCTCTTGGCGGCAATTCGCAGAAGATGCTCGTGAAGCCAAAACATGGGGACGACGAAGGAGAAGTTTAAAAGAAATTGCAATGGCACCAGCTGGTGAAACTTGTGAGTTAAATTTATTTTGTTATCTTGATGACATTTTAAAGCAATCTACTAAATTATGAGAAGAGGTAATTCAAATTCATCCTTTTGAATCTTATGTTTCATTTAACAGCTATAGGTCACTGGTTTAGAATATTATTTCAATTTGGTTCAATTGGTATTATTGTTGTTTCTCAGTTATCTTAGTCATTTTAACAGGCTTGAAGACCAAATTATTCCTACCTTTTAGCTTCATCAATAATATAGTAGTTCTTATACGAATCTAGCACTCCTGAGATTTTAAGTTTAGATGAAGCTCTTATACTTATAAAGTTAAACTTGTGTATCTTAGCTTAGACACAATGGTACCTGCCATGATATTGTAATGATAGGCTCTACCTATCCATCTATCCATTGACGCTACAGCCCATGAAGAACTTTGGCCTCCGAAAGAATCCTCATCCAACTTCCTCTGTCTGCCGCCTCCCCTCTCCATCTCCTCACTCCCATTTGCCGCAAGTCTGCCTCCACGTCCTCCAGCCACCTCAGAGGGGTCTTTCTCTTAACCGCTTTCCTCCTGGTCTCTCGTATAATAGTTTTGCGGTTTTCCGGCATTCTCTCTACATGGCCAAGCCATCTTGTTCTCACCGTCTTGATGAGCACAACTCTATCGGGCTCACCAAAAAGGTCCATTAACTCCCTATTCCTTCTTGGTCACCACTGCCCTGACTCACATACTAGTCCAAAAATCATTCGGAGAGCCTTTCTTTCCCAAATCCTAATGACTTGTTCGTTTTCTTTGGTCAATACCCATGCCTCGCTGCCATATGGCACAGTTGGCCTAACGATTGTGCAGTCCTTGGCCTTCCGTGAGATATTTCGGGAATGGTGCAATCTTTGGAGTGCATACAAACACCTACTACCTGAAGCCAATCTTGCCTTTATTTCTTCTTTTATGTCATTTTTATTTGTGACTACAGATCCAAGGTATTTAAATTTGTCGGCCTCATTGATAGGCTCTAGTAGCATAAATTAACATTTTTATATTATTTTTAAATATTTTATTTTTGAAGAGAAAAGATTGGGCTCAGCCGGGAGTCGAATCCGGGTCTCCCGCGTGACATGCGCATTAGCGTACCGCGCATGTCACCGAGCTCGGCTGTAATATTAATTTAATAATTAATATTTTTATTAATGTACATTCTTCAATGCTTTTTAAAATAGTCGTGAAAGGGTCATTTTCTTTATAATATCTGAGCCCTATGAGGAGATAAAGATAATGAAGCTGTTAAATGCTGCCCTGATATCAACTGAAAAGGACCCATTTGTGGTTTTTTCATCTATTTTGATTGAGCATAGCAAGTGGAAGTCAAAAGCTGCGATCTAATAAAGCTACTAGTGGCCATTTTAAACTGGAAAGGATAGCGATGGGGTTCGTTAAAGTCTTAACGTGCCCATTTTCTCCAATTTTGTGTTAAAAATTTTCAGCACTTTATCTAAAGAGGGCTATTTCCAAATCCTTATTGTCAGTATATAATAATTCCTTATTTAAAAAAGATAAGATTTAATAAAAAATAAATAATGTAAAACCAAGTTATGGACGCAACTGATATTGAAAATTGGTTGTATAAGCTAACCCAACCCAGGTTGCTGGCCTGCGCTAAGATACAAAAGTACCCACCTATCTATTGAATTTGATATTGATCTAAGTTTGGCCATTAAGAAATGAGATATATGAATATCTAATGGAATCAAAACTTTAATATCATTGTTCGTACTAAGCAGATATTTGGTCTTCTTACAAACCTTCAATGAACGTGAGAAAACGTTTGTTCTCTAGATAGGAAACAGTCTTGAAATGTTAATGTTATTATTTCATACTTTTTATTTTATTTTAGCATTTCAAGTTGGCAAGGCAGCAGTTGCAGGAGGTGCATTATGTGGAATTGGAGCTCTCTGTTATTATGGTCTTGGTTTAGCCAACAAGCCTGGCATTGTAGATCAGTCCATGTCAGTATTTATCTAGTATGATTTTAAATTCTATACCCAAATTTCTTATTATTTATCATGATGATTTTATTGTATTAGATTATTGACAATTGATGACACATTTAATAAGGAAAAAAGATGCTTTGGGTAGGCAGCAAATCAATCTTGTCTCACGCAATTTTGTATATTTTTGACCTCAACCCCAAAAAATCTATTTATTTTTTTATTTGTGAATTTATATATATATTTTGGTTAAAAAAAAAGATCTTCGTTATATTAATTAATATAAATTATAATATAATTTATATTATAAATAATTAATTTATAAATTAATTATAATTAATTTATTTTAATATTTAAACTTTATTGATCCGTAACACCTCATTATTACTTCTCTTTCGGTACCTATTCTTGCACAGTTGAGAGTAAAAAACTTATGAGTCATGAATTTTGTTAGTTCTCTCTTGCATTTTTAGTATGTGAAAACTTGTTCTTTTAATAAAGTGATAGTATGTAAAAAATTAGTAACATTTTATTCACCAAAAAGAAGTTCTAATTTAAGATTTTTCACTGGCAATATTTTGTGAAAAATTAATTTGAAATATGAAATTTTTGTGATGTATATCTTCCTATTGAGCCCTAATATCTTTCTATTTTCGATGAATTTCATTGCATGTACCTAATTGTATTTGTAATATTTTTCTTTATTTTAAGACATTAATTTAAATTAAACTTTTGCTTAAATATTTTTTAGGGTATGGCCTGAATATGTCAAAGAGCGAATCAGGGCAACATATATGTACCTTGGTGGGTCACTAGTATTCACAGCAGCAAGTGCCGTTGCAGTATTTCGTTCCCCTGCTGCACTTAATTTAGTCAGTCGAGGTGGTTTTGTGGTATGTTGAATATGTTTACCCATGATTACTGAAATTTAAGAATTGGTAAAATTTATTTGAAGAATAGTAATGATTACTTATTTTAAAGATTTTTTACACTTATTAAATTTAATCAAAAATTAAATTTATTTTTATGTCTTTATAAAAACAGCAATTACAAAATAAAAATCCTGATTGCTCTTAATTCAGAAGATTCTACTGAATGAAAGGAAGAAAAGAAAGTAGCTTAAAGATAGCTCTTTATGAAAAAGGTTCTTTTTGAAGATCGCTAGTTCACATTACAACTATCTATGTCAGGTTAAATTGTTAGCTTATATTTTTAACCGACTTCGAACGAAAGAGAAGGTTACTCAATTCGATACGTATGTGACTTTTTTTTTTTTTTTTTTTTCTATCTATGTTCACCGATTACTCAGAGATGGGTGGACCAATTGGAACGAAACCTTTTGCATCTTGTAGAGTATTTTCCCAAGGTGGTCCCATTTAAACCTTTTTGGGGTTCCTAATTTATTTAAGAAGTTATCAAGAAAAAACATGAAAATAATTATTTAATTATCGCTCAAATTGTTTACTTATTGGAAAAACATATGGCATATATAACATAAGGTATGCTCCAACAAGCTATTGAAACTAATTGATAACTAACAAATCCAAATATTGTATTACTGCTGGATGAATCAAATGGGAAAACCAACCAATCAAATTCAGAATCAAAAGAGTGGGGGGAGAACATGAGCAGTCTGTTAGTTATCGATGTGTTTTACGTGCTTGTTGGAACAAACCTATACATAACCTTAACTAATTTTTCAACATTAGATTTAAATGAATATATAAATATCAGCAGAATATAATATCGCTGTCGTTTTCTGTAGCGATATTAGCATAAATAATAGATAGATGTATATTCACCGATAACAGTAAACCTTCTTAATTTAGATCTAATCAACGGTTGGACACCATAATCATAAGACAACAAAATTCGTGGAATTCCAAGAAAGACTGAGTATTGGTAATCGTTTTAAAGCAGAATTTAAGACTTCTTCAAGTTCCCGAAGGATCGTTTAAATTTAAAATCGTAGCTATTATTGATTTAAATTAGATTTTGATTTCTATCTTTTATTGACTGTGCGCATTAAAAAAGAATACAAGAATTCCTGGAAAAGCTCATTTTCAGTTGACTTAATAAAGGATTCAGATACCTCTGTCTTCTTCCGGATACACTCGGTTACTGTTGAATATCTTGCCGGAGGTCTTGGGCCGATCCTTTATGGGTGACACTTCTGTTATGTTATCCGGATTACTAGTATCGGTTTTTAAATTTGTTTCTACAACTATCGAGGCTTTTGCTGGTGTTCATCCATCAATAAAAACTACAAAATAAAACTTGATAACTACCCGAAAACAACCTCATTGTATGAAAGTCCCCTCAGCAAAAATTTGGCAGTCATGGAAATGATTGTTAAAAATGATGATGAATGCTACGCCACTAGAATTGAAGCAACATTGTTTAGCAATTTATTTTCTGAATAATGTTTTATTACGAAGGATATAATTCATAGTACTTCGGTAATAAATTTAGTCAAAAATTCATCGAAAGGAATTACGAACATAATTGAATCAACCTTTGGAATTAAGTCAGTAGTCTAATACGGAGAATAATAATATCCTTCGTTATAATAAATTAACCATATGTGAGTCCCAAACCCTGTTGCTTCTATCCTAGCGGGGCAGTCTTTTTGATATCGATAAATTTTATGGTTGCCCCTTTTTTTGCAGGGACTCCTATCCAATGATGTAATCCTATGAAGTCGTGTATAATATCGCCATAGTTTTCAGAAGGATATTCAAGCAATAAAAATTTTAAAATTACTTTCAAATTAACTATAGGTCATATTAACATCCTCATTGATTCTCCATTAACGATATCTTGTCTAAAACCGGCCAAAATCTTGACTGTTCAGTGACTTATCTACTTCATCTTAGAATGGCCGGATTTATGTGTTTATGTATATTTAACTGAACACATCTCGGAACACTGATTCTCTACGTAAATGACAAGTACTGACGACATTTAGCAAAGGAAAAATATTGTCATTGTGCAAAAACATTTTATGTGTTCCCTTCCCAATTGAACATTGATCTTTTAAAAAAAAAAAAATCCATTTATAATCATAAAACGTAGTGTGTTGAAAGTTGTATAATACACGCACCGCTTTCCCACTTTTCTGTGTGTATTCATAAAATTGAAAAGGTAAAGTGTATTTCATAATAATTTTATACAATTATTGTATAATAAAAATACTTGGGAAAGACAAACGTGGTAGAGCGTAAAAAGATTTCGAAATTTTTAAACCAATGTTTATGTTATCAACGACTAATTAATTACCAACGAAATTTTTAAACCAGGTTTTCTACATTTGTTATCTTCTCCAACTAAAAATTGTGAAATAAAAAACATTTTATAAAAAAATATTAAACTGACTTCGAAACCTAGGAACCAGTAAAAATAAATTCACTGAAAAGTATGAAATAATTACGTTCTGATTTTTATGAATACACAGCAAAATTGAAAATGGTATAAAAAGTGGAAAAGTGCAATAAGACGAATAATTTTATTTTGATTTGTACAAATACACACTAATTGTTAATAAAAATTATTAAATTTAAATATTAAATACTATGTTCAATATAACATAATCTTTTCGGAGGCGGCGCAAAATTTAAAATTTTTTACACTAGACATTATGAAAATCTTCTAAATGGATCTTCTCTTCCCAGCTATTGATTTCAATGCCTACTAATGGAATTGTATCAGTAACATGTTATTTCTATTTTGCGCCGCCTCCGAAAAGATTGTGTTGTATTGAACATAGTATTTAATATTTAAATTTAATAATTTTTACTAACAATTAGTGTGTATTTGTACAAATCAAAATAAAATTATTCGTCGTATTGCACTTTTCCACTTTTTATACCATTTTCAATTTTGCTGTGTATTCATAAAAATCAGAACGTAATTATTTCATACTTTTCAGTGAATTTATTTTTACTGGTTCCTAGTTTTCGAAGTCGGTTTAATATTTTTTTATAAAATGTTTTTTATAGTCACATATATTTATAGTGAAGTGAAAATTGGTTTATACTCTTGGCGATGACTTCGTTAAAGTGTGCATAAAACATTCGCTATTTGAATTCATGTTTCACAAACCCTTTGGGGACGATAGAACGGATCCAGGTTAACACTTTTTTTTCTTTTCACGGGTTAGCACTTTCTTGCTGCCATGCGAAATATTTGTTTGGGGCCTCCATCGTCTATCGCTATTTGACCCTCTTGGTCTTTATTCCTATCACTGTTATTTTGATTACAGATAACTGGCTGGATAAAATGGAGCAAAGATATCTTAGTAACGAACGCAAGCCCACTTATTTTTCCTATATGAAGATTGAGTGAAATTTTAACAATTAACTCCCCTAAATTTTTTATCTAGATTTTAAAGTTGACAACTTCAGACAAATGTACATCTGATTCCTGTCATTGTTTGATCTGTTGAGTCAATAAGTATTAGTGTTATTTATTTAGTAGTTACATGAGGTATAAAATCTAAATAATATTGAGTTATGATTTTGTACGTACCTAAAATGCCTTAGAATGGTGTCAAGTGTTAAATATGAAAAATGCAATAATCATCTTTTTTCTCTAATTACAGTATGTGACACATTACTTTTATTTATTTTTTGATCCTGAAAAGACTGTTTCAAAATATTATAGAATAATATATAATAAAGAAAAAAAATGGACTAACAGGCAAATTTTTAATTGTCATTTTTAGATCATTTTTTTCATGGTTTAAACTTTTAATTGTCAAAGTTCTTGTTTTGATTTCCATATATTGTTCATTGGAGTGCCTGCTTTCAAATGGTATAGCTACATGGCTATATAAATATTTGGTTAAAGGTTAACTCAATCTGCTAAGCTTTTAAGTAGACCGAATGACATTTCAGAAATTTAGTATATCATTAACAAACTTTCGAGAGTTATGAACTTTTTTTTTTAGCTAAGTTTTAGAATTAGGAATTTTCCAATTTTGAAAGCAGATACCTGAATTCATGTTTGTATAGACTGAAAAGTAAAGGCACGATGTATATAAGCAGCAAAGTAATTGGAAAGCCAAGTTTGTTTTTAATCGGATCAGCAGAAATATGTTAGAATATATGGGCAATACACTTGAAATTCAGATAGCTATCTGTTGTCCTTGGTCTGTATTGATAGGTATTCAAGTTGTAGCTGACAACTGAAAGTAATTTTGGTATCCCGATTAGTTTACTGCTCATGTTTACTAACCTAATCTCTTAATAAGATGTAAGCAAAGTAAGCAACTCTTGATTTGCTTGCTCTGCTTTACTTGTTGTTAAGAGATAAGTATTTGTTTAGTTTATATGCAAACACAGAATATATTTTTGTTTGGATAAAAATTGTTATTAACTATCCAGAAGATTGAGTATCTCAAATAGTATTAGAACAAATTTTTTTGTCAACTAGGGAAGTTTTGAATGGAAACATTTATTACATTGTTATTAAAACGTGCCATCAGAAAAAAAATACTTTGTATGCTTTTATAGGTGGACAACAGAATTTTTTTTCTGTGCTACAGAATAATTTGTCATAGTTATTGGAGAAATTTTGTATGGAAAAGTTCCATAATATGTTTGGGTCTTAAAAGCATTTATTATAGTAAAATTATATCATCGAAAATAGTTAACTTTTGCCTTATTATCCAAAAATTTCTGAGTTTATTTTAAGCATTTGTTTATGTTTATGTTAACTCATTATCTTTACACCAATTATGTAATCTATTCTATGATGATAGGCACTAGCAGTGAGCTTGGCAGCATTGATTGGTACTGGAGAGTTTTGTCGAGGTATCACTTACCAGCCTGGTTTCGGCCCCAAGCAAATGGCATGGATTCTGCACACCTCAGTTATGGGAGCAGTGATTGCCCCCATATGCCTACTGGGAGGTCCAATTTTAGTCAGAGCTGCTTGGTGGGTAAAGGATTACTTTGTAATAATTTTAATAACTATAATAATAATTTATTTATTTATTATTAGTTTAAAATATTCTTAAGATTGAAATGTAGTTATTTTTTTATTCCTTATATAATAAATATAAAGTTTTCTTTATAATAAATAATAAAAGCTTGACAAACCCAAAGGTTCGGTGCCAACACTATTCACTCCCTACACACCTCCTTCCTTCTACCTCTGTGCAAATCCAACTTGAACAGATCTGCCTTAACGCTATCCTCCCTCCATCTCGTCTACTCTTGAGACGTTTCCCAGTCTGCACCATACTCACCAAGTTTCACAATTTTACTCTATTAATACCTATTATATTTACCAGGTGCAGTTACTCAGTTCATCATTGTGTAAATGGCTAAATTCTCTGTTAGATTCATCATTTGGTACAAATATTCTATTCAATACTTTATTTTAAAAAACCCTCTGCCGTTGCTCATCTCTCAATGTTAGTGGCCACTTTTCACATCCATAGATGACTTTAGGAAGAATAATAGTTTTGTAAATCCTTAATTTTGTTTTGTGACTAAACAGTAGCAAATGTTTCCCACCTCTCTAGCCTTGAGTTTATCTTCAATCCAAAGTGAAATAAGCACCGAACACCATACTTTGGCTAAACTTAAATTGATGTTAAATTTTATGAAATAAGGTCATATTTACTTCTATCGCTTTTGAAGTACAATATAATTCACTTTGTCTTTTATATCATTCAAGTATAAAGAATCGTGATTAAAAAAAAAAAAAAAAAAAGGTAATTTAAAATACATAAGTGTTCTTTTTTTTCTGACTACCCCCTTTTCATTAAATTGATTTCTATGTTTAACCATTTTACTTCATTATTTTTATTTTATAGGTACACCGCAGGAGTTGTGGGTAGCTTATCTGCAGTTGCTGCTTGTGCTCCGAGTGATAAGTTTTTGAATATGGGCGGACCACTTGCTATTGGTCTCGGAGCAGTTTTTGCTGCTTCTCTTGGTAATTATGCATTTTATTTATTTAGTCTTCCTGTATCTGACTGCAACCCAGATTTTTCCTTCAATCCTTTTTCTTGTATTTTTATTCAAGTCATTTTATTCAATCAATCATGTATGAGAGTGTCAATAATCATCCACCAACTGACAAATGATTGCCCCTTTATGTTTCTTAGAGTGGTCCTCTCGGGTGGTAGTCTGAAGGCGCAAGATCGGGGACATAAGGAGGATGATAAATTATTTAAGACTTGTGTGTTTCACCAGAGTTAATAACCAGATATAAAAAAGTCTAACATTAATCTCTAGGTTCTTTTTTAGAAAAAGCCTGCCAGTTATTTTTTAGTGATCAAAAGTAACTGTTTTTAAAGAACATTAAAAAAAATTTTACTTTCACTTACCGATATATAACATATATAGTAAGGGAAAGTATTGCAATCATGAAAAATTTTGACTTCCGGTTTTCAACGGAAATACACATTTTGGGGTCTCCTGAGTCCAAATAACCAAGTCCTGCGAAATGGTCTTTAGAGAGTAAATATGTGATGCTCAAATTCTTTAAAGCATTTAAGGTGTGTAAAAATATGGTATAAGATAACCTTTAATTAATTATTTTAGTTTAGAAACTTTAGTTCCGTAATAGGTTTCTGAATGCAATAAAGTGAATTTAGAATTGCATTGAATTAAAGTGATCTTTTTTTTTTTTTTTTTTTTTTTTTTTTTTTTTTTTTTTTTTCTTGGAGGCAAGTGCACCGCGGCCCATATGGGCCTATTGTGCGCCTAAATTCTTGCCTGGGTTCCAAGCTGCCCTAGAGGCTAATTTTGAGAACCTCAGTAAACTTGAGTAGGCTGCTTGGGTTGATTACCTCATGCGCCTTGGGGTCAGTGATGCGGTCCAGGCCAAACAGCCTGAATCTAAGTGCTGCGAGTCTGTCACAGAGGCAGACTATGTGAAAGGCTGTTTCACGCTCTTTCTCGCAGTATCGACAAATTGGTGATGCCGCCAGTTTGAGCCTGTACATATGACTTCTAAGCTTACAGTGTCCGGTGTAAATAGCTGTAAGTCTTTTAATAGCTTTCCTGTCTAGATTTAGAATTTCGTCGCTCCTCTTGGCAGAAGGACTCTCTAGGAACAATTTGGAGTGTCGTAGGTTTTGCGTCATCCAAAATTGTTTTCTTTTTGCTCCATAGATCTCCTCTATCCTCCTTTTGGCAGAGCTTTTGCTGATGCCACACACCGGTTCGGGAGTGATAGGTTTGATGTTGGATCCTTTCCTGGCTAGAGTGTCTGCATTCTCATTTCCTGGTATGCCAGTATGGCCTGGCACCCATTCTACATTCACTCTGTTGTTATTTGCTAGGATGTTGAGTCTCGTTTTGCACTCCCATACAACCTTGGAATTAATGTCTATGTTATTGAGTGCACCCAGTGCAGCTTGGCTATCTGTGTAGATAGTGATTGTCTTCCCAAACAGTTGTTCCCTCAACAGTTCAAAGGCGCAGTGGCTGATTGCCAGCACCTCTGATTGGAAGACGGTGGTGAATTTGCCCAATGAGGCATATATACCTTCCTTGGGTTTGTCCCTCCTCCAGATGCCTGCACCCGACCCGCTATTGGTGAGTGAGCCATCTGTATAGCAGCATATGCCATTGTTTGGTATATGTGATGTGTTGACCTTTTTACTGGTATTAAAGTTGGTTTCCAATGAGCCCCTGATCTGAATGTCAGAAAACATGGATAGGAGTTTATCCTTTTCAAGCTCTTGGAATATCTTCCAGTGTCCCCAATTAGTTTGTACTTTTGAGGTTAAATTCAGCTTTACGATTCTGTAGCAGGCCTTTAGGGCTTGCGCTTCCACCTCCATGTGCAGTGGGGCTAGATTTAACATCAGTTCCATGGTGGCGGTGGGTGTAGTTTTCATAGCCCCAGTTGTCATGAGGCAGGCTAATCTTTGCAGTTTGTTCAACTGAGTTTTATTTCTGCTTGTCCCTGCCTTGTGCCACCAGACTAGGGAAGAGTATAACACCATGGGTTTAATGGCCATGGTGTATAGCCAAAATGTCATTTTGGGCTTTAGTCCCCAGTCTTTGCCTATTGCCCTCTTGCAGGCCCATAGACACTTCAGGGCTTTGTTGGTCGTGTGTTCCACGTGTTTAGCCCAATTGAGTTTGTTGTCCAGCATAACGCCCAGGTGCTTGACTGTTTTGCTTTGGCTCAGCTGGACTCCCTCAATTTTTGGTAGATTGATGGCTATTTTTCTCTTCGAGCTGAAGATACAAATGCTTACTTTCTGTGGATTAATATTAAGTCCATTATTCTTGCACCAGTTCGTTATGATTCTGGTTACGTTGTTTAGGAGGTCAGATAGGACATTTTGATGTCTACCTCCAACTAGGACTGCGATGTCATCAGCATATCCCTGTGCATAAAAGCCTGAGGTGTTTAGTTTTGTCAATAGTGAGTCCACTACTAAGCACCACAGTAGCGGGGATATCACTCCACCCTGAGGACATCCACCTTTGGGTTTGATTAGTATCTTGCTGAATCCTAATTCAGAAATTATTAGTCTTTCCCTCAGCATGGTCATAATCCATCTGACGGAAACTTCATCAATTTTCCTCTCCAACAGGGTTTTCTCAATCACTCTGTGAGGAGTTCTGTCGAAGGCACCTTCTATATCGATGAATGTGCCTATCGTGATTTCTTTGTGGTCCATAGATTTTTCAATTCTAGAGACTAGATTGTGTAATGCCACCTCGCAGGATTTTCCTGCTTGGTAGGCAAATTGATTTTCATGTATTGGGTATGTGCCCACAAGTTGTTCCCTCACGTGCCTGTCAACCATTTTCTCCAGTGTTTTCATTAGGAAGGAAGTCAGGCATATGGGTCTGAACGCTTTGGCGCTGTCATAGGTCCCTTTTCCGGGTTTTGGTATATAGCAGACCTTGGATACTTTCCACTCATGTGGTAGGTATCCTAGCGCTAGGCTCCCTCGTAGCAACTCTAGGAGGTAAGGTCTGAGTATGTGTAGTCCCCTCTGTAGGAGGGCTGGTAGTATGCCATCGATTCCAGCTGACTTGTATGGGGCCAGTGTGTTAACTGCCCATGTAAGTTTATTGCTGGTAATGATAGCCTTTGCCTGTCTCCACCTTGCATATCCAGCATCCCGTTCGTGGTGCAAGGTGGCGGGCTCAGCTGTGCTGATTATTTCACAGTCCGGGAAGTGGGTCTTCGCCATGGCCACCAGTGTCTCCACCTCATTAGTGGTGAATCCCTCAGGAAGCCTTAGCGTGCCCAACATACCCCGTTCCGAATATTTGTTGATTATTTTATTAACGCGGCTTGTTTCTGAGATGCTGCTTATTTCAGAGCAGAAATCTCTCCAAGCCCTGCGTTTTGCTCTTCTGACAGATTTATGGTATTCAGTTAGGGCCTTCCTGTACTCAGTCCATCTGCCAGAGTTCTTGGAGGCATTAAACAACCTTCTAGTAAGGGTTCTTTGTTTTTGCAGTTCATTGCTCCACCAGGAAACTTTCCTGTTGGATTTCTTTTTCTTTAGCGTGCAGCTGCTATGATAGGACTTGATCATAGCATCTGTAAGTGTGGCGTTCAGGCAGTCTAGCTGCCATGGATTGTTAATTCTATTTGGACAATCAGTTAAGTGTGTTTCAAGGTTAGTGCAGTAGGTCTCCCAGTTAGTCAGTCTGGGGTTCCTATATTCAGCTGCATAACCGTTGCTGTTCAGTAGGTCAAATCTAATGTACCTGTGGTCTGAGCACGTCTCTTCGTCTGAGATGTGCCAGTCCACAATGTACCTACTGATTGGTTTAGTGGCTAATGTTATATCTATTGCTTCCGATCTTAACCTATTGAAAAACGTTGGTTTGTCCCCGCTATTCAAAATGTCAAGATCATAGTTTATGATAAATTCAAGAATTTGCTCACCTCTTTGGTTGGTGTTAGTGCTGCCCCAAATATGGTGGTGGGCATTACTGTCGAGGGCTGCAATGAGCTGCTGCTCACCCGTAGCTTCTCTGACTCGCTCCAGCATTGCTGTGGGCTCCTTATCCTCATAGGGCAGGTACCCAGCCAGCAAAGTGATGGATTTGTTTGAGCTCCCTTGGGGAGTGTATATGGCTGCTGCAGAATCTCTGGAACAGATTTGCCAAAGAGGCAGCAGTTTTAATTCCTTTCTATAAAGGATGCATGCTCTAGGGTTGTCAGTCACAGAGATAATATTATATCCCGACATATTCAGCCCTTTGAGCTTGCCTTTAAGAAGGTAAGGCTCTTGAATAAAGATTATATCAATATTCTTACCTTTTATGTATTGTTGTAACACTCCACTTGCTGCTATGCAGTGGTGGAGGTTAATCTGCAGCAGCTTCATCAGATTGTTAGTTGGTTGTGCCAGGGGGCCCGTCCCGTGGCGACAGTGGTGGCTCGGGTCCACCAGCCGGCCCAACGCTTGTTGGGCCTTTTGGCTTTCCCCGTCCCCCCACCGTCTTCCACAAGTCAGGGCCTTCCTCAACTGGACACTCAGCAGCTTCTGATGGTGCCTGTGGGTTGGCTAGTTCTTCCTGATGAGCCTTGTCACTAGCCTTGGGCTTTGCCCCGCCACAGGTGATCATTTCAGCAGGAGTGGGTTGAGCCGGTAGAACCATCTCCTCTTGCTTTCTTTCCGGCTCTTCCATCACCTCCATGGGCGTGCTCTTCTGGGTAGCCAGTTGAGCCTGTTCTGCCGCACTGATCATCGGTCTGAAGGTGACTGTTTTCATGCCACAGCCTACCTTCATCCCTCTGGTCTTGAGGCTCTCCATGCTGTATTCGGGTACCCTCATAATTATGAAGGAACCCTTGTCCATTTCCTTGGAATAGTGCAGCCTCCACTCCTTGATTCCATCAACTGCCCTATTCTGGATCTGGATCCTTTTAAGCAGGACGTCCTCGGCAGGCACCTTTCCTGGAAAGAAGGCTCCAACCTTGACCGTCCTGGTCAGCTCCCTGACATCGCCCGTCCTTAGGGTTAGACCCTCTTCCAGAACAATGCCAGGGATAATTTTATCCAGCCATTCCTTTGTTGCTGAGTCCAGGCAGGAGACGATGCATGCACCCTTGTTGAAGCTTGCGCCATCAAACAGAGGGTGGTAGTCTCCATCGACGTCTAGCTCGTCAACTCTGCCCGTGATCTCGTCCTGCAAGGTTTCGCAGTGGTCTCTTGTCAGCTGAATGTGCGGATAACCCATCGGTATCACCGCCACCAGCTGTCCTTTGGCCGCCATAGCGTAATTTACAGCAGACCTAGTGGTTTCCCTGGGTTTCTTTGCCACAGGTGCAGAGGTTCCAGGTGACACTCTAGGTCTTTTGTTTTGGGTCTGTAATGTAGGGTTTGGCCTCTGAGGCCCTGCAGTTTTACCTGCGGGCCTGTTTGGCTGTGCCCTTGTGTTTTGAGTTTGTGTGTGTCCGGAGGGTCTCCCCTTCTGCCCAGCGGCTTTGTTGGCCGGGCCAGTCCTGGCCCTTGCCTCCATAGCCGCAGGCTTCTGGGGGGTATCCCTGCCGGGAGTAGGATGGCCCAGCTTGGGCGCCCTTCCCTCAGTTGGAGCAGCTTCGTATGCCGGGCCTGGTTGGGCCCTTGCATCCTTGGCTGTCCTTCCTCGGGCGGGCACCACAGTAGCTGGTAGGTTGTAAAGGATAGAGGCTTTCGCCTTTCTCCTGTGGCGCCTCCTCACATTCTTCAGGTTCCTCGACGTGGCAGCATGACCGCCGTCCGTCTGGTCCCCGCTTGAATATGAGTGGCTTGGTAAGTGTATTTGTGAGGGGGCCTGTGAGGCTGCAGCTACAAGAGCTGCATGCTCCGCCAGGGCTCCCCTGAATGTGCTGTGTTCTTGAAGCCTTTCAGCTTCGTCGTTGAGCGACTTCAATAGGGGTCCTAATGAAGCCTCATCTAGGGTGTCGGGTTCCGACTGTTTATATAGCTCTGGAGAGGACAAGTCCTCTACAGATATAGGATTGTGGTCAAAGTAAAAATTTTCTGACATGGTGTAGATCCCTTCCGTGTATGGCTATCCGCCGGGGTATACCCCCATCTCAGCGCTGTTAACGTTGAGAGTCCTGGAGTTCCGTCCAGGAGCCGGAATATATGCTCTCACTGCGGGGAGGATGCTCAACCCGCTTTTAGCATTCAAGGGTCCTACTACCGAAGCCTCGGACCTCCTATGCTCCGACACATAGGCACCAATACACGTGCTTGCCAGGCCGGGTGCTAGGCGGACACATGTAGGATAGAAGCCACAGCCTTCCCATCCCCATCCATGCCGCTTCGCAGGCTCAGTTTGTCTGTACAGTTAGTCTGTGCGTTGCTGTGGTGCACAGTGAGTTGTTGTCCATTCAGGCCAGGTCTTGGAGTGGAACTAGTGTTCCACTGTCTGTGTAAACGTCCAAAAAGGGACTTGCCTGGGGCGGCTGGAGTCCAGACCACCTTTGGCAAGTCCCCCGCCTCTGTCGTTCGCGAGTTATAAACTCCTCAGGGGGCACCACAAGAAGGTGACAGTAGGCGTTGATGGGGATAGGGAGGGCGGAGAGCGCGAAACAGTGAGTAGGGCACTATAGTTTCTTGCTCTCGCATGAAGTGAGGAAGACTCCCGCACTCGTCTAACTCTTCAGCCTTCCCGTTGCCCCACCCGTTTACCCCCCTAAAGTGATCTTAGAGGAACAGTAATCGTTCTCGGTTTTTAGAAAGGCATAAGAGACAAACTTTACTACCAGACGTAAATACACCTACTATCAATTCACCTTCACGATATATTTACAAAAAGCAACTCACAGTAAAAAACAAGCAAGCAGTAAAATAAAACTCGACTATTGATGAAAATACGTCCCTTAAAAAAGCAATAAGCAATACTGAATCGAAAAGTACTGAGAACTTTGAAGTTTTGCAATACAAATATTCTATAGCTTATAGGGATAAAGAAATGTGTAAAGTTGAGGAATGGCATTTACATATAATTATTGTAACATGTCAATTTCTAATCTAAGTAAGTTCGTAAGTGAAAGTTGTGTGTGTCACGGATCGCACCAGATTTTTTTAATTTAAGTTTCTTAAATCAATATCCTATTTATCATTTGATAACAGTTACTAGTTAAAAATCACTGGCAGGCCTCTTCTAAAAACATCCTGTGAGCATTCTCTTGAAGAAAATAATTTGATCAACAATTTATTCCAGAGGCTTATATAATTTTTAATCAATTAACCTTATTCCATGAACAGATGAATACTGTTTTCTAGTTGAAGAAAAAACATACTTTTGTCAGTGCATCCTGTACATTTATAATTCTATTCATTATAAATGTATAGGAGGGCTGAATTGGTTGAAAAACATACTTAATTCATGTTTTTATGAATCTTTTCTTGTCTCAGTCATTTATTTGTGATTTGATATTGGAAATAATTAAGGCCGGGTGCAGACGAGCGACCCGGATCTGCAGCTGGTCGCAGGTAGCCGCAGCAGGTAAGGGAGCCTGAAACTGCATTCACACGAGCGGCAGTTGTCGGAGTCTACCCCACTCGTGGCCCGGGGTACATAGATTGTAATGGACCGATTCAGACGAACAGCAATATCCCTGCGGCACCTTTGCAGTAACTTGCGGCAGGTTTTTCCCACCTCAGGTACTGCTGGTCCGCAAGTCCGACTGGGGCCTAGCAGTACCTACTTTTCAGTTGTGAGAATCACACGAGCCACACTTTACCTCAACGCAATTTCAGAAACGCTTGATACTGAGCTGTTAATAGAGGAAGTTAAAAAATATAATGAACTGTGGGACGTGAAGAGCAAGGTAAAAATTAACTTATTATTAATGTTTCCTCGGATTGAGAAGATATTAAATTAGAAAAATAATGATAATTATCTGAATTAATTCATTTAAATAATAAATTAAATGAATGACTTAAAAATATGATATGTATCAATTTTAATCATACAATTTAAAACAAATAACAAAGTCAAATGAATGTTGTTTTTATATTTCTTTTATTTTGCTTCAATTAAAAATTAACTTATTATTAATATTTCCTCGAATTTAGAATATATTAAAATAAAAAATCTGGTGCGTGCGCGCAACACACAACTTTCACTTACCAACTTACTTAGATAAGAAATTGACGTGTTTTGTTAAATATCATTTCCCAAAGTCACACACTTCTTCTACATTCATATCTTATTTTTATTAATCGTTAAAGCCGTTTTTGAGTAAATAAAAAACCCCGTGAAAATGATACAAAATTTATTAAGTAAAGTCCCCCCTTCGGTTGATCAATTTTGATGAAATGTTGGCTATCACATATTTGGCATATACATACATCAAATACCCAGTTTGGTCACAATCGTGAAAGCCGTTTTTGAGTAAATAAAAAAAACACGTAAAAATGATACAAAATTTATTAAGTAAAGTGCCCCCTGAGGTTGATCAATTTTGAAGAAATTTTTACAGACATATCTCGGGCATATAAATAGATCAAATACTAAGTTTAATCAAAATCGTTAGAGCCGTTTTTGAGAAAATCAAAAAAACACGTGAAAATGTTACAAAATTTATTAAGTAAAGTCCCCCCTCAGGTTAATCAATTTTGATGAAATTTTTACAGTCATATCTCGAGCATATAAATACATCAAATACCCAGTTTGATCAAAATCGTTAGAGCCGTTTTTGAGAAAATCGAAAAAAACCTAAAACGTTATTAAGTAAAGTACCCCCTCCCTTTAAGTAATTTTGATGAAATTTATGCTGTCACATCGCGGGCATATACCTACACTAAATACCCAATTTCAGGATCGCACGGTTTATAGTTTTTGAGCTAGTCTGTTCACATACACACACACACACACACACAGACCATTTCGCGGGACTTGGTCATTTCGACTCAGGGGACCCCAAAACGTGTATTTCCGTTGAAAACCGGAAGTCGAATTTTTTCACGATCGCAATACTTCCACTTACTATATATTTCATATATAGGTAAGTGAAAGTAAAAAATAATGATAATTATCTGAATTTATTCATTTAAATAATAAATTAAATGAATGACTTAAAAATATGATATGTATTAATTTTAAACATAGAATTTAAAACAAAAAACAAAGTGAAATAAATGTTTTGTTTCATATTTCTTGTATTAAATTAAAAATTAACTTATTATTTTTACATTTTAAAAACAGTGTATTTATTCTTTTCTTTATTTAATAAATATCTCTTAATCTTAATGAATTAAATATTTGTAATTTTCTTTTTGTATCTCGATTTTTGTATTTGTATATATTTTCGATTTAAAATAAAAATAGTAGAAGTGCGAGATAGTCAACTGTTCTTCAATTACGATAGGTTAAATGATAGTCAGGATTTTCAGTTTACAATGATTTTATTGTGGTAAGCCAACGTTTCGATCCAACTTGTGGATCTTCATCAGGGCTAAAAGAAAACAAATATATGAGTATCTATGCTAGAGGGTGACGATAAATGGATACATTACAGAACTGATTATAATATAAAAGATGGTGTATACATGAATATTAAAATAAGTGGCTGGTTAACAAGATAAAATAGAATCTGATATATACCTACTGAGTCCAGGTGGATACTAAGACTAAAGGTAAAAATAAGGTGAGAGGTAGTGGTAGGGGGATAGTTTGCCGACTTCAAAGGTTTATGATGGGGAAATCCACCGCTTTTGAAGTGAAAGGCACATGACAACTAAGTGAACAAAAATATTTAAAAACTAACAAAGTAGATGGTACTGTATACAAATAGTGTGTCTGGACTCAATAATAACATAAAAATGAGATAATACATAATGTAACAATGCATAAAAAATTGGAAAATATACAGAAAGAAGTATACACTACAGAAAAATAATAATATAACAAGAGGTACAGAGATAATTGCAGGTACCTATGAAATCAAAACTAGGATTTGAGGATGCGGAAGATGTTAGAATAAGTAGATGAAATTATCTCTTTATCTGTTTTATGATTTACAGGGTTATTTGTTTCCAGATGGATGAAAATGGATTCTGAGAGGAGTCGTTTATCGTGGTTAGGTACAGTAGCTAATATGGAGGGGTTCTCAAAGTCGAAGGAATGGTTGTGGTCAATGGCATGTTCTGCTAATTTAGACGTAGACGAATTACGCGTGGAAATACTATATTTATGTTGATAAATTTGTTTTTTTAAATAATTTTTGGTTTCACCGTTATAGCAACTGTTGCAATTAGGCGTGGAGCACTGGATACGATAAACTGCATTACACTTGTCTAGGAGTGGTACTGGGTCTTTGAGTTTGGTATACAGATTTTCTAATTTATTGTTATTTTTTAATACTAGGCGTATGTGTAGGAAACTAGATGAGAAGGATTTTTTAATTTTGTTTGAGAGAATGGGGATATATGGGATAGTTCTGTATTAGAAAGTAGAGATCGGCGGTTGTGAAGAGTTGTTAGAGAGATTTTGGGTTTATGCATTTGTTATTGTTAAGTGTTTTAAGTGCTCGGGAAAATCATTAGATGTTAAGATATCTTCTGCATCCTCAAATCCTAGTTTTGATTTCATAGGTACCTGCAATTATCTCTGTACCTCTTGTACTATTATTATTTTTCTGTAGTGTATACTTCTTTCTGTATATTTTCCAATTTTTTATGCATTGTTACATTATGTATTATCTCATTTTTATGTTATTATTGAGTCCAGACACACTATTTGTATACAGTACCATCTATTTTGTTAGTTTTTAATTTTTTCTTCACTTAGTTGTCATGTGCCTTTCACTTCAAAAGCGTTGGATTTCCCCGTCATAAACCTTTGAAGTCAGCAAACTAACCCCCTACCAGTACCTCTCACCTTATTTTTACCTTTAGTCTTAGTATCCACCTGGACTCAGTAGGTAAATATCAGATTCTATTTTATCTTGTTAACCAGCCACTTATTTTAATATTCATGTATACACCATCTTTTATATGATAATCAGTTCTGTAATGTATCCATTTATTGTCACCCTCTAGCATAGATACTCATATATTTGTTTTCTTTCAGCCCTGATGAAGATCCACAAGTTGGATCTAAACGTTGGCTTACCACAATAAAATCATTGTAAACTGAAAATCCTGACTATCATTTAACCTATCGTAAAATAAAAATATGTCATAACCAACTCGTCTTAGTAATTTTTGCTTTTTCACTTTCAAAATTATGATTTGATTGCCCAAATTCTTTTTTAAAAACGCACAGACTGTCAACACTTTTTATTTTTTGAACCCATTGTTTACCCAACTTTGAAATTTAGCACAACTTTGGCCACCAAATAATAGAATGTCATGTATATTTCCTAAATCAAAGCAAGTGTTTTTTAATTAGAAAAAGAAGTTTGATTTTTTTAAAAGATATTATGTTTTTAGAATATGGCCATGTAGTACATAAAAAGAAAGACGACACCTGTTTTAGCTTTCTGGCTTGAATAGTGTTTAAGGTCTAACCCGAAAACTGTTTAATAAACGCATCTTCAAAAATTTAGATCTGAAAAACTGTCAGTCCAAAAAATCGAATACTTCCTATTACTTTTTTTTCTTTGCATTGATCCATGCAACAAGTGGTCGCTATAAATCCAAAATGAACTAAGCGCCAAACCAATTTAATATTTTTTTCTTTTTAAATGTACTATTGTTAGATTTGTACTATTATAAATTTTTTTTTAAATATATTATTTTTGAAGCAAAAATAATTGACCGGGATTCGATTCTGGGTCTCCCGCCTGACATGCGAATCTTTTCTCTTAAAAAATAAAATATTTAAAATTAATATAAAGTAAAATTAAGTGGTTACTCACAACAAATAAATAAATTATCCTTTTTTAATATGAATAATATAAGTGTGGAAATGAAAGGCGATGTGGAAATGTACTTTAAAAGCCATAGAAGTAAACACAACCATACTTTACAAAACTAAGTTAGGTGCTTAGTTTACTTTGCATTACACCGACCAAAGAACCCGAAAATTATGAACACCCAAGACATACAGGTTCAGGCCTTCCTTGATTTGATAAGGTATTACCCTCTGTCTTATCTACTAAAGAAATCAGTGAAACAACCGTTTCAATATAAATTTTGCTAGTGTTTCGGAATGAATTAATTTTTTCTCTTACCTCAATGTTACTGCTAACCTTTCAACCGGGTCAATTGCCAATCTCATATTAGTATTCTGACGGCGTATCCTGTCACCAATTCTTCCAGCGAGCTCTTCTAACAAACGTTTGCTCATTCGGAAATAATTAAAAAACTTAGATTCATCCTCACACAAGTCTTCATACAATAAAGAAAATGCTCCTTTTAGTAATCGTAAACTCACTAGTGGGTGAACCCAGTAATTCCGTTTCTTGTATTTGAGATACTTATAAACTAAGTAGCAAAACATTACTTTTCTCCTAGTGTACACTTCTAACTCCATAGCTGCACTTCTACTATTTAAATTATATCGTTTAGTACAGAGCAGTGTATGGGACAGTGGGGAGTGGTAAAACCCAAAGGACGGGCGGGCCCCTTTCAACAAAGACGGGGATTCCCATGTTTTCTGTTTCAAAATTAGTTTATTTCTAAAGAATTTATCCAAGATTCAAGGCTATTCTCCATCGATCCATTCCTTTCGCCATACTATATTTGAATGGAATGCATTGAAATATATTTCTTTAAATTCCTATTGTTTAAATTTTTAATTACGAAAACCTATATAAATTTATATTCTAATATTTACTCTTTATTATTATTTATATTCGTAAATTTAAATTTTATTATTAACAAAAAAGAATGAGGTTCATCATATTATCACTTTATGATAATATGATGAAATTGAATGATAAATATCTTAAAGTAGTTCAAGTTTGCTCAGATGTGTTCATAATTAGAGACGTAACTTCTGTAGCTTTTGAAGTACAAAATTTTTACATTTCTTGCTTTATTCAAATAAAAAAAGTATAGTTATACAAATCTAACAATGGTACATTTTTATTTTCATCAATTTATATTTTAATTTTTAAATTATTTTATTAGAAGATAAAAGATTCGACCACGGCCGGGAATCGAACCCAGGTCCTCTGCATCTACGTCGCAGCACTCTTACCACTGAGCTAACCGTGAGTCCGTTCCGATCGTGATCGAATCTTTCTCTTCTGTGATCCCTCCCTCCAGGTCTCGCCACATTGTAGCGAAGTACCGGGGGGCTGAACAATTGTCCAGACAGACGGGATCTAGTTGACATTCTAATAAAATAATTTAAAAATTATAAATTAATTATCTAACGATAACCAATTACTACATAACAACATACAATGTATATATTTGACGTATTGTCAACTAGATCCCGTCTGTCTGCACAATTGTTCAGCCCCCCGGTACTTCGCTACAATGTGGCGAGACCTGGAGGGAGGGATCACAGAAGAGAAAGATTCGATCACGATCAGAACGGACTCACGGTTAGCTCAGTGGTAAGAGCGCTGCGACGTAGATGCAGAGGACCTGGGTTCGATTCCCGGCCGTGGTCGAATCTTTTATCTTCTAATAAAATAATTTAAAAATTATAAATTAATTATCTAACGATAACCAATTACTACATAACAACATACAATATATTTTAATTCTTTGGAGTTGCAACTAATTTTGATATTTACTTGCAGAATCTGCTGTTTCATTGCAATTAAATTTAAGAAACTTAAAAATAAAAATCTAATCTTTGTTCGTGGATAACCACCTTTTTTTTGGGGGGGGGGGGGGTGGAGCCCAATCTTTTCTCTTCAAAAATAAAATATTTAAATTAAATTAAAAAATAAAAATGTAAATTGATATTGTTTTATAATTTTTTTTTATGAAAATATTTAATCTGTTTGTCTTTTTCCTTTGAAATCAGGATCAAAACTTCCTCCTGTTGTGGTAAATTGTCGCTCGTCTGAGTCCCTCCAAAGGAAAGTAGGTACTGCTAGGCCGCAGTCGGACTTGCGGAGCAACAGTACCTGAGAGGGTCGGAAAGGTTCCGCAGGGATATTGCCGTCCGTGTGAATCGGTCCATTAGACTCCATGTACTCCTGTCCGCAATTGCGGCCCAACACGGAAGAGTTGTCGTCCGTCTGCACCGGGCCTAAGCCTTTAGGAGTGATGTGAAGGAAATGCAAATAGTCAGAATTAATGATGTTCGGGTGAATTAAAAAGATAGTGGACTGGTAGAAGGGTCATTCAAAAGTAAAGCAGCTACAAAAGAATTGACATTTGATACTTGTGTTGAAACAAAGTAATTGGAAAAGGATTGAACTTCTTCCTGGGAATTTTCCTCTTACATTTAAAGTTGAAGCTCAGGAAAGGATACCATGGGAATACTGTGGCTTGATATGGCTTCATTCATGGTGGAATAATTATTGTATATTCAAAGAAGCCTAAAACATCTGGCAGAATCTGTTTCTCTTCTTCAGTTCCCGGAGTTTTCGTTTATTCAGGGAGCTGGAAGACATTAGTGGAATACTGCTTTGGATATGGGCAAGTTGCTTATAAAATCTAAGGAAATTTAACTGGAAGAATTTCACCTTCTAATCAATGAAACAAGAGGAATAGATTTAATAGCTAATGGATTCTATCAATAGAAACAGGTTCAGTGAATTGGGATAATGAGCATTAACCATTCATTTTTCAAATTATAAAGAATTTAGATATATATATAAATATATCTATAAAGATTCGATCGCGTCTAGCACGGCCCCACAGTTAGCTCAGTGGTAAGAGCGCCGCAACGGAGATGCGGAGGACCTGGGTTCGATTCCCGGCCGTGGTCGAATCTTTTATCTTCTACTTAAAGTGTATAAAAACAACAGTTTTTAGTTTAATTATTAAACTACACTAATATTTTTTTATGTCTGATGGGTATAGTTTTAGGAGTAAGCCTCACCTTGATTTAGCAACCAGTCCTTATATGTAATTAGATTGTAGTATAGTACCAAAATTATGTTGTTTTCTATATTTATAGGTTCTGCATTTTTGCCTCCAACTACCGCCCTCGGTGCTGGGCTTTATTCAATATCCATGTATGGAGGATTACTTGTCTTCTCTGGACTCCTCCTTTATGACACCCAAAGAGTTGTCCGTTCTGCAGAGACTTACCCTCAATACGCTGCACGCCCTTTTGATCCAGTTAATGCGTATGTATTTTTGTAGTTTTAGATGTTATTAGATGTATAATTATAAATGAAAATATAAATAGATATAATGTTTTTAAAACTGGCACTCTTTGAATGATGTGCTTTTAAAGAGTGCGTGACTCATGCACTCATCATGTACCCCTAGTTCATCAGTATATTCATTAAAAATAATAAAATATTAATTTTTTATTTATGACTTTCATTAAAATTTTTTGTTTGATTTGTCTAGATCCATTTCTATTTACCTTGATGTGATCAACATATTCATCAGAATCGCCACAATGCTTGCAGGATCAAATCAGAAGAGAAAGTAAACAGGCAATTGAATGAACCAAATCATCAACACATAAACTTTAATTAATTACATATGATGATAATTTGATTATTGTTTATTGGTTTTGTAATTATATTTTTTTAATGCTATTATAGTTTAGTTATGAAACCAAAAAAGTATGTATTATTTATCAAATCTACCTAAATTTAATCTCTGTCTCTTCTTTAATTGTATTGTATTCTTTTGTTGTAAGATAGGAAATAATGTTTTTTGTAACATTTTTTTTCCTTCAAAGATAGTTAAAACAGTTAAAAATAAAAAGGACCTTTTCAATAGTATTTGTAATCAATATTAGTACTTAAGTAATGTGATATTTGATGTCAGATTGTCTAAATATTGAATTGACCTTTTGAAAGGAACAGAATATTTCTCTCTACCATTTTGTTACATTACTTAGCTTTATATTGCTACCAAATATTTTAAAATAGGTTCCAGGCATATTGTAATAAATATAAAGGTGTAACTTTAAATTCGCCTGTACCTTCCTATTTTTATGAAAATGTAATAAAAATTTTCTTATTAATTATTAATCAGTAATAATTTTCTTTTCTTATCCAGCTTTTTTTTTATGTTTATATAAATTTCGCTTATTTCTAATTTAAAAATTATTATCTTAGTTAGCAAACCCTAAACACAATGTATACTTATGTAGATCTATACATACAATATTTAATATTTCCCAATATTCCTGCTATTAATTGCTAGGCCTTCTGACTATGTTAGAATTCTATTCTTTCTGAAATCTATACTTACATAATAATTTATTCCTTAGATTACATGTATACTTCTCTCACTGCTTTTTAATTTTTTTTTTTATTTTAATTTTAATTCTATCCATTTATAAGAGATCTGATCCTAGCTAAGAGAAGAGATTGAAAGGTAATGGCAGACTCACAGACTATCATCAGACAAAAGACATATCAGATAATTAACAAACTAAAACGTCAAATAAAAATGTTTAAAAAGATCAATCATGATGCGTTTTTAGAAGATCTTAATACTGACAAAGAAAGTTAATGGAAATATACAAAGAGATTGTGAGGTATCAGAACCACTTTGAAAAGAAGATGGCTCCTGGGCTGTGTTGGACAGTGAAAAATCTGAAAGATTTGCTAATCATCTGTCAGCACTCTTTACATCTGTCTCAAGTCCTATTTGAAGTAAAGGAAAAAATACAAAAAAAAAAAAAAAAAAAAAAAAAAAAAAAATAGCACCTGGACATGACATGATCACTGCTGATATACTCCCCAAAAACTGTGGTCTTTCTAACAACAATCTTTAACTCCATACCAAGAAGAAGAAAATTCTCATTACAATGGAAGTACTCCCGCACACTGATGATTTCTAAACCCAACAAAGATAGAAAAAATCACTCCTAACACTGACCCATCAGTTTACTAATGGTTTTCTCTAAAAATTGTGAAAACCAATTTACAATCAAGTGCTCAACATACTGACAAACATTTATTATAAGAACATCAATTTGAATTCCATTCACTTTACTCAACTACACACCTACTATACCATGTATAGTAGGTACCACTATATGACCCCTGTCTATTTCACTAGAGAGGGACTATGGGCTGCTGGTGTATTCTTGGGTATAGCTTAAGGATTTGAAAGTGTCTGGCACAAAGGACTACTTTTCAAACTTAAATCTTTTCTTCCTTCGACTAACTAATTATCTCACACTACTTTCCTTTTTATCCGGTAGGTTCTTTTCTGTCCGGCACGGAACAGAGGTCTCTACTATGCATCCAATCAAAGCCAGTGTGACATAAGGGTTAATTCTGGTACATTTGCTGTATCTATTATATGAAAAGCCATAACACTTTAATAGCAACAAACACACTAAGACTAATAACATGTTTACCCTGGTATGTCAACAACAAAACCATTCACACAACTTTACAGATGATCGTCCAAGAATTTAATCATCATACAAAAAATTTCATGACAATCTCCATGGAAAAAACAAACTTATGGCGAAAATGGACATGCCTGAATACCCGAGGATAAGACTGTAAAAGACCTGGCTAAGATATCTGGTATATAATCTTTTAGAATGTTATCCCTGGAGGAGGTGCCTAACTCTCTCATGCCTAAAACTTGTGACAGGTCTGGATATATAAATAAAGTTAAAAAAAATTCTATACAAAATATTTATTAACGAGCATTTTTAAGTAATACAAGTATCACAAGCAATTAAAATTGAATTGTCTGTAGTTCAAATTCATTTCTTAAGATGATAAAATAAGTCTTATAACTTCAAAAATATTAGGTCTTTTTGGGAAGAACTACTTTGTGGTTTACGAAACAAATTATAAAAGTTAATAACCTTTATTAAATAACTTGATATTTTTCTACGATTATCTCAAATTTTTTTCTAATCAAAAATAGTAGCAAACAAATTATATTAGATAGCAAATATTACATTAAAAACTAAAAATAAATTAATGGTGAAAAAAGTAAGGTTTTAGATAAATAAAAATTAATGTCTTAAATTTTTATTCATAGCTACCATAAAAATTTTATGGTAACTAGAAATTTATTCATAAATTTAAATAAAACAAAAAAAATCTCAACATTTTAGTTAGTTGATACAGTCATTGATGTTTTTAGTTACCTAGTTAAGTTTTGAAGTTGCTATGGAGCACTCAGTAGGGGTTGCAAAATATTACTCTCATCAAAGTTATGAATTTTTCATTGAAACCAAAACTTCATTATGTTGGTAGCACTTTACATTCGATATTTCTCCGCTGGGATACAGATGAAGGGATAGCTGATCTTATTTATCGCATTGAAATGAAGGATGATACATATGTATGGATAACCAAATATTGGTATGTTTTATGTTTCATTTTCATGAAATGTTTCGATATGGGACCGTACAGTGTATTTTATTAAATGCATTGTGTAGGGGAATGAAAACCCATTGTGAAATTAAAGGCCTAGGTCCTGAAAATCTTTATTACTTTCGCCTAGGAGTTTCTCTAGAACCTGGTGGAGAAGAAGTTCATAGTGATATCCTTACAACTGCTACTGAAGGTATGTAATTTCTCCTTTTTATAAAATATAAAAATATATTTTATAAAAGTAGAGATGAGAGATGGTCAACTGTTCTTCAATTACGATAGGTTAAATAATGGTCAGGATTTTCAGTTTACAATGATATTTATTCTGTTAAGCCAACGTTTCGATCCAGCTTGTGGATCTTCATCAGGGCTAAAAGAAAACAAATATATGAGTACCTATGCTAGAGGGTGACAATAAATGGATACATTACAGAACTGATAATAATATAAAAGATGGTATACATATTATATTATTATCAGTTCTGTAATGTATCCATTTATTGTCATCCTCTAGCATAGGTACTCATATATTTGTTTTCTTTTAGCCCTGATGAAGATCCACAAGCTGGATCGAAACGTTGGCTTACCAGAATAAATATCATTGTAAACTGAAAATCCTGACCATTATTTAACCTATCGTATTTTATAAAAGTATATACAATATATTTCTGCCATGTCGGCTTCGCCAATTTTTCCCTGGCTCTTACTTCTCATAAGTAATTTTTACTTTCACTTACCTATATATGAAATATATAGTAAGTGGAAGTATTGCGATCGTGAAAATTTTCGACTTCCGGTTTTCAACGGAAATACACGTTTTGGGGTCCCCTGAGTCAAAATAACCAAGTCCCGCGAAATGGTCTGTGTGTGTGTGTGTGTGTGAACAGACTAGCTCAAAAACTATAAACCGTGCGAACCTGAAATTGGGTATTTAGAGTATGTATAAGCCCGCGATGTGACAGCAAAAATTTCATGAAATTTGCTCAAAGGGAGGGGGTACTTTATTTAATAACTTTTTAAGTTTTTTTCGATTTTCTCAAAAACGGCTCTAACGATTTTGATTAAACTGAGTATTTGATCTATTTATATGCCTGAAATATGACTGTAAAAATTTCATCAAAATTGATAAACCGGAGGGGGGACTTTACTTAATAAATTTTGTATCATTTTCACATGTTTTTTTAATTTACTCAAAAACGGATTTAACGATTTTGATCAAACTTGGTATTTGATGTATTTATATGCCAAAGATGTGATAACCAACATTTCATCACAATTGATCAACCGGAGGGGGGACTTTACTTAATAAATTTTGTATCATTTTCACGTGTTTTTTTATTTACTCAAAAACGGTTTTAACGATTTTGATCAAACTTGGTATTTGATGTATTTATATGCCCGAGATATGACTGTAAAAATTTCATCGAAATTGATCTACGGGAGGGGGGACTTTACTTAATAAATTTTGTATCATTTTCACGTGTTTTTTTATTTACTCAAAAACGGTTTTAATGATTTTGATCAAACTTGGTATTTGATGTATTTATATGCCCGAGATATGACTGTAAAAATTTCATCAAAATTTATCTACGGGAGGGGGGACTTTACTTAATAAATTTTGTATCATTTTCACGGGTTTTTTTTATTTACTCAAAAACGGCTTTAACGATTAACAAAAATAAGATATGAATGTAGAAAAATGTGTGGGAAATGATATTTAGCAAAACACGTCAATTTCTAATCTAAGTAAGTTGGTAAGTGAAAGTTGTGTGTTGCGCGCACGCACCGGATTTTTCCTCTCTGTAATACTTATTATTTTACTCTGACATGTTTAATTCTTTCCTACAAAATTTGGCAGTTAGCAATAACTCTTTGGCCTAGCAATAAATAAATGTGATAGCCTTTTTAAATTTAATCAGCAGTAGGGAAACCACTTATTTTTGTATATACCATAACACACACAACAGTTTCTTTTCATGCACCTCCATTTAGGATTTGTGTCTTTCATAAAATATAATGACATTTTGTCTAATCTTCACACTTTGTTTTGTTTAACAATTCATATCTCTGTAGAGTCATTACTATCTTCTTGTTGCTTCCTAAAGTGGCACGTGGTTCGAACAAATTCATTTCTGTATTTGAAATAACATTTAAATGAACTACACGAATCATGGGCTTAGTGAAAATATGTTTATAGTACCTATGATGAATCACTCAATTGTAAACACTTCACCAATGTGCCTAAAGTAAAAAAGAACCATTTATTTAAAATTAATTTTATATTTTACTTTATCTTCTAATTTATTAGGAAGATTATATGATTAATGAAATGTTAACAACGCATCTTCCTTTTAATACTCCTTTATTTTTCTTACAATTTTATTTAGTTGACGTTTCGAGGATTGTATCTCCATTCTCAAAACCTGTTCAATTGTACAATTCTTTCAGTTATTTTACATTTACCTTATATCCTTCATAATATTCAAGCTAAAAATCGTGTTTTTATATATTAACTATTTAACAATATCAATATTTGTCAAATAAATAAAATTGTAAGAAAATAAAGGAGTATAAAGAGGAAGATATGTTGCCTAACAATTCATCATAATTAATATATATTCATTGTTGAGTGGTGAGTGAAAGTTGGTATTAGTTATTAATATGTGATGCCCACTCATCCCACCTAATTTTGGTTTATATCCTGTCTATTTTATTTTTAATATGCACTATTGTTTGATAAAGGTATCACTATGTTTAGTATTTTGAGGCTGTTAATTCTTTTGATGGAATACAATTTTTTTGAACTCTATCCAGGTCTGTAAAAAGGGGGGTTGCATGGAGGTAAAACCAACCTATTTCCACCATTGCAGAAATGTCGATATTTATTTCGTGGATCCACCAATAAATACATTTTAACCCTTTCTGGGCGTGTTGGAGCGCGAACCGCTTTAGAATGCTCAAACCGAACGGCAGCGGTTCAAATCTGCCCTGAGAGGGTTGATTTTTATTTCTTGGAGGCCCCACAGAATAAAGCTTGACCTACCCACCATAGTTGGAATGGGTTGGTACCATCTGTAGAGTAACTCCCCGTATACCACAAATTGCCATTACCGGGGAAAAAACAATAAAAAAAAAACGAGTCGGTAGATTTGAAGAGCATGTGGTAGACTGGAGAATGCTAAAGCGGGCTATGCTCTGACAGCCTCAGCCATCACGGGTACTTTCAACACACTTTGACTACTTTCAATGTTGTTACAGTTGGTCCTCCCACATTATTTTACTTGTTTAAATCTGCTGAAAGAGGTGATGTACAAGGACTAAAGGATTTTCTTAAAGAGAGGAAAGAGTAAGATAGTTATTTTCATTTTAATAATAAAGAATTTTAAGTGTTAT
Source organism: Aelia acuminata (assembly GCA_911387785.2). Classification (NCBI taxonomy): domain Eukaryota; kingdom Metazoa; phylum Arthropoda; class Insecta; order Hemiptera; family Pentatomidae; genus Aelia; species Aelia acuminata. Next base: position 137,378,990 of record OU426979.1, read on the forward strand.
ATATCCTTATTATATAGTAATTTTTTTGTTTTAATTTATACTGACATTAAAGAAAATATAAGTACACATCCTTGGGTCACTGGGTTGAAGATAGATATTCTGACCAAGGTGCATTCAGGAGCAGACTTGCTGGCCTAAGGCCATAGGACCATTCTACTCACCCTTATGGAAGAATTGTTGATTCAATTAGATCAGAAGAATAAAAGAAAGTGGACATATTATCTTAGTCACAGACAGAAATTACATTTTCCTGTTATTTATTAAATATGGAGGAAATAAAATGGTAAAATCATTGCAGCCACAATTTCAGAAGTTACGGTACTATAAGTTTGCTTACATAGGACTGGGGATACAATGCCAGTATATAAAAAGGAAAAGTCTACTGAGAGTGGCAACTAAAAGCCTATTAGCCTTTCCCAAGTGACCTACAAACTGTTCACATCTAGTTTACAAAACAGGTCACTGACAGAACCAGAATTAGAAGATCAAGCAAGATTTTCAATAGGAAGGCAAACCCAAAAATACTTATTTGCTCTCAGAAATGTTATAGAAAAGACAAGATAGAAAATTAAGCTTGCAAATCACTTTCCTAGATCTGAAAGCTACCTTCGAATCAGTACCTCGATATGAAATATCCGGAGACAGCAATTATATTGGCACCAATCACTTCTTAAGACCTAAGCCCCAGAGCCATAATATAAGTAGTAAGCTAAAGCCCTTTAACACAAGATGTAAAACAGGGGGATAGCTTGAGCTATTTTCTTGTGAAATAAATAAAAAAAATATGCAGAAGAAAAATTGTTTAGACTGTAGTTGGAATGTGGAACATAAAGACGGTTTAAATGCATTTGATATCGGGCTGGTGACTTACTCAATAAAAACTAAAACCATTATGGAATGACAAGAAGAACTTACTTGTAATGTAATGAGTATCAACAATCACAAGAGTAAGATTATGACCGTAGCGAGAGCTGAAGAGGATGCGATGGATCGAGGGATGTTGAGACTTACACAATTTGCCACATATTGAGCCCATAAGTCATGAAGACAGGTTGTAACAACATTAGATTGCAAAAAGGAAGGGAAACAGTTAAACAGCCTTCTTCATGTGGTCTTAATGTCTAGAAAAAAATATTTTACTAAGCATACAGTCCTGCGAAATGGTGTGTGTGTGTGTGTATGAACAAACAAGCTCAATAATGATAAATCACAGGAAATAGAAAATTAAGAATTTGAGGTAAGTTTAAAAATTTCCATGATGTGACAGCAAAAGTTTCGTCAAAATTGAGTAAACAGAAGGGACATTTTTACTGTTTGACACATTTTCTCAAACACACATCTAATGGTTTTGAGTGAAATCATCATGTTTAATATTTCTTTTTTCCCTGACCCTTTATTCCTCTTTAGACCACAGTTTATAGCTTCAGATCAGTTGCACAGATCAGTTGATTTTAATTCTATTTTTTATTGATCAAGTCTATTCCTCGATATGAAATATGGAAAGCAATATCCGGAGACAGCAATTATATTGGCAGCAATCACTTCTTAAGACCTAAGCCCGAGAGCCATAAAGAGTGTAAGAAGAAAGCTAAAGCCTTTTAACATAAGATGTAAAACAGGGGGATAGCTTGAGCTATTTTCTTGCAAAATAAATTACTAAGTTACTAAGTACAGATTTCGTAAATATGCACACTTTATTTTCTTAAGTGGTAAAAATTCTTGTAAATATTGTTTTCTAATTTGTGAACATCCATAAGTCATATGTGAGTTATAAGACACAGATGCCTAATTTTTTCATGCGGGTGATACCTATTTTTTTTTAGTCTATCAGCCCTTGATGCTTTTGATAAAAAAGGAGAAACAGCCCTTATAAAAGGAGTGAAGAAGGGTTGTCAGGAAATCGTAAAAACACTTCTTTTGGCAGGCGCTGATGTAAACCAAGGTGCTTTAGGATCACAGAGGACACCATTGATGTATGCTTGTCTCTTAGGTGATTTAGAACTCACAAAGATTCTCCTGGAAAATGAAGCAAATATAAACTCTGTTGACAAGTAAGAACTTTTGAAATACCTAACCATAATATAGTGCTTTCAAATATTTTATAACTAATATACTTATATTATTTTTAAATTATTGGATATAAAGAGCAAAAAACATGAGCGTAATATTACTACATCCAGTGCAAACATTTTAAAAAATATACAAAGAAAATTTGTTCGTTCTTTTCCTAGATGTTATTTTACAAAAAATATAATATGATTATACAATACCTTCTAGTTATAACTATTACTTCAATTAGGTATCAAGGAAAATCATTTCAAATAGTTTACTTTTCATACTCATTTCAGAATGGTTGCAATAATAGTAAAATGAGAATTGAGGCAGTGACATGAAAAAGTTAATAAGTAAAAACAAAACTATTTAGAGATTTTCATAGGAAAAAGTAGCCTATCGTAAGAAATTTATCTTTTTTACTCCCATTAAAAAATCCTACTTGATAGTGAAGGCAGCCTGTGTTTACAGCTAAAGCAGTACGGCTTAGCTGTTATTTAATTGGGCATTTATAACATGGTGGTTTTCCTTGCATTTAACACATCTAAGCTCTAAATGACAATAATTATTTTTGTGTCCATGCCTTTGACAGTAGTTGCACATGGGGATCTTAGTATTTTTATGTGTTGGCTCAACTGATACTATTGCATAAAATAAATTATAAAATTTAAAATTGATGCTGGCCTGATTATTATTCACCAGTGCTACAGGTAAAGAGGAGTAGGTTTTTTTATCTTTATTTAATTCTGGTTTGAAACATTTGGATTATTCCATGAAAGTTCAGTCTTACTTAATTCGTATACCGAAATCGGGGCAATTTCCGATCTTTTTAACAGGCCATTGGTTTTGTGGAGAACACTGTAATTACAATTTTTGTCTCCTTCCATTGACATATTTTCATTGAAAGCATAAGTGGGTTGGAGTGGGTTACATGGGCCTGGCGAATTAGCTACATCTTCCTCTTTCATTAATTATCAATGATAATAAATAAAAACGAAATTAAAAATTTAAAAAAAAATTAAATAAATAAACAATCGTTCACTGTTCAATATGCTATACAACCACATTCTTAAATGTCAGAGGCCAACAGTAAATGATTGTAATCAATATATATTATAAAGCAAAGTGTACAATGTGCGTGCCGAAAAGGCTCAAAAACTACTCCACGTAGGATGAAGGAAGTTATGTCTGCGTTTAGCCATATGACCCCTTACGGAGAAGAAGGTTTCCGTTTTTCTCTTAATAGTGTAGAATTGAAGAGAAAAGGACTGGAATTTTACGCCTCTCGCACCATTTAATTAGGCTCTCTGAGATTGAGACACGAGTTTATGAATGAAAAATTTAGTTCGAGCTCCAGGCTACCAGGAAGCGCTAGGGTGCGTTTCTCTCAATGTTTATTGTCCATTCATTCAGTATGTAGGTAATCGCTCTATATTTTTTCAGCTGTTCTTTTTAAATTACTAAAAAATTAAGAGAAAATAATTAGTTTGCGTTTAAAAATAAAATAAGTACTTTATATCTCAGCAATCAATTAGAAAACCAACTGGATTCCTTAAAAAATTAGTTTTCTCATGAAAAGGCTAATATATGATCAGCACGTTACATTTAATCTATATATAATATATACTTAAGTAAATTTAATGCAATATGAGTAAACATTTCTTAGTAGTACAGTGAGCGAATAAAATTAGAAATAAAAAAAAAGAGATGAATTGACTAAATATACATCGAAAATAAAAAGTTTGAAGTATTCTTATTGTATTTATGAAAAAGAAGTTGCTTTGGTTACAATGCATGATGAGCATTCCAGTTGACAAAACGACTAACTCCAATAACAGCATTCAAGATTTTATCATCCCTCATAGTTCAAGATAAAAAGACATATGATGAGAAAATTGTGCCTTCAAGAAATTTTGGTTTTCACTTTGTAATAGTAATAAGATTCGAGATATGCAGAAACCGTTCAAATTACGGGGTGTATCTTAAGGGAGGTTGAAATGTAAGAGAGGTCTTAAAAAAAAGTTTCTATGAATCTTCGGAAGTTTCTATACTTCTGGATCAAGTAGAACCATCATAGTAGTCAGTGATTAAGTTTTACTCGAAATATAATTTTTTTAACTGAGATACCAGATTTTTCAACAATAATCTAATAACTTATTATCTGCTGACCGCTTGGAATGGGCTTATAGGATTCAGAATCACAGAAACCATCGAAACGATGCATAACTCGACTAAGTTGCAGCAAAATTAATTGTTCATTTACCATTTTCAACCCCCAGTAAATTATACAGGGTTCCTTATTTGGACGTACTCTGCAGATTTCAAGTCTGCAGAATATTGATACCAAATTAAAACCGAATTTTCAAGACGGTGCTAATTTCGTTCTATATTTCCTTTAAGTTTAAAGTTTTTCTGGTATTAAAACTACCACACAACTACCGGAGCGAAGCCGGGCACCCTAGCTAGTAATTAATAAAACACTGCTATAATTATATGAGATTTTCTTAAAATTTTGGTCTCATTATTGGTAATGCTTCAACCTGAACGCTTGCTCTTCCCAGGACCAGACTTGTCCCCCCTTATGTTTTGATCCTGGGGACTTTTTCAAACTTTGTAGAAAAAATAAATATCCTTTTTTATCATTACCTAATGAATACAAAATTTTGTTTAGAAAAAATATTTGACGTTCCTCAGTATCCCCTAAATAAAAATAATGCTCTTATTATTTTGTTTTATATATTACTTAAAGAAAGTTGTATTTAACAGTTTTTCCAAATAACTTTTTCCTTAGAAATGTATATTTTGTAAATTTATGACTTTTTTAAACACAGTGAGCTATAAAATAGAATTAAATCATACATAATCCTTAAATTTATTAAATATCAATTAAAGTAGTTAATTTAATATTCAAAAAAATATTAAACAATCAGTTTGATCTTAAACAAAAAATAAATACATTTAATTGTTTTTAAATTGAATTTTGATACAACTTGGCAACCAGTAAACTGCCCTGTTTTATTTGATTTAAGAATCATCTCAACATACTCACTTACGAGGGGTGATCAAAAAGTTCCAGGACTGTTGAGATTGCGCGGCAATGGAGTGTCATAGAGCAGTGCGGTTGGCAGCATTGTTTAGCGTGACTCTTCCTGAGCTCAGCTGTTTATTCAGTTTGTTGATAACCTTCTTCATTGCAAAGTTACTGCTGTTTTCGTAAAAAAAGTTTCTTGTGTTCGGCGATTCTTTCCCTTCATGGGTCTCTTAAGTTTTGGAAACAAGAAAAAGTCTGCAGGGGCAAGGTCAGGTGAATATGGAGGCTGGGGAATGACCGTCATTCCATTTTTGGTGCAGTAGTCGCGAATGAGCAGTGCGGAATGAACAGGCGCATTGTCATGATGCAGCACCCACTCACCGCTCCGCCACAACTCTGGTCTCTTCCTCCTTATTGCCTCGCGCAAATTTCTCAGGGTTTGAAGATAACGAAAGCGGTTAATGGTCTCATAACATTTTACCCAACTTCACACAAAACTTTACGCAAACGCGTTGCTCTTCCTTTACATTCATTTCACAAAATCGCCGAACACAAAAAACTTTTTTTTACGAAAACAGCAGTAACTTTGCAATGAAGAAGGTTATCAACAAACTGAATAAACAGCTGAGCTCAGGAAGAGTCACGCTAAACAATGCTGCCAACCGCACTGCTCTATGACACTCCATTGCCGCGCAATCTCAACAGTCCTGGAACTTTTTGATCACCCCTCGTAGTGAGTAGACTCACCATGCAGACATTTTCTCTTCAAATGAGCCTTTTATGCTAGGTTTAATACAATTTTGATATCACTGGGTAAAAATGAGTATCCCTTGACTGGAAGTCATAAAAAAAAACAATAGGCAGCAGGGTTGCTACAGGAAATTTACTATGGAAAGGCGTCAAGTGATTGGCTTGACTGGTTTCAGCACTGCATGAAAATCAAAATGACATAAAACCCATTGGGAAGCTTGGCAGTTTAAATTTAGGTTGTAACCCATAAATTAATTAACTCTGAAGACAAAACTATCATTAATGGTAATTACCATTAATATTTTGATCAAAGAAAACTACCCACATTTCAAAAATTTTGTGAGCGAGTGGAAGGATGTGGTGGGCCTAACCCACTTTACCTTGGGTCGAAGAGAAGAGGATCCAGGGATACTGCCAAACACAGGAGTTGAAGAAGAGGACGGGAGAGGCTGAAGATAAAAAAAAGGAAAGAGTGCAGTGGAAACTGTAAGTTGATATACTTGCAGCAATGGTAAGTTATGCAGGCATGCATATCATACCACTGTTGCAAAAACCTATATTACTGAGTTTCTTATATTGGTCATTATCATTTTTGATGACAGTCCTCTTTGGAAAGAAAATACCCATTTATTTATTTATTTATTTGTTTGTTTTTAATTCAAAGGACTCATTACAAGAAATTAAATGACATATAACTGTAAACATTTTCAGAAATAAATGTGGACCTCTTCATTATGCAGTGGATTATTCTCATCTTGAGTTAGTAAAACTATGCTTGGTTATGGGTGCAGACATAAATATGAAAGATGCAGTTGGATGGACTCCCCTGATGAGGGCAGGTAAAATTTAACAGCAGCCTACTTCTTGTTATTTTATGTATTCCCATTCTTCAATACTAAAAACAATTAATGTTACTTTTGATGATTGATTTATGGCGTATCTACTACTTGTTGCAGTTGTATTAAACTCCAGTAATGAGGTCATTGAAGAACTATTATCAAACAAGGCCGATATATTTGCCCGAGACAAAAATGGTAAATCTGCTTTATGTTTGGCCAAACTTGAGGGAAACAAATGCTGTATTAATGCTCTTTTCAAATACAAGAAGAAGATTAAAGAACATATAGAAAAAATAAAAGACAATGTAGAAGTGGGTAATGTAAAAGTAAATGAAGAAAATATTGTTAAAGAAAGCAATATTGTCATTCAAAATGAAGGGAAAGGGCAAACTGAGGCCTGTTATCAAGAAGAGGCTATAATGAAAGATAACTAAATTAACGAGTAGTATAGAAATTTAAGAAAATTAATATACATTTTACATTGTATATGTTAGCATTTCATAGTCTCCTCCCAACAAGACATTCACTGCTTTTAGAAGTTTGCCTTTTTAAAATAATTTTGTTGCATTTATTCTTTGAATGAATTGTTTATTCATTGAATGAATTATTAATTCATTTATTCTTTGAATGAATGGTGCATTGAGCAGTTGGAACATTATAATTATCCATTATTTATTATTTTTGAATTACTATTGTTAATTAATTGATTCTGTTGCAATGAATATTATTTTTTTATGTTCTGAGAAGGAGCTATAAATACTTCATACTTCTAGAATTATAATTTTAGTTACTCTTTTTCTTTTTTGCATTTCATGCATTGCAACAGCAAATCTTCAGAAATTTTTATATACCTAGTCTAATTTCAGTAACAACCAAAAATATATTAAAATGAAATTAACCCAAAAGAAATACAAATGAACAAATTTTCTTTAAGTAAAGTGCATTTATTTCAGTTACCCCTCAACTGAATAGTCATAGGTAAAATTATTATAATAGTTAAAAAAATGTTGTTAAAACTGGCCAGTCTTAAAATTCTTAGATTCTTATAAAGCATATATGTTCTTTTTGGTTATTCTTCATGTTTATATGATATTCTTCTTATAATATTGTAATGTTTATTTTATAATCTTCTTCTATTGGAGCAACAGATTTGCCTATAGCTGTCCTTATCCTTCTCAACAAACCTTTCCCATTGTATGCTACAATCTGCCATATTTATACTAATGCCCAGCTTTCTGAGGTCACTAATTATACTGTCTCAGCATTTTTTGTCTGCCTCTCATCTGGGTTGTGTAAGTGTAATCTTTTGCCTGCTCTTGCATAATCTATTCTATACACATATATCAATCATTTTAGATGCTCCACATTAAAACTATGCATAGTTTCTGATAAAGATAGTGTATTTCTTTATTTGTTCTTATATGTCACCTTTCTGATTCTATCCGAGGACTTTTCTTTACAATGTATCAATTTTATCCACAGCAGATTTATTTAATGTCCATATCTCTCCTGCATATGTCATTATTTGTCGAATCAGTGTCTTACACACAAAATCTTATCTTTGTGGTCCTGCTCAAAAGCCTGCTTCTTAATAGACCAATAAGTGCAAAGTAGGCTTAGTTTCCTGCCACTAATCTTGCTCTTTTCTTCTCATCTTTATTTGCTAATTCTTTTATGAGGGACCTGAGCTAGCTCTTCACCTCTTTAAAGGTGTAGTCAGTAATGGACATCTATCAGCTGAGAATGCACAGGTTTTTTTCTTCTTAGTGCCATGACCTTGGTCTTCCCTTCATTGACTTTCAAGACCCACATAGTGAGCTTCTGTGTCGAGCTCAAAAAATCCCCTCTTTATGCTGCCTAGGGATCTTATAATGAATCTTATAACCACAACTGACCAATGACCACGTTAGCTGTGTCATCTTGTGTTGGATGGCTCCTCCTGGATCAAGATCCACTCGATTTAAAAATATTATATAAGATATTGAATAATGGGTCTCCTTGTCTCTGCCAATTGTTTGCCTCAAACAGATCTGAAGCTCCACTCAGAGTTTTCACTAGACAGTCATTTGGAAGAATGGTATATCTGGTTAGTCTGATGAGTTTATCGGGCACTCCGTATTCTGCCACGGCTTGATATAAGGCATATTTGTCATATGTGGCTTTGAAACATATCAAACAGCATCCATACTGACTTTCCAACTTCTCTCATTTTCTCTAATATCTGCCAGATCAGATGTGGTATATCATGGATCTGTTACATCTAAAACCTCCTTCGTAATCTCTAATTTTAAAAATTTTATTTTCAACATAAGGCACAATCCTTCCATACATAATGACAGAGAAGACTTCATAAGCAACATTGAGCAACGTGATTCCTCTATGGTTCTTACATTGCAATGTCTCCCTTTCTTTTATATATTGGCACGATTTGGCCCTATGCCGAATCACTAGGGATCACATCGTCTTACCAGATTTTCAGAAATAGATTGAGGATTACCAATAACAGCTTACAGCTTGCTCCTTTAAAAAGTTCCACAGTAAGACCATCTGTGTTATATATCTTGTATTACTTACCTTTGGAAATTGTTGAACTTAATAATGTTAAATCTATCATGAATTATTATCCAATTTTATAGTATAAAATTTAATTTTACTATTATTTAGTTTGTTTATTTTTAGTTAGTTATGACTTCCAGATCATCAATATTATAATGGAAGAGACAGAAATTAATGTTTCGGTTACAAGTATTACCACATGGTCAAATATTGAAGAACGTTGTGAAAGGTTTGATAATGTTCAATTGCAGAACAAAAGTAGGGAAGCGATCAACTCTCAAACCTTGAACAGGAGAGTAGTGCAGTTATTTTTTAGTCAATATTTAATTGATTGTTACATAACGTTAGAATTAATTTGTGTTCTTGGTATTTGCTTTACCTCTATTTAATTGTTATGTAAATAAAACATTTTCAAACCTGTATTAGTGTTACAATGTCTAACTTAATTATTGATTTTTTTTACTGATTTATTAGACTATTTTAATTAGAATGCATGCCATAGTGATATGAAGGTGTCAACTACAGATAGTGTTAACCCACAAATGTAAATTGGATCTACAAGTATTTATACATATAAGAATATTTAATAGTTTTAATATGGGTTTCATTTACAGATTATGTTTACCATTGATTACCATTGAAATGATGATCGAAACAGCTCTGCTTCAACCTGCAGCAAATGCTATTATTAATGTTTCTTTTTAATAGTAATAGGGAAAACATTGTTATTATTTTATGCCCAAAATATTGACCTAGCGAATAGGTCAGGAATTTTTAACTAACCATCTTGAGTCAGTACTAACTCACTACCAATATTTATTTATTTTTATTTTTATTTATTGAAATTCACAACTAGATAAATAAAATATAATACCATCTAAACCTTAATTATGACCAACATTACATTTACATATGACGAAACTTCCCGTTGTTAGCACCAATGATTATTTTAATTAAAAAATAGCACCAAAGAAGTAGTGCTGCTATTTTATTTGTTGATGTTTCAGAGATTCTTCAGGAATAATTTGGGGTGAATAGTTATATACTAGTAGTTTTGGATAGGGAAGGTATTTGCAATTACATAAGGTATATCAATATCAGATAAAATATAAAATAAAGGGGATATTAATCAGCGATAGGATATTAGCGATTATATATACTGGATATGGTATGAAGTTGATGTTTTTTTTTTTTTTTCGGAACTCCAAGGCTCAAATCTTTATGTAAAACTGATATTTGCAATGTACCAGGGCATTCAAAAAGTCCTGTCGTTTTTTTTGGGGAAATTATAAATAAATAAATATTTTCAAGTAATCACCTTTATTCATCAAAATATCCACGTTACAGTCGGTAACCTTCTCCCAACGAGATGGTAAAGCCCAAATTCCTTCCTTAAAAAACTGTTGATTTTTACTGCAAAAATAAGTGGTCAGTTCGTGAATTAGGTTGTCACGGTCTTGAAAACATTTCTGTCTCAGATTGTTGTCGAGATCTCTGAATAGGTGATAATCAGTGGGTGACAGGTCAGGGGAATATGGTGGGTGAGGCACTTCAAGGTTCGACTTTCAAGCGGGAAGTTAACGAAGATGCAGTTGTCAAGCGAACAAGCATATTGGCATCTGAAAGCTTATGAGGAATCCATTTATCCAGTTTTTTCACTTTTCCCAGTTCTTTAAGGTAATTCCAGGCAGTGGTGGCTGAGATATTAAGTTGAGAGGCTATCTCTGAACAACTTTGACGCGGATCCAACTCTACTACTCTTCGAACGTCCTTATCAACTACAGTTGGTCGACCCGAGCGTGCCTCGTCTTCTAGTGTCTCGTCGCCTCCACGAAATTTTGAAAACCAAAATTGTGCCTTCCGCTCAGACAGCACATCTTCCCCAAACACGGAGCATATTTTTCTAGCAGTTTCGGCATCTTTTGAGCCAAGTTTAAACTCATAGAGCAAAATCGACCGAATTTGAGTTTCAACTGGAATCATTTTAACTAGACAGTTGGATGGTGACTGCATTAAATTAATCCTCCTTAGCCTCCTATTCATAAAGTATAAACATTTGTATTTACATGGATAAAAGTTGTATTGAACGGAATTAATTAGCAAACACTCTAGAATCAAAATAAACAACGAACAAACGAAAAACGACAGGACTTTTTGAATGACCTGGTATATGAGCTATAAGAGTATAGAGGGAGTAGGACATAATGCTACGTCTTATTAAGTTTCTTAATTGGAATCTTCATACAAGACTGAAGTAACAAAAAACTATAGCATGCAGAAGAAACAAGATTTAAACTCCCTCTACACTATTATATGTTGTGATTCAAGGGCGTATCCAGGATCAAAACTAGGGGGGGGCAAGCTATGGTCGTTCAGGTTGTAACATCTTACTGCGGAAAAGGTGAATGAAACCAAAATTATGTATAATTATAGTAGTGCTTTATCAACTAAGTTATTACAATTATTTGCTTGAAAAAAATTATTCTACAGTAAACCCTCATTATTACGAACTCGGATATAACGAACACCTCGATATAGCGAACCAAAATACTATCCCCCCAAAATTACCATTATATTTCTGCTGAACCCCTTTTTATAGCGAAACCCCTCGGTTAGTGCGAACTACGAACTAAATTTGATGCCTGAGAATTATTATATTCTGTTATAACGTACTGCTAGAATTTTTATTAATTTTTTTTTTACTGTATTACGTAGAATGGGCACGGGAAGGCGAAGTAGCTCCAGTTTCTAGAATTGAGGTGTTTTTTTACTGTTAACTAATTCGATTTCCTTTTGCTCTCTCTCTGATTCCATTGAGTTGTTTCTCAAAACTAGCTCAGTTCTGTTTCGACCTCAGTATTATTCGAATCAGTGTTCTGTAGTCGTTTATACTGTTTTTTACTTTCACTTACCTATATGTGAAATATATAGTAAGGAAAGTATTGCGATCGTGAAAAATTTCGACTTCCGGTTTTCAACGGAAATACACGTTTTGGGGTCCCCTGAGTCCAATTAACCAAGTCCAACGAAATGGTCTGTGTGTGTGTGTGTGTGTGTGTATGTGAACAGACTAGCTCAAAACCTATAAACTATAAACAGACCTGAAATTGGGTATTTGGTGTATGTATATGCCCGCGATGTGACAGCAAGAATTTCATCAAAATTGGTCAAACGGAAGGGTACTTTATTTGAAGAACTTCGTCTAATTTTTAGGTTTTTTCGATTTTCTCAAAAATGGCTCTAACGATTTTGATTAAACTCGATATTTAGGGTATGTATATGCCCGCGACGCGACAGTAAAAATTTCATCAACATTGATTAATTGGAGGGGGCACTTTACTTAATAAATGTTGTCCCATTTTCACATGTTTTTTTTTATTTACTCAAAAACGGCTTTAACGATTTTGATGAAACTTGGTATTTGATGTATGTATATGACCGTGATGCGACAGCCGAAATTTCATCAAAATTGGTTAAACGGAGGGGGCACTTTACTTAATAAATGTTGTCTCATTATCACGTGTTTCTTTTGTTTACTCAAAAACGGCTATAACGATTTTGACCAAACTCGGTATTTGGTGTATGTATATGCCCGCGATGTGAAAGTCAAAATTTCATCAAAATTGATCAATTGTAGGGGGCACTTTACTTAATAAATTTTGTCTCACTTTCACGTGTTTTTTTTTCATTTACTCAAAAACGGCTTTAATGATTTTGATGAAACTGGGAATTTGATGTATATATATGCCCGCGATGCGACAGCCGCAATTTCATCAAAATTGGGGCAACGGTGAGGGTACTTTATTTAATAAACTTTTTCTTGTGTTCACGTGTTTTTTTCATTACCCTGAAATTGGGTATTTAGTGTAGGTATATGCCCGCGATTTGACAGCATAAATTTCATCAAAATTACTTAAAGGGAGGGGGTACTTTACTTAATAACTTTTTAGGTTTTTTTTCGATTTTCTCAAAAACGGCTCTAACAATTTTGATTAAGCTGAGTATTTGATGTATTAATATGGCCGAGATATGACTGTAAAAATTTCATCAAAATTGATTAACCGGAGGGGGGACTTTACTTAATAAATTTTGTAACATTTTCACGTGTTTTTTTTATTTACTCTAACTCGGCTTTAACGATTTTGATCAAACTGGGTATTTGATGTATTTATATGCCTTAGATATGATTGTAAATTGGTCAATTTTTCACAACGATTTTCAACAAATTCGTCATATTTAATGAAAATTAGGTGTTCTTTAATATCAGGTAAGCTTTATCATTATTAAAATGTTCTAAGGGGGCTTAAATGGGGAACGGGCCTTTTTTGTTTTCCTATAAAGTATTTTGGTTTTTGTTTACATGGAAAAATTAATTGTCTCTCTTTACGCCTAAAAATAAGAAATGGCTAAATATGAAATATGAAAAAATCAAGTGAACATATACCTACGTGGGAAAAAGAAAAATATTCCGTCAACTCATAAAACACGTTGAGCGCACCCATGCGGAGTACGCCTTTAATGACAGACCATTGTTCATAATTAAAGCCGTCATGTTCATTTAATGGAAATGATTTGTTTCATGGTACATTTGTAAATTTGTTTCAACGGAAACACACGTTTTGGGATCCCCAGAGTCCAAATTTCCAAGTCCCGCAAAATGGTTTGTGTCTGCGTGTGTGAGTGAATAGACTAGTTAAAAAAACGTATTTTTCGAATTTATTAAAAACTGATCTAACGATTTTGATGATACTTGGTATTTAATAAATATATATGCCCGCGATATGACAGCCAAAATTTCATCAAATTTTTTCAAACGGTTTCATAACGTTTACTACATATGCAAAGGTATATATTATAAAGGAAGATCATAAATTTTTGTTAGATAGATAGGTGAATGTCACTCTTCCAATAATATCTTTTATTTAAACATTACATATTAAAATAGTCTAACGTTTCAGACAATTTCGTTCATCTTTAGGGCAATATTCTTCTCATTTTTTGGTGGCATGGTCAATTATCTTATATTCTATATTTCTTTCACTTGTCCATTACAACTGTAATAGGTCACATTTTTAAGAATTATTTTTCACTTTTTATGACATTAAAATTACTACCACATACATACCAGGTGTGTAAATATGAAACCGGAATTTTTCAAATAGCAAATAAGAGTTGATTGTGTAAAAATGATACATACTTTTTTATTCGAAGTACTGTCCTTCGCTATCTATGCATTTTTCCCAACATTCAGGAAATTTGTGGATTCCCCGCCAAAATAATGCTTCCTCTTCTGAGTCAAATCAATCACTTAACCAATTTCGTACATTTTCATAAGAAGTGAAGCGCTGCTCAGCTAGTGCGTGTCCCATCAATGCAAATAGGTGGTAATCGGATGGGGCCGAATCTGGTGAATAAGCCGCATGCGGAAGAATTTACCAACCAAACACTTGGATCGTTTCCTTGGTCCGTTTAGCCGAATGTGATGGGGCATTGTCAAGGAGCAAGATCACTTTGTGTGTCCTTTCTTGATATTTGGGACTTTTTGGCGCAAATCTTTATTCAAATCTATCATCTGTTGTAGGTAGCGTTCCGTATTAACAGTTTCCCCAGGTTTCAGCAGCTCATAGTAGGTAACACCCATCTGATCACACCAGACACAAAGCATTTTCTTCCTCCCCAAGCGATGCCGATGGTTTACCAGGAGTTACCCAGGATTTGTTACGCTTAGGTTTCTCGAAATAAATTCACTTTTCATCACCAGTCACAATTTGATGAAGAAATGACTTTTTTCTGTACCTGGCGAGCAGCATTTGCCATGAGGTTTTTCGAGCTTCCTGCTGCCTGTCATTCAGCTGGTGAGGTACTCATTTTCCTACCTTCTGGATCTTTTCCATGCCTTTCAAACAAATGGAAACGGTGTCACATGTAATAATTGTCCAACAAACGCTTCCGAATCAGCGTTTTCAAAGTTTTTTTTTGTGGTTTTCCACGGTCTTTGTTTCTTTTATCGAAATCCATCTTTAAATTTTTTGAACCAATCGAAACATTGAGATTTGCCTAGGGCATGCTCCCCGTAAGCTTCAACAAGTATCCTATGTGATAATGCTCCAATTTTTTTCAGAAGGAAACGGAAAATAAATGCTGTCCGCAGATCTTGATTTGCTGGCACAAAAGTCGACATGTTCAACGCCACTAAAAACACGGTTATAGAATGAAACTGATGTTGGTATCAATTGGATCTCTTTATTACATGTAGGCAAAAGCAGATAACACCACTGACGGATTAGTTAGAAGATTATATTGACTGCTAGCTCCTATCATTGGCGAATTCCGGTTTCATATTTACACACCTGGTAGAGGTGTGACAAGGACAAATAGGTCTATGTATGTGGTAGTAATTTTAATTTTTAAAAAAAGTAAAAAATAATCCTTAAAAAATGTGACCTATTACAGTTGTAATAGGCAAGTGAAAGAAATATAGAATATAAGATAATTGACCATTCCACCAAAAAATTAGGAGGAAATAGGAGAATATTGCCGTGAAGATGGACGAAATTGTCTGAAACGTAAGCGTTAGACTATTTTAATATGTAATTTTTAAATAAAAGATATTATTGGAAGATTGACATTCACCAATCTATCTATTAGAAATTTATTTCACAGCTTTTTCCCACTTTTTTTTACGTTTTTTCGATTTTCTCAAAAATAGCTTTAACGATTTTGATTAAACCCGTCATGTTTAATGAGAATCAAATATTCTTTAATATCAGGTAAGCTTTATCACTATTAAAATGTTTTGAGGGGGCATATTTGGGGATGGCGCCTTTTTTGTTTTTCTATAAAGTTCCTTTGTTTTTGTTTAAATGGAGAAATTATCTGTCTCTCGTTACGCCTAAAAATAAGAAATGTCTAAATATAAAAAAAATCAAGCAAAAATAAGACATTATATTACACCTAGAGGAGAAAAATAAAAATATTACATCAACTCATAAAAAGCGTTAAGCCGACGCATGCGCAGTATCCATTTAATGAAAGATTGTTCATAATTAATTGACATTGTTTATAATTAAAGATGTTCTGTTCATATAATGGAAATTATTTGTTTCATGGTTATGGTTTCATTTGTTTCATGGTTACTATATGAAGTTTTCAACAACTACATAGAGATGGAGTATTACGTTTGCATTACCGAATGATCACAAGTAAAAACTTTTATTTAATAATAAAAAAATTTAGTGTACTCTAAAAAGCAAATACAAACAAAAATAAGTAAATATATGTGAAAAATGTGTGACTTCGAGAAATAGCATTTAACAAAACACGTCAATTTCTAATCAAAGTAAGTTGGTAAGTGAAAGTTGTTTTGTAACATGTAGAGGTGTTCTGGTGTAATGGTAATTGCATGCATTGATCGCTCTAGATTTTTTACTTTCACTTACCTATATATGAAATATATAGTAAGTGGAAGTATTGCGATCGTGAAAATTTTCGGCTTCCGGTTTTCAACGGAAATACACGTTTTGGGGTCCCCTAAGTCAAAATAACCAAGTCCCGCGAAATGGTCTGTGTGTGTGTGTTTTCTCAAATTTTCTCAAAAACGGCTCTAACGATTTTGATTAAACTGAGTATTTGATCTATTGATATGCCCGAGATATGACTGTAAAAATTTCATCAAAATTGATTAACCGGAGGGGGGACTTTACTTAATAAATTTTGTACCATTTTCACATGTTTTTTTTATTTACTCAAAAACGGTTTTAACGATTTTGATCAAACTTGGTATTTGATGTATTTATATGCCCGAGATATGACTGTAAAAATTTCATCAAAATTGATCAACAGGAGGGGGGACTTTACTTAATAAATTTTGTTCAATTTTTACCTTTTTGATCGATTATCTCAAAAACGGCTTTAACAATTTTTATCAAATTCGTTATGTTTAATGAAAATTAGTTGTTATTTAATATCAGGTAAGCTTTATCATTATTAAAATGTTCTGAGGGGGCTTAAATGGGGAAGGGGCCTTTTTTGTTTTTCTATAAAGTACCTTTGTTTTAGTTTATATTGAGAAAATGACTGTCTCTTATTACGCCTAAAAATAAGAAATGGCTAAATATGATATTTGAAGAAAATCAAGTAAACATATACAGGAGAAAAAAAGAAAAATATTCCGTCAACTCATAAAACACCCTTGAGCTCACGCATGCGCCGTACGCCTTTAATGACAAACCAATGCGTTATAATTAAAGCTGTTCTGTTCATTTGAGAAGTGGCAATTAACAAAACGCATTAATTTCTAATCTAAGTAAGTTGGTAAGTGAAAGTTGTGTGTTGCGCGCACGCACCAGATTTTTACTTTCACCTACCTATATATGAAATATATAGTAGGTGGAAGTATTGCGATCGTGAAAATTTTTGACTTCCGGTTTTCAACGGAAATACACGTTTTGGGACCTCCTGAGTCGAAATAACCAAGTCCCGCGAAATGGTCTGTGTGTGTGTGTGTGTGTGTGTGTGTGTATGTGAACAGACTAGCTCAAAAACTATAAACCGTGGGAACCTGAAATTGGGTATTTAGTGTAGGTATATGCCCGCGATGTGACAGCAAAAATTTCATCAAAATTGCTCAAAGGGAGGGGGTACTTTATTTAATAACTTTTTACGTTTTTTTCGATTTTCTCAAAAACGGCTCTAACGATTTTGATTAAACTGAGTATTTGATCTATTTATATGCCCGAAATATGACTGCAAAAATTTCATCAAAATTGATTAACCGGAGGGGGGACTTTACTTAATAAATTTTGTATCATTTTCACGTTTTTTTTTTATTTACTCAAAAACGGTTTTAACGATTTTGATTAAACTTGGTATTTGATGTATTTATATGCCCGAGATGTGACTGTAACAATTTCATCAAAATTGATCTACGGGAGGGGGGACTTTACTTAATAAATTTTGTACCATTTTCACATGTTTTTTTTATTTACTCAAAAACGGTTTTAACGATTTTGATCAAACTTGGTATTTGATGTATTTATATGCCCGAGATATGACTGTAAATATTTCATCAAAATTGATCTGCGGGAGGGGGGACTTTACTTAATAAATTTTGTATCATTTTCACGGGTTTTTTTATTTACTCAAAAACGGCTTTAACGATTAACAAAAATAAGATATGAATGTAGAAAAATGTGTGACTTTGGGAAATGATAATTAGCAAAACACGTCAATTTCTAATCTAAGTAAGTTGGTAAGTGAAAGTTGTGTGTTGCGCGCACGCACCAGATTTTTTAATTTTACGTTCGTAACATTATTCAAACCCTTATCAATGATACAGTATTTTGTAATCCATTCAAAGATATTAATGATTTAAATATCAGGCTTATGTGTATATATATATATATATATATATATATATATATATATTTTTTTTTTTTTTTTTTTTTTTTCTTCAATTGTAATATTTTTTTTTAGTCTATTTTTTTAGCCTCAAGACCAATAAAGAATTATCATAAAAATGTTAATTTATAGATATTTGAGTCGTAACTACACCCCTATTCTAAACAGAATTTCAGATAATAGTTTATGAAGAGTTAAATTAGTGTTCATATTTTGAATTGCATTAAAAATTAAAAATAAAAAATAAATATTTTTGTCTTGATAATTTGAAAAAAATATTGATAACAATATAAGGACCAAAAGTGTCATGCCTTCTTCGTCTGCTTGGGAAGACGAGCAGCTTAGGTTTCACTGGTCCACTCCTTTACACTTTTGCTTGATCCGTAAATCATATTCGTCGTGAAGCTTGAGAATGACCCAAATGATTTGGCTATTTTTATTTTATTTATTATTTAACGTTCCTAATGTTTTGAATTATTTTTTCCTTTAAAGATGAATAGGAAAAGTTAACATACTGAGTGCAAATGGTTAATATTATTATCCATCTACACGTAATATTTTAAGACATAGTTTTCTTAGTTGTGATGAGGTGAAAGTTTTCCTATTCATTATTAAATGATATATAATAGGACAATAATTCTGGCATTCTAATTTTTCAATATCAAAATTCAGAAAGAGTGATATTATAGAATAATACTTTATTTATGTATTCACGTGCTAACTTCGTGCATTGGCGGATCCAGGGGGGGGGGGGGGCTGTGGGGGCTGCAGTTTTATTCTTATAAAGTTATACCACTATTCAAATAATTGTAAACTATTTAGTACAACATCGTAAATCGCACAAAAAACTACATATATATTACTGTTTACAAAGGGTTGAACTTTTGTAAACAGTTTTCAGATCTTGCCCCAATGTGCCACAACTCATTTAAATGAGACTTTACCACGCGCGAACACTGAACTCAAGAGTGAATATAGCATATCTTCGTTTGATGGAAGGTTGGGGGTGCAGTCAAATAAAACAACACTATATGTGAAAAAAAAATATTGTTTATGGTTTTTGTGCTAGTCTGTTCTGCGCACACAATTTCTCGGGACTTTGGTGTTATTTAGATTCAGGGGCACCCAAGAATGTGTATTTCCGTTGAAAAGCGGAAGTCGAAATTTTTCACGATCGCTATACTTCCCCTTACTATATATTTCATATATAGGTAAGTGAAAGTAAAAACTCAGCTATGGATGGAATTAGGATAGTTTTAGGCCCCTAAACATTAAAAATGTACCTAATAATAAATCTATTGAAGTATTGAAGACTTTAAAGTTTATCTATAATTATAATACTCTTAATTTCATAATTTTAATTATTAAAACAAACTGATGTGGTAGAAAGTTATTATCTGTGAAGTTGCTAAATGGCGTTTACACATTTATCAAAACAATTGATTTCTACTCTAAGAAGGTTGGTAAGTGAAAGTTTTGTGTTGCACGCATTGGCGGATCCAGGGGGGGGGGCTGTGGGGGCTGCAGCCCCTCCCTTTGGAAAATTTTTCGGCATTTAAAGATAGATTTGAACTTTCCTTAATGTAAGGAAGCAAGCTAAAGAACAAATAATGAGCAGAACAAGTAGTATTTTAGTTGTGGGAAAGGAACGTAAAGGTAAAAAAGCTGACTGGCTGCAGCCCCCCCTTTAGGACTGCTGCCCCCCCCTTTACGATCGGCTGGATCCGCCCATGGTTGCACGTACAACAGATTATTTCTTAAAATAATTCAAATCACATTATATTTCTTTGAACAAGTTTCAGATTTTTAATTCTGATATTTAATGCTGGAGAGCAGTCAAGGCAAAGGCAGTCTTCCGTAGAATTTTAGTTTTGGTGTTACAAAACACCTGGACGGACTGCTAATTTATTAAGCCAATAAGAAAGTTGGTTTCTCAATGAGAAACCATCAATAAGAGCTTGGTTTCTCTCAATCGATGTTCACCATCCGAAATTTATGGAATTAAAATATGTTGAAGAATATATTAAAAAGATGTATTTATCTAATTGCATTACTTGTAGAATTTTTATTTGTCAGTATTATAAAAATAGTTATCTTCCCTATCTTAGAATTAAGTCATGATAGAAGTAAGAAGTCCAATGATTTCTCATGAGGAGAAAGCATCAGGGAAAACTTTCTATTTCCACGGTGTAGAACAATATTATAACAAGTAGAGTGAAAATCGAAATGGATATTTCTAATAAATATAGATAAAATAAAACCAATAAATGCTTCCAAACTGTATAATTCGTTTTAGTACCATCCCTTGTTAAATATTTAGCAACAGAAATTACATTTACCTAAGTGCTATGTTGTCGATTAATTCAGATAGCACGAACAAGGTTGGACACAGTAGCGCACCCTGGTGCATGACACTTCAACCACCAGCACAGTGAAACGGTCTATGGCCTGGATGAATGTAAACAAGGTGCTATGTGATGGATTTGGTTAGACATTAATAATTTCTTGAAAAAAAAATCGGTCAAGAAGATGACACAACATGAAAATTAATTAAGGTAGTTGTGCCTGTCTTGATAATGTCCGTATATAAGGTTCACTGTAAATCTTAGGTTTAATATTAAAAAAATAGTTAATTTCATTAACTTTTATTAGTATTACCCATAATAATTTATTGATATTTATCTATACCCTATAGTGCTTGATAGGTCACATCAATATTAGAAATGTCAGTTTTTTCCAATAGTAATGTTAATTTTCTTTCTATTGAGGTATTCCAGTTAATCTACAAAACTTAGTTGTTTTTATTCAATGGTAAAGAGGGATTTCAGTGTCAATGCAAATTTCTCCTCAATTTTAACTCATTCATTGTCCTATTTTAAATCAATAGCTATTATGAAGATGTTCATCATAAATGCGTTTCAATTTGTTAACATATTGATCAAATTAGCTCACAACTGTTTTGCCTGTTGAATTTCAGCCTTGAATTTCTTCAATTTTCAATGGGTAAGAAGTTCATATATTTTGTTATTTTCCTGTCATGAACTTCACAGTCTTCTTTTAATTTAATTTTCTTATTAGTCTATAAAATAATCATCAGTGTATTTTTGAGCGTTCATTTTTACCCATTTTTTAAAAACTTGGTGCTTTTGCACTATCGATTACCAAATTCTCTTTTTTCTTATAAAATGGTGTAAAACGATTTTTACACTTGTCACCTAGATATTATACCACAAACAAAAGTTGGAAATATTAGAATTTGTTGATAATTTACGATGCGAAGCATTATATTTTCTCTTAAATATATTCCATTGTCTTCAACTATCATTAAGGTTGATTTTAAAGATATTTATAATGGAGGTGGAAAATGGTGGACTATCAAGAATTTCAGTAAGAATATCTTCAGTTAACTAGCCTATAATTCGACCCATGCATGTGGGTCATCAATCATAATAGCTTGGTGGTTATTGGAATCAAAGAACCAAGTCTTTGAGAAACCATTTGCGACCCACATGCTGGGGTCAAAATATACATAATACAGATGTCGAAACATGTAAAATACAGAAATTCTGACTGAAGCTCTTGAAAATGCACCATCAAACAATAATTTAAAGAATGTTGAAAATGTTAGTATATCAAATTTATAATCTATTATTTTATGTCAGAGTAATTATGATCTTTTCAAGCTAAGGTATCGATTTGTCAGTATCATTTTGTTTTCATATCATATTTTTAAACACATATAATCAAACAAAGAGGACTACTTTCTATTTTATGGTTTGGCTAAAAATTAATATCTTGGTTAAATTAAAAAATATATACATATATGGATTTCATGTTAATCCAATTGAACATATAATGAACTGGAAAACAATTTTATAAAAATCTTCAGTGTAAGAGGTTGAATTACTATATTGTGGTGAACCCACCCATTGAATGATATCTTTACGATTTGGATAAAATAGGTGTCTATTTTCATTACTGAAATAAAAAAAATTGATTGGAAATAATTTTTATAACATATTTTGCATTAAAAAAAAAAAGGCTGTATTGGGAAATCCCTTTTCTATTTTGATAAACAGTTCAATTTTAAGAGAGATTAATTTATTTTTTGAACTAATGATATGATATGTTCAATAACGCTTAAAAACTAAATAAGGTTTTAAATGAATACCTGAAGCATATTTGAGTTGTTTTCAATTGAATAATGTTCATCGGAGCAATCTATCATTCTTGAAGCAACATCATAGATATTGAATTCTAGTGATTTTCCTTTAGCAGAACGAAATCACCTAAACCTTCAATTTTCCACTTTTCTTTTTGTTAGAGGCATACATCCATCAAGTCATCAAGACCTATGGTTTATTCCGCTTGAAGGTAGTGCTAACCTATAAAAGTATATTTGATATTTTCTATGAGTATACATATACGTAGGAAGATGACTTCTTGCCATCGCCCCCCATAAAATTGGAAAAGCAACAGGTAAAAATGGAATCCCTCCCAAAACGCTGAAACACATGGGAGCAAAAGGAGTAATAATGCAACCCCTACTGACATTGTATGAAAGAGAAAAGAAAAACCATGTTAAACTAATTAATTAAATGATAAAAGATTAAATTTATAATTTAAAAATTATAAATGAATTGTTTAACTAACTATCAATTATTAAATTAAAACAATGTTAGTTGTTTACATGTATATAAAACTTTAGACAAAGTAACAGTTCTTGCTTTCAAAGTCGAAGGCCTTGAATCGTTATGTGAGCCTGCGCTGCAGTCCTCCTGGTATCCGAAGAGCTCTTCTAAGTATGAGGATATGAGGAAGATACAAGATGATACTCCAAGTTTAATTTTGAAGGAATCTGACAGTTTGCCTAAAAATGAAATACTTGCCAGTAATGTTATTTGTATTCAATTATCATACAATACAATACAAATGACAAAATTGGTGTAACAGTTGTTTTTTTAAATATTTATTTCATATAGTGGTTTAACGAAACAACCCTGATTTCCAGAATCAGCATAATCGAAAAGAAAAAAAAAATGCATACTTAAACAAGTTAAAATGTGTTAATCCTAATTATTTATATATTTAAAAAAATACTCTATTGGGTGATGTGCTAAAGATGACTGCTTTATTTGGAACTCTTCTCTTTGGAGTAACATTAGCTGATCTGTTGTGATTTGAATTGTATAATGAATTAAAGTAGGGTCAGATGCATATATCTGCTAGAAATCAGTTGGCACATACAGCTATTAGAAATCAGTTGATGCATATAGCTTTTATGCAATCTCCAATTGTAGTTGGCAATGCTGTTCATTGCCTAGAATACATAATTAAAAGATGTCTGGACTGTAATTTTTTGTAAATACTTTTATCTATCTATTTATTAGGTGTAATGTAAATGTTTTTGATTCCAAATTACAAGCAACACACAATATAGAGTCAGGCTAGACACAGTGAATTAAAACAGTTGCTTAATATGAAGCTGGATGCCAGATGATTATGATGAAAAGAATAATTCTAATCTATTAAAATTATGAATTAATCTAATTTAGCAAAACAATGCATAACACATCTAAAATTCTGCTTCATTTATAAAGTACAATGTGATTTATAATTTTTAAGATATTAAAATATGTTGGATAATTTTCAATTAACATTCAAACATCTTTTAAAATTATAGTTGACTTATTTAGTTTAAACTTTTCTTTCTGTTTTGCCTTTATTGTACCTGTCAAATAAGTTAGACTTTATGATATGGTTTGGATATTTGCATAACTGCTAACCGTACCTGACCAAATTTCTTTGATTTTAAATCACGCTCTTATTTAGCAATTTATCTAGAAAGTATGACAGATTATTTTAAGTTTATGATCATAGTGTTTTTCTATTTGTATTTCAGGTTTGGGCCTTGGGCTGTTTTGAGAAAAATGGCTTCTGGAGGGTCACATATTACAGATGACTCGAAGACTGAAAGAAGTTTTAAACCTTGGGAACGTTTTTCTGCTTGGATACATGCAATATGTATTGTCACATTTGACCTTGAGCTCGGTCAAGCTTTAGAAGTTGTGTATCCAAACTGTATAAAGTTAAGTGAAGAAGATAAAACCAATATATGCTATTTAGCATTCCCAGATTCAAATTCGGGATGTATGGGAGATACACAATTTCATTTTAGATTTCGCCATATACCTCATGATAGTGCAAGCCCAACATCTTCACATGCCACATACAATAATGGGAATTCAGTCTCTCTTCTAGCCAATAGAAATTATCTGTATGGGTATGTTTATTTCAGGCAGGTCAAAGACACTACACTTCCAAGAGGCTATTTTCAAAAAAGCGTTATTGTACTATCAAAATATCCCTTTGTGAACCTTTTTCTGACTGTTTGTCGAATGATAGCTCCTGAATTCTTCGAAAATGGTTCTTTAAGCATTGAAGCAGCTTGCCATGAGATCGACCATTGGCCCCCACCCATTAATGGAGAGATAGTGAGCCTTCCCCTCTTAGGTATGGTTCTGCAGGCCCAAATACCTGGTGACATTTCTCTTGGTAATGCTTCGATTCTGCAATCTATCTGCTCAACTAGTGTTATCCCGTGTGTACATCTCAACAATCTCTTTAGTTGCTTTTCTAATTGTATTTACCATATTCAGCTTCTATGGGAATTAGTTTTAATAGGTGAACCTATAGTAGTAATGGCATCATCACCCGAGACTTGTTCTCAAATGGTTCACGCTCTTGTGACTATGATTATGCCATTAATGTATTGTGGTGAACATAGGCCTTACTTTACAATCCATGATACTGAATTTAAAGAGTATACAAAGACTACTCAGCCACCACCTCCTATAATTCTTGGTGTCACTAATCCATTCTTTTCAAAAACGTTACAACATTGGCCACATATTATCAAATTGCCCGAGGCTGCGAAGTCTTCAACTTTACAGAAAAATAAAATTAAGAAAGGAGTAGTCAAAGCTTTTGATAGTAAATCAGGGGTTTACACTCAGTATGAACCATTTTTGCATAAAGATAAGGGTATAGTAAAAAAATTATTGAAAGGTATACAAACTAACAGACCAGAGGAAGTTCAGAGTGCCCTCTTAAGACGACATCTTCTTGAGTTGACCCAAAGTTTTATGATACCATTAGAAAGGTACATGTCAACGCTTATGCCTCTTCACAAAAACATTTCTCCGTATAAAGCTGCTCCATCTCCATGGCCATTTAATCCTGAGGCATTTATAGCTACCTTAGCCAAATCTGGCCCTCAGCTGACAACAGGTATCAAAGGTGATTGGGAAGGTCTTTATAGACGGTTCTTCAGAAGTCCTAATTTCATTGGATGGTATAGTACTCGAAGTAAGTCTATGAATGAAAAGCTCCAGATACTGCAGTTAGAAGCATTGTCAGAGGCAGATCTTCGTCAATGGGTACAAGGTAAAGAAGAAGTAGAGGTTGTCGATATGATCATCAAAATACGCTGCAAACTTGAGGAATGTCGCATTAGAAATGTGCGCATAAGTGATAGTGTTTGTAAACAACTTCAACAGCGGATGGATGAAATAGTTTGTACATTACCGGAGGACTTGAGGTCTGTCCTCAACTCCAAGCCTAGCTGACCATTACTTGACAGCTCTGATAGTTGCTCACTCTGTCTCATTTTTACTTAAAAAATCAAAATATATTTCAATGTCAAACTATATTTGCCATATCTGTATATACTTCTGTGAAAGTTTGAGAGTTAGGTAAGTCAGTCTAATTGTAAATACTCACTAAGTTTAAGAATTAAGTATTTTAAAATTATTTTTGTAGTACCTGGGATCATATTTTGACACAAGAGCTACAAATAAATAGCATGATAAAATTTAAACGATTTTAAGACTAATAGCTAAAAGAAACATAATTTTTTTTTTTAACTGTTCTACAATGTTAAAATGTAAATAATTAATTAAGAGTAGGCAGTAGTCCTACCCTTTGGACACCAATGGTTGCAATGTCAATATGTTATGATTTTAATTTTATGTAAAACAATCACAAAAATGACTATAATTAGGTGCATTCATATTCACTTACTTGTTATTATCAAAAATTGTTTTGGGGAGTGATAAGGATTAAAATTTTGGTATTTTAAGAGTATTAAGATATTCTTAATTTGTGAAGCCTTAGAATCCCAAAGTTCTGTCTGTTTATTAGCTAAGCTAATTAAAATTTTGTGTTTATTATTATATGATATTGTGCCAAAAAGAATATTTTCATTCATTCCATATTTGTGATAAATCACAACAATGAATATTTTATATCATTTGTTTTTGTGATCATTAAATTTTAGCTCTCCTACAAATATTTGCTTTTTTAAGCATTTGAGAATCGTAAATATTAGTTATTAAGATACATCCTTACGAAGGCAGTTGTTAAAAGAGTTAACACATTTACGGAGGTTGTGGACATGTCTTGTGATTGAAATATTTTTGTCTAGTTCTTTTTGAACCTCTTAGAGTGTAATAAAATTTATCTAAAGGTATATAATTTTTAAGATGATCAAGATTAGTATTAGTAATAGTATTTAAATCTTACTTATAAAAATATATTGTGGTCTCAGGTCTAAAATTAATGACTTTGCACGAAAATTAAGAGTTTATACCTTGTCATTTGTGTTTTGAAAATATGTTTGAGAACGATTATGGCTCAGATGAAAAGGGATAGTTGTTAATTTATGATATGGTGGATTTGATAAACACATATCCTAATTATATTTAAGAATTCTATAATAAATTATTAAAACGGGAAAAAAAAATCATTAACATTTTTTTAATATGTATAAATTTTTTATTTTTTAACGCAGATTGTTTGTTCAAATAATTTTTACTTTCACTTACCTATATATGAAATATATAGTAATGGAGAGTATTGCGATCATGAAAAATTTCGACTTCCGGTTTTCAACAGAATTAAACCAAGTCCCCCGAAATAGTCTGTGTGTGTGTTTGTGTTAACAGACTACCTCGAAAACTATAAACCGTACGAACCTGAAATTGGGAATTGGTATATGTATATGCCTGTAATGTGACAGCAAAAATTTCATCAAAATTGGTCAACCGGAAGGGGCACTTTATTTCATAACTTTTTTCCCATTTTTAGGTTCTCTCGAATTTCTCAAAAATAGCTTTAACGATTTTGATTAAACTCGTCATGTTTAATGAGAGTCAAATATTCTTTAATATCAGGTAAGCTTTATCATTATTAAAATGTTTTGAGGGGGCATAATTGGGGATGGGGCCTTTTTTGTTTTCCTATAAAGTACCTTTGTTTTTGTTTATATGGAGAAATTATCGGTCTCTCTTTTCACCTAAAAATAAGAAATGGCTAAATATGAAATATGAAAAAAATCAAGTAAACATATACAGGAGAAAAAAAGAAAAATATTCCGTTGACTCATAAAACATGTTGAGCCCACGCAGTATCCCTTTAATGAAAGATTGTTCATAATTAATTGACATTGTTTATAATTAAAGATGTTCTGTTCATTTAATGGAAATTATTTGTTTCATGGGAACTGTATGAAGTTTTCAACAACTACATAGAGAATTATTAAATCAGACGACTTGGAGTATTATGCTTGCATTGCCGAATTATCACAAGTAAAAACTTTTATTTAATAATAAAAAAATTTAGTGTACTTTAAAGAGCAAACACAAACAAAAATAAGTAAATGAATGTGAAAATTGTGTGACTTTGAGAAATGGCATTTAACAAAACACTTCAATTTCTTATCAAAGTAAGTTGGTAAGTGAAAGTTGTGTTTTGTAACATGTCGAGGTGTTCTGGTGTAATGGTACTTATTATTTCATGAAATCAGTGTTTGGTGTTTTTACTTTGTGGTTTGATTTAAATTCTTATGAATTTTCATTTTTGATTGTAGGTTCCATAGAACTTTATAAAATAGATGTTATCTCAAAATTACCTCATGATTAATTCCTTTTATATAAAAAAAATAGGACCTAATTTTTAATAAGTTTAGTTCCTAACATTTTCTTTTAAGGGTTTTACTGTCAGTCTAACTGCATTTTGACTATGAGTCTTCATTTAATATTTTTATTATATCCCATTAAAATGGTAATTTTTAATTATATTCAAATTATTAATTATGCTAAACACATTTTAATTAACCCTGAATATTTGTAGTTTCACTCGCCACAATTTAACTGATGTAATTCATTCTGTTATTGTTGCTTAACATGTACATGCCGGCATACGAGGTGTGGCTATTAAATAACGAGACTGACGCTGCTACAGAAGAAGTGCGCATGCGCCAAACGCTAGCAACCAACAGCTGTTATCGTGAAGCCTTCTCTTTCGAATGTAGTGCCTCTCGCTTCTGTAAACAAATCAGTACAGCCGCAGCCTTCGTTCGCATTAGAGTTGTTTTTTTGTTTCGCCGGAAAAATGTTAAGTGTAACAGTAGAGCAACGAATTGTTGTGAAATTTCATGTGAAACTTGGAAAAACCGCTACTGAAAATAATTTATTGAAAGAAGTGTCCACCATCCATGCACTGGAAGAGCCCATCTTCACCGAGAGCCAAAAAAGCTCGAATGAGCAAATCAAAATTCAAAGCAATGTTGATTGTTTTTTTCGATATTCATGGGATTGTGTACCTTCACTGGGTTCCTGAAGGTCAAACGATTAATCAACATTACTACCTTCACGTTCTTGCTGAACTCCGCGAAAGAATAAGGAAAAAACAACCTGAATTGTGGAAGGACAAGTCATGGGATCTCCACCAAGACAATGCGCCGGCTCATTCCGCATTGTCTGTTAAGAGGTTTCTAGCCAAATTCAGCATCCCAGTGTTAGACCATCCGCCTTATTCGCCGGATCTTGCGCCGTGCGACTTCTATCTGTTTCCTAAGGTGAAATCTGCATTAAAAGGAACAAGATTTGAGTCTGTTGAAGCTGTGAAAGAGAAAGCGGCACGCTTCCTGAAGGAGCTGACAGTAAAAGACTTCCAGCACTGTTTCGAACAATGGAAGATTCGCATGGAGCGTTGTAGGGATAGAGGAGGGGTGTATATTGAAGGTGATAATAAGTAAAAATGTATGAAATAAAAATAAAATGTTTTACAGCGTTAGTCTCGTTATTTAATAGCCACACCTCGTATACCACCTGTAGCCCGCACTAGACTGCCGCTTCGGACACTTTAGTCAATCACAAAACTTTCCACGACTGTTGGGTATTAGGTAGGATCGTATTGTTTGATTTTCAATACTGCATAATGCACTGGAATAGCTCCCGACCAAAAAAAATTAAGCTCAGCCACCAAGGAGCATGAATTACAGTGAACTTGTTAAAGGTTCACCGAAATCTACCTGATCAGAATTAATGCAATTCTCTTAATTCTCTTTGCCTCTAAAAGCAGTTTACCCATTGCTCAAACTTTAATTACATTTTTTATTGATTTATGCTTTATTCAACACTATCTCTTTGCATAATTATTTCATTAACCACACTATTTCTTCAATTTATGTTTTGGAAGCATTACCTATACCCCATTGTGTACCTGCCTAACTTTGTCTACATATCTCTCTTAATCAAATTAATTCCTGCCACGGTTTGTTTTCAAAGTCTCTAATTTTTCTTCCCTTGTAATGCGTGGAAATTTTTTCCATAATTTCTGTTTAAATTAAACTTCCCCAATAGAGGAAGTCAGACAGAAGCACACCCTGATTGTGTACTTAGTGGACCCCCTCATCAGCATGCAGTAAATAGATAGAGATAAAAGGAATTATAACTGCAGGAAATATTTTATTTTTAAGCAGGAAAAGGAAAGCCAGTCCCTCCAGTGTATAACTGACTAATTAGTAGAATGTGACAAAGTTAATCGCGAGTTCGAAATTATTGTGTAAGTTCACTTCGTGGCAAAACGATAATTTCTGTGTGTTGATAAGAGAATTATTTTAGCCTTGTTATCAAAGTTATTATGTTAATAAAGTTTTAGGTAGGTACCATTTGATTTTTTTTGCTGAGTTGTTTGACCATGTAAACTAATAAAAACACATGATAATCATGGATATTGGACCCCCTTTGGTGTTGGTGGTCATCGGACAAAAGAGGCGACCAATTGGTAAGGTGCGTTATTTGCAGTGATACTGTCAGGGGCCGAATCAGACATTTATATACCTACAGTAAACTCCCGATTATTCGCGGAATAGGATGGCACAGATGCTTCGGATAATCCGCTAAAAAGGTGCCAACAGTTAAAAATAGCTTTTTCTTTTAACAAAATATTTAAAAAACAGCCTACTTGGAATATTTTATTTATTTTTTGTTTATTTAAATTTTGGCATAAATAATAAAGGTATTAACAGACATTAGGTTGGAAAAGAGGTGTACATTAATTTTGATATTAAGACTTGTCACTTCTTTTTTTTTTTACTATCGTTACCAATGGATTCCTCACCAAAAAAAAATCATATAAAATACTATTTAAAGGCAAGCACTTAATCACACTAAAGGAAAAAAAAAATTTTTTGTTTTTTTTTTCTCTCCTAATGAGTAAAGTTTCTCGAGATTCGCTAGTCTACCGTGTACCTGGTGAAATTATGAACATCAGTTCTTCCTAGATTTTTGAAGAAATGTCTGTCTTTCATCATTTTTCCATGATTTTACCACTTCACCTACTGAAACTAACACTATATTATTGTCTATATGTATTGGGTGTATTTAAAATCAATTATAAAAATTCATACTTGGGAAGCAGTGGTTAATAGGAAGTTTACTGTATATATATGTATATATATATATATATATATATATATATAGTATATTTTTGCATAAATAATAATTTCTTTTTTCAAAAATTATCATTGTGAACTGTTTTTTGGTACATTTAATCAATAGTTTTTTAGTATCTTTAGCTAAAACTTAGTTTTGTTTTTCATTATGTAAAAACAAAATAGGGGGTCCAAACATGAGCCAAAAGTGGAGGTCCGCATCTCGAGCACTCTTTCTCAAACTTAAACAAATTTCTCTTTTTTTACTACAGAAAAATTAATCATTTTTTATGGTTAAGGTTTCAAACCCGATTTATAGAGTAGTTATATTATTGGATTTTAATAAAATGGGGGTCCGCTCCTAACTCACTTCCTCTATGTTTTATAAGGCTATGCTATCAGTTGTTTTTTGTTAAATTATGTACGCTCTCTTGTTTGAGCTTGTTGATTATTGATGTGAGATTTGCTGTATTTTGTCTAGATGTATGTTATCTTGTACTGATATATTTGAATTAGTGAAACTTTCACTACTTAATTGCTTATTGGTATTTTAGAGACTCAAGTCTTCTTTTTTGGTGTCTTCCTGCAATAGAATGACTTATCAAAAATCTTCAATAGTGAGTACTACAAATACTTAGAGATGTGATTGGTCTAAGCAGGCGAAAATCCTCACTTTTCACTGCTATAGATGTAAGATGTAATGTTCCTAACTTTTCACAACCTTTTACTTTTAATTTCCATTGATTTACTTTTATAGATCAATTGTAATGTGCTAATATTCATGAAGTTATTCTGGGTCATTGATAACTATCAATTTCAATGTTTAGACGATAGATTGAATTTTCACTCCTCTTTTATCGTATTTTTTTTTTTTTTGGTCCTCCCCTTCCTTGCTTTTTAGATTATAAGGCTAGGCGCACATTGAGACACTCATGACGCAGAGCAGCGCAGTTTCCTACCTACCACACGTATCACAAAAACTGCTCTGCTCTGCGCTGCGTCGCAAGTGTCTCAATGTGCGCTTGGCCTAAGTGGTTTCCCGGGCCAGGGGAGTGGGTGGGGGATTAATGCCGAGTAGTATTAAATTTCCAATGGTTCCGGGTTTTGAACTGACTATCTTCGGGTTCCTAATCATATGTTGTCAGGGCAATGCTTTTAGCCATCCCGCACCCAATATTTTGTTTTTATGGTTGGCTTATATGATATTTTTATTGTTCCTGTGCTTAAAATAAATTTGAAATTGATTTTTGATGGTGAAAATTACAAAGGAAGAGCCCTTTATAGAATAGTAAACTTGAAATTGAGTCCTACACGTTTTTCTACTGAATCCTTGATCCTTAATGTATTAAGACCAAAGTGCCCATTAAGACCAAAGTTGATTTGAAACAATTTATGTACCAACTCTTGCTGTAATTGGTCCTCATAATCCAACATTATGAGACCTATTTGCTAGTACGGAAGACCCTGGTTCGAATCTTGGCCATGGCCAATCATTTTTTCTAAAAAAACAATTTTATCTTTTAATATTTTTATAAAACAATATCGTTTCTCATTTTACTATTTTCAATTTCCTAGAAAATGATCAAAGAAAAATGTTAAGTATAAATTTTAAAAAAACTTCCTCTATTTTATGATGTTCCTATGACTTCTTATTTGTTGCACTCTTGCCTTCAAGATGACCCAAAGATTTTTATAGAAATGTATTGTATTTTGAATTTAATTGTTTCAAGTTTTATTTAATTTTGTACATTTACCTATCCCCTAACTCTTAAGTAATGGTTACATATCAGCAGGTTAAACTACCTACCTTTTAATTGAAAGTCTATTGCTGCATGGTAATTGGTTTCTTTGATTGTTTATACGTTTTTTACACTATAAACATAATAAATTCAAGAATTATACTAGGGCCGGGGAATCTTGGTGCTCCAGTAGTAGGGGTAGCTCACGCGATAGCCACGCCTCTTTTCTCCCTCTACACTCCCCCGACTCCCTTTTCATACTGTTGTTAGGCAAAACCCAAAGAAAACATAGGTTGGATGAAACATTTTATGCGATATGTTTTTTTACTCTACCGGTATTTATTATGTTCTGGAGAGGAATGTTAGAATCAAAATTTAACCACAAGTATTCATAATTTAAATAAAATACAATTATAAAAATAATAACTTTATTTACAATGAGTTACAACTAGTTTTATCCAATATACAAATTATTTATTTTATTTTATTAATTAATATTATATTAATTATTTATTTTTAATTTTAATAAATTATTTATTTCAAAGGCCCGTTATTGTCTTTTTCCTTTGAAAAGTAGGTGTGAAGGCGGTGAACAAACATGCGAGCTTGGGATTTCAGCACAAAATGTTTTTGATTTTCGCTTCCTATCTCCTCATGACTTGAACATGAAGCTTCTGTCACATTTTTTCTGAAATACACGTTATAAATGCAAAAATTATATTAAAACACAAGAACTACCACGTAGGACGTCTGAGTTATAACTGAGAAGAGGGTGAGTAGCGGGGGGAAGGTGGGGTAGTTGGCCACGCCCACGGTAGCTATGTGGGGGTAAATCTAAGACCCAAGACTCGACGGCCCAGGTATAGTCCAAGGTGGCAGTCAAAAATTATACAAGTATTAGTAAAATACTATATACCAGTCTGCGTTCTGACCTAAAAATGCTGGTCTTCTTCATTGTTAGGTCGAAATGTAGGCTAAAATAGAATATTTTATTTCTATTTGTAAAAAAATTTTTTTTTTACTAATTCTTGAATTCGATGAATATACTGGCAACCATTAATTATCCAATATAAATATAATAAAACCAAAAGGTTTTCACATAAATTAATTATTTTAATTAGTCTAAAATGTTTTGTATTTTTATTAGGTAAACGTCAAAAAGTAATTTTAATTTACTAATATTCATACAGCTATTCAGTTTTATTGCTTACTTTTGATTTAAATTTTTATACATTTAATAACATTTCTCTCTTTTATTGAATTTTGTTTTTATTGTTTTCTATATGATATTTTTATTGTTCCTATGTTTAAAATAGATTATTAATGGTTCTTGATAATGAAAATTACTATAAAAGAACCCCATATAGTAGATTTATTTATTTTTTTTAAATCTTACTTGTTTATTAGTCTATCATATCGAGCTTCCACTTGAAGCAGTTTCAATTAAACCTACTAAGTTTATTTTTGTTTTATTTATAAATAATTAACTTTTATTAATTTTACACCTTTGATGGCGTAATAGGGTTGTTGAATTAAAACTTCAGAACCCTATCTTGCCAACTCAGATGTGAGGGCAAAAGTTTTTGAATCAGATAATGTGACCTATTTTCGATTCACTTAGTTATCAAAATTAAATAAAATGTTCACAATTCAAATAATTGGACAATATTTAATAAAAGTGGGATAAAGAAAATTAATCATTATTATTTTGTTTGGTTTTGCAAAAATTAAGTTAATGGTAAAAATATAATAGTCACTTCTAAAACTGAAGTTTTCTGATTGATTTTGTTTCTATCTTTGAACAAAGTAATTAAGAATTAAAACTCTGTGATGATTTGCCTGTTTAGTATATAGTTCTAAAATCTTTATAACTGTTCATATCTCGTCTAACATTTATTGAATGAAATAAATATTAGAAATACAAGGAAAGCCTATTCCCATGTTTCAAAATGTATTCCAATATAAATTTACTTTAATTTCAATTCTGTTAAGTAGCCTCTCGTAGGTGAGCTGTACAACATATTCATATAACTATAAAATGTGCATTATGCTAAGAATTATTAATTTATTTGTATTTAAAAGTATGCAAGTAAGAAACAATAAAACTTGGGTAACATCCATTTGGCATGGGATAAATGATACATATGATTTAATGGAATTGCAGTTTATAACTTTATAAATAGACGATTTAATATCATTTGAACATTAGTACCTGAAATGCTTGATTGGTTCTATAATATATTGTAGTACCTGAGACCATACATTGCTGTTTACAAAGAGAGCTGGTACAATTGCCTACACTCTTTTAGTATTTAACAAACTCCATTTGTGTATAAGTATGGAATTATGTATGTGTGTAGATTAGGTTTTGAATTAAATACTTAAGAGACAGTGCAGTTTTAAGAACTAAATACATTTTTGTATTATATATCATAGTGAATGTTGATTAGCTCAATTTGTCATGACAAAGTGACTTTTACAAATACCTTAATTGTATTATCAATTTATGGTATAATATAAAATTATTTGTATATTAATCGTAGTTACCAGTGAATAGAAGATATTGTATATTTATTTATTTTTGTTTTATTTCTTTAGCTCTGAAATATAATTTTGATTTATATGTAATTTTTCTGTTAATCTTTGTACACCTTTTCCTTTTTTATATATTTTTAAATTTTTGACTGCTGACACATTTGTTTAGCATTTTACACAGGGGTTTCCAGAAGAGGGTGGTAGAGTGCATGTCAAAGTTGTGCTATCTGAATTTTGGGGTGGGGAAAAGTTTTTAGAGGGTTATGGAGTTTGGGGGGCACACATTTTTTCTATGAAATGCTATGTATTTTGGATTTTATTTGAACTCAAATCAAGGAAAAAAAAAAGAAAACGTGGAATAGATCACTTTTTATTCATAATTAAACTGCGATTTTATTCAATCTTATGATTTGTAAGAAGAGGAGAGCAATAAATTCCTTGGGAGGGGGGGGTTTACGCAATTAGACTTAGGGGATTGGCCTCCCTGATCTTGTATATGTAACACGCTTTCTTAGAAATTGACAAAAAATACTATGTGTACCAAGTTTTTATTGAATACCAAGCCTCATACTCAATTTAATCTCTAGTCCAGGCAAATATCAATAATCTAGCAAAGTAGTTATACTACTATTACTCAATACTAAAACCAACATTTAAGTGAAATATTTGCTACTTGATACCTAGTATAGTTTTTTCTTATTTCAGACCTGAGCATAATAATTATTTGAAAAATTAGCCTTTAAAAAGAATTGTTTAATATACTGAAATTCATTTTAATATTGTTTCAATTGAATTGATATCCACACTTACTATTAATTCTTCGTTCGTAATGATGTTTTCTTAATTTATATTAACATTTCATCATTGAATCGAATGGAATGAGCATCATTGTTTGCTTTGAAATTATTTTTCTTGGATATGGTAGAATTTTACAGTTTAGTTTATCCTTATATGTATCAATACATAATTATCTTATTTAATTTATAAATAATTATAAATTAAATTACTTCAGTAATTTATGAATTATTAATTGATTTAATATTTTACTCCCAAGTTCATTTATAATTATGGAATCTCGTTTTTTTGGCATCATTTACATAGTATCATGTTTAGATAAACTATAATATAACTGTCTGTACTTTAAATATTTTCCTTTCTGTGTAATTAATAGTTTTATGTTTTTATTTCTAATATGGCAGCAGATAAATTTTCCTTTCAAATATTTCATCCTGTATTCCATGAGAGTGTAACATATCCTTCTTTTTTTTATTTTTTTTTTTAACTAAAAACATTAAGTTGTCATTCTTTCATTTTGTTTCTTGTCCTATATTCCTCATTAAAAATTTCTAGCAGTTCGAAGAAAATCAGTAATTTGTATTAACTTATCATGGCCTTAATTATTAATGATATTATATTTCATTTCTGATTTCCAGTTCAATTTTGGTAGTAACGGGATCGGGACATCTGAGTTTGTAGGCACATTTGATACAGATCGGCATGTGGTCCGAATAATTTACTGGAATAACTTCAAAATCCCTAACGTAACTGATTAACTCGGCCGATACTGTGCATAAATCTATTACAGATGAGCCCCTATTACTTATAAATGTGTATTCTCCCAAAATATCCCCCTTCGTTCGGCCATTTAATATTATTAGGTCAAAGTCCTCCAGGAAAGTTAACATGGTTTCTCCATTTGTATTACTTACACAGTCTTTTGAATTTCTATGAAGAGAAATGTTTTTTGTGTCGCTTTGCTGATATTGGGAAATAGTTTATTGCGAATATTTAGAAACCAAACTATGTAATTCTAAATTATCTAGTAGCCCTACACAGAAATTAGAGCAACTGATGAGTATGATAATTGATTTTGAAAAGGACCATAATCTCATAAATAAAAAAATAAATAAAGCTTGGAATAAAAACAGCAATGGTTTGATCACGAGTGCGCCTATTTACGTTCGAAAACATTTGATTTGCTAAAAATTTTCCGAAAGACAAATTCAGAGTTCATTAAAATTTTATATTTAAAAAATAACAAAAAATATAAAAATATGTGCAATATTAAAAAGAGAGAATATTATCAGAATACTATAAACGAATTAAAAACTGTGAAAGACACGAAAGCATTATGGTCTCTAGTTCGTTCATTTAAATCACAACATTTCCTGTATGATAAAAGTATAGAGCCGAGCGAATGGCTCCATTATTTCAACAATATTTTAAATCCTCCCTTAAATGCAGTGAGAATCAGTTACGCTGAGCCCTATATAACTAATGATATCCTCGATAAGCCTTTTGAAATGTTAGAGTTAGAAAAAGTATTTCAAAAAGCAAAGAATAACAAGACACTGGGGCCGGACAGAATACCTTACGAATATTTAAAAAACAGTCCTTTAAGTTTCAAAACCGAAATCTTGGCTATATTTAATAGCTTTCTAATGAGGGTCGATTGCCTAAATCCCTTAAAACCTCGATTATTTTTCCATTATTTAAAAAGGGTAGTATAGAAAATGTAAGTAATTATCGGGGAATCTCCTTTTGTAATACCATAGGTAAAATATTTACAGGCATACTACTGTTAAGGCTTACGGAATGGGTAAATAAAAATATGATACTTAGAGAGTTCCAAGCAGGATTTAGAAAATCTTATTCAACGGTGGATAATATGAATTTATTCAGCTTGGTTAAGATAAAATTGAGCAAGAAAAGGGGAAAGGTCTATGTCTTTTTTGTTGATCTATCCGCGGCGTTTGATCGCATTGACCGCCATGCTTTGATATATAAATTAACGGAATTAGGAGTTTCCTCTAAAATTATTCAAGTATTAAAGAATTTGTATTTATCGACTTGTGCTTCGGTGTGGTGTGGCAATGGCCTGTCTGAAGAATTTGAAACGACTATGGGCGTAAAGCAGGGATGTCTATTGAGCCCACTTTTATTCTCTCTCTTCATTAATGACTTAGAAAGTTATATTGATGGGGGAATGCAAATAAATAACACCGTTTTTAAGTTATTAGCTTATGTGAACGATTTGGTCTTCCTTGCAACGGATAGGCCTTCATTGCAAACCCTGATTAATTCTCTTTGTAAATATTGTCTGAAATGGAATTTAAAAATTAATTTGACAAAATCGAAGATAATGGTTTTTAGAAACGGCGGTAGAATATCCAAAAGT
Source organism: Aelia acuminata (assembly GCA_911387785.2). NCBI lineage: Eukaryota > Metazoa > Arthropoda > Insecta > Hemiptera > Pentatomidae > Aelia > Aelia acuminata. The sequence goes on from OU426979.1 coordinate 137,417,847, forward strand.
GAAATACTTTTTCTAAATAATGAAAAAATTGAAACGGTTATTAACTATAAATACTTAGGCATCACAGTTTCGCCAAATCTTTCCTTAGATAAACATTTTAAAGAACGAATCCCAAAAGCAAAAGCCGCATTAAACAGTTTTAATAAACTAATTCTAAACAGGTCCGTTCCTTTTCAGGTAAAATTAAATGTTTATAATGCAGTGAACAGAGCCGTTGTTTGCTATGGAGCGCAATGCTGGGGTGGTCACTGGTATAAGCAGATTGAATTACTATTAAAATTTTTCATTAAAAAAGTATTTAAACTTCCTCGTAATACCCCTAACTACTTCTTATATTTAGAAACAAATTTACTTCCGACCTTCCTTTATACGGTGAAATTGCACTTGAAATATATTCAGAAATGTCTTTCGATGCCTAACAACAGATATCCTCATATATTAGCCAAGGAAATAATAAAAAGAAAAATATTTTTTTTTAAACATTGGGAACTTCTGTGTAATCGTTTTAATATTTTATTAGACATTTTCGAGAACTCTGAATTTAAGGTAGAGGAGATTGTTGATAATATAAAAATAGGTTTGATAAGGGAATATAGATTAGCAGCTCAAAAGAGCATACACCATACTATGTATAAACAGCTAGAACCTTTGCCGACCTTGCTTAGTGATGCTAAACTCGACTCAGTAGTGATCAGCTGGATATTCAAAGTAAGGGGAGAACTATTGTATTTAAACAAATATACCTTTTCTGCCTCAAATAAATGGTGTTCGCTATGTAACCTTAAGAAGGACGAAGACATTTTCCATTTTATTGCAATTTGCCCTATTCTTAGCGAAATCAGAATACAATATTTTAACTAAACTATACTCAGTGAGGTAGAGTTTGAAGTTTATTTGAACGGCAAAAAGTGGAATAGTCTTGTTGGCTATTGTAGAGAGGCCTGGTATTACAGGTACGAATTAATAAAAGAATTTAATTATTAATGGAAAACAGTTAATTTATTTATTATATTATATTATATTATATTATTTTTAAGATGTAGTAAAACAGTTATTTTGATATTACATCATTGAAAAATATTAATCTGTAAAAAGAGAAAAAGATATTTTATTTTATTATTATTATTATTATTATTCATATTTTATTTATTTTTTGTTATGAGTATTTTTTAATTAAAGCTACTGCTTGACTCCCTCAGACGGTAATTACCATGAGGATTGTCTTCAGCTTAAACTTGTTTTGATTTTGTAATTGTGCTATTTCATGAATAAAGACTTATTATTATTATTATTATTATTATTATTATATTTCAAACCATCCAACTAGTATTTTTCCCTCTCATTTTAAAGATATTGCAGCAATTTCACATATTCCTCAAAAAGTGAAATAATTGTTTTTCCTAGATTTTCTTCTTTAAATGTTCAGATTTAGGAGTTATTCTAGTTTAACATGTTTAGCGCCAATAAATTGTTGATATTTTCCTCTTAGGACAAATGCTTTATTTCATATAAATGTATTATCAATATATGTATGTGAAAATCATTGCCATTATATAAATCATTTTAACAAATTAATATTAATTTTACTTATTAATATTTACTCCTTTTATTTTTTGGGTCTGGATTGGTCTGCTGTCCAGAAATTTATTCACTTCGTAAAAATAAAGCTTGCATCAATAGTAAATCACTCATGTATTGCTTTTGTAATATAAAAAAGTGTTTTACATATTTTCTAATATTCTTTCAGTTGGTTTTTCCACTTCTATATTCCACCAGAATAATGACCATGAGTAGTCATTGTTATATTGAACCTTCTATTTACATATACTCCTGATCAAAATTAACACTCCAAAATAAAATTTAGCCTTAAATCCTAATTTAAGTAAATTACTTGCACCACTTAATGTTTATTCGATTCTTTACGATACAGGAATATCCAAGGATTGATCACAAACAGTAATCATTGCCTTTAATTTCATTTCAAATAAAGTTTATTAAATCAATGATGATAACAATATAATGTTTCATTTGTCATTTTAACTGCAGTTGTTTCAAAGGAAATGCTCGTTTTTTTTAAAAGTTTTGAACTTTTATATTAGAGTTAGAGTAAATTTTGATTTTTGGCCCGCACAAAACAGTGAACCGAGAAAAATGACAAAGCTTTGACTCGTCTTAGAGAATTAAAGGGAAGTTGCCTGAATACTAATATTTTATCACTCAACTATTAGGAAATCCTTCCAATGGTACTAAGATACCAACACTAACGGGTGGAGGACTATAAAAGGATTTCAAAGGCCTAAAACTGAAAGTGATGATTGATTCTTGCACTTACATGCTCGTAAAAGTTATGTTTAATCAAAGTTACAATTTCTGAACTCAGTAACCTCACTCCAAGGGTGAGACATGCACCCATGATGGGTCCCAGTGTGAGGAGAAGGTTGAGAAAGTATAGTTTGAGAAGTAAACAGGTTGATTCAGGACCTCTTTAAACCAGAGAACACTGCAAAGTGAGATTGTGATTTGCGAGAAAACACCTTAATTCGAATTTTGATGATTAGAGGGTTTTTTTTTCTGGCAAGGTCAGAATTGCTGTAATATCTCCTAATGGCTGAGTTCATACATGGAGACGACATAGAGAAAGATTTGCTCACTGTATTATTATTTCCCAGTTTTCTTTCGGTGAGAGCTCTGTCTGCCTTGTTTTCAGCTGTATCACAATGGAGGCTTGCAAGAGTTATTGTTTGTTTGGAGACGATCTCTTATCATAGCAAGGTTTGTAGAAAAATCCTACAGAACCAAATAGTGCCTCTTGCTAGACGTTTTATAAAGGATTTTTTCTTAATGCAAAATAATGCTTGACCGTACTGGGCAATATTGGTGAAAACCCAATTAAATTGGAAGGGTATTGAAAGGATTGCCAGCTCTAAAGAAAAATTCAAAGTCATGAAACAGCTCCTATCAACCTGCCACAACGAGAACGAGGTCAGTAGGAGAAGAGTATTCCTCAAGAAAGAATTTTGGATCTCATCAAAAGCACAAGAAGACGTCTGGGAGCAGTAATTAAGACCAGAGGAAGTAACACTAAATACTGCTAAAACTCAAATTTTAAGAAAGTGTTGCGAAATTTAATTTCAGTTAGAATCAAAGTTGCATTTTCTTTTTCGATTAAAGTTGTTTAGCCCTAAAGGAGGTAAATTTTTGTTTCAATATTTCATGATAATTACTCAATCCTCCTAAAAAACAGTAATGTTCAGTATTAATAATGGATTAATAAATTAGAATTATTGGTAAAATAATTAAGTGGTGCATTAATTTTGATCAGGAGTATTGATATTTTTAGCATTTTTTCCACTCAAAAGAAGATAAAAAAAACCAAGAAGATAAAATCCTACATGGACATTTAAAATAAGTGAAAGTAAAAATATATTATTTCAAATATCTAAAAAATTAGTAAAGCAACTGAAAAAAACTTCCATGGGCCAAGATTAATTTGGTATTCATGGACGCAATGTAGTTGTGACAAAATGTGGTCCCTTAGGTCGGGAACAGGAAAAGGTAAATGTGGTGAAGGTGTTTAGCTGTCCTTGGGCCCACACTGATCCATTTTGCAAGTTAACTTGTGTTCATTTAAAACTACTATGGGGAAAGTACTGGGTTGTCCAAAAAGTTCATAGAGATTTTTAAAATAAAATTCACCTTTTATTTTTTCTACTAAAAATGAATCAAAAAGCTAATGTTTATATGCCTTTAATCCTCATGGAATTAACTTTGTTTACACACTGAATTCGTCTTTATTAAGGCTCAGTAGTGTAGTTTATTGCAAACCAACATGAGTGACGATTCATTTCATTTTCGGCATATTATGCTGTTCTTTTTTAAAAAAGGGAAAAACGCAGCCCAAACTGCAAGAAAGATTCGTGCTGTGTATGGCAGCGATTCAATTGCTGATAGCATGGTTCAGAAGTGGTTTTCGCGGTTTAGATCAGGAGATTTCAATTTGGAAGACCAATCCCGGACTGGCCGGAGTTCAACTTTTGACATCGAGGATATTATGACGGTCATCGCAAATAATCCACGAATTACTGTCTGTGAGATAGCTGCGGAGTTAAGAGCCTGCAAATCGACCGTTGGAGTTGGCAAATCGGAAAGGAGTGCTATTGCATCAAGACAACGCTAGGCCCCATGTGTCTTTAAGGACTTGGCAAAAGTTATTAAGCATCAGATGGGAGGTTTTACCTCACCTGCTGTACTCTCCTGACATTGTTCCTTCAGATTTCCATCTTTTCCGTTACATTTAAAATTTTCTACAAGGGAAATCCTACTCTTCAGAAGATGACGTCAAAACGCACCTTTTATTGTTCTTCAGGAGTAAGGACAGTGATTTTTGGAAAAAAGGGATAATGGACCTTCCAAGCCGTTGGGACTACAAAATAGCTGTGGTAACTATTTTGTAGATAAAATAAATAAATTTTAAGCTGTTCATCAATTTTAATTTCTGTCCAAATTTCTCTACGAACTTTTCGGACAACCCAATATTTTGCTGCCAGGTATGCCATCAAGTTTTTCTCTTTTTTAATTCATATTGAAATTTTCTAATATTTTTTTTTTCAATTCACTTATTAATTCGTGACAAAAAATTGAAAGTTTATAATTTTGTAGTTTTTTTATTTTGTACTAAAGATTAGCAGGGAAGACAAATACAAAGAATGCCATAATTTTTATTATTATTATTTTTTTTTTTTTTGTTCTATAACCAATGGTGTATTAAGAAGAAAAACTAAAATAAATATTTGTGTCTTCAAAAATATTTGTTATACACCAATGGTTACGAACTGATCTCTTTTATTATATAAATTTTCATACATAAAAGAAATCATTTACTGATAAAACATCAGTCTCTTATTGTGCAAATATCCTTAAAAATATATGATCTTTCCAAAAGATAGGGGACCAAAAATAAATAAAAAGTATACAAAGAGAAAACAATTCACAATAGAAAGGAACAAACTACTAAACTTAAAGCTATTTATATAACTTCTAATTACAAATATTAGCTTAACCAATTCAGTTTACAATCTCCTGAGGTATTATTTACACTTAGGCTGTGGCTACAATGCATCAGAATTGATAAGGTTTTTATATAATTGTATTCATTATGCTTTATACCAATTGCACTTAATTTTTAATAAGTATCTTGAGTGGTGTGAACTGTGAAATCTTCACTCTTGTCCAAAAAAAGACATTGCGGGATCAAAAAGGGAACTATAGCACAATTGAGTTCAATGAATTTTTGGTCATCTCGTCACATAATCTTTCGAATATCTTATTTAAAGTTAATATATTCTCATATAGTACCACCTTAAGCTTGCCGATATGTCCAAAATATATCGACAGTATCTACATCTGAAACTATTTTTCAGTTTTAAATGATTTTTCAAAAGGTGTAACCACTTAATTCTTACTAAAAGAATAATTTAGTGGCTGCATCTTACGAATTCTGACGCATTATAACCCTCATCTTATAGATTAAATATAGTACACTCACACAGGTTTGTATATATAAAGTTTGTACACTCACTGGTCATACTTGCCGACCTAAAATATATATTTACAATCAATTAGATAAGTTGATTCTAATACTGGTCAAAGTATATTAGAGTATTCTGTTAGGGTAACTTCACCTGAACTAATAATTGTGGCACTGATTCTGGTGTACATTTAGAAAAACTCTTTCCCTAGTCACTCAAAAAATCATTTTTGGCAGAAACTAGTAAAAATAACCAAAAATGAATGATAGATTTAAAGACATAAAATTATACATTAGAGGAATAAAAGTTGAACCCTCATGGCTCTTTAATTACTATTTAACTTAGTACTGTCAAATAAGGTTATTTAAAATATTAAAAAAAATGTTTAAAAAGTAAAAATAAAATAAATGAAAGTTCTATAAAAAATATGAAAACTGATCAATAGTTATCCTAACACAACATCAATACACAGAGTATCCTAACTGTTAATTGAAAAGGCACTAAACGAGCTCTAAACATTGGAATGATTTATCACAGGTGAGAGCACCTAAATTTATTTTCACCTTTAAACTTTATTAGTTTTAGGTTTGTATATTTCACAGTCAACAGAATGTGGGCTTGTCTGTGATTGTTCCATGTTAATGAAGCATGTCTTGTTCCCTGGCAGCCACTTGTAGACTTTCCGTGCCCATGGGTGAACTAATTTTTCATCATAGCTGTCTTCTTCTGATTCTGCAATACAAAAATAATACCTTTAACATGTAAATTAAAATCAGTTTAAATTATAAAACTGTGATACGTTTTGTCCACGTTTTTATTATCAACTTTATAACTTAAATTAAATAAATCAATAATGATAATTTAATTGACTTACTGGTAACGAGGCTGACTAGAAGACCAATAATGACTGTTATCATGGTTCCCAACAGTGAATAATACATGTATGTTACCAGGTAAATAGACGTTAAAAAGTCACTGTGAAAAAAAAGAAAAAATAAGTTAGGCTTGTTTCCCACTATCTACTAAATTACCTACTAATTCTTAAATTAATTGAGGCCTTTTAAGGTCTGGCCACACATTTCCGCACCGGATCCGCACCGTAGCAATAATACAGGTTATGTTCAGAATATTTTTAATTTAACTTACATATTACCTTTAGTTATGCCTAAAGTTCAAGCCACACATGTCAGACACAGGCCACTTTAGGCATAACTAAAGGTAATATGTAAGTTAAATTAAAAATATTCTGAACATAACCTATATTATTGCTACGGTGCGGACATGTGTGGCCAGACCCTTAATCACATAATTATTAATTTTGAAATAAAATTAATAATTATTAAGTTTGATAATTAATTATTACTTTATTTATAAAATGGTTATTTATATTTATAAATGTTAATCCTGTCATTTGATGCTACATCAAATTGTTCTGATTTCAGCTCTAAAACATCATAATACCACCATGATTTGCAAATTTAAAATGGATTCTCTCAATGATGGATATTAGTTCATTATTGATGAATGGGTTGAATAAAGGAAAATCAACCCATCTTTTCTTTGACCTTAGGTTGGGTTCATCTAATCTGCAATATGAAGTATCTAGTTTTTTAATGGAACTGAGTCCCAACCTCAGATGGTTCAAAAGTGACCAAAAAAAAGTAAGAAAGCTACTGAACAAAACTGACATGGCTGCTGCGTAGGATATAAAGAAGCTATAGTAGCTTCCGTTAATTTTCCCTTAGCTCTACCGCACACACTCCAACCCTTTTGTTGAGCCTTATCCCTGGCCCCTGCTGAATGGTTTTATGGCCGCAGATTTCGACTTCCATTTGGACTATTAATATCCAATGGGTTCTTTTCAGTGCCCCCTGCAACATCATGTCGCACTAAACGGCTTTTCGGTGCATGTAACAGTTGCTACAGTGTTGCTAAGACTCAAGTACATAATTTCCTGTGTAGTTTTCAAATCAGAGTGACATTTTGATATACTGCACTTGTCATGCCTGATCAAGTATTTTTATTAGATTTCATATTTTGTTAAGTTACCTACAAAATTTGATGCTTATGCTTGGAAATTCATTTGGAACTTTTCTTTAATTTGGAAAGGTTTTCCAAATAAAAATTTTTTTGACTGAAAATCCTGACAATTAATCATCCTATCGTAAAGAAACCCCATTTGACCATTAAACCCCACTATATTTCTTTTTACATTAGTTTGTGCCTTCATGAATGAGTTGTTGTTGAGTTGAGATATTGAAAATACCGAGTCATGGAGAAAGCTCCCTAAACAAAGTACAAATGTGTTTCAGAATTATTTTGTTTAGAGCACACACACATGTGATTGGTGTTAGAATAATTTTTTATAATCATTGGCTTCTATTTTCATTATGAGTGTAATTGTGAACAATATATTTTAACTTTAGGTAACTGTTTATTGAAATATTGTATATATTTTTAAGTTTTTGATTAAAGAGTTTATTTCGATTATTTTTGCAGTCAGTCTTTACTAAAATTGAACTTTTAACCTCACAGATGAATTGCTTCCTTAAGTTTTAAGGTTTTTATTGTGCCAAACGGTTCAAAAATTGTTAGTTAATCTATTTCTAGTTTTAGTCAATAAAACTAGTTACTTGTCATGAGCTGCTGGGTTGACAACTGGATCAACATCAAAGTCTTCTGTCCAAACAGGATCTGTATGATGGGGAAGTGGAGGAACATTAGGCGAGAATGTGGTGTTAGTACAACCATCCACAGATACTGGCAGAAGAGGTATTGGGGGCCTTTCAACTGTGAGATGACCAAAAGTTATCCACATAACTATAGCATGGCTGGTGATCATTCCTAAAGCTGCTCCCTAAAGAAAAAAAACAAAATAATAAATTTAATTTTAATGAACAAATTAATTTTTCTACATATAATAATTTAAAATTATTGTGATTTTCATTGAAATAGAAAATACTAGAATTAAATATTCCATGCCTGGAAGATGCAACAAATGATCCATAATATGATTATTGAAAAAAATCAATTAATGGTTATTAAATGGAAGAAGGAAAAACTTCACTTTCTAACCCCCTCCCTTTAGGGTAATGTTTCAACTTTTTCAAGTTGAACTGGTTCAAAGGCTTTATGATGAAATTCAGTCAAATTTAAAAAAATCCCTCAGCACACCATATTTATATTCCAAGTCCTTTTGATAATAAAATATATTAAGAAATGAAAAAAATAACCTTCCAGTAGGCTGATGGGCAAAACATGGCCAATAAGAATACAACAAATGTTTTAAATGAAAATTAATCTATAAACTTCATCATCAAAATTAAAAACCGTAAATAGAAAATGTACCAATGTCTTTTACTCCTTGGTTTAATGCAAGGAAACACTATAGAAATAGATAACATTGATGTGTGAGTAAAACTAGTGTACGACTAACAGCATTACATAGAGCAGGCATTGTGACCAATGACAAATTAAGGATAAAATTCTAGACTCCCGGATTTTAAGGATCCAATCATTGTAGTTTTTTTTTTTATCTTTATCAAAAGTTATCTATAATGTACCTTTTGATAATAAAATATATTAAGAAATGGAAAAAATACCTTCCAGTTGGCTGGTGGGCAAAACATGGCCAATAAGAATACACCTAAAAGAGGTCCACTGGTGGCAGATGTCATAAGCATTGATGCTTCTATCACACCAGAGAGCATAGCAACAACAAAAGCAATGCCCAAAATCATCAAACCACAGACTGCACCTGATGTGAAAATAATATGAATGAACATACTTCCTTAAAATTTGAATAAAAAGAGAAATAATTGCAATTGCAATAAACAAACTTACCGAGAGCCTTGATAAACCATAGCTGGGTTTTCTCACTGATTCCCTTAAAGGCAGGTATTAAGAAGAAAAAGTCTTCCCACATAACAATTGCCAAAGAGTTAAGGTTGGAAACCATCAAACTGAAAATATACAGATAACTTTTAAATTTTGAATCAGCCAATGAAAATGAAACAGAAAAAAAGTAACATTTAGTAAAGGCTCATAGGTTCCTACTAAAATTTTGATTAAAAAATTAATGACTAGTTATACACAAGGAACTAATTCAATTATATAAAATATTAAATTATGTGTATATATATATATATACCCACTTATACATATAATTTTTAAATGTTTATAATTTTTGATTTCTTAACTATAAAAATTCTTTTAATGTTTATTTACTTTGTGAAAGAAAAAATGATTAATTTATTGCTAGCTCTATTAAATATTTAGAAATATAATATTAATGCAAACAATTAAAACTCAACCCCTGCCTCCTGGTATGCCAGGTAGGCCTACCTAAAAAAAAGTAATGAATAATAGTGGTTGTGACACGTGATAGAGCATTTAAAGTCCAGCAGCGGTGGACCCATGGAATAAATCTCGACCTTCTCACCTTGTTTAGAATAGATTGGTTATATCTATAGAGTAAACCTTCCCTCCATATGCCGCATATGGCTAGGAAGGGTCACCAAGAAAATGTAAGAATGCTAAGATGAAAGAACCTAGTAACTTGATGTATAAAATAAATTTAACGAGAGTAATAAATAAATAAATTGTGTTTTAGGTTCCTAACAGAATCTATGATAATTGATGTTATGAGACATTCCCTTGAAGCTTTTTTTTTTTTTCTTTTCCACTGGCTTTCAATGTTTAAAGATTAAACCCAAAAATAATTAATTTTTACACTAGTCATTCTGTAATGTCCATACAAAATGTTTTTATCTTAAAATCAACCAATTTCAAGTATATATAATTTACAATCAAAACATTTTTAAATGATATTGATAAAATAAAAACTACCACCAAACTTTGAAAATTGGGTAAATTATATATGTGGTTAAATATTTGTTTTTTAAAACTTTTCACCCTGTAAAGTTCTAAAAATATTTTAATTAAAATATGTACTGCAATGCAGATGTCTGGTATCCTACTTTTACATGAATCAAGATTAGTTTATAGCCAAATAATTTTAACCCTATCAAGTATCCAGATAACTTAACAAATTTTCTAAAATAAATTAAGGCTCACTTCATAGCTCCATTGAAAAGACAGGCCATTATTAGCCCCAGGAATCCGGGCAGAAAATAAAATTTGTCTTCAACATAAAATGGAAGAATTTCATCTATGCTTGAGATGTAACCTAGTGCTCTGGGATCACAGTCAGCATAATTGGCATAAATAACCATACCAACAATCCAGGAACTTGAGAATAGAAGTGTCATGATTGGTATGTTTGCCATAAGAGTCCTGAAATTAGAAACTTTCTATAGATTTTTAAATATCGATAGTTAAGTTCAATCGTACACAAACTAATAAATATAATCAAAAGATGTTATTTAAATATGTTTTAACAATCAAATAATCTTTTACTTACTGTGTAACTTTCTTTTGAGATGACATACTACAGTATCTTTGTACAAAGTTCTGCTGGCAGCCGAATATTGAGAGAGACATAAACAGTTGACCAATAATAGCTGAGACAGTAGTTACTCTGATTGTAGGGTCCATATCAAAGCTAAAAGAAAAATTATTATATAAACAATTTTAATACAAAATTATTCATTAATAATGTAGTGGGAAAATAAGCATAATAAAAAATAAATAGGCTTATTTCAATAGTAAAGTTTTGATTGACAAAAATAAAATGATTTAATTATAAATTGATATCATTATATTGGAACCTCAAAGCCAGATTGTCCTTAGTCCTAATTATCTATCAATTTTGTATAAATTGAAAAGCTTATTAACACATCCAAAGGCACCTGAGAACCAGATTGTTCTTAAGTCTATTTTCATTAACTGCTTCAGTAAAATTCATTAATTCAACAATGGACTTAAGATGGTCTTGCTCTTAGGTACTGCAAACACTAGACTTTAAACAGTGTTTTTCTAAATCTCACAAACCTTTAGAGACTCAAGCTTTTTAATAGTTTCAATTGATTCAGAGTGTTCAATTTAATAAAATACTTTGAAATTGTTAAAAATGGACTTAAAACAGTCTGGCTATGAGGTACAAGCTAACTATAAGGTACTAGCTATAACTAGCTTCTGAAATGAAGCCAGCAATGTACAGTTGAAGCAAAGAAGACTTACTTGAAGAAGTTTAGCCTATCATTGTGATAAGATGTGTTAACAACATTAACTATGCCTCCTGCTGAGATTGTTCCTTGAATGAGAATAATCATACTACAGCCAAGCATAACCAACAGCTGAATCACATCAGCCAATATAGCGGTTCTCAAACCTCCCTGAAATAACATTTTAAAAATAATTCACCATAATAATATTATACCCCCATAGGCATGCAATGTAGGGTAATTTAAAAATGTATTTACTATTCAAAGATTTTCTCTTGAGAAAAGTAATTTTTAGTGAGCATTTATAAATTTATGATAATATTATATTTAAACACAGTGAATAAACTCACCATCATAACAAAAAATATTGAAATTGAAACGATGGCTGTGATTGAAGCCCAATATGGAAGGCCGATGACGGTCTTCAAGGCCACACAAGGGGTGAAAACAGTTACTCCAAGGTTTAGGATACTCCTGAAGACATAGGTTCCAGAAGCAAGGCATCTAACCAGGCGTGATTTGAACCTCAGGTCCAAATACTGTAACAAGTAACAAAATTTAATTGATAAATCATGAATTATTTTGCTCTATTTACATTTATTTATGACGAGTTTCAGTTGGTATGGTTTTTGTTGTCATACCTTCATTTTTTATTAATTTAGCAGCTTTATTAAGGTCTACTCTTTAATGTAACTCACTGTTTATATTAGTTTTTGTTGGGCAATCTGGAACACATTCATTCATTTTGAACTTCATTAAAAATTTTTATCAATTATTAAATGATTAATTTTAAATCTGTGTGATAATTACTGATTTCTAGAGTTAAAGTTTAACAAACAGTTTTACTTAAGCTTTAGTTTAGAAAAAATATTCGGGGAAAAATCTATACAGAGGGGATATTTTTCTGATTTATAAGTACTAATAATGTCACTGTTTGTAAACATGTTATACTGAATTATTATAAGAACAAATTAAGACTTTTGCTGTCAAGTTGTCTTAAGATTTTTTATCTCCTCTTCTTAACAGATTAAATAAAATCGATGAATCAGATTCATTAAGTAATTTTATACCTGATAAACTGATGTTGTGCTGAGGCTGTAGTACACTGGTACGAAGAAAAAGCAGACTAGAGGATATGCTAAAATCATCCCGTAGAGTATCTCCCACATAGAACTGCCTCTATAGAACAGTTCGGATGGATATCCTAATCACAAAAGTAAGTGAATTAATTAATTAATATTTTTTAAGAATTTCATTTACAATAAATGCTTTAATAAATATCCATTTTCAAAATTTATTAAAGTGTTTCCACCTCTGAAAGACACAAAAATGTAAGGAAAAACTTTTATGTTCAATATAAACATAAAATAATTTCTAAATCTAAAACATAAAATTCCAAACAATTCATTTTTCATCAAAATATTTTATTTATTTTCTTCCAAACATGTAGGAACTATTTTGTTCTACCTAATACCAACACATGCTAAATCTTAACCCTTTAATAGACAAACATTAGATAGCAGTGGTATATCTTGTGTTGTTTTTTATTTTTATTGGGGCCTAAATAAAAAGTTAAATATAGGTTAATATAGTTAAACGTTATATACATAGTTTGTTATTTTTTAATAATTATTAAATGATTTTTAGGCTACAGAGAGCAGATGACCTGAGCTAAAGTCACTGCTATGGCCAATCTTTTCTCATCAGACAAAAATTATATAATAATAATGATTAAAAAATAACAAGCTATCTACACATAATGTTTAACCATGACGTTCTGTCAATTAGCCCTAAGATATGGACTATTGTCCAGCCTCCAAATAATTACTCCTTGCAAGTGAGGTTGACAACATGGCTGGGACCTGACCCTTGGTAGCTTAATTGGCTAGAGCGTCTGCAATTGAGATGCAAAGCACCCGAATTCAAGTCCGGGCCGTGGCCAATCTCTTCAGAAAAAATTATTTAAAAAAGATAGGTGGAATAAGTACGCATCTAATTTTCACAAATTGGAAAAGATGTAGTAATAATACTTATCTATAGAGATTTAATAAAGTTCTTATTCTTTCTTTAAATAAATAAGTCTGCGACTTTTTCGATTTGTGTCCGTTCTTTTCTTGTTTTATTTTTTATAACGATCAATCCAAAAGAAAAAAAACCAACAAAATTTTTTTCATTCGAATTAATTTCGTAAACTTCTGAAAAGCACATATTTACCCCCATCAATTTCGTGGCAGATTTAACCTTAATTTACGTTTAAAACGCTGCCTATTAGTACGGCAGTACTAATTTTTTCCAAACTTTTTACATTATCTATTTTTTTAACTTAAGGAAGATGGCAACCATGTAAAAGGGCTAAGTTTGTTATCGCTTGTTTCCTGCCAAAAGAATTTTTTTTGGGGTTATTTACCTGATAATTAAGCAGAGTTATAGAATGGTTTCCGGTGAATGATTATTGTACTCATAAAGTTGCAAATAAGCCTGCGAATTCGAAAGTCCTTCTTTGACACCTATTTTTCACAACCATGATTCTTGTCATTTGAATTGAAGTCACGCCTGAACATGAGCAATTCAGTTATGATATAAGTATCCCATAGCTACACTGAGTGGACGCCTCCTAAGGATTTATGGTCTCGAACGATGATCTCAGGTTTATTTATTAAAACGTGTTCTTATTTTTCTTTTGACCATCACATAATATCGGAAATAGGACCCTCTCCAAAATAATTGTTTATTGTATGAACAACGTTATTGTTCATCCTCTTCAGAGCTCCTAACTGTTCATAGTTTTCGAACAAATTGACGAAACCTGCTGACCTTCGTCGAAATCTACATAGCTAAAGCAGTTATCATTTGAAGGCAAGAAGCGTTTCGGAACCATATCCAAAATCTTTTCCGTGTGTGATCTGAAATCTAGTGTAGACCAAAGAACAAAGAAGATAAAAAAAATACATAACATACATTGCATGAAAACCTAATTTTTTAAATTTTCTCATTTCCTTCAAGTGCTAATTGTTCGAATAAAGCTTCGAAAGGGGAAAATAAAATATTATATCTATGTAGCACGTCACAATGTGCCCTTGAAGTTACTTTTGTGCTTATCAGAAGATTTTTATTCAAAAGAGGTCTTGCTAAAAGTCTCGAACATCGGACAACGTAGGTTAAAATAACAAAATTTATTTGAGAAACCTAACAACAAGATGCATTTCTGAAGCTTATCTACTTATTTTAGCTCTTTGACTCCTAAATCCGTTACAATCGGGAATGATTAGTTTAAGAGTGTCAAGAGGATAAGTGCCTTCATAAGAAAGAAAGTTTTTGGTATCATGCTCAAAATGAAAATAAATTCATAGTTTAACTTTTTTTGTTACGAATCTCTTCAATAACTTGTATTTCAATCGAGTACTCCGCAGTAAACGAGATCAATAAATCAAAATTTTAAAATATTTAAAATTTCATGATATCTGTTAAACTATTGACTGATGCTAAATAAAATAAATTTTCTTAAGCAGTTTCACAAGGAAGAGAAAGATGTACCCAGTTAGCCTTGCAAGATAAGTTCAATGCGTGAAATAAATGCGCACCAACATATCTTCTCAACAGAAAACATATTTACTGTAACCCTGAAGGTAAACAACTCCTAGTATAAAAAAATGTTGTATATAAGTATACTTATATTTCAGCAGATTTCTCTTCACTCTTTTACGTTAGTATTTTTTAAAATTAATTTGGCTGAAATAGGATTGTTTACAACAATGTTCTACGGTCACTATCAAATTATAAATTTAGGATAAAAAGGAACAGATTTAGAATAAGATCACTAAAAGAATCCCTTCGTTCATTACCTTAGGGTTCTTTAGCCAACCCAACATCTGATCATCACAGTTTAATTACAGCAAGGTTTCTTCCATAATATTCATCGAGTGTATTTCCTGTTGCCTATTATACATATGTGGTGTGGATAGTATTCGCCCAAATGTCCAATAATGAAAATATTTATTATTTATTTAAGGTATAAGATCGTTTTTGAAAAATATTATCTTTTGTCCCTTATAGTACCCAATTCAACCTCTAGGGGACCCAGTGTTATCAAATCTTAGAAAATATCAGCTTGTTCAAGTTGTTATCGTTTTTTGTGAAATCGCTTTGCCATGCCTTTTTATTAATACATAAATAAAAACTAACTTTTTTGACTTATAAAGGAAATAATTCTCCTTGATACTAGGATTTAAACGTGAAGTTTATTTAGTATTTTTTTTTCATATGGCATGTTGGAAAAGTTTCACCAGGAAGCTAAGTATTGACTGGGGAACTTTACTATCCTGTTATTTTCAGATTAATACTAGATCATTTTCAAATGTAATATTTTTTTTTTTTTTTTTTTTTTTTTTTTTTTTTTTTTTTTTTTTTTTTTAATGCTGAGGAAGACTCAGAACTAACTGCTGAGCTTGACCAGGAAACAGTCGTTCAAACAGCTTTTGTATATTAAGATAGGCAGGTTTCAACAGTAAGGAACTTGTGAAACTTATGAACGTCAATGTGTCCCAGGAGATTGATGACGCAATAATCAAACTGCTTTCCAGTGTAACTTTGCCAAAGCAGTATTTAATTAAAAAAAAAAAAATGTTTACCTCAACTGTAATTTTTTTCTCGCAAATATTGAAACTAGATCAATACTAATGAATAATGGTGGCTTCAAAGAATTTTCATTTTTACAATTAAAAATCAGCTGTGGAAAAAAAGTGGAAGAGTTTTTCCAGTTTACGCTATTAAATATTAATTAGAACATCGTTATTTCAATCCATATCACGATAAAAAAGAACCACCTTACATATTATGCAGGTATCACCTCTTACACTTTACTAAATTATTACGAAAAAAGAAATGGGGGTGGAAATTAATAATTGTCCAGCACAAGAACTGATGACCTTAAGTTTCATGCCTTTTGTAAGCCCCAATAAATAAACAATCATCTTTCAGTGAATAATCTTAAATATTGAACAGGTAAAAGTTGAATACATGTTTATACATAGATGTGGGTATTATAGCCTTTCATCGATGGTCAGATATTTGTTGTTGAACTCTACTTCCTCAAACACAACTGTTTATACAAATTCACACATTTTTTTTTTTTTAAAAACCCTGAACAGACCTGGTGTTAACCGAATAAATTACAAGGGAATGAATGACATAGACATTTATATCTCATTACCTGATTTACCACGCTATACATGTTACTTAATCAGGTAATGTCCTGACTCGAATGGAAGGAAAACATTCATTTTCTGCTTTGAAAAACGGCCATTTTCTTTATGAAGATGTTTACTTTTTGTCCTGATGTTTTTCCCACGTTTCTATTCACGACATCTTAAATGAGTGTTGATCAATCATCATTATTGTCATAATCACATTCAAAGAAGACGGTAAATTATTTTCCGTATACAAGAATAACGCTGTTGGTACAAAGCACATTAATTCCATTTCGCTTACAAATGTAATTAAGTTGTTACGGCGTTTTTTGATGTTGGAATAAGTTTTTATTGAGAATTGTCAATAGTTCATTTTTTTTTTTAAATAAGATAGGACCTTGGAAAAGAAGGGAAAAACCTGATGTTAATACCGGTGTATATTTGGACAGACGAGTGAGTTATTAGAATTATATTAAAAAGAGCAAGCTACAGCTAATTTACTTTCACTTACCTATATTTGAAATATGAAAATAGTGAGGGAAATTTTTACAATCGCGAAAAATTTCAACTTACTTTACAATGAAAATACTCCTTTTGGGGTCCCCAAAACAATAGAACGTATTATATATAATATTTATGTCATACGAAATGGTTTGTGAGTGTGTGAACAGACTAACACAAAAACGATAAACCAACCAAACTCAAATTAGGTATTAGAGGTAGTTACATATTTGCCTATGACATGACAGCAACGGTTTCGTCAAAATTATGTGAACGGATGGGGCTCTTTATACCATTCATTTTCTCACATTTTTGTGATTTTTTCGATTCTCCAAAACTGCTCGAACGATTCTGGTTAAACTAGTATTTAAGACAGAGAATGAAGTATTCTGTACCTATTTAATAGGTTTTATCATCATAGAAATGGTGAAGGAAAAATCCTTCCTATAAAGCCCTTTGGTTTCTTAATTAGTTTATTAGTAGTAAATAATAGAATCTTATTTTCCTAGTAATAATAAATATTTAAATATGAGAAAGGAAAGAATTTGATAATCAAAGAAGGGAGGAAAAAGAAAAAACATTAGCGCAGGCTGAAACTTTAAATATTCCTTAATAACAACAGTAATGTATATGCTTATAAAAGAATATAAAAAAGAATATAATATAAAAAGAATAAGAATATAAAAAGAATAATATTTAATCTTAATAGTGGTAAATGAAGTAGACAGCAATACAATAACCTATACTTTATAAGGAAATTATTGGTTTCCATGATACTCTTTGTAATTGCTATGAAGCTAATGAATGAATGAATGAATGAAGCTAAATGAAAACTATTAAAATTGAAAAATATAAAAAAAAAAAAAATAAAAAAAACTTAAGAATAGTGACTAGAATCAAGAGCGTGTTGTTCAAAATATTTTCCGATCGGATAATTTGTTTATTTGTTTAATGTCACTTCATGCCACTAAGACTAATCGGACGATGTTACAGTGGGAGTCCTAAATTTTGCCTCTCCAGGTATAATTAGGATAGGGATCTTTAACGAGTACCTGACATCGTATAGGCTCGGGACCTCCATTTTACGTCCTATCCGAGGAGCGGCATAGACAAGATAAAGGTAATTTGTAACCTTTAATAAATACACTTTAGTTTAACAGTCATTGTCTGGTAATCATTTTAATAATAAAATGTATTACCAGAGCAGAATTGAACATTACTGGCTTTGTTTGAGCATTTACGACTATAGGGGGTTTTCCGAGCCAGGAGTGAGTGCGGGAAATAATGCCGAATAGTAAAAAAAAAACTCAAGAATTTATCGCTGTCGTTTCCTAAGAAGATTTAAGCTCTCGAATATACGATAATGAACTCCCAACTTATTGTAGGCCGTTAAACGCCTATCATAGAAAAACGGTCTTTAACTAATTGGATTACTCCAAGGTGTACCACTTCATGAAATACTGACAACAGTACTTCTCATTGAAAAAAACAAAACATTTTTTTCATTGCAAAATTGTTTTACGTTGAACGTATGGCACTTTCAAAAAATATATCCATTTATAGTCATTGTAAGGAGGGTTATAAATAAAAGTTGTGTGATGCACGCACAGCACCAGATTTTTATAATTATTATTATTATTATTTTTAAAAACAGAATCTATACCCTACGTTCAGCACTAAAACAAAGAAACAGAACTAGAATAATAAAATAGGTGATAAGAATTAAAAGTAGTGGAATTCAGACCAACACTCTATGACAGTCATATTTACACACTTACCTAGGAAAACACGAACTCCTAAGAAACCCCTGGCGATGGACAACATCATAGTGAACATGTTACTCTTCGACGAGAAGGCATAGTCGTTCTTAGTCTTCTCCTTTGGCCCGGAGAATCTTCCATAGAAGGCGACAGATATGGAACCCAAGATGAGGGTCCCGAACACTAGGTAGTCATATATCAGGTTCCCTTCCATTCTGCAAGAAAAAATCACAAGTTAATATATAAAGGGTACTATTACATCTTTCATTATAATTGACTGAAACAGTTTTAAAAGTTTTTATATACCTAACACTATTCATTTTTTTATTTTTTATTAATCTATTAGGCAGCAAAATTAATATATCTTACAACAGCATTTTGTCACATACTAGAAACAGAGGTTTAAAGCTACAAAAACCGTGTCGTCATGTTTAAACTGAACCATTATTAGGTCAAGAAACATTAAAAATTCGGAAAGTTTTATTGTTGGTTGTATAAACGGGATAACCATTCATATTAATCGTATTGTGGTACCTAAATTGGATATAATATGACCACAATTTGTTAAAACTTCCTTTTCATTCATGTTACAATTTTTCCCAAAATAGCTCTTTCTATGGTATAAGGGTGATATATATGTATAATCATTTAATGAAGAATTTCACCGCTGCGAAGAAGTACAGAAAATATTATGGTTGTTTTGAAAATATTTCTAATACTAATAGATTCTTCTTCAATCCAGCATCACTGCGACCTCTGAAGGGTCTGAGGTAGAATAATCTAAAAGGAAGAATTATTTATGAGTGAACGGTAGTGCGAGGAAGTGGTTTTACACCGAACGCGACCAAGCTTTCCCCATTTAATTAACAGTAGCCTCTTTATAGTGACTGGGTGAGCCCTATGAGGGTTCACTCAGCCCTCCATTGATCGATGGTCGGCATGAATAACAGTAAATAAAAACTCAACCAAAAAACAGAGGGCTGCTATGATGAAGAATATCTTTAAAGGTTTTTACAGAAATAAATATCATTCCACGTTCGCTAACAAATAAGTATTCTTATGAATTAAAAAATTAAATAATAATAAGAGAAAAAATAATTATCATGAAAAATAAATAGTAATAAGATACACATTATTGAAAGTTTTGCAGTAGTCATCGATTGCATCAAACAATTTAAGTGAAAATCCAATGGTAACTAAGTAAAAGGATAGGAAATCACATTGATTCCATATAATGATGTAATAGACTCTAATATTACTAAATATTAATTTCAGCACTGAAGATTTTTCTATTAAAGATGTTTTTTTCCATTCGCCTGTGCCATAATTATTAAAATAGTCTCCTGAAATTATCGAAGGTTTCGTCGATTCTAAGAAAACTATTTAAAACAGGTATTTTCAAGTGGCGAATCATTACCAAATTATAGACCTGTTGGAACATTTTTGGGTTACGACAGCTTTAACCAGGTCCCCATTTCGGGTAAATGTACTCTTGTGAAAATATATACTAATAGAAGTCGACCTTTATCGACGATTTTAAACACTTTTGAAATGGCCTTTTCTCTAATGGGGCGATATTATTGATGGATCGAAACTGTGTTTTAATAATGGTGTTACAAAGAGATATAACCGAGAAGAATTCGGATGTATATCTAAATATAAACCTGTAGTACTTTAATAATGCTTTGGGATTAAGTTAAATCAATATATTTTAATGTAAATTTTTGTCTAGGGGGGGAAGGATGGTAAAATTCTTATTACTGGGATGGACGCCCATGGCTAGATAACCATAAGTTGGCTGGCAACCCATCCGTCAACTCATGCTGCATGAGCTGAAAATAACATTTTGTTTATCCCTCATTCAATGTTCAATAATGTATACCTATACGACAAGACCATATTATTTCTTTATGTATTTATAAATATTTTAGATGCAACACAAGAGAAGAAGAGAAGAAACATCCGTTAGGTTCAACAAGTGTTATACAAAATTATTAATCAACTAAATCGAGTTTTGTTTATTGTTATATGAGCGTCGTTAGCTATTATGCGTGTATGCTTTTGATTGTAGGCCTTCAATGTTTTTGAAGAAGAAAGTTAATATTGACAAATGGAATTTATTTAACATCGATGAATAATCAGCTATACAGCGTAGTGTACCAGAGAACACCAGCCTCATTAGATCAGCTGCTTTATTTGATACTTTTTCTGTTATTCCAAAAAAATAAAATAAAACCCTGATAAACATAAAAAAACTCACTATAAGGTCATTACTTAACTTATTTACTTTTATATGAACATAAGCCAGTTGCAACATTAAAAATCAAAAGGCCGTGTTTTTAAATATTCATTACCATTCCATGAATTGAAATCGAATTAAATATTCAGTACCACAGTTACATTATCATCGAGTGCGTGTATTTCCCTTTTCCTGATTCAAATTTGACGGTTTTAATTAATAAATTCAATTACAAATACAAGTGTGATAACAGTTACAAGGATTTCGACATTAGGTCACGGGCACGTTATTAATAATATTCCATAGCAATGAGGAAATCCATGATAATTAGTGTTTAGGATTCAGTTCATTAAAAGAATTTTTGAAGGGTAGGTATTTACAAAATATACTAGAGAGGCGGAATGTGGAATTGTGAGTCGACATCGACCAAAAAACACGGATACTCTTAAATATCGATGTTTTTCGATATTGGTGTTTTTATTATCCATTTTTTCCCGAAAATTATGAGCCGACAAGAACAAAATTAAAAATTAGCACATCATTGAAAGAAGTGCTGCGGGATAAGGAAGACAGTGTTGAAAAACTCATGAATTTTCTGAAGCTTACCAGATTTGACAATAGAATTACAAAAAAAATCTGGTGCGTGCGCGCAACACACAACTTTCACTTACCAACTTACTTAGATAATAAATTGACGTGTTTTGTTAAATATCATTTCCCAAAGTCACACATTTTTCTACATTCATATCTTATTTTTATTAATCGTTAAAGCCGTTTTTGAGTAAATAAAAAACCCCGTGAAAATGATACAAAATTTATTAAGTAAAGTCCCCCCTTCGGTTGATCAATTTTGATGAAATGTTGGCTATCACATATTTGGCATATACACACATCAAATACCCAGTTTGGTCACAATCGTGAAAGCCGTTTTTGAGTAAATAAAAGAAACACCTAAAAATGGTACAAAATTTATTAAGTAAAGTGCCCCCTGCGGTTGATCAATTTTGATGAAATTTTTACAGACATATCTCGGGCATATAAATAGATCAAATACTAAGTTTAATCAAAATCGTTAAAGCCGTTTTTGAGATAATAAAAAAAAACACGTGAAAATGTAACAAAATTTATTAAATAAAGTCCCCCCTCCGGTTAATCAATTTTGATGAAATTTTTACAGTCATATCTCGGGCATATAAATACATCAAATACCAAGTTTGATCAAAATCGTTAAAACCGTTTTTAAGTAAATAAAAAAACATGTGAAAATGATACAAAATTTATTAAGTAAAGTCCCCCCTCCGGTTAATCAATTTTGATGAAATTTTTACAGTCATATTTCAGGCATATAAATAGATCAAATACTCAGTTTAATCGAAATCGTTAGAGCCGTTTTTGAGAAAATCGAAAAAAACTTAAAAAGTTATTAAATAAAGTACCCCCTCCCTTTGAGCAAATTTGATGAAATTTTTGCTGTCACATTGCGGGCTTATACATACTCTAAATACCCAATTTCAGGTTCGCACGGTTTATAGTTTTTGAGCTAGTCTGTTCACACACACACACACACACACACACACACACACACACACACACAGACACACAGACAGACACACAGACACACAGACACACACACACACAGACCATTTCGCGGGACTTGGTTATTTTGACTCAGGGGATCCCAAAACATGTATTTCCGTTGAAAACCGGAAGTCGAAAATTTTCACGATCGCAATACTTCCACTTACTATATATTTCATATATAGGTAAGTGAAAGTAAAAAATGTCAATGACCCCTTCGGCTAGAGGCAAATCAATTAAGTAAATAATATCCATTTTTAAATATATACCTGTTAGAGCTAAAACTGAATTAAATATCGATGTCATACCCCTAGGAGGATTAGTAGGGAAATAGGAACATAATCTTATAAATAATAAGGGATGCCACATAGATGTCAATATTTCAAAAATATCGATGATTTAACAGAATCCGCGATTTTTTTTTTTTGTTCGATTAAATGTTTTCGATATTTTTTTAATATCCATGTCTTCTTTTCGCATACAATTTAACAAGTTCAAACCGGCGTGTACCACCGATGCCGCATCGGAAACTTTAATCAATCACACAACTTTCTACTGCTGTTGGGTATTAGGTAGGATTATATTGTTTATTTTATTATGTTGGATTGTCAATACTGCATAATGCACTTGAATAGCTCCAGTCCGATAGAGCAAAAAGCATTAAGCCCAGCCGCCAATGGGAGAGGAGCGTCGATGTGTTAAAGAAAAGAAAAACGTACACTCCCATGTAACTCCTTATACCACTCACTGTTCACTTGCTAATGAAAACCCGAGAAAGGTCCTGAGCATTTCAAGCTCTCTGATTGGTTGTTGGTTGTCGCCCCTTTTCTCGTTATCCTTTTTTTTTTCCTACAGAAATTTTTCAATAAAAAAAAATAAAAAAAAAGGTCAACTGAAACATCTTTTCTAAAAGCATCGATAATTCATCTTGAGAGATTTGAATGTAGGATTTATTTAGAGCTCCTCCCAAAATGCATTTGACCTTCGTGTGTGAAATCTGTTCCGCATGGCCTGACCCCCAAAAATGATGTTTCCCGGAATACAATCCAATTTTAGAGGAGGCACTAGGCAAATAAAGAACTTGGGAAAAAAGCTGACTCTTTAAGTTGAGTAACTTTCCAAGTTGGTTTTCAAATTGCGTTATTGGTGAGCCATTGCCAGAAACTTTGGCAACGCTTTTACCGTTGGAGTTCACGTGTAAGTGGTGCAGTAATGAAAGAGGAAACAAATTTGTTTTTTACATTTCACTCTTGATTTATTTATATACTTATGCATAAAATTAATTACTGAATTGCTGATACCTATATTATTAAAAATTAACAAACACGAACTATTATTTAAGACCGTGCATATTACTACCGTTTTACTATATATGTTGTTATATAATTTAATTAAAAATTAACTAAAGTTTAGGAGACGAGACGAATGCTATACATTGCTCGATATAAGCATTGACTTTTGAATTTACAGTTTTAATACAAAAATAAAAGATTAAGGAATTCGTTGGATTCATATTAAATAGGTACACAAAATTTGAAGTATTTTAAACTTACTTTTAGCTTCATTTTTTAAATTACATATATATTATAGTTTAATAATATCATAGTACAAGAAGTATAATTGACTTACATTAAGCGTAAACATCAATTTAATGTTGTAGAAAATATCATTTCATAAGTATTGAGGATTGCAATTATGAAAGCCGTTTGAACATCAATCAAACCCTGTTTGACCTTAAAGAAAACGCATTGCAAAGTCTACGAAGGTGATAAGGGAAACTTTTACTCAAGATGTGAGCAACACTCGCCAAATTTCAAAAGGCTTGTTTTAATTTCATATAAAGTTCAGATTCGATTGTTCGCAGTTGGTAGATGTCATCTATACCTATCGAAATCGCGATAGAAATTCGAACAAAAATTTACTTAACGTTACGTAAATCGATTATCCTATTAGACAATAAGCATTCCCCCAAACATCAAAACGATCAGATCTATAATGCCATATTACCATTCCAATAACCGATCAAGGTCTTATGATAGTTGCTAATAACAGAAACTGCTTATATTCATCAGAAAAAAAAGAATAATTTTCTCTGATTGAAAAATTGTTCAATTAAGAACTAAGAATATAATGGCTGGGACTATTAAGTACAATGCAGTTAGATAATTTTATTTGAATTATGTACAGATTTGAATTTTAATGGTGTATATTGGGTAATCCACTTCCTCTGAACCTTATCATTTGAGACCAGATGATATCAAGAAGTATTGACATCTATGATTCTATAAAAATAATTCCAAATTTAATATTAGAATCACAAATACTCATATCAACAACAACTGTGTATCGGAGTAACCATAGAACTTTTGATAATACTAAAATTATTTATTATATGATTCAAAACGGGGCAAAAAAAGGAGGGACTATAAAAAGGTTGTTTTTTTTTTTCTTTGATGGAGTATTTAAGGTAAATATATAATTATGTAATGTAAATACAAGTTTAATATAGCTTATTTTAAAAATTAAAACAGAAATTGTATTATATATCTTGCTTCTTTAATTACAAAATTTAAATTCTATTTTTTCAATTTCTGTTCTGTTATATAATATTTATTATTCGAAATATGATTTTTCTCAAGTATTTAGGTTGGTAAATACTTTTTGATTAAAATGTACTGAATTATTAAAAAATAAACGCCTCTTAATTGTGTTCTTTAAAATATTTTTATAGTTATGGTTACAGATTTTTTTAAAGAAATATTCCCTTAAATATATATATATATATATATATATATATATATATAAATAATTTTTTAATTCGAAAATTCAACCTATTTATTAAATTTTAAAGATTTTTATACATATCTATGTACTTCCAAAATTAAATCCATTTTCAAAATTGAAAATTCTAATCTATTCTAGTAATGCCGAGAGTTTAAATACATTCTAGCTAAATGATAGTGTAAGGAAATTCAAGTTGGATTCAGTATCATCTGATGCATACAACTTTTTTACTCATGGATATTTCTTCCATCCTTATTGTTTCTAGAGATATTGAAAAAGAGGTACATTCAACAAATGGCCTGTTTCGTGTTTGGGAAATGATTTTGAAAGCAGATTTATTCCAAAATATAACTTTATCGCAGCAAATCGTATTGGTGTAAATATTTAAATCGTAGATGAATCAATATTGAATTAATATTAACTATATGCTACATATATTTTATTTTTTGAAAGTATTTTTTGAAACCATATATTTTCAACATGGATGATGAGACCATAATTACCATAATTATTTTCGGTAGTTCGAATATATGTTTGGCACTCAACTTACATATTTGGCACGCGCCTTACACCGTGTGGAATTGTTCTCGACTTAACATACCTATAAATAGACGATTATGGCAACAATTGTTGGATTATTTTTTGTAAAAAATTAGAGGAAACCATTTGATCAATAAAGAAAGAAAGTTGAAGAAAGAAAAAATGTTATCACTTTCGCTAAGTCCTGTAATTTTATTACAGTTTTGTTTCTAAAATTAAAGTAATGTACAATAATACAACTGTTAATTCTGCTATAATAGATGCATAATCACATTTTTATGTTGATCATTTATTTCTCAATATCAATCATTCATAGTTATCTCATTTCACTTATACAAATGGTTTTAATTAAAAATGGTATTCGAACTATTATTCCTCTAAAAATGATTAACTAATGTTGAAATACATTACATATATATAAACTAATTGTACGTAAAGAGCGATGTTAGAAAATGTTTTTTTTTATTTGTTATAAATGTATACACCTATCACCCAAATATACAATTGGTACTTATATGTCTAAATGTTTGATTGTTTTCTTTTATTGAAAATGCTATAGCCTAAATAGTTATTTTAGCAAGAAGGGCATTTAGAATTTTTAATCGAATCAGTAAACATCGATAACCTGCATTGGCATAAAGATCGATTTAAATTTTTATGTATAAATGAAGCATAATTTTTAATTCAAAAAATCAAATATAATAACTGTTATATATTTTTTTAATTTTAAAAGTAATTACCGATTTCAAGCCCTGAATTTTGTTTATGAATTGTTTTTCTAATACCGTTGAATATAATTACTTTTTAAGTATAAGTAGTCTAATCTAATTCCAACATCTGACAAAAATACGAACCCTAAAATATATTTTTTTTGGAAAAATAATAGTTTTGTTTTTATGAACTATCTAGTTTTTAAATAAATATTTAAAAAAAAAAATATGAAGAAAATAATGGTAAAAAGAATATGAGCCTTGCTTAATAATCGTACAAATAAATGGTTAAATGAATTAGGTTTACCAATCAAATTGGTGTGGTAATTCTAACAATAAATTATTTTGGTTTAGCTTATAGCCAAATTATTAAATATAAATGAAGTTGAATAATTATGCATAGAATATCTAGGGACCCATCTATAACTATGTACGCCAAAATACTAATACATATGCAAGAGAATACATACACACGTACACATAAAACACACACAACAATCTATATAAATAAAGATGAAATTCTGTTTGTTTGTTCTTTATAGAAATCCATACTGTTTGTCCTAAATTCTCCAAATTTCGCTCAGTGGTTCTTTCATTCCAGGTGCGAACACCTGTCCATATTAAAATTGATAACTTCATCCAATGTCTGGATATATTCTTTATTGTTATAAAAATCGTTATGATCTCGCTTTACATTGGAGACGAGTTGAGATGTCGAATGAGGAGTTTCGAAATTCCCCGGGTAAAACCGCGCTAGTAAAATATATAGATACATAAATACACATACATATGCAAGAGAATAGATATACACACTTATATACATGGAAATGCCTATGTGTAGCTTGATTGTGTTTTAGTTCGGAGTAGTCTATCCGGTCCACAAAAGCATCAAATTCTGGAAAATATTTCCCTATTAGATCCTTCTTTGAAGATTTCTTCTGTCACCGTTCAAGAGTTCTGCCGAGACCAGTTTGTGTCAGTACCTATCCAGTTTAGAACAATTATATAGTAAATGATCGTACATTTGTTCGCTTTTTCCATCTTATATTTTAATAGATATAAATTTTATTCATTCAATTTATATTTATGTATGTGTGTTACATGGTAAACCCAATTAACAGTATGTTAATTGATTTTACATATGTAAATAAATATGCGTTATGTCTTAAGATGGCACGCGCAGAAATAAATTTACTCGTTACAGAGTTATTGTAGAAAAAAATCATAGATAATAATAATAATAATAGAAATAGAAAACACAAACAAAAAACTACCTAATTTAGAGGTCCTAAACGTTATAAAGAATAGGTAACTGATTATGCATCAATTCTTTTTTTTTTTTATATGTTGACTAAGAAGAACTTTATTTGTCTGGTTCCTATGAGTTATGGTCTCCCAAAATCAAGCGAGTTTTACATGAAGTTTAAGGAGTATGCATAGGGTTGCTTACTAAACATATGTGTATATGTATACACATACACATATATATATGTAAACATATATGTATGGGAATAATATAATTTTGTTTGACTGAGGTAAATTGTACAATTGCGTTCTTAAGTTTATTTTAATTACAATCATTTAGGTGGTAAATTTTGAGTAAATAAACACGCCTAAAGCCAAATAAGAGATTATTAGATAAAGAGGTTTTTTATCTATTAGTATCAAAATAGGGAAAACAACTAATTTGGAAAAACGATTCGCACTTATATAAAAGGACAGTTTCTTATAAACGTTATTTCAGTCGAATTCGGAAAGTCCAGGCAGCGAAAATATGGAGATTTATTTTACTAATGGGTGAACACCAATGTTTAAATAAGGAGAGAACGACAATTATGTTAAATACGTAAATATTGAAATATAGCTAATAAATTATGTTAGGTGAAAAAAAAAAAAAAAAAAAAATACAAAGACAAATTCCAAAGTCTTTTTTGCGATAAATATTCATAGCAGATAACTCTTTGACGATTATCTTAACTAATCACTAATCGTAAGTTTAAACCATGTTTATGATGACAGAGCACAGAATTGATGATTTATTTTTTAATTACATATATTAAAAGTTTAGAAGCAAAATATTGCTATAAATAAAGCTTTATCTCTATTTATCATTATTTAAATACGTAAATATTACAAAATCTCTCACTTGCATATTCATGAATAAGTTTAAGGATGAGATGTCCATTTCTTTTTAATATTATAAGGGCCAGTTCTTTTAGTACTTGCAGTTATAATGTGTTTTTACGTGTTAATTAATTTTAAATTATAAATCAAATTGAAAAACTAAATTAATTTTACAACTCACATCGTGGTATTTATTTGAAAACTCGATGTAAGTATATGTACTTCAGCATTTTGAAGTATTGGCTAATTTTGCATCACCATATATTTTGGACATTTTGTATTAATTTAAAAGCACCAAAGAATATTTCAAGGTAAGTCGGTTTAAAAAAGACAGGGCAGCACCAAAATAAAACGCCTTCGCAATAACTGCGAAATTTGTAGATACTCCATATATTATGTTTTTCATCGAAAAAAAAACAAAACTTTTCTGTTTCCAAGTGGATAGTGTATCCAAATCATTCCACTGTATCAAAAATAGTGTATCACTTATAGAGGTATTTTGCTTTCAAACTTTTTTATTAGTTTAACGATTTCTCATAATAATCATCTCTTTTAAAGGGTGAAAATAAAAATTTACTTATTAATAGTAATTGAGATCGGATTCTACTCCGAAAACGCTCCCGGAATACTACGATTTGTACCTTAATTTCTCTCTCTATCATATTTAAAAATTTCCTTTTCTGGCATTAGAATTTACCTTTGACGCAAGTTGGGAGTAGGAAGAAAACTATCTTTTTAGTTGTTTTTCCGGACGGTTTTTTTATTTTTTTAAGCGTTAAGGAATTCCATATTGCTATGACATAATGCTATTAATAAGAAACTATGTAAACAAAATATGCATTAAATTAATTGACAATAAGTAATAATGACATTAATAATAATGATCCTGATAATATAATTAATAATGATTAATTAATACCGAGATAATAATAATAGCATTTATCATTTTGGTAACTAAATAGTCATCTCGGGAACGTAATCATTTCGAGAACGCTCCGTCATTTCCAGGAATGTTCCCGAAATGGCTTTTTCAAATAAACGCGCCATTTTTAGAAGATTTTAGGGCATACTTGACGTCATGTCATGGTATCATGATTGTAAAATATTTAAGATCAATATTTTTCGTTCACCCCATAAAACGTATTACTTCATTATTCAAACTTAACTAACGCGAATTTGTAATGATGACATATTGATTTACGCTTTGTTAATAATCAATTAAAATGTACTCCCCAAGTATGTTAGAGAAATATTTTCACGACTGCCTCTTTTACAACATATCTCACTACATGACATATCTCATCTGCATCTTGCGTCTGCGTTCAAAAACAATTTTTTTATGGGCAATAGAAACTGGGTCCACTGAAATGATGCTCAGTATGTCGGACATCATATTTATGCGTGATTTTTCTTTAATTTATCTCCGTCATTTAATAATGCTTAAAAAAACATGATACAAAATATAACTGAAGGCCAATAAGTAACAATAACCTTTAAAATTATGATAATTTCTGATGTTAGTTCATTAGAATACAACGCGTAAGTCCCGAAATTATTATTTGTATATATTTCTTCTTATGTGGTATTTTTGAATATACTTTATGTTTGAAGTATATTTTGTGAACACCCTCAAAAATTTACTTAAGTTACATTGTTGCTGTTTTTTTTTTTTTTTTTTTTTTTTTTTTTTTTTTTTTTTTTTTTTTTTTTTTTAAAATTGAGAGTTTAGCCGTTTATTTGCTGGTATACCTAATAAATACCTAGGTACTTTTGAACCATATACAAATTAAATATGTAGATAGTTTTCGAAATTCATTTAACAATGAAAATTCGAAAGCTCTACAATATTGAATAAACGTCGTCCAAGTCGACATATCAATGATTATTTATCTCATACTTACATTATACATTACGTAGTAACTATTTT
The DNA here is from genome assembly GCA_911387785.2 of Aelia acuminata. NCBI lineage: Eukaryota > Metazoa > Arthropoda > Insecta > Hemiptera > Pentatomidae > Aelia > Aelia acuminata. The sequence goes on from OU426979.1 coordinate 137,448,849, forward strand.
TGTGTTTTAAAAATTTTTAATTTACTCTAAAATATTTTTTCAGATTTTTACTTTTGGCCAATGAAAAATCCAAAAAATTGGTAGAGAAATATTGAATAAACATCGTCTATGTTGACATATCAGATTATTTATCACATACTTACATTATATATTATGAATTAACTATTTTTTGTTTTAAAATTTTTTAATTTACTATAAAATATTTTTTAAAATTTTGACTTTTGGCCAATGAAAAGTCCATGAACGAGGTAGGGAAATGTCGAAATAAATGTTTGTATTTTAATACGTCTTTTTAACCCGAATACTACTATATTTTTTTAAAGTAACTTTTAATAAACAAATATTACCTATAAAAAAGTCCCTATCATAAAGAAATTAATGACATTAAAAGAACAAAAACAAAAATATGAATGAGCACTAAAGAATGAGAGATTTACAGAACTCACCCAACACTATGACAACCAACGGACGACTGATATCTTCTCAAGATTCACTCTCACAGGTCAGCCAAAACGTGACGCACTCTTTATGTAATGTTAGTTTCAATTCGGAACTTTCGGCAAATAGTTTTAATATTTTCGAAGCTCCGTCATCTGTTCCTCGATTCGAATACTGAAATAAATTAGTTGAAATGTTGTCAGTGGTCTATTTAAAGTCAGAGCGACAACACGAAAATAAAAATAAATATCTCGTGAACATTAATTAACTGCCTCATTAGCATAATGTTTACTTACTCTTGGAATGGCTAACTTTTAGAAACATTAGTATTGGACATCGCCCCCCTCGGCAGCCTCTGCTTTATTGGACCAACTATTTATTACCAAGGCGAGGTAGCAATTGGTGGACCCGGATCTCGACAAAATCGAAAGGAGAGGGACACTTGTCGATCACGATCGCTCTGCGTGGGTAACACATTTAGGCCCGGCCTGGCACTAGGAGGGGGAAGGGTATAAATAATGTTGGCTGAGGACCAGTCGGATAGCTCCTAGGGTAGGGTAGGTTAGCGATCTCAGGTGGCATATACAGGTAATGGTTAGGTACGGGGACGTATTATATGGTTATTAATTGGTCAACGGGACTCTCACATACACAATTTTTCCACAAAAAACTTAGAAATTAATTTAAGAACAGTATTTAGAAATTTCTTTCGTCGCTATTGAGTAGTAGAAGCTTCTCCTTAAGTTTCCTTGTTCCTATGTTGTACACAAACTAAACATTATTTGAACCGCTTCCACCTACGTAAAACACGGATGAACTCCACAAACTTTTAAACATAATCTAAATGACTGTCACTTGCAAAAACATAATAGACATATAACCTACTCCAGAAAACAATTTATTCGAAAGATATAAATCTGAATTACTCAAATTTTCTTAACTATTTGACCTACAAAATCAACATCACAGAAGAAAAAACAGCGGCAGATAGACCACTACTTCTTCCTCTCCCAGTGGTGATTTAAACTTTTCTTTTTTTTAAAGTTATTACTTGAACTTCAAATTAGTTTATTTTTTTTTTTATATGCTTTTCATTCTTTTCTCCCTTTTCCATTTTGTGTTCTAAAGAATAGTTTCATTCAAATTTCATAAAAATTGCAATATACATATTTTATAAAAAAGAAAAAAGAAATGTAAACATCTATACAGGTAGTAGCATGCCTTAAGTCATGGAATCTGTAAAAGTTAGAAATACACGCTCCCCCAATAGGGTTACTTAAGAGGAAAAAAGAAAAAAAATGTACACCCGGAAGTTTTGTGTAGTATGGGGAACAAGAAATTGAGAGGCCCATTCTACACTTAATTTGTGACCAAAAAGGTCCTTTCAATAGAACATAGCTACCTCACAGCTTAAGTCTTAGGCTTACTTTAATAAAACAAATTATAAAAATCAATTTAGCAGACCTAAACCTCTAAGAATTATTCAAAACCAGTGTAAATAAATTAATAAATTGTATGGAGGAATAAATTTTACGATTTTATTTTGTATCTGATATTTTGAACTTGGACATGATATGTGTTCAGTTTTTATGGAGACTAATTTGTGAGATTCTCCTTAATTTTATTGTAGTATTCATTATTAGGGGATAAGCTTAGTTGATAATTTGATAAGATTCTGAGCTTCCTGCTGATTGAAACCAATATGATCTGAATCGGACCATTATAACCCAAGAAAAATAATTTTTGAATTCAAAGTCTATATTTTTAGATGTTTAATTATTTTCAATAAATCAATATTAAAATTTGCAATCTGGAAAATGCTTTCCAATAAGCAAATCTTGAGCGTCCCTTCGACAGTCCGTTATAGGAGTAATGGTTAACTTAGAATCGATGGCCACTGCCTTCGAAATCATCGGGGTGGGCTTTAAGGGTGGTTTAGGCGTTTAAAATTATCTTTTAGGGGATTAATGTTATTAGTCAGTCTTTGGGGAAAGTTTATATAATTTTCTTTAGCTCTTACTGTAATTTTTGGGATGTTTAAGTCCGTATGAATTATATCGTTGCTTACATAAAATGATGCTTCTAATATTTTCAATAACACCTTCGATTCTAAGGATTGAATTTTTGAAAATTGGAGTTGTTAGCCGAAACCCACTGTTCAATGCTTACAGTCCACATAGGTTTCAATAAAACAGTATACAAAGTTACTTTGTTTGTTAAAGATAATTTTGATCGTCTTTCAAGTCAACTAGTTTCAAAAGTCCATACCGTCTATTTAGTTGGTTGGTTGTTGTTCATATGAAGGCGTAAAACCAGCTGGTCATCAACGCTTTGTTTAGCTTATTTTTAAAGGTTTATTTCATTATTTTTTTTTTCATTCATTAATATTGAGGGTATAACTAAAAAAAATAAAATAATAATAATGGATAGATTCATAGCTCGACGAATAGAATAGTAAATATGAAGATTTGTACACAATAACTAGAACAAGAGTGAAGAGATTTTAAAACGAAAGTTGGTTAAAATAGATAGATAAGATAGGGAGAGAGAAGGTAGATTAGAGCGTCTATTTAGTTCTTTTCGTTTAAGCCTGAAGTCAGTTTGCCAAAACAGTCTTCCAGATAAGAACCTAAATATTTAATTTCGTCGGATGACAGAATAGGTATTTTATTGAAGTACATTTGGGGAAAAGGCCATGATTAACTGTGAACACAACGTCCACATTCTTTTTTTCATTCATTTTAATTGTCCAACTGCCAGCCCCGTCAGGAAAATATATTTTCAATGAATATTGAATTGAACAGACTCAATAAAAAATAAATAAATCCTCTCATTATATATATTTCATAATATATTACAATTTCGTCACTTACTAATTGTTCGCGCGGACCAACTAGTTTACGATTAATATTATGCTAACATAATTTATTAGGACAGTTCAAAACAAATTTAAAAAATATAAAATAAAAAATGGATATTTAAAAAAGTATTAAACCAGATATATATCTTAAATTTTTCCTTTTCGAAAGCGATTTCTGATATCAATGGAATCTGATCGAATGAGGATATCACATTGGCGAATGGAGCAACAAAGCAAGCCCAAGAATTCTCAGGGAAATACTGAACTTCCGCGCAGTTCGTTCCTACGCGGAAGATCGGTAGCGGGGTAGCGACTCCTTGTTCCCGTTCGTTTCTGACAGTTCCTGGAGGGATTTTGTATCCGTTGTTTAATATTTCCTATGACGATAACGTACAAGGAATTATATTTCATTGATCTTTTATTTTTATATCCTATTATACATACATTAAGTTATATATTTTAAATTCATACATTAATTATCTTATTTTATTATAATATATAATAATATAGTAATCTTATTTCCAAATTAATGAAATTTCCAGTTGTATTAATAAGCAATACAAGTAAATAAGAACAAGAGCAATGAATCGGTAGCTAACAAATGAACACATTGGTAGCTGTCTCTCAACTAATAGTTCTCAATTAGATAGTTCCGACGCCATATTCATTTCAGACGCTTACGAGGATTGTTAATAAGAAAGGAAGGCGCAAGTTTGAAAAAAAGTGTGTTTAAATAAGTCTGGAGAATACTATGGAAAGATACCTAGATAGGGCCTAACTGGTTATATGGAACATTAAAATCTTTATGAATGATCTTATTTTAACACAAAATATAAAGGATTATGGATGCGAAGGTTTTTGGAATGTAAGGATTGGATGAGATATGAGTTTGATGGTTTGAAGTAGCCCTCAAAGATCAATACCTTAAGTACAAAAACATTTCTAACAATTGCCGGATGAATGAGTTAATTTGTGAGTAATTTAATTTCGTTGAGATTGTTTCTAATAAGTGCTACAAAAGCAGGTTACGATTACAATATATGTAGATATAGAGAGAGGGAGGGGAGGTCTCTAGAGAATTGTTTGTTTACAACTGCTTGTCTCATTTGAGTCCCGAAACTTGGTCCTATGCCAAGAGACAGTCAGTTATGAAAGGGTCAAGAGAGGAAAAAACCTTCGAAGAAAGAATAGAACCCAAGTGCATTGTCAATCACAAGTCGTATGCGTGATCATAAGCAAAACAAGTGCCGCATCGAGTGTAATTATTATTAGATGGATAAAAATTACCTACAACAAAAATAACAATCCTGTAGCCGAAGCAAACGTCCTTTAATCATTTGCCGACACGTTTTGAATTTTTTTCAGGAAAGGGGCTTCCCTCCAGTGTATTTTATTCCTTTTCCTTTCGGTTAAATTAACATAAACTAATATTTAAATATATGACAATTGAGGTCATTTTAATTCTACTGAAAATTAAAAAAAAATATCGAAACAAATTTGAATGATAAGAAAACTTTAAAAAGCCAATTTCACCGAACTTAGCTCCTTATAAAATACTTTAAGGCAAGGATATAAAATATTTCACAATAAGGATATAACATGACAAACGGATAGAAATGTTATGCGCGAATCGAACTATAGCGCTGATGTTGAGCGGCTGTACAAAAAAAAAGTTTAAGTGCAGCCAACAATAACGATTTGTGTGATTTCGCAATTGGGACCTGGCCGAATTTTTAATTTCATAATCATATTCTTGAATTGCATGGAACCATGTTATGTCTGCACTCCATTGCTTAGTAATCTAGTTTATTAGTTTTCACACCATTTATCATTACTGCTTATGTATATTAGTAATATTAGCTTATTATATGTATTATTATGACATTTTATATGTATTTAATACTGCTTGGCATCCATCAGACATCACTGCTAAAAGTAATGGCTGGCGTAGCTATAAACGGTAAGACTCTCCTGAGAAATCTCAGAGCAATACCGATCAACCAGTATGTAAATAATAAATAAAAACGTTTGACTGGTGACGGACGAAAAAGACATCTTTTTCCATAGATGATGAACACGAAAATAAAAAAAAATGGCACGGTACTACTTCATATTCGTTCGAAAGATCAAGGCCGGAGTTCAACTACCCTACTCATATACGTCATTTATTTATACTAATGTATTTATTTAATTTAAAGTTAACAAATTATTCATCGACCCGAGGATTATGTACATTTATATGAGCCGTGTTTACAATTTAATGTAATGAAAACGAAATTAGTAATCATTAAAAAAGTGAAAATAAATGTACTAATAATGTACATTTAGCAATGCAATGTACGAAATTAGCAAAATAGCTTTTTCATTGTTAATAGTGAGATTTTTTTTAAATCAAAATCCATCGAAGTTATGTATCATAATGCCGTTTACAAACTAAAGATATAGGCCAAATCTTTGTTCCAAATCTCGACGGCATTAGTCATGCAACAATACGAATCCAGAAAACAATTTGTGAAGTATAGATATATATTTTTTATATAAGAAAATAGAAACTGCTATAAGTATTTTTGTTTTCAATACAGGACTGAACCTTCAGAAATCGAATCTATCAAAATAAAAAATCACAACAAATCATTCTCTAGTAAAGCTGAATAGACTTTTGGAATAAAAACATAATGCAACTTTAATTATTGAAATGTAAAATTTATCAGCAATTACAGCTTATTGTGATCACTTTTTCAACAATAATATTATAAATAGGTAAGGGATGTTTATTTTCTGATGAAAGAATTCTCATCCATTAACTTTGTAGTTCACTTGAAATCTGTGACTCAGAAAACAAGGGAAAAATTATTCGTAGAATTGAATGATTTTGACATATCGGAAACGCGTTAATTCGAACAAAATGAAAAAAAAAATAGAAGTATCAAAGTACAAGAAGTAAACAAAAAAATACTTATCATGGTATTTAAATCGATAGTGTTTTAACTTAATGTTATGATAGTGTTTTAATATAAATTTAATTCAATAAAACAATGTACATGCTACTGTTTACCTAGAGTAGGTACAAATATTGTCATTTGTTTCCTGAAAAACAGAACGGCTATGAGGACGGAGCTTTGGTTATGCTAGACCCGCAATCCTCCATCTTCCAATCCTAAAAATCTAACCCCTTCAAGATTCCTTTTTTTTTCTTGGTTTTTTGTTTTGTTCCTGGTTATAAATAACTTCCTATGTTTATTAGAGTCTTTTCTACTTTGGGGTCTCTGACAAGCTTAACGCGTAAACCTAATATTAATTTATTATTATTATTACGTGAATTATTATAACATGCTACACCTATTAAGAGAATTTATTCAGTATATTTATTATATATTAAAATATATATTGAAAGCAATGCAGTATGATCTTCAACAGGAGGCCAATACTGTTCAGTATCAATAGCCCGAAATGTGAATATCAGTGTGGATAAGGTACCTATGCGGCTTCATGAAGTCCCCCTTCAATCAAGGGCCCCAGCTATGGGAGTTCAGCTAACCTCAGCACATCGGGCATCTCGTCTTATGTTTGCTTGGGAACACTCGGCGTGGACAGTAAACGACTGGGCTCAAGTACTGTTCAGAGGAATCGAGATTTTCACTATTTACTTCATATTATCGGGTTAGAGGTTAGAGAAGGCCAGGACAGCGATTTGCAACTTGCAATATCTCCGAAAGGGTGCCTTACCTTGGTGGGTCTGTAACGGTTTGGGGTGGGATCACTTTAGTGGCAAAGACTTATCTCCGTGTGTTCCAGAGAGGCAATCTATCTGCTCACAGGTACATATTCGAAATTCTGGAAGAGTATGTAGTGCCATTCGTCCCATTTATAGTTGATGATTTCATGTTCAAGGCCTGACAACGCACGTCACAAGGTCACTGAATGTGACAGCAAAGGTTGTTACCGACTCTCTTAATGAAGTCGGTATACGCACCCCACAGTGGCCAGCCCGAAGCCCCGACCTTAATCCCATAGAACACCTATGGGATGAGGTAGGAACGGCCATCCGAAGGCGAGTCGATCTTCAAATGGACCTTCAACACCTCAGAACCGCGCTAGCGGAAGTATGGGACGTCAACAGTATCAATGGTATACTCCTTGTCGCCTCAGTCGATCTCATTCCTCCATTTAAGTCAGAATCAAAGTAATTGTAATTTCCTTGTGTGTGCATCCACGTGACAGCATTTACTTCTCATACTGACAAAAAAGACAGGCTTACGCTTATCATATTCAGAGACCCCAAGTAGAAAAGGCACCTTAATTTTTTTTTATTGAGCTGATTGGAATTCCTAAACGATATAACTTATAGAGGATTGAAAAGTAATATAAGTCAGAAAAGGACAGCGTTTTAAGCACACTCAATTACTCCATCTATAATTATTTATTATAATTATAATAAATATATATATAGGTATATAATGAGCTAGTTCACCGGTTTTCCATCCAGGGGAAGTAGACGATATATCTGATCTGTGAAACACTTATCCTATTTAACCATTTTCAGACTTAGCCCTCTTTCTGCCTTATATATTTGTTTTTTTTTTACTGATTCAATAGCTATATACAACAAAAGAGGATGCCATACAAAAATAAAACATAGATTACTATAAAAAAGAAAAAGATAGACTAGAAGACATTTTAGCTCGTTATTTTCCTTATCTATTAGGGATGAAAAAATAAAAACAACGAAAAAAACCTTGATTAGCGACTTTCCAAATAACAGGAAAGCTCCTGAACTACCAAGCGATCTCCACTCATTCCAACAAGTAAGTACCGTTTGCTAAAATATATTCACATTACATGATCAAAAATACTTTTTGTTAGTTTAGAATAGTTTTTCTAAAGCTTTACGGCCAAATAAAAAATTATTGCTGATCCAAACCAATTTATTAAATTGAGCTTTTCCAGCACAACGATAATTTCAATTTATTAAATTGAATATTCTATTAAGTACGTTACTTTTTAGTAGATAAATAAATGAAAGATAAATTGAATAGCCTATTATTTTTTTTATTCATTGGAATATTTTTTAAATTAAAAAAAATAATTTAATTTTTCAAATAATCTTATCTGAAAAGATTGACCATAGCTAAAATCCCTGTCGTGTCTCCGCATGACCGTTGCATTGCTTTTTTTTTTTAATTTACAACAATACTACGTTGCCTCTTAAGAAAGAATTATATTAATAAACTTTTAAATTTGATTTAAAGATGGTATGTTAAATCTCAAATTAGAGACATTCTCTCCTCTACCCTCTCACACTTCCTCCAGTCTAAAAATACAGTGAAAATGCTGGAAATCTTTATTAATTATATTAAATTTATTTCTCTGCTAAGTATGTTGACTTCCTCATCTGATCTTCCATCTTTAAAAAAGCAATCCTCCATAGTCTTTCTATATGAGAGGCAATCAAATTTTGAAGCAAAAAAAAAAAATGCTTTGAATCCCTTACTTTTTCTCGAATAACAATTGCGAAAATACAAATTGGAAAAAATTACGTTTTAAAAATAGCATAATTATAATTTCAGCTATATTTTTAGAAAGCAACTCTAAAAATACTTGTTATAAACAAATAGGACGCTATAAATAGCCGGGAATGAGGTAGGTTCCAGGAGCTTAGATAGCGGCATAGAGGTCAATGCCGATGACCCCGGTGGATGTAGGCTATCTAACCGGTCCTTGCGGCATCACCGCATCTTACAGCATCTTCTCAGCACTTGCTCTCTTAAGTGAATGCACTGCAAGCCAGAGGAAAATATACAGGGTGTTCCGGATAAGTACAGACAAAAAATACCAGCGATTCTAAAGTAAATTTTCTACCAAAAAGTTTCTAGGCAAGCTCTATTTATACATATTTTCGATTAATTGCTGTTTTTGTGATTTTTCTACAAGCGTTTACTTTTCATGCTCTATAGAGCAAAAAAAGATATAGATCATTCAATACAACAACATATATCATCAATTCTGGTTATCTAGTTCGTTAAAAAAGGCATATCAAGCCTCTAATAATATTGTGCTACGTGCTTTTTTATGATGAAAAAATTCAGTCCAATTTTTACGGAGTTATAACCTTTTAACTCGTTAGGTCGAAATGTTGGTTTCATTACATGAAAAAACTGATGGCCATTAAAATGATAACGAGATTTGATGCGATTTATGAACGCTTCACGGAAAGATGGTTAAACGCCTTTAGGATAAAGAAGAGGTTTGTAAAGTTTTGAAAATAATATTTAAAAACAAAATCTGCAATTTCCAATTTTTAAATCAAAATTTAATTTTTGAATTACTCTCTATTGCATGTGTACATTGTGAGTTTCTAATTTCAAAAACAATATAATTTCCAGATAAGAAAAATATGCGTAAAATATTTAAAAAAAATATTAATATATTAAAATTTATAAACTGACCAGACTTTTAACCAAGATTCATACACCAATTTATCTCCTAATCAATCAAAAGATTTTTCAGTTTATTTTGGTATTTGAATTTTATTAATTATATACATTAAAGTGTCGTTAATATTCAAAAGAAGAAGTGGTAAGCATTAAATCTTGGATGAAACAATCTTACCACTTTTTTTTATCTGAAAATAATTAAGAACTTGAAAAGCTCGTATGATGTACATCAGGAATGGAGAGTAATTAAAAAATTTAATTTATTTTAAAATGGAATTTTCATATATTTTTATTAAAAATTATTATTTTCAAAACCGTATCTACCTCCCGTTTTTCCAGTGGCGGATCCAGAAATTGTCTGAGGGGGTGCGCACTTTTCTTTTTACATTTCATGAGTAATGAAAGCCCTAATTTAAAATACATATTAGTACATAATGACGTTGTAAATTACTGTAAATGTTTAAATACAATTCATTTTCAATTATTGGACTTGAAAAATGACTAAATACAGCTAATTTTATATTGAAATAGTAATAAATTATGAGTGTCCTCACCTCTCAGGGGGGGAACCCCCCGAGCCCCTCCTCTGGATCCGCTACAGCGTTTTTCGTTAGATTTCTAATTTAAGAAAGTATGATCGTTTTACTTTTTGTTTCTTTTTTTTTCACATTAACATGGTTGTAATGGTTGTAATGTTGAAGAACTGATCAATTTTCCGCTAACTGCGGAAGATTATAATTTTATGGCCTGTGAAGGAATCATTCCATTTAATCTACCAGACTCCATCGCAATCACAAGGAGAATTGAGTGAAAATTGATCAGTAATTCATAGTTAGCATTTTTTTTTCTCGAAATTGTTGATCTGTACTGTTTTAGAGTCAGAATTTGATATTATATTATTGATATATGTGATGTAATACTAATGATATAACAATCGCATAAAAAAATGATAAAATTACGATTTGATAATAAATCGTTTTTTTTTTTCTTTCTTCTTCATTATATCAGTAACTGTTTATCTACTATCCGTACATGGCTGCATGGTGTGACTCGTTTAGAGCCCCGTATGAACCAAACAATACAACAAAAAAAAGTTCTCCCTTGTTAGAGTAATAGTTAGTCAAAGGACCGTGAATTCTTCAATTACTAATTAAGAAAATAAATACCCAATCTTTATGCACCCCTCGTCCCAATTCTTCCCTTCTTTTTTGGTATGTAAATTAACTAAATAATTGTTAGTGTTTTTTTGTGGAATTCTTGCCTTGATTGAGCTAAACATAATTTTATTTTTCGAAAGACATTATTATCCTGATTTGAAAAAGTTATTGAGAATAAAGAACACAAAAAAGCTTTTAATAGGATTATTTGCCACTTTTGAAATTATTCATTCAGAGACTATTTTCAAACTGAGTTTTCGGCTTTTATGAGATACTGTTTCTTTTTTTTCTTTTTTTAACATCAAGAAAAGGGTATGTAGCCAGAGCCATTAAGATGTATTTTGACATTTCAAGAAATGGTTATTTAGGTGAAAGTCTGTCTTTGAATTACTCTGCACTCAGAAGCCCTGATGAAGATCCACAAGTGGGATCGAAAGGTTGGCTTTTCAAAATAAAAACGTTTTAACTGGAAATCCTGACAATCATTCAAGCTATCGTGAAGAATAACAGTGGACTATCTCTCACCTCTAAAATTGTTCTTTTTAAATTACACGAAATCACTTTTTATATATTAATTAGTTATTCCTTATAATGAAAAGTCATTATTTTACACCTCTGCAATGACAAAAAACAATAAAATATAAATATAATTATAGAAAAATGATCGATTTGAAAGTAATAACCAGATTGTCCGATTAAGGTTTTATAAGGTAATCTTTTAAATAATTTTTTTTAAAGCAGTGGCAATCTAAGTTAAAATAGATTTATTAACAGTAATATGCAGTTTTTCATCACTAAATTGAATGAAATATTCACATCGTATATGTCTGTATATTGAAAGTTATCGTAGATTATAACTAAAGCATTGGGGAGGGGGGTCGAGCCCCCAGTAGTCAGCGCCCAAGATAAACTCAAATAATCATTTTTGAACTGAGACGCCAGCCTATAATCTGTTTAACATTATTATGACCTGTGGTATAGTGGTTAGCATGCCAACCTTCAATACTAAAGGTCGCTGGTTCACGTCCCCTGGTGGCCCTAGGATTTTTTAAAGGGAGTAAATGCCGTCCCTCGGATAGGACGTAAAATAGAGGTCCCGAGTATTTACGATGTCAGGTACTCTTTAATGATCCATATCCTAATTATACCTCGATAGGCAGAATTTAGGACTTCCATGCCTCGTCCGATTAGCCTTAGTGGCATGAAGTGACGTTAAACTAACAAGCAAACAAGAACTTATTATCTGTTGACTTCATCGTCAGGGAATGGTCTTATTGAATTCAGAATCACAGAAAACATCAAAAACGATATGTAACTCGACAAATTTGCAGCAAAATTAATTTTTCAGTTCCGCTTTTCAACCCCCCTCCCTCATTAAGGGTATAGGGTTCAGGATAGACCTTATTTCGGATTCAGACCTTATTTCGGCGGACTCTGCAGATTTGGAATCCTACTACCAATAACAAATTAAAACATAAGTTTCACAAAGGTGCTAGTTTTGTTCTAATCATTGTTAACTCTGGACTGTATTTACTTTAATAATATATCTTAATGTTTTCCTGATACTAAAACTATCACACAACTCCCGGAGCGAAGTGGGTTACCCCAGCTAGTTATTTATTAAAACATTGTATTTTTGAAGCCTAATTTACTGATAAAATAGAACCTTCATGGACCAGTGATAACCGTTGCAAGATTCTTTGTCAGTCGTGTCGAATCGGGTTTCGCATTCGGCTTTCTTAATTCTCATAGGTTGATGCACTTTTTCTCTCTGCAAGTCTCAATAAAATATCCTAGGATTATTCTTTTAAAATGCCTCGTACATTAAAAAAAAAATATTATAGAACATTTGAGGTTTGTACCAGACTTCATGGAATCATTTTGAATTTAATATAAGTAGATCTACCAAGTTAAAATATTCAAACAGCGGAGAAATATAAAAATATACTACGTAAATATGATATAAAAATATATAATTTAAATATGTCAATATATTTATTGATCTAGTTACAAATCATTCATAACCGTTAAGTGTTTGATATTTAAATGTTTATATATCTATACTAAGGAGGTAAACAACACCATCATCCAAAAATGTTTGGTATTACTAAATTTGTCATAACAAAAATATTCGCGACGCCAGTATTGAAAATATAAACCAAGTGGACAAGGAAAAGTAGTTGAAATTAAATTGGCAGTGAAAGTCTGTTGGTCGGATATTAAAACCTTTTGGAAGTTTGTCGAGTTCATAATTATCTTGATCAACCTTGGATAAAAAACTGTTTTCGTTCCTAAATAAATATCTTTAGCAGCCAAATTACAGAAACTTTCCAAATTGGTCCTGAATATTCGATCAAATTGATCTCCGATGGGGAAATGTCAAAACGGATGCTGACAAACTTAAGCAAAGCCAAAGAAATAAGGACCCCATTAAAAAAACCTTATCTACAAGTATTATACTAAGGCTTTACTTACTCCCAGGCTCAATGTTTCTTCAGTAAAAATAAAACTATCTGTTCTACTCACCTGTAGAAAAAAAAAGTATGTTATCATTTATATGAATATTTAAAAATGCAAATAGCAATATAAAATAATGTTAAAATGGCTTAGTAATTATAGAATAATACACATGCGTTAATGATAATACAAAAAAGTTGATAAATAATAAGATAAAATAGATTTTTATGTTATTTTTTAAATAAAATAGACCATTCTCTCATATTTTAAGCAACAAGGGCATTATATATTAATAGAGGAGAACTACTATTAACATAAAACTATATATGATAGTTATAAGTGAATTGTTTTTCAGTATGTACTAAGGTATCTTTAAATTCGAATTTAAAGAATAATGTTTGACAGAAAATAAAAATGCTTAGTAACCAACTTAATAGAAATGAATTGGATAAATAAAAAAAGAAATTATATAGAATAAAATTAGGTCAGAATAGTTTCCTTTTTGACTATTACTATAGCATACACATCACTTATGTGCACACGTCCTAACAGGAAGTACATTTATAAAATATCCACTTTAAAAAAAAAAAAGTTGGCTCACAAATTCAATTCCCTAATATACGATAGCAAAAACACACATTCGCATATATACCGCACCCTTAATGTCATAAAAATCTGTATTTGACTATAGCGAAATAAAATTTGCTCTAAACAAGAATTTCCAAAAAGAGGACTAAATTCATATTTTGAAAAAATTGATAGAATTGATAGGTGTATTTACGTCTCGTTGTTAAGTTTGTCTCCTAATCGAAGTCGAATACGATTCGAGAACGATTACTGTTCCTCTAAAATCGCCTTGTATTGCTTTAAAAAAAATATTATAGAACAAAAGTTTCTAGACTAAAATATAATTAATTATAGACCATTATCTTGTACCACATACTTTACACACCGATGCTTCGAACAATTTGAGCATCACGTATTAACTCTCAAAAGTAAAAATAAATTCTTCTTTATCAATAAATAAAAGTTTTTATATTAATAATACGTTTAATAAAATTTTGGCTGTCACATATACAAACATTAAATACCCAGTTTGATCAAAATAGTTACAGCCGTTTTTAAGAAAAAAAAAAAACACGTAAAATTTGAAAACATTTACTAAATAATGTACCCCTTCCGTTTGACCAATTTTGATGAAATTTCAGCCGTCGCATCGCGGGCATATACATACATCAAATACACAGTTTGATCAAAATCGTTTGAGCCATTATTTTGAAAATCGAAAAAAACTTAAAACTAGACAAAATTCTTCAAATAAAGTACCCCCTCCGTTTGACCAATTTTGATGAAATTTTTGCTGTCACATCGCGGGCATATACATACAACAAATACCCAATTTCAGGTTCGAACGGTTTATAATTTTTGAGCTAGTCTGTTCACACACACAGACCACTTCGCGGGACTTGGTTATTTCGACTCGGGGGAAATAACCAGGATTGGAAACCGGAAGTCGAAATTTTTCACGATCGCAATACTTCCACTTACTATATATTTCATATATAGGGTAAGTGAAAGTAAAAATTTAAAAATTTATATCACACACACACACACACACACACACACACACACACACACACACACACACACACACACACACATGCCCGCGATGCGACGGCTGAAATTTCATCAAAATTGGTCAAACGGAAGGGGCACATTATTTAGTAAATGTTTTCAAATTTTACGTGTTTTTTTTTTTTCTTAAAAACGGCTGTAACTATTTTGATCAAACTGGGTATTTAATGTTTGTATATGTGACAGCCAAAATTTTATTAAACGTATTATTAATATAAAAACTTTTATTTATTGATAAAGAAGAATTTATTTTTACTTTTGAGAGTTAATACGTGATGCTCAAATTGTTCAATTAAAAAAATAAAGTATATGTATATATATATATATATATATATATATATATATATATATATATATATACTTTTTTTTTTTAAATAATAAGGGCCTCTTTTATATATATATATATATTATATCTTTTATCAGAATTTAGCAAAAAGAAAAAAAAATTTTGAGTAAAGCAAAGATTTTTACATAAAGAACTCAATTTAAAACTTAATTTGTACCTATTAATAAACTGATCTAATGTTAATACTGGAAATTAGCAAGACATATTAAACGCGTGGTTTATAGAAAAGCTTCAATATCAACGTAAAAAATCTAAAAAAATACATGTATTTTAAAACATAGCTAAAATGACAAGGAATCTGATTTGTTTCTTTCTGTGATAGTTGACAATACATTTATAATTACATAAAATAAATATGAATGTGGGTGGATTACACAAGTCGGGGGACTTCTGCTGAATAAGATTTAAATAAATAAGATAAAATCCATAGACAATTGATTTTTTAAATTTAAAAAGAATCATATGATCATGGAATACTTCGAGGAAGATATTTTTTTGGATCATCATATTCCAAATCAAGAAGGATAGTTTGAAGACCCGAAATCTTATTCAAGGATACCTACTTCCATTTTTTTTTTTTATCGACAATATTTTTGATAATTACAATACTTGTCCTTCGAAAGAGAATTTTTTCTGAAACCTAGAGAATTTTCTCAGTAGTATTCTAAATGTTATAATATATTATTACCCTCATTCAGGGTAATAATATAATCATTTGGCGCCTTTCAGGGATTCATTCATTTCCTTTATTCCATGTTAAGTCCTACTAAATTGCCCGATCCGATCCGATAAATGATTTTATATTTTTTCATCCGTTTTTAGTTTTCGAAATCAAATGAATCTACAGTAGGAATGCTAGTCGAACCCTCTGAGTTGTCCAAACAATCCCGTTTGGTTATAAATATATACATTATATGTGGTGAAAAAGAGCGTGTTTTTATCGTTTCTGGTTTATCTTTAATATTTAATCGTTTTGCCGTTAAGACCCACCCCCTAGCCCCTTCAAGGTCGGATTAGAGAGGTTCAACTTTAATAGAACGCTGCTGATTGGAGATAGAATGGGGATAGTGAGCGGCATGGAGTCGTTGGAAATTTCCGATGAACTGGTAGGCTCCAGGCTGAAGTACTTTCTTTCCACATGTTGGGATCTGCTACCATGCGCGGTTAGGTAACTTGTCTGTCTACTCTTCTGTTTTATTTTTAGCATTGCTGAGGTTATATCATATGTTAAAATGCACAAAAAAAGAAAAAGAAAAAAGAAGCGGTATGCGTTCAAAACCACAGAACAGTATCTATTCACCTCTATTACTTTTTTACTTTCACTTACCTATATATGAAATATATAGTAAGTGGAAGTATTGCGATCGTGAAAAATTTCGACTTCCGGTTTTCAACGGAAATACACGTTTTGGGACCCCCTGAGTCGAAATAACCAAGTCCCGCGAAATGGTCTGTGTGTGTGTGTGTGTCTGTGTGTGTGTGTGTGTGTGTGTGTGAACAGACTAGCTCAAAAACTATAAACCGTGGGAGCCTGAAATTGGGTATTTAGTGTAGGCATATGCCCGCGATGTGACAGCAAAAATTTCATCAAAATTGCTCAAAGGGAGGGGGTACTTTATTTAATAACTTTTTACGTTTTTTTCGATTTTCTCAAAAACGGCTCTAACGATTTTGATTAAACTGAGTATTTGATCTATTTATATGCCCGAGATACGACTGTAAAAATTTCATCAAAATTGATCAACCGGAGGGGGGACTTTACTTAATATATTTTGTTTCATTTTCACGCGTTTTTTTTTATTTACTCAAAAAAGGCTTGAACGATTTTGATCAAACTGGGTATTTAATGTATATATATGCCAAAGATGTGATAGCCAACATTTCATCAAAATTGATTAACCGGAGGGGGGACTTTACTTAATATATTTTGTTTCATTTTCACGCGTTTTTTTTTTATTTACTCAAAAAAGGCTTGAACGATTTTGATCAAACTGGGTATTTGATGTATGTATATGCCAAAGATGTGATAGCCAACATTTCATCAAAATTGATTAACCGGAGGGGGGACTTTACTTAATAAATTTTGTATCATTTTCACGTGTTTTTTTTTTAAATTCAAAAACGGCTTTAACGATTTTGATCAAACTGGATATTCGATGTATGTATATGCCAAAGATGCGATAGCCAACATTTCCTCAAAATTGGTCTCGTGGAGGGGACCACAACAACGCATTAATTTCTAATCTAAGTAAGTTGGTAAGTGAAAGTTGTGTGTTGCGCGCACGCACCAGATTTTTTTTTCTTCGTATAAATGATGAATGGCATAATACATTCCACTTACTACCAAACTCGAAATGCATATTAGACACACAACATTACAAATAACGGCGATTCAAATCCTTGATATATAAATTTTTACTTTCACTTACCTATATATGAAATATATAGTAAGTGGAAGTATTGCGATCGTGAAAAATTTCGACTTCCGGTTTTCAATCCTGGTTATTTCCCCTGAGTCGAAATAACCAAGTCCCGCGAAGTGGTCTGAGTGTGTGTGTGTATGTGAACAGACTAGCTCAAAAACTATAAACCGTGCGAACCTGAAATTTGGTATTTAGTGTATGTATATGCCCGCGATGTGACAGCAAAAATTTCATCGAAATTGGTCAAAGGGAGGGGGTACTTTATTTAAAAACTTTTTACGTTCTTTCGATTTTCTCAAAAACGCCTCTAACGATTTTGATTAAACTGAGCATTTGATGTATTAATCTGCCCGAGAAATGACTGTAAAAATTTCTTCAAAATTGGTCAACCGGAGGGGGCACTTTACTTAATAAATTTTATATCATTTTCTCGTGTTTTTTTTTATTTACTCAAAAACAGCTTTAAAAATTTTGATCAAATTCGTCGTGTTTAATGAAAATTAGTTGTTCTTTAATACCAGGTAAGCTTTATTGTATTAAAATGTTCTGAGGGGGCTTAAATGGGGAAGGGGCTTTTTTTGTTTTCTTATAAAGTACCTTTTTATGTGTTTATAAGGAGAAATTATCGGTCTCTCGTTTCGCCTAAAAATAAGAAATGGCTAAATATGAGATATGATAAAAATCAAGTAAACATAGAGAGGAGAAAAAAAGAAAAATATTCAGTCAACTCATAAAACACGTTGAGCCCACGCATGCGGAGTACGCCTTTAATGATAGACCATTGTTTATAATCAAAGCCGTTCTGTTCATTTAATGGAAATTATTTGTTTCATAGTAACTAAATGAAATATTCAACAAGTAAATAGAGAATTATAAAATCAGACGACTTGGAGTAGTATGCTGGTATTGCCGAATTACCACAAGTAAATACTTTCAATCAATAATAAAAAACATTTGTATTTTTTTTTTTTTTGAGCAAATGAAAACAGAAATAAGAAATTAATGAGGAAAAATGTGTAACTTTAAGTAGTGGCAATTAACAAAACACATAAATTTCTAATCTAAGTAAGTTCGTAAGTGAAAGTTGTGTGTTGCGCGCGTGCACCAGATTTTTTTAAAAATAAATCAAATCCTCGACATAAATTTGTTTTTTTACCTTATATTGAGTAAATACTAAATACTTTTAAGACATAAGACTGCAGTGGCTACCACGTATAATTAATGTTTCACCAATTCAAACTCTCGGAAGAAAGAATGGAGAAAAGAATAAAAACCAATAATATCAGATTTATAATTGAGCTAGTCTGTATCGATATCGGTTGATCGAATCACTAAATATACCAATAAAAGTTAATAAAGTATGAAAATATGTAAAAAAAAAGCAGGGATATAATTTTTTTTGTTGTGCGAATCTTATGGTTCACAACTATGTCACGTACGTAAATAGAAACCTAAGCATGAGTGCAAAAATCAAGAGGCAGCAGCTCTGCCAATAATGGTAATTTAGTATTGTAATTAAGGTACCATTCAAATAATTAGGCACGTACATAAATTTTATAGTTTTTGAGTAAAGTATTTATAGCTTTTTGCCAATTTTTTAGATGGATGTCCTTATCTTTGCAACAGATACAGAAGGCAAGATTTAAATTAATGATTACATCATTATATTTGATGAAGTATAAAGGATGTTAAAAAGCTGATTGGGGAAGAGAAAGTGGAAAAAATTGTCGAGCTTCTAGAAATCTCAGTAAAATAATGTAACATTTTAATTGAGAATGGTTGACTATAAAATGAAAGTAAAGAATCATTGATACCTACTTCGAATAGCAAAGAAGCAACCTGCTTCGGTGTTTATTTTAGGTTTTTGTCAAACGTTCAAAATTACGAGCAAATTTGCAAAATTCTCATTGAGCAATGAAGGTCGATAGCGAATGATCTTGCTTCATTCGGATGAGACGGGAATATATCACAGGGGTTAGAGCCAATGTCAAGGTTAATCATGATGTGATCGTCAGGGTTGTCGTTACCTCATCCAAATCGCTAAAGGATATCATCAGATATCGATTAGGTCGATAGCCTGATGAAAATAATATTGCTAAGGAAAGGAAATTTTTTTTTTAATTTTTTTTTTATTAATAATCGATGTTTGAAACCCGGATTTTAAAACTTACAGAAGTAATAACGATTAACGATGTTTATGGATACTATCGAGAATTGAGTATTGGTAATGTTGGAGAAGACATGGATAATGTTTTTTACTTAATAGTGAATTTATATATGTAGAGAATAAAAAATAGTATAAAATTGAAAACAAATGTTTACGAATAGATAATACAATTATTTATAATATAGACAACCCCAATCTATATTTTTTTTTCAAGAATTTTTAAAGCTTAATTTAAAGAATTTTACTTTTTTCTTACTTATTGATAATTCAAGACAAAACCCCTAATCGTTCCCCACTTTGACATAAATCATATTACATGTAGTATTTTACATTCCCTAAAATGAAATGACGCTGCAATCAGCTAACCCTTAATCGAAGGAAGATATATATACCAGTTGAGTTCTCGTTGCGAATTCTATTGCTAAGTTCCTATTAAAAAATCGGGACACATTTATTTATTTCCCGATATTCACGACTTATAGACACTATATAAATTGTCGGCTTAATAGTAAAATACACTACGCGACAAAATTATAGGCCACCCCACAATTTTTCAGTTACAAGAACTAGTAAATAATTGAAAACAATGTAATTATATTTATTTTACGTCTTTGGCAAGTAGATTATTATATCAATGTATAAATTCCTCCTAAGTTATCATTTTAATCCTTTATCTTCTTATAAGGCTTTTTCATGTGCGACAAAAATATAGGCCACTCAGTGTTTTCTTAAATCCCCAGTCAAACTATTCGTGCTATTGAATTAATTTTTTGTTTTTTAATTACTGAAGCGTTTAGAAATAAATTTAAAACAATCGAAATTCCTAGAGATAATGTGCTGTGAAATAGGTGAAATTAAATCCTTACGCGGAAAAATTGAACAATTTCAATAATTATTAGAGCTCAATTCCGGTGCAGGCACGTGATTACAAATTATTTAAATATGGGAGGTAAAGATGACACAAAGAAATGCCCTGACAGTCTAAGGGGTTACCCTATGCTAGAAAAAAGGAGAATATTTTGCGAAGCATCCAACTCTGCAGGAGCTTCAAGACACATCGCTTTGTTAGCTGCAGTGATTACTAACATCCGAAACGTGCAAAAAATCCTTCTGAGTGCAGAACACTTGAAACGGCAGAGGATTCCGAAAAAAAACATCAGTTTCACAACAACGCTAAGTCGAGTATAAAAAAGTTTGTGCAGGATCATATTGGTTGTAAGAAAAGTTATATTATCTACCAAAAACCGGTAAATTTAGATTGTTTATAGATGACCTCAAATACTATTTTCATGACCACCAAGAAACCAAAGCATTTTAAGTCGCTGGCAAATGGGTGATGGTGGCGTCATGATTTGGGTCAGTAATAATTATCGTGGCGAAGTCAGATAAAATTTTTACTTTAGAAACTAATGCTAAAAAGTATTGGGAAACATAAGAGAGCCAGTAATGGAGCATTTAAACGAGTTCATCAAAGAAAGGTCCGTTTCCCGACAAGACAACGCTCCAGCCCACACGGCTTGGTTGGTAAAAAAATATTTTGAATAGAATAATATTTCACTTTTGCCTCGGAAAGCTTGTTCTTTTGATCTCAACTGCATCGAAAACTGTTTGGTACAATTGAGAAGGGCAGTATTCGCTGCAGGAAGCCAATTCACTTCTCTGGACGAACTCAGAGCTCAGCATTCTAACTTAGTAGTTTAATTTAGGCAAAGATATATACAAACCTCTTTAAACCCCTTCAAAATAGAATGATTAACGTTTTAGAAAAATAAGGGGGCTCAATAAATATTAATAATGATAAAAATAGACATAATTTTAAAAGTGGCCTATAATTTTGTCGCAATCAATTTTCGTTTATTTTCTTGTTTTCATGTACATATTTTTAATTATTGGATTATTAGCCTATATTTATTTGTCAAACTTCTATTATGATTCTTACATACAATGAAAAAGATAAAAAGTTGAAGATTTCTTATGAAATTTAAAAATGAATGGGGTGGCCTATAATTTTGTCGAGGAGTGTACATTATGTCGAGGTTTTCCAGATTTGTGTTATTCGGATTTTCTAAACTAAAATGTTAAAATCTTTTTTTATTAAAAAAAAATTGGTTTTATTATGATATTAAACATTGAGAATATCATAGGATTTTATTGAAGGAGGTGGACAAGATAAACCAAATTGCTTAGAACTGGAAAAGTTTGTTGTAATAAGTATCACTTATTAGTCGACAAAGTGTATTTCTGTCTGATTAGATGTCCATTCAAAATAATTTCCCATCAGCGACTGTAACTGCTTCTAAACCATTAAAAAATGCATATTATTACTTAAATGGTTTTCAGTGCTTATAGAAACCTCGAAAATAATTGAACATTATGTACCTACAAAAGGAAAAAGAAATAAATGAGAGTTAACTATTATTCCAAAATAATCGCTTCAGCTCATTATAGTGTACAATGAATTTGATTGAATAATATTCCACGTCGGCAAAAATATGGTTACAACTCAAAAACCTTTTTTTTTTTTGGATAATCACATGTGTAGGGACGCGAGACAAGTGTAGGGACGTAGTTAAAAAATTTTCATTTTGAATATCACCAGTTTAACCGAATTCGAAAGAGGAGGTTACTCAATTCGATAAGCATGTTTTTTTGTTTTTTTTTTTGACGTCAGATTAGTGGGCCCATATACCGGCCAGGATGCTTACCTCTCCAAAATTTTTTAACTTTCTGACAGACAGTTTAGGCATAGATGCTGTGTTACACAAAATAACCCATATTTTTATAATGACCCAAACATGCAATGGATAAGAAATTCATTTCTAGTTGGATAATTTCCATATTCCTAGCATATGATCAAAAATAGCTTAATTAAAATTGGATGCCTCACAACACACGTGTTTACCTTAAAATTTAATTAAAAAATATTGAATCTGGAATACTTATTTGTTTATTTATTTAACGGCCCTTTAAGTTTCTAAGGCTTGTCGGAAGATGCTACAGTGGGAATCTTAAATTTGACTTTTTCACCTACTTGTTTGCAATGGTTAGAAAAATCCAAATATTTTTTCCCAAACATAATTAGCTAACCTTTCTAAAATTAGTTTTTTACTAAATTATATTAGCTTGATATTTAGCAATCAGTTCCAATGTCACGGACGAAAATAATGGCTGTATATCAAAGGTTATAGCAGCATCAAAAAAAGAAAACAAAGGAAGAACCGTCAGTTACGCCCAGTCAACTGGAAATTCGTCAGAATTTAGGGCACCGTGAGTTTTTTTTCATTAATTATCTCGCCCTTAAAATCCATATAATTATTTTAATGAATGCTTTGGAAAAATTCTAAATGAAACGAACAATATGATATGCATTTGTTCGGAACCAAAAGTTATGAGATTAAATAACGTATTAATCTTATAATAATTCGTAATAAGTATGTCCTGACCTTTTAATAGTTTCATGTGAACATAAGATACGACTTCTTGAATCATGCAGGGATTCGTGACGTGCCTACAACCATAACCACTTTCTCACAATATGCCAAAGAAAAAAAAATTGTTTTTTTAGATTTTTTTAACTACCACTTTCCTAACCAACATCATTGATATGCAATGTCTATTATTTATTTCATAATGAAACATAAGTAAGACAGAGCAGAGGTCTCCGAAGCAAAGCAATTTTGGACAGTTATATCTACTTATTTTGATATTTCAACTCAATTGGTCTATTACATGAAATAAGTTCACCAAGGTGCCTATTGGATTAAAATAAAGTAAGATATAGTTAACAAGAAGGTGGTATAGAATGGAAGGTGGTAGGCTCTCGAAAATGATGATGGAGGGGCACCCTGGTGGTAAACGGAGGCCAAGACTGCGTTGGCTGCAGGTTCTGGAAGAAGACTTTCGGTCATTAGGTATTTCGGGATGGAGAAGGGCAGCTGCGGACAGGTTGGAGTGGAAGAGGATTGCTGAGGAGGACAGGGTCCTGCAAAGACCATAGCGTCATTAGATTAGTTTAGATTAGATTAGATAGTTAACAAGATTCGCTCGAAACACCATGATGAACGTCATTTCATGAAAAAGGTTCCTTTACCTTACTCAAACTCCACCATTTTATAAAATGCATATAATCGATAATAGAATGGTCAATGTTTTATAAATAAGTGACGATCATGAATAGATTAATGCTCAGGAAATGCAAGTAGCAGGAATTTCTATCCGACCAAAGGGAATCTTTTGGGAATACGCTACCAACGTTATAACATCTCTTAAAGATGAACGAGGGCTATTCCAATCCCTGGTTCGTTTTTTTTTATAGATTGGATAACCTAGCAGAGAAGACAGAGAGCCGCAATGGGTGGACCTGGCATCCATTCGAGACAGAGGACACCCTGAATAGTAAGAGCGACATTGTACGTGATTAGGTCCACGAATGAGGAAGTAGTTGGCAAAAAAGAAGAATTGACAATAAGAGAAAATAGAGAGGTCGGAATGGAAGAGATGAGGAGCCAAAGATACGGCCAGCGGAAAAAATACTCATCGGCCTTGGAAGAGTCTGGTCGGTCCGCTAGGTAGCCGGTGACGTCATTCTCCTCCTCTCTTGAGGCTCTTTACCCTAGCCATCTACCTCTTTGCTCTCCCCGCAATATCTATCTCTTTCCGAACAATAAACAACTATTAGTCAAGTTTATATCTTTAAAGCGGTTGTGATCAAGAAAATAATTTGAAAACGATTAACAGTTGGATATTGTATTAATCAGATAATGTCTGCAGGCGTTGATGACCTCAAGGGTTTTACGCCTTAAAGCCTTAACAAACAACAACAACAAATAATGACTAACTAAACTGTTTTTCCTTTATTACTTTAGTATTATATAACCAAAAACATAAGAAGTATGCTTCCAGAACACTTGTTCTAGACCATGCCTGGATTCGCATCAAACATACAATGTTCTATTTATCAGCTGGTGCCTTTTAGTATTAAGAAATAAACGGTTTTGGTTTTTCAATAATAAGACACGAAAAGAATATCAAATCTGTATGGAACTTCTGTATTATATGGGAATCTAAATACGAATCCTCAAAAAGGAACACTGTTATCTTAAAAAATCTCCAAATTACAGATAACTGCAATGGTTTGAGGCTGCCGAGATATGTATCAACCATTCACACATTTGCTACCTCGATTCACGCATAAATGGCTTTAAGAAGTTATAATCGCGAAGATAGTTTTCGATACATTGAAATCTCTCGAACTCGCTCGAAAGGTTCGATAAACGGGCGCTTGAATATACTCGTGAGGGGTCCAGAAAACCAAATTCGTCAGTACTAATTTTGAATAATTTATAGGCGATTTTTCTAGTTTTTTTTTTCTTTCTCTTTTTAGCTTTCAGGTTAAAGCACAATATATTTAGACTAATTATCTCTAAACTTTTGTTATATGCTGAAAGTAGTAGTTTTATATTTGAATTCAGGACAGTTCAATTTCAATATTTAGAAATTGAAAAAATATGGCTTTACTCTTTTGACAACATTCTGTAAACTAAATTTTACATGGAATTTAAATAAGTATACATCGACAAATCATAAGAAATAAATTATTTAATATTGTACTGAATTATATACTGCACCTAACAATAGATAGGGGAGGCATTTTTGATACGTTTGGTGTCATTTGAAACATTTCTAAATCGCTTACCTAGTTAAGATTCACTCCGCATTACAACCAATTTATTGAATAATTAACTAAGTCACACTTATCCTGCCTATCAAATGCCCTAACTTCATTAGATTAAAAAAAATAATTAAGATTAAGTGAACTAAGTCCCAAACTCCATGATAGGAGAAATTTAAAGTTTAAGTAGTATTTTGTGAAATACGGTGTTTACTTCTATCGCTTTTGAAGTACAGCATAATTCACTTTGTCATTTATATTATTCAAATATAAAAAAACACGATTAAACAAAATAAAAATAGGTACTTAATTTAAAAAAAAAAAATTTAATTTAAATATTAAATTGGTTTGGCGATTAGTTTACTTAGGTTTTACGCCAACTAAATGTTGATGATATTATAATAAACCTAACTTGCCTACATCTCGGTTCAAAATATTACTATTTTTCTTCTTAAGTGAATAATGGATAGTACTTAATCAATTAATAGAGTTTTTCAATGTAACTCTGCGTTAATATTTTAAATTAGGCCCTTAATAACAAATACAAATTTGAAAAATAAAAAAGTAAACCGCAACTGGCTTCCGTTTTGGGGAAAACATTTGATAATAATTTACTGAAAAACGACTTCGTTCAGCAAGGTTCCCAAAGCTCCCCATGAAACTGTAGGTTTGTTTTCATGGCAGAACAATACTGTTAACATGTGGAAAATTTTCTGCATTTTACAACGCTTTTGCCCTGTTTTTGAAGTACTTAACAAATACAGCTTCACCTGTTGTAGAGAGGCGGTGGAAATTAAAATATGAATTAGGGAGGTGTGGAAGTGGGGAGGGTGGTCTCAACACTTTATTCGCCATAGTTTTCAAAATGGCCACCGAAAAACTTTAATTTTTGCAAATTCCTATAGAGAGCAGCGCGGCAAACGGATATTTCGATTAAACTTACCCATTTTATCCCTCAAAGCCCACTAAATTTATAAATTTATTTATACTACATATTTCCCCGCAAAGTTGTTCGATAAGAAAACACAATAACAAAACCATGTAGCTTTGATATGCATATAATACTTCAGAAATTGCAAAATAATTTACAGATATGTCGTTTCTTAAAATTATGTATTTATTACACAAAAACTAACATTGTTATTTTCAACTATCAAAAACTAATAATTATTGTTTTGAATTTAATTAGAACATTTTTTAAGAAACTTTCCTTGTATTATAAATTAAACAGATAAGATTATTGTAATATGCATGTTTTAGGGTTTACAATAATTACAATGATAAGGCATTTGGAATTTATTGAATTCCAAAAAATTAAAGAAATTGTTTTCGAATCAAAAATGACAGTTGCAAACCTTTCTATAAAAACCCGATGCATCTGATTGTTGACACAGGCAGTATATTTTTGGATCGTTTACATACTCAGTGAATCGTTAATTTTTTTTATCGGGTAATTTTTGAACAAGTGTATCCAAAATCATAAGATGTATATTCAGTATAAAGAATTTTAAAGATTGAATTGGAAAGGACGTGTTTTGTGGCGTGAAATTAGCAAAATCAGAATTTATAATTTAAAAAGCTGAAATTGATTAAGAATCACTAAAAAAGAAAAAATTAATATAAAATTCGGATTACTTAACCTTTTATCTCGCTTAGATAGGCTGTCTACGATTAATCTAATATATGAATTTGAAAAAAATATACATCAAAAGTACGCCTCATAAATGTCTGTCGTATTATAAATAACTGTAAAAGACATAGATACCTTGGTTGACGGACTAAGGACAGTCTCAATCACTGAAACTCAACTGCCGAGTTAGAACTGAATGGGAGGGAGGGATTCAGACGGAGGGGTGGGGCACGATAGTTTCTTCTCCCCCTCCTGAATAAATTACAATATTACCTAATGCCTTCATTAAGCTACAAATATCGCTACTATTATAGAATTATTTTGTTTCTATTTTATACTTTTTAAGTTGCAGGCAATTCCAAGGCGGAGAGACGAAGCTTGGGGCGATCCCAGATCAAAAATATCGAGGAGGGCATATCCCGGTAACAGCACACTTTATTTTATACAAAAATAATAAGAAATGCATTTACTTCCTAAACATTACACTAGAAAATTTTTAACAATTAGATGCTTCAATTTTTCCGCTCAAGTTTTTTTTTTCTTGAACTTTTGGGGAGGGGATCCGTCCCTAACACTCCCTCCCCCTGAGACCTACACTGACGAAGTTCACAAACATTGAAATTATATAAAGCAATAAACATTCATATTGTTTCTGAAATGATTGAGCCCGAAGGTCTTAAAATACCTCAACTGAAAGGAGTGGTCAGCCTATACTGTGATTTTTTTTTTAATATTTAGCAACATAGTAACAATTGGAACTTAATTAAATTTTCTTATGCGATCCTTGCATTGATCCTATTTTTTTTTTTTTTTTTTTTTGGGCCCCCAAAATGTTACAACCAAAATGCCTTACCTATGTTACGGCTCCATCTGTCCTATATACGCACGTGATGATGGGTTAAATATCAAGCTTTATGATTCTATAATTACAATTAGACCTCATCTTTCGAATCGTACCATGCGAGAACTAGCCATATGCAATCCATAATATTTCATCATATTTCTGTATTACAAGGACAATCATCGTCAGCAAGTTCTTTATCCTAAATAACATTTTATCTGGCAGATTAAACAATCTTGGTGATTATTCCTTTTACATTTTCCGAACCAATTTTTTTTTTCTTTTACTGAATATTCTGCAGAAAACATTCAGCAATAAACGGATACATTCATCCTACCAATGTTCAGCTCTTCCCCTCCACATTAGTTACGAAACCAGACTGATAACCTACTTTCCAGAAATAAGCAATATGCATCCAGAAAAAAATTATTTTTAGGGAAAATCCTTGAAGGGCTATCTATCACCTCCAAATATTAACAGGATAAAACACTGCCAGCAAATAATTATAGATATTATAGGGTTTCTTTCTACAATTTTCATAGTTATAAGTTTCCTTACGGAATAAGGACCATTCTCTTTATTTTTTACGCGGTTATTAACCATAACAATAAAAAAAAAAAAAAAAAAAATTACATCTAAACTATGATTAAACCAAGAAGGGCCACTGCACCAGTCTCATATTTTTGTGATTTCAAACGACCTTTCTTTTAGGACCTCTTACTACAAGCTATTCTAATTTTAAATTCCTTATTCCTTACAATTTTCCAAATTTATCTTAATGGGTCTGCTCTTTTACCACAGCACTTTGTTCTTCTCGATTATTATGCCGATATAGCCGATAAAATTGTACACTCCATTGAATCCGAGGCAATTATCAAGATGATTACCAGCCGTACCGATCAGAATCATAATAAGGCTGGCAAGCCAAAATGTCATAAATTGGCGCCAACGTAATAAAAAAGAAACCACCTGAACGAATGAAAATCACAGAAGCGATAGGACGTTGACCTCGACGGATCGTATGAGTATGTTTTGAAATTTGGCGCTGATTATGATCCAGCCGAAGGACCGAGAACTGGTTCTGGTTTCTCCTTCGTATCTCGCATTAGAAATCAGCGGATTCTTGCGACAAGGAGGGTACCTGCGTATTTCCCATCGTTTCACAATCCTGATCTACCTATTGACGTAGGATATTTCCAATTATTTATCCGTTATGATGTGATTATCTGCTTTTGGGTTTCTATTACCAACTGGTTTCTGTTTTCTACGTCGTGTTACCCAGCTATTATCAACTACATTAAATAGATTATATAGGCGGTTTTTCTTGATTCCAGAACTCTCTAGGAAATTTGCAAATCTAATTAAGGATTGGTTGCTTAAAAATATAAAATAAACATGTACCTAACGCTTTTTGGTTTTTTCTGACACTTTAAAAATAAATAAATAAATAA
Source organism: Aelia acuminata (assembly GCA_911387785.2). Classification (NCBI taxonomy): domain Eukaryota; kingdom Metazoa; phylum Arthropoda; class Insecta; order Hemiptera; family Pentatomidae; genus Aelia; species Aelia acuminata. The sequence continues at coordinate 137,478,359 of OU426979.1, forward strand.
AAGCAGCAAGTTGGAAGACAGATTGAAGAGCTGCATGTATATTGCAATGGAGAGACCTGGAAGTGGTCACGGACTTCAACTACTTAGGAACAGTCGAAGAAAGATGTGGGAAAGTGGACTTGGAAGTATTGAACAGAATAAGTAAAGCAAATGCAATCTATGACCAGATCTGCAACACTGTTGTAGGAAAGCGAGAGGTGACTGAGGACGTCAGGCTCCATGTATTTAAATCGGTGTGCCTTCTAATACTTTTATACGGCGCAAAAAGCAGTTATTCTCAGACAAGCAGGAGAGCAGAGTCACTGCTGCTGAAATGAACGCCGATAAGACTAAGAGGGACCGTGTTCGAAATGAGAGAATACTACAGGAACTCGACATCGCCACATTGAAAGAGGTTCTGCAAACCCGTCAATTAAAATTGTTCGGCCATGTAGTTAGGATGGAAGAACATAAGGAACCAGTAAAGACGATGGACTACGTTCCGGATGGTAGAAGACCTAGAGGACACCAAGAATGTCTTATCTCGAATACATCGATAGACTTTGCAGAGGAAGAGGCAAAGATCTCCGACAGGCCAGGAATCTGGCAAGAAACGGAGAGGAGTGGAATTCCTGGCTATGTACTCCTCTATGCCGAGAGGCACAAAAGGTAGAAGCGAAAGAAAAAGAAGAAGTAAAATCTTAAATAAATACTTAAGTTATAATTTTTAAACGATTTTAGTAGAAGATAAAAGATTCTACCACACCACGTTGAGCGTCGCAACGGAGATGCGGAAGACCTGGGTTCGATTCCCGGCCGTGGTGGAATCTTTTATCTCCTACTAAAATCGTTTAAAAATTATAACTTAAATAAATACATTTATTGTAAATCCTTATTGCATGATATTTTTTTAAAAACTTAATTTCACTACCTTTGTGCCAGGAATGACTGAAATTACGCTCGACTGCGCATTCTATTATGTCAATAGGATATAAAGATTAGTGACGGAATATGTGACATAGGATGGGACATGGAGTAGGAATGATCAAAAGTATGATTGTAGAAGATCTAAAAGTAAGATCGAAAGCTCATCTTGCACAAGATAAGTTTTAAATCAATTAAAAATGCGAATGTGACTCAATTAATGCAGAGTTAAGTGATAATTGAAGGATAACGCAGGAATGCATTTACATCCTTCTTTTTACTTCTAGTTATTAGTAGTGCTTACTACTATTTTTTGAAACGGCTATAACGAATAATTATACCGTGACGAAATGAGTGTGGTTCCGTGAGGGAGATCGGAATGGCGTGGAGGAAGTGGAGCGGGTCCCAAAATTTTCCTACATTAGGTTACACACTCGCCCGAGCCGCCCTGAATTTCTTTGCAGTTTTACCCCAGCCCAGTTCGGCCGACACTGGGAACAGAAATGCACCGTTATACGCGGGACCTTGACCTACAGCCAGCTCATTGTAGCCACAGATGGACCAATCACAATGATGCTATAATGATCTGCCAGCATAACATCCTATTGTAACCAGCAGCTTATCTAGTAACGGGTAATAAAAAATCGCTGCAGGTATTTTCTATCAACCTATCATAAATGTAGGTAAATGAATCAGTACAAAAATAAATTGTTTTACTCACGACGAATGAAAGTACTACTACTGATTTATTTTTTCTCTTCTTGGTTTTATTCATACCTGTCAGCAAATAGCGACGATAACCGTATATGATGGGAAAAAGCAATTAATTTGAAACACATTTTAGGAACGAGGAAGTAAAGCGCTCAGCAGCACTTCTTTCCAAACTAATCCTATAATTCAGGAGAGGAGGTCTCTCATCCAGCTTCTTTGTTTTGGTCTCCTTTTAACGAGGAAGTCTGCCTTGGCCGTATTTCAAATAATTATGTTCTTTGTATCCATACAATTTAACACGAAGTAGTGAAAAAGAGTTTGCATGTTTTATGGTTGTTGTAAGCCTTTATGAAGAATTTTACATAGGTATCAGAGAGCGTTATTAATTTTTAAAATGCCATTTGTAACATATCCTTTAGCACTGTAGAACTAAGATATCTATCTTCAATAAGATGCCCTTCTTACATTAAAAATGTAAACACGCACATACAATTACTGGCCTCTAAACTAAATAGAATACAAAGCATAAGAGTTCTGTTAAAAAATATTTTATTGAAATTTGGGTATAAGTAAAGCTTTATTCTTAAATTTGCAATTTTATTAACCTATAACTTTTTAAATATTTTCCAAAAAATAAATTTCATGTTTAGTTACCAAAATTATACTGTTATAATTAAAGATTTTAATCCATTTAAAGTTTCAATAGTATTATTTATTTCAGGAATGAAAAAATAATATAAAAATGTTTTGGAAATAGATCTGAATAAATATCAAAGACTTCTCTGTCCCAGCGTTATCAACTGTTAGCATTATAATCGGAAGCATTATAATAACTTTAATACTATAGGCATCAACATCATATGACAAATCAATTTATCCAATACTATCGGAGATAGTTATCGATAAAAATAGGCCTACGAATAGGCCCCTCAACTCCAATAGTATTAGAATAAACTGAACCGCAGTACTTCAAATCACCTTCGAGTACATAAGCAATGGTAGGATAAGGTAAAAAGTTATTATTCAGTATCGTTGCATTACCTCGTTAGAGGTTTGATTATGCATATAATAATTTATTGTTTTTCTATTTTAGAGGGGAAAAAAAAGGACCAGGAAAAAAAGATATAGTTTTTCAATATACGTAATTAAATATATTGTGTATATTTAGGGAGAGGACCTGAATTAAAATAACCTGTGGTCGAATCTTTTTCTTGTAATCAAATTGTTTAAAAAATATATACGTTAATATTTAATTTCGTTAAATTCAATTACCCACCTATAATTTCAAACTTGTAGTTATATTATAAAGACGAATAAAAATTAAAGTTCTAATGAAGTAAATACATGGTTACAATAACATAAAATTTTTAACATTAATGTACGCATTCTCATTTTTTGTCACTAATTTTGCATAAACAATTAATCGATTAAGAGCATATTAGCTTTCACGAAATAATTCGAATGATACAAATAACTTCTTTTTGTGTGACATTTGATAAGAAGTAGTCTCTATGGTCTCATAGGTATCTATCACCATCATGGCTGGAATGTAACGAACACAATGTTATTGCTCCAGCTATAGTTCCTCAACAACCTACTTTCCTCTTCTTTGGAAGCTTTCCACTATCAAAATGATTCCTAAGCCTTCCAAACCCACCAATAACCCTCCATCCTCAATAATCAAATGAAAAAAAATAAAAAATGATTGTCTCCAAAGTGAACCGATATGAAATGCATTGGTTTATTTATGTCATTCTCTGCATTCTATATCTACATCACACTTCCGTGTCTGTGTGATGCCAGGAGCCTTTACAGTTGAACCAATTGTCCCTTTCGCCTGGCAGCCATATCCAACGGTTATGATACAACCTACGTTTGTTTTATTAAGGATATACGCTCATGGATATGGAACTATCTTCTCTTCACATTCTTGCATATGTATTGTTCAGCTTCTCATGATCCTTCGGCGCTTATTACTGTCAGGACAAAAGTTTTCGTCATCGTCCCACTTTGTTTTATCTGATAACGTAAAAATACTATTTAAAATCTTAAAACCGTGTGTTCGTAATCATGGATAGATTCATTTTATTGTTTTATTACAAATTATTTTATTTCGAAACTAGAAATTATAAACTGATAAAACGGAAAATACTATCATGTACCATCGTGGCACCAACCGAAAATCAAAAGAGTCTAAATTCTTAAATATGATGAAACAAAACAAAACACATGATTTTAAATATTTCTAAAATTGTAGTTGGAACAAACTGTTCTAGTACATGTTTGTGACTACGATGTTCGAGTACTATTTAGATTGGACCAGAACCTTCCAGGCAGTTCTGCTCCAGACTAAACTGTATAAGGAGCGAGTGACTGGACAGTAAGTCTTGTTCTGAAGCTCAACTCATATAGTTATTTTTGTACTACTGTGTGGTTACAAAGTGATAATTTTTGTAACCATTTTAATTATTTTTGTTTTCATTGTTTGACATTGTAAATTATTATTTTCGTTTAATAAAAATTGTTTAACCCACATAAGTGTTACCATATAAATATGTAAAGTTCCATAGTTGTTTATGTGACGTTAATTGACAATTTCTAGCGCAAATTTACAATTATCAACATAAACCAAAGGCCGAAACAATAACTAGTCTGTCGTTTGTTGAAATGTTTTGGATTTATTTTAGCTAATTTTGATATATATACCTTTTTAACCTGAATGATAAACTTTTACCCATTGTACCTGTATTATTTTTTGTTTGATTTAGCTCCTTACTGTTTAGGAACTTTCGATTAAATATTTAGTTTAGTTTATTTATTTACGAAATACCATATTTTTGTATCCTACACAAGTGTCCAAAATAATGATTGGTAACTAATGCTTAATAAAATTTGGTAGGAAAAAATAAAATTAATCATCCTGAAAATTTATTCCTTGGTACAAACAGTTTCATCAAAAATAATATAAAATTTTAATTACTCAATTGAGAAATAAAACTTGATTACTTACAACTGTAATTGTTGTAACCAACGACCCAAAAAATGTACTGACCTGAAAAACAAAAAATATAGCTCTTACTGAAGGTTTACATTATGTAAAATAATTATTTTATATATTAGAACCCATATTATATTTTTATTTAATAGCTTAGGATAAACATGAATATTTTCTTTCTATAAAATTTATAGAGATTTTAGCAGAAATATTACATCTTGGTACCCTCAATTAAATGAATTTTGGTGCTTAGGTGGTGCCTAATTTGGTCATCATAAGTCATGATAAAAGACAACTACAAAAACCTCAAACGTTCGAATCAAAATTGTTACGACATATCACAAAAGGTATTATTATAATTTCCTTCTTTCTTAAAATGTATGCCAAATGACAAGAAAATAAACTGTCTAGTGCTAGGGAAAACACTAAAAATACAACTTTCCACATTTCTAGGTAATTTTAATTATGATTAAAATTAAATTTGTCAGAGGGAGATATATTTCTTAGATTATAAAATAATAAATCAATTTAGTTGTTAAAAAATATTTATATATATACAATGCAAAGTTAAACGATTAAGGAAAAGGTTTTTTTTTCATATTGTATATGCAGGAACGGTAGTTTGAAGGACGATTGGAATATAGACAAGATACTGGCTTATTGAATGATAGTTTATAAGAATTTATTGTCGAGGAAGCAGGGATGAAATATCGGTGATAGAATAGTATGTAAATTTTATCTGTAAAAAGATTTTTATTTTTAAACTTCTTTGTTGTATACAACAACGCGAATATCGTAGAAACGATTTGAATTATAAAAATATACAAAATACAATACAAACACACACACACACAAATATGTATATTGTACATGCGTATGTGTGTTTGTGTGTGTGTTTATTGTATTGGATAGTGTATACATAATGTAATCATGCTTATCTTATACAAACATCTTATATATTTAAAACAACAATTTACAAAAGGCTTAAGATCATACTTCAGCACAATTAATTAATCCTTTTAATAATATTCTTAACTTATTTATTTATTTTTTTAATAATCGAATAATAGAGATTATAATGCAAAAATATTAATGATTGTCAATATGATTCTTCAGACTACCTGTGTTAGATTTCTAACACAGGAAATATTCGATGGCAAGCAAAAGTGATATTCAAAAGATGCTAAAAGACACAGACATGTTTATTTGCCAATTAGAAGGAATTTAGTAATTAATTGTCAAATTTAATTGACAGAGCTGATTTGACGTATCTCCTACACGTCATCAGAAGAAAGGAAATATGTTTTTAGAATTCTAAATCGTAATTTTTTATTTTATTTTCAAATTATCTAATATAACATAAAATAATTGACGAGCCTAGAGTTACAAACATCGGTCAGAAGTCGATCTCCAAAGTTTTCCAGAAGTATTAATAATAAAATAAAAAATATTGGTTTTACATTCACGTGTAAAATGGTCAATTTATTTGTGATCCAGCGATTTATTTTGTACATACCGCTTGAGGTAATTTACACAGATCCATTTTATGTTAAAGAGAATATTTATCTGATTTTCTGACAATGTGCGTACCAACAATATATTTCACAATAATATAGAGTTGAGAACATATATCTGCTAATAATTTTACTTTAGATATTTCTTAATCATATTGATACTGTTAAGCTAAGTTTTATTTGTTGATAGCATATAGTTGGATACCTTGAAATACATCAAATGTAATAAAACACAGAAAAAGTTTTGATTATAAAAAAACTACAACGTAGATAGAAAAACGAGCAACTTAGAGCAATTTTAAATTACTATAAGTACATATATAACCATTAAATGTATTCAGGAAAAACCCGCTATTTTCTCATGAAGGAAGATTGCCTAGCGGAAAATTGTGTCCGTGTATAGTGTTCTTATGGTAGAGCATAAAAAGAGATTTGTTATTTCTTTGAAAAGTCCAGGGTTGCATTGGAAATTGATGGGATTTGAATGTCATGAATCGTAACATATTCTGAAGGCAATGGTATTCATAGCGGCGAAACGCAGGTTTCGATTTCCAATCTGTCTGAACCCATTGTTTCAAACTGCAAAATCACTTTATAAGGATTTGAACTTTATCATTGCAATTTTTCTGTTGTTTTTTTAACGTTATAATCAATGTTTCATTATTATTATTATTAAATCATAATCATTAGGACTGAATAAAAGCAATAAAGGACTAAAACTAATTTTATTTTTTTTTTGTTATGTAACTTATTACATAGAGATATTCAAGTTAGATGGTTATTTTTTGCAGCTTCTAAGTAAATATATCTACCTTCTTGTGCTTTTTTTTATTTCAGTTTTTATATGTATAATTCTGATTTACTAAATATACGTTAAAAAAGTTTTTCTTTTGAACAAAAGTTTTTTGAAAATTTGTTTAAAGCACCTTTGAACGATGTTCGACTACACGTTACATTTTTTATTGTAAATACTAGCAGACCCGGCCACGCGTTGCTGTGGCTCAGTAGTTATATCCTAATATTTTTAAGCAAATACAGTGATACCAATATTCATTGATAAAGATGAAAACCTTTCAGCTAATCAAAATCCAACGTGATTGAGAATAGAGCATTACACCATTTAAAAGTATTTGGTAAAGAATATAGGAAAGTTAAAGTTTTTATTTTTTACATCTCCTATTTCAATGTATTTTGATTAAAACGGAGCTGATTTTGTTTACGACTCACAGAGCTGCCAAAACTCTCGCCCTTTTTTGATGGATCGGTATAAACTAACTCGAAATGGCTGTATTTTTCCACTAATTTTAAAAAGGATGACTGAAGTAAGTTTTGGTAACCTCAGCCATTGAACTATTGATTATTGGCCTATCACTACTTCAACTTGGTATTGTTAGTTTAACAACGGGTTTAATTTTGCTCAGGGTCATGCCAATCTTGGTTAACGCGTCATATATGTCCTTTTGATAGGCGTTTTTCTCAATTTCTTTGAGACCTCGATTTCCCGACCCTTGGGCAAATAAGTGTTCGGTAGGAGGGTGGTGTGTTGAAGCTTTTAATTTAGCAATATATTTGAGTGATAAGAAATCTCTTCTTAAAGAGGTTTTTACATAATACAATTAAGAATTTTTATTTATCCAAGTACTAATTTGTTCAAAATGTTTTTGGTTAACCTTTTTTTTTTTTTTTTTTAACAGAAACCAAAGATTTGATGGTTTCCACACACGTGAGCAGGCGATACCCATTTCCCACGTCAGTTATGCCACTGCCCAAGGGAAAAACACGGATTTTCAAAGCCCAAGTGGACATTGTTTGCCCTTGGGATTTGTTTATGGTCATGGCAAAAGCCAAACGAATAGGATATCGAAGCCTTTTAAATTTTATAGAAAATTCTGACGGTTCCAGGGGAATAGGTGGCAACAGGGCGATATCTCCTGTAAACCTTCCAGGACATTTTTGCTTCAATAACATTTCCTGTGATCCTTTTAATGACCAAACGTGTACCGTTGCACAATTGAGGTGGATTTAAGTTACGAAGAAGAATGATCGCTGAGCCAATCTTCAACTGGAGATTGTTTGGGTGTATATCCAGGGAATTAAAAAATTCAGATGGGAAATTTACGGCTTCGTTTACATCTAGAACATTGTCAATTGATTTTGGAAGTTTATTTCATCGAAATCAACATTTTTCGTTGCCAAAATAGCACGACTACCAAGCCAATTATAGTCCAAATAATTGTTCAAAATATCAGGAAAGACACTTTATATTTCGTAGACAGTTCATTTTTCGTCTCTACAAGAGTACAGAAATTTTCTGGTAATTTGATAAATTTTGAATTTCGATGCTTATATATATAAGGATTATTAGAAATTAGATTAGGTAAATTAGTATAGGTATACTTTTATTACTGCTTTAATAAATATACGTATAAGTAAGCTCGAATCACTTAGAAAGTTGGTAGGGGATATAATATTTCATTACAATTATATGTGTTATAAATTTGTATATGTGCTCACTATTTAAATTTTTTGTTATTAAGAAGACAAGAAAACCTCTCTAAAGTATTAGTTTTGAAAGTTGTAACAAAGCAAATGTAGAAAAGCCTGAGGAAATAACATAGCAACTGGGAGCGATATGTTGTTATATCATGGTCATGGTTCGATTCCCTGATTACAACCCTGATTACAACAGCATTGTGCTGAAATAAATGATCTCGAATAAGGGCAGGAAACTTTAAAGTTATAAATGGTATGGAAATGTATATGTATGAACTCGTCATCAAGTTTACCTACTAATCAAAATAATCATGCAATAGAATCCAAGTCATGACTGAAAGACTACCTTTTACTCTACTACTACCTTTTAGGCACTCCTAGGACTCTAGACAATCCTAGATACAAATTTAAATTATCCATAGAGATATCCCATTTACTCCAGCTTGAACTGGCGGAACAAACAACACGACGACATAGTAAACACCTCGAATCGAAAGGAGAAACGCCTCCGAAAATAGCAGGGCAAAAACACAGTTAATAGCCAGCCCCCCCAGCGACCTGGATCCCCGTAATATCCTGTAGTTCCTTTAGTTCCAGCTTCCGTCATTTCACCCATGGCACGAGCGCCTGGAATGCTGGAGGCTACTAATTGAAGGACATAGAAGGGATAATGATACGGCTCATTCTCCAGAGAAAATAATCAGAACTTTTTTTTCGAAAAGAGATAGTAGAGAGTAGTCTCACCGCAAGAAATAGAAACCCGAGCATGTTTATTGCCGTTCCAAGGAATTTCAAATGGGTTCAGTCTTAAACGAGATTTGTTCATTTTGATAAGACGAATATTTGTGTATTCAAGCTATCAAACTACAACAGATCACAACTACAGATATGCAATTACAAAAATACAGATCAAAGTTTACAAATATATCACATTAGTAAGATTTTGAATAAAAGTTTGAACTCCAATTTTGTTTCTGGTTTGGCCAGCCCAATTTCAAAAAAATTAAGTATTTAAGTTTTGAGGAGTAATTCAGCCATCGACAGAATTGTTGTTTTGTGAATATTATTATTCCTCCTTTATTTATGTTGTTTTATAATTAAAAAAAAGTACATCTAGGTATATACGCTACGAAATGCAATATCATGAGATATTTGAGTATAAAAAAATTACAGATAAATATATTACTATAAATGATGATTCATAAATATTTTTTGATAGTTGAGCACTTTAGTTACAAGGTACACTATCATAATTTTGTATCATCAGGTAAATAGTTTTGAGTAGATGATGGAATGATTGTAACACTGTGTTGTCTTAATTGTTTAATATGAGAGACAGTTCTGTATGTGATCTTATACTCGTAGGTGGGTACAACTTCCTTTAATTTACCTCTATCTATCTCTTCTGGGAAAGAAGATTGTTGAAAAGCCACGGCACCTGTTTGAGTGAGATATTAAGAAGTAACAAAAGGAAATATTTTATAGAGGATAAAATCATTAGATAAAAATAGACCCTTTCGTGTTTTTGGTTGAGCTACTTGATCAATATCGTGCCTTCACATCCTGAAGATCTGTTGTAATAACTAGGTTACTATTTTTTCATGGAGTTACCGGTCCTTCTCAAGGAGTACACCCTAGGACGAAATTTTGCTTCTGATACTACCGATTTTTTATCGATTCTTGGTTGCCGGTATATCGAAAGTATCGATACGTTGTCACCAATATTTTCTTGGTTTGCTAAACTGGTATATTGGCGAGAAGAACTAGTAAGTAGATATTGAATATCTTTATTTTTAGAGAATCTGTAATGTTCCAAGTTTTGTTTGTACTAAATGTATTTTTACATGAATTTGAAAATTTAGTTATAAGCATGCAATTTTCAAACTTATTTTCTTGTTTTGTTTATTTATCCATCCCTATTGGCTAAATTATACCATTTTCAAGTATAGAATTTGGTATCGACTAGCATTAATTTTTTTTACAGTATAGCATTGTAGTATCGACACTTTTTCTCCGATAATATCAAGTATCGATACTTAAGTGGTATTGTAACGTCCCGAGTGCAACCCACTCCTTAAGTTTTTCAGAAAAAAAAACTTTATGGAGTGCTAGGACCATCAAGGTGACAAGGCAATGTTTACCAGTACTCATTGTTTTATATTTTTTCTTGTACCATCTAATTACATTGGATTTAAAGTTGCCTCGTAATAATAATCATCATCAATTGAGCTGCAATGGTGGCATATAAATCGGAGTTTAGAAAAAAAACACTCTTGGTAATATTATCCACATTTTACAAACTATTGATATCTAATGCAGAGGAAATAGTTGGGGTATTCATGTCTAGTTTAGAATATAATCAAAATATATTCATCGAAAATATTATCTTACCATCACATGTTCGTGGTTAAATTTATTATCAGTTTAGATTCATATAAATAATACTAAATTGAATCAGAAAATTTACGTTATTTTTCATTAGCTGACAAAATATGCTCCTACAAATACTTTTCTAATTCTCTACTAAGATTTATTCAGATTGTTCCTCTTTTTACAATGTTCCATTACTTCGCAGAAGGAAATTTATTATGTTTAAGTAGCGGTTGTTTTATGTCAATATGGAACAGTTTTGCATTTCTTGAAATTTTCCTTGACACACAAAAATATGTTTTAGTGGACAAATCAATTCAATCGTTTAAATGATTTATTTCTCCATATCTGTGGATAAAATACATTTCAAACTTCGACGTATAAACTCCATGGAGATATATTCGATACATCTCCGATTGAATCGCAGAAAGAAAAACAAATGTTTTGTTTCGTACCTTATATAACCGAGGAGATGGAACGGTGGGTGGACCAGATGAAGACAGCGAGATCCGTATTCCTCCGACGCACAAGAGCGACTGAGGACTACACGGTCTGCAGGTAGGTCGGGAGGGACAGCTTTCGTTTTGTGTCGCCACCGGCCATTCTCAGTCTTTTATCTCTTTCTCGTTTTCTGGGGATTTTAACGGTCAGGTATAACTTTTGTATTACAACAAGGAATAAGCCATTTGGGTTTCCGATAAAAGATATTTTTATTATTATCATTTGAGCTCGCTTAGGTAAGGGCGTAAGTTCTACGGCGAATGAAATATCACATTTGCCAAAAACTGCTCTCTAACTACTTATATATATATATATATATATATATATATATATATATATATGTATATATTATATATTATGTATATATATATACATATATTCAGCCTAATAGAATTCTTAAAATATCTAGGGCTTAAATATCGGTTTATTCATGATACCACGCCGTAATCCTATGCAATATTAACTATATATCAGAAAAATATTGCTTGCTTGTCTTTTTCACCAACAAACATAATGCCCGGGGAAAGGGGGAAAACATCGATTAGCTGTGTCGACATCAAACCATCATGCTAACTAAGGCTTTTATGATTATTGCTATCTGCTTAAAACGAAACAACACACATCGTATCACCAATGATGATTAAGGATACTTCTGTGTACGCTAGTGACATTCAACCCGGATCTCGCCATCATCATCGGAGGAATGTCCTTGATATAAGTTCTTGAACCAGATTTTCTGGGAATTCCCAAACGAAAAAATATATATTTCTTTTTTATGTGAGGATTAAAACGCGACCATTTATTTCGTCTCAACAAATTATATTTATTTTATAACAACATAAATTTGGCCATTGGGCTAAATTCAGTACCGCGAGATGATGAGCACATATTAGTTTTGGGCAGAATATATCCAAATATTCCGATTAACAAACTCATAATAACTTAAACATAACAACATCAATTAATTTTTTTTAGTTATAAAAACAAATATTCAATGGTAACAATAATAAATTACACTACAGGCTAAAAAAAATATAAATTACATATGCATATGAAATTAAACTAAAACATTATAAATTACTTGAATGCGATCTATAATTTATATTTTTCTATACATTAAAATTTTTATAAAACTATGCTGGCTTGTTATATTTAGTTTTTAAAAAAAATGTATTCCATATTGATGTGTCGTTTTTTACCTCATAATGTCAAGAAACTGTGAAACTCAACATAACCTATTCTAATATATAAATACCCCGAGGCATGTTTCTTCATTAGAACCTATCGTATAGTACAGAATAATGTTTTTGATTCTGGAATAATAATTTAAACTTGGTTTATTTATAATTTATACAAACGAATCTTGTAGATCTATACCATTGGTCTTGGAATAGAATGGGAATAATAATGACTGTTGATTAAATTTACTTCTACATTTATGATTTTGTTTCCTAATTAGCTAGGGTATGTGAATGTCCTGCTGTAATTACAATGTTATTAAAACTCAAGGTTCCATCCAGATTTTTTTATCATTAAATATTATAAGCCCTGTTGACTCTTCCAGTTTACATCCCGCTCCAGCTGTAATACGTCAAAATTCCTTCCTGAAATATAAATGTTGGCGTAGAAGAGAGTGGTCCATATAAGAGAACATCGTCTTGTTACTTTATGCATTACATCACTATGCAGTTTTCATTACATAAACCGATAGTGAGGGTAAGAAAGCAGAATGAAAACAACAGAATTAAATGCGGCTTGCCTTGAGGTTAAAATGCGGTTCTCTAATAATCCTCTACACCCAGATGTAATTGTATCACTTCGGTTTTACTAATTTCACACTTCATTATTTTTCTGTTTTAGTCATATTTTTTAAAATATATATTTTTTTCTTATAAATATAGCCAGAATACTAATATAAATAAAACAATATTTTTTTGAACGAGGGGATCAAAACTCCATTCTGTTCTTCATATGCTCTTCCGTAGTACCTTATTGGCTATGATATCAAAATTCTTGATAGGAATTTCCAGGAGAAAGAACTTTATGTATTTAATCTATTTTTAAGATTTCATTTATTTCCATAAATGGTATTTTCAAAAGTTGAATGTTCGGTTTCCTGAGCTTGGAGGTTCTCATCACCAGCCCACTTATTGAGTAGTATGTCTCTAAAGAAATAGTTCGAACGAAGTATTTCAAATGACAAAAAGAATTTTTCAACTTCGTCCCAAGGAACGACGCTGAAGAGAACAGGTGGTTGGCCCAGATGGAAAATGAGGCTGTGAGTGCTGGTACCTCGGACTGGAGGACGATATTTACACAGGCAAAGGCTCGGTTTTGGCTAAGTAAGAAGAAGAAGTAACAGACCTAACATTTATAAGATCTGCATAATTCTTCACAGAGTATATTCGATAAACTCTCATCAATTTCATTTAATTGACAACAAAAGCCCAATCACAAGGAAGGAATCTTGTGTCCCCTCAAAACTGACTGTTTTATTTCCTTTTCTTCGTTCAGAAAGTACCAGTGGAAAATGCAGAACTGTGTTTTGCAATTTTTGGTTACTCTCTCATGATAGGAATATGTTGTATTTTTCCAGTCCTAAGATAATGAACACAAAATTGTGAGTCAACACAGCTATCATTAGTAGAATATTTCCACTTCTATATTTAGAAGGGAGATATGAGATAGAGAAAGGTTTTGCCATTTAATCCATTTTAATATCCTCATTTCACTTAAATTTTTAAATTTATGTATATTATTTCCACCAATGCCAATATCAAAACAACAAAAATCGATATCCAATAGAGAAAGAAATCAAGTTGATCTTTAGTGGAGAAAGCGAACATCAAACGGCAGTTCAAAACGCAGATTGAAGATGTGCCCTTTCTATAGTTAAAAGTTCTACTGTAGTGGAACTACAGAACATGCGTCAAAGTCTCAATATCTAATGGGCATGTGACCTTACAAACCTAAACGATTCGATCGTGGCTAACTCTTGTGTAAGGTAATAGTCTTTGAGTTAGGTAAAGAGAAAAGTGGCTAGACGTAGACTACCTGCAAACCCCTCAGCGACGCCTGGGACCTCTGCATTGTAATGTACCGTGTTGCTTAGCCTTGCAATATCCGCATTGGTGGTAGGCTATTATTAAAAATAAATTTATCGCCTCCTGAGTCTCAAGGAGGCAATGGACGGATCTGTTCTCAATAACATAATAATAATAATAAGTTTATTTGACAAAATATACAATGTATATATAGATACAATAAACAATTAAGGCATCGGAACCGTCTGCAGAGTTTAGTTACAAAATTAATGATGATTTTGAAACAACAATTAAACAAACAAACAAACAAAAATTAAACACAATTTGAGTAATTAAAAGAAAGATATTAGTATTCAAAATCAAATTAATCTAAATTACATTTGTACTATTTATAAATAGGAAATTAAGTAAAAATTAAATTTAAATTAAGCTCCTTGGAGTACTCATTACTGATTAGTTTTCTATGATTCCAAGCAGTTTTTGAGTACGTAATTTGAAGAGAACAAGTTTTACCATGAAGTAGTTCAATTATGAATTCAAATGATTAAACTGTTTCTCCAAAAACTGCAAGTGTTTACAGCACACTGCTAGAAAATGATAAATGTCCTCTTTAAGTCTCAATGCAAATAAGATAATAAATCTCGTATTCGATAAAACACTACGCTAGCCGTGATATGAGTAGTGTATATTCCTCTTCCTATTATGTCCGAGGGATGTCAGAAAAGAGGTTAAGAATTTCAAAAATTATGTTAATAGTTTTCCATTTAATACGTCCTATGAGACGTTTATCCTGCGCTTAAAACCCACAATATGTAATGTTGTTCAAACAAATAAACGCAGAATTTATTTATTTATGAAAAACAGAAATCTGCCTGCATACTTTTGAAAAATGTCAAAACGTTTGACAAATTTATGTTGAATATTCATTTGTATGTAACACACACTTTTTGAAAATAGCATAAAAAATAAACTTATTACGCTCTTTGATTGAGGATATTCAATTTTTTAAGTGCTTGAGGAGATGAACTCGGCTCTAGAAAAAATACATACATACTTTTAAAATATTTCGATCATTAGTTTCTTCGAAGGCATGCACCTTCTTAACTGCTGCAAGAAGAAGCTTAAGTAAGAAGACCCAAAAAAGTTCAAAATGTTTTATTTTTATTTTATTCAGTATAGGTTATTAATCTTGCAGAAGATTTATGGTGTCATTTTAATACACCTCAGTACTTTAGTGGAAATTGTGGTCTTGTAGGGTCCGGCGGATAAACAGGCGGACAATAACTGTCATATTTATGATTTTACCTAACTTATTTTTCTTAGCGTAGATTATTGGGCCGCGTTAGGTTTTACACTCACTTCTTGGATATAATGGAAGTATGGATTAAATATATTTCGTAAAAAAGTAGATAATATTGATATAAATAAGGCCTTTTAAACAGGAAAGATTACATAAAATTATCAGCTTTTGAGATTATAGCATCACTATTGTTAGGTTAATCGATTTGTCTCAATTTCTCTTCAAACCGCATCCATTCTATGCAACTGGTCTCTTCGACAGCGCCAAGCATTGGAGTGCGCCCAAAACCTCGCAGAACACGATGCTTGTTGAGGTGTGGAGACTGCGCCGGACCCCGAGAATCACCGGGTCAACGGACTCGACCAAAAAAGGTACGGACCGATCTGTAATTACAGGTGTCTATTCCAGCTTGGAGACCTTGAAATCTCTTTGGCGGTTATGAAAAAGTGTATTCTTCGAATTAGTATATTTTAATGTTCTGAATTTGCATTTTCTTTTTTTCTTCTTAGTAAGTGATATATCTCTAAATACTTCAGTTCTACCGATTGAATTTAAATTTGCCTTTTACGCTAACCCGAAACATATTCACTCTCCAAACAAAATTTTATGAAGAAAAATAAATCTTGATGTGTTTAGAATGTAGCAACCTTAAAAAAAAAAATCATCAAAAACGGACCATCATTGGAAAACATGTATGTATAATTATATTCTTTGAATTATGAATCCTCACAATCGAAGGAATAAAACTAAATTAATCGTCCTCTTCAAATTTATTTCCTTTACTTATTTTCATATTATACTGTCATGTCAATATATAACATGGCATATGACCACCATTTACCATACATCATGGCAGTGGTGTCAATATTTTTTTAAATTGTAAAAATTTAACAAATGCCTTTATTTTAACTATGCCAGTTTTACTTATGTTAGTGTAAATTTCTGTGTTAACTTCATAATTTAAACCTTTTTTTTTTCTTAGATAAAAATAATGTTAAAAAGCTAATAACAGGAGACTATGAATAGTCCCCTGGGACCCTGTAGCATTATTTATTAGTACTATAAATATCATCGAAAATTATTAATAGCAAGTGAGATAAAAATATATTCTTCCGTTCTAAAGAATGGGAATGACAATGGAATAAAAAAAATGTTCATATCCGTTTCTCTTTTATTTAAAAAATCTTTTAAAAAGAAAAGTAACACGTTTTCAGACCTTATAGATTTGTTTTTAGAGTTTTCATTATAATGATTTATTTTAGTTTAAGTTCAGTTGTTGATAACAAACAAAAAAATACACAAAATTTTTAAAGTAACATATAATAAAAAAATAAAAAATAAAATACTCACTCTTTATCTTAGGGCCAAGCAGGACTCAAGGTGTGGATTCACCTGGAACAGACAATTCAAAAAAATTATTATCTTTCTAGTGTGAGAAAAATAATATTGACTTGCTCTATATTTCCTATTTAGCTGTATTGCTATTGCTTATAAATAATAAAGGAATAGTCTGGTTTACTAATGTTACATTGTAATCTGCCATCGTTAGTTCATCATCAGTTTTTAAATTCTTCATATCAAGCAAATCGCCCCACTCACAGATTACGTGGAAGTAGAATGTACAAGAAGGTAAGTGATTCACATAGGAAGTGTAAAATAGGAGGGAATTGCCGAATGACACAACTCCCCCCGATAAATTTGTCGACACAGCAAGTCATGTACTGTTTTAAGTTTACTTAGGCGTTTGTGAATGTTTTTATTTTAGTCGAATGTTAACAATCAGGTTACTTTATTCATGAAAGTTAAATTTATAATAATATAATTTCTCCCACTCTCTCTCTCTCTCTCTCTCTCTCTATATATATATATATATATATATATATATATATATATATATATAATTTTGTTTCTTATATATATATATAATTTTGTTATTTGTTAAATAATTAATGGCCGTGGTCGAATCTTTTAGTCAAAAATAGAATTAAATAGTTTAAAAATATATATAAAATGTTATAATAGGATTCTTGAGGTTCAGTCGATAATAAACAACTATAATATGGCGAGGTTTAGAGCCTATATTGTTCTCATAATCATGCCCTACAATGAACAAACAGGTTGGAATACAATTATATGAGTTAATTAGGTTAATTTTAGGTTTAATTAAGTAAATTACACATGTTACTGTTAACTTTAGTGTAATTTACCTATGTAACTCATATAATTTTTTTTTCCAACCTGTTTTTTCATTGTAGGGCATGATTATGAAGAACAATATAGTCTTGAAACTTCGCCATAAGATAGTTGTTTACTATTGACTGAACCCGAAAACCCTTATATAACATTTAATATTAACAGTCAAGAAAACATATGTATATATCTATAAATATATATCGAACATTGGCAAGAAGATGGTTGTGAAGTTTCAAATCCATTCTCAATTTGACTATGTACAAACAAACAGCGACTGGGGAAAATAATTTCCGATCACAGACTACCATTAGGACTACTACCTGCAACTCAAATGTGGGCCTCAAACTTCGTTAAAACGTTCATCCCCTCCATACAAGGATTAGGTAAATTGCGCCTTACGCGATCGGAACTAATACTATTGTGACTATTATCTGGCATTGTAGGTTTTGTAATTCAGATTCCAACCGTATGCATAACTCAAAATTGATATATTTAGAGTCGTAACCATGTTCTTGCCGTCGTGCGATAAGATCTTTCACAGCAACTCGAGAACGGAGAATAGTGCATTTGAACTCGTGACGTCAAGGAGTTGATGATTCTAATCATACAATCTGAGGCGAGGGAAATTAGGAGTCTCTTTAATTCCATTCTGCCAGTAGTTTCATCGAATATTGAGCTCTAGCAATTTCTTGATATTTAAAAATGAGTAGAACTGACAATTGGCTCTTATTAATACGACCTGAAAATGCCTATTATAAAATATACTTAGCAACATATAATTAGCAGCTTTTGATCCAATTCATTAGTATCATACCAATCTCGTTGCACATAACTTTCAAATTTTCTCTGTGAATTATTATAAATCCATTTATAGATTACATATTACGGAACAAGGGGTATTCACTAATGAAATATTGTCATGTAATGGATTTTCTTTGCTTTGAGTTCTTCAAATTTCCTAGTAAACATTACATCTAAATTTAAAAGTATTGTGATCTATTTAATATCTCTGGGGCAAGTTTGGAAAAAAAGGGGGATATAGTTGGGTATTATTTTTAAAATTTTATTTGGACTGGAATGAGGAAGAAAAACTTCCGTAGTGAACGGTCATCCTAGGTTACGCCACTTTCAAGATCAGGCATCTTTGCCAAGTATTCCAAAATAATTGCTAAGGCTGTTACGTTCATACATTTTCGTTCATTTCCATTGGGGCAGGATCGCGAGTTCTTATAGACTAATATGATCCGATTCCTCTCTTATGTAATTTTTCAATGTCCTAAAATTCGTTGATCGTCTTTATTATCCTGTAGCAGGTGTGAATTTAATGTCGTAGTTAAATTGGAAAATAAAAAAAAAAAATCGTTGAATCATGATCATCTTATCGTGAAACGTTACTCACGCGTCCTTAGTTATACTGATTAAGCAACTGAATCAAAAGCGTTGGCATTATCCAATGATACATGACGCAGCCCCCGCGGTTATACAAGGTCAAAGAGAGTGCAGTTTATTAAAACTCTTGCATTTCGACGATGACGTCTAGTTCTTGTCTAAAGAGGCTCGGGACATTTTTGGTTCGTTTACTTCCTATAATAATCATAATCATGTATCTTTGAATAATATTAATTATTAAAATAAATCATAGTATATTTATTTATACATAAATAAACTCTAACAAGGATAGTACTTGGATGGGTGACCGCTCTGGTTGTTTGTTTGCCACAAGTATCTAAGGCCCATCAGTCTATTTAGACATTTGCTGATATTTACACCCTTATTTTAGGCCTTACCCGGGATTAAAAAGAACAAGGTGAAAAATATAAAAGAATTATACAAAAATAAATTGCCGAAATGATTAAAAAAAATCGAATGTTGAAAAAATACAAAATAAAGTATGAAATAAACGATTATTTACAATATATCTTCCCAAACCTCATAAAAAATCGATTTGTTATTTACTTCTTACAGCGGGGACCTTTTGTTAATGTCACTTCGTGCAAATAATGATTCAAACAATCAAGAATAGCCTCGAAAGTCGTATCGATAACAAATTATAGTAACTATGTAATCGATAATATTTTGTTTTGTTTCTTAAACTCCTAAAATTCAATTGAGTTTATGTCTAGCTCAATTCTATTTATTATAAGAATGTATAAGCATTAAGTAAAAAAAATTACATGATCAACTTATCCTGAATATCTGCTTAAATTCACCGAAAGTACCGAATAAAATATCTTTAGTAACTATTTTATAAATTAATTAGTTTTATGTGTAAAGTCTCATATCCATGTTTCGATCATTGTCATCGAAGACGGATATGCTGCAATTAGTGACCGACCGAAGTTTCGGTTTCGGTTTCGGTTTCGGCCAGTTTCGGCCGAAAAACCTGGTTTCGGCCGCAGTTTCGGTTTCGGCCAAAAATTGGCCGAATCTTCGGCCAGGCCGAAACTAGCTCCTGTGTCTGATATCTCCTAGAGGGAAGTAGGACTACACGATTTCAGCTTGTAAGCTCGATCTCTTTCATGGCATTTAACACCCTTGAATTTAAAAGTGGGAATTATCTGTTATTTTAGATAATTACACTTGTATTCTATTTCGGTAGAACATAGATTTTTCTCTTTCTTTTGGTACTTTACTTGATCGAAAAATTTTAGTTGCGTGTGGACACAAAATCACATCAAAGTCTTAACATAATGAAAGCATGCTTTTGATACAGAATTCTTTACGTTAAGTGTAAAGAATAGTATTTATTCTTTACATTGAGTGTTAAGAACCTTTTCGTGCTTTTAATCATCTCCTCACTAATAATGAAATAAGTTTTCTAAAAAAAAAGATTAACATAAATAAGAATATATATTCTAAATACTTAAACTTAAATTAGTCGACATGTCCCCAGATTCAATTCATAATTGAAACAAATATTTTAGTCAGTAACCTTGTCATTAAAACTTGCATCAAATGGTGGTAGTAGGTTTTGGTCTTTGTTCTTGTATGGAATGGGAATCAGATGCAAAACCAATTCTTCAACCTTGGCAGCCCAGCGGTTTACCAATAACATTCCAAAAATTTGTTTCAATTTTTACCTTGAAGAAGGTAACTAGATTAAATCCACGAACATTTGAGACCAAAACTGACTCAGTAGATTAAATAGCTTCTGACATACAGCTTTACCTATTCCATAGGCCGTCATTTTGTATTCTATCGGCTTTATTATGGACAGATTTACTATATTATTTATTTATATTTATACATAACAATATGAATTTTTATTAATATCAGTCTGTTATTTCAAGATTATTTCAACTTTTAGGGCTGTACTAGCTAAGGGGGTATGGTCTAACATCCCACGGGGACCAGCCGTACTAGGAAGGAGGGGGCCGGGATTCGATCCTATAACTTAACTAATACACCTGTTTTTCCACTCTTGTATACCAGCTCACTTATTAAATGAATAATTGAGTTAAATTACTGTTATTTTATAAGCTTTCATTGATATTATTGCTAAAATAGACATATTACACACTTACATGTATTATATATAGACACGTAAATAAGTTTCGGTTTCGGCCCGAAACTAGGTCTATGGCCGAAATTCGGTTTCGGTTTCGGTTTCGGCTAAAATTTTGGTTTCGGTCGGACACTAGCTGCAATATTCGTTTAAATTAAGATAAACGTATATACTATATGATGAATATATACTATACGGTATACCGTATACACTATACGGTAATACTATATGATGAAAATTAGCACAATTTAACGACGGGATTGGAGTAATAAGGCTTTAAGTAAAAGGGGCAAAGAAAAAGCGGAAAAAAGAAGAAAAATATAATAATTGTTTTTTTTTTAGATTTTTTGTTTCGAATGTTTAGAATAAATTAGCGGGATTATCAGTGGGGGGGGGGGGCATAGAAAGTCCGACTGATACAGCAGTACTGATAACTTCTTTTTTTTTCTAACTGCTTTAATGCATTATCGTTTGAACAGTCCATAAATATAACATCGCCGATTGTTAATATATAGTAAATAAATTAATACAACACTAAAATTTAGATATGCTTAATTTTTTTTACTCCATTTGTGAATCTGCGCCTGTCAACAACATATCTACAATCAGCAGCAGATATTATATTTTAAAATATAATAAAATAAATACATCATTATTGCTAAAAATGAATTTTGTGACCAAAAAAGTTAAGAATCTTTCATTTTTTTCGGTAATTCGGTTATCTCTCCTTTTTCATTATCTGGAAATCAGAGAAATCCAGAGGGGGATAAGTATGTAACCATACTTAAGAAAAGTTTTACTTATAGTCTTTTTTTTTTTTGCTTCAAACTTGAATTCACACCTGTCAGCTAGTGTGACAATCAGCGAATGCGTTGTTTACAATGAAATCAGGCATTTTGGGCTTGATGCCTTAGGTGAGCAGGTCTCTCATCCAGCTTCCTTTTAGCCGCCTAGCAACAGGCTTATCAGCCGTGTCCATGTTGTTGATTAGTACATTGTTATGTCCGTATAATTTAACAAAAAATCGTGAATAAAGAGTTCGTACGTTGTTCGATAGTTGGTTGTTGTAAGTCTGTATGTAGAGTTTTATTATTTACGTACCAGGGAGCGTTCGTAACCGGAAGCGGAAAACAAAATAAATTACAAAACAATAATAAAAAGTTAGAGCCAGGATTTTATTGTTTTGTGATTTATTTTGTTTTCCCGAAACGGAAATACTTGTTTTCGTTGTAATTTTCTTACTAAGTCCTAGCTTCTTATCTTGGAAAAAGCATTTCTCAGGGAATGTTTTAAATGTACAGGGAGTGCATGGATATACTGTCATTTAATGTTTTTTTTTAATATAGATTATAAAAAAATATTGCTTTATTTTATTACAAAACCGTTTTATTTTTCTATAATAAAACTTTTTAGCAGTTTTAATCTTATTAAAACTGCTGAACTTGTTTCTCAGATAAGGACACATGGGAATTTTGTTATGGTAAGGTGATGTGTTCTGGTAAACTGCGAAAAACATAGCAAGCTGTGTACAGTCAGTTGTTTGCTTGACAGACCATAGCTATTTAGTTTGCTGTTTGTCTAAGATTATTGTTTAACCTTCTTTTTTATATTCGATCTTCTAACTTAGCTCTCCTACCGCGCCAAAACTAAATGAGTCAACTTACTATTTTAATGAACAACTATAAGCGGAATCATCAATTTATCCAATAAAGAAATTTAAAAATATCAACGGGGAAATATGTATACATTTTTTTCTTAAGATAAATAAATAATTCATAAGTAGGGTATGTTATTTGAGATTAAATTCAAAATTTGAAAATGTCTTTCACAGCCTAATTTTTCCATTTCCGACGTCAAGGCGCAAAAATAATTTTTAATGAGTTAATTCTGTCTAATGGAATATTCATTCGAGAGTACCCATGTCGGGCTTCCAGAAAAAGCGTGAGCTGGGAGCTTTATCAGCGCAACGTTGGCTACTAAAAGTTTAAGATTAGAAGAGAAAGTGGGAAACAAAGCAACATGACTTTAAAGGTTTCACTTCAATTTTTTTAAGTTATTGTGTATTATTTTGGTATTAAATTGATTTTTCTTTTGGTATTAAATTTATTTTTCTTACAGTGGGGACCAACTTATATTGCTCCTTGTTTATACATGTGATATGAAAGCAAAAGTTTCAATTTTCGTTATAGTTAAGAGTATTCCGGTATGATGAATTGGCTAGGTGGGCCAGAGGTTAGTGCTGGCTCATTATTAGTGGGGAAGTCAGTGTAGTCAGTATAATTACTGTTATTAATCAATTTGTTTTACTTGTTTATGTATTTATATATTATTCTAGAAAACGGGAATTAATAACTAAGATGGTGGTCTTAAGGGGCTAGTGCAGATATAACATTAAATATCGATTAAATGACTAAATTTCGACCAAATATCTAGTTCAATCATCATCTAGTATGAAACAAGTAGGCACCAATAGTTGCATTCTTTATAAGAGGCTGAAAAATGAATGAAAAAGAGAACAAAAAAAAAGAATGCAGTAACCAAGAATAAATTAACAAAACTGAATTTAAAATCAGATAGTTTAAATTAATTAGGTAAACTATTATGAATCATGTTTACTCGATTCACTCATTATGTGATATATTCTCAGATGACTAATATGTCATCTAAATGACGTGTGTGCTTTGATATTTTTCAAACCGGACGCTAATATACCAAAACCGATGGATATGTTTTAACAAGAGATATTGTTGAATATTTAAGTCATGTCCATGAAATCAAGAACTGCATTGTTCATGAAGACAAGTCAAACATCGGAAACACATTGACATATTTGCCGATTGAAATGTGGATAAATATTGAATCATTTTGTTTACCGTTGAAACAGGATTGATTCAAGTGTGGGAAAACAAGGACGCCGGTTTGGTTTCGTCAAAAACGAGTTCCCAGATGATTTTTTTTTTTTTTTCAGTAAACATATTTTGAGAAGAAGCGACTCTCATATTTTTTATTTGAATGATGTTTTTGTTTTTTTTAATCTGATTCTTCAATCCTGTTAAGAAGTGATGAAAGCGGTCAAACCAGTTGATAATAACCAATTGATATCACCGTTCTCTTTGAACTCAAATATTTTAATTATCCTCTTTTTTTTTCTGGTTAGTTGTAATATAACATTCTTAAGCGGTAATAAAAAAAAAACAAATAAAAATTAACCAAAGTGTATAACCTAACTTTAATCTATGAGAAAGACGAATAGATTACAGAATTATACTTAGATATAAATCATGGAAAAATAAGGAAAACATTTTACAAACAAAAAATCCCACACCGTCAATCAGACCAAACAACTATGATGAATAAAGATAGCGTGTTTTTAAATCGTGGTATTTTATAATATTTACTAAGCTTTTATGAATTATTTATAGGTGTATTTCCCTCATGACAAAAAAAAAATTTAGTATTTTATTGTTTTAAAATTTCACTCATTTAAATTAATATTTATGTAGTATAATTATGCTTAAATGGGTTACTTAAAGCAATAAATTTTATAAAATGCACTAATTTTATTCGCTAAAATTTTTAGACAGTTATTTAGGCATGAATAATTTCTAATTTTAATCTATAATATATTAATAATAGTTAGGGAAGATTGAGAGGCAAAATGCTGGTATATAATTATATTAGAGGTAAGTGGACTTATTTCAAATATGTTAATTAACAATATGGAAATGTATATATATATATATATATATATATATATATATATATATATATATATATATATATATATATATATATATATATGCATCTATGATAATAAATATTCTTGTGTCTTGGAAATATATTCTATTTAGGAGCTTATTATGTTGAAAAGCATGGATTGAATTACATTAAATATATACAAAAAATAAATATTACTACTAATAAAGAAAATTGATTTTTTCGAAGAGATTAAAGATTAAGACAAATAAAAGAAGGAAGAGCTAGTGTAGGTAGTGTTTAACGAGGTACTGTAAATATATATGTATATATTTTTGTTAAAATGTTTTTTGATTTGTTTTTTAAACATTGAAATACAAACGAAAAACAATATATCATAATAGTAAGTAATCAAATATTATCAAGCTGCTAGAAACATTTTTACTAAAATAAATTGAGAGGTGTGATAATGATTCACTTCTGAAAACAATTAACACAATTTAAACAACTCTGAAATAGGATTTGATTACAAATATTGGTGCCAAAAAAAAAAACAATTTAAACAAATGTCAGACTTTTAGAAAAAAAAAAAAAAAAAACTAACGATTTTAAGAAAACGAAATGAGAAAAATAAGCCAAGCCAATACCTTAATTGCTTAAGTGAATCATAAAACAAAGATTGTCACACCATATTGTAAACTTCGTTCAGACTAACTATACTCAGTTGGGGCCACTAGCGGTTTTCAAATGTCGCTAATTACGAGACGCCTCATGCATTATTTAGTGTTTCAGAATCGGTATTAATTAGCTAGAATATTCATGTGTTTATTATAGTTGATGGGAAAACTGTGTGCATTATTTTTGTTTATTTCATTCAACATTTATGCGAGGAAATTATCAGATAGAAAGTGTATATTTATTTTACTGTTTAAACTTTTCTATTTTTATCATTAGTACTTTTACAGGAAGTTGATTAATATTGATATTCATTTTGTTTGGACACATGCACTCTATCGTTTTTATCACCCTATCAATTGAATTAAGAGTTGGAAGCAGCAATTTATAAAATAGTCGAAATTTATAAGTGATAATATACCAAACATACTTCACGCGAACTTTGAATGTACCTAACAATAAGATACCAAAGAAAATAAGATAATTTATATATAGTTATTCACAGGAGCCGTTCAAATATGTAGGTACTTTAGACTAAAAAATGTTAGCAGCATCATAGAAGTTCGGCATCGATAAGGGCCTATTCACACTATCGGTTTCGCGCCCGCTCTACTCTCGCTCCGCTCCCTGCCCGCTCTCGCTCTACCCCATTCACACTAGCGCTCCGCTCCCGCTCCACTCCCGGTCCGCTCTCCTAATGTCTTACCTTATTCACATTATATAATTTTACACCGTTCACTTTTGAAAGGTTTAAGCTATTATAGCCATTAATAATCGAATTTGTCTGTATTCGGATTTTAATTAATGATTAACTTTCAGTTATTAAAGTATTTATTTATTCATAAATTTTACGGCCAAAAAGAAGTTCAATTTTTCATTTGTAGAAATAGCTGTTAAGTGTACTTTTCTTGATGAAGAAGATAATATTATCAAAACATATCATAAGAAGAATATATTGCAACACAATGATAATTAATAATAATTATTATAGAATTAATTCATTAATGGTGAAGAAATAATTTAAATTTTTTCCGAATGAATTCGAATACGCTTGAAATCGGTAAATGCTGCTCAAATGAAATTTACCAATAGTGTTCTCTTCTTTTCCTGATTCATATTTTAAGTATTTTTTGCTTTAATATATTTTTCGTTAATGATTGAACGTTATTTTATAATAGCAATGAGTATGTAGTCAATAAATAAATCGGTGACCGTTTTTTACGAGTACATTAATTCATTGCAAAATATATCTCAAACATAACATGAATTTTTCTCGTTGATAAACCACGCGTATTGTTGGTGATTTTTTTTAATCATTTCCAGCGTATTCGAATACATTCGGGAAAAAAATTAAATTATTTCATCACCATTAATTAAATTAATTTATAATTATCATATATATAGTCGACTCCGTTTTATTGGGATAGAAAGGGAAAATTTGTTCTGACCCAATTAGGCGGAGGACCCAATAAAGCGGAGATCATGAATCCACGTGTAAATGCAAATAAAAAATTCCTAAATATGTCTAATCACTGGGCTACCGAACATGTATGATAATTGATGTCATTCATTAGACATATTTAAGATTAACTTAGACATGTAAAGCGATTAATTTAACTCTTAAAATGTATTTTTATTAAATAGGTGTTTTAATATAAGAAATATGCAAGATGAAACAAAGTAAAATAACTACTTGTGTACAATTTAAATCATACTGATAAAGACGAAATAAGAAATGAATCAGAATATGTTTTTACGTCAATTTTTTTAATAGGCAAGAATCAAGTGTGCATTGTCACACTCATAGTAAACTACGACCAAATAATTAGCGCACTTCTTCTTCACTACCTTTTTGTGAAAAAAAGCGACTAGCCTTTTTGATGCGGTTTCTTGCTTCTGGTTGAGGAATAGGCTTGGTCTCAGATAATTAGGTTATTCGATTGACACTGGGTCTCATAGTTTTTTACATCGAGTTGCAGAAAGTTTTGTCCCAATTAGCCGATGTTTTGTCCCAATAAAGCGGTGATATTTTACCTATATTTGATTCCGTTTTATTAAAAATGGCTCAATTAAGCGGTGGTCCCAATATCCGAGGACCCAATGAAACGGAGTCGACTGTATATATATATTCTAAAGTTGAACTTTTTTTGGCCGTCAAATTGATGAATAAATAAATACTTTAATAATAACGATGAATAATAATAACGACGAATAATAATAATAATAACGATGAATAAATAAATAACTGAAAGTTAATTATTAATTAAAATCCAAATACAGACGGCTTCGATTATTAATGGCTTTAATCGTGAACGGTGTAAAATTATATAATAAGAATATGAAAATACTTTAGGAGTGTGGACCGGGCGTGGAGCGGGAGCGGAGCGAGAGTGGACCTGGAGCGGAGCGATAGTGTGAATGGGGTAGAGCGAGAGCGGACCGGGAGTGGAGCGAGAGTGGACCTGGAGCGGAGCGATAGTGTGAATGGGGTAGAGCGAGAGCGGACCGGGAGTGGAGCGAGACGGAGCGGTACCGATAGTGGAATTCTCTCTCTATTTCTCTTTAGAATATTTTACCATACCGAAAGCGGACCGGGAGTGGAGCGGGAGCGGAGCAATAGTGTGAATCCGCCCTAATTAAACTCATTCCGTAAAAATTTATTAAAGTAAAACAAAAATTATAAATAAAGCCTTCGTTGCATGAGGTACAACATAGACTTGTACAACAAAGATTAAATTCTACTAAATAAATTTAAACATGTTATTATATTATAAATTATAGGAAAAATAGAACAAATTTGATATTGTAATTTGATGAAACGTTGTCTTAACTTCGTCTTAGGTGTAAAATTTGAGATCAGTAGATTCCGACCAAATTGAAGGGGGCTAAACCACACTTTTGAATGGTCAGCTTATTTATTTTGGTCCAAGTAGGTCCAATGATGGTTTGTTGTAAATTAAATGCTTCTGAATCCAATGGGTCCGTTCCCATTACGGTAAAGTCAATAGTTAAATGTCTATTACAGATTACAGGTAATAAATCATTTTTTTGGAACTGAATGATATCACAGCTGACCAAATTATTATTTAAGACATATATAATCAGAAATAAGTTTAAATCGGATATTTATGATGAACAAGGGTCAAATATGCATGTTTACATCTAAGTATAATTCCAAAAATCTTTTGCTTCATATGAGATATATTTAATAAAATAATCACAACATTAGTTATGAAAACGGTTCATGAAGGTACAAATGTTTTTTCGTACTTCGTCAATTTTTCCTGGAAAAACGAAATATTTGGAGCTATGCGTTAATAGTTACTGGCTCAATAAAAAGCATTGCATATTTATTGAAAACTTCCCACGTTCCTAAGTGAAAGCTTACAACTGTAACTTAAGATTTATTTCTATTAAACGATGAGAAAGTACCAATCTCTCTTTTATATGTTTCAAAAATATCTTTACAAACGTTTTCTCTTTCGTTCAAGAGTTATTAATAGCTCACTAAGTATAACAGCCATGATAGATTTTTTTTTTATTATCCTAAGGTACATAAGTTTGGGTATTTAATGGAATACGCTTATGAAACATGAGGAATGGGATACAGAAAAAAACCTTTAAAAATAAATTCTACAAATTAGCAATATACGGTAAGATAAAATTAACAAATTCAACTATGAAAAATTCACGATAACCGTTCAGTTCTTGATTCGAATAAAAAATTAATAACTTATTAAGAAATATAAAAAATGCCATAAGCAATCGATGATTCAGTACGGAAGTGTGATATCGCCAATTACATTATGATAATTGTAGTTATAATATTTGCAGTTATATTATGATTTTTTTTTTTTAGAAATATATCAGAAATGATAAATGTAATAATATGGAAGCAGCTGCATTGGCTTCTGTCCTTGGTGGAGCGTGATAAGACACTGTCAACAAATCGGAGTATGACATTGATAGGTGATAAAAATATCACTTATTATAATTATTAAAATTAGTTAGATTGGTTTTTACAACACGTACAAAGCAGTAGATAATGCGTCTATCACTTTTACTGACTCCGTTACGTATTTATATTTGAATAGTTAAACTAAATTTAGTTTTTTAAACAAGATTTATATATTTCTATAGATTAAAGAAAGTTCTTTGGACGATTGTACAATTAAATTTCCTTATTATCTAACTATTAGCTACACTTATTATCATACTGTTAATTATCACAGTTAGTATGAGTTAATTTGTGATTAAGACCTAAATTATATTTTTATATTAATCTTGATAACCATACTGAAAATACTTTTTATTGTATTTTTTTCACCGTTAATTTATTTTTTTTAAATGGATAGAGTAAATTTATTTATGATTATTGAAGTTTAAATAAGGTTAATTTTAGAGAATTTACTTCTTATAATTTTGGAGTGAAAGTGACACGAGGAAATGTTACATCTTGAAATGAATCTTCCTGATTGATCATGTGATCTAGATAAGTGGACCGTTTCGTAATAACATTATACCACATTCCTTTCAATATCTCAACAACCAAGACTAGCTTAAAATAGAAGTGGGGTGAAGGAGCAGTTGAAGAAACATTATGCCCAAGGCAAATCACTTCTGGGACCGATTAAAGGCAGCTTTCAGTTCCTGAGAATTCCTAGAATGCTGGAACTTGGTCTGATGGAAAAAGAGCAAGGTTTTATTAGAACTCATTTACAAATCTTAAGCGTGTTAGTGGCAAACATTACATATTTAGTAGAGAGTTCATCTTAAAGCTCGAGTACTTTTGGTATTTACAAATCTTAAGCGTGTTAGTGACAAACATTACATATTTAGAAGAGAGTTCATGTTAAAGCTCAAGTACCATCACGAAACAATAAATTATCAGCGAGTAACCCCTCCCGCAACTTCCAAAGAACTCTCGACTATTCAACCACATCGAAACCAAACCTGGCATGATAAGAATTGATGAATTTATCATCTGGCTGGTGATGAAATACAGAAACGAGGAGGAGCATCTCAACTACACATCTTACCAATCTTCATTCGTTTACTTACGATGAGGGAGATCCCTGAATAACAACCTCCCACCCTGATGGGAACAGGTAGCGATGTACGTATCGCAAAAAATAACCAAAAACAAAAATTGGCTTAAAATATAAAGGTGCCTTTACACTGTGCGAACCTCAACCTCGAACAGGTAATCCCCGAACATTGCCCTACCGGCGTACTACGAACAGATATTTACACTGAAACGTGAAGTCGAGCGAACAATGATGTCTGACTGCACCTCTGCACCTTATACAATAATTTTCATTACAAAGACGGCTGACTTGGAACTAGCGGCTGTTTTGCTCAAAATTATTATGGATAAAAGCAACGTCGAAAATTGCCAAAAGAAGGTCTAGAATCTTAGGTTAACTAACTCAAAAGCGAAACTGGCGCTATCCCCGGACACACTGGCGAACGGATAAAGTACCTGTTCGAGTTCGTGCCTTATTTAGAATAGCCGAACAGTGTTCGGGACAGGCAGTTCGAGGGTGAAGTTCGCACAATGTAAAGGCACCATAACTGTAGTAACTTTAGTAACTATAGTAACTGTAGTAACTGTAGTAATTCTAACCTTGGTACTCAACCAATTTCCTAATATTCTTTATCAATTTATGATCTAGTAACATAAACAAATAACATATTCTTTAGATAAAATATATCAAATGGGCAATTAAAATCTGCTGGTATTCTTGGCCTTATCCATGGCTGCTAGGAGGCGGCGAATCGCGCCCTACTTGAAAGTGATAAGTATAACTTTGTAAAGGTAATATTATCAGTTGTATCAGTAATATGTTTTTAATATATAAATGGTTCTAAATTGTACTACTATATTTCCACAAATTTCGATTGGAATAATTCATTTTTAAAAAACTACGATGGAGTCAAAATAAACAGCAATAATCTTATTTCCAATTTCCGATAACATCGTGCATGCGTCATGAGATTCAATTTTGTGAAACTGTCTCTTAGGCGGAAATTCCCGGCTTATCCGCAATCTTTCTCAAACTTGCAATATACAACGATATTTTCAATTTTTATTTTTTCAAACTATAAATAGTTGCCAAGGCTAGAGCTTGAGATGGATGAAAGTAATGAAGTGTTGGCCTCCGAACGCTGGCATCATACATTTACTTCGATTTGTTTGGTTCCCTTCCAAGGCCTCCTTACAGACTTAAAAATACATCCCTCAACTCTCTTCTTATTTGCACGGCAGCTTATTACGCAACTGGTTTCTTCAGCATCTTTTGGCTGAAGAAGGAATCATAAGCGTTGCCAGTTAAATAAGAACGAAAACCATGTGAACAAAACGAAGCAAGCACTATGCTACACAGGAATTGAAAACAGTAGGTAACTAATATTGAATTGAGCCAGGGTGCTCAGAGTGGGAAAATGTTTGATAGGTCTGTGTTGTTGAGGGTTTATAATGGATTTTGGTTAACAATAAATTTTTTAGCAGTTAATAAATAACCAATAAAGATCGGGGATTTAGAGTTTGTAAATTACAATTATTATTACTATTGCTCTGTTAACACGACTCAGGCAGAATTACCACAGTCGAGTTAGGTTATATATATCGATATTATTGTTTTTGTTTTTTTTCCTAATTATTTGATTTGGTTGGAGATTCGAAACGTAATGGAGGGAAGATATCGACCAGGTCCGCCCACTAAGAAAAGTGTTGCCCCAGGTTAGGAAGTTTTCATTCGCTTTGAAGATCTGCCTACCTATTCTAATTTAATTTCACTATTGTATAAAATGTCGTCATTCTTATAGAAAGAGTATTATTCTACTTCTTATTAAACGTAGTCACTATGTTATAAAACTCTAATAGCTTACATAAAAACGAAGCGTAAACAAATCTTGTTCATGACATTACAGCCAACCTTCATAACTTTGCGGGGATTTAACATAAATATACTGTTTATTGATACAATGGTCGCTACAAATTAATTTTTTATCACACTTCGATGGTTCATTGAAAAATTCATTGGTTGACGGCAAATGAGTAACATTGCGTTGATAAACAAAAAGATTATCTCCATAATATCACCTCCCACCATCTGAAATGCTGTGTTGAATTCGATACAATTCGGTGGTAATTATAATAAAAAAACAAGTTAATTTTAAGAACAA
This sequence comes from Aelia acuminata, assembly GCA_911387785.2. Classification (NCBI taxonomy): domain Eukaryota; kingdom Metazoa; phylum Arthropoda; class Insecta; order Hemiptera; family Pentatomidae; genus Aelia; species Aelia acuminata. Next base: position 137,511,447 of record OU426979.1, read on the forward strand.
ATATTTATTCTCTCTTTCATGATTTATTCCAAAATCGTCACACAGTGCTTCCCGAATTGAAACATTAGGGCAGGTAAATTCAACCAAAAAAAATTCTTAAACTTTTTCTATGATTGCCTAGAATAAAGAAAATTTAAGATTTGATGAATTCAATTAATATGTTGGATAATAATATTTAAAGGAGGTCACCTATTGGTTAGGTCGCAATACTAAAGGTTCGCGCCCCGGTGGTCCAAGGATTTTTTAAAGGGAGTAAAAAATCCTTGGCTATGCCGTCCCTCGGATAGGACGAAAAATGGAGGTCCCGAGCCTGTACGATGTCAGGTACTCGTTAAGGATCACTATCCTAATTATATCTGGATAGGTTAAATTTAGGACTCCCACTGTAGCATTGTCCGATTAGCGTTAGTTGCATAAAAGGACGGACGATGAACAAAACAACCAAGCAATAATAAATTCAATTTTAAAGAAATACTTTCTCACTATTTCAGTGTTCAGGATTCACTAGCTTAAATTATCTGATTGATATATATGTGTGTGTGTGTGTATATACCATCAAATTTCACCCTCTTAGCTATTGGATTAAATTCACTAACACTTTATGAACAAACAAGCAGCATTAAATTTAAATAAAATTTTCAGTGTGGAATATACTAACGTGAGAAAAAAAAAATCGAAATTCAAACGTTATGGAAACATTTTTTATCAATGAGGTTATAATAGGTCAGAAAGCGCAAACCATAAATGCATGAAAAGCATGAACGATAGTCTAAATATTTATTATTAGCTTGTTATTAAAATGCTAGATAATGATATCAATAACTCTTTTAGTAAATACGTATCGCAATTTACCAAAAATATACTTTTCAAATGTATAATCAATATTCTATTATGTGTTAAAATAGATTTTAAATTATGTATCTGACAGCTAGTTTTAGAATAAATTAGAATATTCATTTTTGTCAATATCCTAATTTGGTTTGTAAATACGGCGTTGACAGTTTCAGGGAAAATGCAGGAGTAGCAAAATATTCCATTGATCAGCCAAAACAGGGCTCCAATAGTGCGTCACATTTCATTGTTTAAGTCATTAATGTTCCTTGTTTTCTGGGATTGAGATTAAATAAATTCCTTACAAAAAAAACAAATAATCCCGGCGGAGCCAAATCTTTTCTCTTAAAAAAAAAAAATATTTATTTAAAAATAATTCAAACAAATAATATGTTATTTATGTTTTACATATATCTTTTATTTATCCATTTATCTATGTAAATAAAGTTGAAATTCTGTTTGTTTGTTTGTTTGTTTATTTGTTCTTTATAGAAATCCATACCGTTTCTCCTAAATTCTCCAAATTTCGCTCATTGGTTCTTTGATACCAAGTGCGAACACCTGTCTATTTTAAAATTGCATAAGTTCAGCCAATCTCTGGGTATATTCTTTATTGTTAAAAAATTTCGACGAAGAAATCGACCGTTTGAGTCGAAAAAAAAGGCCTAAAAAATCATTTTATAGATTTTGAAGAGCCAACAAGGCCCGGTAAGACCGTCCCTTGGTAGGCGTCGAGTTCTGATTTTTAAACCATATGTTTTTTTTTTTAACATTAAAATACGTTTATTTACATGTATGGTAAATTTATTTTTTATAAATGCCTCCAAAGAAGCGAGCTTCAATAGGAGTAGTGAGCTCAAAAGCTAAAAAACAACTTCAAATATGAGCAGCTGAAACTCTCAACGAACATCAAAATAGGATTGAACAACAGAGGCTTAGCAGGCAGAATCGCGGGAAACTGAGTCTGCCCAAGAATACGAGACCCGCTTTGGGGACTTTTCTACTGTACTCCCCCTATGATTACTTGTATGGAACAGTTACCTTGGAGGTTTCTTTCAAATTATAACACATGATCAATAAATATGAATTCATTGTAAAAAAGTTAAAAGGTTAAGTTCATATATTTCTCATTTATTGTTTCAAAGTTAATAATGAACGGATTTGAATTGTATTCATACCTCGGAAATGATAATAAGAAAGCATTGCAAATGTTATAATACATACAATATATAATACATACAGCTAGGAAGTATCAGAACAACCACGACATGAAGCTTCTTTTTAGTGAAAAAAGAGGATTTTGTTGGCGGTGTTATAATTATAAATATCGTAGTTATAAATTATGTTAATATTTATGGAGAATAAGAGGATTTATTCAAGGTTTTGTTTAAAAAAATCAATGAATTTTATACTATTTTTTTTTTTTTTTTTTCCTTGTTTCTCGCCTCTACCCTACGGGGTCATTGGCGATGCGTTCACTTATATCCTGCTATAGTACTTTTTAGTATAGTACTGCTATAGTACTTTAGCTTTTTAGTATACTGCTATAGTACTTTTATACTATTTAATTCATTTGACAAGTGTAATTTGTATTTGGTTATGTATTAATAAGATAATTTAAATATACATGTGTTTTTTTATGTATGGTTAATTAAAAAGTAACAGATATAGAAAGTAATCATAGGGGGAGTAAAGTAGAAAAGACCCCCTCTTTTCGCCACAGAGGTTTAGGCAAGCCGATTTGCGAGAATCTGAAACTGCAGGGCAATATTTCTGCTTGTTTGTTTGTTCTTTATAGAAATCCATACCCTTTATCCTAAATTCTCCAAATTTCGCTCAGTGGTTTTTTCATACCAGGTGCGAATACCTGTCCATATTAAAAGTGCATAACTTCAGCCGATCTTCAGCTGATATTCTTTATCCTAATAAAAATTGTAATGATCTCGCTTTACAATGGTTTTTTTTTTTTCCGAAATCGACCGTTTCATTAGAAAAATGAAATCCCCCGGGTGAAACCGGGACATACAGCTAGTATGTATATATTAAACGGATATAGTTCATAACAGGATATAGTCCGTTATATGCCTTTGTTAAAAAAAAGGTCTATTAAACCTTTTCACAACTTTTGTAAATGAGAAGAGGTGATATTTTTCACCGAAAATTAGTGAATATTGTATAAATAATTACGTTTTCGCAGTTTGAAGAAAAATATTTTCTTTGGGATAAGAAAGGAAACAATTTAGATTTTTTATGTAAATAAAATCAAACATAGAGAGAATAATGATGCAATATTAATTATACCTTCGTAAACATCGTTGTATCTTATACAATCCTACCGTTGAGAATTAACGATACTTAATTCGAGGATTAATAAAAGTGTTATTTATATGCATATACCCATTAAAAAATAAATATAAATATAACAGCTTCACGGAGATGACCTTGTAATGATGTAAACATTTTTAACTTCCAGATCAAAGTCGACAATTCATTGCAGATTGTTACGGTAAGATTTTGGACCATTAAGATAGAAGAGTAATATCATCTATTTTTGTTCCGCATTCAGTTGAATTCCAGTAATTCCGCAACGTGATAAAGCGATTTGCCCACCACCTTGATTTCCCTTTTACTAAAATCGTCAAAATAATGTATTTGGCCTCACACTACCCTCTTCCCTATGACATTCAATGATGCTGGAAAATAATATTTCGATTTTTTTTTTCTAGAAATATATCATGCTGTACTTATAATGATATCAACTTCCCACATTGGCGACATAATTTTGCAAATTACTGATTGGATGATTACTTTCTATTACATTACATTTATTACTGAATTCCTTCGTAAATATTATAAAAACATATTAATAGATAAAATTGATCGAAAATGAAATTATTTTAATATGTATTACAAAGTAATATTAAACATGAGCTAGCTCAAGTTATAACACGAGATTTATGATTCGTGAATATGTTGAACATATATGGTTTCATAAGCCTACAGTTGATAATTCAGACATAGAATTCGACGATATAATGTATGTTAACCATTAAAGTTTGAAAATTTATTTTTCCTTGCCAAAATTTTAATATTTTTGTCAAATTTATTTTAGCTTTGTTTAAATTGTTAGTGGATCGTGAATGACAAGGGATAGATTTAGACATAGGCGTCACCAGCACTAAATTATTGGGGTGGGGGACGGCTCAACATTCTCCTAGATAGGGTAGGTTGAAATTCGACAGCCTCAAAGTAGAAATTTTAACGCCTAAAAACAACTGTTTGGACACTTGATTCCTCTTCCCACGATGTATGTTAAAGATAACTACAGTTTCTTAAGAGTTGTCAATTTATGTCTGCTTTAGAATACTGGTAGTTGCTAAGGATTCATGTTGAAGGATGTGAGCCGAAATTTCTTGATTGAATTTTATCCAGGTTTTCCTTCTCTACCTGATCCTACTTATTTCATTGCTTTCCATCAACTTCTATAAGCCTCATCGAGTTGAGGAAAAGTAGGAGCAAGCTGCTTGGTTTAAAATAGAAATACCGATAAAGACCGATTCCGGAGAATCTATAAAACAATACAGTTGAAGCTGCAATAAAAATAATATAATTTATCAAATATACAATACACCTAACGATGCTTTTAAAAAAGCGACAAGGAGCCAATTAAAATTAAAATGAGTGAAAATAAAGTATGGGATGGATAAATTGGTTATAATCAATCAATAGCAATGCTGTTATTAACTAATATTTTATTATAATTAATCTAATCTTAGGTCGTGGCTGACCACCACTTTAAATTATTTTTAAATAATTTATTTTTTGAAGAGAAAAGATTTGGCTCCGCCGGGAGTCGAACCCGGGTCTCCTGCGTTACATGCGTTTATATTTAGCGCCAAGGAAGGATTTGCTCTGCCTTGAGCCGAGCTCTGTGGTGTAGCGGTTAGCATCCTCGCATGTAACGCAGGAGACCCGGGTTCGACTCCCGGCGGAGCCAAATCTTTTCTCTTCAAAAAATAAATTATTTAATAATATTTTATTAAATTGATTGGTTAAACTCGGATATATTCGTAAAATCTTATTTGTATTTAATTTCATCGATTGGGGGGGGGGTTATAAATGAAAGTTTTAAAATATGAATAACATGTTAAATTATAGGTCTGAAATGAAGTACTAAAATTAAGTAACTCCTTATTAATAACATAATTAACATAATTTCTTTTGATTTAAAATTTAAAAAAATGTCTACAAACAACCTTTGAAGTCAAAACAAATAAGAAATGAGTGGATTTTACAAATGCAATCACCGCATTGGACACAAAAAAATGACTTGCACAACTACTCACCTCGGGTCAAAATATCGATTTCGATAAAATAAACACCTCCCTTATTTTCCAGACACTGACAAGGAATAACTGGAGCCAAAACAAAGGATATGTCAAAGTTTGGTGATCATTCAATGCCAAAGAGGTATAAATAGAATGAAATGAAATTTGATATGGGTCAATATGACCCGACGTTAGTAGTTAAGGGTTAAATATAAAATTATATACAAGACTTTATCACTCTTTAGGAAAAACACTAACACATAATGCGAAAATTTCCGTTTTTTTTTTTTCTTCTTTCTTAAAATATTTGAAATCACATTATCTATCTTTGAGAAAAATTCCAGGTTCTTAAATCCAGTATTAACGCTGGAGAGCAGTCAAGGCAGCCTTCCACGATGATGACAGATGATCACAACATATGCTCACGCTGTTAAATTTTGGTTTCTAAGATTGTGGCAGTCTTCTTTATAAAATATTATAATATTTTAACTTCACACAAAATGGTAGGTCATTTAATCTTATGCAGACTAACATAAAATCAATCTTGTCCTTTAAAAATAACGCATTCGTCTACCTTTAAATATTTCCGTTTATGATATAATTGATTACTTATTGGATCTTGATACATTCGTAAATGTATTACATCTTATTAATTATTATCCTCTAATTTATAAAATATTATACCCAAATAATAATAATTAAAAAAAAAACTTATAACTAATTTACTCAAAGATTAATCTAAGATTTTAAGATAAAATATAAAATAAAAGTTATATTTTTTTGGTAAAGTGTAAATCAAATGTTGCCATTAATAAACGTAGACATTATTATAAGTACATTCAGCGAAATATTATTTACTGCGTATGAATTGCTATTTATAAACAGTAGCATTCAACAATATTGTGTCTATACATAATCCTACAACTAGCTGTAAATATAGACTCGGTGAATTCCCCAAGTTTTGAATAATGAAAATTGGAGAATGATAGTGATTATTAATGAAAATCATTCGGAATTATAAATATTATTTAATAAACAATCATTGATGGGATTCTTTGTACGTCATGCGCCATCCACAATTATAATTTTTTTTCCTTAAAAAGTTACAGAGCGAAAACTCAGTGTACGAGTAGGTAGAAGGTGCTTACTACAAAGCGAAGGTCAACAGGTATCCCAGATAAAGGCATCTCATTCAATAAAGGAAGAGAAGTGGAATGGTCGACACCTGCCCTCCAAATCTTGCGAAAGACGTTAGGAAAGTCCTGGGAGCTTCGCGGCCAGATCCAAGGTTCTTGATGAGCAGGGGGGACCGGACCCTTCCGGGGCATCACTCAAAATTTTATTTTTTATTTAATTTATATTTTTTCTTGGATGGAAAAGATTTTAATAGGGTTATATTAGAGATATTTTTAGGGTTTCAATTATTTGGAAGCACTTTCCTATTAGGGAGAAAACATAGAAAACTAGGAGAAAACATAGGAAAGACAGCAAGTATTACATTTTTTATAATTCTATTATCATTCGCTTGTACCGTTTTACCTACAAAATTTCTTTGCAAAAGAGGGAGCGGGTGCTATTGCCTTTAGGGAAAAAGACGGGTTTAGTCCCGTGTCAATAAGCAATATTAAACAACTAACGACCCAGACGATTTTTCACACATCACTATTAAAATACCTCTATCTGAATATAATATTAGACAAATTGCACATTGCTAATAATATTAATTAAATAACTTTCAAACGATTGCATAATATCCCGACAAGCAGCGTGTGAAAAGTTTAGCGAGCGTTCCGTTCTTTATTTTAAATAAATGAATAAAATGTTTCTGGACCCCATGAAGATAAATGCGATGATCGGTTTCACTAAGATAAGCAAAAATGAAATGAAAAATGACATAATACTTTTTGATTTTTTTTCTTATTTTGAACGAGTAAATCGTAAATTGTTTAATCCTAATCCAAACTAATATGTACTTACTTTTTTTTTTTTTTTTAATATAGAAAGTCGAATGTCCTTCACAAATTACGAATCCTTGACAAATAGTACTCATTTATTTTTATGGGACATCGCCTTCACCGAAATCGAAATAGAATTCGCATTCAGCTGATTGGCCCTAATAGTACGCTATGAGAATTACAATCTAAATGTGAAATGTATAATCTGTATGGTCGTTAGCGTCGCTAAATTACTGTACTAATTAGAAATGTAGCAAATTTTCTAAAATAATTTACTCTAATTACGCACGTAATGATAGAAAATGCGAGCCGCCATGGGATAAATAGCCGAAGATTACTTTTGAATTCTTTGGAGAGATTTGTTCAATACTTAATACGGTAAATGGTTGCAATCTGAGATCTGACATGCTTTAGCTTTATCGCGATGAACCGCGATTGTTTGGTGGTAACGGTTGTTGATATGAGCTTCAAGAATCCCCTCTTGACATAGTAAAGAAGAATTCAATAGTTTATAAATGTAAATATAAAAAAAAATGTTTTATTTTATAAACGGATTTTTTTCTTTTCCTTATAAATATATATAATCTTTGGTTTTATTTTTTAATAATAAAAAAGAAATAGCTGAGGATATGATAATGTATTTAAATATGGTGTCTTAAAAATAAATAATGAAACCATACACTGGATATGGTTTTATATCTGCAATCATCGAGTAAAATTTGATGATCAAAAGTAGGACAGAACTCTACTTACTTTCCGAAACCTACTCATCCTTTATTAAACGTCAATTCATCAAATATATGTTTATAATAATGTAAAATGATTTCTAATAATTTAATTTTTTTTTTTTTTATATCCAATGTCGAATACAGTTCGTCAAGAATGGGAGAGGTTATTAACATTTTAATTGCGGTCATTATTCCAAAACATAAAAAAAAAATATTGTTGACTCACCAATCCTCTTAGACGGGCAACCGGCCTAATACTGAAGAATAGAAGGCAGGCCGCAATAGTGTTATAGCCAGTGCTCAGAAAAGGACCGCTAGGGGCGCTGTCATCAACCGACGAGGGTCTTTAAGATTTGTGTCGTCCATGGTCAGAACACACTTAACGTTCCAGATTAATGTAACATGAAGATACCGAATTACATACAAGATAGTGTCATTAAATGCTATAGGGAAGACTAGAATTCGTTAATCGACAAAATATATTTGTTTCTGATTAAAGTTTTTGAATCAGTTGGCTTAGGAAGGTATGAATAAACAAAGGAAACATAATCATAATGAACTTTGAACAAAACAACTTTTAGGGGCAAAAAAATAGTAAGCAAAAATTTAGTTTTGAGATCTCTCCCCACCATGCCAAAAAAATATATGAATTCAAATAAATAAGTTTTATCTTTCAATATGATCTAACCAACAGGCTCTAACAGTTCTCTAATTATTGCTACACTCGTAGACAATTTTGTCCTGTATCGATAGCATCGATATTATAAACTGTGATATAATTTTTTTTTTATTTAATGATCGACTATCGACATCGTTTGTTGAAGGATCAATTTTCAAATTAATAAATAAAATGAGGCCTAAAAATGAAAAGGAAGTAAATCTATTTTTTGCCATTTCTTAATTTTCCTTAAAAAATTGTCAATGTTTCCCATAATCTTTATTGTCCTCTTCAAGGTTTTCTATGCTTAGCCTCTCAAAATGTACTACAATCACTGATCACCCCGAATCACCCTAATTGCACGTTGAGTTGAGTTTGAAAGTAAAAGGATGACCGAAAGGAAAGGTTATTGGCTAGCATGCCTTGGGATAATATAAATATGCATTAGTATTGTATTTTTATTTTATTTTAACTTAATTAATTCTTTTTATTTTTTATTGGTTTGAATATTTTAGCGAAATCCTATTCAGGCAGATAACATTCTATTTTAACTGGCAGTCTTGAAATAATTTATATTGTATTGAAATCGTATTCTTTATGTTTTCCTCATATATTTTCTTATCTGGTGATACCCTTTTCGTTTAGTTCCTTTATTAAGTTAGGGATACTGAAAGCTGACCCCTCGTTATATTTCCCTCTGATCACTAAAGTGCCTGCAAGATATCGCCAAGTGTTGAAGATCCACAACTTCATTGCAAGACTCTGAATTTGGCGTATAGATTAACTGTGTTGTTATAAAATATCATGATTTATGGAAAAATATGCTGAAGTAAATACGACATCATTTAAAGAGTAGGCAATAATTAAAAAAATTACCCAACTATGTATATAATTATCTATATATTTAATATGGGTTTAACACTAATGTTAAATTACGGAAATAATAAAGTTTGTTAGTTTTCATAAATTTTTTGGTTTATTGGCTTTATTCCTATTTTGATGATTTTTTGTCTTTTTCACTTCCGGAATGTCATAAATCCAATTCATTTAATTTTTCAACTTTCTCTTAATGAAATATTATGTATTACTTTTAATTATATATTAATGAAATTAAGTATATCATTATGCCTAGTAATAAGAAATTACTAATATACAACATTAAAGAATTTGATATAACATATACAGCAAAAAAAAAAACATTATGTTTCCTGAAGCTGAAAATTTGAATTTCCGTTAATCAGTGCAGTGATATATAGAATATTATATTAAGTTAATTATGGCCCATTTATTGCATCCATAAACCACTAAAGTCACATATAAAATCACTAAAAAAGGAGAATAAAAAACAATTCAATCAAATTACCTCTTGTCTTAAAGTATTCTTTAATAATTCTTCACTTTTCCCTGTTGAACAGATCAAGACTACCTGGACAAACGTCTAATCTCCATAAAAGATTGAGTCAAGACTGCTCGAATTTACCACCTGCTACAGTTTTTTAGTTTATGATCCACTATTAAATATCGTTTGTTGAAGGATGCATTTTCAAATAAATAAATAAAATGAGGCCAAAGATGAAAAGGAAGTAAATCTATTTTTTGCCAATTTTTTAATTTTCCTTTAAAAAATTTTCAGTTTCGTATAATCTGTTATTATGCGATAACCACTTATAAGTTTGAGATAGGTATGTTTACTCATGGATAATTGTGACCTTGATGGAAAACATAAGGATGTAAATGCGATCTGTTTAACATTGGAGGAACAACAAGAATACCTAATTGCATCTTGTATATTTCAACTTTTCACATATCTCCTTAATGTTTTGGAACAAGAGCAAAATATTTAACTAAAGGATATAAAGAAAAAAAAAACTAAAGGACATTAATTATTCACTAATTTAAAAAGTGACTTGTTTGACTTGTCTATACGGATATAGCTTTTATGTCTAGTCACAATACCTTGCAGAGAAGAGAAATCAAATCTCACTGATACCGAGAAGCTGTTGAATGATAGCAGAAGATCCGTGACTTTCGCAGCCACTAAAGAAGAGCGGCAACTCCTGCATTGGCGGTGTCCACGTCCTTCCTCAATACTCTCTCCGCTATTCTGCCAGTCTATTCTTTGTTACTGCTTCGTGTCTCTTCATTTACATTGGAAAAAAAAATTGTTTTTCCAAATTATAAATATGTAAAAGAAAAAAAAAGGGATAAACTAAACATTTAAACTCACTTATTAAATTTGGTTTCAGCTAGCAAAGCTCCGTGGTGAATATCAAAATAACTTGAAATAAAAACATGCACATGCCAAAAGAATGAGCTTGCATGTGTCCGAACTCAAAGCTAAATATTTTACATAAAACATGAACAAACTCTAACTATATTTTTCCCAGACCAGTGGGTGAATGCGGAGATAAATGCCGTGTTGTTAAAAGCTGGCTATAAAAAGTGCCGGAGCTCAAACTCGTAAACATAAGATTGCGATTTCGGTTATCAGAGGGAGCGCTATTGCAACGTATTGTGTATTTATGCACCTATTTGATAGAGGTGTAAAAACTATTTCAGCAAAAAACTATTACAATAGGTTGATTCAGTCAGTCAGGATTTCCAGTTAAACATCTTTTATTTTGAAAAGCCAACGTTTCGATCCCTACATATGGATCTTCATCAGGGCTACTGAGTAGTAATACAGAGACTAACCATTTCTCACCCCAAAAAACTATTAGATTATCTATTGATTTTCACCCTCGTTTTTTGTTCATTTTTATTCTCAACCCTAAGGCTACAAAATCTTTTATTCCCATATTTGTATTTTCAACTTTATTATATCACGAAATTTCGCTTGGTAACATTATGTAACATTCAATAATGTTTTTGGAAGACCTGTTGGAGGTGAATTTTTTTCAGGGAAACGTCCAAGGTCAAGAAGGATACGTTTATATCGCGCGTCATTGCCAA